>JAJTIY010000001.1:5546361-6932952 GCA_021365275.1 Xylariales sp. PMI_506 | reverse complement strand
AAATAATATTTCGTTTTTGGTTTTATATAGAAACTGATTTATTATATTGAGAATTGATTAAATTAAATGACTTTTGAAAAATACTCAAAATTTTAAAATCTTTATTTGAATATTTAATAATAAAAATTTAAAATTGAGTTTTTTAGTTTTTAAAAATTGATAATAATTAAATTGATATAGAATAATATTTAATATATTATTTATATAAAATTAAAATTATCGATTAAATTATTATTATTATTTAAATATATCTTTAAATCTTAAGTTATTAACTCAGAATAAATTTAATTAATTAACTTTAACAAGTTAATAACTCAGTTAAGTAATTAACTCATTAAATTAATGAAAACCACCAACTTTAATTCATTAAATTAAGTTAACTCAAACTCAAAACTTAATTAACTACCCTGTTTCTCATTCTGTTTATAACAGTTTATTTGAATAATAAAAAGATTTTCATTATTAAAAAACGAAGTACGTTTATAAAACTGAGAATCCGATCTAAAATCTAATTAGTTATTTATACTGGAGTTTAAATATAAAACCTGTCATTATATAACTCGTTGAAAAAATAATATAATTCTCGTTCAATCATTTTATTATTATTATAAACTAAGTCTTTCAATTCTTAGAATAATTGAACGGTATTATGTCATTAAATATATTTAATTTTTAGAATAAAATTTTAATATCTATTTAAATTGAAATAATGTTGGTTTTTTAAATTATTAAATCATCAAACTCGATTACTAAAGTTGAATGCTTAAATAACTATTTTTTTTTTCATATTTATTTTATAATTATATTCAATAACCTGTTTTCAAAGTTTAAATTATATAATTTAATAAATCGTCGTTTTTTAAAATTAAAAAACTTATAATTAATATATTAAAAATTAAATCGATCAGTCTTGAGTTTTATATAACTATTAATTAATTTATGTATTTTAAATACCGTTATATCTTATACTTATTTTAATTATTTAAAAAAAGCTTTAAGACATAGTTATTGAATTCTTTAAAAGATGTTTTAAATAATGAGATATATAAATTCGTTGAGTATCTTTAAATTTCTAACAGTTAATGTAATAATAATAATAATTAACGTTACATAAATAATAGAAAAATAATATTAATATAATTATTGATTTATATCAGTTTAATTTATCGACATTTAATCAAATTTAACGTTCTGAATATAAAGTTTAAATTTAAAACATTCTAATATTAAATATATATAGCTTTTAATTTAATAAGTTATTAATTAAGTTATGAAATCATTGAGTTTAATTAACTCGATTTAATTTAAGTTAGTAGTTTAATAATTAAAAATATTTTATAAAAGTAATAGTAATTAAGAGAATAGCTTTAGTATTATATATTATATAATATAAATAATTTATACCTTTTTCTTTTATATCATTATAGTTGATATTATTTTTAAAAAAAATCAATAATCAAGGTTTCAATATTATTATATCTAATATTTATAAAGGAAACATTATAAACAATGTATCATTTATGATATTGATATACGTTATAATATTATTTAAGTTATTATTTTTATTATAAACTTATTTCTAAATTTAAAATGATTAATCAAATTTACCCGAATTAAATCAGTAAATTATTGATTTATTAATTATATTTTATTTTATTTTAAACTAATCATTTATAACCTAGTATAATTTCAATATTAAATTTGATTTCTTAATTAAAAATTAATTTAATTTAATGAATTTACAAAATTAGTAATTTATATGTAATTAGATTTAAAATTAATTTAATTTAATGAATTTTCAAAATTAATAAGTTATATGTAATTAGATTTTAAATTAACGTTTTAAATATAAGTTTCTTTTATTAAATTACTGTTAATAGATTTAAATAATTTATTATTTTAGTTTTAAATAATAAATTATAATTTAATAAAATTATAATATAAAGTCTAGATTATTCCTTGAATTCAACTTATTAATTCAAGTTAATAACTCAAAACTGGGATATAAAGTATAATTTTATAATAACAAAGGTATTTATAATAAATAATACTATTACAATCTATTTAATTGACCATTAAAGAATATTTAAAATTCAAATAAATTTCAAATATCCTCCAGTCTTTTCCGGTATCAATGATATAAGCTGGAACGCGTACATTGCTAAAGAAAAGCACAAACTTTTATACTCCGTTCTCGAATGCCCTTTTATTGAAATATTTGATATAAAAATATTTCAAATTAAGGTTTTAGATTTTTAAAAGAAATAATGAAACTCAGTTTGATATAAAATAATATTTAGTAATTTATTTATATTGACGTATCAAGATTAGTGGTCTTGATTAACTTAATGAGTTAATAATTTATTAAGTTATTAACTCATTAAGTTTAGTTAATAACTCAAAACTCAACGTTATTTTAGTGTTAGTTTTGAGTTATTAACAAACTCAACTCAACTTAATGAGTGAATAATTTATTAAGTTAAAACTCAGTGAGTTAACTCTGAGTTGATTCATTGGTAACCCTGGTATTAATTTTTAAAAATATATCTAAGTTTTGAGTTATTAATTCAGAACAATTTAAACTTATACACAACTGTGCATCGCTGCGGCACCTCACGTATAGAACGTAATATAAACTCACGATACATATGCTTGCATCCAGTGCGTTCGTGTACACCTCCGCTTCACCTGCTTCTCCCCGTGCATCATTACACTGCTGTGATACAACTCAATTAATTGGGTCCTTGCGGTATATTCAGTAGTACGCCAGGATCTTCTTTTCTCGGCCTTTTCGACCTTCCGAAAGACATGTCGCTCCCCGCCTTTGCCATTAGGAACACCTATTCTAATCGCCGTGCAACCAATTTCCAGTAGCTGATGCCGTAGCTGTAGATGCCATATGACACTCTTTAACCATACGCCGGCCGAGCAGTTAATATGCAGATACGTACCGTGCAAATCCTTCGAAGCCGTCCGTCGTGACACTTTCGGGCGAAATAAAGACCCGCTACGCCATTCATTTATGCCACTGCGTCTATACATCCCGATCGATACCGTATTGCTTTCTTTAATGGAAGTCATCTTGAAGCGTTACCAGAGACTTAACCACAATTTAATCCAGCCTTACGACTGTGTGTATATAGAGGCAAGGGAAAAGCTAAGTTGTTACCTCTGTATATATTTATAATCTCTACAATAGGAGTTGCCTTCCGTACGATTGCCGCTGCCACCGCTCGGAACGTGGTAGTACCAAGCTCCCCAGCTTGATGTCCAGCATCTTCGGCAACCCGAATGGCCGGAAGCGGTGCGGTGCACATTATTAACAGGTGACTACATGAGTTAAGTTCACACTTAACTACTTTGCTCTTTACTTCGTTCTGAGGTATTCAATTTTGCAGAGTTAATATATCTATAACTAGATTAGACTAATATCTTCAATCTACTTTGGAATAGTAAAATTTAACCATCTAGTTAGTATTACTTTGTAATTCACTTATTCTAACATTTATGAAATTTACCTCCCATTTAGAGCAGCATTCCCAAACTACGCGACTCGCTTTCAAACTTCTTGTCATGCTATATCTCCGTCGATTATAATGTTAACACGTGAAGATAGCATTGACCTCACAGCTTTCCTCCAAAAGAAATTTCATTGTATCAATAATTTTCTTATCTTTCTTGAAAGTGGTTTAAAGAACACTCTCTGGACTGATGGTTCTCTTTGCTCCCGGGGGTTAGTTCCAACGACCCTCATGAACCTGGTTGAGGACGCATAATTTGAATCGAAATCTTCTTGTTTAAGATCAGGAAACGCCTTCTGCACCTTCTCCGCCAAATATTATGACCGAGTCCCCCTGACGTCACGAAATGTGGTACCTTTCCAGCGCTGCTGAATCAGCTTTATTTCCTTATCGGTCTGGGGAGCTGGATGGACTAATGGCAAACGCTTCATCCTAGTGTTCCACACGAAGTCGAAAAAGGGGGGAAGGAGAAGCGGGGTACACAGTACGGCCCGGCCTGCGAACGCGATGGGGTCGAGCCCAAGAAAGACGACCGAGAAGAGAGGCGGATCATTATGTTAAATACATTATAGCATAAAGAAATAATGTGCTTACACTGAGTCAACCAATGGATATACCAACCGCAGGCAACTCACTGGCGCGGCTATGTCTCCTGTCACTTGAGGTTGATAGGCCATTACGATCGTGCTATTCCGACCAGAGTTCAAATGTGTCTTCCGCACGAAGCAAGGACATAATAGTTGCGCTCCTTCCGCTCGACGTTACATACGATGACACAGTCATGTTATAGGTGGTATCTGATGTTATGTTCATCATCAGACTAAGGAAAGGCAGCTCTATGACCAAGGATATGCCAAGCGAACGACTCTTTATCAGCCCGTTCTAGCTAGTTTTTCACTATTGATTTTGGGAAACGGTAACATGCAACCATATTATTGCAATATATTATGAAGTCGATAATTGTTGAAGCTCGTAATTTTGACGTCAGGCTAATGCGCGCGGGGCATCGCGGAGAGGCATTTTATACTTTAAGAATAACTGAACAGATCTGGTTCGGCTCATTTCGTAGTAGTAATGACAAGAGTGACTTATTGTTCGAATGGCTTAAATGAATAACTAGAGTAAGTAGTTATTGCGCTTCAAGAGTTGTTAGATTGTCCTCCCCTATGACTCTTTTCAGTACCTCCACGATTCAGGATGTTTGCTTGATTGACCCTGGTCACTATGTAAACGTGTTGAAACATTTGCAGTGACTTTTTAAATACCTCTTGTTAGAGTAACCTTCAGGCGGTCGCTAACAACCTGCTTTGTGCCGTTCGTGATGCTGCTGTTGTCTGCAGGCACATTGCTAACCAATGTTGTGTTGGTATGATAGCCGTCTGTCAGTCCTTCTATGTAATGGGCGAAGAACTCGGGCCTCGACAATTTCATCTCCCTTTTCACTATTGACAGAAATCTCAACGTTGCACATTATAATTGTGATAGATCATGTCGCCGTGATAATGTATCTGCGAATTATGAAGTGAGTTTGAACGAGTGTTCCGGCTATTGAGGATAGCCTGAACCAGTTGAACTTTATGTGGCCTAGTTGAGCTCTCATAGATTGCTTATATTATCTTCGTAAAAAATGTAATTTGGAAGTCATACTCAATCTCACCGGATATATTCAGCGTTGGTGTTCCGACCACCCTGCTAACCTCGACTGTAAAATTTGCATGTATACAGTAATTATCGTGACACACAGGACATCGAGACACTATCAAAATATGTGTGAGCCTTGTTAATGAAACGGTCAACCTGTTCGCTGAACTTTTCCTGTACGAAGTTGCTCGATCGCGTTCGGCGTTTTGGCTGTCACAGTCTACCTTGAAGAACTCATCATCTGCGTTTGGGATTATCGCCATCGAGTTGGTGTCTAATGGTATAATTGAGACAGATCTCCTTCGTACTCCTTGTCACCAATAAATAGGTAAATCTCAAGCATCGTCTATTGAACATGGTATTGATAATGACGATGATGATGAACGACCAAGTCAAATTGTATTTCCGCTTCAGTAATCGTGTTGCTGTAGAAGCTGTCTCGTAGATGAATTCATGGTTTAACCTTGCTGTATGGAGGGCCGTTTTCTAGACATCCCGAAAGGACACCGCATTTGTAGTGCTGTATACACAGATAGGTAGACCTACGATCAGGCTATTGGCCAGTGTAATTGGTCGGCTCTCGTCGTGCATACTAAGGTTCTGAGAATACTTCAGCTAACATCAACGTCGAGACAGATCGACAGTGCCGCCCATTGGACGGTGTCATTTTTATGGGATTACCTCCGAGAAATCTGAGTATTTCAACGCATATCGTAGATTTTATGACCAGGATAGCGCCCAAGAATTCCTAAAGGAGAGCTGACCAGAAATTCGCATCATACTGGCAGTCATGGAGGCAATAATTACTATATAGAAGTTCGGCGATATATAATCTGGGCCTTCTAGCATTTAAATCGTCTCACAAGAGGATTTTTAGTGGAGCAATTAAAAAAAGCTGCCAATGATACTGGTTGCATATGTAGCATGGTAGGCAGGTCCTGTGCGCAGTAGAAGAAAAGGAGCTTGGTAGTGACATGAAACATCAGATAAACACGGTGGGCCGTCGAGACATTCATTCGATACCTTCTGGTTTCCCTTTATCTGGGGGGGTATTTCGCGCTTTCTCTTTGGTGTGAAAAACCCTGATGTTTTGAAGTCGATCGACGGGCCCGCTTGAAGATATGCTTGCGGCATATAGGCCTGGCGTGAACAACGCGTCGTCACCCGAAACTCTTGGCCCAGACGAGAAAGACCTCAAATCCAAATGGTTTGAAGATCCCCAGACGCAAGCGCGACTGCATACATTGTGTAGATCATGGTGTCGCATTGCTCCTATTGGCCGGGATCTGGCTCGTGGCTGGGGTTTGACGTCGCACCATGCAAGTATTCTCTGCGCCCAGACGCTGCGCGGCCCACCCATGCTCAACTCTATGCGAAACATCGTGGCCCGCGGTTACGACGCTACGACACATGGTGAACGCCAGCCTATGAAACAGATACGCATTAAAACTTTACCCCCGCAAGACAATTATATCTTTTTAACCAGCTCATTTACGACGGCTCGATATTTCTCTCGTTTTTAAGACATGCCTACTTAGCACCATCTCCTCCTCGTTCGGTCTTGATTTTTCTTTTCTTTTTCGTTATAACGGCGGAGCCGCATCGGACTCGGTCTGTCGCTCTGGCATCTTCGCAAGGACGACCCTCACAAATTCCTGACCTTTGGGAGCGCGAGACTGGTTATTCGATAGAGTCAGTCCAACAAGGCTCGAGACGGTAATCTCCTGTAGTATCACTTTGAACTCAAAGGTAAGGAGAACCTGACCGCAGTATGAGGTTCGTAATTTGGCGATAGATGAGAGATCTCAAAAGTGTTACTGGTGAAGCTAACAAGAACACAAGACGCGGTACTCGTTCCGGACAGTCTGTGGCGGATGCACTACGTATATATGCACGAGCAGACATATCATCAGATGACATAGATAGTCCGCTTTCGACGGCTTCTTCGACAGCATCTACAGCATCGACTGTATCGCCCACTCGTGCATCTACGGCAACTACAACTTCTGCGCCAGCCACAACGGCCATATTTGTCACCAGCAGTTCATCATTCCAAGTTGCCACAGCTACATCGACGGAGCTCTCGTCATTGGAGATATCAGCACCGACCACTAGCTCCTCGTCCCCGCCTACGACATTAACCTCATCTACTCGCCAATCGACCGTGCCAGCAGTCACTTCAATACCGGTCCAAACTGCGCAGCACCAAAACCTAGCTTCCCTTACCCCTTCAACCACTTCGAGTATTCTGTCCGCTACATCCACAATGTCTCCAACGGATAATCACTCTGAGTCGACCGGAGGAGTACACAAGGCAAGTGTACGTGTTGGTATCGCAGCCGGGACTATTGGTATGCACATTCTCTCATGGTTTACTACCTTCTCTTGTCTATCCAATCTAATCTAACCTGGTAAATTTCACTAGCGGGAGTGGGACTGATAACTATTACCTTTGTTCTATGGAAATGGTACTCGAAGCGGAAGAGTGGTGGGAACTTCCACTGGTTTTCTCGCTCACAGCCCGCGGGTGACAATCCCGGTGACCGTCGAAGATGGACACAAAAATCAGATGGACGAATTATGGATGAGTTAATGGTGGCAGCCTATTCTGCGGAGAATGGCGGTGCACGTAACAGCCTCGAGCACGAGGGCGATTACTATAATAAGAAAGGGCGGCGACCCGAATTCGTCGATGACCGTCCACCTGATCTTCCTCCGCAACCTCCAGCTAAACCAGACACGCCATACAATCGACCAATTTTTGTATGGCTCAGCCGCATGAGCCGCAATATGCTGAATCCCATGATGGCGAGAGCCAGTTTTGTGTCTAACAGCACGGTATCCCGAGGATTCGAAAGCACCCCACCATCGCCCACGAGGGGTAGTAACGGTGAAGCGAGAGGTCGAAGGATGAGAGACACGCAGCGAGCGCCCAGTTACGCATCTGGGGATGATCTTGAGACGTCTGACAACGCCGAAATCACATTGGAGGCACCCAATAGTGTGCAGGAGGTAGATCTATCCTACTACCGAGAAAGATTACCTCCGGAACCAGCGCTGCCGGAGCCATCCAAGGTGCGCGTGCCATCCATGGTGGCACGTACCGAGACCACCAGCCGGAGCTCAGGAACATGGAACACATGGGGGGTGACGCAGCACCGCGACAAGCCACAAGGGTGGATGAGCAAACTAGGGATGTGATATAGTAGCCACGGACTCAGTCTCCCGAGGTAGGCGCCAACGTCACTACGAGCTGGCTGCTTTGGGTATGGTCCTCGTGGATCCATAATGTGTACATAAGCATTTTTGCTTTGTGCGAGAGCTCAGGTGTCTTGGTGGCATGCATCTAGTTTCACGAGCACCGAGACGCGCAGATTGCAATGTATAATCAAATTGTAGTATTTCTAACACATAAACAACCATACTCATCTGACGCGTTACAGTGTATTAAGTTCATGTCATTGTTGACGGATAAGCTGGTATCATTATAATAGTGTCGGTGGAAGGGAGGACAATGTTCTGAAAGTGATCTCACGACCTCATTAGTTCGTTCACTCTCGGACGTCAAGATTCAAAACTCATAATCGATTCATCTACAGGCAAACTGCACCGCCTAGTCACTGACACCACACCGCATTGGGTTTCAACATCTATTTAGGTAACCTCCCAGAACTGTCGAACTGATGATAATAATGGCGACGATGATGGTTGAAAATAACAGTGTATGTGTAGCATTATCTACTCAGTGCGGTTAAGCCAAACAATGCAGGTAGAAGCACCCGATCAAAGGGCCTAGCAGATTGACCTCTATTTTCCTCTTGCCTAGGTCCAAAATGGTTACAAATGCCCTCGCTAGGAACTGGGTTTGACCGACATCTCGTTGGGCACGCTAATGTTTGGGGTATTCATGCCAGGACTGAGGCTCTTCGATACCCCAATAAATCAAATTGGGGTTGATACATGTGGGGCTGGTTGCGACTGTGGTGAAACATCTATGGTGTTTTCTTGCTCATGATTATATAATCGGGGATAAACTCTTTGCCAAATCTCAGTTTTCTGGGCTCGGGTGATATTGAGTCTTTCTCAAACCCAAGTTTTCGATAGAATGCCAATGCATTCTCGTTTTTCAAAAAGCAGGTTAGCATGACCTTGTTGACATCTGGTGTGTGGGCAGCAACGCTTTCTTGAAAACCCATGAGGTGCTTTCCCAACCCAGTGCTATATTATTTGACACTTATATCAGTATCCATTGTAGCACCAGTAATATATATTTTTAGGACGCTTACCCCTGCACCTCCGCCTTCAAATGGATCTCGTAACAATATATGACGGGTTGCCCTTCTTCAAATGTTGGCATTAATGACGTAAACCCACAGATGTTGCCGTCGTAGTCCTTGACCAAGATATATCGAAGCTCGTTCGATTTCATCTCGGTCATTTTCCCGCGAGGTTTCCACCCACGAGATGAGGATTCATAATGCTCTTTGCTGGTTTCTTCGATTAAGCCAAAGCACATGGCAAGGTCTTTGGCATTCATATTTCCAGCTCGCACAAGACTCAGTGAGTATTGCTGCTGACTACGAGGGTGAACCCATGTTGCCCAGTTGATACTATGCATGATTAGTTACTGTTTTGAAGACCATATACAGTTGAGGGTAGCCGCTTCATGATCGTGTCGGAATGAGTGCCACCACTTAAACTAACAATATGTTACTCCGTTGGCGGACATCTAAGCATTGACTTGACAGAAACAATTGGCTTCCGAAGAATATATTGCGCACCTAGGTTGTAAGTTTTGCTGCACGAATTGTTCATCACTTTTCGAGTTGGCTTCCTCGATAGGATTGGTGATGGCCACGGCCTTCCGCTTTCGTTTCGAGAATGTCATGCTGAAGATAAATTTGCTTGATGCGAGATCTTCAAGTCTGCCCACAGATTCTTCCGGCAGGACTGAAAGTTTCGTGTACAGGTGTCACGTAGCTGAGGTGGAGGTGGATCTGTTCGAGTCGAGAGAGCTTCAATCAATGTCGAGCAGTGTGTGTAGTGGGGTACTGGCCAGGTACCTGAGTGTGCGACGCGCCAGGAGTCCCGAAGCGCGTTTGATTGAAACCACTAACACCCCGTTTGGGGAATAACCCCATCACATGAATCATAGGCTCAAGCTATATTTTCGTGCATCTGCACTTGCTGCTTGCTTGGCTCCGCTGAATCGTTGAGTGGCCAAACCTTGCGTGCCGCCATCACCTGCCGAAAAGAAACAAGTCAAATGGCTTGAAGGGACCTTGGCAAGATTGTTGTTCGCGCGCCTGTCTCTCAGATCCATGCGCATGCGCCATCATGGGTGCATTCGTACTGCTGCGGTCCTCTGCCCGTCATTATGCGAGTGAATCTCCTAGAAACCGGCTCCGCGCAACCCTGAGCTTGGATCATGTTAGTTCAAATTTGTCTTTGAATTTTTAATTGCAAGATTTTGAGGATCTCATATGTAATAATCGGCAATTGTTTAGTTCCTCCAACGGTCGCGCGCTCTTTCCCTCTATCGAACTATTCTGAGAGGTACACGACGCATTGGTGACCCAGCCACTCGGTCGGAGACACGGAGCTTTGCACGAGCTGAATTTGAGCGACATCGTGGTGTAACTGATTTGGTATGTAGCAGGTGATGCAAACTGACTACCTGGCGCGGGATTTCCGTCGAGTCGGCCGTGGATACAGTGGATGAAGAAGATTTCTAACAGAGAGCCGATAGGGACATATTAGATATCTCTTGTCAACAGGAAAAACCGAATGGGAGAACATGGAGAGGTATATTGGAGGCATGTAATGTTTCTGGTTTTGGTTGCTTGAGCACTTAGTGTTGAGCACCTAGGTAGTCTGAGTATTCCTTCCGACATGTCCTCCTCCATCTAACGAAGCCAAATCTCTGGCAAGAGCTTTGCCTTGCACACTGTTTCTTCACGTGTCTCCTTACGACCTTTTATTCTATTTTTTTTTATAGAGGTATTGGACGACGATTCTCAAGTTCGATTATTTGTACATATGCAATTGTATTGTTACACCTCAAATGCCACAGGCACATGGAAGATATCCCGCGTCGATATCGTTCGTCTCCCAACTTGCTTTCCCCACGATCATGTTGTCAAATGTGCCTCTTGGGCCTTAACCTTGTCGCTGTTTATGTCTGGGATTTGCGCTGCAGATAATGTAAAGGTAGCCTCGGTGTCGCTTGCCTGCCTTTCTTCGTACAACCTAATAATGTGCCATAATATTAATCTGTGCCACTGAACTATCGCACCATCGAGAACTCCTGGAGAGATACGCCAGTGCTGCGCGTACCTTGCAATGCTCACACCGCTTCTTGACGGAACTGTGAACCTTCATCCCTCGAATTTGCTGCTGGACAGGGGCATGCAATGCCTTGGCAGTTGTCGTTGCCACGATCGTGGGTCTTGCGCCCATCCGCAATGCTGGGAGAGCTTGAGAAAGGGATCGAATCGGTTGCTGGGAGCGGCAAGGAGTTCTTAACATGGCTGGCCGCGATGCCAACGAAAGGGTCTTCATGGACGAGAGAAGCGACAAAGTCGCTACCCTCGATTTTGCGATCGCCGAGCCGCACATCGTGAGCTTTGTCTGTTAACAGAGTTAAGAATTGATTCAATGCTGATAGGACGAGACGAGATGGACAGATGAAGTTCGTAGCACTTTTCATCGGCTAATATTCGGGAAATGAAGCTATGTACTTTTTTTAGAGCCTAGTACACCTTGTTTTGTACACTTAGTGCTGAGCATTCTAATAATCTCATTCATGGCTCAACGAAGTATGTTATGGTATATTTATTTGCGAAGTACAACTGGCATGCTACATGAATGTAATGTCAACCATTATTAGGGTGCCTGTGGCGACACTTCACAGCTGCATATCCTGATCGAAGTGTTCCGCGACTGCCATGTCATGTTTCCAAGTAAAGTTGATGTATGAATTGTCACGAGAGATAATGAGATTATTACCCCATGCTAAATCTTTTATTGTATGCAATTTTGCGTCCACAATTTGCGACGTTATATAAGAAGATAAGAGTCTAGTAGAAAGCAGGTATAACTTTTTCAGTCACCACAATTGCTGCAGTAAATCTGGACGTCTATCTAAAGCTCTGTGTCGCAAGCGACCGAAGCCCACTTAGGTGCATAAACGGTTAGTAAACGTCACGTGAAAGGATACGTCACCTGAAACAACACTCAGGACCACGATCAGTGTAGCTCGGCTGTAGATATGGTTGCCTGAACCATTACTTGCCGATTCGTATCCCCAGATTCATGCATATATGTATGGATCAGGCATACTTGAATTTCCAAGGTTAGGAACAACACTCACAGTATCCAATACATCTCCTGCTAGCCAGAATACTCGTGCTCTTTCTCGGGTGCAATCGTTCATGGCGGCGTTGCCATAATGGGGCAATCCCATTCAGAAGTGGAACATCGCTCTAAGGAGGAGATAACTGCTGAACTTGTATGCAATCCACCCGCGTCACTCCCGTCATACCGCTCTCCGGCAAGAAACATGTTTTGATAGCTTGTGGCAGCTTTCTGACTAACGTGCACAAATTTGACCGGGCAGGCAGAGAGATTTGCCAGGAAATGTTTCGAACCACTAGAGCTGTACTCCTTTAAGGACAATTTTAAGTCTCTCGCAGATCATGTACAAGATGTACGGTACCTCAAAGAAGACACCGTCTCTAGATTTCTGGAATTGCCCGACATCCTCGGTGTCTCGCCAGTTATCTTCCAGATGATCTCTTATATTGGCGCCTTCCCGTTTCTCCATGATGCACCTGCAGTGCTTGGGTTTGAGCAAATGATCAATGTCGTTGCTATCATGACTGAAAGGCATGCTAGGATATTGGCCAAGGGCGCTGCAACGAGGCGGAAGCTTTTCTTCAAGAGCTTAGCCGTGTACGATCGCAAGTTCTCGGAAATCTCAGGACAGCCCGTGGCAGAGTATGACCAGCAAAGGGGCAGTGATGGTACTAAAAAGCTATCTCATGCTCCGGGTTTTGCCGTTGATGCAGCGGGCCCTGAGGATCCTGATGATGAAGGAGCTATCGAGGATGATGAGCTAGTTCTCGCCGCCTTAAACTCCTTGGATCTGCAGGATGCCTTCAAATTTGGCGATGCACACGCTGCTACCACACATGGTGCTATGATTCCTGCTGATAATTTTCGGAGGTTGCTGATGTTGCTCTTGCTTATAGCACCTCTTGATGTCCAGGAGAGTCTGTCAACCTATGCCCCTCGAGTTACTGGCAATGAACTTGAAAGATTGAGGACAACTGCTGAGGATATTCTCACCGCATTCCTAAATGTAGAAAAATCTCCTGGCATAAAATATGCTCAGTTCAATATCGTGATTCCAGGCAATCTGCCATTCCTTTTCAATGGGTTCAATCCTCTTTTCGAGCACTTCCTATTCTCTAAGAATCTTGATCTATCCAAGCGGAAGGGCAGCTTACCCAAGGCAAAGGAAAATCCGATTTCGTCGCCACCTCTGCTGCCAGAGGAGGGCAACATCATGAACTCAAGTGTTTTGTCACAGCTCTCATTCTTCATCCCTGGCAATGAATTATTTCGACGTCTACGGCTGCTCTATTCTGGAGCCGATGCTGGGTTTTCTATGGGTAGTTTTGAAACAAAAGTTTTTAACTGGCGGGCACCAACGATCCTGCTTGTGACAGGAACCAGGCTTCCAGATGCAAATAAGGGTAGTGGATCGGAGGCAAATTTTACCAGGACATTGCCACCGAAACGATTTCCCAATGGCAGCTCAGCAGATCGTGATCGAGTCACCTTTGGCGTTCTAGTGCGCCAACCTTGGCGTCACAGCCATAAAGAGTGCTTCGGTGGAGATGACACGATTCTTTTTCAATTAAGCCCAACTCACGATGTGTTTTCCGCGTCCCGTGTCAACAAGGACTATGTTGCCTTCACAAAACCCCCAGCACCTTACCCAGGCATCTCGTTTGGATGCCCTCCTCCGAAATCCGGCCAATCGTCGAGGCATGAGACGCTGCGAGCGCTGGGGCCTGTGTCACTTCTCATTGATTCCAGCTTCGAGTATGGCGTTTTCACGCATGACTACACATCTCGAGGTGGCGCTTTTGCCACCAGCGTATCAAGAAAATATGATTTCCAAGACAGGTTCCAGATTGACGACATCGAGGTATGGGGATGTGGAGGAGATGCTGAGGCTAAGATACAGAGAGACAGGTGGGAGTGGGAGGCAAGAGAAGCTGAAGCCAGGCGCCGCATAAACTTGGGTACGGGAGATATCGCGGTGGACCGGGCATTATTAGAAATGGCTGGGTTGGTTGGCTCAAATAGAAGCGGTGGCTCCATGGGATAGGAGGAACAAGACAAAAAGACAATTGTCTCGTGTTAGACAGCAGGTATAGTCCCAGAGGTCACTGCCAGTTGGAATGCACTATCATCTGGCCTTCATAAGAAACATCTCTATACAGCCAGCAGGAGCGGGCACAAACTTGTATAGTATCGCGTCTTTCACCACGTAACGTTATGCCTACATTCCCATAGTTTCGGCACCACGTTTTCCTTATTCGGGCAACCATCAAAATTTCCAGTTCAGAACACGGCATACAGCCGTAAATGAATCAATTTGATAGGTAATTTTGTATGTTTGATCAGTAATGTACACTATGCAGATATAGCGGAGCTCTTCCATTTTCCCCAAATCCAATCCATTTGCAAGCCTTATCCACAAAATTTATACATACAATACTTTATTCTCGGTCGTGGTATGGGGCTGTCTCGAGGCTTATGCTGTTATGTCCCATCATTTCTTTATTTTATTTCTTCGAGGTATCGTCGGGCTTCTCGCCTCCCTCCGGTTTCTTACCAGTGCCAAACCACCCACCAGCGCTTGCTAGTGCACCCATGACGCCGCCAGATCCGTTCTTGGTTTCCCCCTCTGGGCCCGGAGAATTCTCTGAGGGCAATGCAGCGGCAGGCTCCTGCTTGTCCTGTTCGTCAATCTTGCGAGCCTCGACTCTCTCTCTGCGCCGCTTGAGGTGCTCTTTGAGCTGCTTCTCTTCCTCATCTCGGACCTCGAGTTCGTGCAGCCACTTCTGGTGTCGTTCCTCGGCGCGCTGCTGTGCCTCGAGCTTGATAAGCTCTTTGCGTTTCTCGCGGTCCGCACCATAGTAGGCTCCACCGGCTACGATGGCGCAAACAGTGAAGGCTTGGGCGCCGATACGGGCTCGGAACATGCGCTGGACCTGGGCATGGTCACCGCGACGCATGGCACGCCAGGCATTATAAAGGGCGAAACACGTCAGGAGCGTACCTATTGGATCGGAGAAGGGGACGTTAATTATGCGTAAACGCGGACACAATAAAATCACAACTCGGGAGTTCTAGAAAAGCGGAAAGTACGAGACTCGTTGGGAATTCGAAGCGTACCGAGTGGGATCAAAGGTTCCTCGCGCAGCTTGCGGGTTACCTTCTGGAATCCAGTCTCCTGATATTCCCTGGAGGGGGACCGCGGGCCCAGGTGAGTTTTCTGTTTGACTCTATTCAGGTGCGGTAAGGTACGTACTTATCGTCGTCAAAAGACGAGGGCAGCGGTCTGTCGGCCATGGTACTTGTACAATCAATTGATAGTAAAACGAAGAGCAAGTTGGTTTGAAAGGGGGGGAAAGGCGGGAGACGGGCTGGTCCTGAATGTGGATGTAGGTGGCGCGAGAAGCAACGGAGTAGTGATCGAACGAGTTGCAGGCTGTGGTTGTGATGACGGATATTTTTTCGCCTGCGGTCCGAGAGCTACAGTACCGTGGTACTGTAGCTCTCTCTGCACGCCCGATAAAGCTTCCGATAACTGGGGTTCCCCCATTGGAATGGATACAGTACTGAGAGGTGATGGACACGGCCCTCCCCCTTCCCCCCCCAGGGGGGACTTTTGCTGCATCTGTCCAATCTCAGGACTGATATCTCAGCATAAAGTTGCCGGAGTGAGTCTGTGGCTTACTTGCTACTATGGACTCCTGCTTCCTGTTTGTGGGCGTATCGCATGACCCTTGTGTGATTACCGTGCTGAGTGCGTTACACCAGGGACAGCCTCAAGCACTGTAGGTGATTTATGCAGGTTCGCGTTGGGACGGGCCTAGACGTGCTAAGGTACGCTGTTACCCCTCCACAAATCGGACGGGCTCTCCATCAGTTTCTCGCTAACGCAACACTATTACTGAAAACAGTCAAGCCGGAAGGTTTCTCGGGTGCCCCACTAAAAATTTCCATATCCAAGAGACTTTGAGCGAGGTTCGCAACGGCGGTGACTCGGAGTCCACCTTGCACACTGCCAGATTTGCATTTCTAGAATCCATTGGGCTTTGAGAAAGGACCAGCAGCATGTCGTCGACTGATAATCCTACGACCAATGGCGTCGTCAATGGCCAGATCAACCACGGCCGTCGGACGCCCTCGCTGACCAGCTTGTCCTTGACCGAGTACAGCGCCAATCCATCTCCGCCATCGGCCGACCAACATGCCGCAATCAAGAAGCTGGTCCCCGACGAATTGCTCCTGCCCAACGGCCACCCAGATGTGAGACTTCGCTACAGGTGGTGGTTCCTACTCGAATCTCGGAGATGCTGACCTGTATTTTTTAGTACATGTCTCTTATCCTCAACTCCCGCGTATATGAGGCTTGTAAGAGGACATCGCTGACTCTGGCATCCAACCTATCCAACCGTCTGCAGTGCAATGGTAAGACCTTCTTATTTCCACCTCTTGACCTATCCATCGTGCCATCAGTTCTCCAATCTTCCTCCTCCGACAGTTACAACTTTTTAAGTCTCTTTTATCTAAGATGGAAAACTGCCCCTCTCCCTTCAAATGTATATCCTTGTTATCTTCTCGCGTGCAAGCACTGAATGGTATATGTTGATGCTATGATAGTATTGCTCAAGCGCGAGGATGAGCAGCCCGTGTTCAGCTTCAAGCTTCGTGGGGCCTACAATAAGATGGCTCATCTGGACCCAGCGGAGAGCTGGAAGGGCGTTATTGCGTGCAGCGCTGGGAACCATGCACAAGGCGTAGCGTATTCTGCACGAAAGCTCAAGATACCTGCAACCATCGTCATGCCTGAGGGAACGCCCAGTATCAAGCACCAGAATGTCTCGAGAATGGGGGCAACTGTGGTTTTACACGGACAGGACTTTGATGCCGCCAAAGATGAGTGCTCTCGTCTTGAGAAGTCGCATGGCCTCATAAACATCCCCCCCTTTGACGATCCGTATGTCATTGCGGGCCAGGGTACCATTGGCCTCGAGCTCTCGATGGACACGAATCTTTCCAAAGTCGACGCAATCTTCTGCTGCGTCGGTGGAGGCGGACTTATTGCGGGCATTGGGGTATGGATCAAGCGAGTGGCTCCGCATGTCCGAGTCATCGGTGTTGAGGCAGAGGATGCCAACGCTATGGTCCAGTCCCTAGCGCAAGGAAAGCGGGTGGTGCTTAAGGAAGTCGGACTGTTCGCTGATGGGGCTGCTGTCAAGACGGTTGGAGAGGAAACTTTCCGCATCTGCCAGGAAGTTGTTGATGAGGTCGTTCAGGTTACGACCGATGAAACTTGCGCCGCCATCAAGGATGTCTTTGAAGATACTCGCTCCATCGTGGAGCCTGCCGGTGCCCTCGCCCTTGCTGGTTTGAAGAGATGGGTCAAGAATAACCCGTCCAGCAACCCCAATCGTTCCGTTATTGCGGTCACGAGCGGTGCCAACATGAACTTTGATCGTCTCCGCTTCGTTGCTGAGCGTGCTACCCTAGGCGAAGGCAAGGAAGCACTGCTCTCAGTCAGCATTCCGGAACAACCTGGTGCATTCTCCGAACTTATAAACACCATCATGCCTCATTCCGTTACCGAGTTTTCGTATCGTTACGCCACGAAAGAAATCGCAAATGTACTAGTAGGAATATCTCTTACAGCTCCGGCGGCTCAGCGTGTGACAGAGCTTGAGACACTCATTCGACGAATTAACTCCCTGGGGATGATCGCAACGGATTTGTCAGGCGATGAGCTGGCTAAGTCACACATCAGGTATTTGGTTGGCGGTCGTTCTGACGTTGAGGACGAGCGAGTATACATGTTCACTTTCCCCGAACGGCCGGGGGCACTACAGAAATTCTTGAACACTCTGCGAACAAGATACAACATTAGCCTGTTCCAATACCGAAATGGTGGCAGCGATGTTGGCAAGATTGTCGCCGGCATCCAGTGCCCTGATGCTGAACTGGCAGATTTGCAGGGCTTTTTGAAGCAGATCGGATATCCATGGCAGGACTGCACAGAGAGCCCTACTTTTAAGACCTTTCTCCGAGTCTAAGAAAAGGTATTCCGACCAAAGTAGGGCTGTCATTTTGTCTTTGGAGTTATGAGAGGGATTGTTACACGCTGTAAATTTGGTAAAATTTGGCTTGTTGTCGGTTGGCTGCGTTGAGGAATATCATCCGGTTGGCTATAAATACAAGGGGCTAAGAAGTAATCGTACATGCCCTCTAGCTGTACTACTTATACCTTACCTACTAGACTTTATTATGTTGTCTATAGAGATCGGCTCTACGACAGGTGAAAGTTTCTATAGCGATTTTCCAACGGCTATGCTTTTACAACGTGCTCTTGGTATTCACTGGTAAGAGTGGCTACGGTTTAGGATGTAATTATTGACTTGTGCTGCAATGAAGGAGGATTTATTGCCTCTTCTGCGCCTATTTGGATAACCTGAAATTTGGCATTACTTCGCTGGCCCTAAAGAGTGGCTCGTTCGCCATCCTGAACACCGTCCGTGTCCGCAATCCTGAAGACAAGCTTCTTCGCGTTGACCTTGCCCGCCTTGAGTTGTTCCAGTGCGTGCTGTACGCCGCTCAGTCCGCCAGGGATGACCTCGGTAGGCTGGGCCGCAAACCAACCTTCCTCGAGGCCACGTGCCAGATACCGTATGAAGACGTAGCCAAAATCCCGATCCTCCCCGTGGACTGACCCAACTTGGGTGGTGCTCTGCTGGACACTGGCAGGAATGCCCTCGTACTTTTTGCCGGGCAGCACCAGGGTGATCTTGGATCCCGGCTCGAGAACTTTACTCAAGTTGATATAGCTATTCTTCTCTGAGACGGCATCGAAAGCGTGAAATAGCTTGGCCCCGCCAAGTGCGGTACGGATGGCCTGGACAACGGCTTCATCGCCCGACCGATAGTCCACGACAGCATCTCCCTTGCTGGGGTCGATCATTGAACGCACATGGTCCCGCGAGTTCCCCGCCACGCAGATCAGGGGATGGATGTTGCTCTTCCGGGCGAGCTGCACCACGTACGCCCCCACTGCCGAGGCCGCGCCGTAGATTACCAAGGGTAGCGGCTCCGTTGCTGGTTTCCAAGGCACCGGTAGGCCCAGACGCTGGTAAAGCCCAACGGAGGCGGTGAGGCCCGCTAGGGGTATAGCAGCACCTTCTGTATGCGGGGAACAAATGGGATCGCTGGTCAGCATTTGCAGCAAGAGAGTACCGCACCTCCGGGCAACTTACGCTCAAAACTGGTGTTCTTGGGCAAGAAGGCCACCGTGCTCGCGGGCGCTACAGCGTATTCTGCCCAAGCTCCTCTAGGTGTCATCATCTGGTGGAACGCAAAGACTCTGTCACCTGTACGCAATGTTGTCAGCCTAATTGGCCATGACAGTAATCATGTGATGTTGCCCGTGCCTAAAGACATTCGCCCCAGGAAAGTCATATCGGGAAGCAATCTGCCCTTTAATCCTGCCGCGCCTCTTACCGTGCAATGTGACTTGCACTATTCCCAATGATCGTCATGTGAAAGACATACTGCTGCGAGTCTATTGTGCTGAATGTAGACTCCAGGTCTCTGCTCAAAACAGTGGAAAACGGGGAGAATGGCAATGCAGCTGAACAGGATGGGAATTACTAACCGGGTTTGAACTCAGAAACGTTACTTCCCACTGCGTGCACTACGCCAGCGATATCATCACCTTGGTTGGAAGCATAATCGAGAAATTCTGGTACTTTCCAATCCTTAGGATTGGACCCAGCAACGACAACCTTGATAAGAACGTCGTCAGGACCGGGCTCGGGAATTGGAGAATTCACGACCTTGACCGTCGTGCCTACAGCAACATGTTATTGGCTTAGCCGGTGCTCGGAGACCTTTGTTCGTACATACCCTTAGATACAAGTGCTTCTTTCATGATGGCTTGCTCTTTGTGTGTTCAATTCTGGTCGCGAACTTTGTCTCTCCCTTGGTAGGTGTTTTATGATCAAGTGTGTATGTCTACTCTTTGCCGCCGCCGCCTAGATAGTTAAGAGTGTGCGGATGATATGAAGCGGGCAGTGGAGCAGGAATTCCTCGAAGTATTAAAAATAACCTGGAACTCCTCCCTATTAGTCTATTGGCTGTTATATCCAAGTACATAGGTAGTTAAGTTAGGTATCCAACCAAGTTGGGTCCCTCCCCCCACCGCCGCCCCCGCCTCTACGTCTAGTTTGCCGAAATAGCCCAAGGGAACGGAGCTCCGCACTTGTCCGCACCGCTCCGGTAGATTATCAATCAATACGTCGAATTACATGACGCTTTCATGGCGTCAACGGCCCGATGTAGTGGTGGGACAGGGGCCCCTCGGAGTCCTATTGAAGCCCTTAAGTCCGTGCAGCCGAGGAACAAGACCAGATTAGGAAGAAAAAAATTGGTCCATTGATTGAGGACGTCTGCTTTTCTACGAGGGGTTGGTACAATGCGCAAAGTAGCATCTACACCAAACCACCCAGAGTGGGCTTTTTGTCTATCATGACGCGCAGGTGCTGGTGCTCCTTTTCTCTTTCGGATAAAGGTGAGAAGCCTTGACCAATGTGGTGCGATCACAGTTCATGTCAGAATAGCTTGATGGGTAGGCTTAGATCCAATTCCAGGACTGTAATTAATAATCCTTCTGAGGTTAGGCTTATATTTTTCTTCAGTAACCTTTAGAGAAAAGGGAAGGGAAATGATCAATTAATTTACGTGAGCGGACAGCTTAACAAATAGACCTGCCCCTTGCTCGCAAAAGGTATACACAGTTCTCTCTTCTAAGATGGTTATTAAAAACTTGTAAGAAAACAACTAAGACGCGGTAAAGAAGGTACATCTGGGAACTATCATACCACACCGACGTCTTAAAGAAGATAAAAAAGCCTACTTGTCAGGTTAGGGAGTGTCTGATTGACTGGATGAAGAAAACTTGCTGTGGAGTGGAGGCTTCTACCATTTAGTCTGTTATGGTGTTTGTCGTCCCCTTCATAGTTTAAGATTAAGTTTCTCGCTCCACAACAAATAACCAACACCGACTGGTCAGAAAATGGCCGGATCAGAATCGCTCGGTTAGCTCAGTTGGTTAGAGCGTCGTACTAATATACTCCTTCCACGGATATAATTAGTGTATGCGAAGGTCATGAGTTCAAGCCTCATACTGAGCATTTCTTTTTTCTCACTCTACAAGTGCACCGTCGTTGTTTGATCCATAATTCGACTTTATCCAAGGATCGATTCCGGACTGAGATAAAATATTTGGTCAACCAATTTTTTTCTCCCCCTCAACATCAAGAGCACTCTCTCCGGCTTCTGGTTTCAGGCACTGTTGCTTCATACAACATATTCCGTGGCTGTATATATATCTCCATTCGATCCCCTTATTCAGCAGCTTTCGCGCCTTGTGTAAACGGAGTGGCTTGTATAACTCACTGTACCGACGCTTCAACATGCTTGCGCAGCTATGAATTGTTGTGCCGAAAAGGACCTTGGCCTTAGTTTAGCTAGGCCCTGCACTTTGCCATTAGTACTCCTTATATCGATAAATTCTATCTGTACACTGTGTTTGTCTCTGAGCTATTGTTACATGCTAGTTTGCACGAATTTCCCGAGACCTTGATTCCAGCTTCGACCTTTTCGTCTACCTTGAAACACCTCTTCCAGTGAATCAGCGATTAGCTTAGACAATGCTATGCATCACCGATTCTACGGTGGTATGCAAAAATCAATCCAGCTACCGAGATAATCAAGAGGATTCCGGCTGCTGTCTTGGAACTCGTGGTCCTTGTAGATCTTCTCGAACTCGACGAAGCTAAGTTTCCCCCAACCACCTCGTTCCTTGGCCTCTTCTTCCGCAAGATCCAAAATTCTCCACTCTTCCAGTGTCGACTCGGCTATGTTTTCGTCATCATCCTCCTCATTCCCACCCTTTCCGCCATGCACTTTGTCGGTCTTCTCTGTAGATGCGTAGGCTTCGTCTATTTCTACGTCAATATTATTATTGACAGCAGATTGCGAATAAACCCCATTTGTTGAGGCTTCTATTTCCTGTTTCTCCGTCTGTTTTACGTCCATAGTAGTTTCCAGCTGTCCATCTATGCCATTAGGACGGAACTGAGGCATTGTTGGATCACGGTGAACAGGATTGGTAGGAGTTTTTGTGTCAAGAACAGAGATATGCTCCCCCTCTGAAATAGTGGGGGTATCAGCTTCGTCGCGCAGAAGGGTGACAGCGCCGTTGGCCTGTTCATTACTCAGAACTCGCTCTGACGTAGTCGATTGTTCCTCCTCGGACCGAGGACTAACTGTATATCCACTAGCTGACAGGAGTTCGCCCAAACTCTGGTCCTGGATAGGACGATTGTTGGCTGTTGTTCTTCTGCGGTCCTGGGATGATGGTGAGCTATCTTGGGGCTGCAAATGTTCAAATCGATGGCGATATTTCTTGCGGTCACTCCTAGTTTCCGCACAACGGATGGCCAAGTCTTCTTTCTTCTTGAAGATTTCGTCCAGTAGTTCATTGAAAGCCTGTTGGGTGACCTGGTATAAAATCTCCTTGCCTGCGTCACGTTCAGCGTCGGGGATCTCCACCCCTCCCCACCGCTCGGGAATACTTCTGGATGAAGTGGACGGGTTAGACCGAATGTCAAAATCATCTCCATCTTCCACGAAACGGACTTTAGATGACGACCTTGAACGGGGAGAGAGTGTGTGACCGGAGGGCTTAGATGATCCGCCGATGCCGTGGAGGTTGACGAGGATATCATCGCTGTCGTCCCAGCCTTGAGGTGGAATGGCACCCTCTTCCTCATCTAGATAAAAATGTCGCCGCTTCCATCGTTCATGCAGCTGCTTCCTAGCATGCACCCTCTTGCGCTTGTCAACCCCAAGACGCTGATTGTTGGCGGCCATGGTTTGACTTGGTGCTCGAAGCTCACCTTCCCCAGACAATCGAGTTGTGAATCTGTCAGCCTCCGTTGCTGCTATGTGCCGAGAGCCTCCATCACCGTTGACATATAGTCCCAGGGTGGAGGCTATTTCGGTATCATCAGGTGTTTCCTCGCCATCTTCGTCGGATGATGTGCTCTCACTGTCGTCATTCTCCTCGGGTAGTGGGTGGTTGATGGCTGTATCATTCCGAATTGAGGCGATAATATCATCTAGCTGGGATGCATCGCCGTTTATAACGGAAGTCAAGTCTACCATGTTGTGAGGTGGGTTGATGATGCCGGATATATATCGTGACTCCCCACTAGGTGAACGAGGGTGTCGAGATGATGGACCAAACGATTCGGTGAAAAAACTCCGGTTGCTGTTGCGAGCAAACAGGCCAGTCAGAATGTCTTCCCGGCTAGAAATATCTGGCTTGTCCTCACTAACCACGCCTACTTTTCCATCGTGGATGTTGACGTCCCCGTTAGAGTGGAAAACCTTGCCTTCCATAAGTCTCGAATGGTCTGCAGGAGGAACTCTCCCTTCACGACCAAAGAGACTGCTCAGCGGGGCGCTGCTGCTTACCAGCTGCTGCGCCTCTGTCGTCGTCATCATGTGGTCGTCGAGGCCGTCCAGAATATCACGATGCATTTGCTTGTACAGAACATAGTACGCACGAAATACACGTAGGAAGTCCTTCCTGTTCACGTAACCATCTCCATCGATGTCGTAACCCTCAAATGTCCTCTTGAGTTTATCCTTTCTTTTCCGGTAGGAAACCCCGTGTAGAAACTCCTCAAAACCTATCAAGTCATCCTTGTTGGTATCGTAAAAGGCAAACATCCGATCGTAAATGAGGTTCGGGGTAGTGTGGCGATATCCTCCTGAGGGCACGAGACAGCGTTCGAAAGTTTTACGGTCCATAGCCAAATACAGTCCATCTGGATCATCCCTCCATTCGGTATTGGCTAGAAAAGTCCACTGCTCCCAGTATGCATCGAGCTCGACTCGTTCGAACCCGGTCTCTTGAGACCATTTGAAGAGTAAATATCTGGGTAAGGCACGTATAGAGTTGTCGGGATCTCCGGGGTACCATGCGGGTTGCACCTGGCGTGGGCAGAAAGGAGGAGCCGGGATCCGAACTTTGTAGAAGACATGGGTTTTGTTGTGCAATCCTTGACTTTCACACACCTCACAAAGGTCAAAATCGGCACAGTTGGCGCAGCGATAACGAATGCCACGAATCGGAACCATTCCGCACCCGTTACATTGGCAACCACGGTGGACGTAAGCATTGCGCCGGGCATTATCTTCGGAAACGCGGAAGAGGAGGGTGACGATATTTTCACCCGTGCGTTGCCTCGTGTCGAGATTGGTATCATTGCCCCATTCATCGTCATTTGGGCCATCACTGGCCACAACTTCTAAGAGAGGCACAAGTTGGTTGGCATCGGAATTCTCATCGCCGTGTGTTTCGGATTCGGAGGAATCGTCGCGTCGCAAGGTTTGATGCCGAGCTCGTCGCACAGCGTTGCTGCGATGAAGTCCGAGTCGAGATCCCGAGATATCACCCTCGTCAGTCTGGGATATATGATTATGGTAGAGGTAGTAGCCAACAGAAGCTGCCGTAGCTATGGCAGAAATAATGGCCACGGCAACCCGGGGCCGCGTCAACGTCGAGGTTGTGGGAGACGTTGAAGACATAGTGTGTTCTGAAAGTTAGGACAGTTCATAGCGTAAATCAGCACCCAAACACGACGTGTAACGCCGAAAGTCAGGCGCCTATGAAAGCTGCACAGCTTACGACGGCTGCGATGGACATTGTTTCATGGCTGTGTGCTGGTCGTTGGTGGTGAGAGAATGGCCACTGGCAGCCTCAGGAAGTTTGTCGATCATCCCGTAGAAGCTCCCAGCTCTGGTGGGCGGTGAGACGCAGCAGATTACATATCAGCCTCAACCCCACAATGCTTACCGTTGGAACTGTGTAGGTCTATTTAATCAATAAGTGGCTTTACATCTGTTTTGAGCATCGGGGTTTTCTAAGGTTTATCTCCTTTCGAATAATTTAGTACCTCCATTTAAACTTTAATTGTTAAACTGATACGGTTCAATAAACGGTTCCTGAGGATAGGGCAGTTCAGCTGCTTCACTGGCAGTATAACAGCAATGACCTCAAATATAGATAAACCAGAACATACGGAATCTGCCCTCGTCGGTTATTGGGATAATTAGATGGTCAATGTATCGGCACGTCCATTCTTAAATAAGACACTTAGGTGGACATCGGCAGAGTCTGAGCTTAGATTAATTCCATGACCTGCTGATATTGTGATTAAACTCACGATCCGCAGAACGTTGTGCCGAATCAGGTGACACTTATTTGAGGTCCTGTCGCCATCCATGCTTGCGATTCAACCTAATTTTGGTACAGATTAATATATGCTGATACTACGGGAGAACCTAGGGTTCCGCGAGATGGGGAAATGGTGAATGTATGTAGCGGAAGTAAGTCGATGTGAGGGTGTCTGCTCAAGGATGCCATGCTGCCTGTCGTTTACTCAGCTGCAACTTCATATAAGTAGCCCACCAGTACGGCTGGTTCTTCACAAATGATCGGTGGCACGAAACGCGAGTAATAGTCTAAGTTATTGGCTTATAAACTAAAATGGCCAATTATATCTCGAAGCTTATTCTGCTTGCATCCTCCGCAACATGAACATCGCGTTTATCTTCTACAGGAAAATGCAAGCCAGGAGGGTGGAGCTAATGCAGTCTCGCCTAAGACGCGCCCAGGTTGGGAGTTTGGTGGATCAAACTCCCTGCCGCGTGTTTATTACTCTGTTGGTACAATGATCGGAGGCACGCATTCATGTCCGGGCGCCTTTGCTCGTGTCAGCTCATGATCGTACACATACACAATACAGGAGTTCAACGTCCAGGTTCTGGGACCAATCATTATGCACAAATCTTCGCAGCGAAACCTGTGCAGAACTATCATCTGAACTGCTTAAGTTACCAAATATATATTTACGTACGAAGTCTAGAACCCTGAGGCGTGGAGGCGGGTCGGGCCTCCCTAACACCTGGCTCTGCTTTGTTATTAGTGGACAGGGGCTGTGGAGGGTGACGTAGGCCGCTAAGGAGTGGTTGGGTTAGCGTACGGTATTTGCTGGATGTCCCTATGTGGTGGTTGTACAGCCACCACCCCGTCTGCCGCCACGAGGACTGCGAGGGGGGCGCAGCGGACGATCACATTCGCCCTGTCCGGCATTTCAAGCATGGCTGTTTCAGCACCGCTGGGTAGCGCTTGGGAACCCCGAGTATGACTTGAATCAGCGTCCACGTCAGCCAGCCGCATAGCCTGCCAACCAAGATTTTACGGCGTCTCCCGATCCTCGAAGGAAGAAAAAAAAGTGATACCACCCCCTTCTCAAACCTTCCTTTCACTTTCTACCAGCTCTAAAGTCAAAATAAAGAAAGTACTCCTGCGTACTCCTTCAGTTGAAACGACATTCGTTATTACATTTTCACTTTCGTTTAAGAATCAAATAAGAGAAAGGAGGTCAACATGGCTCCCGTCCACGACCCATCCGGAGTTTTTACCGCACAGCTGGTCCGGAGCGCAAAGGCCGCGATGGTAGCAGCCGGCCCCGGTGTCGCTAAACTCGCGGCGCGCGACGTTCTTTCCAGCCGTGGTCTCTCTGTCTCTAGCGACGCACAAAAAGTCACGCTTGGAATCATAGCTGTGTATATTGTCGTGATTGCTATCTTGTGGAATCTCCCCTATGTTCGATGGAGCTTATGGCCATTCAAGGTATGCTTGGCAAACTGGATCCCAACGCCCTGGAATCAATGCATGGCACGTGACTAACTTCCTGGTAATTTTGTTGACTGTCTAGATGCTTGTAATCGCTTTCCATGAGTTTGGTCACGCAATCACTGCTGTATTGACCGGAGGGCACGTCAAGTCTATCTCGCTTGATCCACGTGAGGGTGGTGTGACCCATATGGTCGGCGGCAAGAGCGCTATCACCCTTCCCGCAGGCTATCTTGGATCTTCTCTGATTGGCGCCTTGCTCATATTCTGCGGCTTCGATATCGTGGCGAGCAAAATTGCTAGTCTTGTTCTCGCTGTCTGTTTCTTACTTACACTTTGGTGGGGTAAGCGAGACTGGCTCACTATCCTGACCATTCTTCTTGCTGTGGGCTTGATCGTTGCATGTTGGTTCATTGTCCACGCCGAACCTCTGCGATTCGTTGTTGTACGTTGGAGAGACTATATTTGACTTGATGGCACAGCTACTGACTCTTTCCGCAGCTTTTTATAGGCGTGATGTCATCTCTGTACAGCGTTTGGGATATTGTAAGTGTGCCTTTATTGATCTGTTTGCTTCGGGACTAGAAATATCCGTCTAACTTGAGATAGTGTGATGACCTGATCCTGCGGAAAGTAAACGAATCCGATGCAAGTGTCTTTGCCCAGCGGTATGGTGGTTCTTCTCAGTGCTGGGGCGTGATCTGGTCGATCATATCGGTACTCTTCATGGTAGCTGGTATTATTGCTGGCATTGCTGCGTTTCCGGAATCTTTTGCACAGCAAGAAAGTGATTCGGAAAAATTCCTGCCAACTCGATAATGGCCATAATTCGTCCTATCCCACGCACATCTTCGTTGGAAGTTGTTTTATAGGACGCCGGAGATTTTTGTATTGCTGCACTATCATAGCGATGCTTGCTTTTTGGAGCGTACAGACGAAATATGATAGTGTCTATGGAGTCGAACAACTGATGGGGAATAATTACGACACATTGGCGAGTTAGGCTGTTTTCTCCCCGCTGCGGTTTGCGTGTGCGCACCACGCAGTTGTTGTGGAATCATGATGGTTTGTTCACAGAGATACCCAAATTCAAAACATTTGATAGCTTAATTTGCTACTTCAACTTCTACACATATTTGCGTGCGATTGCTAGACCACTTAGCATCTACGATGACTGTGCGTTGCATCCAAGCATACTCTCAGCGTATCCCAAGTTATAGCTCAGTACTCTGTAGGTGAACCCACTTAAAGAGTCGCCAGAGTTCATTGTCGAAAGTGGCACATTCGAGAAATTTCCATATCTTCGGATACGAGGCGACAACTTACCAGCTTACGGTCTACAGAACCCAGTCCTTTACTTCGCGTCGCAGTCTTATGAATACTGATCTGATCAGCCGAACCTCTGCCCATAGGCGAGGCACCAACCACATATCCTCCTCTTGCCCGCACAAATCTATCGAGTTCGTAGTGTATCAGACCTCAAAGGCAAACATCTCGTTGAGGACTTGCAGCTTGAGGTTGGCGGCTTGCGCCTCGGTGCTCCCCCGTCTGCCCACATATATGGTTCACCTCTTCTTGCCGAATGAAGAACTTGAATATTTGCAAATAGCCACTTTCCCGAGCTGCAGAACCAAATTGAACTACCTGGGACGGAAAGTTCCGTATGCTTGTAGCTGCTAGAATGGTGAGAGCGTGAACATTCCCTGAGAGAAACCGGTTGAGCGCCCTAGCTAACGACGGGCTGGCAAAACACGGCTTTAGAAGACTGGGCGAAACACGCCGTTCTTAATGGTGAGTAACCACATTTAGGGCTGGAAAGTAGCGGGGTATTATCTCGGGGACAAGTTGCACAGGATGACTGCAACTAATGTGTACCGTCGTTTAACTTTCCGGAGGGCAATTTGGACTTCTGTGAGGAAGTCAGATTCTCAGCGCGTACTGAGACTCGAATGACTACCATGAAAGCTCTTAAATTGCAGTATTCCGTCTGTAAGGTTCTGTTGAAATACATTCTCATTGCTGATATACATGATTGATAAGGGGTGTACATGGAGAAGATGCTCCTTATTGGATCGAAACCTTCGAGGCCATATATATACTGGGCACGACGAATATCCGAGACACCCACTTTACCAACCCAGCTCCCAAGTTCACAAAGCTCATTCAAGGCATGACCGTCATACTGATAGCCCGTGTCAGCTTGAACCTTGTTTTGAAGAATGAGAAAACCGGGAGAAACATTTTTGCGCATTTTAAGCCTCTGGCAACCTGCAGAAAGGGCTCTGATGGTGGCGGACTAGCCATATACTGGTCGTCTATGGTGGCCATTAAGGGTTGCTTGGCTAGCCTGAAACCACCAATCATGCACATGCGCAAAGAAAACTGAAAACTAGCGGCTTGGGGGAAGCAGAGATACTTATTCCAAGTCTCTGCTGGTAATCGGCATAACTTGTGCAGCTCCTGCTAAAATTGTAGAATTGAAACCATAGCCTGTTCATTGGGGTGTTTTTTTTTCTTATTTCTCACATGCGACCACCCCAGCTAGCCGAGGTTCAGACAAAAAGTGTGGTCAATCACTAGTCTGCGGATATATTTCTTCTATGCTCGCCAGGCGGGCCGTTGCAGTACCGGTAGACTGTTACAACAAACGTCGGAAAGTGGATTATGCGTGCGCGCTTGCATTTGTATGCAACCATAAAATGTGTTGAACTTTGTCCATTCGACAATACATGTTCTGCACTGGAACAGAAACAAAACTTCCAATAATCAAATCAAGAAATTGACCCTTCTTTCGATCCTCAGGCAATTGTTTCCTTAACATAAAGGGCGTCGCACACTTTCATTAGGTATATTGCGCCATTGAAACCTTGGGCACAAACGTCATTAGTTAGTTAATTGCATAGCGCACCCTTGAACAACGCGACATGTGAGTTCTAACTTATCGTAGAACTATTTGCATATTCGTGGCTAATGATAGTATTCCAGGGCTTCTCATCCGCTGGTGGATGATGTAAAGAAGCTCGCCGCCTTTAGCACGGCTATCTGGCAGCTTGAACCGCATCGTAAAGGTCTTGCGCCAGTGGCTGCTGGTCGAGGTGGCCCTTTCAATATCGACTGGGAGATCCACGGCGATGGGCCCATCAAGGTGGTGGTAAGTTCAGTCTCTGCCGCCGTCCATTCCGCACGACTGTTAGGTGAGGGGGTCTGGTGTCGAAGCACACATAAGCGGAGGGATGATTAGGCCGAGAAGCGACGCTTTTCAGATCCCACGAGCTGACAGTCGTCTGTGAAAGTTTATCTGTGGGCTGGCGACGCTCAAGTCCTCGTACCAGCGGCAGACGGTACACTTCGGGCACAACCATGGGGACCGTTACTCGGTCCTCATCATGGACAACCGCGGAATGGGTGGCTCGGACAAACCGCTGATACGGTACAAGACGTCGGAGATGGCGCGCGATGTTGTTGACGTGCTCGACTATGTCGGGTGGACAGACCCGCGCCAGGTTCATGTATGCGGCATCTCCATGGGAGGCATGATATCCCAGGAGCTGGCGTACGCGATCCCGGGGCGCCTAGCCAGCCTGACCCTCCTCTCCACGGCTGCCAAGGTTGAGAGTGATGAAGGTCTCTCCTTCACCCAGAACCTAGCTGCGCGGATCAACATGGTCTGGCCGCGCTCCTTGGACGACCGCATGGCCTACTGGACCGGGAGACTCTTTGCCCCGGGCTTCCCTGACCAGCCCGACAACGCCATCGTGCCAGATGTCTCGAGCACCCTGCGTGTCAAACCACCGTCCGGAGGTGGTCCAGCGTACCTAAAGTTCCAAACCAACTTTGAGCGCCATGTGGCCCAAGAGATCCACAAACAGGAAGACACGGAGGCGTTTACCCGCAAGGGGTTCTACCTGCAGCTCGGCGCCTCAGCCGGCCACCACAAGACGCCCGCGCAGCTCCGCGAGATTGCCGACAAGGTGGGACGCGATCGCATTCTGGTGGTCCACGGGACCCTGGACAGAATGATATCCGTGGGCCATGGCCGCAGGCTCGTCGAGCACCTCCAGCCCGCCAGCGCACACATTATTGAGGGCATGGGCCACGCACCTGTCGTGGAGAAGTACGACTGGCTAGCGGGCGTTCTGGAGGCGCATTTTGCTAACGCCGAGAAGCTCAGCGGGCGCGCGGTTGTGTAGCGATGGAAATACAGTCCTCTTATATCCGATATTTGTTCTTCTAAGCGAACTCACAGCCTTTTGGGTTTCGACGACTGACACAGAGCAGCTGAGCGGCTTCATCCCTTCGTCCTTCTCCAATGATTCACATTGCATCATGGTTATTATCCAAAGTTATGTATTTTTATGATGGCGGCAGATATACATATAAATATGTATAATGGGTGTGAATGGGCGGGTATAGTATTTCTCCAGGGAAGAATATAGGTTCACAGCGTAATTATACATGGCTTCGGTATGCATGTTACCATATTTAATTTTATATACAACCTCCCAGGATATCCTCCTAGCTCAATGCATCTTGTAGAAGGTTAAGCATTCCATTCCGACTTGCTAGCACAAATCGCCTTTTCAAATGATACCATGTCTTTATGATAGTGAAATAACATGGAATGAGGCTGTGTTTTCGAGCCTCCATTGACCACGACTGAATGCTCGACAGTCACCTGACTATTTTTTGCACATCCCATGCATCACTAGAGTGCGACAAATCCGATACCGCTCAGCAAATTGTCATCTAACTTATTTTTCTTGTCAACACCTCCTGCTACCGGGTTGGCTCGGTAGTTGAAGAGGTAATAATGCAGCTGACCATCACCAGCCCCAAACTTTTGATCTTCCAGGAACAAAGCATTGTCCATGAGACTCAGGGCGTTGAAGACATCAAACTTCTCCTTCTTAGCGAGGATCAGAGCATCGAAAGCCATGGCATTTAGTCGTGTCTTCAGAGCTGCTCGGTCGAAGGGAACGGTAAGGCCGGTCTCGGTGGCGTAATAGAAGAGGTAGGCAGCTCGAACAACCTTGTGTTTGGTGCTGCGAATGATGGATGATTCAAGGTTGTAGAAGGAGAAGAAATCTGTGATGTTCTTGTGCTCATCCTCCACCACATAAGACCATATGACCTGCTCCTCTAGCTGATCCTTGGCCTTCTTGTGGAGAAGCCAGTGGCGGATATCCTCCTTTGTAAATTCTGGGGCAATGTCAAACCTCGTGAGATACCTAGTTAGCAAGCTGTGCACTGCATCAAGGTCCTTCTCTTGCATCTCCCGCAGACCCTTCAAAGTAGTTCTATCAGGTAGCGCATACTTGCGAACCTGGTACTGAGGCTTGGAATTGGAAGGCAAAGGGCTGAAGCCGACCTCCCAAAGCTTTTGCCAGTCTATCGCACGATGGAAGTAACGGCAGGTGCTGACGGGGGTTGGCAAGACAGTACCACTCGTAAAGATGGCTTGCCAAGTCTCCTGAAGGTTGCAGCGGCGTGTTACCTCCTTGATCAGAACAGGCGCCAGCCGCTTGGAACGCAGCTTTTTGTGTATACACAGAAAGTTGACCTCCGACGCAGTTACGACATTTTTGCGGACGCGTATCGGAGACGGTATCGCCGAGATGAAGCCAACGAGCTTCTTGGATTGCGAGGCCCGTACGCCAACGTGCCACTCCTTCTTCCAGCCAGGCGGCATCATGGCCCTATAAATCAGTGAAGACAGACTGGTCAGCAGGATGGCTCGTGGGCTTCCCAGGGAAGCAATAAAGCAGCGTGAAGATACACGAGGGAAGTATTGCGTTCCCAGATAAAGTATGACCTACCACTTCAGAAGGCTGGCAGAATAGTTGAATCGAAACAGAGCCTCGTCGTCCTCAACATAGTGTCCGCACAAGAGTTCACGAACCTCCTCGAGCACCGCGGAGTCCTCAGGGTCAATGGTGCACCACTCGAAACCCGCAACCAGCTGGGGGGGCTCCTGGGGAACCTGGTCGAGAGTTTGAACCTTGATAGGGCCTTCCTCGAAGTTGGCCTTCTCCCCGGCTTCTCCAAACTTCGGCACAGGTTGCGTGCCCCAGAACTTGTAGGCTCCCATATCCTTGGCATTCTTCCCGCTGGAGGCCAATCCAGTCATGATCTCTTGCAGCTTCAGTCGTTTGAGGGCCTCCGCTGCGCTGCTCACTTCACCGCTGCCAGTTGTCCTGGCGATCTCTCCTGCCAGAGCCGGGTTGAGATCCAGCAGCTGGGTGATCTGGTCCGGGGTCAAGTTGTCAATTGCTTTATGCAGCTGAGTCTCCTTGGCATCCTCGGTCGACGCGGAGGAGCCTAGTTTACCGGTGAGAGCTTCCTTGAGCTTCGTCTTCTTGGATTTTTTCTTCCCTCCGCTGGCGGCGGCGCCCGAAGCTCCTGCTTCATTGTCCTCGTTGTCGGACTCGATGGCGACCGCCTTTCCCTTGTCCTTTTGGTCTTGGGCGTCTTCGGCAACCTTGCCGTCAATGGGCTTCGACTCCTCGGCCATGGTGGCTGGATATTACGTCACAACCTTGCGGGGAGTGTCGTCTGAGCTTTTCGATTTTCTGTCTCGTCTCCTCTCTAGCTCGAGGTTATAATTTCGCCAGCAAGGTGGGATGGAGGGGGTGAGAAGGCCAGGTAGCCCCTCATGCAGCAAACTGGAAATATTCATAAAATGGAAGTGGACCTAGTGGGGTTATGTTTTTTTCCTTCCCCCGCTCGTTGTGCACCCCGCAGCATCATAACTTTGCTTGCATAAAATCTTCCACGTTAAACCACTTTAAACCGCTGGTTCCGCTGGTGAGGCCCTCTGCCGCCATAGCTTCCTGAGTCAAAACGAGCAAAGCAGGTTCGTACATAATAATCCCTAGTTAGGCACTCTGCCACATCATCACTTGGATAGAGATGAAATGGAAAGTGACTGTAAAGAGGATAAGGGTGGCTAATGACTTTCTTGTTCTCACTGCATACGGGTTCTTATGCCAACCAGTGTGTAAGAGATCGTTCCGTTCGCGGTTGCGTGGACTCTAACAACAGTAAAGTAACTGTTTGTCAATCTGTGAGTCTGGCACGTTATCTTCTACCCACTCACAAGAGTGCGGGCTTATAAAGCTGGGGTTGCACGGCGCTTTCTGCCATAGCGAGCCTCGGCCTGTGCTAGCTACGAAGTCACGAAATAGATTCTCGCATATATGTGAGCGGCTGTCCGCGGCTACCAACAAGTATGTAGACGGAGTGAGGCTGTCTGTAGGTTAGTGACATAAGACATTATTCACACATGAGCCATGCTCTTCTTGTCAAGTTAGCCAGGACAATTATTTAAGCAAGACGCTCATCAAAGTAATACGGCGTCGGGATGAGCCACGTAATAAGTTGGTCAAAACGAAGATGGTGGCCACTACAAAGTAAAGGGCTAAGGTAACAAATCATTGGGTTCCATCCTCCACGACTCGCAAGGGGTAATTAATCTTCTTTAGTGCCCGTTGCAAGAGCGGGCTGATTTGCCATGCATCCTTTGGGGTCTTATCCTTGCAAACTACCATAGTGCCCTCTTCTTCCTCCAATGCTAGCGGACTGCGTACGTAACTACCTACATACATTTGATAGTAGTACGTTGGAAAGGGTCCCGCCATACTGGTACGTAAATCCCTTAGTCGCGGTATTCCTGTCTAGCCTCGACCCGCCCGGTGGGCTAAGCAGCTCTCACACGCCGATCCCTCGTTGTCTCCGATGAAAAAACAAGGCTGCTCAAGTTCCAGTTGATACTCCTTCCATGGACGCACAAAGGGGACAGACAAAGCTTGTTTCACTTTCATTGTCAGTCGGTAGTCGTAATGTTGGAAGATCTGTGCCCTATATCCGAACCTTTCGGTATTTCCTTTCGACATAGCCAGCTGACGTGGCTTGCTTGATGTATGAGCGTCACTGGGGATAATTACAGCAACTCCCCAAACCCACTTTTTCGTTTTTATCCGCTCTGCCGCCTTTCCTCACTGCGATCGGGCTATAAGATAGACTGGTTCTTTGCCCCTAACAATGTAGCTGCAGCTGTCCACTGAAGATGCGGCGACCGTACACTAATCGTTTCAATCCCGTTAGTATCTTTTGGCAAAAGTAATATCTCGGGTAATACCTTACTTCAAATTGCCAGTGTTACTCTGTAGGGATGCTCAACCTTGTTGCGCAACCGAAAATGCCGAAACCACCCATATAATTGCCCCTGTTGCACGCCTCAGCCGCTGAACTATTCAGTCGCCTGCGGCTGATTGATTCGCTAATCTCAATGTGACCCTGACCTGCAGCATGGTATGGAGCCCACTGTTTTGGAACTCCCGCTACCATGCAGACGCCGCTACTGTTCAGGGATTATGACTGAAGAGAAATGGGCCTATGACCGTAAAACAGCTGGTGAGCCCTGGTTCTGACTTCTGGAGAAACAAACTAAGGATTTGCCCGATCCAGTCGGTACAGACCATGAGCCATCGCTGGCGTGGGTAATTGGCCGGAGGCCCGCTCACGGCCAAGATACGGATATTCGCTCTCTGCCTGCCTTCGTTGGACCAGTAAGAAGAGATCATCACATTTGTTTAGCTCGACTCGGTCCCGTTCAGTTCTCCATAGCCTTGTTTAAATGTGTTGGATTGCCCGTGTGTGGTTTCTTGATCCGCTTTGATAGAAAGGAGGTTTTCAACTGTATTCTTCTTCCTTTTTCCCTTCCCAACTGTTCTACCGGCTGGCCCCATCCGGTAGCCAGTGGAAGAGCATGGCTACATCCGACCTTTCAGACGTCGGATGCGCACTGAACATTATTGGCTGGGCTCTGACGGGGATTTCTGGTTCGTTTCTTGGAGCTCGGTTATATGCACGGTTGACCCGTGGCCACCGAAGATTATGGTGCGATGACTACTTTATTATAGCTTCCTGGGTATGTATATGATCTCCCTGTATTTGCTCCTACTGTCGCCGATGGTTAGAGAAGGGGGCTTATAATAACCAATTATGCTCCTTTAGATCTTTCTCGTTGTAATAACCTCTATCTCAACCTACGCTGTGGAACTTGGGTTTGGTCGCCACAAATCCGCCATCTCTGCTGAAAATCTTAACCGCCTTTTTTTCCTTACACCGATTTCGAGTGTATTTTCGCTTCTCGCCGCCGCCTGGTCTAAATCGTCATTCGCCATTACCCTTTTGCATCTCACAAATGGCTGGCTTCGCCGGGTCGTGTGGTTCATCATAATTACCGTTAACTTGCTGCTCACTGTCAATGCTATTCTTCCCTTCGCCAGGTGTTCCCCAACCAGGAAGCTGTGGGACTGGTCTATCCCCGGGTCATGTTGGGATCAGTATGCAATAGTGTGGTACAGCATTGCTGCCGGCGCGTACTCGGCGGCTATGGACTTGGTCCTTGCCCTTATGCCGTGGAAGTTGATATTGGAATTGAATATCAAGCCGAAGGAGAAATATGGCATCGCCTTTTGCATGAGTCTCGGCTTCCTGTAAGTTGCCCAGCCACGTTTCTGCCCTAGCTGAATCTCTGTTTGCTTGTATATAATTCACCAATCCTCACATCTACGATGTTATATTTAATGTCCCAGAACTAACACCCATGACTCAGTGCTGGTGCTACCTCGATCATGCGGTGCATCCAGATTCCCCTTATTGCCTCTTCGGATCCGGTCTATGAGGGCGGCAAGCTTGCTATATGGACCGCTGCCGAGATTGCCGTGACCATAACAGTGACCTCCATCCCGGCATTGCGCGTCCTGATCGTGCAGCGCAGATTATCCTCCAACCGTACCGCTCAATCCGCCCAACGCGGTAGCAATAAACCTCCTAAAGTTATTTACCGCCTTAGCGACCATACTACTACCAAGAACCAGCACTACCGATCGGAAGTTGAAGGTTCATTCCTCAAAAGCATAAGTGCTGCCGACTGTACTCACCACATCACTACGATCACCAGTGGTAGAACCGGCTGCGGTGGGGGGGATATCGGCCTGGTTCGACAAGCCAGCTTGAGCAAAAACCGACACAAGGATCTCACAAGCGTACTGGATGGAGGCCACTGGGTCTCAAACACCAAGGGGGGGATTATGAAGATTGAGACTGTGGCGGTGGACTTTGACGGGTTTCGCAACTCGGGCTTCAGCAATCCTGATGCTAACAACATGACTATCGTGGGCAACCGACAATCGTCTGATGCTGGTAGCTTTGAGGAGCTCGTGAATAGTTAGCCTAGGCCATCTCTTCCATTTTACTCGTTTGTCCTTGTTGATGTTGAAGCCTCTCAATAGAATATGCAGCGATTCTTTGCTGACGGACTCCCAAGGATGAATATTACAAAATGATACGATACACACCGATATTCGATATTACTGAAAAGGTAAACTAGAAAAGAAGATACGGACTCTAAACTCTCCCATACTCCTTAGCGAATAAACTATGTACACAACGAGCAACTCATTTAGATATACTCGTCAGTGGTCATATAGGCAAGAATTTTCCCACGCCAAGAGCTTTGCAACCTGTCATCATTCAACCAAATCACCATGTAGAGGTGGATTGCATCAAATTTCGCCAGATTGGTAGAAACCAAATATGAGCAGAGCTATTGATTTCTGTGCACCAATATAAGCTATTAGGTCACAAGTTTACAACCCTCCCATGTCCGGGCTATATACGCTGGCGCAAATGGTCACTGCACTGGTCATCATCCCGTTTATCGATGTACATAATGTTTCTTGCAGTCTTCTTTTGTCTTGACGTGGAAACCGGTCATATGCCGAGGCAAATTCGTGGTGGTATTGTATATAAAATGATAACTCCAGGCCATTATGATATTGATAACAGACCGCTCCATGGGCTCACGATAAACCCGCGCTGAACGCCTTAGAACACTTTTGTGATAAAAACCAAACTCGATTGCCCCATGAACACCCGAGAACCTACACAACACGAAGCACCTTGTATTCTGCTGTTTAGCTGATGGTCGCGATAAAGTTCTGATATTGCTCCTCCTCGCCTAGGACTTTGCCGGTGGGCGGCTGTGGTACCAGTTTTGACGGATTTTTTGTTGCCCATAGCACACCAGGAGGTTGCGCCTGTGGAGGTAGCTGCTGCTGGTGTTGTGGATGCGCTCCATCCCATTTAGGCGTCTCGGATCGTTCATCTGTCTGAGCGTCCTTTTCGTGCCTCGGGAGACGCATGGCCAGCAGGATATACTCGGCCCTGGTCATATTGTCCATAATATCATCCATGTATCTTCTCACCTCATCTTGAGGAGCCACGATACGCGCAAGATTCTCCAAGTATTTGCCCGACGGAGAGGTGATACGGATGGTAATTGGTTGGTAGTAATCCAAGGCCGGATCACCACCATACTCGCATTTACTACCCTTGCGAACAATGAGAAATGAAGCGAGGAGTTGAGAACGCTCAGGGTGGTATTCGAGTATGCTGTATTTTGGAAACAGATATCGATCTCCGGTACCGTTAGAAAACTCGAGAACGATGGCAGAGATGTCAGCTTTTAGTACTGGCGGAGGCCCTTTGGACCGCAGGGCTTGTTGAGACGCGGGAGTAGCCGGCGTTGATGATGCTACTGATGACTTCCTGACTGGGGTTCCGTTCGTAAGTGCGTCACCCGCTGGCGAAGGCTGATTCTGTTGTGGTGGAGGCACCTGGGGTTTCGGTGCATCCTTTGGGACCAAGTCCTTCAGCTTATCGAGTATGGCTTTCAAATCAGTGGCGTCCGAGAACTTTGTCTTATCCTCTGCCACTCTTCGGACCATATTCCTTGTTGTGTGGTCCTCCAACGCTCTTTTCACGAGGAGGATAACGAGCGGATCACTACCAGGAGGTGGCCTTAAGTCTGACGCTTTTTGATTCGGATTTGATGTTAGAACAATATCAAGAATCGCGCGCACTTCATCTGCGAAGTATTTGACGGTGCGCTTGTCAACAAGAAGTCTGTCAGCAGAAGGGCCTTTTTGTCCGCCTTTCTTCTTATGCTCGGCGGTGATTTGTTCAATAACTTTCTGAAAGTGCCTCAACTCTTCCGGAGTTGCTTCACCAACGGCCACTCGTTTCATAACGTCACGCAAGTAGGGTTGCTCGGACGCTCTCTCAGCCAGAGTAATGATTATGGGATCTGGACTGGCAGCTGGCGCCGCAGGTTTTGGAGTCGGGGTTGGTGGTTTTTGAACACCAACTGTCGTTTGACTACTTGGACTGGGCGCGTGGAGTGGCTTCTGACCACCAGGCTGAGCTGACACATTCACTGGTGAAGCAAGAGATTGGCTTTGAGATGTAGCCAGAGCAGGAGACCGAAGTGGTTGCTGAGAGGCATGTACCGGTTTTGCCAGCGGGGGCAGCCCGGGGGGGGCACGGGTGCTGCCAGCACCGACTCGAGTCCCCGAGGCGAGGCTACCGTTGCTTTGCTTGGTGTTAGAGTAGAGGGAGGTAGCCTCGGTGGCTCAGAAGCTTGTGACGGTGCTTGAAGTTGGGAGGGAGTTGGCGGCTGCGACGGGCCCCGAGGCACTGGGGGTTGTTGCGTCGCAGGCTGCGTAGGAGTGGGAGCCGCTGGTGATTGCGAGGCCGGAACCGCTGAGGGCGTGGAAGGTGTTGCCGGGGCGGGAGTGGCTGGCTTCGGCGGAGGGGGCATGACCCCATTTGGAGGTCCATATTGCATGACGGGACGGAAGTTTGGGTTTGCATTTGAAGCTGGTGGTTTAGGGTCCTTCACACCATACATGGTGGCCTCAATAACGTGCGGTTCAATGGTGATGATGACATTTCCAATCTTTAGCATGCTGTCTTTGGGCGGATTGTTTGGTTCTTCTTTGATTACACCTTTCCTCTTTACGGGCTTGGTCCAGTATTTCTCAAATATGCCTTCATTGATCCATTTCTGACGTGATCGCGTGAGGGATTCTACAAGGACACCACTGAAGACGCGCAGCAGATGGGACATGTTATTATGCAATTCGGCGAACAGGTTGATTGTGAATTGAGAGTTGTGAACGGATATCTTACCTTTCCTGTATAGACTGATATTCCTTGCTCGGCAGGTCATCGGGCTGCGGTTTCTCGACGGTGGGCAATGGCTGTCCAGCCTGGACAGACCTGGGCAATGGTGCCTCTTCTACGACTGGCTCGGGAGCTGGTTCGGGTGCAGGAGGGGCCACCGATGCTGGAGTTGATGAACGCTCCGGAGGGGTTGTTGTCCTCCGCTTGGCTACCTGCTCAACACGAGCGACACCACGAGGGGGGTTCTTTCGTTTCCTCTCCATTGTCATAGCTATAGGTAGTTGCCACTCGCGCTATATCAACATCCAATTTGGCAAAAACTGTATCGCTGACGCGACATGAGGTGACAAAAGTAGCGCACGTAGAGTTCTGTGCTCGTAGATGTTGACTATGGGTAGAAAGACGCGGTAGAAGGCTGTGGGTTGGCCGTCTCACATCAAACTGGGGCGAAGTGTGAAAGCATCTCCGGCAGCCAAGCTTTCCAGGCACGCAAGCACGACCGTGTGCCACTTTGATTACCTCAAAGTAAAGCTCTTTTTTTTTCTCTTTCGGGAAAGGACCGAATGGGCAGCAAGCCGACGTGTAGGATGGCGAAGGTAGAGGTCGAGTAAATTTCGGGTCGGGAGGATGGAATTGACGAGATGAGACCCAAGGGATTGGGAAGAGGCGATGGTAGGAGGGCAAGTGAGAGAGAAATGGGCGAGTGGACTGGAATCCGATGCCAAAAAGCCCAGCTTCACAGGGAAGGCGAGCGGCCGTCGCCAATTGGATGGTGTCACATCTGCAGCCCGCTGATAGGCCAACGGCTCCTTGGAAAAAACGGGGCGGTTCAACCTTGTCAGTGCAGGCAAATAATAAGTTGCAGGATGCCCAGCTCATGTCGCCCTTCAGAGCTCTCCTCATCATTTTAGTTACGGGTGGTTGGTGGCTTCGCTGGCTTTCGTTCAGTCAAAGCTACTGACCTCCCACGCCACTAGCTTCAGACAAACACCGTACCTCTCTTCTTCCCTGCAACAGGTGTCCATTTCATTCATCTACAAAAGCATTTGGAAAGTGTTGCTCTCGGTTTCGAGGTAGCCTCCTTTCCGTGTAGGGATGCAAGACGAAAAGAAGAGTTATATGAGACCAGTGCCCTACCGAAACCCAAGGGGAATATCTAACCAATGCATTCGACTGTCTGAGATACGTACCACCTGCTACGCCCATCGGTAGGGACACGCCTCGGCACATTTAGCTGACAGAGTTGGATTTCCATTATTATTTAGTATAAAATTACATAGATGAACGGGTCTACGCGCTCTCAGCCATATGTGCTCTTGGCCAGATGGATACAATAGGACACACTGGGGGCTGAAATGTGGGATAGGGAAGAAGTATAACTGGCTCGCTTGATTATTAATGGGGCTGCAAAACGACAACGAGAGCGCGGATGCAGGTGTAGGAGAGAGTTGCTAGCTAGAAATGCAATCAGGCATCCCGGGGTGTCTTACTCCTTCAAGCACGATGAGAGCTGCCGTCAGCTTGGGAATTGAGGCTGAGTGCTTGCTCCTTCCATGCCGCATTGCTCCCTAGAGAGTTGTATTTGATTGGGCACGCCGCCACGGTATCGAAAGCATGGAAGGCGAAAGGCCTGAGTCCAGATGAGATTGTGTCCAATGTATTGTGGCATATTAACAGCACTCAACATCGATACAGAGAGCTGCCCACGCGCAAACCTCGTGCCGGTCAAGCTGAGCTGAGCTGAACGGAGCGGGGTGGACGGGAAAAGAGCTGAGCATGCCTACTGACGTTATGTACATTCGTCCCTGCCACGCGTGTACGTAAGACCAGGACCACGAACGGGAGCTCTTGTGCTAGTGGTGGCGTCCCTGTTCTGCTCGGCGTTCCCCCACTCTCACAAGCCCCCATCCCACCAGCGCCACTTTCCCCTGGTCAGGGCGCGACCGAAACATCCCAACCGACCTCTTGAATCAGCACAGGCGACAAGTCAGACCCGCCTTGCACCGCGTCCAACAACGGCGTTACCATTGATACTTGCATAGCCAATCACCGTCATAATCTAGAGGCAGTCGTTGTGCTTCAGAATCCCTCTGTTAAGTTACACCGCTGGTCATGATTTTGGCATAGACGTTTCTTAGAGTTTCGTTTCTTGGCTCTAGAGCCACAGGCGCCAGTCTGAAGATTATTTGCCCTCTGCAGTTACCACTGTCTTGACATTTCTGGTTGCACTGTATATAGGTGCTTGCGTACGGGTGTGTATGTACAACACATCTCAGACAACTCTGTTGCTATAAGTGCTTGTTCCATGAACAGTAACTCGAGTATTGACTTTGTGTTCCAGCGCAATGGCCCCCAAATCCCTCGGTGGACCATTCCGATGGTCGCCGGCTTAGTAGGCCCCCTCGGCCTGTACATGACCTTCGTCTTTCTCGGTGCCTTTCCATTTTTCCAAAAGCAGTAAGTTTCTCAATAAAAGTAACCCTGCCTGCAATTGTGGTAGCTGACGCATGGGGTAATCCCTCAAGCTTTCTGTACGCTCACAAGTTCAATACCCTATTCTGGCACGATCTTGATAAACCCGAGTACTGGGGCTTCGCAAGTGAGTTGAATTGTATACTTGTGTACATATGAAATTATCTTGCCTGTACTACCACGTACCTCCTCAAGCTAATGAACAATTTAACGTGCCTTTTATTACCAAAAGGAAACCAGATCACCCCCTTTTCCATTCCGACTGCTGATGGGGAGACCTTGTATGCATGGCATATCTTACCTCTGACTACCTATTTGAAGAATGAAGATACGCTTCAAGTCGGACCCGCTGGTTTTGCGACAGACTCAACGGCCACAGAGTCTTTCAAGATCCTCCGTGATGATCCTGAAGCTCGGTTGGTTATATATTGTAGGTCTTGTCGTCCTGAACGTATGGGTTGGTGGAAAACATGAGCTGATTCTTAAAAAAACATCATAGTTCACGGCGTATGTTGATCTCTACTGCACAACCGCTAAGTGAAAGTAATTGTTGTTACTAATGCGAGCTACAGAATGCTGGCCACATCGCGCAAGCAATCCGTCCAGACAGCTACCACACCTTGACAGACGCATCCTCATATCACGTGCTCTCCATCGACTATCGAGGCTTTGGGAAGTCCACCGGCGTTCCCTCCGAGGCCGGGCTCATCAACGACGGCGCTGCCGCCGTGAACTGGGCCATGAACGTTGCCAAGGTACCGCCCAGCCGCATCGTCATTCTGGGACAGAGCCTTGGTACCGCAGTGACGAGCGGTGTAGCGGAGCACTTTGCGCTGCAGGGAATCGAGTTCGCCGGCGTCATCCTCGTCGCGGGTTTCTCGAACCTTCCTACCCTGCTGAGCCGCTACACCGCGGCTGGTTTCATCCCCGTGCTCTCGCCCTTGCGTGCGGTCCCGCCACTGCTCCGCTTTTTCCAGGGCTTCATCGTCGACCAGTGGAGGTCCGCCGACCGCCTAGCCACGGTCGCAGGGCTTGCACGCTCCCGCCTGCGTCTATCTCTGATCCACGCCAAGAATGATGCCGAGATCCCTTATTCCGAGAGTGATACCCTCTTCCGCGCCGCCGCATCTTCGCTGTTGGGTACGGAGCTGGATGACGAAGATTTTGCAAGTTGGAAGGAGGAGAGGACCATGGTTCGAGATGACGGCACCTTCACTACCATTGTTACGGGTGAGCATAACGTCGTTATCAGAGAAGAGTTGGTTCCTTATGGAGGTATGTATTTCCTCTTTACCCGATAATTTCTCCTCTCTTTGCCACAGGATATATAAGATAGCTAGCCTGACCTCTGTTATTGGATTTTAGGTCACAATGATGTCATGTGGTCGTCGCCAGTCGCCCTTGCTGTCATGAGATCTTTTGATCTCCACAAATGATTAACGTCTTGCTTGAACCATATGTTGGTAGCATGAAGGAGTTTGGAAGAGCTAGTACGGCGCGCACATTGTATCTCTGAACTAGTCGCAGTCTCTTCTGCAGTTGGGTGGAATTGTATGGTATTGTCAAGATTGGGACGCTACGAAGTTCATTAGATCGTATGCAGATCACCTTGGATATAGACAGATCAGGAATTGGAAATACTCGAAAAGTCTTAGAAGAATGAGCGGTTGAAACAGCATTCTAACCTATCCACTCCATTCAACCCCCTCCCTCCTACACTATCTCTCTCGTTCAGAAGACTTGTTAGGTTTTCCCCTTTAATCAGAGGCCATATCACCCCAGCTGGGTAGTAGGAGCGTATCACGGGTACATATGACAGATACAATGAGGACGTGTTATCATCGAAGATACGTATCGTCCATTCATAATCTATTTACAGTATCATTTCGCTTGCCCAACATAGATCTGCCACAAAATAAGAATAACTACCATGGCCATAGGCAACTTGATTTGTAATCCGTGAAGCTCCCGAAGTACAACAACAGAAATAAAGATGGAAACCGCCTGCCATTCAAAACATCTAGTTCATAGAGCTCAGCCGGTGGATAATCCTCAACTTGAATCGAATTTCACTTGCCGGTAAAATCAATGTCGATAAGGTTGGTACGTCTCTCAGTTGTTATCATTTGCATTTGCTGCGAAGAAAAAAATTCCCGTCACCGGAAAGGGATAAATATGCTTGACGCGTACCGAAATGATACGGATGTACGAACCGTGCACGGCTGATGCTTCGACGTGAGGAGCAGCGATTGGTAATGTCAAACCCACAGCCATGGAGTCATCGCTTTAGCATGTGCTCATCAGACTCCTCGAGCTATACTTTACTAAATCTAGGAACCAGCAATGCCGAGGCCGACTCTTTGCCCATAGCGATCGCCTCTTGGTACTTCGCTCTCCCGGCTCCTGTCCACATTGGCCCTCATCCGCCGGCCTTCCATCAGTCCACGAAGACCTCGCTTCTGCAGACCAATAACGCTGCTCAGCTCTCCGCTCCACACCTCCCGGACGGCACCTCGTTCACTGTCTCCAAGCTCACTACTCCATTCACTACCACTTACGCTGGTAGTGGCACTAAGTTCATCGCTTCCTGGTCGGGCGCCGGGGATACTAGTGTTGATGCGCAGGGCGCTCATGTTGCTAGCTGTGTCGTCCATGCTAGACTGAGATGCAGATCGTGAGCGACCATTTGGACCCTGGCTAGTCAAGGAAGAATCTGCCTGCGGGAAGAAGTTGGGATTTAATGTGCCATCGATGCCTCGACCACCTCCTGCAGCCATCGCCGTGGCATTGAATACGGCTGCAGCGTTACGGGAGTCTAGCAGCGCGTGGAGTCTTTCAACCACGGCTTCCAGAAGTCCGTCAACTTTGTAAGGCCGTGCAATTTGTAAAAGGGAGCAAAGAATCTGAGGTGTGCAAAGGTGGGACGTGGGTGGGGGAAGAGATGATGTGTACAGAAAGTGCAAAAGCGCTTGCACGGTCAGGAATGTGTGCGGAACGTACAGACACCTCGGACGAGTGTTGGGCGGGAGAGAAGCAGGCGTGGGTGTAGAATTGATCGAAGCTGGATCGGTTGGGCCGGGACCACCTGAGACGGACGTGGCAGCAGTACTAGGTGGCTTAGCTGATCCGCTGGATATAGAACCAAGAGTACTAGATCCCATGGAAAAATTGCTGTCGCCGGTATTTCTGTTGTTCTGTGTGATAGTCATGACTGACATACGGGGATTCCCAGGCCCACCGGATATTGTCGTTCTCAATGTTGCGGAATCACTGCCGTCCTGAGTAGCAGCGCCTTCACGGAGTAATTGCACGAAGTATGGACCCCACCTTCGGCTAACTATGCGTGAATTGATAGGTATACGCTCTCCGCCGATGCATAGAATATCCATGTCAGCAAGCTCGCGGAGCCCCAGAGTCTTCTCACCCAGCTCCTCAGCTGCTCGCGAATGGAACCTGCCTCCGCCGGTCCAGCCAGCTTTCCGGGCTACGCTCAATCCGGGCATATTGAAAGGGCTGCTGGCGGATACAAAGCCCGACATTGGGTTGACTCTTCTCGGGTTATCATAGAAGCCGAAAGCCTCGAGCTCAACCATGCACACGTTCGAAAAGTTAATTCGTCGGTGGTTGTAGTCATCCACAAGGCTCCTCTTTCGGTTCCCCAAAATAACAAAGGTATTTCTGCGATTCCACAGAAGGCCTCTGTTCCAACTTCCTTGGCTAAATATGCTGCCACCCGCATCAATCCGAGACCATGTGAGAGTCTTCAGATCCAACGCCCACAAAGCATACTCCTGCTTGGAACTGGTGAGGTATGTACCGCTGACGACGAAGTATGTGTCGATAATCCCACCATTAGGAAACCGCAAACCTGGTGGGGAATATGTTCCTGACATAGCCCTTTCTCCAAGAGATCCATCGGAGGCGCGAATCTGCAATTCGAGCTTCACATCGAGGAAGTTATAATTTGAATAAATCAGCATGGAGGAGCCGGGCTCTCGTGCCTCTTGGCTGATGCTACTTTCTTGACGAGGCGTGCTCGCATTGGGCTTGCCTATCCTGGCTGAAACTGCAGGTGGGAGAGGAGCGACCACACTGCGATAGGCACCCCATGACTTGCCAAGGGGTTGGGTAGATGTCCATTTGAGGCTGCGCAGGTTAAAAACGCTGATCTCCTCGATGTAATGGTTTGCACCGTCCTGGCCACCGACTACTATCATTTCAGCGCCCCCAGCCCCGTCAATATTGATCCCTATGCGGCCTTCATTTGGATTTCCTGTTGAAGGGTTATGCTGTAGAGCAGATAAAGGCGCTTTATGTGACGAAAATGTAGCCGATGAGGGTAAAATACAAGCACAATGCGCATAACGACCTTGTGGTGCTTCTGGTGTGGGTATGTAGGTCCATTTCTTGGTAGGTACATCGTATATATGAATGTCCGACATGACGCTGACTTCAGGCTGCTGATCTGGATTGAAAGCGCCGGCAGGGTTACCGTTGGGTGACATACCACCATATAGCACAAGCTTGGTATCACCTAGAGCACACATGGAGTGGAAGTATCGAGGTGGTGGAATGTCACCTGTGGTTTCCAGCTTCGTCCAATGCCTTCTGATTAGGTCCAACTCGTGCAAATCCGAAGTCAAAGGGGTTGGTCGACTCCTGGAAAGAATTCGGCCTCCAAAAACATAAAGTTTATCTCCGACAATAGTGGTGGTGGCGCCCACCAAGGGAGGAGGTTCGCGGCCGGTGGTCCGATGGACATTGCACATCAAGCCAGACAGATGTGAAGACGATGAAGACGTCGACGGCGTGCCAACCGGCTGTCCCATAGCCGTATTTCGGCTGGAAGATGCCGCTGGAGGGGAGGGTCCGGCGGATGCAGGACCGTTACTCCGTGGCGTGATATTCTCTCGTTGACCCTCGGCACCGTCCATTCTTGAACTGGCCACGCTGCTCTGACTACTATTTATATCAAATCCCCCAGTATAAAGTTGCCCTGACTGGTTCGGGGGAGCCGACGTAGTCGAATCCATGGTACTTGTTCGACTGTCCATATCGGCCTCGTACTCGTAATCGGTGATAGAGTTAAGACTGTTTTGAACTACGGGAAGGCCCGCAAGTGTTGTGGGGGTAAGGGATCCCACAGGAGAGAAGGACGGCGGCGGGGGCTCTGGTAGCGGCTTCTCTAGGCTGCTCTGTATACTCAGATTTCTGGCATGCTGCTGTGAGGGCGGTGGATAATCCCAGTTGTAATTGGACAGAATTGCAGGGCTTTCAAGATCAGAGTCGGCCGGCGGTGCTGGACTAGGGGAGTTCGACGAAAAAACCGACTTGAGCCCTAATCGTGAGGGGGCTCGAGAAAACTTGAAAGAATCCTCCCGCGTAGGAATGGCCTTTTTAATGCCCTTGTAGACGCCTGAGAGGCTATAAGAAGAGGATTTGCCCGACGGCGGTGGTCTCAACACTGTCCCAGGCTGATCGTTATCGTCGGATTCGGACCATCCACTGTTCTCGTGGCCTGAAGTCAGCCCTTCTGTTCCCGACATTTTGAACCTTCACTGCCCTCCTAGCTCAATCACGCAAAGCTCAACAAGAATGGGGAGAACGTGAAAATAAATTGACAATGGCGGTGGGTATCTGCCAAGTGATCAGAGGCTCAAGGAGAGTGACAAAGAATAAGAAGGGTAATATCAGGAGGATATCAACACAGTTTTCAGTTCCTTCCTCACTCGGGCCGGCGAACTTCTCGAATGCCTCTCTCTCACTCTCACTCTTACACACTCTCTTCCTCTCTGATCCCCGTAGAGGGAGGTCTCGAGGTGAAGTGTGAAAGGCAAGATATCACCTCGACTGTGCCGTCAGGCAGAATCAAGGAGAACTGGACCCAACCGACAGCCCTAAGTGACTAGACCACATGAGGGAGCTCCACGGACTAGGGCCTTTCCCCACGAAGCGTGGCAGCGCAGGCGTGGTGATTACTAGGCAAGTCCGGTGGCCGGGGAGTGAGGATCTAGAAGCTGGCAGAGAGCCTGATTACGAGGAGGGGGTAGTGTAGGGATAGGGGGGGTTCAGGCAAGAATATGAAATAACGGACTGCGAAACTAGAGGAGGTATAGGCACAAACGAGTACGTGGGATGGGGGCAAATGTCAAAGGGACAAGCGTTCCGTTGTCGTGACGTACCTTGAACCCTAGGAAGCCGTTGCAATGTCTAATTTTGTGAAGGAAGCTTAAGGTGCGGATCTGGCAGGCTTCAGTGAACCTGGTCAGCCGAGACTAAGTAAGAGGAGATAGTGAAAGCTCGGAACTCGCACAGACGATGTGGACGGGTGACCACGGTTTCGCAATAGGTCGAGCGAGAGGCGTATGATGGATGTTGCGGTACCGTACCTACCGTGCACGGCTGTCTGGTGGATATGTGGGTGGATGGATGGATGTGCAGTTGATTGTCGCTCTCTCGCACGGCGCGGAGAAGGAGAGCAAAAATTGTCAGGGATAATTCTAGATGCGGCGTGGCTGGGGCAGGAAACTCCCCTCTCGGTGGGCTGTCCAGCAGGTATGATCACACACAAAAAGCTGCAGGCAGGTTAGCGCTGGTGCTGCAGACGCATATCGCGCAAGTGGATGAGCGCGAGGGTATGCACAATAATGCCTCTCTGCGTATGCAGCAAGCACTATGTCCTGTCAGTCGAGCGTGCGCGCTCTTCAGGAGATTGTTTCGTTTTGGGAGAGGGTGTGATGTGACAAGGCCACGTCCGAAGCCTCGGTGGGGAAAGGGGTAGAGAAGAAACATGGGAACATGGGCATGGGCATGGACGAACGGCCAGGCTGTACCGCAGGTACGTACAGTACATAGCGGGGGTGGTGGGAGATTTGGTGGGTTCGCTGCCTTGGGGTCCCTGGCCAATGGAGGGCTAGCGCCTGGGCTCTCCCTGAGAAATTACCAGTAAATTCTGTGGCGTGTCTCGCGTGCGCAAATAGTCCCAGGAAGGAATTGGCGACATCCCCAAACGGAGTGCAATCGCCGGAAGCGGACGGCATGCGGGGGTCGAAGCAGCTTCAGCAACGCTCCCTTTCACCATCTTTCCCTCTCTCTTTTTCCTCGATATATGAACACGCTGCCGCGATATGCCTCAGTTCGGAGGGTTCAGATATATTGGCTGTGGAGTTACCCCATAGCGCTCCCCGGGTTTCCAAAGGCATAGCGCAGCCTTACTTCACTGTTGCGCAACTAAATCGGTTGAGAAGCAGAACCACCCCAGAATGGGATTCAAACGAATACTACATAGGTAGGACTAACTAGTAGAAACAATATGTACATATACCTAACTTAATACTGGTAGTAATCTGTACGTACTGGGCTTATGATGCATGCATCAATACCGGACTAATCGTTCGTTGTAGGGTGCCTAGTTAACAGGAACGTGGTTCCCGCAGCCCCCGGTTTCCTCGGGACCATTTACTCTATCCGCGGTTTACTGCAGGGTCTATCTCGTGGTTGAAGCCCGAAGGACCCAATCAAGTACTCATTGCTTCCTCTGCCTTCATCCAGCTCTACACTCGGTGCTGCCCCGCCATACATAGGTACTCACCGACAGACACTGCGTAGCTCATACACTACGGACCAGAGGAAAGTGGTACTAAATACCTGTCGATACCATAATTCTCTACGCATGTATCGGCATCCATATACACACGTATAAGCTCAGTGTATATACGGTGTGGACCGAAACCAAGCCAAACCAAACCAAAAAAAAAAAAAAAAAAAAAAAGCCCTGGTGCAACCCCTGACATGATGTAGTGAAAGTACTTAGCAGCAGCCATATAGGAACTGTACAAGTACTACTCTGTTCATGTAATTACTTTCGTTGGCCTCGTGTGCTTATAGCCAATTAAACTTGGAACTTTCGTTCTGCCGGTACTCACTATAGCGTACTGTAAAAAATAGTACCGCATAGCGAGGCAATCTGTGGATTATGTGCAACTAAATCGGCGGGATCATTGACAGTTATCAGTTATGCTACTCATTGATGTAGGAGAAGGGAAACCCGGTAGCTGTGAAAAATAGACGATGAGAGAAGCACCCCCTTCCCCCCCTCCTTTCATCTTCGCTTCTCTGCACTCGTCGAACTACTCCCAACTTCTACTCACTTGCGGTGAAGCAGACACGACATTCCTACGCGAAGACGCTCGCTGGCTCCATAAAAAAGCCGTTGCTACGTTGAACAGGGATGGATGGTTGGGGAACTAGGGATTAGCCCAACTAGCGGCTCCGAACATACAGTAGGGATTCTGACACCATTATGTTTCGACTCAGCCCTCATGGTACTGCCGTCGATCAAGTTTCTCGTGCCCCATAACCCAGACGTTGGTTCATTCTGTTTGTACGGTCAGCAGTACGGAACAGTCTGTTGATGTGGAATCCCAAGAAGGCCCATTATTGTAGCGTTTTACCAGCAGTTAGCCGCTTCTGCAATGGTACCAAAGCACACCCTTCCGCGTTATTGTAGGCCTAACGCGCACCATGAAATACATGTCTACGTCCATTCATGTTCGCCTGCGGTCGATTCCACCCCAGATTCAGCGTAACCTCCCTAGACCATTTTCACTGTTCTTACATCGCTAATTTCTGTTCTCGAAAATCAGAGGGTGACATTACATTATCTACTACACTATACCTCTTGGGAGGCCTAATCTTAACGGCAAACTCCTCTGTTGTCAAGTAACCCGGTAATATCGAGCATGATATAAGTTACCGTGGCACAGCAGTGTCGGGCAGTCATACTTATTGAATGGCCAAGGCTGCTTCATCCCATCTCAAGCTTCTCCGACTCACATATGGCGGACCCGATTGTATGGTTGACAGGGTTTTGTCGGATCGCGTACATATTAATTCATCTGGGTACCAGCCGTGCTAGTCTAGCGCCTAGCCTGCTCCCATGGGCTCACCAGGGTTATCTGCCCGGTTGTTTCATACTGTACTAATCATCAAGGACGCCAGCATATGTACTATGTAGCATGCATCCCTCTACCCCCCTTCACATTCCCAAAAAATTGTGACAGGGGATATTTCAAGGGGGCGCGTCTCTGGAATATGACGTCGCTTGTCTCGGTGAAATGCTTGCATATAATCAAGGGTAGAATATCAACAGATACATTTTCATTATGGAGACAGATGCTTGCCATTACTGTCTGGTAGCTAATGCTTTTTAATCTTATTAGGGTGAGGCTGCTTCCACTTCTTGACGATCAAGACCTTTTGTCTAGGGTACTATCCCGGCATTAGAATGATCTTCTCACACTGCGTGCTCGTCAAAATAGGAGAAGCCGCTGGAGCTATGTTCTCCTCTCCTTTTCCTCTCAGTGTCTTCTTAGTCATCTCTCATTAACGATCACCGCCCGTCCTCAGAATCTATGTTCAGAGAAGGAAATTTACTGCTCCTTGGGCAGAGTGGTGAAGCGAAGGTAAGGCTTGACAGCGCGGTAGCCGGGGAAGAGCTTGTCAGCCTGCTCGTTGTTGATGGACGGGTGAACAATGACATCGTCACCGGGGATCCAGTTGATGGGGGTGGTGACCTTGTGCTTGTCACCGGTCTGAAGAGAGTCCACGACACGCAGAACCTCAGCAGTGTTGCGGCCAGTAGAGGCAGGGTAGGACAGGATCAGTCGGATGGTCTTCTTGGGGTCAATGATGAAGACGGAACGGATGGTGAAGGCAATTCCCTTAGAGTCGACGTTGGTGGTGTCCTGGTAGTCGATCCTATGAGGAGAGGGTTACAAGGTTAGCTCTAGGTCACAGACAAAGGTGTCCCCAGGAGGCTGGGTTTCATAACAGCAGGAGAACTTACATGTCGTAGAGGTAGGCAACCTTGCGCTCCTTGTCGGCAATGATGGGGAAAGCAACCTTGGAGCCGGTGACCTCATCAATGTCCTTGATCCAGCCCTCGTGGCTGCCAAGGGTGTTGGCAGAGAGGCCGATCAACTTGACGCCACGAGCAGTGAACTCAGGCTCGAGCTTGGCGAAAGCGCCGAGCTCGGTGGTGCAAACGGGGGTGTAATCCTCAGGGTGGGAAAACAGAACAACCCACTTGTCGCCAATGAACTCGTGGAAGTCAATGGGGCCGGTGGTGGTCTCGGCCTGGAAGTTGGGAGCAATGCTGCCCAGACGAAGACTGCTCAGGTGGAAAACATGTCATGTTAGCGTTCAACTGGCCTCGTCTCTTCTCATTCACTTTTTCCTCATCCCTTCGCCAGAGAGCAAACTACCCTCTTGAAATCGGGAAACTGGCCTCCATGAGCAGAGCAAGAAAAGTTTGCTAGAGCTATGAAGATCGGCAGGCAAGGAGAGGGGTTAGATGAGGTAGGGACTTACGGAGCGGCGCGTTCGTTAGCCATTGTGAATTATGGAGGTGAGTATTTCAAAAGATGGTCGAGATGGAAAGCAACACGACACAGAGACTCGAACGGTCTACTTTTCAACTGGGGTATCACAAGTGTGTAAGAGGAAATAATGAGGAAAGGAGAAGAGTCAGTCAGGGCGAGGGGAAGAGAGGGGAAACAGGTAGCCATATATCTACCTCTCCCACGTTTCCACTATTGCGCCATTGGCGGGCCGGCGCACACCTAAGCTTAGAAATATTGACATCCCAATTTTCTCCCCCTCCAAACCCTCCCGCATTGCAAATCCTCCGAAAGCCCTCCGGTGCCTTTTCGCAAGCCAGAGCAAGGTGGTTTGCTATGTTAGAGGCGGCCAAGAGCTCCCCAGCTCCCTCTCTGCGTTTGCGGGCTAGCAGCAGCTCGACTGACCCCTCGCCCACAAAAAATTGCCCCGCGAAGCCCCGCACTAACTCTATTTGGCGGTGAGGGGCATATTGCGTGCTGTGTGCGGACTCTGATTGGTCCAGGCCAAAACCTTCCCGCATCATGTCATCCAGGCGATTGACTTACGCCATCTCTATCCAACCCGCTTTGGGCTCTGAGGGAGCCGCCAAGGGTCCAGAAGTCGCCCAGTTGGAGGTGTTAATTGGTCCAGCACCTCTGAAAACATGAGATGGAGCTCAGAGTCTTGCGGAGTGCCGGCCCAGCAAACCCTGCAGCCGTCCATCCAGCCGGGCCCCGATTTCCATATAACCCGTCCCGACAGCCGGATGAGGGACTGCCTGTGGTGAATCGTTCGGATACAGCTTGTGGCATGAAAATACATATTCACCTTTGGAAGTACGCGATAGAGTGTCTAGAGCCCGCATTGACATGTGATAATGATTGTGAGCCTAATTACGGAAGAAGAAGAAAAAGAAGAGACAGAAGCCACCAGAAACAGGAGTGAGCAATGATTACACAAATGTAGGCACGGTTGATCCAGTCGCAAAAGGACAAAGTGGGCTGAGCATTCGGCATCAATTCCAATATCTACAATAAATGTGAAGGTGAAGATAAAATTTGTAATCTTGGAACAGTAGGGACCATTTCTTAGAAGGCACAATTACTTTGATAGAAACGTTAACGCACCAACTGCCAAAGCCTCCGCACCGGCCTTGAGTGTTGGCTGGATGACGGGAGCATAGAATGGGCTGTGATTCCCAGGTATGCTGCTGACTCCCCCCTCTTTGACTCGTTGATCCCAGTCTGCCAAATCGTGTCCACCCAAGCCCCAGAAGCAGTACGGCCGATTGACGGCAATGGCGAGCTCGCCAAAGTCCTCACTGGCCGGCGTCACGTCATTGCTTGTTTCGTACTGGTCGCCGAAATGGCAGGAGAAGCTATCCATGAGTTGAGCCGTCACAGACTCGTTGTTCACGAGCGGAGGGGCTGTACCGGTGGGCTCAAACATCGGATCTTTGGGGCTGTTGGCCGCCGCACACTCAGCGCGGACAATACGCCGGATGCTGTCGAGGATTGTCTGGCGCCACTTTAGACTCACGCTGCGTGTGTTGACTTTGAGCACCGCTTCGTCGCTGATGATGTTCTCCGCGGAACCTGCACTTATGGCACCAACCGTAACCACTGCCAATTCCCCTGGTGGTATTTCACGGCTGACGATGCTCTGCAACTTGACGACGATGTGAACTTGCAAGGAGCACTGGATCAACCGCCAGATGAGGCATGCTTCCGTGTGCTCCGCGTCCATATACCTTCACCACCATGCCGTCAGTGCCTGCCATAACCAACCCAGACTTTACAACTATGCGCCCGGCGGGTACTGGAAAGACATGCTGACCGAGTACAATATCCGGAATCGGACACTGGTGGGTTGTATACAGACCTGCGTCAATCATGGCACATGCTCCTGACAATTTCCTCGGCTGGTTGGAAGAGAAACACAATCATCACGGTCCAGTGCTCCCGGGAAGCTACTAGCATGTTGGCTGCGGCTAGCAACGCGGCGACGTGCATGTCATGGCCGCAGGCGTGCATGACTGGCTGGATTTTGCCATCTATATCTTTCATCTCCCGTGTACAGGCATAATCAAGTCCAGTCATCTCCTTTACAGGTAGAGCATCCATATCCGCGCGAAGGAGAACGGTTCTCCCGGGTCCATTGCGCAGAATCGCCAGAAGTCCCGTCTCACATCTTATGCCTCGTTTAATTTCTAAGTCTGGAGACAACTGCTGAAGTGTTTCCACTACAAGTGCTGCTGTCTTGTGTTCTTGCCAGGACAACTCCGCTTTGGCATGTATATGTTGATAGATTCCTTCGTAATGCCCAAACTCGATAGTGTGTTTGTCCAAAACTACTCGAAAATTCGTTGCCATGATGCAGCTTCGATTCGGGAATTGGCAAGATAAGTTGAAAAGTTGTATTTCAGGTTTTGCTCAGAATTGCAGGAACTTGTTAGAGATATTGATGGGTTATTATAATATTGTGCAATGTTCATGCGACGTTGCAATCGGATTATGGTAGTGACGTTATGAGACTCGTCGGATTAAGAGACCCAATATCGTGGTCTAAGTAAGCACTTTGCAGTTTCGCATCTCATTAACGGGTATAAAATCACTTTATCGCAAAATCATATAGAGAAAAGCATGTCGGCATTTCGTAAGGGGCACGGGTACTGGTCAAACCCGCAAACTGCGGTCATCATCTTGCTACTCAACACTCCGTATGATCTCCGTATGATTTGGGTGACCGTATATTACATATCATGCGCTTGCATTACGTGAGAACACTTTACACCAAGTGGTTTTGTGAGACGTGATAGAGCGACTCCTGGACAGCCACAGTGGAGGGGCCTGTCAGGAGCATGGCCTGATCTTCCTGCACGATTCGTGGAGGTGTGGTAAGATCCCCGCCCACTCGGAAATTGTGCTCTCGGTGAAGATGGGTGCAGCATTCTGTCACTTGTATATGCTCCATCTCGGGATAAAAAGGATATGTATTCATACTAATGTAGTAATTGAAGATCACGATGTCTGTGATCTCGCAAGCCGTCCTTGGTAGCTGTGGCCATGGCGATATCTTTCACCCTGGATTTAAGTACACTTCCGATCAAGTACAAGAAATCCGTGTGCCCCTCAACTTGGTTATAACAGTTATGAACGAGTTATACAGATGTTAACTCACGTATATATCAGTAATACTTAGCACCGAACCATCTTTCTCCACACGATGTGTCAGATCGCATATGACATACCTAGGTAGTTGATAATAATACAATACTCCCAAGATACAGCCTCAGTCCGTTGTACATGGTGCTTGTCTCTTTCCTTCGGTTAATATGTCAGACTCAGTTGCAGCTTGGAGTTTTTAATATACTCTGCTTCTTTACAGCAATTGCCTTTAATTGTTTATACTGCGAGTATCTACCACCGGCCAGAAAACTTCTTATGGAATTCCAGCCAGCAACCCAGCATCTGGCACTGCAGTGTTTACCTTTGGCGTTGATACGACACAGCCTTTTTGCTTCAAGCCTTAATTCGACACTGCAGCCGTCATATTTAGCTCCAACGCTCGTGAGGTGGAGACGCCCTGCCAAGAATTCCATCTATCTCTCAAAGGTGATAGCTTCAACGAATCCACGCTGTGGAGGACCTAAGTCGAGTATGTATGGAGCCTTGGGCGGATCCTTCTCCGCACCCCATTCTGCGGGGTATAATGCTTCAGCTCAAGTTCTCGGTATCGTTTACCGTAGGCTGATTTCACACGAACGGGCCTGTCCGGTTTCGTTCTTGTCTTCACCCGAGATGCAGCGGTTTACGGCTTTAATTCAAAGAGCGAGGTCCTCCAGCCAGCCCACGGCTCCTTTCCTCTCCACTCACTTTCATTTCCAAACCACCAAGTTATACTAATCCTGCGTATACGTGAACCATTAGACCCCCCAATTACTTAGAGAGCTTGATCTGGGGTAACTAGTCAGTCAACCACATCAGAAGATACCGGACCGACGCCGGAGAGAGATTATAAGACGAGAAGAGAAGAGAAAAGAAGAAGTCTCTAACACACACCCTTCGACATGGCCCCGCCCTTCCGAGCTGACCACATCGGCTCGCTGCTCCGGCCGCAGTACCTGCTGGAGGCGCGCGCCAGCGGCGCCGCACCATCCCATTACTATTCGGTCGACAGCACCTCGGTAACCGCGCGTGAGGCCGAGGCCCGCGCCATCCGCGAGGTCGTGGCCACGGAGCTCAGCCGGGACGTGCGCCCCATCACGGACGGCGAGTATGGGCGGCACATATACTTCGGCGGGTTCTTCGAGAAGCTCGGCGGGTTCGAGGTGCGGTCGGAGCTAGCGATCCCCGAGGCCTTCCGCACCGACTTCCCCACGACGGCGAAGCTGGCCAAGGTTATGGGCGCCAAGACGCGCGCCGCCGTGGTCTGCACCGGCAAGATCAGCTACGGCGAGTCCCCCTACCTGTCCGAGTGGCTGCGCCTGCGCGGCAACCTGCCCGAGTCGCTGTGGGGCCAGGCCAAGTTCACCATGCCCACGCCCAACTACCAGCACATCCAGCTGGCGCCGGGGACGGCGTTCGCGGCCAGCTCGGGCTACGCCTCGGACGAGGAGTACTTTGACGACCTGGCGGCGTGCTACGCGGCGGAGCTGCGCACGCTGCACGGCGCCGGCCTGCGCAACGTGCAGGTCGACGACCCGCACCTGACCTACTTCTGCGACGCCGGTTTCCTCGAGGGCTGCCGCAAGGACGGCACGGACACGGACGCGCTGCTGGACCTGTACGTGCGCGCGCATAACCGGCTGCTGGCTGGTAAGCCCCAGGATCTGCACGCCGGCGTGCACCTGTGCCGCGGCAACATGTCCGGGTCCACGCACTGGGTCTCGGGGTCGTACGAGCGCATCGCCGACAAGCTGTTCAACGGAACCGACTACCAGACGTACTACCTCGAGTTCGACGACTTCGAGCGCGACGGCGGCTTCGAGCCCTTGCGCTTCCTGCCCCGTGGAAAGAACGTCGTGCTCGGCTTGGTCTCGACCAAGAAGGGCGAGCTCGAGGACCCCGAGTCCCTCAAAGCAAGCATCCACGCGGCCGCCGAGGTCATCGCCAAGGCGCAGGGTGTGAGCCAGGAGGAAGCCCTAGACTGCCTCGCCTTGAGCCCCCAGTGCGGGTTCAGCAGCCACAGCCTAGCTGGCGGGATCGGCATGACCGAGGAGCGTATGTGGGAGAAGCTTGAACTCATTCGCAATGTGGCTCGAGAGGTTTGGGGCTAAATACCATGCGGCTTCGCACGACGCAGTTCCCCCCATTCTATGAAAAAAAGCAAGACCTCTGAGTTTATACTTGCGCCTCTTAACCCGTCACTACTGCCCAGATATATGGGCAAAGCACATCTGACGGCAACTACAACTGCGAGAACTCATCTGACGCAATAGGTCAGACTGGTACTATCATTCTACGAACTATCACATCACTCATCATCTTAAAGACGCAATTCGATTGCCGATATCGGAAAGTATCTCCTAATAGAATGTTGATATTGCTCATTGGCTATGACTAATTCGAAGAGGGTATGCTCAGATTGTGAGAATTGGATATGGTTATCAGAGACCCAGCAATCCGTAGAAAAAATCGACGCTCATTTCATGCAGAACCCTCCATTAGCTTAATATGTGTATCGGAAATGAGGGTTAACCTGTGTGTGAATCTGATTAGCGGGTGAATTCCGAATAAGCAACGGAGAGATGGGCTTACCCTATCAGTGATATCCTCGAAGGCGTGGATGAACCCAGTGTCTGCAGCTACCTCCCCAGAAGCAATCTTTTGGTCTCGTCTCTTGTTTGCTAGGTGATAGTGAAGCCGCAGCGCGAAGAGCACAATCTCGAGGAGGCAGAAGCAGCCGAGGACTATGGCCAGCGCGAGGAAGTAGCGTGGTGCATCCTGTGAGCGGAAGATCTGAGGCCCAATGGAGTTTCCGACAGCCCAGCAGACAAAGTTGGTGGCGATGATGACGCTCTTCTTAGTTTGACCTGCCACATTTCTGGTGACAAGAGCCAAAGCAAGACCGGAACAGGCCCAGAATGAGTACATGATATAGTATGCGATGAGAAGCCCAGTTTTGTTACCAGCAGAGAGAGGCACCGAGATGAGAACAACAACTCCGATGATAGTAGGAATCAGGGCCGCCATCATGGCGTAGATGGTCTGGTGGAAATACTTGTCAATGTAGACGGCGCTGAGCATGACGATGATCAAGATAGCGCCCACGACCATCTGAAGGAGCTGGGTTTGCCAAGTGGTGAAGCCGAAACCCGCAATGATCAAGTTCGCGTACGCACCGATTCCTCCAGATGGGAGAGTCGTCAGGATTTGGATCAGAGCAAATCCCCATACTAGTCGTAACATCGCGTATCAGCAAACGGGCCAGTATCGGCATCTAGAGAAGTGGTTATTGACTTACGTTGAGGGTCACTGAATGCATCCCAGACCTGCTCCCTACGGAAAATCCTGTTCTGCAGGCCGGTTCGGTTTTCACGAACACGCTCTACCATGAGCTTTTTGTCCTCCTCGGAGAAGCACTTTGCCCTCATTGGAGAGTCGGGCATCCAGAAGAAGACAAATATGCCCCAAAAGACGGTAATGACACCGTAGGTGAGGAACAAGCCTTGCCAAGAGTTGATGTGAGAGCCGGCGGGAACAAATGAGAAGCCAAATGCAATCAAACCACCAATGATCTGTTGCAAGCCATTCATCATGTACCTAGCCACGAGGTTAGAAGGCTTGGCCAATGCTTAATCCCGGAAAGCCGACCGACTTACCAGTAGATGATGGTGCCTGCCTGCTCCTCGCGCTTATACCACATGGAGGAAAGCAGGACGAACGTGGGCTGGCATGCCGCCTCAAAGCCTCCCAAGAAGCCACGGAGGATCACTAGCGCGGTGAAGTTCTTGGCGATAGAGTGAAGCGCAAGAGTGATACCCCACAGAATGATATTCAAGGACAGCCATTTTGCAATTGGCACGCGTTGGATGATGTAATTTTCCTGGTACCGCTAGTAATTAGCCAACTGCCAAGAAAGGGTAGCATGCGCTTGCTGAGAGTGTCTTGAGGGATCTTGGTCACATACCGGGTATTCGACCACCAGAATGACGAGGTAAATGACAGTCGTAAGCCAGGAGTACTGGAATGCTTGCATCAGTATTCAATTAAATCCATCTCGAAGAAGCTACACCGTAGCGTGGGTTGGAGGAGAGATCGTTTGCTTACCTCTGCACCAACCAGGTTGGCATCGGTTTTAATACCCATAACTGAGGCAAATGACATGGTGCCTTTGTCGAGGGCTTGGGTCAAGTAGGTCAGAATCATGACAAGCAGAATGCGCTTGTCAATAAGCCGCTTCAGCCGCTTATTGGTGGCATCATCAATCTCGACGCGCTCTTCACCGGCATACTGAGCAAGTTCCTTATCGACGAGCTCGTAGTTGGTGTGCTCCTCCTTCGAATGGGAATGGATATGTTCGACCTCGGCGGGGGCCTCGTTGACCTCTGACTTCTCCATGGCTGGCAGCTGATTTCCTTTTTCTCCGGGACGAGGAGCAGAAAAGCTTAAACGTGGGCGACAGGAGGGTTGGGCCGCGAGTTGACTGGAGGGAGATGAAGCAGCAACCAGGATTTATAGCCAAGACAACTCGGGGTGATTTATCTGGACTTTCGCTCTCTGATCAAGCGAATGTCCGGGGTAATAGAACTAAGCGAACGCCCCAGAGACAGAAGATGGCCCAATAGTCAGATATTCAGGGCTTGGCGAGTCATTCGTGTAATGCCCCCCTTCAAAGCTAGAGGAGGCGGGCTAGAACATCCACTACCCCGGCCTGTCCAATGCAAGCTTGGTCAAAATGGGCCGTGTGACCCCCCGCAAATGGCATCGTTGGTACGACAATTATCTACCCACTAATCTACCCAGAGCAAAGACGACCGTTCATCCTCGGCCGGGGGAGCCTGGTTAGCCGCGCACAGCTCACCCCTGTAACTCTGAGCATGCTTTGCATGTGTGGCTGGAAGGGCCAGCCGCGGACGAAGCACAGCGAATCGAACGGATGAGTCTTGTGCCATGGTGCCAGGTGGGGTAGCTACAGCACGTAGTTAGCTGCTCCGCATCATGGATCAGAGAAAACCTGGCCGGGGGCTGGCTGGGGGAGGTGTGGGGAAAGGACGACGACGACGACAATGGGGGGAGGGAGGAGGTCGTTTCGGCACAACGATGGCATCTGGACATGATGATGTTAGGCTCGTGTTAGCGTAGTTTGGCTGGCTCTCATATCCCCATAAGTCCCCGCCGTTTTCCCCAGACAGATGGGGCTACCAGGAACGCTAGACTTACACTTAACTAGCTGATCAGGGACAGACGCCAGCCATCCTCTTCAAGCTTTCCGCCGAGGACTTTTGACCCCGTTAAAGTCAAAGAAATCAGGATGGGGGTCTCAAACACGGAGCACTAGCACACTTTGAGCGAGTTCGCCGAACAAGTTGTGAATGATATTAAGACTGTGCGACACTGCCTGAAGGCAAAAATGGTGATTGGAAGTGCAAGGCCATCTCACACCTACGTACAAGGTTGAGACTTAGCTTAGTGACTTGTGGAGAGAGAGTACATAGTATCCCATCCCATATTGTTCACGCAGGATCCGAAAACCTGGGAAGGGGCCTGAAAGGTGGGAACTCCCCGGGATGGAGTGGCTCCGTCCACTCTATCGGCTGCCGATTCCACCAATCCCTAACTAGCCCGCGCTGTGCCGAGACCTCCAATTACCAGGACATTCTGCTCAGATGAGGCCACGCGTAAATATTACTGGCTGGGTGTGCGAGGGTGTTGTGGCTAACTGGCTCGCTGCACATTCACCCACAGGATGTATTAATTAGCTTACTGCCTAAAAGTGGCTTACTGGCACAGAAGCTGCTCACCAGCTCTCAATTTGTTTTGGCCTTTTTATTGCTTTTATTTTATTTATTTATTTATTTTATTCAAGATTTTGCTTCGTGTGGGGTATGCAAAGGAATATGGCACGGTCGTCAGGAGAGGAATACTGATGGCAGTGGAGCTCGTCAACGAACTAGCAATTTAGACTTTCGGCAACTCATCTCGGCTCCAAGTTCAAAGGAATTGATTCCCCATGGGACTCCCCATGGGACTACCCCCGGTTTTCCTTCGTCCACTAGAACCTTTGCCCCTTCCTGAGACATTGAACCGGCCGGCAACTGTTGTGATAGGTATTTGGCTAGTTCTCCTTTTTGGCAGTTACATAATCAATTCGCGAGACGTAATCCCTTCTTTTGTGTTTAGGCTCGACTGACTCATGGTCTTCGGCCATGATCCGCTAGGCCTGGTATTCTTTTTGGGATGCCAACAGCATGTCTGCTGCTTACGGCCCCTATTCGCACAGTTCCCGCATACACACGTGCCTTTCGCATTTTACGTGACAAACTCAGATCAAAACTAAGTTAGGCGTTTTGGGCAAGATTTTTCTTTGTTATTCCTGGTGATGATGGAGGCCTGATCTCGCAGGTCGTGATGTAAAGACACCGAGATTCAATTAAACTACACATTGGGAGTAAATTGTGGAAAACAATAAAAAAAAAACCCAATAAAAAACAATAGGGTATTTGGAACGCGCTTAGATGTCGACGCATGCTATCCCGCTCAGAAGAGCCGCTGGCTACGTTTGCCAGGGGGGATTGGCCGGCGCTGGAATGCGTCAAGAGCCGCCGCCCCTTTGATAGGGAACCCGAGAGTGGCGTTGACGGTGCGAACGGTGCATCCCCTTGGGCTAGTCGGCTGGCTGTAGTTCCCATTGAAAGCCTGCACCATGAAAGCTACCGCGCTTGCCCGTCCGTTTATCTGTTCGTCCTTGTGACCGCCCACATTGTTCCTCCGGTAAAGGAGGTTGGCGCCGGCCCAGCAGTACCTCGTCACTAGGGCGTCCGTGTCGTTGATGGGTGCGACCTGATCATGGATCGCCTGGTAGATAAAGAAAGGTGTCCTCCTGGTGAGGTTGTACGTGCCAAGTGTGCCGTCAATGCTCAGCGCGTTTTGCACAATATCCGCCTCCAGATCCGCTTCCCCACCTTGGAAGTAGTTGAATATGTTCTCCAATGCGAAGACTGTGTTTGTCTCATTCAGCGTCATACTGTATACGGACAAGAACGTGCTCGCATTGTACTGTCCTGTAGGATTCAGCCTCGAGAGAATATACGACATCACATCTGGGTACTGTGACGCCAGGCCAAGGATGCCTGGAGGTACCAGACCAGCCATCACGGTCCCGCTCGCACGTTTCATGACATCCCAAATCTTGGGTGTCAAGCCTCCCATGGAAATGGCGGTGATGTTGAGTTCGGGGGCGTAAGTGTCTTGCAACTGTCCTGCCCAGTCTGCCGTTGTGCCAGAAGCTGAATAGCCCCAAATGGCATATTTCGTGGCTTGACTGTTAGGTATAAGACCACTCCGGAGAACCGCCCTTATGGAGTCCAGTGTTGCATGACCACAGGTTATTCCAGCTGTGACTGCAAATCATAGTAATCTGTTAGGTTCTGGTACAGAAATTACGAATTCCTTCCTCATGAGGAGAATGCACGGGAGAGAGGGGGGCGATAATATGAGCAATCAGCAAGATAACTTACAGGAGGCGGTGTACGTTTCATAGTCAGGTACCGATACGTACCAATCACGAATGAGGCCTTCCTCTATCTCTAGTAGATTGGCGGGATGATTGTTTCCTAGCAAGTCGTAGATAATATAGCTGGGGCTGGCATCTAAATCCACTGAATCGTAAGGCAGGAGATACGTCATAAGGTTGTTCACAGGATTTAATGGAACCAGTAGAGTTGTCACAGCCCAGGATGGCGAGTTGCTACTATCTTCCGTGCGGTACATAATATTGTAGGCCGCCTTGGTGAAAGGCACGACTTGGGTGAGATTGCCCGGGCACACCCGGATCCGGAGAACGTCACCTGGCAGTGCCTGCTCCCAACCATCTGGCGCCGTGTACCAGGGGTCCTCCGTTGGTGGTATCGGCCCCGAAAGGGATCCATTTGTAGGAGGTCCAACCTGGCGCGGGAAAGTGAGAGAGTGCTCAGGTCTCGCCAGGGCATCGCCAAGTAGAGCTGCGATCAGCAGAAAAAGACTTAGCAACAACATGGTACTGCTGAATGGCGAGTGGTTGCACAGCTCGACTCGACCTCAACCGCTCTTTAGACTGCAGCGGCGAACAGAGATAGTAGAGTAGTTATAGACAAGTGGCAGCCCGCAGCGGGGGCCTGCTGCTTTTGAGCCCACGTCCTTTGCAAGATAACGAACGGCGAAATACGATGCTGAAGACCAAGCCATCCAGCAATACCATGACACAGAATGAAACCTTAACTGCGATAAGGTAATCTCGTTTCCCTTCTCTGTGCCCTCTTTTTCAGTTGATTTTGGTGGGATGCTGATTAAATGATCTGCAAACTCCTCGCCCATGGGAGTTCAATGCGCCCTATAGGCGCCGGCTGTATTGAATAGTTACATTCACTGATAACTAACCTAGTTATTCAACAATGGACCGACGTTTCTATCTCCCAACAAAAGTATTCAGCTCGCATTGGAGCTTCAGTAATAAGGTTTCCTTATGGGTTCGGCGCAGCATCCGAAATCGCATATTGACCTGCCGTTTTTTGAGTTGGCCAAGATATAATATATTTGTTCTGGGGCCGAAGTGTCCTGATTGGCCAGGGGTGGGTAATAGTGGGACCAAGTTATGTCGGGGATAAATTATACATTATCCCTGAGTAGAAAGAGTCCGACGGGCTCGTAGCTGGTAGATAAAGCACTACCAGGAGATCCCCTCGTCCAAATGCCCGATATTCGCCATTCCTCCGCAACGGAACGACACCTTCTGCTTCTAGGCGCGGCATCGACAACCAAAAGTCATGCAGGTCTTTTGTCTCACGTGTAACCAACACATGCAGTTCCACCATTGACGGCGACGTGCATGGGTTTCTACTCTAAAGAATCCCAGAAAGGTCTAGTTACGGAAGCCGGTCTCTGAAATATCTAGGTGCTTATAAACTGGAATTGAATATCTGCGCGGCATCGCTACATAAATCATTGGGAAACACCTTCAGGACTCTTGGCGCCGTATTCGTCCCAACAACACGTGCTCATAGACGGTAAATCGGCTCCGAAATTGAGGATCGGCTACTATTCGTGCCAATAATGACACCGTAAGCCCGCTGGCTGCTATTTATAATATCGCGGACGTGGTACTGTGATGGATTTTATCGGATTAGTCTCCCTTCATAGAAGTTCTCACAGGCCATTGTCCAGTTGAGAGCTTGGACCTGACTCGGACCGTAAGCTTGAAATGAAAGACTTTGTAACGTTACTGCGCTTTTGTAGCACTGCAAGTTAAATGAGACCTCTCCCTATATCGGTTGGGTGCGGCAATCATACCTAGGGATTCCGAAATCCAATCGTACTTTGGCGTTGAAAAGTAGAACTTTGGCAATGCCCTGTGCCTGATTCTACGAGGAACCAGGAGCTGAGCTCAACGAAAGCGGGGTGAAAAGGTGTTGTATTCGTGGAAAGCCACACAGTTCTGATCTCGTACTTATCTCAATTACTTCTCTCGGATAATATGCAGTGTATAGTGTTGTTAATAATAGCCAAGCGATTTATATGTGGATGGCTTCACTGCGTTGGGGCTTTTTTTATTGGATTACTTAGAGCGATATGCCATGATGAAATAGGCTGTCAAGTTATTGGCTCGCGAAGCTGTGGTAAGGGACAATGCATAAGTAGAAGAACATTAATGGAACCACACAATACGATCGTCACTACTAGATAGACCACAAGATCAGGAGTGGGGGCTTGTGGAAGAACACGATTTGATCAGAGTAGTTGCAGCCTGAAGAGTGAAACCAACGAGCCTCAGCTGTTGAAATCTCACACTGTACAAAATTGGTATAGCATTGCAAGAATCATCTGGTAGAGAGCGGATAACAAGCACCAAAGAAGAGGCGGTGTGGTCGTGCAATGCTTTGATCCAGTCATGGAGAGCGGGGAAATTATGAAAGCCTTGGGATGCAGGATCTCACACCAGAGAAGTTTAGTTGAATCTCGAGATGGTCCGGAGAGCATCCAAAAGGCTCCATCAGATCAAAGTGTGGGGTTGCGACAAGTGTGACATGCATCGGCACTTGTAACCGAGTCTAGTACCTTGCAGTCTGGCCAAGAGAAGCACATGCTGGAACTTGAAGAGCAGCCAAGTTTTGCCTGAACGGGAAGTCTGGCGACATTAGATGGCGCCGCCAGGCACGCCGACAGCCGCCCCCCGTCGGGGTATGATGTAAAGTACCCGAGTGCGGCTCATCGCCTGGATTGACGACGTTGTTAAAGACGAGGCCCACCCGGTTTGTGGGGGTGCGGTTGTGGCACATTAATCAATTGCCCAATCACTGAGAGCGGGAGCGCAGTCCAGTTGCAATGTGTATTGAATGGATGTAAACTGTCAATTGAACTTTGAGATGAAAGATGCCGCTGTTCTATTTGGTTCTACATATGCCTCAATGAAATGAATATCATTATACGCGCTGGTAATACCCCAAACTCCGATGACACATTTTTCTAATACGGTACTCAGCGACTAGACATGCGTCTGAAGAGTACGTAAAGAAATCTATAAACCAGTCTCCATGCGCCGGATGCAGTCCCAAGCGAAGCACACATTGTTGTAGATAACTTGTAACAGTCAGAACCCTGAACGCCGACCCAAACCTCCCGCTGCGTGCTTTGGTCTATGCCATCATCGAAGCACACCAAATCGTTTCTGTAGTTGGCCCTGATAACATGTTGACACATGCTTTATGTCATATCAATAGTGATGCCCCTTGCTCTTGCTCCTGCTCTTGGTTGCGTCTACCACGCGGTACTCGGGGTGAGGATCGTGTGGGTCGTAAGCCCTGGCCTTCTCATTGTAGACGCGCACCTTTCCATGATCCGTGTAAGTTGCTACATGCCCTTGGGCGTGGTAACTCCGATACTCATTGGTAACAGAGCCACTGCTGCCGCTGGAGCGGCTGTTGTATCCAGACCTGGGCATACTGTAGTCGCCCCGGTGAGACGAAGAGTGATAAGATGAAGCGCCGTGGCGTGATGAGCTGTAGTAGTTTGAGGAGCCAGAAGACGAGTGGGAGTGCGTTGAGGAAGAGCGGGAGTAGTTAGGATCCTCAATGATGATGATGTTCGACTTGGAGGAAGACTTCTTGCTGCCGGAGCCCATAATCGTGATTGGGGGTGTCTCAAGGTTCGAGGTGAGTCGTTTGAGAATGATGTATATAGGCTAAGCTAAGCACGTCTCAAGTTCGTGATAGTGAGATTAACAAGAGAGGAAACTTTGACAGAGAACAGAAGACAGAAGTGCAAAAGACATCTTTAAATACAAGTGCACCGCAATGGTGCCAGTCAATAGTTCTAAGCTTCAGTATCGATAGTACATGAGATGCTCCCGAGCGTCTCATAATGGCTGAGTTCACCGACGAGATCAGGCAATTAGGCAGACTACTGGTGAGCAGCCTGAAACCAAGTCAATGGTATGTATCGCCATGGTAATTTGTGACTCATTTAGTCGAATTGTAAATAAGGCATACGATAATGTTCGAACAGGTCACTGGACCCGAGGCATGACCGACATAGCGGGATAGCAGCCTTGAATTTGTGGGGCGGTGGAAGAGCGAACCTGGGGCTGGAGGCCATGGAAGTCCAGTAGCCCCCGGCCAAACGGGACATGTGTAAGGAAAGGGAATCGGAGGAGAGATACGGGAAGTATGCTAGAGGAAATGGAAATTCGAAACCATTCGGCGACTCAATTCACGGGGGCAGTGTATAGGTGGCAAACCTGAGGCTAACTGGATGGGGGCCTGAACTACGTTGGGAGGGCGGAATTCGGTCAGACTGCTCACACGAAAAGGCCTCATGAAATTGGATAGGGCGCATGCCCAGGCACGGCGTGTACGTTAAGCAAACACACGAGACAAGACGGGGGAAAGCAGTTAAACCAGTACCATGGCAGATCGGTCAATGGAGGCGAAAAATCCTAGAGTGAGTTGCAGTCCAGTGCTGCTGCAAGGGCGTCAAGAACATAGGACCCTATGACTACGCTTTATTAATGGGCTGACGCAAACGGTAGGACCAGGAGGACTCGTAGTTCTTGGCCGATTGGCGAATGAGATGCCGAGATTGGGCTGCACAAGAGGAACAAAAGCAGTCAACAGGTGTGCAAAGTGGCATGCGATTTGCTCAATTGCGTCTTGTGGCATTTGAAGCAGTGCCAAAGGATGTTTCCCCTGAAGGGCGAGAAACAAATTGCTGTGCCGCTCGTCTATCGCTCTGTTGCTCATTACTCGGCGCTGTTCGGGCGCTCGCGCCCTGGGCTCGCCCGGAGACTGATATGCGACAAGCTGGGAGAGCAATTGCTGCCTGTTCAAAGCAGGCAGCTCACCAGCCCCAGCCCCAGCCTCAGCCCATTTACGGCCTGACAACTTAAACTGCCCCACAGTGTTATGATCTTGTGCGCCTTTGGTTTCGGTGAGGACAGGCACGCGGCGAATACACTGCACTGCAAAATACTTATCTACTGACTCATCTATGCTTATAGACAAGAATGCAAACTGCACTGCAACCAGGATGAGTCACGAAGTTTGAAGCTTGCAAATGCTCGCTATCTCCCTTTCTCCGCCGTCCCGGCTGAGTGTTATGGGGGCCAATCGTTCCCCAGGTGTAAGTGTGCTAGTTTTTCCATTTCCACAGCGCTTGTGTGTAAGCTGGGGGAGGGGAGTGCTTTCCCGCCCAATGACATCAGCAGCAAGGAGATGATTTTCCTTTTCTTCTCTTAGGGATGTTTTATTTTATTTTTCCAATAAATATTATTATACCTCATCCCGCCTTTTGTAAACATGAATCTTTAGCAGACACATGCAGCCAAACAAAGCGGCAGTAGTTGGGAATCTTACTTCAGCCGAGGTGCTTCTGAGAGAGATGGAGGCAAACCCGTCTGCTTACTACACAGTACTGTTTGGACACTCGCTCATATTCCCCCCATGGACAACTTGAACCCTACATGCAGGAACAGGCGTCTGCTCCCCGGATATCGTAGCGGGGTAGATGGTTGTCGACATCTGCATTTTGAACATACCTAACAAGTCAAATATGTGCCATGCGACGCTGTTGTGGTTATACATGCCCATATAGTTAACCTTTTTCCAGTTCCCTCTATTCCGGAAGTGGAGGAAATGGCTCTCGGGAATTAGAGAGCTCAGCCACCATTACTGTCTAATAAGGACGAATCGGACTTGATGAGACGCGCTGTGCACCAGGCAGCTAGTCCACCTTCACAACAGGCCTGAGCAAGAGTAGAATATTCTCTCGGCTAGTGTCGTCTGCCTCGCAATCAAGGGCGACTGTGGCTTATGGCAGTACCAAATGATTTTTTTTTTCCGCAGTGCTCTCTTGAATCGATGACATAAGTTGATTCTCCGCATCTTTGAGGCAACGCCTGCCGCGGTTCTATTATGTACTATCACTGTATCATCCCCTTGACATTTGATCGCACCCTAGCGGGTTACGGCCAACCCTACCAACTCCCGCTTGTACCGTGCAAATGGCATCTACGCAAGCGTTTCCGGGAGAGCAGACGTTTTAACACAATCGATGGTACTACATATTATGTCCAATCCAGACACCATGCTACATCAGGCGTTAAATTGCCCAGATAAAGCTCGGTGAGGAGGATGTCAAAGCCACTCTCTACCCCAGTCGTAGACGTCAACACCAGTGACGGGACTAGCGCCGGTTGAATGCCCGCCCCAATGACCATGCATGCTGCTGCTTCGGATTTGTGGTTGTTGACCGTAAGTCCTGTATCCCTTGGACGGCGATTTGATTGCGAAATGCTGATCCGGCGGAGTATCACTCGACTCCCTCCAGGGCATGTCATCGGTCAACATTGCACACCTTTGCAACCCAACGTGAGTGATGTTACGGACCAGAACGGACTTTTAGTATCCCTTTTGTAGTGGGGCGTGTCCAGACCTGGGCTCCGGGCAGTGGCAGCTGACTGTCCATTGCCCCAGCTGTGCGAACTTTGTCCAGCCCAGCCACCCCTGCCAGCCCGTGGGTTCTGATTTGTTCCCCCCCCCATGTTAGAAGGCGTTAGAGGGTTGCGTCCCTGAAGCCAGATGTCCTGTTGCATCACATTATCCGAGGATCCTACAATCGACATTTCGTCCCGCGCACCATTCTCAGACCCTCCTCAAGCCCAATTGACCTGCCCAAGATGAAGAACGTCCTCCTCGCCCTCTCCCTGCTGGCCTCTGCTGCCGTCGGCGCCGTTGCCCAGGAATTGAAGATTGACGTCACTTACCCAGTCGAGTGCGAGCGCAAGACCGAGAAGGGCGACACCATCGAGGCGCACTACCTAGGAACTCTGCTCGACGGTGGCAAGAAATTCGACTCCAGTGCGTGAACTCCCACCTTTTGCGCCCGATCGTTACAAGATAAACGCGATTAACAAGCAATAGGCTATGACCGTGGCAAGCCTTTTACCTTCAAGCTTGGTGTTGGACAAGTGATCAAGGGGTTTGTCGGCCCGTCCATATACTAATGAATTGGATGAATTCTAATCAATTGGAATTAGCTGGGACCAAGGAATGCTTGGTGTTTGCGTATGTATCCTCTTCAGCTCAATGTTGCCGCCCCTCGGACCTAATTGCTAATATAATCTTGTGGAACAGATTGGCGAGAAGCGGCAAGTCAAACCAACTATGCCCCCTCAGACCGCTAACCCGCGATGATTTGATGAGCCAAAAAAGCTGACAATTTGCCCTATAGTACCCTCACTGTTCCTCCGGAGCTAGGCTATGGTCAGAGGAACATGGGAGCCATCCCCCCCGGCTCTACCCTGGTTTTCGAGGTTGAGATAGTGGGCATCAAGGGAGTTCCCAAGCCCGAAACCATCATCCCTAAGGTCGTTGAGAGCAGTGCTAGCTCTGCAGCATCTGACGCCGCCACCGGTGTCGCCGAGAAGGTTGCCAGCAAGGTTAGCGAGGCGGCTGAGGTTGTCAAGACCATAGTGGCCGACAGTGACGACGGCCAGGAGCACAACGAGTTGTAAGAAGGTGGAACACACCTGTGCCGGGAGCCAAAGCTGGCAAACCGCCCTCAAGCGGACATGGGGTAGCTTATAATATTGTGCCTGGTTTTATTTGTAACAAGATAGACGAGGACCATGTTCGGTTGCTCTAGTACTACAATCTCACACCACAACATGGCAGTGTGTAATGTAGCCGACGTGTAAAGCTCAACAAGGTTATGGCTATTATACTAATGCCTGACTACTACACCAATGCACGAGGGCTAGCCCAGCTCTTTACGAGTCCAGCTTGTCCCGACGAATGTTTCCCCGTGATTTGTCCTGATCTAAATCGCGAATTCCTTCGCTTCCAGTAGAGTCGGTGGAGCGATTAAAATTTTTATGAAAATATGACAGAGAGACCAACAAGTCGGTCATATACTGTTAGATATAGAGATTGGCCTTACATCCACCAGAACACCACGTCGAACTGCACGCCGGGGATGTTTGCCCGTTTCTTGGCAACGGATCGTCTCGATAGATGCGCATTCACTTGACTAGCTCTGGCACTCCTGCATATGGGGCAGGGGTCCAATTGGAAGTTAGCAAGAGCCGGGGCCCATCTGAGAAGTGCGCCGTTGAAGCCACCACTCCCAAAGTCAAATTTCTGGTTCCCACATTAGATCAGCCCTGGTGGTGCATACAGACCGCTCAGTCCAGTGGTTTATTTTTTTTTCTATCTTAATTTATTCTACCTCTTCTTGGGCAATTTTTTTTTCAATCTTCTTAGACCGCCTCCTGTTTCACTCAGGCCGACTCCACATCTGGCACACTTCAAGAAGAGCATTCCCAGAGGGAGGGCGATGAAGCTCTCTCTGGTTCTGTTTCCGAAGCATTCTACGTAAGGACTGGGGAAGATCCCGGAGATTGCCGAGGCCTGTCGACAATATATACACCGTGGCGGACTGATGCGCCGCTACCCGCGTCTGAGATCGATGTTGCTCGTGGCGCGCTCATATCTACCCCCGCTTAACTTCATTACGCTGCACTATGCATATTTCATCACGGTATGCTTGGTGTCCTCATTGATCTTTTGGGGATCATCAGAGCCCAAGTACAGCATCTCCTATGCCGACAGCCTATTCCTCGTCATCTCTGCGATGACAGAGGCTGGCTTGAATACTGTCAACCTGAGTCAGATGAGCACATGGCAGCAGGTTTTACTGTGGCTGCTGATCATCCTAGGGAGCTCCATATGGGTGTCAATCTGGACGGTTGTAGCGCGAAAGCGTGCATTCGAAACTAGGTTCCGTAATATTGCGCGAAGAACCCACCTCAGGTCTCCCAGATCGCTGGAAAAACAGCGAACTGTACCCTTAGCCACGCGGGTTGCTGGTTGGACTTTTGGAAGAAGCGGGACGCTGGTACAGTCTCGCAGCTCACGCAACAAGCCAGATGCCCGAGATACCAACACGGGGTCTGTAGTGACACCGCCCATTTCTGGACCGGTAGCAGTGCAATCGCTATCAACGCCTATACCTCAAGTAAAAGCCCAGGCCGGGGAGACTTCACCGATTAATCCGCCCTCAGCTGGTCTTCAGTCGGCGGAAGCGGCATCGGCTCGAGACCATATCTCGTTCGTAGATGTTGCGCCCTGTGCCGGAGCCCTAGCGACGGGCATCGATCAATCTGATTCGTTACCGCGCCGTCGCAGATCCACGGTCGCGACTGATCTTGAGCAGGGTGCGCTTGTTCCCGAGGTCACCCATCGCAGTTTTCTAACTGCCAAGAAAATCGGGCGTAATGCGCAATTCCACGATTTGACCGACGAAGAGCGAGAATATCTTGGTGGTACTGAATACCGAGCTCTAAAGGTTCTCTCAGTCGTGGTTCCGCTGTATTTCTTCTCTTGGCAGATATTGGGCTGCATTGCTCTGGGGGCTTGGATTGCCGTCAACAATCCTGAACCGGCTCGAGCGAATGCTATCAGCCCTTGGTGGAATGGTATCTTCAATGGAGTGTCTGCTTTCAACAACTCGGGAATGAGCGTGCTGGACGCCAACGTGATCCCATACGGAAGTTCCTACTTCGTACTGATTGTTATGGGCGCCATGATCCTCGCGGGAAATACAGCCTATCCCATTTTCCTTCGTCTCTGGCTCTGGGGTCTCTTGAGGCTGCTTAACTTCTGTACCCGCGAGCAGTCTTTCCACAATCTCAAACTCACTCTCGAGTATATTCTAAAATACCCGCGCAGGGTCTACACCAATCTTTTCCCTTCCCGAGCGACATGGTGGCTGTTGTTTATGATTGTCGCCCTCAATGGAACTGATTGGGTTGCGTTTGAAATCTTGAACCTGGGGAACCCGGCGTTGGCAGATGTCCCCGTGGGATCTCGGATTGTGGATGGTCTTTTCCAAGCTATTGGTCTGTATCCTTCAACATCTGCTAACCAAATTTTCTGCTTATGTCTGGCTAACAAGTTTTTATTCACCTAGCCGTCCGTTCTGGGGGCTTCTATGTTGTCTCCATTCCTACGCTATATATAGGACTTCAAGTTCTCTACGTCATCATGATGTATATCAGTGTTTACCCCGTTGTAATCACCATGCGTCACTCCAACGTCTACGAGGAACGATCATTGGGAATATATGCTGATGATATTGACGCCGCATCCATCAATTCGTCATCCACGGATGGTTACCACAATAACCACAGCACCAATATCCAACGACCCAGTGTATGGGGCCGCATGATCCGAAGCGCGATCGGGGATTGGGATGGTGTTGGCGCTGCCCCGCAACAGGGACATGACGCGGGAAGTGGAAACGGGGGTGCTGAGAGTCGCATTAGCTTCATCTCACATCAGGTACGCGGCCAGCTGTCGCATGACCTGTGGCTCCTGGTGCTCGCGGTGCTGGCCATCACTACCATCGAGACGCGGCACTTCCTAGACGACCCAGTCGACTGGTCTGTCTTCAACGTCGTATTTGAGGTGGTCTCAGCCTATGGGTGTGTTGGCATTTCTGTTGGCGTCCCCTTCGACTCGTACAGTTTCAGTGGCGGCTGGTACACGGGATCCAAGCTTGTCCTTTGCCTCGTCATGCTGCGTGGTCGCCACCGTGGCCTACCCGTAGCGCTCGATCGGGCTGTTCAATTGCATGGTGATGGCGATGACCTTGGCCGTGTCGAAGAGGAGGATTACCGGATCCGTCGAAGCCTGAGCATGCGTAGTATGAGGAGAGGAAGTGGTTAGTTCTTGGACTATTTGACGATAAAGAATAGTAATGTCGATCATTTCTCACGCTGTGCTTTTCTGATCGGCATATTGACTGTGGAAGAAATGAATGGAGGCTTACACTCAAGCATCAAATGAAGGTGAGAAGAAATAAGTAGTCCATAACGACCAAATGATACCCCGAAATATTTTCCTACTGAGCATGACCGGTTGAAAATGGCATGATATTCCTCATGGGGTATTAAAGAGTTAGATTTGCCGCTTGGCTGGGCGGAAACCCGAAACTAAAGCTATCACATGGTGATGGATACACAAAGAGACCTTTATAAAACCATTGTGTTGTTCGATGTTATGAAGCGGGCGACTATGGCATGCCCAATAATAGTATGCAAAATATCATATTCTCATTATAACCCAGAGCAATGTCTCTTGGCTGCGTTAACTCCTTTTAATGCACGCGTTTAAGGTGAGATAGAAGGTTATAATCCTCCGAAGAACAGTTTGCTTTGCCTGGGATCCGCCGCTGCTGTCATGGCCGACGAACGACTAGTGCGCTTCTTTTCTTTTGCGAGTTTAATCCTCTTGTTATCTGGAGGTTCTGTCTTCGGCGTTGATTCACGAACCAGCTCGGCTTCGCCTTGAACGGCATCTCGAATCGTCTGCCGCGAGAGGCAAAGATCGATGTGTTCGTTAAAGAGCCTCTCATCCGGGGTCTGTGGCCGGCTACAAATGGGGCAATCCCACCATTCTTCCCCTGCATTCTTCTGCGGCGACGTAGCCTTTTGGGGATTGGGAACGATTTCTTTGCCATGGTGTCGGTATCCATCGTTTGCATGTGGTGGCATTGGAATTGCCATAGCATCTACAGCCGGGTTTTCTAGTTCTCCGTCACTGTGATGCAGAGCCGCTTCCGGCCACGTTTCCCATTCTTGGTCCTCGTCATCCACGTCAGCTTTCCGTTTCGTACTAGCTTGAGATTCTATGTTAGAATCCTCAACAGACTCGCTACGTCTAGACTTGAAGCCGAAGAAAGCGCGAGTATCCGGTTTCTTCGTGCTAACAAGGTGAGTACAGCGCAAGCCCATAAGCCGCAATCTCATTCCTGGCATATCCTGCTCGAGCTTGTTGAGGATGGGCAAGGCGTAGTTGTACAAATCATCTGCTTGATATATCGCCTTCGGTGTTATGACCTGTCGGGTAAAGACCTCGTATGTGTGTAATTTGACTTTGAGGACTAGTGTTCGGCCTTTACATTCTGCCCTGCGCATATCCTTCTCAAGTTCATCTGCAGTCCATCGCAGCTTTTCACGAAGCTGCACCGGGTCTGACATATCACGAAAGGTGCTCTCGGTACCCACACTTTTTCGCTCATATTCTTCCGCCGGCTGAATACTGGTACGACCAAGACCCAGATGGACCATGATTAGAAATTCAAAAGTCTTCTCGCCGAACAGCTGCCGAAGGTACTGACGATTGGGATATATGTCCCCGCAAGTTTTGATGCCTATCTCGGCTAACTCCCGTTCCAAGACCCGGCCGATACCATTAACCTTACGAGTAGACAGATCGCGCATGAACGACATGATCACCTGCCGCTCATTGGCAAGCACATACTGTCCATTCGGCTTATTCATATTAGAACATATCTTGGCCAGCTTGGCATTAGCGGCAATGCCAGCTGACACGGTTATCTTGGTCCGCTCGTGGATCTCGGCGCGCATCTGCTCGACGGCATCGGCAGGGGTCATCGAGTGCTCCGCACAGTACTCGGTGATGTTGAGGTATGCCTCATCACAGCTGGCACTCTCAAATCTCGGATCGTACTCCACTAACACCTCACGCACCTCCTGGGCCTTGGCGGTGTACTTGTCGAAATTAGGGCGTATGAGCTGCAGAGATGGGCACAGTTTCTTGGCAACGAAAGAGGCCATACCAGAGCGAACGCCGAACTTGCGGGCAGCATAGTTACACGTGGTCAGCACGCCGGCACCAACAGCGAACGGCACATCTTTGAGCTCCGGGTGATCCAGCTGCTCAACGGCGGCGTAAAAAGCATCACAGTCAACATGTACAATATACTGTGTCAAGTCACGGGCAGCCTCGAGTTGGGTAATAAGCACATCCGCTTGCCGAAGGTCGTGAGACAAATCTATCTTCTCTAGTCGGCTCTTTTTAGTGAGAATACGAGCAATCTTCTCCGTTAAAGAAGCATCCCGGACTTCCTCATGGTTGAAGAATTTGGAGCCCTTGGAAGCATTGTAAATGACTTCTGAGACCTAGAGCCATCAGGGCAGTTTAGTAACAGGGCCAAAGGGTAGAGGCTGCCTGCCAGTAAAGTGGGGTAATCGGAGCCGTACCTTGGACTGATCAACAGCATCTTGGCCAGCTTTGGTGAGAGAGGGCCCTAAAAGATGATACTTGAGCGTATCATGACCTGGGATTGTCGATGCCGATTTTGAGGTCGTTGCTGTGTCTGCTGTGGACTCGGACTTATCAACCTCAGCATCGGGGGTGGGGTTGACATTGGCCATTGTGAGAAAGGTTAGCACGAACTGGCATCGACAATGACGGGTCTCATAGTCATATGGGCATGAGCAGATGCGGGTTTTCCAACTGAATAGATGACATCCATTACTCGGCCACCATCTCCTTCTTGCCAAACCCTGCGCACATGATGAGTTTGATGTTAAACAGGCTGATGAGTCTGGAAGATCCACTAGCAAAGCGCGTCGAAGGCGCGAGATCACGTGTGGGAAATTTGGATGAATGTGCGGCTGACACTAGCTGTGTTCCTGAGTCAGGGCAGCTGGCAGAGCTCAGCTTGCTGGGGCACCACCAGGGGTATGGTTGCCTCAGGCTCCACCGAGCTGTGGCTTGGTTAATGGCTATTAGTTCCACTGTTGAACTTTGTCAAGTTACCTAGCTGCTTACCCTCGGTACGTAGGTAGTGACCGCCCTATGACGTGTGGAGCTGTGCTCGGCTCATAGCGCGAGTGGGCAGTTACGCTGCTACGTAATGACAAGACAGCTTGTCAAACATGGACCACCCCAGGACTCCTAACTAAGCCCAGGGGATGCCGGTGATCCGAACACCAACCCGTGCCACCAGGGTGCCAGGCCATTTTCCCGCTCTTTTAACAAGCGGTCGAGCCGACAGGTGGCGAAGTTTCGGTTCGAGTTCGGGGTTCGACTGACCGACTAATGCGGGATGTGTAGGGCATTCATCCCTTTGCTACCAGTGAATTCGTCTTCCAATGGTGCTGGTAGTGAATCAAAACAGTGCCTCGTTCTTGGCTGCTTAGTTTCCCGGCGCCGCCACCATAATAACACGTGCAGGGGCATCCAAGGGATTCCCCTTGTTCGAGTAAAACATTCAATGCCGGCAGGGTACTCAATTTGCATTGAGTTGACCATAACTAGATCTCCGTACCTGATCCGTGACCGTCCCGTGCTTTGCCAGCTACTGCGGCACTCTCTGTCAGCGACTATGCGGTCGCCGCAAACTCAAACTTGCGGCTTCTGCACATACTATCTCCACATTATCTTCTGAAATTCACTGGCTGTACTTAACTAATTGCTGTTCCTCCCTGAGCCTTGATTCTTCCAGCTCTTCCCCACCCCTCCTGACATCGAATTAACACAGTTCACGTCTTCTGACGCTATGCCGGGACACTTTGCCCAGAAACTACTACAACATCTGGGTGTAGGGGAGCACCCAGACAAAGATGCTAGTTCCGGTAAGCCGGCCCCGGAAGTCCCCTCAACGCCATTTTTCATTATCAATCGAGAGGCGGAGATTCTATTGAGCCCTTCGCACGGCACCTACCCCCGTCTCTGCCGCCTTTCGGATGGCAGCATCCTGTGTGCGTCCACTCGCTTCGATGGGCCCACACACATATTAGCCATCTCCCGCAGTACTGATAACGGCCGGTCGTTTGTACCATGGGGCGAGGTGACCCGCGGCTCCGGTGATTGCGACAATCTATTTTTGTGTGAAATTCCCGGTACCGGGGCTGTGCTCGGCGCCTTCCGCAATCATGACCTAGATCCGGCGACCAGAAAGCCTACGCACTTCCGCATCACCGTTTGCCGGAGTCTTGATGGTGGCCGCACCTGGAGCTTCCTAAGCCAGGCTACCGAGCACTCAGCGGCTATGAGCGGTGGGATGGGCTTGTGGGAACCATTTCTGCGCATTGGACCACAGGGGGAGGTTCAGCTTACCTACTCAGCCGAGCTGTCGAGCGACAACCAGGAGACCTTCCGGGTGACCTCGTACAATGGAGGTGAAACCTGGACACCTCCCCGATGTCTCGCTTGCCACAATCCACACGAACGACTCCGAGATGGGATGCAAGGCATCGTCAGTGTGCGCGATGTGGTCACAAATCAAGACGTGCTGGTGATCGTGTTTGAAACCACCCGGCACGGCACCTTCAGTATCGAGTATGCCACCTCTCGAGATGATGGAGAAACTTGGGTTTCCAGGGGTGTAGTCTACTGTCCTCCATGGGGACGAAACGCGGGAGCGCCGCAGATTGCTAGATTCGCGGACGGCGGGTTGGCGGTAGTCTTCATGACAGATGAAGATTCAATGGTGGCAGAGTGGCCCAAGAACGCGGCTATCAAGGTGGTTCGTGCCCAGTACGTAAAAAATGGTAGCATTACCTGGACTGAGCCAATGGTAGTACGGCAGGGGTCAAGTTACTGGCCAGGTATATTGGACATTGGTCCATCTGAGATTTTGGCTGTCTATGAGCATGGCGGCAAACCACTAGGGACAGTACTTCGTCAAACGTGAGCATCAGGTTAATGGTGTGGAGGAGTGTTCTGGTGGATTATTTATACGTTGACAGCATCAGGTATGGCACATTGCAGGGATTCAACTGCGCTATTGGTTATGCGGGATCCCGATAATGTTTATCAGGATCCATACTGTTTTTCCAGAGATAGAATGTTTCATCGAACTATTTCTTGGCTCGAGGATCAAGCCAATTCTGCGATATTAGAAACTGCCGGACAACTGATTGCCAGGCTTACTCAGCGTCACCGTTGCAGATTGCACCGGGGGGAACCCCCCGATGATGTAGCTTATGGTAGGCCGCACCAATCGCAAGAGAGCTTCTCGACCTTAATGGTCCATGTTTTCCGTGAGAAATTGCTCGATGAGCTTAGTTCAGTAATCCGGGGAAACCTTTTGGTTGGATCTACACCGATTTTGACCACAGTGTAACGTAGTTATGACCTTAAGAGCTCATGACTCGAAAAATGTATAAATAGGCGCTGGTGTACGGTAAGCCATTTAGTATAGACTTGGTTTACAATCTTATTAGACCAAGGTGCTTCCATAAACCTCTACAACCCTTGACAAATTACAGGTTAGTTGGCTTTGACCTACCAGAATCGATCATGAGACGCCTCGGTATTCAGCTTGCGGCTTCAGGTCTAATCTTTCAAACCCTTACTGGTGCTGCTGATGATGGGGTTCAATTCTCAGCATTAAATAAAACCCTTGGCGGATCACTTATCGGAGCTTACCCGTTCGCAAAGCCATGCTTCACATCCTATAACGGCGATGCCGTGGCAGCGGACCAAGAGCTCTGCAACGCCGTGCGCGCTAACTACACCAGCAATGCTTTCAGAGACGGAACATACGGCGCCTTGATGAATACCCAGGGTGAGTCGTGCCTCTCGGAGCCCGCCAATCAGTGTCTGCTCGACAACACCGTGAGCCCGGCGGCGCTGCCACAGCAATCCTCGGGGGCCGATAGCAACGCAACGACAACTTGTTCCCAGGGCAGCGTGCCGCCGGCGTATGTGGACGTGCGCGGTGCCGACGACGTGGTGGGCGCCTTCACCGCCGCGCACGCGGCCGGCCTACCCCTGAGCATACGCAACAGCGGCCACGATTACCTGACGCGGAGCAGCCACCGCGGGTCCTTGGGCCTGTGGCTGCATGGGCTCAAGGGCCTGGCGCACCACGAGGCGTTCGTGCCGGCGGGCTGCGGAAACGGCAGCAGCAGCGCAGCAGTCTCCAGAGGGGTGCGCGCCTTGACCGTCGCGGCGGGGGAGACCACCGGCGACGCCATCGCCTTCGCCGCGGCGCACGGCAGCACCCTCGTGACGGGATACTCGCAGACCATCGCGCTGTCCGGGGGCTGGGTCCAGGGAGGCGGGCACAGCGTGCTCGCGCCGGCGTTCGGCATGGGCGCCGACCGCGTGGTCGAGTTCGAGGTGGTGACGCCCGAACCCAACGGTGACGGCGGCTTCGGGGTGCTGCGGCGCGCCAGCGCCTGCGAGAACCCGGAGCTATTCCGCGCGCTGCGCGGCGGCGGAGGCGGTACATTCGGCGTCGTGCTAGCGGCCACGCACAAGGTCGAAGTAGCGGCCCCGGTAGCCGTTGCCTCGCTGACCATACCCAGCAACAGTTCTGAGGACACTGTGTTGCAGTGGATCGAGCTACAGGCGCGTGAATCGTTACGCTGGGGCCAGGAGGGCTGGGGCGGTCATGTCGCCGGGCTGTACTTGAAGCACTTCAATCCCTTACCTCCTTTTGCCAACGATAACCTGACCAATGTCTCCGCGGCGGCGGAATCCATGCGCTCAGTCACGGAGTTTGTGCTCTCGGTGGGCGGTACCAGCGACATTGAGGTAATGCCGACCTGGTTGGATGCTTGGAACAAGTACATCGCACCGGGGGCCACCAACTCGGCGGGGGGTACGCGCATCATCACCAGCCGGCTGATCCCTCAGGACTTGTTCGTCAACGATACGGGCATCGCTCAGATCGTGGACTATATACGGGCGGCAGCCCAGCTGGGCTTCGACCCCAAAAACTTATACGTCCCGGTCGGTACACCATACGTGGCCAACGCGACGAAGGCTGCCCAAGTAGCAGACCATGGAACGTCGGTTCACCCTGCATGGTACGGCGCCCTTTGGAGTCTGGCCGGTGGCAACTCCATCCCTTGGAACGCGACCTACGCGCAGCGGCTCGCAGAGCTCACCGCTATCACCAATGTCACCCGGCTCCAGGAGGCTCTGGCAGGGCCGAGTGGCGGCAGCTATACAAACGAAGCCAACCCTTTCACGCAAGACTGGCAGAACAGCTGGTGGGGCAGCAACTACGATTTCCTCAAGGCCACCAAGGCAAAATACGATCCCGAGAGGTTGCTCAGCTGCTGGAAGTGCGTCGGCTTCGAGGAGCACAGCAGCGTGTATGAATATGGGTGCATGGAGCCTTTGCAGGCGGATATTGACAAGGCTTTTTCATAGGAGTGTACCAGATGCTTGGTTTCAAAGGATTTGAGCTTCTTCTGATGGCCAAATCCAAAAGAATTCCGGACTTTGTAACGTAATTATGTATTCAGGTATATGGTGAAAATTCATTTCTATGCAAGCATATCGACGAATGCTCTTTTTAAGCCTTAATTGCCTTTCAGCATTTATATCTTCGCACTATGACCCCTTTTCTTTTTTATCAAAACAAACTTAGATCATCGCCGCAGACTTGCCGTAACAACGAAAACCCTACCCAGAGACCATGCCACAGTGTTCTGAACGATTAACTTCAGAGGAAGCTGTTCTTGATGGTGACGACTGTCGTATAAACCATGCAAATGGACCCTAGTGTCATGAGTACGACGTCGCCAATTTTGGCAGATCTCGACGTAGCAACACCCTTGTAATGCAAAAAGGGCGGGTAAATGTAGACCAGGGGAACGCAAGCAAAAGATCCGATAAGTGCCACGAAACGATCCAGGTTCCCAGCGCCCAATATGGCGACACCTCCACAAAAGAGGACCATAAGTGCTCGAAACGCGTTTTTGATCCACTTCGTCCGTACGCTTTTCTTTCCTGAATGTTGGCCGAATAATTTGGCTTCAATGATACGAAGCGCAGGAAAAAGCTGCACAGGGTTGCCAACTAAAACGGCAACTGAGTATAAGAACTGGACGGCATTAACAAACTTGCTGTTCTGCGGATAGTTGTTGATGATTTCTATGTATGTATTCGTGCCAAAGGTCGCATAACAAAGTGCACCAACTGAGGTAAAAATAACCGTGATGATGAGCATGATCAGCGCAAGTAGCGGTTCAAACTTTTCTGGTTCCACCATGGACGACTCGATGGGCAGAATGAGACCGATACCCTCAAAAGTAAAGATCGCTGAGCCGATCATCAACGTATATCTGTCCGGGTTGAACATAACCACCGTTTCGTGCATGCCTTCCGTAACCAGCGTCGAGATGTCGTAATAATAGATGTACGAGACCCCGATCATGATAAAAATATCGGCCAGCAGTGCAGCGGGGCCGAGTTTCGATATATTACGTATAAAAGAAAGAGGTATGAGGCAGACCACCTGGACCAGGATAATGAGCACTGGAGAAACAGAGTCTTTGTTGTTTGAAACAGCTTCCGCAAATGATTGAAGGTTCTCTGCCACAAATACGATACCGGCACAGACGAAACCCAACTGTGACAGGGCAATGGAAACCAGAATCAGGGCACGCATCCGCTTTCCAGCTATTGCCTCGCCGATATCTCCGTAACTTCCGGAGTGTTGCTTCTTGCACCCGAGCAAGAGGTGAAACGAAATCATCGTGACCGAGGATACGATCACCATGGTGGCCGTGGAGAAAGCCAGCCCGCCATTACTGAAGGCCTTGGGCAGAAACATAATGCCAGTGCCGATGAATGCCTTCAGGAGAGTGAAGAAAGTTTTGACGACGCCGGCATCCGCAGACCTCGCAGCTCGAGACGTCCGGCGCCGCAACAGGAGGGGCCTTCTCTCAGGCAGCTGCTCTTCTTCGTCTTCTTCGTCAACGATGGCTTCCTCATCGTCTGTGTCGATCAGGTCTTCTCCTGCAAAACTTCCGTACAACTCCAAAAACTCCACAAAGTCCTTGGTAACTGGGAGCCGCGCAGCTAAAAACTGCTGACTTTGGCGCTGCTGGATGAAGGCACGGCGAAACCCACCGGGTGCCAACTGGTGGGTGACACTCAGGACATCGTCATCATCATCTGCGATGTTGTGGAAGATGTGATGGAAGGTATTGGCACGTTTCGCTCTCTGCCTGTCCGCTCTCTCTTGGATCATGAAGAGGTCACGGTGGATGTCACCTCCTTGCAGCTTCAGCGACGACTCTTCTTGCCCCTCAGCCCGACTGGACGAGGAAGCCGTCGCATCGGGAGTTTCTGGTGAGCTCTGAAAGGTCGCTCCATACCCTTGGGGTAGATGTTCAGAGATCACTTGGATCTCACGCTCTGCTGGTGACGGTGTATTGGATGCCATGGTGAGGATGGCACCAAGGAGGGACCTGAGGCTCTCCCCGCGGTGATGGAAGGACTGCTCGCTAAAGTGATTACTGGGCTCTTGTGGCTGTTCAATTGAATGACTTTCCGCGAGAAACAGAAAGGTTACGAGGTAAAATTCTCGCCATACGGGAGGGATCGTCTAGGTTTTTAGTTGGCGAATGTGGCAAGCTGCGAGCAAACAGCTAGAGCCAGAAGTTGTATTCTCGTGACCAAAACCGATGGAATCATTGGTGGGGGTTGCAGAGGGCCAGGTGGGGTGGTTGGCAGCCACGGGCCTGAGTTTGGCCCTGGCGCTGCATATTTAGTGCATCATGGCCCTGCCTGTGGCCCAAATGCTCCGGGGAGCTCCCCCCATTCGTCACTGATGTATAACGACCTGTAATGGAAATTGAGGCAGGTTGCAGTGGGAGTGATCGTGGTCATTGGCGCGTCACACGTCGTTTATTAGCTCCCGAGGAGGAGCAAGGTAGTGTTTTTTAACATCTGTATGAACTTTGTCGGTCTGCCATCCCTACAGCTACTGAAGTACGAATAACCTCGCACCTGTGCTAAGGTAGATAGAAATAACCCCAACAACCTGCTACTACCACCAGGAATCCCCTCAATCCTTCACAGCACAATAGCACCTGTCCTATTCAATTCAAAAGCCTCCACAGCTCTTAAGCACCGCCCTCACGCTTGGCATATTCATCTTCAATTGCCTCTTCGTACCTCTCCTCCGGCGACCTTGGATCATCGTGCAGCACGCCTTCCTTCATGAGCTGTTCGGGGGATGGGCGGTGTGCGATCAGCTCATTGAGCGAGTCGGCACGCATGTGCTTCTCAAGCTATACGTACGCGTGTCAGAATGGAATCTCAGATAGCCAATGAAGTTTGGGTTGGGAGATAGTTATCATGGTAAAACGCTTGACTGGATATTTAGATATTGCCTTACCTCCTTCTGCTTCTCCTGCAGACCTGGGGCAGCGTTCGAGGCAGGCAGAATGTTCTCTGTTGCAATGACGTCAGAACAGGATGAAAAGGCTCCACCATGCAATCACGCATCTAAATTGCCCCTCTGTAAGCTTCATGCATGGGGATACCACATACTCTCAATCAGTTCGGACCGCTCAGGGCGGTGCATAAGATGTTGCTCCAACGAGTTTTTGCGCACGGGATCGGGCCGAGTGGGCGAGATGGAAGTCTCATCAATAGCCTGTTCTTTGTTTTCAGTCGCCATCTTGCTCACTGCTACTGTGTTTTGATAGCTCTGTGGCGGTGCTAGGGTAGCCTAGCAGTGGTTTGCTTCGCTGAGTGAGGTCTTCTCTTTATATCCGGCAATGGGTGTTTCGATGATTGTCAATAGACAGTGGAGTTGGTAATTGAGGAACAGAGAAGGCAAGCAGAAGGTCGGCCGACTGAGTCAATGGACGGGATCCAGGCCATGTTATGTATGCCCACCACTTTGAAGGGGCGCCAAAAGGCGGGGGAACCACATCTGTCCATCACCCCACAGGTCGATGTGGTAACAGGCGGCTTTGCACAACACTACAGCTACGTAAGGTAGGGTGGCCGTGTAACTATAATTTCGTCAAGGTTTAAAACGACCCGTCTTCCGATGTACCATGTGGTCCCTCCCACCCAAGACACCAAGGTTTCCCGAGGTCTCGAGTCGTTGGTGGGCAAACCCCTCGTCAGCTGGTTCGCTTAGTCTAGGATGTAGCTACCCAGCTACCCAGCTACCCAAGCTTGCCTGCCCTGGACGCAGCTCTCGCTGTGCCGGGCTGCCAGCTGTATGTTGACGTGGTAGTGCCCCGCACCAAACAAAAAAATAATAACATGGGGATGCACTTTGCATGGATGAGCTTTTTCGAACCACAGGGACCCTTGACTTTGGTGATGTAATTGGCCACAACCAAAATCCATGACTCTTTTTCCAGTCCCTTGCTGATGTCCTCCCACTCAGCCACTCTCGATCATGACAATCCAGGGACGGGTCCACCGTATCGCATCGACGATTTTTGATCGTCAGATGATAGTCAGATCAAGGGTCCTCGACCTGCGTGTCTTTCAGGGCAATACGTGGAGGCGGGGCTGCGGAATGCCGGAGCTAAAGCCTGCAGCTCCAATTAGGAGCTTGCCCAATTGGGTAAATAACTACCCTTTTGCACTTGAAGCACGGCAAATTTCCCCGTCCATTTTGACGAGGAGAATCTATCGAGACAATTGGAAGCGGTACGGCCTGAGGGCACCGGGAAGCTTCCAAGAAACGCCCAGAAGAAACATTGTTTCTTGAGGTTTGATGATCAGTGTTCTGTTTGCATCATGATTCTACCTGTACAATAGTTAGCCAAGCAAGTTTGTAGAAACAGGTTATTACACCAATGAACAATGAACAGCAACTAAAAAAAAAAAGTGATGCATACATACATGTACCTAGATAGATAGCGGATGCATAAGTACCTATCTATCACCAGACGTAAACTTATGTATGGAATATTACCAATGATGTTAATTGAATCCTTGAAGGAAGCGAAATATCGTGCCAGTGAGGTTGATGGTCCGTGCTTTGCCAGCCCGAGAAGTGTGATCGAATGACTTGATGGTTTTTTTTTGTGTAGGCGTTCTGTCAATCTTGCTCGACGAGCATACGCTCTGTCCGATTTCTCTAGCAATCCATGTAGATAAATTCCACCGATACACAGATCCAAGACAATGCCACAATCCGTCCCCTCCCTCTGGCGCGCTCTGGGTCTCGGTGTTGCCGTCGGCTACGCCGGCCTCGGATTTTACCAGGTTATGGACCCAGGGCGGGCCGCGGTGGAGTTCTACGATATTCCCCACCGACGCGCCGCTCCCGCTGTCCCTGTCGGCAGTGACGACGACTCGGCCACCGCCGCCGCCGCCGCCGCCGCTCGCCACCGGGCTGAGGTGACCACGCTGGTGCGCCTTCTCGGCGCGCGGGACCTGAGCTTTGCGGCAGTGATACTGGGATTTGCCTACGGCGAGAAGTACAAGGAGGCTGGTTCGGTGATTTTGGGCGGGATGATTCTCTGCGCCGCGGATGTCGTTGCTGTTTGGAGGGCGAAAGGGACAGCCTCGTAAGTCGTTAACCACAAGTTGAGATGGCAACAAATATATGTAGTTGTTATGACATGATTATAGTTAAATCCGAATCTGCTAACATTGCTTGTCAAGTGGTTTAGTTATTGCCGTTGGGGCAGGCATTTGGGGCTTGATTGGCTCACGTCTCGCGATGACATGAGGGAGCTTACTTCTCAAGACCTATGATGGTGATATTTTCTTTGAGGTCGACTCAAATCACATGTATGGTCACGATTCTGCAATTCACAAGTTTACGCTCTCATCGATCTGTTTTGATAGCCTTGATAGCCTAGGGTTCGCACCATGGATGCGTGCTCGTTTCATTTGTAATTTGTTTCTTTTTATTTTACATGAGCTAGTTATATGTACATAGCTTAGACACGATCGAATATTTTGATCGGTTCATTTGGGACGCAAAGTAGAGCGCCATATTTTTCTTTTCTCCTCCGTCTGCATGGCAAAATTCTTAAGCCGACCCTTCGGATTCGACAACACCACCAATAGTGCCACCCGACGAAGGTCTGTCGCTCTTCATACCCTCAGGCACCTGGCTGCCATCCCACTTCGAAGAAGTAATAGGGTTGACGTGGAGCAAGTACATGGTGTCAATCTCCTCCAGACTACGGTCCTTGCTTTCAATCATGAAAAAGTAGACGATGACGACGAGGGCGGCACAGCAGCCAGCGAAGACCAGACCGTACCAGTAGTTGATGTCATCCGTGATGAAACGAGTGCTGTGGAGACTGTTAGCTATATTGCGAGTTGGTTTCAAAATTACGAGGATATACGCACAAGAAGGAGATCATGAAGTTCCAGAACCAGTTGGATGCTGTGGCCAGAGCCATACAAGGAGCCCTGTATCGTGCCGGGTACATTTCAGCGACCGCAGCCCAAACTATAGGACCCCAGGTAGAAGCGAATCCAGCAATGGCCAAGCAGGAGAAGACAATGAGAACAGATCCAGCTTGAGGGGTGTTCATAGGGTTGGCGGCATCCAAGGAGTAAGTTCCGACGAAGGCGTAAATGCTGATATTCGTATTAGCTTAGCGAACCAGGGCGTGGAGAGTATTCCTTATGATGAATTCGGCTGGAACTTACAAGAAGCAGATCATCATCCAACCCGCACCGGCCATCAGAGCCTTTCTGCGCCCAACTTTCTGGACGACGTAGAGACCACCAAAGGTGCAGAACACGTTGACACTTCCAAGGATGATCTGAGTGACGTAGCTGTTGCTGAGACCAGTGGACTGGAAAACAGTGGTGCCGTAGTAGAAGAAAAAGTTACTATTTAATATTCAAGTTAGTCGTATGATTGGATTTTCAAATTTGGTAATAGATTAAGGTAGACGAACGCTCCAGTTAATTGTTGCCCCATTTGCAGGATCATTCCGAGCACAGTGCGGTAGAGCATGCGAGGGCCGGTGAAGATCTCGCTCAGCTTAGCCTGACCGGTGGCCTTCTCCTCCTCCAGCTTGGCTCGGATCTGGGCAATCTGGTCGTTGACAGAGCGGTGCTCGTGGTGAACACCAGCGAGGCTGGCGATGGTTCGACGGGCTTCGTCCTCACGACCCTGGCGGTAGGCGAAACGAGGGCTCTCGGGAAGCAAAAGGACACCAGCTCCCAGAATAAGAGCCCAGAGGAAACCCAAACCGTTGGGAATACGCCACGAGGCAGTCGAGGTCATAGATTCTGTGCCCCAATCAACCATGTAGGCAGTCCAGATACCGAGGGTGATGAAGAGCTGGTATGTCGAGACCAGAACGCCACGAATGATGGCAGGGCTGCTCTCTGATTGATACATGGGAACGATGACACTCAAAGACCCAATGGAAACACCGGTAACGAGACGGCCGATGGCGAACTGGTACCAAGCATTCTGAGAGGAGATCTCAATGATGATACCAATGCAGCTCCAGAGCGCAGAAACGGAGATGGCAATACGACGTCCCAAGGTATCAGCAATGTTACCCGCAACCAAGGCGCCGATAAGACAGCCGACAGGCAACAAGCCGGTGATGGTTCCCTGACGCGCAGCATTGAATTCATATTCGCCGGTAGAGGCATCATATTCACCAAATCGCCTGGCAAAGTCGTCCATGTCAAAGAAACCAGAGATCTGACCACTGTTGGTGTTGTTAGTCATGACTGCGAATGTTGGGGTAGCAGGTCGTATTGCTAATGAGTGGAGCCGTACCTGACGTAACCGAACATGAAGCCACCAACACTGACGACGAGACCGAGGAAGACGGCCTTGAAGGTGATGGCCTCGCCATTATCGGCATCCTCGGCAGCTTCAGTCTTCATGGGCGACTGGCTGTTGGCGTTGGGTGTTTCCACCTGATCAGCATGGCGCTTGAGGAAAGTCATCTTGTCCTTCGGTGGTTGAGCAATGGACAACAAGAGACCAACGATAAAACTGTGGGAGAGAAGATGGGGGTGAAAGTTTGGGGGAGGAGACAGCACAGCCGATGTTTTATATGGGGAGCTGGAGGAAGGGGGAGAAAATTAATCCTCGCCCATGGGCGCGTGTCCGGGGCTCCGTGTGAGGTCGAACCGTAGGATGTGGGTTTCGTGGAGACCAGAAAATAAAATTCTAGGCTCACGAGGTCAACGAATGGTGTGAGGGTCGGCTAGTCGTCAAACCACAGCGTGGTGGAAACACAAATCTGGGGGTCTTTTGTGGGTTGGTCCTACGGAGCATGTCGGGAGCGCCTGGGTAGAGCATCTATTCACTTGCGTTGAATCACCAGACGGCGTACCCGGGGTTTCCACGGCGGCCCATGTCGTCACAACACATGCTTGGTTCCATACATTCATCTCTGATCTGCCTGCTGGGCGCTCGCTGCTCGCGCTCTCAAGACCGCAAGTGCCAACTCGGACATGAGTCGGTGGCCCCACTCTTACCCGAACTGGACCCTGGGTTTGCCTCCCGGCATTTACTATGTATGGAAGTGATTGCACTTTAATCTTTTAGAGTTCATGCGCCGTGCAGATGCATCCAGAGAGCCGAAGTTGTCTGGCAGCAAAGGGATAAGGTTCGAAGCTCCCTCCTCACCCATCGCTACTCCAGGTCACCGTCAGACCTTGCATCAGCAGCACTAGAGAAAAGACGAAAATGAAATGGAAACAATCTCGGCCGTTTTACACAAGCACAAGCAGCCGCGACAATGGGTTTTGTTAGGTTGACCGAGTAATAAACCGAAAGTCGGTCCTGTTATGGGGCCTAAAGCGGCTCTGTGGATCGCTGATTAAGCTCCGGCGGTGCTTCCGTCTGAAAGCCTCGATAACAATTTTTTGTCGGACCCTGACGTCATGCCACGCCAAAATGGAGCAAAAAGTTGTGGTGTTTGAAAAGTTCTGAAAAGCTCGCGGTGATCGCGACGAACAAGAGGCGAACAGAAACGTATCTCGTCACCGTGTGCATCGTAGTAAGGGTAGTTGCAACTGATATGAATATCAAGAGAGACGTGGTCCCACCCACTGCAGCTGCAGCAGTCGCAACCTGCCGGATTGATACCATTAAGGCACAGCAAGCCTGGAAGAGCGAGGTGGGTCATCGTAATCTGCAAATACCCATACGGACGGGGACTACATCTCGGACACCTCTCGGCGAGTCTGCGGCTCCTCGAGGTCTGATATTTATCGGCATATCCACATGTGTATTCCACGAGGCGAGCTGAGCTCTGAGGATTCCCATCCGTCGCACGTACACCGTTGACGAGTTTTCAGGGGTTGAACCAGTTTTCATCGGCTCGTAACATCGGAACAACGTGAATATCTCCCTGACTCGAGCTTCCAACGGGATCTAAGTGGAACCCGATATATGTAGGGCTATTCGAAACGCGGCCGCCTCCCGTGGTAGATACAAGCCTAGGTATCCGGCAGCATGGCCTTAGTTTTAAATCATGACACAATAGCGCTTTGACAACCGTGCGTTTGTTTTCTTTTGTCTCTTTTTGATACCGATCCCTGTCAGCGATGCAACTCCTATCCCAATTCTACAACACACACAGATGTACACATATTCAAGTCGTTGGCCGAACTTCCCGATCCAACTCTATGGTTGAAAATTAATAGTTGGTATTGAGGTTGTTCTTAAACGTCCCAGCGAAAGACATTCTTATTTGTAAACCGGATTCCGCTGGTGGCTTGTCAGAACCGCCGTCGAGGAAACACGCTGAGCATCTAAATATCCAAAAATGTACAGCTGGTAATTTATTCATGTGGCTTGTGTGTACATATCGTGCAAAATGTTTCTCGTCCCATTTTATTCACAATTTTGTATCGGGCCATCTCGAAGAACAGTGGGAACTTTTCTGCTGCACCCCTGGGTTCAGCGAGGGATTCTTTTGAAGCTTCGTATCGATGACACTCCCCTGGGTGTGTCGATAAGTGACGCGAAATATTCATCGTAATGCATCACGCATCAGCTGTGGAACCAGTGTACTCGCTACAATATGTTCGGGGTGACCACATCGATAGCTTGAAGATCTCCCTCCGTATCTTTCTGAGTGCTATTAGGATCATGCCGTCGCCTTCTTACCTCCAAATGTTGCTTTTACAATTTGGGGCTCGACCAACTAGTATTACGGCATGAAAGAATACGAGCAGATATCAGTTGTCTTAAATATGGCTGATATCTGCATGAGCTCCCGAAAAAGTTCATTGCACGACCCCTTTTGAGCTTGTAGAAAATAGAGAAAAGGTTGGGAATCGACTTGGTTACCAGTGCAGAATGGATGGTATGAATATGTGCGTGTCAAGAAAACCAGGCACCCCTGTGGGTGCATTCCAAGGTCGTCGTCAGGCTAGAACGCGATTATGAGGGTCACCAGTAGAACCGAGAGAGGCAGATATTCTGACCCGCTCAATATGGAGTTGTCTGCACTGTCTGGCATAGCAGAACGGCGATAACATCCATGATCGGTAGCGTCGAGTTATGCACGAAGTGCAATAACAGGTAGTAGTCGGACCATCCGGTATTGTGCTAATTTTTACCCATACTCTGCAGTAGATGTCTGCGGTGTGAAGTTTAAACACACTGATAATATTGAAATCTTGAACGTCTTGTTTATAAAGGTCATGTATCGTGATTGACATGTCTGCAAAGTTTCAGGATGTTTCGACGCATGCCTAGAGAGTCGTAAGCATTGTTGATCCGTCCAATATGTGATACCTAATTATCCACCTCACCACACCAAGAATCTTCATCTTGCAGTGTATCTATTTTGAGTCTAACCCGAGTATCTACGGGAATAATTCCTCACAGCAGTGCGGCTACTCGGCATGTGGACGGCCTAGGCTGAATGTGGACATGACTAGCATATGTTCGCCATTTTTGGTAATTAGACCAGGATTACGAGAGTATATCAGTTTCACCGTCCCTTGCGCACGCGGGCCAAGCAATACATCCCATCACACATTGTCCGTAGCTCGTGCTTTGTGATACCATAGACACGCCCCGGCTTATTCCAATTCATCTCCGCACACCAAGGAAAGAATAGATGACGTAGCACACCCGGATCTCAGAGACGGGGAGGACAAAACCCCCTCAAAAACCCCCAAAAAATAAGAAAAGAGAAAAGAAACCAGTCTCCACCGCGAACGCCAAGAGCGCGGGCGTGCCGGGACCTGAACTAATGGCTGCCGAGCTCATAAGGGCGGCTTTCAAATCGGGGCTCACATTGGCCCAGCGTGCACCTGCACCTGGCAAGCCTGCTTTTTTTAATTTGGGTTTTGCGTTTTAAAAAGCCTATCACCGATTTGCATTTGCAACTTTTAAGATAACACCACGGGCTATATCGCCGAACCAGGAGGGTCTATAGTATAGGATCATCATCACTATTGTCAAAAACATATCGCCTGCATAGGGACGCCGAGAATGAGGAGCTGCATGGGTCATTATGTCTATGGCAGCGCAATTGGCCACCCACTTAATTCCGGCTGGGGATTCTCCGGTCCCGGTAGCTAGACTGTTGCCGAAGGTCCCGAATCGGACCTACGGAGTATTGTCTCTGGGAGGGGAACATAACCCCCTCACTCAGCACCGCACTACGCTGTAACACCATCACTTCCTAAACGAATGAGAAGGGCTGTACAAGTGCTGGAGGGTCTCTTTCTCTTGGAAGGAATCCACTCATCCCGCACCCCTCACTTCACTGTTTAAGTATTTCAACCGAACCCCTCAACTCCACAACCCATCCATATCCCACCCAGAGACTTCCCCTTCTGTGATCTGTCAACCTACAAATAGCGTGGACGAAACATATATATCTATATATATTTACCGCAGGGAGTTATAAACAATACAGTAAACTTGCACGCCAATTATATATTGCATCTAAAGGAAAAGATCGCCTACGATGTCTCCTCCCCAAGCCGTCCTGCACGTTCTCTACCCGAAGACCGCCTACGGCACCTTCGACATGGAGTATTACTTGCAGACGCACATGCCGCTGGTGGAGAAGCACTGGGGCCCGCAAGGGCTCAAGGAGTGGACCGTGACGACGCTGGACCCCGAGGTCACGGGGTTCCGGGTCCAGGCCCTCCTGCTGTGGGACAGCGCCGCCGCCTACCAGGGCGCCGCCTTCAAGGACGAGGTCTTTGGCGACATCCCCAACTTCACCAACATCAAGCCCGTGCAGTGGATCGCTGAGGTCAAGGCTGTTGGTCTGGGCGCAGCCCAGAAGTGACGAAGCGGGGGTTCAACCGATTGCGGAGGCCATGGGGAAACACGCGGACCACCAAGTTTGTTGTTGTTCATGATAGGACGTTATCATGGAGTAAAGGCAAAGGGCTGCGAAAAGGTCTCGTAGTAATTGCCCAGGGGGCTGCACGATTGGCTGAAGGGTGAGTGTATTGAGTAAATGGATTACGAGAAGTCATCCGACAGTCTAGGTTACCGAAATAAATAAGTAAAAAGAAACAATGAGTACAAGCTCGGACATCTTGGGTGACAAACTGTTCCATTGTATCCTGGCTCTTCCAATCTCTATCGCTACACGGTTATGACCCGTACGTGTCTTTGGTATAGTGTGATCTGGGTAAGAGTCTATGGAGCCCCATGTGCCCCATCACCCTTGAACCCACCAATGCCATCTGAATGCTTTGCTAGTAGACGCCGCATTTCATTCTTAACATTATGTATTTTTAGAAACAAGGTTGAACTATGTTTAAGGAGCTCGTTAAATTAGCTTACTGTCGTAAGAGTGGGCGCCACTATGCCACATTCCCACAGTCTCCAAGTCTCCGCGCCTAGAAGCGGTCAGTCACAAGCGTTCCCGGGTGCAGGTGCAGGAGGGAGAGAGACACTTGCAAAGAATACAATACATTGCGGTCATCGAAGTCTTCCTGTGGCTCAGATGCGCCGACTTCATTCTTGTAGGCATTGACAAAATCCTGGCCCAGGGTATTTCGGGCAGCCCGCATGCTTTGAAAGTCCACTTCCAGCATCCAAGTATTAATGCTCGTAATAATCTATATCTACATGGCTGGATAGTTGCGGGAGGCAGCGGAAGAGAGAGACTAACTTTCATTATGGCCATAGAAGGAGCACGAATCAAAAAGCACGGGCTGGCCGGTGCTTGCATCGATCTGGACGTTGGCATCCCATAGATCTCCATGGCAAAGGGTGGGCTTAATTGTCCTCCCGCCGGTTTGCAGCGGGCGCAACAGCCGCGGAATGACTTTTTGTATGAATTCTTCGCCTAGCTCACATAGCTCATCGTCTCGGCCATGCGGCTGTTGTCCGTACTCTAAGGCAGCGCGGAACTTCCTCGTGTAGTACTCCTCCCAGCTGTCTGTCCAGTTGTTATCCATCGGCGGAGAACCCCCGAAAGTCGTGACAGGAAACCCAAATTTCCCCGTGGGCGATGAAGAAGACAATGTAACTTTTTGACTATGTGTAAGAGTTGCGCCGTTGTCGGCAGCTGCTCATGCAAGTATCGAAAGTGCGTCAGATAGAATGCTTTTGTCGGGCCTTCTTGAAATCTCCCCCAAGCAACTGGGGCAACAATATTTTCCGGAATGTACTGCATCAATGTCTTTTGACACTCGTACTCAGCCATAGCCATCTCATCGGCCCGTTCACATTCGAGAATCTATCCTCAAAGGAGCATATTAAGAATAAATGTATCCTAATGCTCACATGTGCAGAGAGTGTACAGACCTTGAGAAAGAATTCTTGCTTCCCACCGTCTACTTCGATTTCCACCTTATACTCAGTGGACCACTAAAATCCGCGAGATTAGTTTGCAGAACATCACTTAAGAGCTTATAAGAGCTGTGGTAACAGAGTCCCGTGTGAGTTAGTGCCAAATTAGGAGCGTAAGAAGTATATGAAGCATTTTGGAGCGTGATTCTCACGTTCGTTCTTCCATGTCGGACAACGGAAACCACTTTTCCTGGTTCAAGAGCTAGTGGACGTTATTAGTGTGTAGACTGTGTATGGGATCATTCAAAATTGTAATTATTTTGCACCTTGAATGACAGCTGAATCCAAATTGTTTTTGTTGGTCATTACGGTTGAGGCTTTTCATATACAGGTAAAGTAGTACTTGATTGAGTCTTTTTGTGTAATATGCAGGATTTAGAAAAGATGTTAATGTAGTATTTATGTAAAAGAGGGCGTGATCCATCCGCACGGGCCACTCGGTCATGCTCTCTGTATGGTAACCTAGAGGAACTCTTCTCGTAACGAGAGACGAAAAGCTCATTTTGCCCCCGGTTTGTTCTTCGAAACGACAGGGATACTTATATTTTTTTCGTGATGTGTTTGCTCCAAGATGAAGCAGCGTGCAGGTCCCGTAAACATGAGCCCAAGGTAAAAAATGAAGTACAATAGGAATAATTTCTATTTTTGGTAGCCAGAGTTCTCCTTATGCATTGCTCCAAGATGATTCCGTCGTCCTCAATACATTCCTTTTTTCGCATTGCTAGCGGTTCCAATAGCGCACTCGGGTATCCTGTACAATAAACTTCCCTGACCAAGTTGCAAGCCAATTCGATTTCCAATCAAACTTTTACCTCCACCTTCAAGGCTCGTGATCATCAATAACATCCAAGTAGTCAAAATCCCTAATGACTGGCGTCAAGCTGTTCAATCCATCCATGCCAGCCTCGCCTCTATGAGATGATTGCTCCAAGGTGTTCTTCTTCCGCCGAACTGGCGGCGGGCTCTCGTCCAGGTTCAAAAAGCCTCCACTGCCGGCAAAGCTAGCCCCATTGGTCGGCGGGGGCGGCATGTGGGCCGATCCTTCGCCGACGCCGGTATTGCTTCCTCGGCTAACCCCCACGCCGCGTGGTAACGCGTCGGAAGGCCGGCTCGCCGTAACAGCGGCGCTGTAAATGCTGCGGGGCTCCTCGGACAAGCTGACTCCGTAATAATTGTTATTATTATTATTATTATTTACCGCGGCACCTCGTGCACCGCCTCTCAGTCCGTCGCGGCTTTGAGTGCGGTACAGCGATGCCGGAGTGCGGACGCTGGACGCATCGTCCGACGCTGTACTCATGGCGCTCGAACCGCCCCACATTGTGGACGGCGGGCTGCGTGTTGTCGCTGGAGTGTGCCAACCACCGTTGCTGGTGCGCCTCGCGCTGCCCCCTGGCGGCGGTGGTGGGAGGTGGAGGACCTGAGCACGCATCATTTTAAGCATATCAGCTGTCTCATCATTAGGAGAAATGCTGCCGTCGTTGCCATTGCCGTTATTCTCAACCCAAGTCTGCGGCACGACCCAGCAGTGAGATAATTCGTGAAATCCTTCGTGCGGTGCGGTCATAGCAGAGGAGGCGCCTTTCCAAGGAGGGATCTTGACACCCTTCGGCTGCGGGGAGAGGTGATATGAGACGTCATCCTTGTAGCGCATTCTGGGGGAATCGACGGATACGGAGGCCAACACTTGCAGCACTGCGTAGATGAGCACCCAGCGTCCCCGACGGGCAGCGGATGGGTCGATGGTGCTAATGTGATCCGATTTCTCGAACTTTACGAAACTCTCCACCAAATCAGACTGTACGAAATCAGAACCAAGGAGATATATGTTTGTAGCCTCGCTATACGCGAGCTGCATGCGACGCTCCAGTGCCCGATCTTCGGTTGCTTTGGCCTTCTCCTTGTCTGCTTTCTTTAGCCTATCCCGCCCCTGAGCGGAGTGTGGACTGGTGACTGGTGTAGGCTCGGGAAGTAGGGGGAAAGGATGAGGAATGTGCGGGAGGCGTAAGTGATTGTCGTACTCAATCAGCAAATCGGTTATAGGCATGCCTTCAGTGTCTGCTTCGAACGCCCTGTTGCCACCCGCTGAGATCATCATCCACTTCCTGCTGCTCCGCGTTTCCGACTCGTCCCACACAATATCCCGATTGACGAGATAGTCGTAAAGAGCACCGAAATCCTTCTGCAGTCGCCTGGCCATCGTCCGTGTAAGCCATACATCCTCCCCGTCAGAGTTCTGTGCCCCTGAGGCTGGGGGAGGCCATTGGCCGTACAGGTCCTTGAAGTAAGCCAAAAAGAACTGCTGCAAGCGGTCTGAAGCGGCCCGGGCAGGGCTACGTGAGACGGTACCGCCCACGGGCCAAATTTCATCGTCAGAGAACTCAGCCAATCGTTTTTCCGCTTCTTGGACTCGAAGTTGAGTTTCTAGGCTTGCGCGTTCGAGAAGAGCCCGGGTGATTGGAGTTATGCGCTTGAAGTCGGCACACTGTTCAAGTTTGCTATACATTCCTGCAGCATGTACGAATGCTTCGTGCCAACCTTCTTCCCAACGCACTACAGGAGCCTCTGACCACGCAAGTAGCGAGACGGATAGCTCTGGATCATTTCGGGGATCGTCGATGCCTCGTGCAGACAGATAATTGAGGAGTGTTCCTACATTGTCCGCTTCAGGTGGCATGTAGACATCAAGTCGAGTGTGGAGGTCAGTAAGAGCTTGACACAAGGAAAGTCCAACTAGAGACGCGTGGTACAGAAGCGCAAATACATTGCGGGTAGTAATGTTATAACGGAGCGCCTCGAGCTTGGTGAGTTCTGGTGGCGTGGGAAAGAATATTTCGTAGGATATTTGACCATCAACATCAGCGTCTCCAGAAGCAGATGATGCTAGCTGGTTGTTGCGACCCTGATTCAAACCATGCCGCGACAACATTGGAGGAGCACCAACCGGTGAGAGCGGCAAGTGGATATCTTCCTCCGTGGAACTCTCGCGAAGCAGTTGCACAAGTAGTCTCGATTCTGTCGCCTCAATAATGTGAGACGATAGACGGAAGGATGGCTGTGGTCGAGGGGATTGGTCTCGTCGTCCAAGATACACGAACACATCGCCGTTTGGATCCCACAGTTCTGGATCCTTACGTAACTTATTCCACCGCTGTACTGGACGACCAGCCCCTGTCCACCTCTTTATTGGCACAGCGAGAGCGGCGTTGGGAGGCAGCGGGGGTAGTTTGGCCGATGGAGGCGGTGGAAGGTTGCTATCTGTGTCCCATTTGGTTGCTTGGGCGGCGTTGGATATAGGGGAGTGCATCGTATCTGCATACTCTGAGTCGAGATACTCCAGTTCGTTCGGGCGATGTGTTGCTGCGACGGTCGGCGGCCTGAAATCTGCACCTTCGACCTTCTTGGACTTCTTGCCAAAGCTGAAGGCTTTGCTTAGACCCCTCCTTACATCATCGCTTCGCTTATCTATAGCACTTCGGAAGCCCGACCGTTCAATCCCAGATACGTCTTCGGTCTTGATGACGGGCTTTCGGACTCGCGCATATGCGAAATCGTCCATCGGTCGTGCTCCCCCACCATCTCCGTGACCTGTGTCGCTCCCCGTGCTATGGCTCTCGATGCTATGCGTGCTCATCGCTACTGAGCCTGTCTGATAGTTCAACCCTGTCTCCTGCACCGGGTCCGAGAACTTCAGAAACCGCGCGTTGGTGGTTCCATAACCCGTACCGGAGGGATATTCACCGAGTCCCACATTGTTATAATCCAAGCCATCTGGTGACTTGGGCGCGTTGGAAGATTTCCCTGTTGTAGCCGCGTTCTTCTCTAGAGCTTTTGTCTCGGTAATCTTCTTGCGCACGTAAGCGCTGCGGCCAGACATGGTGGACAAAGGGTGCCAGTTCGCAAGCTGGCGGGGAATGAATGAACTTCTTGGATAACAAACGGCTGTTTATTGTATTCCAGACACTCGTAATACGCACGGCTGTGTAGGTGTGTGTCGCTGGTAGACCCGTGGGAGATACTTCACCAGCCAATCTATTTCGTCGTGATCTGATCCCTATGATCGGCGGGGAACATGGACTAAGCCAATATCTACAGCCCTAGATGTGGGGGATTTTGCCTGAAATGAGCTAGATATCACAGTAATTCCAAGGTGGGCCGGAATAGAATTACAAGACGTGACGATTCCGAAGAACAGAAGAGGCTTATGTCGAGTTGTCTGCTGAGAAAGATGAATGTAGACTCGAGGTTCCTGCGTCTCTGACGTGCTAGCTCGGTCTTCTTCATGCAAGAGCTTCGTATCATAAACCAAAGCAGCCAGTAGCAGCACTCAAGAGAATGCACAAGCTCGTATGAAATTGTTGATCGATTGATTGGCCAGCTAGGAGGCAGCCGCTTTGGACCCCTTTCTCTTCTTTCCTGTCTGCCGGTTGGGCCGCGTGTGCCTTACACTGAGGGCTTAGGAGTAGAGGCCGAAGGAGCTGGATGGATGAACAGCCTCCAGTGAAGTTGATAGACAATGGTGGGGAAAAAGATGGGCTAGGGTAGTCTATGCTTTAAAACGACTCGAATTCATGGTGGCTACTCGTCATTTGCTTCTGTCATACGAGTATGTCCTCGTTGGAAGGCGGTTTTTTTTTCTTTTTTTCAGCGTGGGATAATGCAAAAGACCCTGGCAGGGAGTGTCGCCATCCAACCAGCCGACAATGGCAAGGGTGCAGCAGGAAATAAGAAATCGGACTGGGTGTGATCGGGAAGTGACTCCCTTACCCCGTTGACTTGGCTCCGGGGACACAAAGCCGCATGGGGAGGTAACAGCAGCTTCGGCGAGGTCTCCTAGCTAGCTTGTATGTACATCCGGTGGGCGCCGCATCTCATCCCATTTGTAGTTTCCTATGTGTACCGTCCCAGTCTAAGGGTAGCTTCCTGCGGAGCTATGGGCCGGGGTGCGGCAACGTGGGCCCATGACCGTGGAGTTCTACTCAGGCTTATCTCTCAGCCACGCCTGTCTTAAGGCTGACTTAACCCCAACGAGTCCCACTTAACTTAGACGATATCCCCTCGGTGCCGGAACGACAGTTTATGGCCATCGCGAATGCAAGTGATCAACCTGACAAACAGGCCCGTAAATACCCCGTACATGGTAGTTGGGTGCCTCCTGTAACGACCCAATGGTGAAAGCTCACATGCTCTGGTATACATTATCCTTTATACGGAGAGATGGTGCCTCTGCCCGGGGCGGCGTGCGTCGAGATAGGAGAGGAATCGCTCGCCAGGGGGCGCTGGCTGGAGACCGCCGGAGAGGGGACTAAACTGAACCGGAAGCATGGCCGAAACTACATTGAGCGCAGAATGGGCAATTTACACCAGCGGCGCAGTCATGACTTGGCATGCTGACGACGTAGCTACGGTAGGACTGCTGGCTACTTGGACGTGATAGCTATGGGACATTCGCTGTGAGTGCAAACCTTGCGGAATAGCATGTTGAAGCCCCAGGGCTAGCAGGGGATAGGTACGCCGCTAGCTGCATAATACCGGCGCTCCTGGCTAGAACGTTCCGATCCTGGGCAGCACAGTGGGCCCTGGCTGATTGATTGCGCCAGTATCCCAACGTTTGTGTCACGCAATTTGGTAAAGATCCGAGATAGGGACCATGCTACAGTGCCCATCCTGATAGCATACAAATTCAGATGTTCGCTGCTATGCTCGGCCGGGCCGGAATGCGAATACTTTATGGTTTGCTGGTTGCTGGGTCGTCCCCCCTGGTTGCCAAGGGAGGTCTCTCTCTTGTCTAACTCAAAAACGAACATGAGGTTAAAACAGAAAATTGGCCATGACGGTGCCATACCATTCTGCAATAATCCCTCTTCATCTTGTAGAAGTTAACACGAGAAAGGCCAAGAAAACAGCTGCGAATTCCAGCAATGGACCGGTTTCCATTAGGTCTCTCTTACTGAACCCCTCCGCCCTCCGATTGTGAATCCATGTTAGCTGAGCATGCACCCTTATCTTGATCCTGGTATTTCACTATCTTGGCGCCTTAACCCTTGTAGCCTCGCCAACTAGCAGCCGACGCGGGCTAGTAACAATACCTGCCTGCTTCGGACGAGATATTGGAAAGATGCATCCCTTGTAAACTTAACCTGGCAATTATCCGCAAACGCGTGATGTTGCTGCAGTCCTACGCGTTTTGAGCTCGCTTTGCCCAATTGCAGCTGTGGTCATTCAGGGGGAGGCTTTTCTTTTTTTCATTCTGTGCGAGGCTATAGTATCACACACCGTTCATTTTTAAGATTTGGCGCCAGCAGTTCGGGAACCAACCTGAACTACCACCTAGCTGGATTGTGGTGAAACTTGGGTTTCTTGGCTGTTTCCTACCGGACAATGCTTAGGTCTATAGGTCTGTACCAATGCTACCAGAGATTGCTACATAGTACGAAAGGATGACGTCTCTTGAATTGCAGGGCCCTTAGAGGCTTCTGTGGAGAGGGGGATTTCACTGCCACGGTGGAGTAGTTTTTAATAGCTAGCCAAATTTGGGCATCAAGTGTCCCGGAAAAAGAAATAAAGTCGTTGAACTATCTTGACACGGGCAAGGGTTTTCACTGCGATCGAAAGAACTGCCAGCTTTTGCCCCTCTCTTCACCCACGAGCAATGCCGTAAACGGCCAAACGGGGCTGAAGGAGGCCGCAGAGAACGGTCTCCCCCCACACATAGGCCCAACGCTAGGTTTTTGGCCAGCCATGAACCAGACCACCGGGTTGCGTTATTAGCTCAAGCTTGGCTCTGGCTAAATCTGCTGCTACCTGGACTGCACTCCCTCCACCTCCTTAGCGATATGCTAGCCCATACAATAAAGGGTTCCGCAATTTTTGAGGAGGAACCTACTTCATGATGCAATCAGGGCGCCACTAGAGCCACGTGCAGCTCATAGCACCTAAGAATGGTACATGGTGGGCCCTGGTTTACTGCTCGTTCCTGAAGATCCAGCTCGAGTAGTACGTTGACGACTACATTGGCCCCAAACTAAGCAACTCACATATCCCCCTAGTTTACGGAACAAGAGTAGGTAAAGCGTCTTATATGAAGCGCCATGATCAATTTCAAGCCAGCTTCCAGTGGTGACTACGAAAGATCAAGTGGGCTGTAGGTTTCGTCTACATCTGGGTGGATTAGCGGAAGCGCACGAGAGGCTGACGCTGCCTTTCAGCAAGCCAAGTGTTGCGCAAATTGAGCCGTTGGGCAGAATGGTGTGCATAGAACGACACGCAAACTCGTAGAAGCATCATTGTTTTTTAATGACATCTTTTGCTGTAGGCCGACTACCTACTGACTCGCTCGTCGTATGTTCCTGGAACAAGAAAATCATTGACTTATCTAATAAGCCGAGCGGAGATAGCACACGGGCTTCCCCGGTGGGTTCGGCATCAACGACAGACCGGCCGGAGGAATTGACAGATTCCACATATAACGCTTAACTCCACATCAATTAACAACGTACCCGCTGCTATTATTTCTCTGAACCAGTCAGTGCATATCGGTCTGTTCTTAATATCCTCTGGTGCGGGTCTTGAAATAGCCTTCCAATCTTGGATATGTTGCGCTTCGGAGGTCACGGAGTAGCTGTTCTCAGAAGTGCACTACTCGAGAGGTAATGATTATTTGCTAAGTACCAAGACAATATCAGTGCTAAATAGTTGCATGATAGAGTCTGCGGTACACTATTAAATAAGTTTGGACAACTGGCTGATACATGATATCACAATTCAACTATTATGAGCCAGTCTTCATTTCTCCACAGCGCCATGGCGGACGCGGCGATGCGCCAACCGAAAAGCCACGACAAATTTGTGGCTCGGGAGCAGGCAGTGGCCGCAAGCCTCGGAGAGAAGCGCGCGTAGAAGTTAAGCTTTCCCTCATCCCCGTGCTCCAATATGCATTCTGCGTGCTAGCCTTCCATGCGGCGGGCGCCGTCCAAATCCGGCAGTTGAGCTGTCACGCGCGGGACGGCGCCGGCCAGGAGCGTCTCCGAATGAGCATTCCCGATGATCCACCTTCCGGAAACATGGCTTGGCAGCGCACGATATTTATTGGGCATCGTTACGTTTCACTCCGTAGTGTGATATTTTCCGTGGATTCATTTACGTTTGGTTGATGACGAGATGGGCCGAATGAAACGATCAGCGTCCCTTTGCAGCAATGACGGCATTGCCATCGCAACATGGCAATCTTCTGGAAGGCAGCAGAATGCATAGCCGTGCTTCCAAATATAATTCAGAAGATCCCGCAGACAATTAGAAGATTGACCATGTCCGATCTGCTGTGTGCTTCGACCTCTAGTTACCGCGATATTGACCACAGCTGGTATCCGCGAGTCCTCGACTGCAATGGCTATTCTGCGAGGCATTGCCGCTTTGGCGGCGTGTGTTGGTCTCGCGCTTGCTGCGCCGACCATCACACAGGACAAGAGATACATTGAGGTACAGGGCAGCATCACATACAATGTGTTCGAGCACGCTGATACGAACACGAAAATGTCGTTCGTGAACAATTCGGGTATCTGTGAAACTACTCCCGGGGTTAACCAATATTCCGGCTATTTAACAGTCGGAACCAACATGAACATGTGGTTCTGGTATGTAGCTCTTGTCTGTATCTACGACGACTGTGTACTGAAAGTTGCAGGTTTTTCGAAGCCCGCAATGACCCTACAACTGCCCCGCTGGCCACCTGGTTCAATGGCGGTCCCGGATGCAGCTCCATGATCGGCCTGTTCCAAGAAAATGGGCCTTGCCAGTTCTACAACGGCTCCACGGAGCCTTCTATCAACCCATACAGCTTCAACGAATACGCCAATATGCTGTATGTTGACCAGCCTATTGGTACTGGCTTCTCATATGGAACCGACGACGTCAGCTCTACCGTCACGGCGGCTCCGTATGTGTGGAACCTGATCCAGGCTTTCTACACACAGTTCCCACAGTACGAGAGCCGTGACTTTGGTCTCTTCACGGAGAGTTACGGTGGCCATTATGGTCCGGAATTCACGCACTACATCCAGCAGCAGAACACTGGCATCGCCAATGGCACCGTCAAGGGAGAGAAGATTAACTTGGTGGCCGTGGGTATCAATAATGGATTTTACGATGAGACTATCCAGGAAAAGGAGGCAATTAGCTTCGCCTTGAACAATACGTACCGCCCGCTCATCACCGCCGCCAAGGCAGCAGAACTTTTGAGCAAGTACGAGTCGAGCTGCCTGCCAGCCCTTGAGAAGTGCACCGGCCTCACTGGGAATGATGTCGCATGCCTACTGGCTGACACCACCTGCGAGTCAGAGATTGACAATGTCATCTACAGCAGCGGCGACTTTGACCCCTACGATATTCGCGAGCCAGAGAATGACCCTTACCCACCTACCACATTCGAGTCGTACCTGGCGCAAGCGAGCATCAGAGAGAAGATAGGCGCCAAGGTGGCGTTCAATGAGTGCCCGGTTAAGGATGAGATTCCTTTCGTCACTTCGGGTGACGGTAAGCAAAGAACAACATGTTTGGTCTTGCAGAATAGTAGCTGACTCATTTCTGGAAATGTCTAAACAGATGCGCGATCAACTTTGGAAGTTTTCTCTGAGGTTGCGCAGTCAGGCATCCGTGTCCTGATCTGGGCAGGCGATGCGGATTTTATTTGCAACTGGTTCGGCAGTCTCGAGGTGGCCAACCAGATCGACTATTCTGGTCACGACGAGTTTGCGGCCAAGGCTCTCGAACCCTACACTGTGGACGGTACCGAGTTGGGCATGTACAAGACCGTCGATAACCTCAGCTTCCTGAGGGTATACCAAGCCGGCCACGAGGTTCCATACTACCGTAAGTCACTTTGGAAGAGCCAAATGCTGTGCAATTGTTTCGTACACATGATCTGACAGTGTCACAGAACCCCAGCTTGCTTTGCAGGTCTTCACGCAGTCCCTCAAGGGCGAAGCAATCTCATCGACCTAAATGACCAGGCCGGGTGATGGTTTATGAATCATTCCGGCGACAACTGAAGCTGTCAGGTGGTTATGTGCATTTTGTGATATGGTTTCGCCAATTGCGTGGAAGCTATGCACAATTTGTCGTGTGCTACCCCTGAACTATTTTGTAAATACTTACCACAGTTTGTTTGACACCGGTACATTTTGTCAAACATTTACATACTTCACGAAAAATAAATATTTCCGCTGGAGAAAAGCAGGTTGCAGGCACTCGAGACCGTGTACGTATAAAATAGAGAGGTAGGGAGCTTGGATCTGGCTTCAAGTGCCTGGGGCAGCCACTGTAGAGCTTCATGGAATACATCTACCTGAGGCACTCTTTACCCATCCCTTCACTATAATATACAACAAATGGGCTTGTTCACTTGTTACACCGTATCTAGGTCATGGCAAAGATCCACGACGGGACGTGTGAGAACCTCTCATATGGTCCTTGTAGTGGTGCAGATGAACTATACGATGCTGGTTAGAGCGACCGGGTATGCCATCCTGAAGGACCTGAAGGAACACCGCCAGCTATTCCATTTGGCCACCAAGCTACATTCAATGATGTCGAAGCTCCCTTGCACATCCTACGGTTCATGTTCCTGTCATCACCTGTCCTCCTGCTACCCGCGCCAGACTAGAGTCCCAGATCCCAGTGTCGCACCCGAACCTTAAGTAGCACCGGTAGTCGGTGAATCTCGCTTGGCACGAGCCTTCCCCGAAAAAAATCTAACACTAACACGTTTTTTTACTTGGCTTCTTCGTGGGACGGGATGGGCGGATCCACTCTCGCTTGACAGGGCTGGAGTCACCTCGGGCGAATGCTGAGGAGAGGGGGCAGAGGAGGTCAGAGGGTGGGCGTCTAGGTGCGTGTGCCAATCCATAGCGGCGATGGCGTGCTCTGGCATCCCTGCTGCCCTGTTCCGCGGCACCCAGGGAGGCTCTGTCTTTTGAGGGTTGCTACCCATCGAGCCGTTGGTAGCGGTCTTGGTACGCTGTAACGGTTTCGTTCCCGGGGTTGCAATATCTGCACTGCTCGCGCGCAAATAAAAGTGTCGATCATGCTCGTGTTCACGCTTGTATTGCGTTTCAGCTCGTTAGTTCAGGTCGGCAGATGGGGAGTTTGATCCAAACCTACCCCGGATTCCCGCAACTACACTGTAGGAGGAGTTCAGGCCCCACCAAGGCAGGGGACTGCCAAGGATGAGGAGCTGCAGGCTTCCCTTAGCGCAATTGGGACTCCCCCATGGTATCCATGGATGTCGTCAAATGGCGTCAAGCAAACGGCACCGTCCTATGCTCTGGCCGGCTGCCGGTCTTAAGTCATCATGATTGGGGCTCAACCCTCTTCCCTTTCGAAAACGAGCCTCCCCGACAAAGAGGAGAGGAGAAAGGGAAGTAAAAATAATAATTTATTATTTACAACGTGCCCACCCAAGAAAAGGCGAGGCAGCGGGATGAAGCCAGATGGACAATATCTTGAGGCCGCTGCGGCCAGTGGAGGGCACCGGAGCCGCCCAGCTTCATCACCACCATCGCCACAACCTAGACTCGGCAACGGGCGCAACCGCTCCCCCGCCGCCCGTCCACAGCCTGTCTGACGCGACCAAGAAGCAGACCTGCCTGCAGTGTCGCGTGCGCAAGGTTAAGTGCGACGGGCGGCAGACCGTGTGCGGGAACTGCGAGCGCCTCGAGTTCGAGTGCTCGTTTCAGCAATCCCCCGGCGGCAGCGGCGGAGGAGGAGGTGGCGGCTCTTCAAGCTATGCCACTAAGCTGCCCGAGCGCCGCCGCAGGATGCAGGCATGCCTGGGCTGTCGCAGCAAGAAAATCCGGTGTCTCGGCGAGTTGCCCGAGTGCTCCAACTGCGCCAAGAAGGGCCTCGCCTGTGCGTACCCCGAACCCCGGAAGCGGCCGGCCGGCGGCTCCAACCACGGCGGCGACGCCCTGTCCGCGACCGATTCCGAGAGACCGCCGGACGAGCTGGAGGTGAGCAGCTCGGCTGGAGGGTCTTCCCTCAGCAATGATACATTGATGGCGCTCGTCGAGGACTACTTTCGCCATCTTTACCCTCTACCGTCTTACGCCTTCCTACACAAAGCGACCGTGGTGCAGCGCTGCCAGGATAGAACCATCTATACGCCTCTCAAACTCGCTATATGCGCAATTACTGCGCTGCTTTTGCGGCGCACGGAATTGTGCCACGACATATGGGCACAGCGCGCAGAGCAGCTGATAATGCAACAGCTGGGCCAGCCTTCCATCTTCCGCCTCCAAGCGCTATTACTCATCGTGCGTTACCGCATCGAGAGCGGCGATTTCCCCATGGCCTTCATGCTAGCCGCTTTGGCTGCAAGAGCCGCATTCGGAATGCGCCTCAACTTTGAACGCTCGGAGCTGCCGCCACTAGCCCAGGAGGCGCGCAGGCGTCTATTCTGGTCCCTGTTCCTCCTTGACGATTACTTCTGCGTAGGACTAAGGGAGTTCGAACTCTGCCCCCAGGAGACGATCAATCTCCAGCTACCGTGCGACGAGGAGCTCTTCCAGGCGGGACAGCATTGCCGCACAGGTATACTCCAACTGGACCCATCCGGCATACCAGATATCATTGGACTTCGCGGCGTTTTCCTACGGCTGGTTTCCATAAGGAGAGAAGGCATGAGGTACAATATGACCTAGATCATAACATTTTGCTTCTAATACTAATTTTATTCTGCCTAGGTTCATCCGCCGCGTGGGGCTTGGAGAAGTTCAACCAGACTCTATCAAAGGATCGATCCAACTATTCGAGGATCAGCTGAATAGTCTCCAGAGAGGATTGCGACAGAGTGAGCAGTATTCAGTCGGCAATCTTGTGAGCACCAAATTACAGATTCAGTTCATAATGCTGCATCTGTCTTGGAATCAGTGCTTTTGTGATATATACCGACAATTCATCCCTGGCTATACTGAGGCTGCACCCAAAACCGTGCAGGACGCTATTCATCCCAAACACAGGGAGGCGATGAAGCAGAAGTGTATGGAACACGCAGAGAACATCATCCGCATCGTCTCTGATTACTGGAACAATGGCGATCGTCATTCCATCCTAGAACGGGACACCGCTGTGTGTGCTTTCGAGGCTGCTCGTATCGTCTTGTTTGGCGCGAGCATCTCCGCCAACGGGTTCTCCATGGACGTGGCCATCAAAAAAGCACAGTTATGCTTAAATATTATCATACATTTCTTCGCTCATTCCGCAGCGACCAGAACAATGGTAAGTGATCCCCAACCGAGAAAGGGGGAATTGGAGAGAATCTGCTTGCTGAATTACCTGTGTAGCGCAATAAGTTAGAGCGCATCATTGGTGGCTACTCCGCCCGCCTCGCATTGCAGCACAAGGAAGCCGCCCGCGAGCCCGAGGCTCCGGATATCAGACCATCGGCAAGGGTATCTCAGTATGCTACCTCCAGGCAGAGGCTGTCAGTGCAGAGCCTTCTTCTGCAGTCTGACTTTGTCGACGACAGCGATCAGCTCGCAGTGCCCGCATATCCAACCCTTCGCACCCCCTTACTTCCGCCTATCGAGGTGCATGGGTTAGATGACCGCATGTCGTTAGATGGCGTGCCAGAAGAAAGCACGACCCCGTTAATTGGTGACGTAAATGATGATGTAGGCTTTGATCTTAACCCCTGGATGGGATTTCCTGGCAAGGATGACATATACGGTATACCCGGTCTCGGTGGTGACCTCGATCAAGAATATTAAGACGTTAGGAGACGGGAAACAAGACAGCAAGGTGCGCTGCTGGCCGTGTCCCCCCACTCTACGACATAAATCGTGCAATGGTTGATGTGAGAAATGAATATTACGATTTAACTTCAATATCTACAGAATTAGAGGGTATCAATGTCGCGTGTTTTTCTTCTTCCTTGGCTTTGCCTTAATCCGCGACTTATTGCTTAAGCGGCTTGCGCTCCTCGATTCGTAGCCAGAAGTCGTGACCGACCCAGAATATGGCACTCCATATCGTGATGGGAGACTCTGCGTTTATGATCATGAAGTCATATCTTCGCAGAAGCTTGTAATGCAATATTAGCAACCCCACAAGGCTAAAGAGAAAAGCCACACAACTTTTAATGTGCGCGTGTGTGTGCTGGGAGGGTTTCACTTTACCTCGACAAAGATCTTGTTAAGTTCCATCATGGCAATAGGCTTTCCAAGACATTGGTACATGCCGTAACCGAACTCGAGATCGACTGCCGCATTCATGCTTTTCAAATGGTCGCCTGTGCTTTCAAGCCAACGCTCCGGCCTGAAGACATCCGCATCCTCGCCGAATATAGCCTTGGAGCGTGTGACCCCGAAGAAATTTGTGCCGACCTGAGTACCCTCAGGGACAAAGTAGCCGTTGAGACAATCGCCGCCCTTGGGGACCTGCTTGGACCCCAGGCCAGTCACGGGCGGGTACATGCGGAGTCCCTCGCGGATGACTGCCTGGAGGTAGGGTAGCTTCTTGGCTTCAGCATCAGAGATGGGCGAGCTGATGGTTCCGCCCTCGATAGCTTCGTCTATCTCCTTGCGTAGCGTCGCATAAGAAGCTGGGGTAGTGATGAGGCAGAGCAGCGTCAAGCAAATGGCAGTGGCCGATGAGACTGAGCCGGCGACGCTGCAGATATAGATTTCTTGAATTAGCGCGCGATCCATGATCAGTTAGAGCGATCCGAAGGGGGAAAGGGGGAGGGCGCATCCTGGCTCACATCTGAACAAATACTTGCTGCACGAGTTCGGAGCGCGTCATACCGCTGTTGATGAAAGCCTGCGTCATATCCTTCTGCGGTAAAGCTTCGGGTTCAAGTCGTTCTTCGATCAAGGAAGTTGCGAAACTAAACAGAGCGGCAGTTGAGCACCAATTCTATCACTGAGACTTGTCGTGGAACATACCCCATAAGCCTGCCGAACCCAAATTTGTCCCCCTCGCGGGGTAAGGCTAACGAAAAGGGCCAGCGCTGTACGATGTGTGAGAGCCAAGGCATCGCCGCCATGACGTTCATGATGGGCAACGCCTGATCGTGGATCTCGTGGTAGCTATATAGGTCCTGATCCTGGGCTAGGAAACCAAAAGCATTTCCAAATGAGATGTCACCAATAACATCAAGCGTGAAGAACGATATTTTCTGAAAGAATTGCACAGGACGATAATCAGACGTGGTAGAGATGTATTTGGAGCCAATGAGACTGGTCAGGGCTGAAAGCTGGCGATCAATGCCGGCTCCAAATCCGAATCCTTCATTCTCCCTTCCATTAAACTGGCATACATGTTAGCCAACCAAATATACCCCGCGTGGGACGGGGAGCGGTGTGGGACAGGAGAGATTTGACGGTGGAAAAACAAAATGATATATGCGACTTACGGCAGCACTCATCTTGGCTCGCAGGGCCTTGTGCTCCTGGGGATCTCTCAAGGACACAACGGTGTCTTGGCCAGGGATGATTCGTCCCGTTTCGTAAAACACACCCTTGGTGTACGGGGACCGGGCTGCGCTCATCATATGTAGCACTTCCGGATCGGTTGACAACACCTCGTTCGGTCCGATGCGCACCAGAGGGCCTTGAATATGTCCTATCAGCTCGGGTCCAATGCTGACGAGCTGCCTGCACCGTGGGGGCCAGTCAGGCGGATGGGTGTACATACCGTAAGTATCCGCAGCCTCCTTGAGGTGCTCATGGAGCCGCCCACTTAGAGACTTCCTTACCATCCAAATACTCGATAAAGAGGCTAGGAATGGTCCAGGGATGTGGCGTAGGCGGTGCCATGATCGGAACTCGACGACCAGCAGGGACGTAGCTGCAGCGGCGGCTGCGAACGCGACGATAGAACGGCTGCTGCTGGACCTTACAATGGCAAGGATTGTCCCGAGTAGTCCCATCTCAACGCCCGTTAACAAAAACCCAAGGCACGAGCCCCGGCTAGGGGGTGTGATCTTGTGCGACGGTGACAAAGATGACTGCAGGCCTGTACCGGCAAGGCGGTAGCCAACGACGAGACGAGACTGCTGAAACTCTGCAGTACCTATGTCAAACAAGACAGGCTCAACACGCGTACGCCTCAGCGTGTGGGGAGGTAACAAGCGTGGGATCGTCACAAAAAGCACAAAAATAGCGAAAATAGATGTGTCAGTATTGCGATTGCGCGAACTATCACACATAGGGAGATTGGGTGGGGGGGGGGAGCACAATCACTCCGTCAAGCTTCTCTACCCGAACCCGTGGTCTGAATTAGTGCTTCAGCCTGCATGCATGCTTGTATCTCAACCCTTGTAAATGGTCCGGGGTGGCCTTGCTGGGTACAGTAGACGGGCTGCTCTGGGAGTAACCATGGTTGTGCAAGTGCACCCAGTGAAGATAATCCTAACTTAGTTACTGTGGGATGGGAAGTGATGCCTTTTCCAACTTAGCAGCTGTCAAGGTTTTGTCGTGGACGTGCACTAAGAAGGCACCGATATGCCCACTACTCGGCGCCGTCTTTCCCATTATTGGGTCGCATTCCACCATCCGAATACCTACATAGAACCTTTTATCGATAAGCTTACCATATGATGGCTGTCCATTTGGTTTTGTCATTTTTCCAGTTGTGCCACTATGGCTCCATCGTCGTTAACCACTTTACCCGTCGTAAAGGTCGCTATGGTACGATTAGCACCGGTGCCAAGATCTTAGATTTATCTAGACTTCTTGGATTAGTTATCCCCCCGACGCCCTTTGTCTTACCTAGCAAGCCTTGGAACCCCACGGCGAGGCTTCAACGACTTTCGGTCAGTGCATGCTACGTTGGTGACTGACTATCTTTCACACTCTGTGTGCTGAACGACGCCACCCCGTACGACATCAAATACTTTTCCTTGGCACTTGCAGGTACGTGCCAATAGTAGATGAGAAAGAGGCAAAGAGCAGAAACTCTCATTGCTGTCACCGAGCCTATGGGAGTTTTTCATCTTTTCGATCCTGCAATCATCTACAACAGATGTTCTGGCCGACGCTGCTTTCTTTCCGTCATACGCGCCGCTCGTGAATATGTCATCTAAAGGTGACTGGTAGTTGACGCAAGCAAGGCTCCCAAACTCTGCATCAAAGCCTGTGTGTTCGCAACTATTTGCTCGTGGTCGAGCACCCTAGTAATAATTGCAACTAGAGCAACCCAAGACGGAGTACAGGAGCTGCTTGTTATCGTGCCAGCATGAAGACAAAGAAGGAGCGCAATGACAAGTTGGACAGAACGCAAGCGCAGGCCTCGTTCCTAGCTTCGCTGATCACCGGCACTGGTCGACTGACTTAGCACCGACGCGGGCCCAAACTCTATCGTCTGTGTGGAGGTTACCGCTGTGAGAAAACGGCTTTTCGTCACGCTGACAAGATCAACTGTGCCGCGTGATCCTGAGTGATCTGTCGTTTCAAGTCACAATATCCCAGCGACCCATCCATATCACAGTAATGGCGTGGAGGGTGATATGTTTACTTTTCTGCCTCCATTCTCGGTGTACAGATGGCGGTGGTGGGGGTGCATTCCTCGAATACCAGCAAGCCAGATTCATTAGCGGCCTAACAGTCTCCATTTTGTGGAACAGGGTACGCAAAAGAGGCAAGGAAGTGGCCTAAAGAGCCCACTTTCAGCGCATAAAACCCGCAAGAAGAAAGTTCGCGGGGGGGCGCAGGCCCTCGTTCGTGACCACTGACAAGATCGCATGGCACAGCGCTACTGCAACAAGCGCCCAGAGTGCCATTTGTGGCCATCTGCATCGGACGTTTGAATTCCTCTCCCCGTGGTTCTAGGTGCAATTAGCTCCTTGCGCCGTCACCCCCTCTTCCGCGAGTAGTGCGAAGCCAGCGTATTTCCGTTATTAAAACACGCGCATGGTACCCAGGAGTGAGTTCGGAAGAAAATAAACTGTACCACGTCATTCTCGCCCTCCAATGCGAGTTGCGCCGGTGCGATCGGCCTTCAACCTGCTCGTGGCACACGACAGTCGACCCCTGAAGTCAACCTAAACTTGTTCGCCGTACCACTGGCTCATTCCCGATTGTCACCACGCATTGCCCAGGAATCCAATAGTTAACTTACTGGCCATGGGCAATAGTAAAGGTGAGCGTTATTGGGCGCAGAATGCCTGCGCCAAATCCTCGGCTTACCATCCGGTCTGCGACCTGAGGACTAATTGCTGGAGCTCTCCCTTGCAGATGTCGAGCGCAAGCTCAGCCGCAGCCCGGAGCTTGCGACGACACATACGCAGATTTCCGAAGACGGTGATCGTTCAGTGATTGAGCCGGGCTCGCCAGGAACTGCCGAGGATGACGAATTTGCCCCCAGTGATTTCGACGAAACATCTATCGCCGACTCAACTTCCATTGGCTCGAGCGTCTATGGACATAGCTTCCACAACGGGCGCCGTTATCATAAGGTAGGTGCACCGCAACACCATGATTATACTGTACTCTCGACCTAAGATGTCGTTTCTTCCCATTGGTTGCGACCTGGAGTGTCAGCGCACACGGCCCCTTTCTGACATAATCGCTAGTATCGCCATGGTCGGTATCCCATCCCTAACGACGAGACAGAGCAGAGCCGAGAAGACATGCTGCACGCCATGATGCTTGAGGTCACAAATGGAAAACTGTTCTATGCACCGATCGGCGAACACCCGCAGAAGATCGTGGATCTGGGGACAGGTACGGGCATCTGGGCTATTGAGGGTATGCAATGACACCCATCTTCTTTCGAACTTTAGGGCCCTGCAGTGCGGGGCCCTCATAGACATGTTGTATTTAGGAGGCTAACCTTGTCATCTGATGATTTGAAGTCGGCGATAAATTTCCCAGTGCCGAAGTACTAGGTCTTGATCTTAGTCCCATTCAGCCCGCATGGGTGCCGCCAAATGTCAAGTTCCTTGTGGATGATGTTGAGGATACTTGGCTTAATGGTAATAATATTGACTTTGTGCACTTGCGAAACATGATACCGATACTTCGCGATCCTATCAAGCTACTGAAAGATGCTTATGAGTAAGTCTATTCAAGGCATTTGGAAAGTTCGTCTTTGAAGACCCTAACAGTTCTGAATAGGAATTTGAAGCCAGGGGGTTGGGTTGAACTTCAAGACGTTGATGGCGCTGTACACTGTGATGATGGAACCATGCCGTCGGACTGGCCAGTCTTGAGATTTTGCAACTTGATGGTCGAGGCATTCGCCAAATTAGGCACAACATCTCATGCTGCCATGTTTGGTGATAAATATCTGGAAGAGGCGGGATTTGTCAACATCCAGCACCATACAGTGAAGCTTCCATACGGAACGTGGCCTCGTGACAGGTCAGTATCCCTCTTCTCAGATTAATCGCTTCATCGTAGATGTCTTGTGAAGGTGGCTGGTGTAATTAAGCCGCATAGCTTGGGCTTGGGACAAAGGGCCTCGCAGGAATCGCTAACAAAACTCTTGCAGAACTATGCGCCTTGTAGGACTCTACTATCGGACAGCAGCGGAAGAGTTTTTCCCGGCTATGGGAGCTATACAGATGCCTCTTCTTGGATGGTCTAAGGTATGTTTGATCATCGTGGGAAGCCTAGGAGCCGGTAAATAGAGAACTAATCTTGTGTGTTTTGAAGGAGGAAATCGAGGTCTTTTTCGCCGAATGTAGATCTGCCATGCGAGACGAAAGCGTCCATGCATATGGCCTGATGCACTTCTGGAGTGGGCAGAAACCCGAAAGCACCAGCCGTAGCTCGAGTTGAACTCGAGCCTGAATCTGAATCATTGATCATTCTGCGCCGCGTTAGTCTCTTACCAATAGAGGATTTCTAACGGATGAAGGAATGCCCGAAAATTGCCAACAACGAGCGAAACTATTTCGGAACGATTACTATCGCTGAAGGGCGGGACCATGGTGCTGGTTTTACGAAATCCTGGCCTCAAAGTAAGCATCGCCGCCAAGCAAGATGCATCCCAACAAGCATGGCTTACATAAGTGGTAGGTAGATAACGGCTTGAGGCTGGACTAGAACTAACGCATGATATCAGCTTCAGGCGGAAAATTGCCAGTGGTGTATTGTCGTTACGCAGCACGCACACATGCACCCGTTCCCGCAAGCAGGGTTTCATCCGAAGCAAACACAAAGGTCTCATAGTTCCATTTACCCGCGACAGCATCTCATAATCGAACGATTCGTGTAGCTGCTTTGGGATGGTAGATATTGAAACGGGTTGGAAACATGAGGTGACGGGGGCTAGCAAATGGAAAATGGGACAAGGAGGCGCTCCAGTGGGGCGGTCCACATTATAAGAAACACCTTGGCAAACCCTGGGGTGGATCACGGGAGCATCACCGGCGGATCGGTTGCATGGCTGGACAGGCACTTTTAATTTCGCGCGCCCAACAAGACACGAGAGTGGTAGTAGAGTTAATAACTTTAGATTGATTGCTCAGTTGGTCACTCTGGGGTAATTGATCGCGCTTAGGAGTTGAGTACCAAATGTAGTTTTTGGGGGTTCTTTTTTGGTTCTTCTAGTTCTCTAACGGTAGTGCTCTGCACCTTGGCATGTGTATCCCGATGCTAATGCCATTTTTGGTTCCTTTTGGGAAGTGGAGGAAGGGCATCGTCAGGGGAAAAGCTCTCATCCATAGGGCAATGCCTTTTTTCGAGTCAGGAGAACATCACGTCAGTGCCGGATGTAACTCGAACGAATCATTGGGTGAAAAAGAACTTTCCGCCCTTCAGGGTCAAGGACCACACGATCGTACGACCTGCGCTACAAGGCTGTTCGTCTTCAGCCGATCTGAAACAAAGACCGCTCACCAGCGCAGCAGGGCTTTTGTTTGGCGACCGGCACAGGCACATGTTACCCTCTTGCAGTGATCAGGAAACGGTGCCGCGCAGAGGCTCTGCTGCCCCCCACCCAGGGCCCCATATCCGTGTCTCCTTGGCGGCTGTATCAGATCAATCCAGGAGGTTAAATCTGACTATTTCATGTCATCTCCGGGAGGCCCCCCCCCCCCCCCCTGCAAAACGCTAAACCCGAGTAATTCCCTCCCACGGCTTTCCACGGGAATGGTGTGAGCACACTGGCCGTGGTCTGGGATCAAACCCACCGAGATCAGACTGCGTCTAATGACACGGGCGGGCCAATGGCGCTCGTCTCTCATCAGATAGGTGATTGGCGCCGCGATCCCCGAACCCACGGCCAAAAGGGGATACTCTGGGCCGTTGCTAGATCCTGATTCGTGCGCCTTGGATTTATGCTTGGTTTAACGTATGTTTACTCCATCGCGCCCACCCGTATGCGACGCAAACTGTTGGAGATGGCTGCATCGCGACGGCTGGGCGCAGTTCAGACCGTCATTGGGTCGGGCCTTTGCTTGCGATGACAGGGGGACCCACGATGCCGAACCTCATGCCTTGCTTGCTCGTGATGGTAACATTATACCATTGTATATAGAGGCTAGAATCAGCCCACATCCTCGATTTGGGCTCCTTGCATCTTCCATTCATACAGTTCTTTTCTATCCAACTGGTCGGTGTCCTTTTCCACTTTCTTTCTCATCTTTCATTCTTAATACGGATCCTGGTGATCTTTTATTCCGCTTTTTCGATTTCGATTCCCCGCCGCCTCTCTTTCTCCTACGCCTGGTGCTGCGCATCTCTTCTCATCTATATACTCACAATGTTGGCCTACTCGCTGCTCTCCTCCACCCTCTTGGGCCTGGCTAGTGCCCATGGAGTTGTCATAATGGCCCAGGGTGAGGCCGGCTCACCAGCCAGTGTTGGCTTCCAAGGTAAGGATGTCGATTTATAAACATTTAGAAACGGTGGCAGGGAAATTCAACTAACATGTGTCAATCAGTCGACACTGCGCTTGCGAGAAACTGCACGACTATCAGCCCCTGCCAGCAGGATGCTACTCTCATCCGTGATGCCGAGATTGCAGCAAACATCGTCAACGAGTGTGGCCGGACAGAGCTTACAGGAAACATCGACATTGGCGAGAACACCGAGAATGCCATTGCTGCCAACGCAGTCACCCAGATCAAGGCCGGCACCCGCTTGACCGTCACCATCCACCAAGTCAACGCTGATGGTGCTGGTCCCTACGCTTGCGACTTGGTGTCTGCAGGAAACAACGGTGTCATCACCGCCAACCTGTCTGTTGAGAACAACGTCCCCGGTGTCAACGGATTCTCCCAGGCCAAGGCCCAGGATTTCAACATCACCGTTGTCATGCCTGACTCTTTCCCTAACTGCACTGGATGTATGTTTTCCCCCCTAAAATTTAAATTCTTTGATCAATCTTGAACACAACGGTACGATGCTAACTCTTTGTGTCCTCAAATAGCTTCCCTTGGAAACGTCTGCACTGTCCGCTGCCGCAACAACGCTCTGGCTGGTCCCTTCGGAGGCTGCTTCCCTGTCCAGCAGATTGACACCACCGCCAGCGTGAACGTTGCCTCTAACGTTGACACCGCTTTGTCGCTTGAGAAGGTCCAGGCCCAGGTCGCGCAGAACCAGGCCGATCTGGCTGCAGCCGTCGCCGCCAACCAGAACTTTGGTTCCGACGCAGCCGTTGCCAACCTCAAGGCCATGAGCTCTCTTCTGGGCCTGTCCGTTGCTGCTGGCACTTTCCCCACCCTTACAGTAAGTTCAAGGCATCCCATTAGCTGGACTACGAATATAAAAAAAGAAAACCAATTCGCTGACACTGGATATTTGTTTAGCCCACTGTCGCTGGCGTCGCTGCCGCCACCAACGTTGCTGCTAGCACTACCGATGCCGCCGCCGCCGCCACCACCACTGCCGCATCTGCCGCTGCCGCCACTACGACCAAGGCCAAGAAGGGCAAGAACAACAACAGGCGCCTAATCCGCGAGGCCCACCGCCAGGAGTAAGAGCAAAAGCCGAGAAGATTGTTCTAGACGAAGACGACGACGCAGCAGCGAGAGTATGCAGTTAGCCGGAAAACTCATTTATATTTAGATACCCTCTGGGGTGGTCATAACGGCGTATCGATGGGCACGGGGCGGAGAGATGGGTATGCAAGTGGGTGCGGAGCTCTAAAGGCGTAGGACAGGGTCTTGCCCTTCGATTCTTTTCTCTTGTGGGTTATATAGAGAAATCGAAATTGTGTTGTTATTTCGTATGTACATTTCCTCAATCAATGGATTGCTGACATGGTTTATTCTTTTCACTTTTAATCATTATTATCATATTTTGCTATGGCCACTTTGCAACTGTTGTGGAAATTCGTTTTTTTTCCACTACCAATAATTGTAATATCACACGTAAAATACGGCCTGTAAGAGGGTCAATGGGCTCTAGAGGACTCTTGCATCCGAGGCATTGAAGGAGGGAGAAAAGCAAGTCAAAATCAGTGGACAACCCGCCCACCTCCCCGACATTCTCCATGTTTCCGTATCTCGGCGTCAAGGTTCAAGAAGAGAAATCGGGCGTCGTGGCCATGGGCCGATTTTCTGACATTGTGGAGTCGGGCCTGTCACGGATGTGAAACGGTCAAAGCCCGCTTGTGGTCAGTGTGGGCCGATGTGATGAGTCGGACCTCATGGGACGGCCGACCTTTTTTTTTTTTTTTTTCTTTGATACTCCCTGCGCCACCCGCAGCTAAAAATAACAAGACCGGTGATCCTCTCTGGGAAGGTTTCGAGAAAGAGTAGCCGGAGAATCACTTTTTACTGGTGGGAAAATCTCATCTCCTGGGCTGACTTATTTCGATGGTGGTTTCGGATGATACTGGTTGCTAGAGTGCATTATAAATGACTCGATACGCAGTAACAGCAGCCTTACCAAATCTCTGGGCGTGTAAAGCAATATCAGACCATGTCTGAGGAACATCTGAAATAGAGAAAGGTGTACGAGGAAGAGCTGGCTGGTTGAGGTGTAATGATAAAGACGAGGATAGGAATAGCTCATCGAACTGTCGACTGAGAGGAACTGACAACGTAAGCACACATATTTGACATGTTTCTAAATTCAACTTCTCTGTAGATATGAATAGTTTCCATCCCTATTCTGGCCAATTATTTGGGGCTACGTCAAATACGATCCTCGTTGCATTTAGCTCCCATCTGCATAAAAAAAAGTCTCGTGTTATCATGAAGGTGCACTGCCCAAGCGCATCACGTTTGATAAATCCCGTTAGTCTGTCATTTTCTGAAGTATGCTGAAAGATGACTCTCTCTGACCACAGCATGCATGTTCTGAAAACAACCTGCCGGAGTAGCGAGCTCGAAGTGACCACCATCCCCGTTCCAATGCAGCTGCAGCCATGCCAAGTACCCAGGTTTTTGTAGCAAGTTGAACCGGGCACAGACTAGAAAAGGCGGTTGAATCAAGATAAATCGGAGGAAAGAAGATTACGTCGTGGTAATAATCCTGTTATTTCACTGGGTGCTAGCAACATTTGACCTTGTGCTGCTTTCTAAGGATAGCCAGGTCACCGTTCAGTTTCAGCTCAATTTTAGTTCAGTCTTGCTCACCCAAACCTTCATCGGTTTGGCAAAATTCAATACCATCATATTTGGCCTGTATTTAGCTAATATATTGAAATAAATAAAACAATTATTATTATTATTATTATTATTATTATTGGGTTTTATTGCTATATTTTTTTAAAACTGCACATCAAACAAATGGTCCGTGCCAACATGTTCCCTACCAACCTTATTTCCTCAGAGGTTACCATGGCCCATGAACCACATTTCTCTCTACATAAGTTGTTTTATATGCATAGAAGACCCAATGTATGAACATGTTAATGAAAACTAAGTTTAGTTATAGTCATGTGTTTCAATATAATCGTCCTGGTTGGATTATTCGTATAATACTTAGTTAAGACGGTGAAGATAGCTGATTGATCATGACTCCATTGACGATGAAAATCGAAGATGGGAAAGGTAGGAAAGGTTTTATCTTTATTAGCAGTCGATATACTGCCAGTCAATCATGTAACTGATCGATCAAATATGTCACTATGTAGTACTCAATCACAAAATAGATCAAGAAACAATATATAAAGAGTATTTATAATTGAAGGGTACTAAGATAAACACAGATCGGAATATATTTCCGGTTCAATATACTTCTTCTCAAAAAGCAAAATTTCCGTATCAATTTCAGCTGTAGTAGCAGCCATCAAAACTCTAGTTTCAAAAGGTGTCAAAGGAGCAATAAGTGTAATACTGACTACTCTCGGCTGGTGATTCGAATTCAGAGTCTTTTGCCTGTCACTGGTATCCCTTACCCCCTCAATAGTATATTTACCAGCCACTTTGAATGCAATGGTCGATAATACCCAATTGCACTACCACTGAGATCAGCGCCGTCACTGCCAGAATCAGAATCTTTTGTGCAATGAGGATGTCCTAGTTGAATAAGAAATTGTCTTTGATAAAAAAAAATGCCTCTAGATTTGCACATTCTTTGAGAATTCCGAGCAGCACTCACTGCAAGAGCAGTTTCGGAACTACTACCTTGTAACCGGATACTATAACCACTTGCATATAGCACCATTTACGAATGATTTTGACGATATCAACAACAAGGGAAGAAATTAACGACTCGTAAAATTGTGTGGGTTCTCAAGCCTGTGCTGCACGTCAGGATCGCATTCGATGGCCTAGGTAAAACAACAAGCACAACACCTATGTATAATATCAAGAAAGCAGGGAATTTTCAGAATGTTTATGCCACGTAGCAAATAACCCTTGTTTTCACTAACGGTATAATTGTATTTGAATAACTATATGCGTAAGGGGGACTTCTCCTGATAAATAGTATTCGGTCGACCCGGGCTTATATCTGTCCGCGTAGCGCGCATCTTCCCATTTACCATTGGATCGCCACCGACAAAGTAGCAATTTAAAATGAAGAGTAACAGGAGATCGGTATGAGTAAGTTGTTGTCAGGACCTCATGAAAGGATGTCTTGGTATTAAAGCTCTTTCGTGCTGTGGAAAACGCCGGACTTGACGAGGTTGCTGAGAGGTCAAAAGTAAATACCACAATATATTCTTCCAGGTTATCAGATAATCGAATCGAGGGTACATTATAACCAGAAGTATATGATGGATCTAAGCTGTAGTGAGAAGTCAGCAAATCCTCGGAACGAACTATGACGGCTTCACAGCAGTAGATGCAATGGTACTCGTAGTCAACAGGCATATATCATAAAATCGTGGACGATAGCTCAGTGTGCCCTGCAACCTAGAATCGGCTGGGGAGGGCAAGGCATTTTTCCGAATCAGATCATGACCAATCGTTGTGTAAACATCGCTAAGGCTATGTCGAGCTAGTTAACATGGATTGGAGAACGCCCAACTGAACCAATAATTCCAGTGAGTATGCTGCGCCCCTCCGTGCCGCATGCGAAGGTTTTCGAAACTGTGCTACTGATGAACTTTGTTTTCATTTATTACGGCAAACAACTAAGGGTAAAGACGATTGAGAGATACCAGTACTATACTGCGAGACAGTATAACGCTAGAATGTAAACAAAGATTAGTTACTAGTGCAAGTGATTAATGGAAAATATAGTCAAAGCTATTTTATTCCTTTGCTCCTTGATTAAAGATAAACTGATCCCATCATCCGTCTCGTTATCATGAAAATTTTGTAGAATCAGAGCAGCTTCCCTTTTTACCGATGAATTTAGGTCAATGCTAGCTGAATCCAAAAAACGAGCAATCAAAAGTTCCCGGGCTTCATTTCAGAATTTTCTTTAAACCCCAAATATCTCGATTGGGACTTTGGCGGCGAACTCCAAACCGATGTCACGCAGTATGAGGATAGAACATGCCCCCGAATCTCACCAATAACAATTCACATTACATGCCCGCTGCGCTGCTATTGAGCCACTCTCCAAGGATCCCAACGACGCTTGGTTGGATGAGCAGCAAATGTTGAGTTGGTCCTACTCCATAACTAATTATCACTGAATATTTCCTGTGCCCTACCAGTGCCTTCTACCTGCAATCATTCGTATCGGTCAGCTGGAATGGTTGATGTTAATTTGCTGGCTATGCTGGTATAATGCGGTTTCAAACGCTTTCCACTCTCATGAACTACCTCTTAGGTTAATCATCGGTACGCATTCTAGGGAAAATCAAAGGAAAAAGATTCCTCGAGTGGTTGGTGCCTCATCTGGGCCCATGAATGTAACGATGCTCGTGTAGGTATCTCTGGATATTCTTGCGGGATAGACAGTGTTAATTATCTTGATTATGGCAGCTTGGAAGCCATTGAAGCTATTGAAAGTTGATATCTGAAGCTGAGTTAAGTTCCGACAAACATGCTATTACATGCAATAATATACTTGGCTCACGAATCCTTCAGCACCAACGGCCTATCTAATACTTCTCGGTATGTTACACTTGTTTATCCTTACTAACATTTTGACGTTGCCTCTTGCGGCGCTTCTTGGAGGGCTTTTGATCAAAACACTTATCATTTGCAGCATTGGTCGCTTCATGCAGCTCCAAATAAGCTCTGTTCATCCTCTCGGCAATTAGATTGCCAACCGCCAGATCTTGTGCTGTGGCTAGCTGGAGAGGCTTCTTCTTCGCCTTGTTCTTGATATGCCAGTCGCTTCTTTTGTAGTTATTTACTGCTTCTTGAATCCATTTTGTTGATAAATTCACTGTGCTTGTACATAGGTAGTGCAGAAAAGTCGAACCGCTCCGATCGCGTGCATTACGCGGAATTCGACAACCCTTGATCAAACGGGTTATCAGTTGGTGGTCAGCTTGACAGTCACCTTGCAAGAGGCAATGTAACAAGGTATGACCATCTGAGGTAATGGCATTCGTATTGGCCCCTTTTTCTAGGAGAAATTCAAATATCGATCCGTAGTTTCGGTGAAGACCAATAGCTATATGAAGTGGTGCCTCATGTGATGGGTTCGTGCTGTTTATGTTTGCACCATAATCGAGCAAATATTGTATGCTTTCACATGTGAAAGTTGCGGCTCTTTCCATGTCAATGCGAAGTTCATGGCTTAGTATGAGATAATCCTCATAAGGATACTTAGGTTCCCAACCAACATACCTTTTGAGATGGTAAGCGATAATAGGTTCACCTAAGGTTGAGGTGCTGGAAATCTCGGATATTTTCTCTTCTAGAAGTAATTTCACTAGTGATGATGTCCACTTGGAAGTACTTGGCTTTGCAAGGCATTCGAAGAGTAGAGGCTGTCCAGTCACAGTATAATGCTTGCTTTCCAAGCCAGAACCAGCACCGCAAGCGATCATCAGTGCAGCACTTTTGTACTGGTCTTCTGTCAAGTCATCGTACTTATTGATTAGGCAGCTGATGGGCGAGATCTTGGAAAAGTGTTGGTTCGGAATACCCTCATACACGGATTGCTTAGGTGTAGCATCGCACAGCAGCAGAGAGTGTATAACTTTGGCGTTGGCATTATTGACAATTGCAAGATGCAAAGGCGTAACCACTCCTTCAAATCGACTCGATAATGGAAGAGCGTGGTTCGTGGCAGGGATCGTCGAAGTCTGGTTAGCGTTGGCGCCATTTTGAAGAAGTACTCTGATGATTTTCAACTTGTTCTTGTGTGTAAAATGCCACCCTTTGTGGCCGTAACCCACCATGACAGCATGATGAATCGGGTACCAGAGCGTGTTATGCTGAAGAGGGTACCATCCATTGTCATGATGCAGCGCTATATGACCGGGAGTGCTCTCACTGAGGTTGACTTCTGCCCCATTGTCGATGAGGAATTTAACCACCCGCAAGTTATCGGCCTGGATGGCTACCATAAGAGGTGTTAGATTACCAATTAACTTGCCTTCATAGAAGGCCAGCTTGGTAGGAGTGGAGAAATGGTGATCCCAAGGTTTGGCACTTCTCGAGAAATATTCCAGATAGCGCTGAAGTATGAAAATAGAGATCTCGGTCTTCTCAAAACATGCGTAAATAAGGCTGAAGGATCCCCCGTGGTTGCGATCACGATTGTAGAGTTCTCGGTTCCAAACCTGGTGGCAAGCTTTGCTGGTCTGGGCAAGCTTGCTGAGATTCTTTGCTGGTAAATATTCTCCGAGATTCCACAGGATCTCGATGGGAAGATCGAGTAGCACAGCATTGGATATACCAGAACAAGTTGGCCGCATTTTGATATGCGAGCGCGACAGGTGAGGGACCTGGGTTTGGTGTCTTGCCAAGGTGGACGGTGGGATGTGGCACGTATGTTTAACCCCTGGTTTGATGACCTAGAACCGCCGGAAAAGCAGAATACCGACAACAGTAGAACTGAAGTTGTATCATCGGAGGCATGGAAGTATGCGTCCAGATGGCAATGTGATAACAGGCTCTGCGAAATCGAGACCAACTTCAACCCAAGATGGTAATGGGGTGTAACTAGTTAAGAAAGTCCTGTCCAATGTGCTGAAGAAAACTTTGCCGTGTTGAAATTGACGGCAACTACCCCTAGAACCCAAGCAACGTGGGTAGGTTTTCTCTGCTGTCCTGGGTCGTTGTCACCTTCGTCGAAGGGAATGATCCACTAATCAAATTGCGACCTGCCACGGTTCAAAGCACACCATGTGGCCTTCTGAGGGACGGGTTTACCTGAAGGATGTGATGGGATTTAGCTGGGTGAATAAGATGGAAAACCACTAAAATTCACTTGGAGTTGACGACATTTAAGAACGTTTGGATGGGCAAATTCTAATCTTCATATGATCTCTGTCTCCGACGAGAAAATCAGGCCCACATCTGTATACGGCGATAAATTGAGTTGAGAACACCAAGAATTAGGAAAAACCAAGGCTTCTGTCAAGCATCAGATACAGTTATCATATTATTCAGCATCCTCCTTCATTCCATGCGCATCGAGCGGCGTGCGGTGCCGTTGGGTCTCCAAGAATTGTAGTGAAAGAAACCCACACGTACTCTTTGCCGTCCTCAGGATTATGTCGACCTATTAGTATCCTGATTTTTACCATCTTGGCAGACTGATGGCTCCTTATTGGCATCGTCGGAGCTACTATGAACATTATTTACCCAACGTAGTCGCCTTCACCTAAGGATCAAACCCACCTGGCAGATGCGCATGCGATTCTGAGCATGCGATGCAATTGAGAACAAACACGCATGCCAGTTCAGCAGGATTGCTACTCCAAAACCGCCGAAAATGTGACGACAGCTGAGGAGAAATGGCTCTCAATCTTCAAAGACATTTGCGTAATACCAGAGTGAGCAAAGAGTGGCACATCCCAGAATTTGCCGACTACGGTAGCACACGACTGTATGGACGTTGAGGCGGTAATCGCTGTTGAAGTTAAAATCATAGGAATGCGCTGCTGAGATGTAAGGGGGTATGCAGTTGCGATGAAACTGGTGAGCGCGGGTGTTACCGTGCACCTCTCAAATCTACTGGCTACATCGGCCGGAGTAGACGCAGGAGCAGCCGCTTGGTGGAAGCACACGAATAGCTAATGCAGTGTGAAAGAGTCGGCAGTCAGACACCGGAATGGGGGCTAGTAGGACCAGCATGAAGAATCAGCAGGGTTGTTGGCATGCTGCACATCTTGGACAACATTGAATGCAACCTGCTTGCGACCGCAAGGCCGTTCTGCAGTAGTTAAATTTGTGCTGCAGTGCTTTCACTTGCCCTCTTCCGCATTCAATTTCGTACACAATTTGGTCAAATTTGTGATCTGGTTTGAGTTTACCACAATTACATCGTCGTCAGTAGTCCTTGTCACAGTCATAGCCACTGTTGTAAGCTACACCCTAATGGTATTCCATTAATATAAAGCCAACGTAAAACATAGAAGCCTAACATACGGCTCATTGTAAACGCTCAATACTAGTTCTGGCGTCATCAGGTGCGAAAGGCGATCATGGAACTATTTCCATCTTGAAGAATCCTCTGGCACTTTCTCAATGTGTTAAGTCTCGGATTGGTTTGGAAAAAGCTTCCCTTCCGAGGCATCATATATTATGTCTTCAAAGCGCACAATTCACACCAAAGCAGATACTGGGGTATGTAGATATTGATTGGTAGGGCACGGTCACAGCTCTTGGACCGTGCAGACAATAGTCAATGCGCTTGTGAGGCACTGTCGTATCCCATAGTTACCCATGTCTCTTTAGTGGTTGGTGGTTACTGAAGATCCGACATCAGAGCACCCCATACAAATGTCACGATCCTAGCTTGTAATGGCAACTGAGATGATCCGCAAATAGAAACCAGCTGATCCTAAGGCTATCCCATCTACTTTGATATAAACGGGCGACCTGCATATTCAAACGGTCGCCCCGCACGCCCCGGTTCCCCTCCTGCATCGTGCTGCGAAAGACTTCGGAGAGTCGATCGAGCGGACTTCCAGTCCACCCACAGGTATCGGGATTGCATGGGTGCACCAGTCTTTACAGGTATTAATTGTTTCACGAACCTTTTTCATGATTGAATCATTTTAGCATATTGCTACAACAACCCAACTTGCCATGGCCCATTTTAACAGCACAACCTATCGTTTTTACTGCTAAGCCAATATCAGCAAATCAGATTACTCATGACAACAGGTGTTTAACTCATCACTCTTCATTTTCACAACAAGCAGCTCTTCGACAAGTATTTTATCCAACAGCAAAGCTCATGTGAGTGCCAAAATCTGTGATTAAATTGAGGTGGTTCATCTTATTCCAGTCTCAGCCCTCTAGTGCAGCACTTGTAGCTGTACTCTTACTGTTTCATATTCCTTAGACGGGGATTCATCCAACAGTCGCTCACAATTAAAGTCGTAACAATACAGAATGGATTCTTTGAGCTTCATCGGGTCAATAGCAGTCCTCGGACTGGTGTATTTCCTGGTTAACCGATACTACGCGTGGCAGCAGCTTTCCCATATTCCAGGGCCGTTTTTGGCTCGTTTCACTCACCTGTGGATAATGAGATACGCTATCGAGGGCAAGTATATCGATAAATTACTCGAATTACACAAAACATATGGGCCAATGGTTATATTGGCTCCAGATTTCGTATCCGTCAGCGACGTGGAAGAAATCAAACGTATCGGCAGAGTTCGCTCTTCCTGGGGTCGGGCACCCGGCTACCAAGCTTTCCGCTCGGCCCCTGGAGCAGCCGGCGACTCGATTGTGAGCGTGCGCGACGATTCGGCGCACGCTCGCATGCGCACCAAGCTGATGCCCGGTTATGCCGGCAAGACCGTGCAAGGTGTTGAGCAAATGGTGGACGAGCATGTTTTGCAGCTCATCAAAGTCATCGAAACTAGACACATTACGATACCTGGGAGTGATTACCGCCCTGTCGACTTTTCTCGTTTAGCACAGTACTTGACGGTAGATGTCATTACTTCCTTTGCCTTCCAGGAATCTTTTTCATGCCTGGAACGCGATGCAGACTTCTATGGGTATCTCAACGCGGTCAGTACAGCGGTGGCTCCCCTCCTCGCATGTGCATTTTCCCCTCTTTACCAGCGCATAATGGATACACCGATGCTGGGTGCAATTTTCCCCGACGGTGGCTTCTTTCCCAAGGTCTTTGAGATGGCGCGGCGGCAGGTAGGTAAACGATTTGGAGCGCAGGCCCACGAGTTGCAGGAGAAAAATGACGTGTTGGGGAGCTGGGTCGCCGCCGGTTTGGGAGAAGCTGAACTGATAAACGAGACGGTCGCACAGCTGACGGCTGGAGGGGAGACAACTGGTACTGGAATTCGGGCTGCGATGCTCTACCTTGCCGCATCGCCACGCTCCTACCAAGCTCTTCAGCGGGAGATAGACGAGGCATTGCATACGGAAGTTGTTCGGTCCTGTCCATTAGCTGAGAGCGAGGTTGGTAAACTACCATATCTGCAGGCTGTCGTGAAGGAAAGTCTACGATTATTCGTGCCGGCGGCCTTCTTCCCGAAAAGCAGCCCCAATGATGAGATCCTGTGCGGTTTCAGTATCCCAGCAGGAGTGAGCGTTGAGCTGGCCTATAAAGTTGCTCTACGATCCAAGGTACGTGCCACCTTTTCACGACCGGAGACTTGAGCCTTAATGCTAATCCATCAAATGGATAGGAAATCTTTGGTGAAGATGCGGAATCTTTCCGACCTGAACGCTGGATAAACATCCGCGAAGACAAGTTGACATTGATGGATGAGACATTTAGATTTGTGTAAGTCCAATAATGTGATCTTCCATCGCTTCTTTCTGCATTAATGAGTATGTGCTTACAGAATGGAACTATAGCTTTGGTGGTCCTAGTCGATGGGAATGCCTTGGAAAGGGCTTGGCATTTATGGAAATGCATAAAGTAATCTTCGAGCTATTCCGCCAATTTGACATCACCCTCGTGGACCCGACTAGTCCATGGAAGGCCTCTGGAACACGAATCTGGGGAATTAAAGACTTTTATGTTCAGATAACGAAGAGGAGTCAGGCGGTTGGAGCACTCTAAGTTGACTTACCATAGTTTCCGTGCGACAATTCAGAACCGGCGTTATATTATACAATATTCTAGCACGTTTCGTTTAGGAAATTACTATTCAGACGTATTGTGACTGCAAAGGAGAAGGTAATTTCAATTCTAACTTTTCCTACCTGAAGTACTTCACCGTGAAAGCTGGCTGAGCACGTATGTATGTGACCAGCTGGTGGCGGGCCATAGCATAGCTGCTTAGTCATTCGGTTTGCCCTGGTAGTGAGATTGGGTAGACCTCATGAACCCAAGATTTTTTGGCTGGACTTTAGCATCAAAACCACCGAGCAAGCCACCCCGTCGCAATATGAGCTCCATGCAACCAAGGGGGATTACTAGGAACCGCGAACGGCTTGCTTGCAAAGAGTGTCGGAGACGAAAACTCAAATGCGATCGAGCTCTACCCTGCAGCAGTTGCACTCGGAGAGGAGATCAAGCGACATGTACCTACCAGCGGTTCGCTGAAGCCGCCGACCAAAGAGGCGAGAATCGGGCTCAGAATGAAGCTCGGCTTGAGCGTCTCGAGAAATTGATTCAAACGCTGGCCGCAGAGCCTGCTAATGCTCCCAATGTGGCAGCTCGCTCCGGGACTTCCGACAGTGCTGAGAATTCAGATACCTCTCCGAGTAATGATTCTGCAAACTCCCAGCTGAACGAGGCTATATATAATGGCGCCACGCACTGGTCAGCTATGCTGGACGACATTGAGGAGCTGAGGCTTGCGCTCCCTTTCGATGCAGCGCCGGATGAAGAAGACACTGGCTATGCGGGGGAGGCCACTAGTATTGGCATTCTCTTTGGCGCAGCTGCACCATTGCCTATAAATGTCATCCTACGGAGATACCTGCCTACACGAGAAGAGGTGGATCGCTTGGTATCAGCATACTTTCGAGCATCGGCGATTGCGGCACCATTCATCCATGCCACTCAATTTAGGCGCCAGTACAAGCAATTCTGGGAGGATCCGAGCAGTTCTCCTGTATTGTGGACATCAATACTCTTTTCGATGTGCCACATCGCCTCAAAGAAACTCCAACTGGATAATCCTTCGGAAGCAAATGAGGCCTGTCCGTTCTCTGTAGCAGCGGCTTACTGCTTGACGCTAGGCGAATATTTCCGACCGAAGAAGTTGGCTGTTGAAGCACTCCTGCTTTTTGGACAATCACACTGCCTGACCAATCTTGAGTTGCCCTCTGAAGTTAGTGCAATATTGGGACTCATAGTTCGCCAGGCCACGAGCATGGGCTATCATCGTGATCCCCGAAGACTTGCTCTGTCCCCGTTTGACAAAGAGATGCGGAGGCGCACCTGGTCGCTCTGCCTACAACTAGATCTTTTCGTATCTTTTCACCTTGGCCTTCCCAGTGGCGTGCAGTTCCCCACTTGGGATACGGAAGCTCCAAGAAACCTGGCCGATGCTGACTTTGATGAAAATTCTCAAGAGCTGCCACCGGCGAGGTCCGACTCCGAGATGACGCAGATATTGTTCTTCATTGCGAAGCACAGATTCATGGTTATTTTTGAAAAGATTCTTCGGCACACTCTCTCCAATTGCTTAGATGCATCCGCTGCTGAGGAACTAGATGCTGAAGTGCGCCAATCTTATGCATCTTTACCTCCAAGACTGCAGCCGCAAACAATGGCAGATTCGGTTGTTGATCCAGCACACATCATTGTCACACGCCTCTGCATTTCGTTCCTTTACTTAAAATGTCTGTGTGCTTTACATCGACCCTACATTTTACAGAACAGAGAAGATAGCATCAGAGTCGCTCACCAAGCAGCATCGAACTTGGTTGGGGATTTCGTCGATGCATATCACCAATTCGCCCCAGGTGGATTAGCCTACACCGAGAGTTGGTTCATAAGTAGTATATCCTGGCACGACTTTCTCTTCGGTGTAACATTGTTGTGTCTAATATTGTGTTTGCCATCGCAAAACATGTTGATTCATTCTCAACACACGTTGACTCTATTAGAAAAATCTCGCTCGCTCTGTGCTCGACAGCAAGAAAAGAGAAATAAAGATACACGCCGGGTAAGCAGGTTGATAGACGCAGTTTTACGTCGTTTTGGGGTGCAACGGCAAACACATGGAAGTAAACTTGCAAGCTCCACAGGTGGCACTGATATGGCAGGCATGATCGGCATAATGGAATACCAAATGGGCACTGATGGAGATTTTGTGGACGAGGCTCAGACTGGATTTGCTCAGGACCCCTCATGGGACTACTTGGAGCAGCTTCTCGAGCTTGAGAAGATGACGTAGAATTACTGTATTGTTCCCATAACATCATAACATGAATTTCGCCCAATCACCAGGCATCTTTTATTCATTCTCCACTTTGCGGTGTTCACGGAGTTGACGGAGCGCGAATGTCTGTGGGACGGTGGCTACGGAGTTGTCGGCCGAGAGCCCCACCCGGGATATGGCCAAGAACGGCGTTTAACGGACAATAGGCTGGGGTGCAACATCAAGCTCACTTTGATCTGAAGTATAAAACCATTCATCATTCTCACAGTAGTCCAAGATATTTCTCCATCCTCTGATTAAACATTGATTTGTTTTTAACTGCATTAACAACTGATTTATTCCTCATGGGTTCTGAGAAGATTGTTTTGGTGACTGGTGCCAACACCGGCATCGGGTATCAGATTGTCCGCGCTCTATTCGAGTCCCCTGGTGCATACACGGTGCTAGTGAGTGGAAGATCTCTCTTCAAGGCGGAGCAAGCTGTATCCAACCTAGTTGGCGAGTTTCCGGACTCGAGAAGCTCTGCTCATGTCATACAAATTGACGTTGAAAGCGACGAATCCATCGAAGCAGCCTTTCAGCAGGTGAAGGAAAGATTTGGCAAGCTGGACTGGCTCGTCAATAATGCCGGTAAGTGAAATATCGGGGCAAACATTGTGCAGGACATGATTGAGCTATTGCAGCGAAGCCATCTCATGCATTCATAGGTGCCCTATTCGACCCACTCCTGAGCTCAGGGAAGATGACACTCCGCCAAGTTTGGAATCAGTCTTGGAACGTAAACACAGCTGGGACACAGGTTCTCACCTCGGCATTCATCCCGCTCCTACTGGAATCTACCGATCCAAGGCTATTGTTCATCACTAGCGGAACGTCCACTCTCGCCGGAACAGAAAATCGGAGCCTGCCCATGAACCAGGTGCCTGTGAAGGGATGGCCAAAGACAGTCCTCACGACAAGCAATTACTCGGCATACCGGAGCTCCAAAGCAGGTTTGAACATGATGATGAGGTAAATTTGCTAGCTACCGTCCATATTACAGTTTCCTATTCATGGTCATGAACATTGTTGCTGACTGGATCGGGCTTATAGGGAGTGGCATAGAATACTTAAGGAGGACGGAGTCAAGGTGCATGCCATATCACCGGGTTACCTAGCTACGGGGCTTGGAGGCAGTATCGAGAATAACAAGAAAAACGGAGCTGGAGACCCGACAGTAGCAGGAGGGTTGGTGAGAGAGGTCTTGGAGGGTCGCCGAGATGATGATGCCGGGAAGGTTGTTATGAGAGGTGGTATAATCCAGCCCTGGTGATTTAGGGCCGGCATTCGCAGATCGAATAGTAGTGGCTGCTATCATAGATTGATAAATTATGACTTGACTTTCACTATTTGGGACTTCAAAGAAGCCGTGGTCCAGATGGGGCTGCCGGTGAAGAGGAGATACTGACTGAGCAAACTACCAATGATTTCAGCTCATACTGCTTTTACTGCTTGCGGATGCTACCTGAGTTAAGAGTGGGTCTCGCAGCTGGTGGTCCCTAGACTGTAAATGAGCACAATAAAGTTACAGCATGATAGAAGTCCAAGAACGAATAACCGTCGTGAAACTATGAAAATGTTCGTTGAGTGCTATAAGAATCAACCATTTTCCGGCTTGAGTGACCCTGACCAAGGAGCATGCACACTGTCATGTGCTGCGACTCGGCGAATCACACGGCAAACTGTATGTCTCACAAAGCTGCAGCACATGCCCATAGCTCGTGAGCTCCGCTTATCGATAGCAGCCTAGCAGGGGTGACGGGCCAGCCGTGATATCATGAACTGATTTGTCCACACCCTCAATCTCCAGCTAGGTCATTGCCAACGCTTCCCAGCAAGACAAACTGCGAATCAAACAGAATGCAGATGCCCTGACCACCAGGCTCATATACCTGTGTTAGCGTCCACTTACTACCTGGGCTATCTTAACCCTGCTGCCACTTGCTGATGCTGATCAAACTTAAATCGCCAGCTTTGAATTCCTTCCCGCTTATCCGCTGAATATGCTTTGACCTGAGCAGCACCGCCGACCGAGAAGTAGCCATGACCTCTAGATCCTCGTTCTTGCCCCGGATATCGTTCAGCAGTAGCAACGGCAACCCGATTTTGCCCCTTCATGCCAAACGCAGGGATTCCAACGAATACGATTTGGCTGAGCTTTCCCCTCGAGCGTCCTCGCCCCTTCTATCTCCCGACCGCTCTCGCAACTTTGAAAATCAACAATCCCTTAGCCAAACTGGTAGTGGAGAACGGAAGCGAAAAGGAAAAGCAGTGGCATACGCAGAAAATGTGGAAGAATTCCCACCCATCAGTGTTGTAGATCGAATGCGCATTCATCGAGAGAATCACGCGGCTTGGAAAGAGCGCGAGCGGCAGGATAAGATGCAGTCGAGGCACCTTAGGAGCCCTCCAAGCTGGAGACCTCCCAGTCCTTCAGACTTTCGTGACGATGAAGACGACGAACACTACAGTCAGATCTCCTACGGGCAGGCATCAGCTTCACGGGGCGCGAATCCCCGGATGAGCTTCATCGGGCTTCTGAATCCCAGCCAGAGCACTACAGCAGAACGTGGATTCGCATCGGATGTTGATAACACGTTTCGCACACTTCAGAGACGTAATCTTCAGATTCAGAAAGAGCTACAGAAGTTGCTCGACTTGCAGGCAGCGACTCTAGAACACGGCGGAGCCGGAGCAGCCAGCTCGGATATAGCTAGTCACAGTGGGAGCGACACTCCCAGGAGAACCTCGCGCGCTTCTTCATCTTCCCCATATCGATCACGGGCCGACTTCCGCCATGATAACTCACGTCTTGCACCCGTGGTTGTCCCAGTGCGCCAACCGAAACCACGACCCCTTACCATCCGCCAGATTCGTACCTCGATTGCCCGATCCATGGCTATATTGGCCGATCTAAAAGAAGAGGAGGATGCCTACATTGCCTCAGCGATCTCCGCCCGAAAGACGGCCCTAGCGAAGGCGAACAAACTGTCTCACCAATACAAGGCCATCACTGCCGATCTCCGGTCATTACAAAGTGATGATCCTCTACAAAGAGAGCTGAACTCCCTGACAGAAGAGCACAAGAAAGTTCGCAGTGACATAGAAGCGTTTGAGTTGAAGCTCAAAGCATTGAAGAACACAAAACGACAGCTGGAAGTACGTATGGAGGAAGTGCGTAGCGAACGCGAGAGTGGACTGAGTGGCTATCGCGGTGCCTTGCGAGAGACGGAGCGCGGGATAGGGGAGATGATGCGATCACCAGGAGTCAAGATCTTGGCCCCAGAGGAGATGGCGATGTTAGACACCGACACTGCTGGAAACCTTTCTGCATCGGGGTCTACCGCCAAGGGTTCGGACGCGACTGGACTTACTGGGCGTGAATTCATGAGCATGCGCCCTGAGCGGCGTACCTTGGCCATGGCCAAGGAATGGTGGGAAAGTGAAATAACACTCCTCAATCAGCGCAAGTCGGCGGTAGATAAGGAGCGATCGGCATTAGAGGAAGGTTTGGATATCTGGAAACAAGTCACGGACGTGATTGTGGACTACGAACGGAGACTGGCAACGGCTCTCGATGGACCATCAGCATCAATATACAGTGCTGCGGGAGGTTCCGAGAATGATAAAGACAGCATAAGACATGCAGAAGAAGCCATGTTTCAGAAGCAATATCGCGATCTTAGCGAGACGATCAAGTTGCTGCAATCACAATTAGGCGAGGTGGAGGCGAAAGGATGGAACCTGCTTGTTGCGGCTATTGGCGCTGAACTCGAAGGCTTTCGTATGGGAGAGGAGATTCTAAGTAGAGTCATGAAAGCCAAAGGTTTAGGCTTTCTCATTGAGGATGATGAACAAGAGACTGAGGGACGGCTGGTCGAAGATCGAGACATAATAGACGAGGAAGTGCGAGGGGTAGACCAAGATGACCATCAACTGAGCGGCAGCGTTGTCAGGAGATGGGCCCACCAGGATGGATCACCGGATCGGTCCTCCTCACCGGCGCCGAATCCGGCCTCCCCACTACCGCATGCTCCGTCTTCTATCTCGAATGAAGATTTTGAGAAGCATAATGACCCGCCGCCCGATCTTCTCATTAGTTCTGACAACGAACACGGAAATAGAGATGAAAGCGATAACGAGGTCCCTCCTGATCTACTTGTGCACCAAGAGAGCGAAGATGAGCACGCTAACGAAGTGCCATCCGAATTCTTATCCATGCACGATAGTAATACTCACGAACCAGAAAGCAGCAAGGTTGATGTTGAATCAAGAGCGGATGAGCAGGCGAAAGACGAAGGCGTGGATTAGAGCTCCAGAGTCTTCCTGCTTGGAACCGCCCTTTGAGGATGATGCCTACGGAGTGGGCGCGGGTGTTTTATTGCGAAGTTGTACGGCTCCAAGGAGTTTTTTTTTATACCACTGTTTTAGGAATTATATCAAATACCGCGATCAAGGTCTAGGGTAGGAGTGGCGTTCTAGGTTCAAGACAGCTAGCACGCATTGTTGAGGAGGTACCTAGGTAGGGTTATCAGACAATGTATGATGTTACATTGTCGTGTAAACCACTGAATGGACATGTCTTATATCAGAGAGGTTAATATCTGCTCGAATTTTATGCTCTTGATGTCTTCCCTTTTCGTATGTATGTACCTTGGCCTAGGCATTGGCAGGACAGCATCAGTTAACTTAAGCATTGTTTCCCTCGTTTATTCCGACTTCTTGACCCCCACTATGAAGCATGTGATGCAAAATGGGTTTCCACTTCGGGAGCAATTTCCAGGGTCCGGGTAGTAACTAAGTTCCAAGCAATGTCAAGATCGTAGAAAAGGTCAAATATCCATCAAATTATGTGCGTAATGCCGATCTCTTTTGTAACCTCCGACAAAAAAACAGCCCCAATGTCTCTTAGTTATTATGTAACAAATGACCTGCGTCCTGATTCTCTTCCCCTCCCCACGTGTCTCAGCGTGCTAGCTCTCAGGGTCCCTCCCCGGTGGAACGGATAGTGTGGAGGAGCACCAGTAAGGGACCCGCTCAAATTCGGCAAACTTCGGCTACTATTCCCGCCCTGGTGCCAAAAGTATATACCGAGGAGGGAAAAGGGTTTCAGAGCGCGCGCGCGCTTTTCACTTTCTTTTTTATTTGAATTTTTAAAAACACATTTTGTCCCTGGCCAATAAAGGAAAGATATGAGAGAGGGTAAAGTAAAAAAATGGACACAGAAAGGTGTTCATCGGAGTTGGAGGGTGAAAAAGCCCGTCGCTTTCCTGCATTGGGTTGGGTGTCTATGGCATAACAAAATCCCGGCCGCGAAAATGGAACAACCCGGAGGCTGAGAGAGCGGAGGGGTAACACAAATGAGCCCCCCGGGGGAAAATTAGACAAAAAGGGCCTCCATGAATTATGAGTTGACCTTCCAGATCCCACGCCTACAAAACGCCGTTCGTGCTGGTACGCAATGCATGCTCCTTCCACTTCGCCTCTGCTTCTTCCGAGATTTCCCGCCTGAGCTCGGTCGGTAGCCTCCACCTGTCCAGCAGTATATGCCCGCCACCAAACATAACGCGAAAGGGGCGGTGGGTGCTATGCTGCCGTTGTCGTCGCCGTCGTCGTCGCTGATTTTCGGTCGCACATAGGTGTCTCTCTCCTGCGAGGATGTGTTGATCCTGTCAAAACCTATCATTCCTCCGCCTCTTTACCTGGTGCGCTTGAACCAGCCGCTGGATCCAGCGATGGCTACGGACTGGTCCATAACCCATTCTCCGACACCCAAGTATTTCTCAACCCACTTGCCAACCTCCTTATTGTCGCCAGAAATCTGGGTCGTTTGGAAACTAGGGCTTCCCGAGGGGCGGGATTCCGTCAGCCTTTAGGTCACATGCTTGTTCTATCCTGCCTTGCCGACTTCTGGTTGCATCAAAGAGAAAGTCCGGCAAGGGAGGACGGTACGCCAATAGAACAATACTCACGTTAGGCCCGTCGAGCGTCTCATTCCCGCCAGAACGGTGGAAACTATACGGCCAGGTTAGTGGTTACTCCGAGGGTGGTGTTCATTCTGGGTGATGCTGGGGTCGGACGTACTGAGGACGGCATCGATAGCGTAGTGGGTGAGTCGACCAAGCTTTCCCCAGAGGCCAAAAGTCAGTAAGTTGAGGAGCTGATAACACCATTGTTCAGATTCAGCGTCTCCGGACACTGGGGGAGCAAATGGGGAGGGGGGCGTTGGGAGTTGCTACTCACAACCATTTTGACTGGATTGATGCTGACTGATTCTTAGATTCTTGAAAAGTGTGTGAAGCGATTCAGAAGAGTTCCCCGACGAAAAGAACTCCGAGATTTTGTTGTTATTGTTGTTCAGTCTTTGTTGTTGTTGCTGAAATCCGAAAATGGGTGGAGAAAGTTGCAGCAGCGGGATGGGAGCAGGAGAGCTGTTCGGTGATCGCAGCCTAGTGCACTGTAGGCCCAGTGCGTCGCAGGTGTGTCATGCGATCCAGATAAGCCCGCTGAGGGTGGCTGGGCTGGTTACCTGCAGCAGCAGTGCGCTGGCGGCAGCTGCCAACCCTTGGCGAGCACCCATATTTTGGAAGCTCATGCATCGTTTTCGGGCTAGTCCTGAAAAAGAGGCACTTGAGTGCTTTACTTCCTTCTGTTGCCTCAGGCCACCAGCTCTTTATCTTATCACGGGCGCGGGCTTGGCACGGGTCCAGGCACCCTTGGAACCAAACCCTTGCTGGCCAATCACCAACCCAGGTGCTCTGGTGCAGGCGGATGCCGCCGTGGCTTGTTTTTCCAACGTCATAACAACCAGACGGTCCCTAAGGAAAATTTGGTGGGGCTCACCGAAACAGGAGCTGCAACTAATGTCCCGCGGAAGCTGGGCATAGCTGCACGGCAGCTAAATTTTTTTTCTGCTTTGGCCTGGCAGCGTCCCGAGTTGAAACAGACCTATGGGACTCGTTGAGAAACCAGCGTGTGCATCAGAGCACGGGAGAAACAAAAAATGGTGCTTGGCAGTGACATGTCGAGGATTCTCAGGCTTCGACTTCGAATTGGCTGACCGCAGGTAGGAGGGGCGCGACCACTAGCTCTGTGGCAGGGAGGGACCCCTCGTTTTCAACTCAGAGCGCCGCATTCGCCAGATTTGCTATCGGGCCTGCCCCCCCTCCAAATGGAGCTTCCCCCCCAAAAACGCCAGAAGCGGAGAGGACTGGAGGAAGGGTAGGGGAAAAAAATTCAGAAATAAAAAATACTAAGAGCGACCAAATCAGCGAAACAACGCAACTTCAGCAAATTCTCATCAATTCGCGCACCCCCTCCTTCTTGCCAATCTGTCCAGACCTCATCCTGCCGGAGCGAAGGTCTTGTTCTATCAATCTCGCTGTACCTGGTAAGTTGTCTGCACTGCTCTCTGTTGTTCCCATGCTTTCCCATCTCGCCATGGATGCATCTTCACGCCACCAGCACTGGTGGGGTTCTTGTGTGTGTCAAGATCACTGCACTCAAGACTCTGGTTGTAGGTTCCACGCTTGGCACAAGCCGTGTCTTGTCTGTGTGTTTCTTTGCTCCAGCTTGGGTGCAAGGGACGTCTTTCCCATTGTCGCAGGTGCTATTGCTTTGCACTGGATCCTGTTGCATTTCATGTTGCCCAGGTGGCGCCGTGCTTGTCTGCTATTGATTAGCTGGGCGGGACGTTTGGACCTCTCAACCATAAATGCCTCTTTCGCACCCCATCTTCCTTCCCACTGACGACTCACTTCGTCCACTGAGCATTGCTAATTCGTATTTATTTATTTTTTTCCCTTTTCCTCCAGGCGAGCTCTAGGCATTAAGACTCTATTTGCGTCCTCGATTCACATCAAGCACCCACGCTCACTATGGCCCACCGACGCAACCAGTCTGTGGCTATCAATGCCCTTGACCACTTGGCCCAGGATGGCCGCATTGAGTGGTTGGCCTCTTTGAACACCGAGTACGCTCCCGAGAAGAACCTCCGCCGATCCTCCATCATCTGCACGATCGGTCCCAAGACCAACTCCGTCGAGGCCATCAACAGACTCCGAACCGCTGGCCTTAATGTCGTCCGCATGAACTTCTCTCACGGTGCCTACGAGTACCACCAGTCGGTCATTGACAACACTCGTGCTGCTGAGAAGGCTCAGCCTGGCCGCCAGGTTGCCATTGCGCTCGACACCAAGGGCCCCGAGATCAGAACTGGTAACACCAAGGATGATGCCGACCTGCCCCTTGCCAAGGGAACCTTCCTGAACATCACCACCGATGAGAAGTACATCACTTCTTGTGACACAGAGAACATGTAAGTCCTTGGAGCTTTCTCCCCATGTGCTCTTCTTATCTGCCCTCATGTTGGAACTCTTGCTCTATTACCTGTGAGGTCAGAGAATCTGTAAGTAGATTGCGTGCTGAGACTTGTTGTTTCTTTAGGTATGTCGACTACAAGAACATCACCAAGGTCATTGAGCCCGGCCGTATCATCTACGTTGATGATGGTATTCTCGCCTTCCGCGTCCACGAGATCGTTGATGAGAAGACCCTCAAGGTCGAGGCCTTGAACGATGGCTACATCAGCTCCCGAAAGGGTGTCAACTTGCCCAACACCGACGTTGATCTGCCCGCCTTGTCTGAGAAGGACAAGAAGGACCTCGAGTTCGGTGTCAAGAACAATGTTGACATGGTCTTTGCCTCGTTTATTCGCTCTGGCAAGGACATCAGGGATATCCGTGCCGTCCTGGGCGAGAAAGGTGCCCACATCCAGATCATTGCCAAGATTGAGAACCGACAAGGTCTCAACAACTTCGCTGAGATTCTGGAGGAGACTGACGGTGTCATGGTTGCTCGTGGTGACTTGGGTATTGAGATTCCTGCTGCTGAAGTCTTCGCTGCCCAGAAGAAGATGATTGCCATGTGCAACATTGCTGGCAAGCCCGTCATCTGCGCCACCCAGATGCTCGAGTCTATGATCAAGAACCCCAGACCTACCCGTGCCGAGATTTCTGATGTTGGCAACGCCGTTACCGATGGCGCTGACTGCGTCATGTTGTCTGGTGAGACCGCCAAGGGCTCGTACCCTGAGGCTGCCGTTTCGGAGATGCACAAGGCTTGCCTGATGGCCGAGAACACCATCCCCTATGTTGCTCACTACTACGAGCTTACCAAGCTCATCAAGCCCCCTGTGAGCGTCGTCGAGGCTTGCGCCATGGATGCTGTCAACTCGTCCCTGAAGCTGAACGCCGGCGGTATCATTGTGCTCTCCACTTCCGGAGAGTCCGCCCGTCTCCTGTCCAAGTACCGCCCCGTTTGCCCTATCCTCATGATCACCCGAAACGCCAGTGCTTCCCGCTACGCCCACTTGTACCGTGGTGTCTATCCTTTCTACTTCCCCGAGGCCAAGCCTGACTTCACCCAGGTCAACTGGCAGGAGGATGTCGATCGCCGTATCAAGTGGGGTGTTGATAACGCTTTGGCGCTTAACGTCATCTCTAAGGGAGATACTATCGTTGTTGTGCAGGGCTGGAAGGGCGGCATGGGCAACACTAACACCCTCCGCATTGTCAAGGCTGACCCCGAGCACCTAGGCATTGGCCAGCTGGCATGAGTTTTCACATCATTTTCGGAGTAATGAGTAATTGGGATAATGAGAAGCAAATAGGTTAGTTCAGCAAGTAGACTGAGAAATTGACTTTGATGACATTTCGGACAACAAACACTGGGATTTCAATATGTCCTGTGTCAGTTGATAGATTTCTTTTTTGTCCTTTTCCATCCATGGTAGACCAGAGGAAAATATATATCATAACCCATGTCCCACTATATTTTCATGATTGTGCTTCCCAAGTCCTAAAGTCACCGTCGCAGTCACCTTAACCACATATTCAGCCTAGCGGTAAATCCCACACACAGTAGGTAGACAAAACGCCTAAGATGAAGGCTTAGAGGAGATGGCCACGTGCTTGACTAATAAACCTGAAGATGGAGTGGTAATCTTCTTACTTAATCAGTCAGTTATTGCACTTTCATCGTCACTTTGGCTGAGCGACTAGTTGGGTGAATATTTATTTGGAGTAATAGAAGCGATGCTGCGCTTCTTTGATTTACAGAGTAGTGACGGTTTGACAGCTCGGAATCAGCACAATATATACTGCTAAAACGAATTCAGAGCCACTACTAGTACTCCTCTAATTTCTCGACGATACTTCAAAGTTTCTGGTGGCGTTTCGATAGCAGTTGAGTTACTGTTCTTGCTAGTTGCCGAGGTTAGATAAATGGAAGATTATTGGCTAAAGGTCCGCGAGGTTCTTGCTCAAGGCCAATCAAGCAACGCGAAACGATCTTCATTTTTGAAATTTTATAATATTTTTATTCTTTTTCCCTCATGAAACAGATTGATTGTACACATTGGGGTATATGCCTATGTAAGTATGAAAAAAACTATTATGTACTTCTCCAGCTGCTCCCCCCTCATTCCTCAATCAACAGGAGGCACATGAGTCAAAGCGACCGTTAAGTCCTAGTCAAGCCCCTTTGCTATCTCCCCTTGTCTTTTTTTTTTCCCTCCTCCCTATACATTCCAAAACGAACCATGCTCCACGTCAAGTTAAAAGGGTAGGGTCATGGGGAAGATTTACGCAACCGTCTCGGGGTCCACGCTGGAGAGGGTGGGGACGACGGCGTTCATGACGCCGGTATCCGGATCGAAGGTGACCTTGTCGATGGTGACCTCGCGCTCGGTGCCGTTGCCGTTGGGGATGGCGAAGCGGTGGTAGGCCATGTACCAGTCGTCGGTGCCGGGGACGGAGATGATGGAGTTGTGGCCGGTGCCCAGGATGCCCTGGGACTCGTCCTTCTGCAGCACGACGCCGTGGTAGGTCCAGGGCCCGGTGATGCTGGGGGCCGAGGCGTAGCCGACGCTGTAGTCGACGGAGCGGGTGTCGCCGATGGAGTAGGTGAAGTGGTAGAGCCCGTCGCGGTAGTTGAGGAAGGAGCCCTCGTTGAAGTTGGTCAGGCCGCTGATGGGGGTGATGGTGGACTCATCGATCGAGACCATGTCGTCGTTGAGCGCGGCGAATAGCGGCGTGCCGTTGCCCCAAAAGAACCACCACTGGCCGGTCGCGGGATCCTGAAAGACGTCCGGGTCGATGGCCTGGGCCACCGTGATGGCCTCCGTGTTGGTGATCATGGGGCTCGCCTCCGCTATGTAGGGACCCAGGGGAGCGTCGGCCACGGCAGCGCCGATGGCCTGCTCGCCGGTTTCAGGGTTGTGGCCGCAGAAGTAGAAGTAGTACTTGCCGTCTCTCTCGGCAATGGTTGGGGCCCAGGCGTTGCCGGTGGACCAGGGCACGTGGCCAGGATCAGAGCTCTGATCCAGCGTCAAGATGGGACCAGTAGCTTCCCAGTTCACGAGATCAGGAGAGCTCCAGCCGTAGAACACCTGAGAGTCCCAGTCTGGCAGACCGTCAGTGGTAGGGTAGATGTAGTAAGTGTCACCAAAGACGGCGATGTTGGGGTCTGCATTGTAGCCCGGGAGAACTGGGCTGTTCCTCTTTACGAGGGTGGATCTCTCAGTTACGTGCCTATCACGGTTCGGTTAGCAACACAGATATCGAGAAGCCAGTGGCCATACTCGAAGGGAGGAAAGCTAGAAGACGTACGCATTGTCCGAGATGACACGCCCGTGGGTCAATGCTGACCAAGCTGCTACAGCAGCAAGGGCGGACAGAGAGTACATGGTTACCAGTGGTATTTTGAAATAGTATCTGAAGAAGCTACACACAACAAACAACGCGTCTCAGAATACATACCCAGGAGAGCAGAACAGCTCGGGTAGGGCAGCGTGGAGATCATGGTTACTTTATAGATAATGACGCGAGCTGACTGTTATTGCCATGCCTCATTCCAAAGGGCAGCATCAGTTGATACTATGTGCTTGGCTGCAAGTGATCGTCACAGGCAGAGCTGGTCTTGGTCCAAGGGCTGACGGGTCACAAGCCGGTCGGTGCTGTGCCGCGGACAGCCCACTGGCAGTGTCGCCCGCAGCTCATCCTCTCTGGTAATAACTGTTTGCTGGCTGGTGCGGTGGAGCAGCAGCACGGCCCAATGATATCAGAAAGCATCCTGGGATCGATCCCTGGTGTTGATTACCGAGAGAACAGCGGTCGGGGCTACGTCAACCGACAAAAGATTGGGGGCAACCATAAAAAAACATCGCAAGGACCGTGGCATGGGATCTGGACTGGGTGCTTTCATGGTTGCGATTGTCGATGTTCAGGGTCTCTCATTCCCGTGTTGGGCCTAGCACTGCGCACCCTGCGCCTTGTTTGTGAGCACCATTGGGAAATTGTCGTGTCTTGGGAGCCCCCGATGATCCTTGACGCAATGCACTGCGCTGGAATCGGGAGCCGCTCTCCACTCGCGCGCTATGGGATGGGATGTTTTCCCCCGCAAATGCAACCTCGTTACGACGTGGTGTCACTACAAAGCCTAATACCTGGAGCAACCTCTGGTGCCATGTGTCGGGATGGGCACAATCCCGTCCGCAAAAAGACACCAGGCCCGGCACTACGTAGAGCGGCAATTATGGTTGGCCGTGATTGGCCCGGTTAGGCACTGAAGGTTATGATCTGTTTAAGCTTAGGCTTTAGGTGGGATCTGCCCTCTCTCGTCAGGCAGGGATTGGTGCGCCTCTCCCACCGCCCCCGGATGCACATGATATCGTCCGAGTCGGCAGATGACGGCGTTTGGGGTCCTTCCCCGCAAGTCCAGGTGGATATCATGATCGCATCCGATAGCCTCGCGGGTTTTGCTTTTCTCTCGCGCTCTCTTGACTGACGGTGGTGGGGTTGCACGTCCAAATAGAAGGAGAAAGGAAAAATAGTCCCCTCTGAAATCGGGCCGTTCGATCGGCTTGCTCCCCCTCGATCCCTTGCGCGCTCAATTTAAAAATTTAACCTTGGCTAACACTCGATGTCGCAACGTCACTTTTCGCAGCCTTGTGGTCTGTTTGTTGATAGTTCCTGAAAGGGTAAGACAATTACTATGATCGGATACAGCCGCGCCATGTCGCTTCCAGGGATCATACGGTGCTTCTAAGGTCACACATAGCACTTGGTAATATTCTTCTTCTCGTGGAATAACTATCCCGACTTCTCCAACCCCAGCCCAGCCGCCCCATATCGTGTGCAACCTTCCCCACTGCCATGCCCGCCTGGATCACCGAGCCAAAGCCCAGCATTGTACGTAGTCAACTAGCCAGGGAAGTTGTAATGCTCGCCAAAGCATCGTTGACGTGCTCGATGCATCACTGTCTGTTTGCCAAGGTTCCCTAGGTCTAACTTCGGAGAACAAACTCTACTGGAGTATCCAAGACCGAATTTCCCCACTCAAGATTCAAATTTTGATCCCACGTGAGCTGGAGGGCGAGGTTAAATACATTCTCAAGTGCATAGACCGGAGGCGGCTGCACTATGGTATTAATCCGCATGCTATAGCCCACAGTAGGGGATCAAAACAACGATTCCAGGGCAACCCACGACACCATCAGGAATGGAACGGAGCCAGTGCCGAGGGAAACTCTATGCGTGTGATATTCCGCTTCAATCAAGTTGTCTAATGGTCCAAGGTTCTTTCCCACAGAGGTCTACCATTGCTGACTTACAGGACTCAAATATCATGATTATGATGATGTCCTTTGGAATGGGTTTCAACTGCATTATTCCCCAAACGTACACCAAAAGTACAATTATTTTAAGACAGAACTTGGCAATCACATGCAGCCTCAATGTGCTGCCTTCCACCTACCCAGCGGCAATCCATATTGCCGCTAGGAGAGATGGTTTGTGTTACAAACTGCAATATCAGTACTATTCTGAGAAGTGGGCGATTCTAAGCCAGCTGGCCTCGAGAGTCATGGATTGGTATGCACAACGAGGTCCAGGCCAGGTGAGATGCACTGCCGGCTTATATCACGTTGGAAGCGGTATGAGCCGGCAGAACTCCGCACCTCCATTTCCTAGCACCCGCATCCCATCATCAAGCCAACAGTGAGTAAAGCAGTGGCCTAGAAATACACGAGCCCAGTCAGCTCGGTTAAAGCCTGGACCTAATCATATCATGGCATCCATTTCATCCCTCCCCTTCGAGGTAGTGCTTCTCATCTCGGAAAACCTAAATCATGTCTTCGATGTTGCAGCTCTTGCACGGACTTGCCGTGGTACCTATGGTGCGGCTAACCGATTCCTATACGCGAGGGCAGCTAGAGAGTTCCCTTACATCATTTGCTGGGCATGCGAGACTGGCATGTCCGGTACAGTAAAATTCTTACTCGAAGCTGGAGTCAGCCCGAACTTTGTCTTTAGATCTACTCAGCCTAGGAATCTGATGCTAGCTAACCTTCAGAGGGAGTCTCGGCATGTTCTAGACACAATTTATCACCACAGGCAATACGTTGGAGAAAGAGAGGTCCCGAGGTTGGTAATACAGGCAGACTCCTGTGATACGCCTGACACTCACGAGAACGATGCACTGTTTTTCGGCCCGGACTACTCCCAGCAGGAGGATGATGAGCTACCACGCGACTTTCTGCGGTTGCAAGGACCGTACATTGATACCGATACGGATTTGTGGAGAACATCATGTGAAGTGGAGGGGAGTGAGCCTCTCGTAGATTTTCCAAGCCCTGGTGGTTCAGGGATTGCTGAAGCGGGTTTGGAGTACTACTGGTCTCCGTTGCACCTTTCTACGCTCTATGGATTTAAGAACGTGACAGATGTGCTGCTCAACGCCGGTGCACGTTTGATGATCCCCTGTAAAGGCCTCTGCGCATGCATGAGAGTCCAGGTTGGACGTTTATCTCCTTCCATAGGCCGCTATACGCCACTGCACTTAGCATTATGTTTTAGACGAGACGATATTGCAAGCACGTTGATGGACAAGGGCCTCAATTCCGTGGATTTGGGACGAAATGATCTGACTGTACTACACCACATCTCTGCACTTGGTCGTTCACCCATGCTGCAATTTCTGGCACCAGGCATTGCCTCGCTTTTACGCGTCGTTGATGCTGGAGGGTTAACACCCCTCTGGCATGCGGTCATCTGCCAACAGTACGGAGACCTTTTCCCTACGTTATTAAGTTATGGTGCAAGTATACATGACAGGATATATGACACGGGTTTTTCCATGCTTCAGTACGTATAACCCCCCGTGTTTGCGAATATAGCGTCTCACGAAAAAGTATTTCTGAAGTACTACTGATCCCAATTTGGTATAGTTATGCTTGCCTGAATGGAGATTTCGAAGGCGTCTCAAAGCTGATAGCTGCTGGGGCTGATGTCCACCAAGCTTGCTCGCCAGAGGTCCTGCCGCAGTTTGGACCCGTCACCCCTCTCGATATCTGCTGTATTTTAGATTACACCGATCTCATTTCCCGACGGGCTCGGTTGTGGCAAGGCCCTCAAGGAAATATGAGCTTTTCTGGACGCAGTGATTTCGACCAAAAGCGTCTCGCTATGGTGAGGGAGCTCCTCGAAAGTGGTGCAACCCCATGCGTATCGAAAGGAAATGGCCGGTGGCCCTCGACTCTTGGAATCGCAGCATCAACGAGGAATTTGCAGTTGTTGGAGCTTCTACAAGAATGGAAAGTAGACTGGGCATCGGCGACCGATGCAGTCCCGCTGGCCATCATACAGGGTTGGTGGACCAGAGTTCAAGGGAATTCTGACCTTAGATCATTCAATACGATCCGTTGGCTGTTGGACCATGGAGCCACTATTAACCGGGGAACATCAGCATTGACTGATGGCACACTCTTCGAACTATGCAGAAACAGCTGGGAAATACCATGGAAGCATGAAGTCATGGAAATCCTTCTCCATCGGGGCGCCAATGTGAATGCTGTCAACAGCAAGGGAGAGTCTCTGATGTGTGAAGCATTCACGTCCAGTGATCCTCCCATGTGCAGGATGCTCCTACGTTTTGGAATCAAGCCGGATCGCCCTAGCCTGCTCTTGCGAAATATGTTGAAAAACGTATTCCTTAGACTGCCATGTCATAACACCCAAGACTCCCAAACTGCGCTTGTTACGGAGCTTAACGAGATGCTGGACATTCTCTACGAAATTGACACCACGGAATCTTTGTACAATGATCCAAACATTATGCCAATTCTCCTTGAGAACTGGGTTCGCCCAATACAAAATTTACTCATGAACTCTGCGCTCCCGGACAATCCGCAGATACTCAGAATAGCAGCTTCTCAAGGCGTTGTCTACTCTCTTTCCTATCTTCCGCCTCTAATTGGCCCAAGGCTAGAATTAGCATTGATATATTCGAACTGGGTAGCGGCACGATGTATCCTGGATAGCGATGAAGGGAGGGACGCGCTTGAGAACTTCAACTCTCCCACATATCCAATCATCCAAGCTATTATCCAAGCACCGGCACCAGAATTAATTGGTTATCTCAAATTCTCCAGCCTGATTAGTCTGTGGAAAAGTGCACACGGTAGATTCTATGCCTTGGCCTCGACAGAAGAGAGGACCCGATTTGAGTTGCTGCACATAGCGTGTCACCAGGGTAGTTATGGTGAAAATATCCGGTTCTTCGTTCACGAAGGGATGGATGTAAACAAGTTGGGAAGCAGCACAATGACAGCTTTGGAAATCATATCAGCACACTTGAATTCTCGGACCGAACCTGAACGAGAAATGGATCTCAAGAGCGCTAAGACATTGATGAGACTGGGTGCACTTTGGGAGTCCAGGCCGAATGATATAAACGGACCACCATATCGAGCGGGTCTCGCGCGGAATTTAGACCGGATTACATGAGATGGAATCGGTCTGTCGATATGGATAGAATTAGCCACAAGAACGGTCTAACTGGATGTCCTTCTTACTGGTGGATGCCACTCGAGATTTGTAATATCTACTTGTATATAGTGGTCTTATCTAGATCTATTTTAGTAGGAGCTTATGGCCAAGATTTCGTCTAGCCCATGACGTTATTATTTCCAGTAGGATGTGTTCTTCGTTATTGGCTGTAATTTCTTTCCAACTGCCAGTGTCTTTGTTGATAACTAAAAGGTCATTTGATGTTAGATGATGGTCATATACCTACTGCAGTTGTCGAGGTTGCAGGCCTCGGCTCGGAGTAGGCTGCAATAGGTGCCGCAGCGATCCCAAATTCCTGCTCGAGTGTGAACCTATCAGCCAGTGATAACTGCGCCAACAAATACGACTTGGATTACAGCCAGGGCTAAGGAAAGTGATCACGGCGGTGTTGGAGAGTAAAACCATGATGGGGGAAACCAGACCTGCCTAAAGATTTGCCGACCGGGTTTTCAATGTCTAACCGTTTGCTCTAGTGGTATTATCGACTTATATCTGGAAAAACCCCTTGGATGAAATGGATGGGTGAAAGTTGGTTGTGACTGGCTGTAGACGCGCTGGGCCTGCTGGCCAATGACAAGTTCTCGGCCCCCCTCCCTTCTTCCCTCTCGGCTTGTCAAGAATCGTGGCAGAAGCGGACCTAGGGAATAAACTATTTCTTGTGCCACCATCTTCCACCACTCGGTGGTTAAGAGCGCTGCACAACGGCTCAGATAAACTCTTGGTCATGCGCCATCACGGTAGGTAAGGTGAAATAGGGTGTGGAAAGAAGCCTATGGCCGTTAATCCCTTCCTTGGTTGGCTGATGAGGCGTTATTCTCGCTGCCCTCGCGTGTGCCATGTGGTGGCGACCTGGAAGGATGAACTTGGTTGAGTTGGGTGGTGCGGGAGATTCCGTTCGCGATCAGCTGTCGCATAACTTTACGCCGGTCGTGATTATCTATTACGAAACTCAGCCCGCACATGGGGGGGGGGGGGGGGGCTGTGTACGACTAGGTGTATCCGCGTGTGCCGCCGGCGTGTGTGCCGCACCTGTGCAGAACTGAGACATCACTTTTTTGGCAGAATAAATCACGATCGGGAAACATGTGCACAGCAAAGTTTCTCTGCGTCAGCCTAACTCGGCGAACCGGCGAAGACATTTCTGCCACCCAAAAAAACTAGGAATAGCGACATGTTAGCCGCTCTCCTATTGCTGAGTCCTTGGCTGGTTTTCATGACTGAATCCGGATTTCCAGCTCTCTAGAAGTGCCAAAAACCGCTAGGTTTCGTAGAATTCTCGTGCAAATATAAGATATGATCAAATGCTCACAGCTGTGTCCTCTTGCCACTTTTCTACCTGTTCGTCTGATCTTTTGGCAGTAAAAGAACAGGAAGAAAAGAAGAAAAGAAAGCGGTCGGTTCAGACCCTGGATATTTCTTGTGTAATACTCCCGTGCGCCACACTCCACAACCAAATCTTACTCTCACGGCTCTTGTGCTCGCACATGATGGCTGGGCCGAATCCTATACCGTACATCGAATTTCTGGGGCTGGGTGCCTGGGTATATGATGTGCCGATGACTAAAGCACTTCTCCCATTATCGCTCCATATTGCCCAGCCAGCATCGGTGCTACCATCGGGCGTCACTACCCCTGACGATGTCGAAAGGCTCGATAGCCCAGTATTCACACCAGCCTGGTCGTACACTGCTTGGGGCTTCGGCCTGACCTATGACAGACCATATACTGGTATGATTTCACTGAACGGTAAGAAATCACGAGTGAGACAAGCAGGAACGACCATTGGATGGTTGTGTTCGATCTTGCAGCTAATCTGCTTGGATCATAGGTCAGTGGGATTGGCCAATCATCCCAGCGACGAGTTTAGGGTGTCACAAAGCCTCCAGCTCTTTGCTATGGATGGATGAAACCTATTATATCGACGACCTAAGTATGTAAATAGCGGTCACCCGTGGTTGTTGGTAGATATGGATTGCCCGTGCTGCCATACTTCAAATTCTACGTTAATATCCTCTGGAGACATCGTATTTTTGATAGACTACCAAGTCAAGTAAGTACAAAGTCCAATTTTGAATAATAGCAATGAATCTCTGCCAATTCGCAGAGAAGAAATGGTACTGCATCCTGAAGACGCGACCATCGGACAGTTGCAGGGTAATGAATGGGGGCAGCTTTGCCTAGGAGATGAAGATAAAATATAATCTGAAAACCTTGCTTAACAACTTTTACGCGTCACAGATATGAAACTTGCCAAGATTATCACTACCGAGGGAGAGATATCGACCGCCTCCTTCTGCTTTCCCTCCCTCCCTATGAACTCACAGACTTCCGAGAGTCTTATGGGGTCAGCCTCTCCGCCACCTCAAAAGTCAGTCGCGGCTCATAGGCAATATTCCAGTCCTCGCGTATGCCAAGCTCCTCGTTGTCAGCCCCGAACAAGCGGCGGTTACCAGCCGCCAGCTGCGGCGGCAGCTCGAGGGCCATGTCGGTGTTCTTGAGCCACATGCGGACGAGGTAGCGCACGCGCGTCGGGTGCGAGTCGACGAACCCCTCGCGCGCGTGAAGCAGCGTCAGGTTGTTGACGTAGGTGAGATCGCCGAGCTGCATGTGCAGGTGGCGGGCGTGCCGCGCCGCCAGTTCCTGCACGGCGGCCAGCGCCTCGACCTGCAGGGGTGTGAGGCGCGGCAAAGAGGGCGGGCGGGCGATCCCGGGCCCGCCGGTCAGGGCATCTGGGATGAAGCTCATGATGAGGCGGCCGCCGTGATGATAGAGCAAAGGTCGGGTTGATGGGGGTGAGAGCTGTCCGCGGCTGGGGTTAGAGGACAACGAGTTAGCATATTTTTATCTACGGTTATCGGATGCAGCGGTACAACATGCATACATTGCAGATTTTCAAGAGTTAATATGAAATCAGGAGAACTATCGGAAAACAGTCAATGTCTACTTACGTGTCAAATGGCCAATTTGGCGCGAGGAGGACGGGAATCAAGTGAGGCCGAGTTTTCAAGAGCTCCATGTAGATCTTGGCTGTTGAGGCGACCATGTGGCTGCCGCCGCTGGCAGGAAGGCCCCGGGTTTGCATGGCGAGGATATCACAGAAGAGGTCGGTATGAAATGCCTTCAATGACGAAACAGTAGAAAATGGCGGGCCAATAAGCACAAGTTCACTTGTGGACCAGCAAAAGAAAAGAAAAAAAGCTCACCGATGTCAGATTTGAGTCCCGAATCGGTCTCTCAGACTGCGTCGCCTCCATTGCCTTTGCCTCTCGGATGTGCCCTATGCTCATCCAGAGTATTCATTAGTGGCCACATAGACTATCAAGTAAGTGTAGCTCATTCAAGGGAAGCAACTAACCGAATAAGTGACCCTTGACATCCTGTATGCCTCTCTTGTCTCCTATGTAAGAGGAAATACCGAGAAAGATGAGGACATTATCCTCTTGCGAGTATTTGGCCGGGTCGAGACCTCGCAAAGCAAAGAAGCCCCGACCAAAGTGAAGCTCTTTTGCAAGCTCAAAAAGCCGGCCAGCGAGACTCGGAAGGGGAAAGTTGTCACATCGGATGTCTTGGCCATCTAGCCCAAGATCTATTATACAAAGAGTTTAGCTTACAAGTTGAGTGGCTCAGAGGCCGAGGTAAAACGTATTGGAGGTAGAAAAGAAGCCTAGTGGGAGACCTGCCTTTGAAACTTTCAAGTGCGGCTTCGATCTCGTGGATCTCGCCTGTCGTCAGGACATATGTATATTGCTCCTCATTCCGAAAATCGGCGCCGTCCCACGCCACGATTGGCTGCTCCCATGTTGCCCAGCCATTGATTGGAGTTGCCCTGAGTGGGGGAGCGCGGAGACTGTTGCGAAACCCGTCCCACCAGATGCTCCTGCCCACGAACTCGTGCTTGGGTGGTATGGTATTACAGAAGCTGTGCTTCAGGAAACTATAGTTCGCCGTCTCTACGATACATTGGGCGGTGGCCATTGTGTGTGTTCAGTCAAAACTTGGCTTCAGCGAGGATTACACCTGTCTGTCGTTGGGCATGAGTGTGAGCGCACTGGGTGTCATTTTGGAAGAGCGGCCAAGAGAACTGGCTGGGCAATATGTATTAATTATCCTGCTGGCTCCATCTCTGCTTAATCCACCTACATGCCTAAAAGATCAGAGATAGACAACGTGGGAAAGATTGGGAGGGAGAGGACGGGGGCGTGGTGGGCGGGGTAAATTGAGGCTCTGCGAGCATGAGGAAGTCCTTCCTCTTCTCGGCATCGACTGTTGGTGTGTTGAGGGCTTCCGACCGTGCAGGGTTGTACGAAAGCCATTCGATATGGCGTGAGACACCTGTTATCAACCGACCATCTTCGAATCAGCACACCCACTTTGGAGAATAGGACGAACTCATTGGTTTGATTTCCAATCGTCCATGCGCGCGATGGTCAGGGAAGGTGTCCTAGAACCGGGTAGCCGGCTATGTTATTGGCCATTGCGCAAGAGCCTCCATATCCTGTCAAGACTTCAGCTGCCAGGTCTTTTCGTGATCAGCAGTCGTCATGAGAATGCAACACATGCTCATGATGCACTGCATATTAATGGGGGGCGCTCGTCAAGCAGCGAACGAAACCGAAAGAAAGGGTGAAAGATGGTGTGGTATCGTTGCCAAGGTCGTCGGTAGGTTGCCATTTGCTCATGTATTGGTCGGTATTGGTCTGGAAGACGGCCCGGGATGATGATCATTGAGCAGAGCGGCACGCATAAGAGCCGCAATGCCATCCAAAATTGCTTGCGGGCACAGCAACAGCACTTCCGCACTCGAAATGGAACCCTCGCCGAGCATGTTCGACGCCATCATGTATCCGACGGCTCTCTTTGCAAAGACTGTCGAGGATCCCAACTCTAAGTCCGCCGCATGTCCATTTGAGGCGTCTCAGCTCAACCCCAAAAATCGGCCGAATTCATTGGATCTACCCAAGAGACGAAGCTGGAGGATAGATGGAGGTGAATCAAACGGGATCAGATTCTTTGCAATTCCATCATTTGCTATTGGACGGCCACCACTGCGCATTGACGTCTTCCTCTCGGTTCAGATGGGCCGTCTCTCGGAACTGAGGCACACCCTCGAGCTTCCCAGAGCCCATCTTGTCGGGGGTTCCGAGCTAGAGCGCCTTGGTATTTCACGAATCATCTTACAAAGGCTCCAGTCTTGGTATGATTCGACACCGGGCTTGGAGGTGACTTACATGAATATGCCATTCGGATCTCGTATTATCCTGGAACAAGTAGGCGTTGCTGTAGATAAGGCCCTGGTCCATCTCGTCCCCAATTACGACATCGAGAGACAATGGCTCGCTAAAGAAGAGCTTCAGGCCATGTGGCAGCTTCCGAGCGCCAACTGGCCACCAGCTATCGACCACTCAGATCTGCAGCTTGTTAGCCAAATGCATGAGGCCATCTCCATCGTCCGACTGGCGCACTTTCCCCAGTCAGAGACCTTCGTTTTCAAGTCTGCAAGTACAGATATGAAATACCTTTATCATGAACTCAAGATGTTGCTCACGATGAGGCGACACCCACACATTATACTACCACCGGTGTATGTGGTAACAAAAAAGTGTCTCTTCGGAGGTAAAACTGGTGTCTGTGGATTCATCCAGAATTTCTTCCCTCTCGGAACTCTGCGTGATGCACTGAGCCAGAAGCTCCACGGCCTAAGCATATCACTTCAGGACCGTGTACGATGGGCAAGGCAGCTCGTATCTGCCCTCATCCATATCCAATCGGCGCCCACAGGCTTTTACACGGATCTGAAGCCAAATAATATTCTGCTTCATCAGTACCGAAACGGAACTGGGATTCTATTGGTAGACTTCGAGCAGCGCAATTCGTGGTACACATGGTCACCACCAGAAGTGTATTACGTGGAATACTTGGAGAATTTGGCCTCTTCTCACCCTGATCATGACTCTCGAGGAGCATATTCCAAACTGTTGCAAAGCTACATACCTGGGTGGCAGCAACATGACAACCATACGCGCTACTCTGATTCCACATTCGGGTTTAGCAAAGCGTGGATCTCACTAAGCTTACCCGAAAGGGAGGCAGCACAAGTGTTCATGTTGGGCAAGATCTTGTGGTGCATATTTGAAGGGGTTCCTTTCCCCAATAGTTGCGTGACGCCGGAGACTTTTCTGGAAGCACCGTGTGACCAGTCATTTCCCGAGTTTAGAAAAACGCCACCACTTCTCCGAGAATGCATTCGGCAGTGTACTGCAGGCGCCCCTGAATGGGATGGCCGTCTGCCGTATGTGGTCAGATCGGGGGACAAGCTCTTTCCTCGAGGTAGAGCCGGTCAAGCGGGCGAGCTGGAAGGAATATGTACCGAAACGCAGGAGCATGCTCGTTTATGGTGGCAGAATGAAGTGGCTGATGCACAAAGGTTCCTCACTGCACGAGTCAGGAGAAGGAATAACATAGAGACGCAAAGAGATGCTGAAATACTCACTTTTATGGACCAAAGGCCTTCACTCCAAAATGTTGAAGAGATTCTTGAGAGGTTTGAGCGAATACTATCAGCTTCTGACCTAGTTGATCCAAGGATAGCCTAAGACTGTATTCAGTTCAATATATTCTTTTTAGTTTCGCCCCTGACCGGGCTTTCCCCAAGTAATGTGATTATGACGTTAACAATACCATTGACGCATTCTGCGTGGCATGATATTGTATCATTCAACTGGATTAGTGAGTACGAGACATTGTGCCAAGAAATTGTAATATCGGTCTTTAGAGATTTGTGCCAAAGTTGAAAGATATTGTAGCTTCTTCCCCTGTCTGTGCTTTCTAGATGACAGCCAAGTTTTCTCCTACTGACCTTTTATTTATGCCGAATCAACTAACGCCAATCGACTCTGAAGAAACAAGCACCTTGAATGTCTCCTCGCAGTTTTTCTTCTAGCTGTCCACCTATCGTTGGAGTCCATACCATGGCAGGCAGTTCCTTGAACTCCTCCTCGTCTGCCACTTGGACATGAACCACTGCCAATTTCTTGAAGCCTAACTTGGTGTAAACCAACGAGCCCATTGGGCTTGCAAATAGTGACAGAGCTACATCGTTCCTCTCGGCTCTCTCCATGCCCCATTTCATGAGCATAGTAGCGGCTCCCTGACGACGATATTCAGGATGAGTGGCCAACATTAGGAGATTTAGCTGCCTATTGCCGTAGACCTTGTCAAAGTACCGGCTCTTGGCGGCATTGAAAACTTTTCTAAATTCAAGCATCCTGGCTGGGTTGGCATCCCGTCGCTCAACATGGTCCGTTGGGGGTTTCATTCCTGGGGCCATGGTGAGCTGTCTAGCCGTGGCTCATTGGCATGAAGGCATAGAAAACTACCTGGTATTTGTTGGGCACCCGGAGAGAGCAGTCCTGGGAGAGCCCACATGCTCATCGCAATGAGCTTTGTAGTATGCTGACCTTCTTCGCTGGCAGCCTCCACGACCATGGCAGCATACGTCCCCGCCTCGACATTGTGAAGGTATTCTTCGAATCGAATGCGGCTGTACTTGTAATGGTCATCAGGGTAATCCTTGGCCCGGGGATACCGATAAAGCCAGAATGGATCGTCTGGAAGCGCGGCCAATGCCAATTCAGTTATGGCCTCTAGATCTGCCAAGGTCGCAGCACGCATCGCCATTTCTCCAGACTTCTTTGAAAGAGAAATCAGTCGTTTGGTCTGAGAAGCATGTTCGTGGAACAAACTCTTCACTTTTTCCAGAAATTTAGGAAGACAAGACTACATCGTGGATTGCCCACCTTTCAATTGTCCACAGAACCCGGGCAACACGTAGGCCAGTGGAGATGTCACAAATAAAACGCCTTATGGCAACTTAAGGACCGCCACTGGACGCCAAGAACATCGCGCTATAACCACGACCATGTGATGGCACAACTACTAGACATAGCTGTGAAGATCACGGATTGGGTGCCAGGGTCATTCTCGCATCCGAACATCCGCTGCGGCTTCACCTCCATGCAGCCTGCCTTGGTCCTAACCAGTCACGTGTATCGCGAGGCGTTCTTCCAAGGTTGAGGGGAAGAGGGGGCACCGGCGAACCGGTCAAGAAGCTGAATCAGCCTGGCGGAAAGCCCAGACGCACGCAGGATACCAGAAATAGACAAGGCTTTGTACCAATTTGCCCTCTTTTTGCTTTTTTTCCTGCCTGCTTGTCTTAGTACAACAAGTATCAATGCTCGACTCAAGACACCATAATACGCAAACCTGCCGGTAGATCTTTTTTGTGTCACCGTCGAAGTGTCGGCTTTTCTTTTTCATCTCCTCTGCTGGTCTTACAGGTTCAACACGAATATTGAACCTCCTCCATTAGAATTTGTTACCAGCCCGTTGTCTGATCAGCTCCATTGTACGTGTCCACACATAGATAAGACAATCGAGAATGGTCAGTTTCTGTCCAATACCTGCGCAGTTTCGGCAGCCTTAACAATCTCTTCGCAGTTACAGTCGTTGAAACGAAAACGGGAGCCCCAATCCTGGCTCGAAAATGCAGAGCCAGGGAAGAGGCACAGACCCAGTGATGAGGCAGAGACGTTGATCATGAATTCCCCTCAACTTGAAGAGTACCAGTGGCGTGCACTTCATCATGTAGAACACACGACGGGGCAACCAATATCGTTACTGTACCAACTCGCGCTGCGGTACCAACAACAACGGCAAACAGATATCTTTCATGAAGCCCTCGAAGTGGGCTTACATCAGATCTTGTGGCCACTGGCTGTACAGCATACCCTAAATAATTTGCAAGGGTTTCCTCCGATCCCCATGTTCTCCTCTGAGGTCCTATGTGGTACCAATAGTCCAGCACTACAACATAACAACACCGAGGATAATCCGTACGCCTTTCGCCCAGTTGATATGGCTACACCTAATAATAACATTCTGTTGGATCTTCCCATGGAATCTCATGCACATTCTAGCAACGATGGAGTGGATCAAGCCTGGATGTCCTCCCTCTCTCCACCTTTTTTCATGACGGCAAGCCCCTGGGATGTGACAGGCCAAGAGAATTTGCAAAGCCCGACCCTCCAAGTCCCTATTCATGGAACTCATTCATATGGCATAGGGTATTCTGGCACAGATTTTCCATTCTATCATACAGGTGTTGTGGGTAATATTATGCAGCCAAGCACCTCTCCTATAGTTTCGGACTATCAAAGCCAAATGGCAGCGGGGAGCAACAGTACTGATGCAGGGAATATTCAGATGGAAGATACAAACTTAATGGCTTACAGTACAATGAGCGAAGGAACAGTAGTGGCAAACTCAAGTACTCCCCCTGTGGCAGACAGCCCGAGCGCAGCGCCACGCCCGCCACGCAATCAAGCCGTCCCAAAACACAAAAGGGCACTTGATGAAACTGAAAGAGCGCAAACAGGATTGACACGGAGAAGAGGCGCCTGCGTTCGTTGTCGTCTTCAAAAGATTCGGGTATTTTATGTAAACTGTTCTGGCCTCATCAGATATATACTGACGTACAAATAGTGCATCCCTTCCAGCGAATCGAATTCGTGTGTGAGCTGCGAAAACGTCAGATATACAGCACTGATACCTTTAATATGCACGCGTATGAAAGTGACCGAAGCGAAACTGTTCCAAAAAGACAGCCACCCCCAGTTTCGATGGAGCCGCCGATGGAGGTCCATGGAGTATAACGAAATAACAAACTGGGCCTCAGATGTGGTGAAGATCATCGAGGTGACCCAGGATGTGAGCAATCTGTCTTATAAGCTTCGTGTGCGTCAATTCGTACCACAAGAAGACGATTCTCTTCAACGAGAGTGGAAGACCCAAGGTGTCAAGCATTCCTATCCGTGTGCTAATTTCGCTATTGAAAACATGGCGGAAACTGGAGAATACCTGAAAGGGGTTGTAAACGCGAGCATTGAGCCGTCAATTGACCACTACCTGTCTGAGTCTGACTCGTTTCTCTCCAAGACCTATAGGACGGCTCTAAAATACTCGGTGGACTTGGAAGTAAGTCCAACAAGTCACAACTAGTCCACCTCCACATAAGATTTCGCGAACAAAACTGATAATTCGCTCTTGCAGAGAAGTGATGAACAAGACCTATTGAAGTCAGTTTTGAGATTCTGGGTATCAATGCGAATGGAGTCTCGATCTGAACGAATATGCGGCACTGAATCTCTTGGCATGCAACCGCAAAATTGGGATCGGGGTTGCAATAATTACAATCAGATCCTGATGCCACCGGTCATCAGCGCTCAAATAGAATTGATGATGACTGTCGCCATACTTCAGCCTCTGAGCCAATCCGTGCTCAAAAGTCTGCTAAAGCTTATAGAGAAAGGCAAAGCCCACTCGTGGCTCACCATATATCTTTCCCTGTTCATACTTTTGCATAGCTGTGCGCTTTTGACCGAATTCGAAAACAGACAGGCTAGGAAATATGGGCTGGAGGTGAGAAATCTCAGTTTCAGATTGCCTCAAGCATATCAATTACTGGACTAACATTAATGCCTGTGGCAAGACCCGATATGTGAACGATGAACTCGTCAAGGAACTCCACCGTGGCGCAGATATTCTTCTCATTTACTTTCACTACCGCAGCAAAGGAGGTTCTCCTTTGCAGGTAGATCTCGAGGCATCTGATATCCATCGTGCAGGGCTCAACAGCGAGCTCGTCTGTTTCCTAAGGGAGAGTCGGGAGCATATGAAGGCAAAAGGTATGTTTATCTCCCACATCGAACCAATGCAACTGGCATTGCTTGTCTCCTTGCTTTAGTACTCTGTGTATGTTCGCTAGCTAACCGCTTATTTCATAGCCAATTACGTTAAATCTATTCGAAAACAAAAGGTTTTCGAAGATCCTTATTGGTTCATTTCTCAGCTATATGACGCTGAGTGGGAATCAATACCAACGATTTAGTTGAGATTCGCGTCTATCAAGGACGAGAATCTCCAAGCATATCACATGACACTCTCATGTTGATCATAACGTTTACCAAGCGAGATATCTCGCTTGTATGGATTGAAGATCCACAATAGAAAGAAGATTTTTTTCTCTTTCGAAATATGTAATTTTAGACATTGGCTCTCTACTCACCTGAGGCCACAGAGCATCCCTAACCTTCGTTTCCAACTCGATAGATTTCATTTGGTCACTCTTTCACCTTGTAAATTGGGCTGGTACCAATTCGGCTGTTGGCCATTACGGAGGCGAAGCAAGTGCCCAAAGCACATGCCGAAGTGGGTGATGTGTATTTGCAAGTGTTGGTGTTCGGCCCTGTTCAAAATCACCGTTGATGGTTTGCTTGACTATCTTGTCTGTTTCAAGATCTCCGTATAAAGCTTTGTCTGTACTAGTCGGATTATCTTTTCCTGGAGATGGGTAAACGGAGCCTTGGAGGTGTATCACTTGGTTGAATTGGACTTTTTGTATACTCGATTAACCAAAACTCAACATGAAGAAGGTTCTACAGCAACTCGCCCTAGCTACAATATAATGTTTAGCTCTGCAGTTCCCTCTGCATTCACTTTCAACTTGTGCGCCAGTTCTGCCGAATGCACAGCCCAGGCCTCGAATACTTGCAATACGGGGAGTATTAAAAGTACTAAAGGTACCAGCTGTCCAAACCCTTCAATCATATTTTCTTCACTCTTTTGATCATCCACCATCAGAGACTGGCCCGATTGTCGATCCTGATCATGTGCAAGTATCCAGAACACACCAAGAATGAACCATGTTACCGATATCAGAAATGCGAACAATTCCGAGGCGAAAAAGTACCAAATCCACCGAAATGGAAATTTGATCCAGACCCGAGTTCTTTCACCCCCATTAAAAATTGCAATAAAACGGGATGGCCAGTCCGCATGCTCAGCATTCTGCGCAAAGCGAATACGAATCTTATCATTCCACCACTCCCTCGCATGGGGAATGAGCATAATGATAGCCAAGAGGTTGTCGTACAGAATGAAGAAGAAGTTAATGATCATCCACTGCTTTGGAACTCCATCTTTTCTGCCACTCACGTCTAGGGTGCACTGTGCCGGACACTCGAACTCTTCGTACCAATATTCGTATCCCGAAACCCAGCAGCAGTAAAGTAGCAGTACTGCCGTAGAGCCCATGAGGAATATACGAATCCCCCTCGCTAAGGTAGAACTTATTCGCTTCTGTGCACGCGACGGCTCTTCTCCGCGCCTCTCCTTCTTCGCGCTTTCGGTATAGCTCCGCACGACAAGAAGCGAAAGTCCATGTGTATTTACGCTTAGCCAGACCAGATCTGTGACGATACTGAAGTGGTATACGGAGATGCTCTTGGCAGAGAGCCGAATAACTGCGGCGACGAGCATAGCCATTCCTGTTACAAGTTGTGTGTCACTGAGACTAAGAACCACATCCTTGGCTGTTTCCGCGATTACCATGGACACTGAGCCCGTTTTCTCCTGAACCCATTCGCAGATATATCGTCGGAGGTAATAGTCGCACCTGTTATAGGTCCCGCCCTTAACTCTCGTAGTCCGACTGAAGACAAGGCAGACAGCAGTAAAGACGAGTGTGAACGCTGCAGAGGCGATAAAAGCAATAATCACCTGGAGCCAAGAAGAAAATCAGTCAGACTGGTTCACTAATCTAGCTGGTAATTATAATGAGCCCACTCACTCCAACTCCAGCAATGTCTGGATCTGCCTGCAGTGTTGGGCAGGAACAGTAGAATTGCGCATCTGCTCGCTCTGATTCACAAGATGCAAAGCTGTCATCTAACCAGAATCTGTGGCTACCGACTTTGCACCTTGTCCAACCATCAGCATTATCATCCATTTGTTTCGCTCAACGGCGATTCTTTCCTGGGGGAAATGCGGTAAAAGGGGGAAAGGAGAAGAAGAAAGTCTAATGGCAGGCACCATAAATAGATGTTGACATGAATCTGGTAGGTGTTGCACTATTTCTCTTGTTTAAGGTCTGATTGCAACTACGTAGGACAGAAGATGATGTCTTGTGAGAAATATCTGAACGATCATTACCTAAATATTATAGTGGGTTGGACTTATCTGCGAGTAGTGATACCGAGGTAAGGCTACACTTTGTTCAGTTTCAGCCGCGTTACAATGCCGGGATCTGTTCAGCTTGGGCGTCACCACTCCAGTGCGTATTCAGCTTGTCTTCTGTGAGGGAGGCAATATTAATGCCTCAATCGCCGGCAAACCATATTGTGATTCGACTGTATTCTGTCCGTATGCGGAATTGCATCATGGCAGGCCAATGAGCAGGCCAGTGCATAATGACCATGGGAGCGGGTCCAGAGCCTCTTGTGTTTCTCACCACACCACCATTGGGGGCCAAGAGAATGGTACCGTACCCGCAAACTCTCTCATCTTTATTTTCAGCTCTACTTTAGGCTTCAGCCATTTGTAATGAGGATTCTTTAAGCAAGACTATCATGATTTGGAAACAGGGCCACCGGCTTAGTTCACGTCGCAGCTTGGCGCCCGTCTCTCTGTCCGCATCCAATCAGAAGCACGGTACTAATAGACATACCGAAGAAAGGCGGCTCTGTCACAATACTGTGCCGACTTCAATCAAATCAGCTTCACGATGAGCATACGCAGCAGCGCCATGATCGTCGGGCTTGCGATGCTCCCTGCCGAGACTGTAGCTCAGAGCACGACATGTCTGGTGGTATCGATACCTGCCTCTGCAGAAACGTTCAGCTATAGGAGCGGCGAGACCGTGCTCTTCCCCGACACCACATTCACGGCGGCGACGCAGACCACCATAACCTTCGACGCGACCATCAGCGCCGAGTGCTTCACCCTCAGCCCTGGGCAGACGCTGCCCACCTCCAATGTGCTACCCTTGGCCAGCGTTACGTGCACCACCGACCGCTCCTACCCGGGCACGACGGCGTACTACACCGTGACCTCGGGCCAGGTCGAGAGCTGGCTGGCCGACACCACCTACACCGCCAACAGCACCTTCACCTTCACCAGCGCGCCCACGAGCTACCTCAGCTGCGACCCGGTGTTCGACTTCGAGAACCCAGCAACCTGCAACGAGGTCACGCCGCTGACCTGGGCCTCGCTGGCGCTGACGTTCGTCACCATCCAGCTCACCTGGTGGATCTTCGAGCTGCCGCTCCTCTTCAAGAAGCGCGGCGACGGTGGCGGGATCGCGGCCTTCCTCGACGCCGTATCCTGGACCTGCGTGCGGATCCACGGCCCGGCCTCGGCGGCGGTCATCGCCGCCTACCGCGGCGACGACGTCTCCGAGTTCGCGCGCGTGTACTACCTCGGCATGCGCGGCCGGGAGGAGCCGCCCGCGTGGACGACCTGGAAGCTCTGCACGTGCGTGCTGTCGGATCTGGCTACTATCGTCGCCACCGTCATCACCATATACCAGTCGGCGACGCTGCCGGCCCTCGACGCCAGGCGGTTCGGATACAGCTCATGGATGTACCCGTCCCTCCCGGTGGCGCTGATCGGCCTGTCTTTGTTGCTGGGCGAGCGTGTGCTACCACCAGCAAGACGCAATAGTTGGGTGCTCCTCGGGTTTTGCACCGTGCTGGTTATTTCAGTTGGCGCGGCAATTCCGAGTGCACTCAAGAAATTGGGCAATGCAGATGATTTATGGTATATTCCAGTTGTTTGCTATTCCATGATGATATGTCCATTTGTGCTTCTCAGTCCATCCGTGCTCCCATTAGCAGTCGTGGCTGCATGGTTCTCAAGAGTTGGCGCGCTGGGCCTGGCGGCACTGGACCATTATGCTGGCGGACAACCGTACTGTAAGATGCCGGGGATCGGGTTCGCGGTAGTGTATATGACGCTGGGAGGCGTTGCTGCGGCCCTGGGTGTCGTTGGGACTTTTTGGCATGGCAGAAGTATATGGAAGGTAAAGCCTACAGGCCGTTTAAATTATCATTAGCTATGTATTCTAGCACTGAGTCAGATGTATATGACTATATGGCTAACTTAAAAAATTTCCCTTTTCAATGTTTGTCACTACGCGAGAGTCTGTTGTTATGTGAGCAGACTACGTTTGCATCTTAGTCGCGGTTCACGGTTTATTTGACTGTATTCTAAACACACAAGTATTGCGCAGTATAAAGCTGCTAGCATATTAGTTATAAGTAGTTGCTATATATTACCAATCCGCCAAAAGTGGGCTCTCTAAGACTAGACTTCATCCTGAGGTGAGGAAACGGAAAGATGGAGACGTCGGGGCGGGCGAACCCACTCCTTTACCCGACTAGTTCTGCCGCGCCGGGCCGTATCCATACGTCGTACCCACTAGCACCGAAACGGGTCTGACACCCTGGGACCTCAGCTGAGCGAAGTTTCTCGTATCCGCCCGCTACAAGAATATCCCGCCAACTCGTTTGCTTTTTTCTGTCAAACAGCAGTTACGCTACGGCCGTGAAAGCATGTGCCTCTATCGACGCTAGTAACAAACACAACTCGCGGCGAGAACAGAAATGGGGGAGACGATAGCGAGGACGACGCTGCAGTACATCCCACTTGACCCCAGCCGCTCGGAGGTCCGGCTGCTGACGATCTTGCCAGGGCGCCACGATGCAGAACTGCGCTGCTTGCTGGCCGCGGCGTCTCTGGACGATCAACCGCGGTACGAGGCTCTCTCGTACGTCTGGGGTGACCCGCAGCGGCTGGCCCTGAAGGATATCACCGTCAATGGCACACCGGTCTCCATCACAGCCAACCTCGCGTCGGGTCTGCGCCGGCTCCGGCAGCGCCGCGCCCGACGCACGATCTGGGTTGATGCCGTGTGCATCAATCAGGCGGATCCGACGGAGAAGAACCACCAGATCCCGCTCATGAGCCGCCTGTACGAGAGCGCTGAGGCCGTGGTCATCTGGCTCGGCGAACCGGGCAGCGGCGACCTGCAGCTCTTCGCGGAGCGGGCTAGCGCGCGCTACGTGGAGAGGTCGACAGCGGCGGTCCTGCGCCGCTTGGGGGCGTACCTCCGGGCTCTCATCTCGGCTGAACACCGTTTCACTAGGCACATCGACTCTCTACACGTAGCCCAAGGCATGTACGAGCTACTGGGTCACGAATACTTCTACCGCATGTGGACTTTTCAAGAGTACCTCCTAAACCCGAAGGAGCCCGTGTTTCTCGTTGGGAAAACGGTACTACGACTAGACAAGATCATGCCGCACTTGTTCGACATGCTTTCCTCCGAGACGGCCGCGCTGGCGGATATTCTGAGTCGCCGACCGCAGTACGAGGACAGCCCAAATACGAAGCTACGAGACCTGTGGAGGCAAACCCAGAACTTCTTATCCATGGAAGACCGCGCCAAGAGGATCCCGATACAGACCTACGCTTCTAAGACCTTCTCGGTGCGGCTGGCCATCTCCATGCGTGGCTTCGAGCGGTCTATGTACTCGTTGCTCGTGCAGACCGCAGACCGAGCGTGCTCCGATCCGCGGGACCGCATCTACGCGCTCTACGGGCTCAACGCCCGAATCCAAGCCGCCTTGCCCCCTGATTACACCAAGCCCATCGATCAGGTGGTCCTCGAGACTGTAGCGTATATGGTAAACTACGAGCAAAAGGGCCATCAGGTCCTCGCGTCCATCTTCCCGCTGCGACCCGAGAGGCTGGAAACGGCCGCACATCCCTCGTGGCTGCCGGACCTGACCCACCAGCTACGAAAAGTGCCGAGACGTAACCTGGAGTGGAGCCTCAGCGGCAAAGCCAGAGCGGTACCGATCAGGGTGTCTTATGATCTCAAAACGCTGCATCTCCCGGTCTGGGCCTTGGGTCACTGCAAGGTGGTACTCATCTTCGAAACCACTCTCCCGCGACTATTCGTACAGGTTGCCTCGCTCATCCGCACGTCGGAGGTTGCTGGAGTGCCGAGTCAGGAGTGGATGGCGGGGCTGCGGCGAAAGGACCTCCTCCCGCAGAGACTGGCGCGGGCTTGCTATTACCACGACAAGCAGGTCCCATTTCACGAGACCGAAGACATTCTATCGACCTACAAGATCATTGCCCGATATGCCGAAAAACGGCGGCTCAAGCAGTTCAAGTGGGGATCGTCAGGTGCAGCTAGAGATATGCGGCCGACTTCGCGTACACTAGCTGGGAAGGCGCTCATCGTCACGGAATCGGGCGAGTTCGGGATATGCTCTGGCCAAGTTGCGGACGGCGACGTTGTAGCTGTCTCTGCCCATCTAGGACAACCAATGGTGCTCCGAAAGGAGGAGCAAGTGCAGAAGCAGCACGAACGGCAAGGCACCGATAAGCAGCAGGAATTTTACCGCATCGTCGATTGGGCATTCATCGATGGTCTCGACATCCAGGAGAGCCAAGACTCGGAGATGGTCAAGGAGCTGAAATCACGCGACCTGGTCTCCATGCAGCTGCATTGACAGTCGTAACGACCGAGATGAAAACAAACCTAAAATATTGGAGCGACAGGATAACTTCACCTAAAGATGAGGTAATAATCGGCTACTATTAAATGCCCGACTTTGACAGAATGTCGGTCTTATCCAGTGAGGCATTAACTCGTGGTGTGTAGATCGGTGCGAACCGGATTCGACCCAGCCCTTTTTGCGGGTGAGGCTGCTACCCCTGAGACTTTCTCGCCGTAATTAGGCCTTTGAGATCTCGCCACTTTGATCATTTATGGAGCCCTCATAAGAAAGAGAAAATTTTCGTCCCTCTTCTCTGCTCGTGTCAATGAGGTATTTTTCGAACAATGAGTGGTTGTGGTACACTGCTTTCCACCACGAAGCCGTAGTTGTTGTGCCATTGTGAGAAGGACTTCGACTCCAAAGCCGGACTCGAACGGGCCGGGTGGATTGTGGCTCATGCCGGGGTGGTGCTTCAGCCACGGAGCTCTCCAGCAGACCACGCTGCGTCTGTAGACTCGGATCAGGCAGCGTCTCTCCGGGGAAAAGGAATTCTGGAAATGAAGAGGGAAAGAGGTACAAGTACAAAGATGAGGGCTGATCCCCTATAAGGGAGCAAATTCGGGGCGACTAGGGTAAACCATCCGCGCTATGGGAGAAACCCGGGATCGCGATGTCGCCTTCCATGTTCCAGAAGTAGTAAAAAACCGGGTACCGCTTGAAAACAAAAACGAGGCTCCGCCTGAAGTTTTTAGGGCTTGGTCAGCCAACCTTTCGGGAGCCCACGATGACTAAACTCAAATGTGACATGGCCATCCTTTGTACTCTTTTCCAATTCCAAATTCAAACTTCGCCCCTGCCCATGGAAGGGCCTGGAAGGGCGTCCAATTCTGGGCCCAAAGCAGAGTGCATTATTGAATTGGCGAACTGTGTATCAGAGTATGACGTGCTGGTAATTTTGAGTCGCACGTGTAGCGCAGCAACACCACACGCTTCTTCGCGTGGGTTTCCGATGCGAGTACCGTGAAGCTCGGAGAAGTGGGGACGAAGAGGGTCCACAGCTTTTGCAGCTTCTGCTCTGTTACCATTAAGTGCCCGTTCGATGAATCCCGTCAGCAGAGCCCCATTTCTTTTTTTTAGAGGCCTGTGCTGGCAAATGGCTGGCGCTAACGCAGCAGAATTTGTGGACTGGTCTCACTGAGAACTGCTCGGAGAGATTTCGGTGCTCTGCGTTGCTTTGCACAGGTTGGTGATGAATAAGTCGCGGACCTGGGTCGGTAACTCAACTTTAATTGGGCCTCCATGCGCGACAGCACGGTCTGCGACAGCCGGGAGATCGTCTCCATCGGGTGTTTTCGCACATTGTATTGTAGCAGGGAGCATGGATACCCTCAGACTCTACTGCGTTTAGCTCGTGGTGGTGATAAGTCTCTTACTTGAGAACCTCTACTCCGTAAGTAGGTGCAGAGTTACAGAAGTAAAGTCAAGTACGTAAGCACCTAACAGCCAGTTCACATGGGTGCAGAGTGGAGCATGGGGACGTCAGTCAGCGAGGTGGGCCAGGCATCTACAGTGGTGGTTACCAGGAGGGAAAACAACCAAAACTCGCTTAGGGCCTGCACTGCGACGTGTCACAAATCTTGAGCCTCAACTCGATGGTTACACTGAGATTGAGATTGTGTACGATGCGAGGCAAGGCAAGGCAAGGTAAGGGCGCAGATTCGGCAGAGGGACGGGATCTGAACTGCCTTTGCGTTTGGGGTTTGGTGTGTCTTGTTCTTGCTTTCGCTTTGCCTTTGGCCCTAGCGCCAAATCGAGCAACTCGGGTCTGGCTCGGCATTCCCTGGCCGGGGGGCTTCGTGCGGTGGGTCCTGATTCAGCCCTTTGCGCAGAGCCCGGGCCGGATCCGAATCTATCGTGGTGATTACACGCTCTGCCATGCAGCACGGCATTACCACATGCAGCAACTTTTGTCTCTAGGTAACCTGCAAGAAAAATACACCAGCCCCAGTTTTATATCGCTAACTGCGAAAAGATGGCGTCTTCGTGCTCCAGCTACGTGACTCCTGCTCGAGTACTTATAAGCAACCAGAGTCGCCTCCTCCGCTTTCATAATACACCACACATCAGTAATCAGCTTCGCCATCCACTTAAAACAACTACACATCCCTAGTCACTCATCTCTCCTCTCTGAGTTAAGACTTACGTATCTACTTACACACATTCGCCTCAACACCATAACCCTCCATCTTTTGTAAAACATAAAATACCATGGCTGACGAGGAACACGGAGCAGACCCGGTGCCTCTAGCCCGCGTCGAGACTATCACGAGCCTCCAGGATCTTGGCCTCACCGAGGTCCCCGCGCCCCTCGACTACAACTTCTCCCAAGTCGTGGCGGATCACAACCCCGTCTTCCCCGAGGAGTACACCCTCGAGACCGCCACCGGTTTCGTCCCGGAGCAGGTCATTGAGCAGATCCGTAGTCGTGAGACCATCCACAACCAGCCGCATCAAGACCCCGAGCGCACAGATGGAGAGTCATCCTCGGACCTCGAGAAGGGAGCCCCCGCTCCCCGCGAGTTCGTCACCTTCAAGATCGGCGACCCGGAGAACCCCCAGAACTGGTCGAGGGCCTTCCGCTGGTACATCACGGTGCTGGCTGCCATCGTCGTCGTATGCATCGCTTTTGGATCCTCTATAGTTACGGGAGGTCTGGGTTTGATCGAAGACAAGTACAACGTTTCGCTCGTAGTTGCCAACTTAACATGTTCCATCATGGTGGTTGGATTTGCTGTTGGTCCGCTGATATGGAGTCCGTAAGTAACTTCCTCGCATTCTCATTTAATCAACATCTCCATCTGTGGTAGCAACTGCTGACTTTCCCCGCCTGTAGACTGTCAGAAATTATTGGACGCCGACCTGTCTACATTATCTCCATGTCCCTCTACTTTATCTTCAACATTCCCTGTGCTCTGGCCAAGAACATCGGTACTCTCCTTGTTTGTCGATTCCTGTGTGGTGTGTTCTCGAGTTCAGGCTTGGCTCTGGCAGGTAGCACGATCGCCGATATCTGGAAGCTCGAAGAGCGAGGTATGGCCATTGCTTACTTCGCCGCTGGACCCTACGCAGGCCCCGTTCTGGGACCAATTGTGTCTGGCTGGATCAATGTTGGCTCGAAACGGCTCGATCTCTTCTTCTGGGTCAACATGGCCTTCATCGGTGTCGTTACGATCTTCATTGGCCTCGTGCCCGAAACATACGCCCCCGTGCTCCTGAAGCGCCGCGCGGCACGCCTTCGAAAGGAGACTGGCGATCCCAACATTATCACTGAGCAGGAGACGGTCCGCTACACTTTGATGGATGTTCTCCGGACGAACTTGATTCGACCCATCACTCTGATTCTGACGGACCCCGTTCTGGATCTCATGTGTCTTTACATCTTGCTCATCTACGCCATGCTCTACGCCTTTTTCTTCGCATACCCTGTCATTTTCCAGACTCTGTACAACTACAACGACGGTGAAGTCGGTCTGATGTTGATCCCCATCGTCATCGGCGCAGGTTTCGCCTTGTTCGTCACCCCTCTTCTGGAGAAGGACTTCCGCAACCGCTGCTGCGCCAACGGCCGCACTCCCACTCCCGAGGATCGATTGGTCGGTGCTCTCGTCGGTGCACCCTTCGTCCCCGTGTCGCTCTTCATCCTCGGCGCCACCTCCTACCAGGGCATCATCTGGGTGGGCCCTTGCTCATCCGGCCTGGCCTTTGGCTTCGGCATGGTGCTCTGCTACTATTCAGTAAATAACTACATTATTGATACGCAGAAGTACGCCGCCTCCGCTCTCGCCGCCAAGGTGTTCCTCCGATCCGGTGGTGGTGCCGCGTTCCCGCTCTTCACCACCCAGATGTACCACCGCCTCGGCCTCAACTGGGCCTCGTGGCTGCTCGCCTTCATCGGCGTCGGCATGACCTTCATCCCTTACCTGTTCTACTTCTTTGGGGCGCGTGTCCGCGCTGCCTTGAATAAGCAGAAATAAAGAAAATAAGGACACCTGCAACCAAAAGGACTGTTCAATGTAACAGAGAAAACCAAATCATACAAGATGCATCCATTTATGTGACGCAGAACAAAAGTTGTTCTGCTTCCCCAGCTTTGATAGTTGGAGCGTTGACTGAGAGACCGAGTCTTCTGTGCCAACGTTGATCAATATTACCTTGTAATGCTTAATTAGCTTTATAGAAGACAGAGACTCATAGATATATGATAATATTAGAGATTATATATGAAATTATACTGAGATGAATATTGAAATGGACCGCAGAATGAATATTTGTCTCTCTAGATTAGTCATAAAACGCGCAATGTTTCCTGGATGCAATATCACTTTAGTCGCGAGCTGCGCCCCCAATGATGATGGGTTCTCCAAGGTTGGGCAGTAGCCTGAGGCAACCGGACCGTGACCGAATCATGCTGGGCGCTTAATGCTGTAACAACTCGTAGAAATCCGAAAATTGAGATGATTGGCTCTCCTTGGGTGTTTGTGTCACCATACCTGCAAGCCACCATGCATGGCCTTTTTGCTCACTATTGTGAATGCATGGCCCTTCTGCCCTCCTTTACGAAATGCATGGCATTTTTACAAACCATCAGCCTTGTTTTTTGGGGCGCGAAAGGAACAACCATTGCATCGAGGAGTTGGACATAAAAGGGATCTTCGCCTCAGTCGAGCCCCCGGAGCGATTTGTCACCCTCATCTTTCCTCTTGCAAGTTATAAGCTTACACCTGGTTTCCATTTCTTCTAAACGTCAGATTGAACCTATTTCATCACACCTTGCCCAAGGGTACTAAATGGCGGCAGCAGCGGCAAGACATATCTGGGCCACGCCCCGAGACTGGGAGGTTCATCGGCATCTCATCACACAGCTCTACATTGATGAAGAGAGACCTCTCAAAGACGTTATGGTGATCATGAAAATGGCCCATGATTTCCACGCCACGTAAGCGCAACCCTAAAGATAACACTTTCCGTCGCTGTTGACGCCTCGCGCAGTGAGAAGATGTACAAGTTGCGAATAAGGGCGTGGGGTCTGAGCAAGAACTTGACGTCACGGGACGTCCCGGAGATGCTCCAGGAGACGCTTAGTAGCTCTCAAGAACCCAATCGACGCTTTGTTCTCACAATTCGTGGGCGACAAATTGAGCATACCAAAGTTGATCGATATTTAAAGCGCACGGCAGCGAGGCGAGGAAATGTCGCGACGAATACAAATTTGGCGACTACTCAACAACTGCATCCAGCATTAGGAGATCATATGACAATGAGCCTGCCTCGCAGAATGGTCTGCCCTTCATCCCTGCGAGACTTATCACCACCTGATTCTTTCAGACTTCCCGAGCATATAGTTTACCTCTCCGAACAATTCATTCAGGGGTACTACGATAGAGCCGTGCCTTTACAAAGCGAGCGAGAGAAATCGACATGTATCGCCACACTTGCTTGGTATATGCATTTTCAAGAAGTATTGCTAGAACTTCTAGACGAAGGATTCTTCCGGAAAGCGTTTATAATGCTGGATCGTGCCTGTGAGAGTCTCAAAGAGTTATTGCAAAACCCAAACCCGATCTCGTTTTTGTGCGTGTTCTGTGCGACTCGGAAACTACCGCCACCAATTGGACTCCAGTTTCTTTCGTTCGCAGCCACCTTGGTGGCAGTGGTTTTGCCGGTTTTACACCCTATCAGACTCATGCTTCAAAAATTAAAGGAGGTGGGCGATCTCGATGCCTTAGGTGAAGCTGTTATCATTATGCTATCACCTTATTTCAAAAATGAGAAAATATGGCAGACTTCTCTCTATGAAAATGAACCGATCTGGATCTCCGATATTTCCAACTTCCAGCTTGGAATGGTTTATGCAGGTCTTCTGGAGGCTGAAGTCTTTCGAAGGAGATTGAAAAAATACATTGCGCAGCTGGAAGAATCTGGCACTATCGAAATGATCATCAAGCTCAAGTTAATTGAATGTGACATACATACATCGAAAGGAGAGAAGGAAGTTGCAGAGAAGATGATAACCAGTGCTGGTCAAACAATCATAAAACTCCCGCATCCTTCGCTTGACGTCTTGGATGACTATCTATTATCTCGGTTTGAACTGTATTATGATTTTCGAAGCATGAGCGAGAATACCGAAGCAGCTGAGAAAATTCTCTGGATTAGAATTAAGGGCTATGGGCCGTCCGATGATTATGCGTTTGAGTGGGCATCAAGACTTCACTATTATTACCGAGCATCTGAGAGGTTGGACTTGGCAAATAGCTTGGCAAAGCTCATTGAGGCAGATGATCTTTCAAGTTGGAAATGTCCGATTCCGGACCACTTGTTACAAATCCCACAATTATGCTCCTAGGACTCTTACTATTCAAGTTTATAGCATTCTTGAAAAGTTCCTGAAATTCAAAATTTTCGGAATAGATGATAATCAAAGTCTTACTATCCATGATACAGACGTGAAAACCCTCTACTACAGTCGCACCTTTCGCAACCTCACATAACATTGCCTGGGCTTCCTCGTGATCACGGCGATGGCCTTGTACCCCGAAAGCTCGTCCGGGCACTTGAGCAGTTCAAAGTTCCAGATGACCAGCGTCAGCAGGATGCGGAGCTCGAGGTACGCGAGCCTCTTGCCGAAGCAGCCGCGGGTTCCCAGGCCGAAGGCGAGCTGGGGCCCGGCGGAGGAGTCGAAGGAGCAAGAGCCAGGACTCCCGCCGGCGACAAGCCAGCGCTCGGGCTTGAAGCTCGCGACGTCGGCCGGGTCCCAGGCGCGATCGCCGCGGTGGTGATCGGCTTTAGCGGCACGGCTGGACTCGCTGCGCAGGGACTCATCTACGTCGAGCGCCGGACTGAGCAGACCGGGGCCGATACCCAGCATGATCACGATCGTGCCCTTGGGGATGCGGTGGCCCAGGACCTCGGTGTCGCACTGCGCCTGCCGGTCCACCCCCGGCACGGTGCCCGCGCACCGCAGCAGCTCCTCCGCTACCGCATCCATGTACGGTATCGATGCGCTCGTGATCTCCTCGATGGATGGGTGGCGCTTCGCAGCGCGGGCAGCGGGGAAAGCGGACTGCAGGGCCTCGCGCAGTTGCGTCTGCACCGGCGGGTGGTCGGCAAGGAGCTTCAGCGCCCAGAGAACCGTGGTGCTGGTTGTTTCGTGGCCTGCTATGATGAAGCCAAAGGTCTGCGGGCTGATGGTTATTACATAATCATTGAAATGGTTTTGGAAAAGGGGGTGGAGGGATTAGGTAAACAAATGTTTAGCGAATAATCAGAAAAGCACGGCGTCATACCTCGTCAAGCATCACCGGGGACACGTATTTGGGGGCTCTCCCGTCCTTTTCGGCCAGCTTCTTCTCCCTATGCGCCATGTGCTCCACCGCGGAGCGGACTGAGGCCTCGCTAGAGTCATTGCGCACCCTCTCTGCGACAAGCTCAAGCTCACGAGTTATGCAGTCATTCTTCAGCTTTATGGCCGGCTTCAGGGGTGACTTGCTCGCATTATATTTCCACACTAGGTGCGGCAGGGGTCGGCCGTTCATCTTTGAAAACGTGTGCGAGATGGTAAATATGGCTTTGATGAACTCATCTCTCGGCCCTTGATCGAAAACGAAGGGCTCGTCATCTCCTTTCGGGTCAGCCGAGGATTGGTTGGAGCCTTCTTGCTCCAAGTACATGATCTTGGGTTCCGTGGCTCTGTGGGCAAAGCTGCCGCCAAACGCAAAGGCAAGAACAGCGTCCAGCGCAGCGTCGTAGATGTCCAACTCGGCGTCGAAGGGTCGGTTGCCCGCAATGCCCAGCTTCAGCTCCCAGAGCTTAATCAAGTCCGATGCTTGCTTGTGAATGGCGGGACCCGCCACCTTGTTGAGGAAGGGCGGCGACATGAGGTCCTGCAGCAGCCGACGATGGGCCTTCCAGACGCCGTCGGTGCGCTGGTGGATGTGGTGAGTGGGCACGATGCCGCCGAATATCTCGCCCAGGATGTCGGAGCGGTCGAACTCCTTGCGGCGCATCAGAATATCCTGGGCTTCGCGGAAGTCACTGAGGATAATCACGGGTTTCCCCAGCGGACGGATAAAGCATTGCATGATGGGCGAATTGTGGATTCGCACTTGCGCATTGGTCCATTCTGCAAATGTCATACCCGTATTGGTGATGTGGTGAAGCAGTGCAGGAATATCACCAAAGAGCTGTTTCGTGGCAGCTTTGTTGTAGGGGATGCCGGGCAGAGGCTTCGGCAAAGCCCACCGATACGCAAAGTAGAGACATGCAATTAAGATAACAGCAAACACGAGCACTCCTTGATAACCAAAAATGGTCAATTTGCTGAAGATGGGATCCATGGCACGCAAAGATGCTAAAGACATATTCGGGCAACACTGTTCTGGGCGTGCTATGAAGTGCGTTGTTTACCACCCGCGCAGAACATAAACTGGCAAGAATTTAGCACCTTTCAACTTGATCTGAAATTACTTATATCGGATATATATTGAAACCCAGGTTTTGATCGTGCTAGTCCGGGGTTTCGAATGTCACCGCTCAAGCACCATCAAGCGAGGGATGGCTGCGGACTTCGGAACCGCGGGTCCTTCGGATGCGAGGCTTCGTTGTAGAAAGAACAGGCACCCGTCGTAGCCCGTGACACAGCTAACCACGATGAACTCCAGGGATTTTGAGTAGGCTATTGGGGGCTGGTTTTTTTAAATTTGGAAAGAGAATAAAGAAGAAAAAAAGATGTGTGGAGTCTTCAAGAGGCTCGTGCAAGTAGACCAAAGATAGCATGCAATCTCAATGTGCCATAGGGAAATGGGAGAAGAAGAAGAAAACTGGAGCCCTGTGCTTTCTACTTTTCACGCACAAGCTTGCCAAGCACATCTCTCCGTCACGATGGCATAGCTAGACGCTTGGTAGCCATCCGGCATGTCTTGAGAGAGGCCCAATGGCGCTAGGGAGTCGGCCACGATCAAGACGATAGGAGCTGCTAGCTGCCAGATGCTCCGAAGGCTGATTTTTGACAGGGGTTTTTGTGCCACTTTGGACCGGCGTTCCGTCCACTGAGTAAGCCCGTCGGGAAGACAATTGGGCCTTCGAAACGGCAAATGGATCGGGCGTATGACATCGGGACACACGGATGGATGTTCGTGTCTCGTATCTGCAGCCAATCAAGAAATCTACGTAAAACATGGGATGCCACAGTCGCACGCTATTTCGTAGAACGTTTCTAGAAATTGACTATCATTTTTCATAAATTGCACCCATTCGTTTGTTTTTCACCCTCATTTCGCAGCCCGCATCCAAACGCCTATTTTACCCAAATGCCCCGGTGTGCACTCTGCCATAGTTCACCACGTCGTGAAGTCCGGCACTACAGCGTCAAACAAGTTACCAAAGTTGAACCCTACGTAAAGATCGTCACCATTCAATGGGCCTGTCCCAGCGATGGGATAGAAGAGTGGCTCTGGAGACACAACTGTGTCTGCAAGTTGCTGCGCCCCGCTCGGAGCTCCTGCATCTTCGTTAGTTGAGTATTGTCATAAATGAGTAGCGTCATGTCTCACCAAGATTCTGCCCTTCTGTGGAAAGCCCCTCATGCTCTGAAATGCCCTCTGTTGTGGAAGGCAGAAAACAAGCATCACCTAGAGAGGTGCCGCCGGCTTCGTTTGCCATGCGCGTCTTGCGGACGAACTCGGTTGCGATATGCGAGAACCCAGACATCATGGAAAACGGCAAACTACCGCCGGTGGCATACTGAAGTCTACTGAAATATCCAGATACCACATCGAGAAGCGAGAGGTTAGTCTCAGTTTCGGGGTGGGTTGGATTATGGATGACGAAATCAAAGAGTATAAAGAGGGCGGAACAGGGTATCGTGCCAAGCATCCTTTCAATTCACACGTGTTAGTCTCTTATTTGCATCATCTTTTTCTGCGAGTAACATACCATAGAGGTGTATATGGTTTCACGTCGATATATGAAGTCATCTGTATTATGGTGCGTGCTGTGTCCATCAGGCGCTTCCTCGTCCTGATGATGCGAGGGCTTTGCTGATCTCCACAGACGTGCAGTTCTAATCGGCAGAGGGAGATGTCCAAAGCGTAATAAACACAATGTATTCTTTGAAACATCAACCTCAATGGATGCTTTGCAGCATCGAATGGATTCCCAGGCCGCAGGTTCTCCGGGATGCCGCTTACCCACCGGTCCATGTCGCCTCGGATAGTGTCGATTACTGCTATGTACTGCGCTGTCGAATTCATCGTTGAGCTAACCGAGAAGAGATTTTCGTATGCCTTGGACATGATCCGGCTTCCTCGAAGCATGATGACAAAGAAATTTACCCCCTCGAACTCCGCTTCCGGAGTCTCAGGAACTGGACATCCGATGTCATAGTCGGGCAATATCTAGAAAAGAATATTAGCGACACAACAAATGTGGAAAGGCCTCAGAAAGTCCAAAAGGGAGATCATACCGTGCTTCTGGCATAGAAAAAGGATAACATTCTTTCAAGGACGTATACTACCCAGAATGTCCTGTAGCCGGCGGCTTCGGCGCCACCCGCCTGGGTGATGCGGTTGAAGCCAAGGTTAGTGGCCAACCTTACAGCCTCTCCGACAAGAGTTTCCTCGGCATGTATACCAGGAATACTTATACCGAATATGGCCTAAGAGGTCAGTTCAAACACTAATCATCTGCCAATGGGATTATGATGGTAAACCTACCATAGCAGTGACAGCCTATGATACTTGTTAGCTGGAACGGACTGCGGATTGCGGGGGGCAGAAAAACATACTTGTACGCTGGTCAAGGAATCTGGAGGAAGTAAAACTTGCGGCAGTAACTTGAAGGCGACGTGGAAGAGGGGCCATGCTTTCCCTCGCCCCGGCACAAAGGACCAATCCCCAACGTGTTGGCATCCAAGCGCCAGAACGGCATGGTAAAGGGCAGAGAACGCAGGCTGGGTCAACAGTAATTCGTTCAAGTTGGGCAGGGATGCTTTCTGCTCAAAATTGGCACGATCTATGAAAGGATAAAGCGGGTGGATATGCTCGAAATATGCATTGATGTACAACGCAGCGTCGCTTTGTGCTAATGGAAGCTCGGTGGTTGAGGACTGCTCCTGCCAGTCAGCCTGAGTTGGTGTATCCTGAACCCGATTGTTCAGGGCATCCACAGATGCTGCTATTTTCTCAACCAGTTCGAGAAGCTGGTTATGTCCAAGTCGTTGTGAAATCAGCCGTAGTCTGTTTTCGGAGAACACGGCCAGATTTGAGCTGTTCACTGAAGGCCACAATCAGTACAATTCAAGTTCATAATTCATTCAGAGGTCCAAACCGTGATCATGAATCTGCCTTAGTCATTAGCAAACGTTGTACTTGATCCCACCTCAGCCTGGTGGTTACCTTGAAGATATTATTCTCGACGACGCCAACACCACCCAATCCAGGGTTGTCCAGGATCAAGTCAATGTATAACTTTGACCGTGAGCCCGAAGGCTTCTTCGGAGCAAGATCTAGAAAAGTGACTTAGTCTACACACTAGGTCTATGAAAAGCCGGAGATGTTACCTTCATCAGGAGGGTCAACGGGAGTAGCCCGTCTTAATAGCCGCTTAGTGTGACTGAAGTGGCACTCGATCTTGCGTTTCTATAATTATATTTAGATAACGTATGCTTTGGTGTACTATAGAGAGGTGTACCCACAAGACAACCTCCGCACGCTTCGGCTCCGGGCGGAACTACAACAACGGGTGAGCAAAACCCTGGTCTGATATCGGGTCTAGGAAACGGGAGCCGTCATGTTGCGTTGACGTACTGATGCACCGGACCTTCCGTGCTTTGCAGTGGTCACAGGTCCGGGACTGCCTCGGCTTGAGATCTGAAGACGAATTCATGCTTGCCACTTTGATGCTCCTCCTGGGAAGATCGAGGTGGCCCTCCTGTAGATGGGTGCCGTGGTTCGACATGGCGCACATGAAGGAATCGAAGGCCGAAGAATTTGACGGTCATGTGACCTCGGGTTTCGGCTGTCGTTGGCTCTCGGTCGGGGCCCTGGCCAATGAGAAGGAACAAGGTGGGGACGGCTGTCGAGACTCGTGGTGATCCATCGTGATGCTGCCTTTAATCAATGTCTCGTGTGGTAAGACTTGCTCGAGTATGTAACAAAACATTGTAAGACTCGTGGCGAATCCGGAATTTCGAGTGCAGCCAAGCCAAAACGCAGCCGGAAAATGGTCCGGGTGATTGCCAGCTAACGGGAGTATTCCCATCGAGAGCTTCGCCAGCACTTATATCATTTTTGCTGTAGGGTCGACAGTATATTCTACATTGTAGCAACACACATGTAGAGGTCACTATCTTGCAGCATTAATTCTAAAGAGGCCTAATATGTAATGCGAATTTTCCATATTGATGTCAATTCTGCGACTAGCAAACAGGCTAGGCGAAAGGTGAGCATGTACAGAAAAGCTACTGCTCACTTTGGCTGCAGTAATCACTAGATTCCTTCCTAGAAGGCGCTGAGGGATATGATTGCAGTCTTGCGATGAAAAAGGAAGATTTCCCAGTTCCATGCCCAAAGGGTAACTTGTAAGCCGGCACATTCCATGAAACCTCAATACCCCAAGCATCTTCATGAATATCCAAACACATCATGTTAATTCATCGAAATATGATCCTATACTACCCTAGTTTCCTTCATGGCTCTATGAACTTAGCATTCTCACAGCATACCTGTTTTCCAGCACCAGTCCACTTGAAAATACGGGACAACTTTTCCCCATACAGGAGAAGATCATAGAGTTATTAATTCAACTACGATGTTGAACTAACTTTTCCCAATTCTCTGAGAGTCTATCGTTCATTGGCTGGGAGCTCTGACGGCATATGGTGATTCATTGGCCCATTTTCATATCCCGCAGGCAGTTCTGATGGTCTTTCCTCAGCCGGCGCTTCGTGCATTTCTCCCTTGTCGCCATTAGGAAGCTCCGCACGACCCCCTTGGAGGTCGAGTTCTTGAGCACCGCCCCCGACCAGAGCCTTTGCCCTCCGCTTCCTGCGCCAGAACCACAGAAAGCCCAGTATACTCAGGATTACAGCTGCAATGCCCACCCCGATGCCTGCATCCGCCGCTGGAGACAATCCAGAGCTTGTTATAGGGGTCGTTATTGTCGGTGCGGAAGTGGTTGCAGTCCCTGTCGCTGTTACATTCAGGGACAAATCGGTCGATTTATATACGAGCTCGATCATCGGCGCCCATATTTGAGAAGGTATTGCTGTTGCGATAAATGTTGCGATACTATTAGCTGTAAATACGCACGCGGCCGCCGTGAACGTTGATGTGGTGGTGACACTTTGCACACACGATTGGTGGGTCACCAAGTCGAATGTGCAGATGTATCCGCTAAGAAGATAAAAACGAAACCTCCCAAGTTAGAAAATTGTCGCATATTAGCAGTGATGATAGTTTTTGTCTGTAGTGCATACCTGGGGCAACATCCGAGGGCCGTCTCCTGGGCGCTCAGCGAGAACTGAAAACTAAAGTCCCCCGATATCTGGGCGTCGGCCGTCGCTGTGGCCGAGCAAGCTGTGAGCCAGCCGGACGGACACACAAGACCTGGCGAATAGTATCCCCACCCGTTCAATGCCCCTGTGGTGCTTTCGACATTCGAGGCCGTTGACGGCCAGCAAGTTGGGTCGTCGATGATCCCGCCATTGGTACATGACTGTGCCCAATAATAATTATACGGAAGGCTGGTCTCTGAGAATACATAGCGACATGAGGAAGGAAATTTGTAGGCTGTCGTGAGCGGTCCCAGGTTTGTTCCGGTACTTGCAGGTGTAGGAGTAAAATCCGTCGGAACCGGCAGTGTCGTTGTTGCACCTGTGGACTCACCAGAAAGCACCGGTGGTGTTATCTCACTTGTTACATTTTCTGACATCCTGATATGGAATTAAATGTCTTTGAAAAAACCATAAACGGAGCAGTTTGGTATAATTAGACAAAATATTGAGAAGAAAAGAAAGCGGAGACAAGGGGAAGGTGAAAAGGATATGTTTTCATTAACAAGGCTGTATGGCAAGATCCTGCAGCAGCAGCGGTTACAGCCACATCTGCTGGGAGCCTTCATAAAGTACATGTTAACACCGGACACTGTTCCCAGATTGTACCTGCAGGTTATTCAGAGTTTATAAAGATGATTATATATTATCTATTTTGACTACCTATGCTTATTCCAATAAAAGTTGGTGAATCGGTAGTCGGACAAGAACAGTTGAGATTCTCCAGAGCTTTTACCTTCAATTCACTACAACTAACGGACCGTTGAGTAACATAAACTCCATTTACCCGTCTAGTATCCTTATTACTATCAACTAGAATTTCAATCATGGGTATTTAGCAATGCCATGTTTCGGTAGTTACGAGACGGTATGGTAAAGAAATACCTACAAGGGATCAGCACCTTCCAAGTAATACCCTACTTTTTATAACGGATTGATATTTGACAACGACAAAAATAAAACGAATGGCAGCAGATAATTGGGATGTGCTCTCCTTTCCGTTTGAAGCTTGCTTTTAGTTTCCGCCTCAGGCTTGCTTAAGGATTGGTTGTCGATATGTGTGATTGGCGGCTCGAAGCCACTAATCATGCAGGACACAGAGACACCACTCCAATAACTTGGATAATAATGCAATCGGGTGCTCAAATAAAGCAGGCTGAGCTGCAGGAAACTTTTTAGCGTAAGGCTAGGGCGGAGGTGATGTGAATGGTGTACATCCAGGCTGGGACAAGATCTTCGTTCTTAATTTTAGTCTTGTCGCTTTTCATCACGGGACGATGGAGATATGTATTCAATTTCCGAGGCTTTCACCTTTGGGAAAGTTACTGCTTACAAAGGTAATTATCCCGCAGACACGAGTTGCACTAGGAGATCTTCGCGCGGAAACTCCCTACCTGGTCGACGTCTCAAGCACATAAATGACAACCTATGAGCATCCGGAATTTCGGATCGCCTAGCCTAGAGCGGCGGCCGCGGCAAAGATACATTCAAAAGCTTCATTTAACTACTGGCATTCGAGAATATCTGTTTGGAGATTCGATAGAATGCTTTCGTACCTGCTAACTCTACGCGCTCTATTAAAAATGATTTCTTAGAGCCTCTATGGTGGTGGCCAAACTACTCTCAAAATGTGACTCCAATGGCAAGGTCTTTCACACACCCCTTGGTAACTACAGTATCATGCTCAAAGCGATGATCACAATACAGGAAACTCACAGCAGATGACTATTCATTAAAACAAATCAAATTCACTCGACCAACGTCAAAAGTATATAATTGGTCGACATTATGGAGCACAATAACAATAGTGTCTGGTTTGGACCTAGCAATTAACAAAAACGCCAGATATTTGCCGCATAGTCACGCAGCTCGGGAACATTGATCACAACATCACCCTCTTCTGGACCTGCGGGATCCCGGAGGAAAAGAAGCTTGAACGACGGTAGCAATGCCCCTCTAGTAACATTGTACGAAACCGGTTCAGTGGTAGTATTCTGTGAGATAACAATGCTTTGCCGTAAGATAGGCTGCAGGGAGGCAGCCTGTCGTGTCGTTGTCGCCCCCAAACGAGTGGGTGGTGCTTCTTCCGCGTAGAAATGCCAGAAACTGTACATCAAGCTGTACAGCTGCTCCGACGCGGCGAATCGCGTGTTACCGTTGCTACTGAAGCCATTCTAGGTAACAAGACCGAACCAGCATCTGTGTTTATCGTACTCGTCATGTTTCCGGACGTCCAATTCGAATCACTGCCAAGAGTTGAAAACTCATTCTTGCACGGTTACTACATACTTGATGAACTCAAGCACGCCTTCTTCTCAAGTTTCATGAGTTCACAATATTTTCTTTAATTTTTCTATTGCCTATCAGATGCGACCATATCCATCTTTGTTATTCGAGGGAGTTTGTACAACAGACTTGGCGGGTAGAATTACATCAATCTGTCCTAAGCAGCCCAGGTACCGCAGACCACTAGATATCGCTCGGCGAGCCCAACCGCTCTCTGATCTCCTTGCCCTTCCACATCAAGACCACGATGGGCACGAAAGCCAGCACGCTGCCCCATATGACAAAGAGGACGAAGGCGATATCGTAGCCGATCTTGCCGCACAGGAGCACCACGTAAAACGCGAAAGTCATACCGAAGACCTGGCGGATGAAGTTGAAGAGCGCGGCCACGTCGCCGCCCTGGTCCTTGTAGCTGTCGATGCTGTAGGTGTAGCAGGTTGTGCCGATGGGCTGTAGGCCGAAAACGGCAAGCCCCATGCCGAATAGCGCGACCATCCAGTGCACGCGGAACTGCAACGCGAAGCCGTAGATCAGCAAGCCCGCGGGCAGCAGGATCGCGCCCGTCCAGATGGCCCGCAGCCGGACCTCGGGCTCCGGGTTCTCGCCGTTGAGCCGGTGGCGCGCGCGCTTGATGATGGCGTCGAGCACGACGCCGGACACCAGCTCGCCGAGCACGCCGCCGATGGTCAGGGCGCCGCCGTACGCGAGCCCGATCTCCAGCGTGTTCCAGCCGAAGGTCTCGGAGAAGATGGTGGCCACGGTCACGGCTGGCAGGATCGAGCCGAAGCCGTACTGCGCGGCGTAGTAGATGGCGGGGAACAAGACCGAGGGGTACTTGACCATGCGGAGCGCCGGCCACACGAAGTGCGACAGCTTGAGCTTGAGCTCGGGGAACCTGGTGAAGGGCTTGAGCCGGGCGATATACACCTCTGAGCTGATCTTGACGTTCTCGCGCTCCTCGGCCGTCCTCGTGAGGTTGTTGACATCGCGAACGTACAGAGTTTCGGGGAGACAGAAGGCAATGATAAGTAACATGACGCCGTCCAGGATGGCGGCGAACTTGAACGTCCACCGCCAGCCGAGGTATTGACCCACCAGCCCACCGATAATAGGTGCAATGTGCGCGCCAGTAGTCAAGATAACGGTGAATAGACCCATGGCACGTCCGCGCTGGTGGAAGAAGAACAAGTCGACGACGGCGGCGGGACCCAGCGCCATGGCTGCGGGGAACAGGCCATTGAACACACGAGCCACTATCAGCTGGCTGAAGCTCTTAGAGTATGCAGAGCCTATTGCCGAAACAAAACCCAACAGGGTAGTGAAGAGGTATACTGGTCGTCGTCCGTAGACGTTGGCAATGGGGATCCAGATAAAAGGGCCAACACCGTTGAGCGCGATAACTACAGTGGTCTGGTAGCTGGCTCGCACAGTTGTGATTTCGAATTCCTTCGCAAGGGGGGTGTATGCAGGGTTGATGATGGCGGTGTTGAGGGTGCCCAAGGCGGCCAGAAGACAGACTTGGAGAAGAATCCCGATCTAGTTGTGATGGCCAAGCCGTTAGAAACGTCTAGCTTAGTGCCTTCATTGAGCCGGATATAGTTTGTACGCACCTTAAGCCACAACGGCCAGTTCAGCGGATCGTTAGGGTCATCAGAGGGCCTTGGCAGGAAGGTGCTCCTATCCTGGTCAATGATCTCATTGTTGCGCGCCGTGAGCTCGGCCTCGGTGAGGTCAGCCTTCTCGTCCATGGTAGCCATCTCAAGTTGTCTCTAGGTGAGTTTCCTCCTGTAACTTTCTCACACAATCGCAGGCTGGCTGGATGACCCCGAGTTCCGCTAGATTTCCTGGAGAGAAGCAAAAGTTCTGGGGTTGGGTGCGGCCTTTGGATTATATAAGTGCAGTCGGCCACCCCCACTCCGAACTTGGTAGCCCATGTTCTTTTTCTTCCGTTTCTCCTCCCACATTCCTGTCGAACTGCGACGGTCGGGAACAAGATCAGCCAATGGGAGAGAGCCCGACTCCCTGGTGTTGCCGGGAGCCATTGCCATGCAACTCAGAAGTCCGGAGTAGGAGGTCGGTCTCCACAGGTCTCCAGACTGGTCACAGCGGGGCATGGAGAAAGAAATGACCACATTGGACAGCGGGGATAATACGGGGATGCTGTAAGCAATTAGTGGCTTTCCCCCAAAAATGCTTATCTTCATTGGGGGAGCGGGCACTGGCCGCTTGCGCTTGCCCCAGGCGAGTCATCTGTAAGCCCAGGTGGGGTGTATGTTTACCTGGAAATATCATTACCCACCGTGCCCTGTTCTGTCCAAGCACGCCCCATTTCGGAACACCCTCACCGTGAACACCTGATCTAAAATTTTCTGCAAATTTCTTCAAGACTCAGCGATGATGCAGGTGTCCCCGCAATTTGTATCTGCTGACTACAGTGATAATGTGCGATTTCCGGCACATTTCCAGGCTCTTTGATGTGAGGAGCATCCCACGTCCAATCATTGTCTGCGAAAACATACGCAAGTATGCTGCTGCATAAAGGGTTTTCTCTATCTACACGGTCGTGTTCGTCTTGGGCCCATAAATTAAGATCCTCAGATCTTCCTGCAGGTGGTCGTTATCAATGTTTGTCCGCTCTGGTGTAAAGATACCCGTCAATGTTTATGAGTGGCCAACCTTACGTTTTAAATTATGGTGTACACTGCTTCCTACAAAGTTCCAAATACGTTTTAAGAATACGATAATTAAATCACACAATTGCTCCTTCGTTCTTATTACTTCACCGAAAGAAAAAGATTCTTATACCGCAGGCTCCCAACTTAACCTCTACTGAGACCTCCGGGGATCGGATAGAGTGTGCTATCTTAGATATATTTGGGGGGGTACGCACCGCCTCTGCGGGGTCTTAACGTATGAGTTGGAGGCTCGTTGCCTGGTTGGTGAACCAGAAACTCCACTACACATCAGGGGAATGGGGAATAGACTGGGGAGGACGGGCCCAAAGGGGGATTTAGTATAGCCTCAGTTCGCTACGCGAGCGGAAAACCGATATCCCCGAACTACGGGTAGATGCCTAGGTATGATAGCCGCTGGTCGGTGATGGCTTTTAAGGCGCATATCGGGCGTTTCTACATGGCCCGCGCTCCAACCCGGCTTGGCCGGCATAGCCAAGCACCGGCAGGCGTCTGCCGAAGCGATACTAGTAGAGGCACTAGTGTGGGTTGGTGAATACTCGCTTGGTGTAAGCGACTCGGAACTTCGGCGTTTTCATGTTCGGGTCTCAGCCGGGGAGCTTATCACAGAGGCTTCAAGCGGGGACCACACACCCCCTCCCACAAATCATGTGAGCTTTAGCTTTTTGCATAACCTGGCTGCCACTATATTAAGAAATAACGCAACGGACAGGGCAAGGCCCCTACAGAGATGAGGCTAATCAACGAACATCCAGACGAACAGAAAATAAGACGAGGGGATGGTGCAGGCATCGATTTCAACCTCATAGATACTATGAACGGGCTTTAGTATGTCTCGTGAGAAGAAAGCTTCACACTTTCATCCGCGTACACACGATGACTACTTGTAGTTTTCTTTGTGTCCAGAACCCAAGAGCTTTGGACTCTGTACCCTTGAAACTTACAGGATATCATTCTCTGTATGATTTCTATAATACAATCACAAATTTCAACTACCTTCAATATTTGATCCACTGAGTATTTCAGCATTGCAGAATATTAGCGACAATATCGGTCAAACTCGGACTTGCTTGGCGAGGATGAGTACGGCTCCTCGATATGTTGTTCTTTGGCTGTCTTTCTGGTTTTATGTTTTCTGCTGTCTATAAGAAGGATATGGCCTTAGTTAAGTCAAGGTGTACCATTGTGGTGGAGTTTGACTCCATTCCAAACCAAGAGGGTTCTTGAAGCACAGCTATTTGGGAACTTTGAGTCAACCAATTAATCCTCACATATCCCGTTGCAAGTCGGTCTTTCTTATCTTTTGAATGCAATCGAGTGTCTAATATTATCTATGAATGTTTACGCACACCCTTTGGGAACTTTGTCTCTCATTGGCTGTAGGGATGGAGCCAAACCTCCCTGGCCAATGACTACTAAAGTTCCATCCTCAGGTTTATGGCGAACTAAAACTCAAGGGGAAAATAGTGCTTCTCGCTTAAAGCTCTCGAAGCTCTAAGATGACCACACTTGTTGTTCAAGATGAATTGATATAAAATGCCAAGCTGTCAACATAATGCCTACATCAGTTTGTTGGTAATCTCAACTCTCAAACTTTGACCACCCAAGCTTTCTGGAACCCATAACCGAAAGTCAATACTTCTTTCTTTTTTTCTCGGGATGTCAGCCGATGAGGACCACGGCCTCGACTGGCAAGGGCAGGCCGACAAAGTCCTGAGCCTCGAGGAAGCAACTGCAGTCCTCCGGAGGGACGAAAAGACAACAATTCTCGAACCTCTAGGGAATTCACCAGTGCATCGATACGATGAGCTCAGGCTGCAGTGCACCAACCCCTGCCAGGATCATCTCACCTTCGAAACTTACGACCTTGTAGATGGACATGTCTGGCATTTTTGGGGGGTCTTTGATGGACACACGTACGTTTGCTGTGGCGACTGTTCGCTGTAATGAATGATACTGATATGCTGGGTGTAAAATAGTGGTTCGGCAACCTCCAGAGTGCTTGCCATGTCACTTGTGTCGTACGTAGTAAGAGAACTGAAGGCAATCTCCCCTACCGGACTAGCAGAGCCTTCGATTATCGATAAAGCGATTCAGGTGGCATTTCTTAAACTGGATGACGACATCGTCAATGGGGCATTGCGAGCCATCCGCAGTTCGAACGAGAGGGGCCACATAGTGTCCCGCATCGTGCCGGCGACCGCCGGCTCCACCGCCGTCCTCGCCATGTATGACACAACGTCGTCGGCCTTGCGCGTAGCCTCGGTGGGTGACTCGCGTGCAGTTCTAGGGAACTTCGAAGGCGCCGGCAACGCTTGGAGCTGCTCGCCACTCTCCGTCGACCAAACGCCCTCGGTGGAATCCGAGAAGGAGAGGATCCTAGCGGCCCACCCGAACGAGCCGAACGTGATTGCGCGGAACCGCGTCCTAGGCCTGCCCATGACCCGAGCTTTTGGCGACCACCGCTGGAAGTGGCCCGCAGAGGACATCGCTCTAGGTCGGGCAAAGTTCTTCTCGGCCCCCGCCCGGCCGCACTACCATACTCCGCCCTACCTAACTGCGGAGCCGGTGATAACTACCACGACAATCAAGCCCGGCGACTTCGCCATCCTGGCCACCGACGGCGTGTGGTCGTCCATGTCCAGCGAAAATGCGGTCGCGTGTATCGGGTCCTGGATCAAGGAGACCAGCCGCCGAGCGGCAGCGTCCGAAGAGCCGCTTGGTGCGCTGACCGATGCACACGCCCCCAGCGATCGCGTCGAGGGGGTCCAGAACGATGAGTCACAGATCGGAGATGCTTGGGGCTGGGAGTTCAGGCCGCAGGACATGGTGCTGGAGGACGCGAACGCGGCGACGCACCTCATCCGCAACGCCCTGGGAGGGAACCGGCGAGAGCAGCTGTGCACGGTTCTGGGGGTGCCGCACCCTCAAAGGGAGGATGCGCGGGACGACATGACTGCACAAGTCATCTTCTTTGGAGACATAGTTGAGATTCATTGAGGAGTAATGTTGCGGTAACTACGGTGTACGGCTATTGTTGTCGTTGCACCATGTGCTAACGGCCATATCGTTCTTATCGTTCTAATTCCAAGAGAGCTATTTCAGTATCGATAAATAAGCTGTTCAAGTAATATTGGATTCCTAGTAAAATACTAAATAGTAAAGTTAAGAAGAGACAGATCCTGTCGTATATCTATGTAGTCAGCCTATGTGGTCACTGTTAACTTGCTGTGGCCAATTAGCCCCTCGGGGAGAGATAAAAGGATGATTCGGCGGTATGCAAAGCTGCCAAGACAATTTTCAAGAAAATATCTGCAAGAAAGGGACGGGAGCCGAAGATCATGATGTCGTAGTGCAGAGCTTCTGGTCCACCAATGTCGCATTTATTGTACTGATAAGTAGTGCCAAGACCAAACCACCCCGCAGCATCCACTACGTTACACACATCTAAGACATCCGCATTTGCCTTTATCGATGCCATGGGTCTAGTTCCCCATATCTGCGGGGAGACATTTCTGTCCTATATATTAATCTTTCTTGGCGTTTAGATCGTCGGGCGTGTGACAGGGTTTCTCTTTCCCCTCGCAACTTCACTATCTAATTATCTCATTGATTGTTGAAGCTGCTGCCGTGCTATACGCTATACTGTAGTTCCAACTCGAAGAACACCCAATCTGATCGTAGTCGAACTTTGCACCATGCCTTCAGTTTCATCGACTGTGATATTTAACTGGCTCTTCCAATTGGTCCTCTTTGCACAGCACGTATGGGGTTCACCCAGCGAAAGCCATATACCGCGCCTGGGTGCCGTGGCGTCGGAGAAGAGCACTTGTAGTCAGATTGGCATTGACCTTCTCAAAGAGGGTGGCAATGCAGCAGATGCGCTTACTGGTACTGTCTTCTGCGTAGGTGTTCTGGGCATGCAGCACAGCGGTCTTGGGGGAGGTGGGTTCATGCTGGTCAGGAGCGCCAATGGAAGCTACGAGTTCATCGACTTCAGAGAGACGGCTCCCGCAGCTGCGTTCGAGGACATGTATGACAATAACACAGCCGCCAGCCTGTACGGCGGTCTTGCAAGGTAAGATTCTCTTAATAGTGACGGTAAATCTGCGAATTTCTTTTTAATGAGCGCTAACACATTTGTCCAGTGGTGTTCCCGGCGAGCTTCGCGGTATTGAGTATCTGCATTCCAAGTATGGCAAACTTCCCTGGGCTCATGTAATGGCGCCCGCAATCAAACTGGCTCGTTACGGGTTTAGAGTGGATGAGGACCAAGTACGTTACATGGCCTCGGTATCTCCAAACAATTTCCTCTCGGAAGATCCCACCTGGGCCATTGATTTTGCACCACATGGTACGCTGGTGACGCTCAACGACACCATGACACGAAAACGGTACGCCGATACCTTGGATGTCATCTCAAAAGAAGGTGCGGACGCATTCTACACTGGAGCGATCGCGAATGCCACTATCAGCGCCCTGCGGAGCGCCAATGGTACCATGACATTAGAGGATTTACAGAACTACAGTGTCGCTCTAAGAGAACCCTCCGTCATCACATATCGCGGTTACAAACTGACAAGCTGCGGCGCTCCTGCTGGCGGATCCGTTGCTCTTAGCATCTTGAAGATTGTTGACGGCTACAATGGCTTTAGTGACCCTGCAGCGGTAAATCTTACTACTCACCGACTTGACGAGGCGATGCGGTTTGCTTACGGTGAGAGAACGAATCTGGGAGATCCATCTTTTGTCGATGGTGTTCTCGAGTATCAACAGTCCATGCTCTCAGACGCTGTTGCATCCGAAATCCGCTCCAAGATCTCCGACTTCACCACGGAGAATGTCTCATACTATGATCCAAGTGGGATACAGAGCCTCAACGATTCTGGGACCAGCTATGTGGGCGCTGCCGACCACAGCGGTCTTGCCATCAGCCTGACCACAACTATCAACACCCTCTTCGGATCTCAGATCATGGTCCCCGAGACCGGCGTCATCATGAACAATGAGATGAACGACTTTTCGATTCCGGGCTCGAGCAACGTCTTCGGCTACATTCCCAGCGCAGCCAACTACATCCGGCCTGGCAAGCGGCCGCTCTCTTCGATCTCTCCCACTATCGCTGAGACACCCGACGGCAGGCTCTACCTCGTAGTCGGTTCGGCAGGGGGCAGCCGCATCATCACGGCAACCGCGCAGAACATCCACCATGTCATTGACCAGAATATGACCACCCCGGAGGCACTGGCGGAGCCACGACTCCACGATCAGCTCGAACCTAATGTGATATCTTTCGAGTATGCCTACGATAATAGCACTGTTGCGTACTTGAAGAGCCTGGGTCATAATGTATCTTGGATCGCTCCCGGCTCGACTACCGCACAGGCTCTGCGACTACTCCCCAATGGGACATTTGAGGCTGCAGGAGAACCTCGACAGATTAATTCCGGAGGTCTAGCAATTTGATTCTTATCGGTGGCACCAAGCCAACCATTCAGGGATGCACTCGATTTGATGGTTTCATAATTGTGTTCCCCTTGGATTACAGTATTCCAATCATCATTAGGTCATAGATTACTAAATGTGTCTCAGGCAGTGACCCGTCCCAGTGGCATCTGTAGTGTCGTTTTACAATACTGGCCACAACCCCTGAGTGCCATTTCTAATATAATATAATGATATTGCCTCCTATTTCTTAGTGGTTCTTCGGACTACGGTCAACATGATTGTACTAATCGGTCGTGTGAATCTATAATGAACTCAATGCATCTACAATAAACGTGATATCCTACTTGAATATAAATAGCTATGTCCGTCTTCAATCGGTCTCTTTACAGATCTTGTCATAAAATTAAGTGAAACAAATACTTATTTGATTCTTTACAGTTCAAATTTCTGTTATTATACAAATTATGGCATAATACAATCAGGAGAATGGCCAATGCACGTACTACCCTGAGCTCAACATTTATAATCTAGCATAAGTCATTTCCTGAGATCATTGAGGAGCGCACCCGCACAGATTATCAAGGTATTCGTGCCACGATGTTATCATAGTCTGGCCCACTCCCGGACGCTGACACGCCGCCCTGCGCCAGCGCGAGCTCGAACCTCTCGTCGTCCGCGGCGAAGTAGGCAGCAGTGGCGAAGGGCACGCCGAGCAGGCAGCCGTCGGTGTCGAAGTTGAGCCAGCAGTAGCCCTCCTCGTAGCCCGGGTCCTGGCGGACGTAGTTGCGGAGCGGAATCTTGATCTCGATGGTCTCAGACGCGTCCGCCGCGCCCGCGAAAGTGAGGTCGACGGTCAGGTCGCTGGGCACGGTGTCGCAGGCGCCAAAGTACGAGAGAAACCCCTCGGGGCTCCAGCCGCTGCCCGTGGCGTTGAAGAAGGCGTCGGTGCCGGCGATGGAGACGGGCAGCGTGTCGGAGCGGGTGCCCGAGTCCAGCAGGCAGGCTGTCGCATCGAGGTCGGTCTGGTCCATGGCCACGCCGTTGACGCTGACCGCGGGCGGGCTCACCACGAAGCCGACGGCGATGCCGGACTCGTCGGGCGCCAGGCGCGGGATCTTGATCAGTGGGCCCGTGAACTTGGACAGATCGACGCCCCCAAAGACGGCACCTCCGGTAAAAGTGTCGTTATAGTTCGCGGGGGCCTCGTCGAACCACATCGATACCACGGGGGCGTCGATCACGCCGTTATCCAGGAGATCCTGCCGGACTGAAGGGCCAGTGGTATTCCACTCGGCACCTTGCTGGTAGGGCGCGATACCCATGATGGCCACGTCGTACTCGCCGTCGAAGATGCAGTCACCATCGTCACCAAGGCGCTGGATCATAAAGTTGGCCACCGACACGCGTACATTGGGAATCGTAGACTGCTGCCCCGCCACTGATGTGAAAATCATCGTGTCGTTCAGCTCGAGATTACCCTCGACAATCTTGGTGAACCCGCCATATGCATCCTCAAAAATGAATGGTTCCGGTGAGGTTGCATTCCCCGAGTCTGGATAGTCGTAGTAAGACGTCACACTGGCGTTGCAAGGACCTTCGCAGAAGAGCGATGTGCAGCCCCAATTCATGGTCGAATTAGGACCGAATACCCAGAAGCTATCTGATCCTTGGTCGAATACGACCTCTACAGTCGTGTTGCTGTATGGCATGAACATACCAGTGGACACCTTGTGATTCCCTCCATAGTCTGCAAACTCAGTTAGAACCGACCCCTGGCGATGTTTTCAAGCAAATCATGCTGTTTTGATGAATTGAGAGGCGCCTACAGAGATTCAAAGGAAAGTATACAGTCGAAACATTGCTTGCCGCAGCGCCTGCTAGCAGCGTAGCAGGGAGGCTCGTGGCTCCTTTCCAATGCATCGTGTTAATATTCGATATGAAATCGAATTAGAGAGCGACCCTTCCGTAAAATGGTGGTGTTCTCGTCGCACGAAGAGTGAGACTCCCTCGACAATTTTATAACTTTCCCAATGCGACAGCATCAATTTATCACTGCTTTGACGCCAAGACTCTTCGCTTGCGAAAAGCTCGTATCGCAGCAAGGTTCCCAAGAAGGTGGATCATAACAGCACAGAATTAGGCAGGTCAACCATGGTAACAGTGGGGTTGTTAAGAAGCATCGGAAGAATTGGGTATGAAAATATACCATTGAATAGTATAAGGAGGGAATGCCCACGATTCTTTGGAATAGGTTAATACGACTCTTAAAAATACTCGAGTACAATTTTGCATGGATTCTAATATTCTTCATTGCGACCGGCGCACTAAACCAAGCAGCCCCGAATTCATCACTCGACTCCTTGTACCCACATCACATATGTACGTGGTTATGGTGATTTACAAATAACATCTCATCTTATACACGAACCATTCTCAACGGTTGATTCAATCGACGAGTATTGTGAGGTTTGTGAGTAATATTAGTAAGGTATTGCGCAAAGCTCAATGCATATATGTACGGAAGGATTCGGCATTTGCCAGGGCTCCATAAATGCTCCTAGGGTATGGGATAAAAGATGGGAACCACCAAGACCTAATCACAATGCTTCTATTTCGAAAATTACCTGGGCCACAGAATGTAGAACGTCTGACTCGTAAAGTCCCACAGCACCACTAGAATTGATTATATAAAATACCAATAGCCTCTATGAGCTTCCTCTCCACACAAAATTCACAGGGCTGGCTGCTCCATCCCTGCTCTTCCGTGTATTTGAGGGGTCTGTCCCACAAACTGCTGCCGGGCGGGAGCATTAGGGGCGATCCGGGTCTAAAAGAGGAAAGGTTTTGGAGTGTGGAGCACTCCGGTGTGAATCACGCCGTTCAGCTTCGCGTTAAGAATGCAAGCGATTGGCCGGAGGGGAAGCCCGCAATCGATTACAAGTCCGCCCAAAAATGGTTGTCTTGTTAGTATTTAAGCTTTCTAGCGTAAACCTCGCAACCACGTTTCAATGCAGAGCTGGGTGAAAGTAGAAGAAATAAAAAGAAAATAGGACAGAAGCCGTAAGCCTAACGTCCATTAGAACTCCCACGGTCTTGGCAAAGATGGCACAGCAGCAGCCGGTCAACCTGGCCTATGGCGGAGGCCGTATCATGTCGTTCCTCGGCTTCGACTCCAAGGAGAAGGTCGATGAGAGACTTGACCTCTTGCAAGAGCTCGGCATCACGGCTATCGACACGGCTCCGAACTACTTCGATTCCGAGAAGCTCCTGGGCCAGTCTGATGCAGCCTCGCGCTTCAAGGTCTTGACCAAGTTCTCAGGTGGCATGATGAAGATTCCTGCCACCAAGGAGGCGGTGATCAAGAGCGGAAAAGAGAGCTTGGAAAAGTTCAACACCAAGACTGTAAGTTTTGCACAATGACGATTCTCAAATTCGCCTTCTTGCCCCTGTTCTCTTCCCAACCTTTATCTGTCAGTTCGTGCCCCTCTTACTAACAAGTACGTGCAGGTTGACAGCTTCTACCTCCACGTGCCGGATCCCTCCGTTCCGCTGCAGGAGACCCTGGCAGGAATCGACGCGCTCTACAAAGAAGGCGCCTTCAAGCACTTCGGGCTGTCCAACTTCCTCCCAAAGCAGGTGGAGGAGGTGATCCGCGTGGCCAAGGAGCACGGCTACGTGCTTCCTACCGTGTACCAGGGCAACTACAACGCCTTCGCGCGGCGCATCGAGGCGGACCTGTTCCCCATCCTCCGGCGCAACGGCATGTCCTTTTGTGCCTACAGCCCCGTGGCCGGCGGCTTCTTCGCCAAGTCGCCCGCGGAGCTGAGATCCGGCACCGCCCGGGGCCGCTGGCACCCGGACCACCCCATGGGCAAGCTAGGCAACACCCTGTACGGCAAGCCGTCGCTGCTCGACGCGCTCGAGGCCTGGGGCGCGCTCGCGCGGGCCGAGGGCATCTCCCCGATCGAGATGGCGCACCGGTGGATCGCGTACAACTCGGAGCTGAGCCCGGACCTGGGAGACTACATCATCCTCGGGGGCAGCGATGTGCAGCTGAAGGACGCCGTGGGTCAGATCAAGCAGGGCCCGCTGAGCCAGGCTGCGGTCCAGAAGATCGATGAGATCTGGAAGACGATTGCTGCCGATGCCCCTCGGGATAACTTTAACGATTTCCTGATACATAACCCTATGTAGAATATGGTCCTGTGAGAACCAGTTTTGAGGACATAGTAAAATGCACGTTTGTTCCCTGGGAGTATTGAAATACAAACTTCAGCAGCTGCAAACTTTTTGCTGCTCTAGTTCATTCTGTAGTTAACGGCTCAAACATAAAATTACCTGATTATGCTGGGAACTTTACCCAAACTATAGCTCTACAAACTGTTTAAATGTAAAAGAATAGCCCTTTCTAGCCTTGTCCCAAGATAGTTGCCCAGACTCCGTGATCGTCCAACGAGAAAAAAAAGCTTCGCCTTGATTAAAGTGCTTGCTACGAACCAGACGGTTAAGCGCGCGCCAGGCCTCCTGTCCTCATATCCATCGTATCGCTCACATACCGGGACTCCTCGCCCACGACGCCCTCCCCCTTAGGCATGATGACGAGGGCACGGGCATGGCCGTTGCCCTCCTCGACGCAAGTCCTCTCGTTTTCGGCGCACTGAGGGATCTCCCGGACCATGGCCCAGAGGGCAGCAGCGTCGACTTCGACAGAGGCGCTGCGCAGGCGCAGGCGCAGACCCGGCAGCCGGGCCAGCACATCACGGACGAAGAGGTCCCAGCGGTAGTCTGAGGCATCGGCGGCGGCGGTGGTGGTTGCGGTGGTGGTTATAGTGTCGATAAAGACGGTCACGTGGCGCAGCTGGGCGCAGGAGGGCGCCCGCAGCCACTGGTAGCCCGCGGTCGGCGTGTAGATGTGGAAGTCTCCCCGGTGCTTGAGCAGCTCCACCGTCTCGGCGTAGAACTGCCGGCTCGTGTGGAAGATGGGCGGCAGCGACCGGCCATAGGCGAACGGCCCCGGTGGGATCACGTCCGCGAGCTCGTAGATCTGGAGAAAATGACCCACATCGTCAGGGATGTATATTACTTTTTAAAACTCTTACTCACCAACCCCTCCTACCCTCGCGCGCAAGATCAAGAAGCAGCGCCAGAGCCAGACAAAGTTGATCAAGGGGCAACAGGTTGGCGAAAGGTGGAAAATGGCATCTATATACCCGAAAACGAAGCTCTAGGGGAAGCCTGAAAAAAGAAGCAAACCCCGGCTCCTTTGATTTATTATCGATATCATCGACTGAGGTCATCTCGGTTGTTGATTGCTTCTCAGCATTTGCTACAGACGACGTTGCCGTGCTAGAGGGATCGGCTTCTTCGGGCATGGTGCTCAATCGGCCCAAAACTCGGGTTCCATGGGGGTCGCAACCGGCTGCGTCTTGGTATGTAGTCACAGCAGTACTTATAGATGCCAAGTTACCAAAGGTTGGATGGGCACAGCCCTTCTATCTGCCTGGTGGTGCCTGGTTTAATGGATCTCTGCGGTTGACGAACAAACTCAAAGTGGCGCGGTGCCTTGGCTGCCGATGTAGTCAATCCAGGCAGTGTTGGTCTGTGCACAAACATCTCCAAGTGCGCATTTATCGAAGCGTAGCTTCTTGGCGATGATCTCTGAGGCGGTTGTTATCACTAGACACACGTAAGAGGGCTGGCTATAATTGACCGTGGATACCAGCGCTTTAGGTAATTGGTAGTCCTATGAAACTGCTTATTTGATGTTTCGAAGTGTGTGTTATAGAATAGCTGCTAGTCCAGCCAGCCGTGCGAGTTCACATTGACCAGGGAAAGTACGACAATGCCTCATAGATGGGATCTATCAGCCAATGGTGGACTTATAATATAGAAGGGCGCCATGACTCTGAGGATATTTGTGCGCTTTTTTTTGGTTCTCACCAGGCAATAAAGTAAATTGGTTTGTACACTACTAAACAAAGCTTGAGGTCCAAGTTTCCAACCTTTGTGCTCAGAATATATTTTATATTACTATCCAGGGAGAGGAGGAAGAGATGCACGGTATGCGTCTTTTATTTCAAGAGTTTTGTAATGACGTGAGATATTCTGTATGCTAGGCTGCCGCTGTCCATAATCGTACAGCTTTGAGATTCAAGGGGTATCAGTTAACTCCTCCACAAGTGGGCTCATTCCCTCTTCGAATGCAATGCTTAAAAATGATAATTATAATAGATGAGATGAGGTAGCGTTAGATGATTTCGTTCTGGTAAAGTAGCCGAGCTCTCTCGACGTCAACCAGTCATCATGTCCACGCTCAAACCTATGTTTTTCAGACAGGTTTCGCACACAAAGTTATTGATATTGAGTTTTTCTTGCCTATACTCGGGGCAGTCGGTTTTGACGAAGAACCCTTGCTTTCTTGCTGTCGGGCACATAATGTCAACGCGCTGTTCGCGATCCACCTTCTTACAGCCTTGACAGACCGTACGAAGTTGTTTTGACGGGCACATGATCGGATGGGCGTTGTTGTTTGTGGGATCGGAAGTAAGAAGATGTCGCCGTGGATTGAAGAGGCTGCAATAAGTTATAAGTTGGAAAATATATTGTGTTTTTCGAGAGTTGTTGGTGTGGTCTTTGCGTGTTCAAGTAATGAAATCTAGGCTGTTACTTGTAGCGAGTTCAGCATGAAGGAATGGCTTGGATGCTGAATAGAAGCAGAAATACATGGCAGGACGATATGACCATGGACTAGAGGGGCTTAATTAATCTGGGGGAAATGCTCTGTAATATTGCTACAAAGCCATAGGGATATAAGCTAGTACAAGACGACAGTCAAGAAAGCAGATAGCCCAGCTTATCAATAGATAGTGTAATTGATTGGGTATACGGAGGTATGTCCGGAATTTATGGGGCCGCCATATGGGGCATTGTCGAATCAAATCATCGCGTATGTATGTCATTAATTATGAGGGTAATGATAAATGACGACTTCAGGTCGTCAAGCGGGCCGAAGGGAATGTTTGGATCCTCTGGCTGTCTGTGCACCTACGGAAAGGAAATAAAAGGAAATATGAATCCAACCAAGTTGGCTACGATCTACGCGTTTAACCTAGTTCACCTGTTCCAGGTATCATCTTATGGTGAAATGGACATTGGACCAGAGATCCCAGAATGTGGCGGACTGGGGGCGAGGAATCCTTCGTTTGGTCGCATGGAAGCATGTATCGAGATTCCAACTTTCGTTAGCAGGGGCTATGGCATTCTCGAGTTTTTCCTCGTTAGCTGCCCCGTGTTTTTGCGCCTTCACTTGAGCAAATCTGTCGAAGCTGGGTCAGACCTTGGTGCTTGCGATCCCTACAGATCGATTGGCGCGGTTATTGCACATCAACATCCCGATACGGCTTTAGGGCGTGACAAAAACGCGGGGAAGCGGCGGAACGAAAAAGTAGTGGTGTTGTGAGGTCATAGTAAAACTCCCGAAGCCTCTCGGTTACGAAGTGTGTGGCATCCTGGCGCGTGACTTGCACCAGATAGCCTTCTAGAGGTGGGAGGGAGAGCTGACGTCAACGCAGTGTTAGCCCAGTGTTTGGGGGCGGATTGACAAAGAGCCAACGTTCGAACGTGCCGGGACACCGAAATATCTGCATGTCCGCGCGGCCGGCAGCGGGCAGGAGATGACGCCAAAGAAGGGAGGGGGAGAGAAAAAGGAAAAGGAATAGAGAGGGCGCCCGTTCTCTACGTTCTCTTGCTTGTTGTTGGGTCCTCGTTGGATGTGCGAGGCGTGGATGCATGCATGCATGCACGTTTTGTGCTCTCAAGCAGCCAGCTGGGCTATGCTGTCCAGTGCTTTGCACCCGAGACCCCCCAGCGCGGTAGAAGCCTGGCCACGCCTGGCTTCCTTCACCATCTCACATGGGCCGGTGTTCTGTGTGCGTGCCCCACAGAAAGTCATCACTATGGCCACAAGCGTTTCAGCTGCCAAGTTGGGGCTGATATATGCTAACAAACTGCCTCCCAACGGATTCCCCCAGGCAGTTGCGAGGGGAGGAGGCTGTGGCTGATGACCATGGGGGTTGGGTGAGGTAAGATATGTTAGACCCGCTGCAGTGGGGGCCTTTGCGATGTGGCAACCCCGGAGCTAAGCGAATGAACACACTTGCTGCTGGTTATTAGCTTCAATAGGTAGAGAGGCGATGCAGGGCCTGGAGGCGCCACACCCAGCTAAGGTTGCTTTGCCAGCACCTTTTTGAAACTAGGAATGAGGTGAAGGCTGTTTCAATTGTGTCGGTAAACGGTCAGGAACTTCTCTTTAGGTGAGCAAGCAAGCAAGCTCTGCACCGCACGAGGCAACAGGTCATGGAAAAGAGGAGTGGCCAAGTGAAAGAAGCAAGAGGCGGAAAACCCCCGCCCAAAAAAAAAGAAAAAACCAGGAAAAAAAAACCTGCTGCTTTCGTTCTTCGACATTCTGCGAAATTTGCTGTAGTTTCCAAGACAGTCAGACTGATCTTCGCGCTGACTTGAACTTGGCGATTGCTTGGCCGCTTGGCAAGTAGACTGGGCTGTGGCACATACAAAGTAGTGTGCTGTCAGCCCTCAAGGGATGGGAAATGGGATTCTAACCCATCCCATCCTATGGTACCTAGTGCCCAGGCTTTAACTTTCGCTAGAGGGCCACTGGCAACGGCCCCAAATGCCTAGGTGGGTAATTCGTGAGCTTCTGGGACGTGAACCAATCTCCCAAACCATCCCATTCCGTCCCAGGGAATCCCTAGGGAATCCCCATACAAGTGCTTACTTCCTGGTAATCTGTCCCGGTCTCCATCCGTCCACCGATCCATGCACCTGCACTTCAGCAGGCCGTGCCTGGTACAGCCTGAAGCTCCATTCGTTTTGGCTTGGCCCTGCTGCCGAGCGCGGATCCAATCAGTGGCACGACCAAAAATACACCGACCCCACATGCTCATGTCGGTTTCATTGCTTCATGCAGCTGATTATTAACAGAAGAGGATTATTGAAAAAGACAGACGGGGAAAATAGCAAAAACGAAAATGCCCAGACCCTCCACGTACTATCTAGAACGCCTGCAGCAGGCCAAGCCATTCTCGAGCGAATTGGGTCAATAAAGTCGAGTGACTTGAAATCAGGATGCTTACCACAGATAGTACAGATCATACACATCCCATAATTTACGCAGTAGAGAGCCGTGTTGTCGTATCCTCATGGCCGTGGTAGCCGAGGGAGCGCGCACTGCTACAAGCTTGTCGCGTACAAGCTTTTTCCGAGCCAACAAAGTCAAAGCTTGATGAGTGGCGCTTGGTAAGGGTTGTTGGCGCGGTAGGTTTTTTAGTGAGTCAAGCAGACCCACCAGTCGCGAGTTGGGTGCGTTTGGGGGGGCCTTTCTGCGGCCGCAAGGGCCAGAAGAGCGGAACAGAAGGCTGCTACACCACCCAGGGGCTCGGGAGGTGAGGATCCCGCCACAGCAGACTACGCTCTGGTTGGCCCGCCGGCGTCGAAGCGCTCCGCCCGTTTGGGCACGAGAAGGGGTGATGACGAGGACTCCGCCACGCTTGGCTGGATGCGCCGCCGGTTGTGGGTAGATGTTCAGACAATTGACTACCACTGCCTGGCTGCTTGGCATTGTTTGCTCGTTAACCGTCTCAGCCGGGGGTCCTTTTATTATTTTTTTTTTCTTACCTCCCAACATTGCCCTAATTTCCATTCAAAAAGGCCCTTTGTCATCCGTTCTTTTTTCGGGACAAACAATCGATTTCCTCCTCCCGATCTCGACACTTCGCGAACGTAAATAGACGTTGGTGCGGGCTGACGACAGATTTCTGGCCGTCTATTTTCCGTCTCCGGGATAAGAAGCTGCTCACCTAATATCCAGCTTGCTGGTTCTTAGCTCGGTCTCGGTCGAGAGAGATAATAATATAACAATCCGGGTCTCACCACCGCTCCCAATTCGCAACTCGATTCCAAACCATCCCGGGTTCTCGCCATGAAGTCCGTCGCAACAACCCTGGCAGCCAGCTCGCTGCTGGCCACCGCCGCCCGCGCTCAGGTAGTGCAGCTAGATATCGCAAAGCGAGAGGGTGCAACACCTTCCGACAACCGCTTGCGCAGACGTGCCTCCACGTATACGGAGACCATCGCCAATGAGGAATCCACGGGTGGTTACTTTGCCAACATCACAATGGGCACACCAGCCCAGAGCTTGATATTACAGCTCGATACCGGTAGCAGTGATATTTGGGTCCCTGCCAGCACCGCTTCGGTTTGCGAGTCTAGCAGGTCCAGCTCGAGCGAGTGTATCTATGGTTCATGTAAGTACCTGCCAAGATGCCTCCAAATTTTTTTTCTCTCAATATTTTGTAGAAAGCTAACCGAGAAATGCATCCACAGTTGATTACTCTTCCTCCACCACATTCAACGACGTCGACTCGGGTGGTTTCAGCATATCGTACGTCGATGGCAGCCATTCAGATGGCGATTACTTCACCGATGTTTTCTCGATCGGCGGCGCCACCCTGGATAACATGACCATGGGTCTGGGCCTGGACACTGATATTCCTTACGGATTGCTGGGAGTGGGATATGCTCTCGACGAGGCTATCCTGGCGGAGTCGTCGACCGCGTACAAGAACCTGCCTGTTCTGATGCAGAGCGAGGGCTTGATCTCCACTGTAGCCTACAGCTTGTGGCTGAATGACCTCGATGCCAGCACCGGCCAGATCCTGTTTGGCGGTATCGATACCGATAAGTACAAGGGTGACCTTACCAGCATCGATATCATCAAGGACCCCGAAAGCGACGCTTTCACCTCGTTCAACGTCTACCTCACCTCTGTGACCGCCAACTCCTCTTCGGGTAGCGACAGCCTGACGTCTTCTATCTACCCCATCAACGTGGTGCTCGACTCGGGCACGACCCTGAGCTACGTCCCCACTGATCTTGCGCAGCAGATCTGGACCGAAGTTGGTGCTATCTACTCCTCTGAGGTTGGAGGCGCCGTGATTCCTTGCAGCATGGAGACCAGCAGCGGCACCTTCACGTTCCAGTTTGGAGGCTCGAACGGCCCTGAGATCACTGTGGACATGAGTGAGCTCGTCCTGCCCCTGGTCTCCTCCGGCAAGAACCCTACCTTCAGCTCCGGGACCTACAAGGGCCAGGAGGCCTGCGAGTTCGGTATCCAGAACTTCAGCTCCGACCCTTTCCTCCTGGGCGATACCTTCCTGCGATCGGCCTACGTCGTCTACGATCTGGTCAACAACCAGGTCGCCCTGGCCAACACCGACTTCAACGCCACCACCTCCAACGTCGTGGCCTTCGCCAGCTCCGGTGCCGCCATCCCCAGCGCCACCGTCGCGGCTAACCAGGTCACCACCTCGGCCGGCAGCGGCTCCGCCACCACCCCGACCTACGGTGCCAGCGCCGGTTTCTCCAACTCCAACTCCAAGAGCGCCGCAGGGACCCTGAACGCCTTTGAGTGGTCGCAAGTCGGTGTTCTGGCGGCCTCCGTTCTGTTCACTTTGGTCGGAAGCGGTTTCATCCTCCTCTAAAGAAGCATTTGCGTGGTCATGAGATTTTGGGAGTTACCTGGGTTGTTCGCTTGTCATGAACTTGGAGTTTTTTTTTTTTTTTTATCAAAGTACATATACCATTATTATGCATATTTGTCGTTCCGGCATGTTATTAGGGGCTACATAGAAAGTCGTGGGTACAGGATATACCGCACGAAAGCATATAGCATATATTGCCTACTGCTGCTAATGAAGCTTTTTCTCAACCTCATAAACTCTTTTCTTGATCTGCACTCTTGAATACGTGAGATATGTTCCGCTATTCAATCTGATTGTGGTTTTTTTTTCCTTTCGTTCTTCAATGAGGAATGATGTCATTGAGTAATCCTAAGACATTCAGGGTGAAGCCACCCCGTGGTGGCATCGTCCGCTAAGCAACCGGAAAGAAACAAAAAGGTGTGGTAGGTGACTCGGTGACACATGGCAGGCAGCGCTTGTGGCGCGCCCCCTGCTGCGTGGTCGAGAATTCCTTACGTTTTAGGTGGTGAGACAGAAGGCGATCCCGAAGGGCTTCTGGTGGGGGGATGTGGAGGCGCTTTTTGGCGTGCAGGGAAATGCCTGGTGAATGCGAAGCTCTCCCGTGGCGGAATTTGTTCCGGGGCAGTACTTCGTATAATTTATATCGGCCGCCGCCTTTGAACGTTACCATTATCTTTATACTGTTGCTGCAATGTGGAGCAAAATGAAATCCAAAATATAGAATGCAGTCTATTTGGTCTATATCGATATCTTGATTTACACGCGCCTATGCTCTGCAGACTTTGCCTGAGCATCATGTTCTATTTGTTGTGCTTCGATTTGCACTTTTCCCAAAATCAGAGTTATTGTTTTTCATAGCTGTAGTTGTCGGGATGCTACTCTTCCCATGGTCCGCAATAGCCCATGGCTATCACCACGAATACCAGGCATTAGAGTCTACTGCATCGTTATCGTCGATGGACATCTCCGTCTCGAAGAAGTTGGGCGCCATCCCCCCGAGCAACTCCTCCCATGTTTTCCATTGTTGATCAGAGTCTTCCGGTGCGAGGTGCTGACCGATGTGAACCTCCGGAGCCAATACATTATCGGAGCCGGGCGAATTCAGATGAGGGCCTAACGGCGACAGCAGCATTGCGGATGAGGGATTAGTCATGGTGACAAGACTTGGGTTAATGGCAGAATTGTTTAAGGTGTTGGTCGGGGGGTTCACAGCGTCGCCCGGTGTCGTGCCAGACGCCTCTCTGCGCGCAGATGATTCTTGAATAGGAAATCTGGGGATGCTTGAAATCGTATCGTGTGTGCCGCTTTGCACCAGCGCAGCCGTCTTCCTTCGGGTTTCGCGCATTAGCTCGCCCAAAGGACCTCGCAGCCTCCCGCCGCTGTTGCGTGAGATCACAGCCTCGTAGTGCTGGTATGATGACTCGATGATCGGCCAGGCTTGAGCCACGAGTTCTTTGTCAGTGCTTACGTAGCACTCCGCGAGCGCCATGGCGAGCACCGGCCAGGGGGTGGTTATATACCAGCGAAAACCTTCGCCTCGAGGGGCGGTGTGCATTATCTGTGTCTTTTCGAGCACCTTCGCTGCCTGGCGAAGTATTCGGGCATCGCTCTTGTGGCGCGGGGAGGGACCACTGGACCCCTTGCCTTGGAATGGGCTGAGCAGATAAAGCCGGACCGTTGCAACGAGGCAATGGGTGCCGTGCCATACGAACCAAGCAAAGGGCGAGGTCTCGGGGTCGCAAAAGTGCAATAGTTTGAAAGCTGTCTCCTCAAACCGTTGCATTTGCTGCTGGGGCTTTGATTGGGGCTGCTGGCCACCCCCCGAAGATTGATTTTGCCGACTGGTGCTGCTATCAACGTTGCAGACAGGATCCGCAATATCGTTAACACCAGGATCTTCGTTAGAGGAACCATCGCTGGCTCCCCTCCCCACGAGCTGTAAGTGATATGTGACGAGCGCAAAGGTATTATCTGTCAGCTCTTCCCTATCAGAGATTGGCTGCGTAGACTTTGGATCAAAATCCGAGTCATTAATATGCCTCTGCAGAGCCAATGCGGGCGTGATCTCATCGCCTTTGATGAGTGGCTCCGAACCCTGGAATACAGACGCTTGCATGTCCATAACGCAGATAGTAAGCCACAGTCGTGTTCGCATCTGTTGTGCAAAGAAGGTTTCGGTCTTGCCGACTGTACTATCCGGGCTGAGGCCAAGACGAAGACCTCTGGCGATTCTCACCGCCACGGCAACCAATGTCCACACAGCTCGACTCTTGTCTTGCATCTTTCTAGCAGTCTTGAAGAAAGGGTTCGAAGCGTTTAGCAAATACCATTTGTCTTCGCTAAGGATAATGGATATAAGCATAAACTTACAAGATAGAGCACAAATGCCTGTAGAACTGTGATATCCTGCGTGGCTAGAAGACCTGATCTCTCCATTGCAGATTCACATGTCCTTCTGTGCTGTGCTACGAGTTGTGCTTTGGCAGTATGGAATGTTGTCTGGCACTGATCATCAGTCATACTGGAAGCCGCAGCGTAGCAAATGGCCGAGCGCAAAGCATTGACTGCCGTGTGGCCAGTCGCATAGCCCATGTACGCTTCGCCTCGGAGCATCCATCTTTCAAGCGACGGTCGGTGTAGAATTTTAATTATGGGGTCAACCTGATTGAGATATACCAAAATCAACTCTCTCGTAGTTTTTCCAGTCTCGTCAGAGAAATCTCCACTGAAAGTTGGATTTTGTTGAGGCGGCGGCTGGGCGTTGGAACCGGATAAGCCGAAGACCTTGATCCCTCCGTCGATGGAGTCAGCTTGCATTGGGTCCGGAGCTTGAATGCTATCTGTATCAACGTCTTCGATTGTTGATTCTATAACACCACGCAGGCCATGTATCTAGCGAGCCAGATGATCTAATTAGATATCGAAGGTGCACAGTGGCATCATCTATGGACTGGACTAGCTGTTCACATACCTCTTCAACTAAGCTTGCCCAAAACCGCTCAGGCCGCTGGCCAAGAAGTCCATTTCTTTCACCATCCGTACGAGATGGCTCTCTTGAGCTATTGTGAGTACCGTTTGCATTTTCCGGAGATGGTGCCAACTACCAATAATGGGGTTTTTTTTTAGCACAGTTCCACTGCGACATTGCCTGAAACATAGCACCAGACCATCCCATACCATCCCATTTCAAAAACGTACCTGTCCAGGCGTTGATCTGGTCTCGCGTTCAGACATCCCCGCCACAGATCCTACGCCCTCAAGAAGAGCCTCGAGCCGATTGATCCGCGCCATGAGATCCCCGTCCGCCGCCAACGCAGCGGGAGACACTGCGGCAGGGGCGATGGCCGGGGCGGATGCGGGTGCAGCCGTTGCGGGGACGATCGACCGCACGCGGACCGCATGCCTGCCCCTTGGCAGCCGCTGGCGGTGGATTGGAAGGCACACGACGCCCGCAGATACACAATTGGTGCAGGGCTCAAGCTTGTCGCACCTGACCTTGCGGTCGCGGCAGAGCTGGCAGCTCAGCTGCGGCGTCACTGCTGCTGCTGCTGCTGCTGCCCCTGGCGCTCGCCGGCCACGAGGGCTTGCTATTTCAGTCATGGTGGCGCACTCGGGATTGCCATTCAGTGATGAGTCATCGCATACTGCTTACTGTTCCGGAATATCCTAGCGAAGCAATCCCACCTCGGTTGGATTAGATGCCAAAGCAGTGATTAGTTAACTTAAGACGTTGAAGCTGTAGTGACCTTGAATCTCCAAATGCTGGTCGGGGCAGCTAATGCACGCCGAGAGCCAATCCTTGGGTGCCTAGCCCCCACTTGCCGAAAGCTACGCTACAGTGGTGCCTACATGTGCAAGTTACGTAACGTAACGGTTTAGGTAAGTTCCAGGAGGGGCCTCGTCTGCTGCTCAAACCTTCAAAAAAAAAAAAAAAAAAAAAAAAAAGAAGAAAAGAATAACAGCACAGATTCAGCACGAGCAAATAATAGGATAGAAAAAGTGCTCTGCAAGCACGCGCCTCAATTGACATCATAGAATCTGCAGGTCGGGTCGCCTTGCGGACTATTCTGGGAGGGACGAACTCCGGCTCCATAAGGACCCTCGTTCGATTGATAGGGATCCCCAAAGCCCGGCGGGAATGGCCAACCCGGGCTGCTCCGCGTCGCTTGGGTACAGGTCTGCGGTCGCGAGATTCTAGCGTGATGGCTGTCAGATAAGTTAGTGAACTCCATAGGAGTTTTGGTGGCAATCGCTAAAGCTGGATCTCTGGAATTTGCGGGCGAGCGGATCCCATGATAAAGTCCGTAGGGTTCAGACTGTCTTAAATGCGCCCTAACTGTGATAGGACTCGTTTCTAAAGCCGGGGGGTTTCAAATGTTTTTTCAAGCCACCTCATTTGGATCTCAACAGGTTCCAGCTTCAAATACCGTGCTCTCTGCTGTTTCAGCATCGCTTTTCCCGTTCTTTGATATCGTAATTTTAACTCTTGAAGTGTATGAACAAACAATCCTGTTAGCCAATTCATATAATACATTTCGTCTTCTCCATTTCACCATGGCCAGTCTTGTAAAGGCATTCAAGGGGGCCTACCCGCCCGCGCCTACTTTCACCGAAAAGAATCTCCCAGATCTGCTGGGCAAGGTCTACATCGTCACCGGCGCTAACACAGGCGTGGGTAAGGAGCTGGCGCAGATCCTGTACGCAAAGAATGCTAAAGTGTACGTGGCGGCGCGTTCTGAATCCAAGGCGCAAGACGCCATCGCCTCAATCAAGAAGGCCGTTCCCGCGTCGACGGGAACACTGAACTTTCTGAAGCTCGACCTGGCCGACCTCAGCACCATCCCGGCATCGGCCAAGGAGTTCCTCTCCAAGGAGAGCGAGCTGCACGTCCTGGTCAACAACGCAGGCGTCATGAACCCGCCCAAGGGCTCCAAGACCGCGCAGGGCTACGAGCTCCAGCTCGGCGTCAACAACGTCGGCACCTTCATGTTCACGCGCCTGCTCACGCCGGCTCTCGCCCGCACCGCCAAGACCTCGCCTGCTGGCACCGTGCGCGTCGTCTGGGTGTCCTCCAGCGCCGCCGAGGGTCTGTCCGTCAAGAACGGAATCCAGCTGGATAACCTCGACTATCACAAGGAGGCAGGGCAGATGACCAAGTACGGCATCAGCAAAGCCGGCAACTACTACCACGCGACCGAGTTCGCCAAGAGGCACGCCCAGGACGGCATCATCAGCTCCCCGGTGAACCCTGGCAACCTAGACTCGGAGCTCTACCGAGACTTGCCCGGCCTGATACGCGGCTTCCTCAGGTTGTTTGTGCTCCACCCGCCTATCATGGGAGCATACGCTGAGTTGTTTGCTGGTTGGGCGCCCGCGGTGACACCCCAGGACTCTGGCAGGTGGAGTAAGTACCTATTACCTTTTTTCCAACCTACCTGTTTGTCAAAGATTTTGGACAATGCTAATGGTTTACAGTCTACCCCTGGGGCCGTTTCGAGACTATCCGTCAGGATTTAGAGATTGGTTCAAAGTCTAAATCCGAGGGAGGCAGCGGCATTGCCGAGGATTTCTGGGCATGGACAGAGCAACAGATCCAACCATACATGCCCAAGGAGTAGAAATTAGGGGCTTACAGGGTGTGGAAGTTTCTTGACTTTTGCATATTGTATAATCGGTACACTTGAAGTCGCCGTCTGACTAAGGCTTTTTTTTTTTTGGCATACATAGATTTAATAGTGCCGCACAACCATGTATTATTTTAGCATATATACCTCACTGCTTACATAGTAGATAGAATCATTCAACGTTTTAACATCAGACCACTTTGATCTTGCTTTGAATGGAGGAAGCTGAGCACAAGATGTGCAATTCCACATCATTGATGACCCACTTAGCGACCCGAATAAACTGGCTAAATTGTATACTGCATTGTGCAAGCTGTAAGCACGAGGGCTTGGCATTTGAGGATTAAGTATTAAGGTGCTTATAGTGCTTACGCCGATTATGCGTGCTGTAGTTTGTGGCGTGACTTGGGTCGAGTTCCCAATTCCGGTGGGGTTGGACCTCGCTAAGTCCGGCGGATTTTAAGTCATCTCATCGCTCATCACCCATCCACCGCCTGATGCTCACTGTCTCATTTGTGCCCCCCCCCATTGAGTTCAACATCGACCTAGAAGGGCATCACGAAGAGCGCTTGGCTTTATTGGGCATGCCGCATACCAGGTTGCCCTCTCTTGCATAATCGTAAACGAGCCTGTACAGTTTCACGTTCAACAGGGCGGCGGGCGTTAAAAGGCTAAGCGACTAAGCCGAGGCTCGCTATGGAGTCAACCGTTCGTGCCGGCAGTGATGGCTCCGGACTAGTTCCAGCCCCATACGGGAAGTCGTGCGCCGCATGCTCCCGCGTTAAGTGTAAATGCTTTTATCGATCTGATGGGCTGAGTTGTGAGCGGTTAGTAGACACAGAGAGAGACCTGTCCAGCACGTGTGAACCAGAAAAGAAGGCACGGGTTCTCACTTAAAGACCAGCAAACTGAACCCCTTTCTCGTGTAGCTGTTTCCGCCTGGGGAAAGAATGCCAGCAGTCCGCAGGAGTTCGCTCCAAGGCCCTCGTCCAATCCCGTAAATCCAGCGCTAAGCGGCAGCAGAAGCAGAAGCAGCAGCGGCGAGCTGGGAGCCGAGACCACGCCCCGGAGCACGCTGCTCCACTCGACTCGGCCCCCGTGCTCACCCCTGCCACGACCGCGTCGTCCAGATCTGATACCTTGACGCCGTCGTCGAAGCATGACTTATTCTACGACTCTAAGACGGGCTTCGCTGGCATCGCGCCCCTCATTGCCGGGCTCTCTTCTGCTGAAACCTCGACGGAGCTTATAGCAGAAGTGGCTCGCTTTCCCATCTCAGAGGCGGACGCGCAGGCGATGCTGCAGACGTTTCGCTCGTCGTATCTGCCTTTTTGCCCTTTCGTTGCTATTCCTGAGCACATCACCGCTATAGCGTTGCGTGCAAAATGGCCGTTCCTCTGGCTCGTTATCATGTCAATCACCAGTAAATCATTACGTCAACAGTTTGACCTGAGCATGGCTGTTCGAAGATTAGTTGCGGAAGAGTTGATTGTCAAGAACCAACCTACATTTGACATTCTCCTAGGCATGATATGCTCTCTGACGTGGTATGTGCTCTCTCTACCTTATCGTACTTAAACTGTGGGTGCCGCATCGGCGATAGTGCTAAACGTTACGAAGGTGCCACTTTCACAAAAGAGAAAAACCTCACATCGTCACCTGGATTCAGCTCGCGATTGGAACCTGTTTTGAGTTGGCTATCCACCAGCCACCATCAGAATCCGTCCTAACGATCCCAAGCACGAAAGCTGGTCAGAGAACCAACGAGGAGCGACGGGCTCTCGTAGGTTTATTTATTGTGTCTTCAACGTGAGAATATTATACACCATACTCTCTCCAAGTATACTTGCTAATAAAGTGTCCTTTAATCGTACATATACAGGCTGTGGACAGTCCATGGAAAGACCGAGTTCTTACGCTGGAGTTCGTACCTGGACGAATGTGCCCGCCTCCTCGCGAAAGGCGAAGAGACCGAGGCGGACATTATCCTCGCCTTCCAGGCCAGGTGCCACCTCATCATGAATGAGTTGATGCAGGCCACGACAGAATGGAAAGACTGGTCTCTGGACGACACTGATACATCACCGCCTCCAATATACGTAGTCACTATCCTATGCCAGAGGCTTCACAGTTTACACATGGATCTCCCAGTTGAACTGAGATCAAACGGTGAGCACCATACCAAACTCCCCTCCCCTCCCCTCCCGCAACCGCGTCTGTTTGATACCGGCTCTTCCAAGACAGCTAATCTCTTTTTTTTTATTCGTCTTCAGCATTCATCCAACTCCACCTGCACGGCACCGAGTGCTATCTCAGGCACCCCTTACTTCACGCCCAACGGAACCCGGCGCAAGGATCCAGCCCCAACCTGAAGCGTCTGGAGACCCTGCACGTGACGCTGGCCGCGGTGGAGCGGTTCGTCGCGAACTTCAACGGCCTGCCCGCCCCGACGTGGCCGGGCATCACTTTCGAGCTGTTCACGCGGTTCACGCACTCCATGGTCATGCTGAGCATGCTGTCGCGCCTCGACGGCGTCGAGCCAGGCTGGTCCGGCCGCGACGAGGTCGAGCGCCGCGTGGGGCCCGGCCGCGTCATGGACCTGTTCCTCGAGCGCGTCGACCAGGTCGGCGCGAACCACTACGACGACGGCGACAACGGCGGCGAGCTCAGAGCCCGCAGCATCTACCCCCGCGCCGCCCGCGCGCTGCGATCCCTGATGCGCGTGCTGTTCCCGGACGGGCCCGCGACCTTGAAGCCAGGTGGCGAGCGTAACCCTACTACTACTACTGCGACTGCTACCGCTATCGCTGCTACTGCTGCTACTACTGCCGTGGATGGTGCGGCAGGTGCTCAGCGGTTGCTCCCGCTGCCACCTTCTGGTGAGGCTACGACAGAGGTGGCTGCCCGGTACCCGTATTGGACTGATGCAGGGCTGGGCGGAGATGTGAGCATCCCTATGGATGATTTCTTCATGGACTTCACTCAGGATCCGTGGTTGCTGGACATCTTTGAGCCATTATGGGATCGTTAGCGTGTTTTTCCATGATTCGCATAGGATTATCCCTGGCACGCAAGAGCTGTATACCTATATACATGTGTCTACGTACACATTAATAATCGACGTATCCAATATTTTGCTCCTACTAGTTTCCCCTTCTAGAGTGGTCTCGCAGGCCTATTGACATTCACGATGTATAGTTGCAAGTGGAACAAGATAGACCAAAGACTGAAGAGAAGAGTTCGTTCTAGTTCTATACCCAGCGCCTTCCCATGGAGCCGCTTTTTGTAAGTTTCCAATTCTACCACGTCTCTATATATACATACTTCTAGGATGCGATCGAAAGAACTCGTCCCGCTTGATGATGCCATATCGTAACAGTCTTGTTGTACATGCACTTTTAAAAATTACACCATCAATACACTGCACTCACTCTCTCTCTCTAGTGAGGCGCAGCACTCCAGCTTCGGAGTTATATTCATTTTCTTCCCCAGCGAAGCTAACACATTATTTGCTTCGCTTAGCCTCCAACTCCGCCTGGTACTTGGCAACCAGCTCCTTCCTGTTAACTTGTTAGTATTTGATTACGATAAAACGACTTGTTTATTCTCTTAGTTTTTTGTCTTGATGGAACTTACTGCAGATGAGGCGGTGCCGGAGCATACTGGCTAAACTCCATGCTGAACTCTCCCTTGCCCTGAGTGGCTGCTCGCAGCTGGCTCGAGAAACCAAACATAGAGTTCAAACTGACATCGGCAATCAGGGTGAACTCTTCACTGCCAATCTCGGTGTCGATGATGGTAGCATTGCGCTTGTTCATCAACATGAGAATGTTACCTTGGAACTCATTGGGAGCCATGATGGTGGTCTTCATCAGAGGCTCGAGCACGGCACCACCGGCTTCGTCAAAGACCTTGCGGAAAGCCATCTGAGCAGCCAGGGAGAAAGCATAATCGGACGAATCAGTAACGTGGGTAGCACCATCGTTGACGGCCATCTTGGCACCAATAACCTTGTGGCCCAAAAGGGGACCCTTCTCGCAGGCAATTTCGAAACCCTTGGCACAAGCAGAGATGAACTTGTCTGGAATAACACCGCCCACAACCTTGTTGTCGAAGGTATTGGCTTCGGGATCGTCATTGGGCTCGATCCATCCACCGACTCGGGCGAAATCACCGGGACCACCGGACTGCCTTCGGAGGAGGTAGTCGAAATCGGCACGCCGAGAAATGGTTTCACGGTAGGCGACACGGGGCTGGCCAGTGATACACTCAACCTTGTACTCACGGCGGAGACGTTCGATGTAGATCTCCAAGTGGAGTTCACCCATACCCGAGATGATGGTCTCTTCACTCTCTTCGTCGACGAATAATCGGAACGTGGGGTCTTCACGCTGGAATCGGTTCATGGCCTTGGAGAAGTTGTCGGCATCGGTGCTCCTCTTGGGCTTAATGGAGAGCGACATGACGGCATCGGGCACAAACATGGACGACATGGTGAAGGGCAGGTTTCCGTCAGTGAACGTGTCGCCGGAGGCACAGTCGACACCGAACACGGCACAAATTTCACCAGCACCAACTTCGCTCACATCCTCCATCTCGTTAGAGTGCATACGCACAATACGGGGAATGCGAACCTTCTTATCAGTTCGGGAGTTGAAGAGGTAGGTACCCTTTCTGAGGGTACCCTGGTAGACACGAATATAGGTGAGTTGGCCATAGTTGTTCTCCTCAAGCTTGAAGGCGAGGCCAACAAAGGGGAGGGAGTTGTAAGGAACCAGCTTTGTCTGGGCCTCGCCCTTGGACTTGTCCAGAGCCAAGTTCTCGACATCGGCAGGGTTGGGGAGGTAGTCGCAGACGGCATCCAGCATGGGCTGGATAGACTTGTCGGCAAGAGCGGATCCCATCATGACAGGCGAGAACTTGAGAGCGATGGTGGCTCTGCGAATGGCGGCCTTGATCTGCTCCGGCGTAGGTGTACCCTCCTCCAGGAAGATCTCGGCAATCTCGTCATCCACGTCAGCTAGCTTCTCGATCAGTTCCTGTCGCTTCTGGGCGACTAGCTCCTTGAGGTCCTCGGGTACAGAGTTTTCCACCCTGAGAACGGTTCCACGAGGGCCTTCATTGTAGATCGACTTGAGGTCAATTAGATCGACGACACCCTTGCACTGGTCCTCCATTCCGATAGGGACCTGAATGGCGGCGGCAGGGATCTTCAGCTTAGAGTTGATCTGCTCGACGGCCTTCCAGGGGTTAGCACCCATGCGGTCCATCTTATTGACGAAGCTGATTCGGGGAATGTTGTAGCGCTTCATCTGTCTGTCAACGGTAATGGTTTGCGACTGGACACCGCTGACAGCGCAGAGGATCATGACGGCACCGTCCAGCACTCGCAGCGCACGCTCGACCTCGATCGTAAAGTCAATGTGACCAGGGGTGTCGATTAAGTTGATGTGGTATGTCTCTTCCTTTCCTTCTTCGACCTTTTTCCAGTCGCAGAACGTGGCAGCGGACTGAATGGTGATACCCTTCTCTCGCTCCAGCTCCATGGAGTCCATCTTCGCACCAACACCCTCCTTGCCTCTAACCTCGTGGATCGCCTTAATGCGACCGGTGTAGAACAGAACTCGCTCCGTGACGGTGGTCTTGCCACTGTCAATGTGCGCCTATCCAGCAGGACAAAAGTTTAGCAGCCAGCCCTCCTGTAGCAGTAGGTCCTAAGGGTCTTGTACACACCGCAATACCAATGTTTCGGACTCTCGCCAATCGGTGCTTCTCTTCGGGGCTCATCTTCTCGAGAACGGCTTCGGGCGTGAGGTTGGCGGCTTCTTCGGCAGCCTTCTTCAAACTTTTGCATCCAACGTACGATGTCAGCAGCAGCCTCTCGGGTGCGGGTCACAGCCATGCGACAGCCACGGTGACAACGAGGAGCTGGGGAACTTACGCAGCCGAAGCGGCAGCAGCAGCATTGCTGACTACTGCCCTTCGCGGCCGGGACACATTGAAGTATCTGCGGCCCTCAATCTGAATGGGCGCCTGTCTCCATTGGACCGGCGATTGCGATCCGTGGATCTGCGAGCAGATGCCCAGGAAGCGTGCGCTGCATTTGGATGTGAGGAGGCGGCTGTCGTTCAGGACAGCGACAGCACGGTGCGCCCTCATGATGCCCAACGTAACAAGGAAATCAAGAATAGAACTACTAGAAAGAAAACACCAGGAGTTGAGAGGTAAAGAGCGTTTCTGGTCCGCGATCTGCTTTGCTCTCCCCGGTCTGCGAATTAGCAAACGCGACCCTGGGCAGTCAAGAAATTTTTTGGGGACAGGAGCTGCTAGTGCAACCAATCAGCAGCCTGCAATTCGCCTGCTTTCCAACTGGGAACCCAGCTAATCGTCCAACGCCCTGGGGCTAATCTCTTTTGGCACGCCTTTACTCTGGTTTGGGTTAGACTGCACCGTAAACCTTCCGTCGTGCTTCAACTCTACGGCGATCTCTATGTATGCATAAGTCTTTCAAATTACACATGGGATGTCATTTACAGGTCCAACAACCTTGGGGTGGTGTGCATTATTATTAAACTTGAGACTGACTTGCACAATGGCATATCAAACCCCACGGCTAACGATGTCCCTCAGATCCGATGTTGGCAATATGTAGTGTTGAGCGGATTTCCGAGTGTCTGTCAAGCTCTCAACCGCAAACGCAACTCGCAACAGAGTTTCTTCACTAAATGCCTTTCCGGTGATCCCGAAGCCATACCTAGAGCTGTTATCAGAAGTGTCGTACATAAGTGTCTACGGGAGAACTTACGGTCGATTCGGCGCTTGTGATATGATCTCGTTACTCTCGTCCCACTCGATCGGAGTGCCTTCAGGCATATAGCCCAACGGCACGGCAATCATAGGTAGCCCGCCACCAGCAGCAAAATGATTAGGAATCCTGGCATCACATGGTGCAATTATTGCGTCGAGCTTGTGATCAGTAACAGAGCCAAGTATGCCTCCTTCTCCGGCAAAGATACCCTCGCGTCGTTTGGCCTCTTGGTATTCCGCGCTGTCCGTAGAGGTCGTCAGGGCAAGATCCCAGATGCCTAGGTCACGATGTGATGCTTCTTCCCCTGGCATTTGCTTTGTCAGCGCGTAGATATCCTCCAATTGGTAGAGATTATGCGGGTTCTCTTTTAAATTGGCCAGGTAATTCTTAATGGAGCTTCGAAACTCCGTCGCCATGGCCAATTGTTTCTGATCGGATCTCAGCGCTCTATATTCGCTGACACTCGCAAATTCCACATCTATAATATCAGCTCCTAGGGTCCTCAGCCCGTTTAACACCTCCTCGAAACGCTCTAGAATAGAGGCCATCAATTTGGTGAGAGCGTTGCGAGGTACGCCAAGTCTCATGCCTTTGAGGTCAGTTGTAACGCAGGATAGACTGTAATCCGGTATCTCTGATGGACTCTTCTCAGTCGCCGGATCATTACTATCGCGGCCGGCAATGACACCAAGTGTAATTGCTGCATCTGTAACTGTTCGTGCGAACGGACCGACTGTGTCCTTGGCTGCAGATACAGGTATTACAGAGTCTCTGGAAACCAAGCCAACAGTCGGCTTGATGGCAACGACGTTGTTGATTTCAGCAGGCGCAATCAAGCTGCCCTGAGTCTAAGACTCCAGAAATAATATGAGTGCTACGTTGTTCACCAAACTCGCCGAGAATCAATAACGGATGCAGAACCTACCTCGGTTCCGATCGCTGCAAAGCAAAGAGCCACATCGACCGCCACCGCAGAACCGCTACTGCTTCCCGCTGGGTCCATCTTCTCATAGTAGGCCCCATAGCCCTGTTTACCCCTTGGGCTCCATCCACAGGTGGCGACCTGGGAACGGAAGTTTCCCCATTCTGCCAAATTTGCGCTCCCGAGGAGGATCGCTCCGGCTTGCCTCAGCTTGGATGCCACTGGGGATTCTCGGAAGGGTTTGGAGCCAAGTAACACCAGAGATCCGCTGGTGGCTGTCATTCTCTCCGCAGTGACGATGTTATCTTTGAGCAAGAAGGGGACTCCAAATAATGGCCTGGGTTTTACATCAGCATCTATTGGATTGTCACACAGTGATCAGAAGAGTACCCTCTCCGCCCAGATATGGTGAGCTCCTCATCAAGGGCCTTTGCGATACGCATGGCATCAGGGTTCACCTCGATCACAGCATGAAGATCAACGTTGACTTCTTCGATTCGCGCCAAAAACGTCCGTGTTAAATCCTGTACTGTGAAAGTTCCAGCATCGAGACCGATCCCAATATCGGCTAAGGTCATTGACATGACACTGGGAATCAGTGGTGAGGCCGCTATTGTAGTGTGGATGATAATTCGATAGACTCAAAATTATAACAGTCGAGAAGTTGTTCCTCAAGCCTCGAAAGCCCATTCTCGGAAATTTCAAGAGTTATGCCTTCAAATTATAGTTCTTCTGTCATTGATTATTATGATTCCTTAGAACTATCTAAGGGGAAGCTTCAAGTGCATAGTTGCTACGAGTGAGTCACCGGGCAAGGTCCTGTAATGGAGAACTGCAGGGTTGATTGGCTCAGTGCACATTCAAACCATCTGTTTGTTCTACCCTTGGCTCAATGAACTAATGCCCCATTGGTTATTATCCGCGCCAAGCTATAACTTGCATAATACGGTAAAGACCAGCCTACACTAGAATGTAACACATCAAGATACCTCCGCCTTACGGGTAAGCACCACGCCGCGGTTCTATTTGGAAAAAATTGTCTGGCAGTTGGAATGACGGATCCAATTCTTTGAGATGATTCAAAGTGTCCACCACCACATCATATCCGAAATTGAAGGCAAAAAACTCCTCGGGATTTTCTGCTTAAACATTAGATACTGTTGTATAACAATTTGGGTGCTCGAAAAGAAAAATGCTGGAGTCGAGGTATAATGAACACTTACTCGGAACCCTCTCCAAGGGAATGAATTTGGAGGCTTCTTTTTGAATCAGCTCGGGCTCGTCTTGCCCGGCATTGCTGAATATCTGCAACAGGCTGGCACGATTTCTGCGGATCTTGTCATACAAGACAAGTCTCTCATTGACGTTATGTTTTGTGGCTCCGCAAAGCACCATACCGAGCACGACGCCGTCTTCGATGCCCTGAGCCCCTCCCTGACCTTGGTCTACCCTCCAAATATTAGTGGCGTAATTATCCGACTTAGGGAGAACATAACTTACGCGGCAACATTGGATGTGCAGCATCACCCGCCAGAGCTAGCTTTCCCTTGGTCCACGTTGGGATGGGCGGGCGGAAGAGCAAGGCCCATTGCTTGGCCTCGGTGGCTTTCTCTATCACCGCTCGAAGCTTGGGATGGAAGTCGGCAGCTAGCTCCATCAAGCTGCTCTTCTCTGCCGGAGCTTGCCAATCTGTTTAGAGGTTAGTACAGAACTCTGTAATTTCGTGATGCTTGATTGTGTAGTTTCTTACCCTCTTTCTTCATCAAATCCAGATCGTCTTGATGAAAGATGAGAATGAAATTGTGAACCTCGTTACTAGTTCCTTAGGGTTAGCAGCAGTGACCTCCCTAGCTTCTTGACCTTTACAAGTGGAAGATAGGACACTCACTTTCGGCACGGGTAAGAGACGAGGCGTCGCATGTTGCTGATGAAAAACTTCATCCTACCGTCGTCACCCTCGGTCCAGAACTTGGTCTCAGGGTCCGCCTCGATATCTGATGTGGGGATGAGGAACCGATAACAGAAGTTGTACATATCCTTGGACGGCTCAGGAGGGTTTGGTCTTCCCAGCACTGCCTCGACGGCAGAGCTGTGGACACCGTCTGCACCAATTACCACATGTGACTTTATCACATCTCCATTCATCAGAGTTACGGAAGGAGTTTCGGGATCCTATGCATCATATAAGTCTCTAAAAAAAGTGTTTGATTTACCAAAAGGGGAAAAGGAAACTCAAGTATAAATGACAAGCTTACATAGGCCACCACTTCAGACTTGGTATGGATGACAACTGGAGTACCCGCCCCTTCAGGATCCGTCGCCAACTTTTTGAGCTGCTCGTGCAAGTCGACACGATGCGCAAAAAACCAGGGAGCCCCATTCACGATCGGAATCTCAGACTCGGTGGTGCCAATGTGGAACTTCTCCAGCGTGTCCGCCTTGGCTCGGAAGCTGGACTTGACCTCGACGAACTGAGCCTCGACGGGATCAAGACCCCAGGCCAGCAGCGCGCGGCTCCCGTTCGGCGGCACATGGATAGCGGCACCAATCTCGTTGTTCAGCCGGGACCGCTCGTAGATGTTCACGATGTGTCCTGCACGACGGAGCGAGATAGCGGCCGTGAGCCCAGCAATGCCGCCCCCTACGATCGTGGCATTTAGCACCGTTGTGGTCGCCATTTCCTTCCAAAGAAACTCTTCAAGTTTGGTGTTCGGATTTCCCTTGTAAGTAACCTGTACTTGAAAGAGGCTCTTGCGAACCAGGGACTGTGTTTTCTGGATGAGGTGGGACCCCGCTTGCTTTCGATGACCCTTGTGATCAATCCTAGAGCAGCGTCGGCATGGGGTTGCGGGAATTGTCCCAATATCTGGTCCCCTCCGCCTCAAGGGGAATCCTCAGAGGACGCAATCGTACGTGTTTGATAGAATGCCCAGGGGTGGGAAACACGTTACACTGCAGACTGCATGCATGTAGCTCATTAGTGCAGGGCTATAAGCTGCTAGGATAAATTCTGCAGTACCTTTGCACCCCTGCTGTACCTTACCAGGGTCCTTAGGCGCGGGTTGTGCGACCCGGCATTGCCTCAGACTAGCCAGACCAAACTACAAATCTACCGAGGTGGAAAAAGAGTGGAAAAAGAAGCCTAATCACTATTTTTCTATACAGCTTACTACCCGCTGGCATTCATATCTACATGAAATCCCCTATACCTGCCTCAAAAAAAGGGTCAGACATGCCTGCAAATGCAGCTCCCCGTAACTCATATCATGGCCGACATTCCAGCCCCTGCTCGCACCCGTAGCTTTTTCTTATGGTGTTCCTATATTGATTTTTTGACGACATAAATGTCAACGTATCACCACCCCAGAATCGGGGTGTCATGGGCCTCAGGTGACTATTGACTGGGGCTGGGCTTGGGCGCTATGGAGAAGTGGAGTTTTTCTAACCAGCAAAGGGTGCATGAGCATTGAGCTTCTTATGGAGACTCCCAGCTCCACCACCTCCTCCTTCGCCCTACAAAAACCTTGTTGCAAATTTCTTGGTATTTGCCCTGATGCTGCCCTGGCCTGCTGGACCCTGAACAAATGCGTACTCACACCGAGTGATCTAGACCATCATGGGGGTGGTAACGAACAGATACCTTGGTACTATACCATCACCTATCGGTGGATCAATATTTTTGGTCCAGAAATTCGATCTTATTGGTGAGTATACATTGGACCGAGCCCACTTACAGGAGCACTCCAAATTTGTATCTCTTACCCACCTGTGACAATATGTCCTGATCCTAACCTTGCATCGCAATTTTTTTTTTCAACTTATCTTCTGTAGGCTTAGTCTGGTATTATTGCTGTACGTTAAACCCGGCAGCTGTTCCTGCACGCCTCCGACCATCGTAGTGTAGTATTAGACGCACGTCCGTGAAAGGGTATCGATCATTCTTCTCTTTCTTGTCTCGTAAATCGTTTCCTGCTGTGCTTTCATCGTCCCAAGTCGCATCCTTCTCTTTTCGAAAGTGCAACCCAACCCTGGTTCTTACAGTGGTCTTTATTCGCTCAAGAAATCATGGCTGAATCTGTAACTGAGGAAGCCAAAGAGCATGCTCGGCCATCATCCGAGCAGGAGCAGCCTCGTGCACTTGAGGATGGCGAATCCGGTGAGCCGGTTCCTCACCTTCATGCCAAGACCTTCCTGACGGTCTTTTCCGTCTGCTTCATTTATTTTACCCAACTGGTCAATGTAGTTGGTGCCGGTGCGGTGAGCAATGACAATTTCCCCAAGATATTCTCCTTTTGCCGTCTTCTCAGCCATAGAAGAAAGGGTCAGGCCAGGAGTAACATACCAATCGAAGACGATGAACTGATGATGGTACCCATCTTTAGCAAGCACAGAACATCGAGGAGGTGCTAGGCGACAGCACCGACGGCGTGTGGCTGACCTCGACCATCGCCATTATGACCGTCGTGCTGTCGCCCATCATCTCCCAGGCGGCCGATTACTGGGGCCGACGGTGGTTCCTGGTCCTCTGCACCCTCTGCGGCGTGGTAGGCTCCATCGTGGTGGCTCGCGCGCAGACCATGGGCGCCGCCATCGCCGGTTTCACCGTCACGGGTCTCTCGTACGGCGCCCAGCCGCTGCTGCACGCCGTCGCCTCCGAGGTCATCCCGCGCCGCTGGCGACCCTGGGGCCAGGGGGCCATGAACGCGTCGGCTGGGCTCGGTGGCTTGGTCGGATTGCTGACCGGCGGCGCGCTCACGCGCTACGGCAACATCGAGGGGTTCCGCAACTACTGGTACTTCAGCACTGCGCTGTACGCGGCGGCCACGGCGCTCACTCTGGTTCTGTACAACCCGCCTAAGACCAGCAACCAGACCGGCTTCACCAACGCCGAGAAGCTGGCCAAGCTTGACTGGCTGGGTTACATTCTTCTCAGCGCTGGGCTGGTGCTATTCTGCATGGGCCTCTCCTGGTCGCAGGAACCTTATGCTTGGACGGATCCTCATGTACCAGTCCCATTTGCCGTGGGATTGGCTCTCATCATTGGACTCATTGTTTATGAGACAAAGTTCAAGAAGGACGGCATGTTTCACCACGGTCTATTTGCCAACGGTCGTAACTTTGCGATCGCCCTGCTGTGTGTATTTGTGGAGGGACTAGTCTTCTTCGCTGCCAACAACTACTTCGCGTTCCAGGTCGGTGTGCTTTACGAGACGGACACGCTCAGGACTGGCTTGCGCTACGGTGTCAACATGATCGTGTACAGTGTCAGTGCAGTAATTGCTGGATTTTACTGCTCAACGACCAAGAATGTGCGCTGGCCGACCGTGGTGGCTTTCGTGTCCATGATCATATTCTTTATCCTCATGGCAACGACAACCCCGGCAACCTCCGCGCAGGTGTGGGGCTACCCTGTCTTCCTCGGTATTGGTCTAGGCCTATGCCTGTGTGCCTTGATCACCATCGCCCAACTTTCAGCTCCACCTGAGCTCATTGCTATCACTAGCGGTCTTATGATTGGCATGAGGTCGCTGGGTGGATCGGTGGGTTTGGCTATCTGTAAGTGTCTCGTGCTGTGCCTCCTACTCTACTCTCTTTAAGAATGGTATGTGTTGACTCTGTGGAAAAGATACCGCTATCTTCTCAGGCGAGCTTTCTGCTCATTTGGGGGACAATATTGCCGCAGCAGTCTTGCCGCTTGGCTTGCCAGCCTCTTCCTTAGGGGATTTCATCACTCTGCTTGCCAACGAGGATACTGCGGATCTTGTCAACGTTCCTGGAGTCTCGGTGGAAATTATCGAGGCAGGTGCAGGTGCTCTCCTGCAGACATACAGTGTCGCCTTCCGATGGGTGTGGACCGCCGCAGGTGCTTTTACAGTTGTGGCTGCGATTGGTAAGTGATACAGACGAGAGAAATTTGTAACATTTCAAATAGCTGACTACGATTACCCATACAGCCGCCACGCTTCTCCAAGATCCGAAGAAGGAGTTCAACATGAAGATTGACGCCCCTGCGGAGAAGGAGGAGCAATTGTACCAGAAAGACTCTTAGACAAATGCCTCGTACCAGGTGGTCCTTCGTGTGTGACTCTGCAATTAATCTTCCGCCAAGTTAGAGATGTCCACATTCTACCGAGAAGTTGATCTATGTGCTTGTACTCCATAAATACCCACATATTAGTTAGATACAGATTTTCTTCAATAGATTTCCTTCAACATATGTGCTTCAGATCGGCGACAGTTCCGACGCTTATTATTAGTTATTTAGTTGAGCTAGTCAAATCGAGGGAGGTCGCCGAACGGGTAAAGAAGCCGGCTGGAGGTGTGGTTCTACCTAAGTTCCTAACTCCAAGCAACCGCCTCCGCCCTAACGCGGGTATTGTGGTGTGACTTGGTCAGGAGAAGCATAGGTCGAACTGAGCTGAGCAAGATTGTGGAGACCGTTGTTCACTGTATGGTCTTACTGTAGAGGACCAACTCTTGCCTGCCGACAACTCATGCCGTCTTCGCGTTTCCATCAGCCACCATTTAAGACTGGGCTCGGTAATAAAACACCCGGAAGTGAACGACTAGGACAGACGTGACGGTGAATTTCGGCCCACTACTTACCTATGTAGGCAACGCCGGCGCATCATTTAAAACTGTCCAACCAATCAAGCCACTACACCGTGGTTTCGAGCTGAAATTAACCTCAACCGATATTGTAAACTGTGAACAATGGTTGCTGACACTTATTGGCGTCATCCGGCTGAGTTCTCCCACTTCTCCGCTTCTCGAATTTAAGCATACCGAAGATTGGTAGTGTCGTCCGCGTAGCTCCGGTCTAAGGCACGAAATAGACACCCCCTTTCCCCTGCGTTTGAAAAAAATAAAATAAAATGTGGCTATGGGTACTTAGCTCCCACAGTGTGGGAATTGAATAGCAAACCGGAAGCTACGCGGTGATGTCGCTCGTTCTCCTTTTTCTTCGGGTTTAATTTTGCTTTCAAGAAAAGTTATTTCAGTGCCAAGTTGGCTATAGATCAGCCAAGGACAATATAATCATCACCACACGCGTACCCTTCCCTTCCTTTTATTGTTCTCTTCAAGATCCATAAATTCATGCAACGCAACATGTATACAACTTCGAACTGGGGATAAACGCCGATCTTGACGATAACCACTAACATACGCTAGACGTTGTTCACTACCAACGACGAGTCAGGCAATTATCTCACTCAGCCATAAATCGAAGTGTGGGTTAGCAAAAAGCAAAACAACCGTAAAATGTTTTTGGGTTCTAGCGGCAGCCACATCGCCTTTTTTTTCTCGGTATCCACTTGATATGCTTACCTATCGGCGCTAAGCTGAGACGGTGGCCCGGAGAGAATCTGCACTAATAAGGAAGCCGGCGCAGTTAGAAAGCTCGCGTTTCCTGGAGCCATGGGGACGTTTAAAGGCCGTTACGCCTGCTTGGGAAGCATGAAATGTCAATGATCGTGTTCTATGCTACCTTTTTCTTCTTGTTCATAGGGAAACCGCCGTAGATGGACAGCCAATCGCCACCTCCAGATGGAGCTGCTTCTCCCGGCGGAGGGACAGCCGGCGGTGGTGATGATGTTTCGGGGTCTATGGACTCTTGTTCGGGAAACCTGCAGTCCAGCATCTACGTAGCGATAATCATAACCCTTGCACTATCCACCATTACGTTGGCACTTCGCTTTGTATCAAGAAAAACGACCAAAGTCAAGATCTGGTGGGACGATTACCTCTGTATAGTGGCATACGTATGTTTTTACTACACGCATTCCCATCGAAGACGGTTGTGGCTGTTCCTGACTCGTTGATCTAGCTTTTCGGACTGGCCTGGTGCATCGTGATGTTCTCATGTGAGATTCGGCCCCGCCTTGCATTTATTGACACATTTCTGATTAGCGAGCAGGGTTGCAACATGGCCTCGGAAAGTGTTTAGCAGACAGTGGCGCTCCTATGACGCAAACTCTAGACACCGCCCGGCTTCACCTGTTCTTGCTGGAGGTCTTTTATGGGCTGGCCGTCGGTTTTGCGAAACTGGCAGTGCTTGCGTTTTACTGGCGGCTATTTGCGGGCTCTCTCAGAACTGCTATCATTGTCCTGCTGGTCGCTACCGTCATTTGGACAATAATACGAGTAAGTTTGAAGCGTACGCTCACTCCATTGGGCTGCACATATACCTATACCTAACCGGCCTAGACGTTTATCGGAATCTTCCATTGTGTACCCGTGCAAGCTTTCTGGACTCAAGCCATCGTTATGCAGGCTACGTGTGTTATCGACGACTCCAAGTTCTTCTTTGGCACTGTCATGACGCACTTTCTCCTCGACGTGGTGATTCTCATTCTCCCCGTAATACAAGTCCGCAAACTTCAACTTCGAAGGCATCAGAAAATTGGTGTTATCGCTCTATTTGCATTCGGCATCCTGTGAGTACACAGAGTTTGTTCCTATCAAATTGTGGCTGGATCACTGATTGTCGTAGTGTCTGCATAGCGTCAATTATCGTACTTGTTAAAGCTTATACATTTAATTCGTATTCCAACGAGCTGGCAATGTTGTTAACACCGATTCTAATATGGTCGACGGTTGAATGCAATTTCGCAGTCGTCTCAGGTAAGAAAATCTCTCATCAGAACAAGACTTTATGTATCTTAACGCAGATTCACAGCGTGTCTGCCCATGCTCCGAGCCGTCTTCATGATGCTCATGCGACGATTCTTCCCGAACTCATCCTTCAACTCCTCCGATGCCTACGGCAATCACAACGACTACGCCAATCAATATGCTCGCAGTCATACTCAATCCAAGTCTTTCGTTAAAATGAGCACCCTTCGCACAACACAACAGCGAGGACCTGGTGAATCGGACGATTCGATAGATAGGCTCGAGCAATCAATTCACGCCGGTAGCTCAGTTGTTGATGATGAGCGACATATCTTGAGTGGCGAGAAAACATCCCAGATCACAGTCACAACAGGCAAGGATGACAACAGAACGCACAGTCCTGACTCCACCATGCCTGAAAATGGCATCGTTGTTGTCAACGAGTACAACATACAACTATCAACTAAAGATCATTAGTTATAGATCTTAGGACTTTCTATATTGCAATCTGATTTCACTCTATTAAGTGGGCGTACCATCGATAGGATTGGAGCAGGGATCAATCGATATTCTTTTGACAGGGTTCAGCATCCTGCACAGCATCGCTGCACACGAAGCAGCGTGACAAGCCTCCCACCGGGGTCGAGCCCCCGGCACTTGTCAAGGGTGAAGACATGGATCAAAAAATTTCCGGTGGAGCCGGGGCCACGGTAGTTTCAGGAGATAAGCGATGGAGCTGTCTTCGATGCATGCAGCGTTGTATCATTTACTCAAAATCGCACCACATGTATGGAGTACACGCTACCAAAGTACGATGCCTGTACCTAACTTAGCCTGGTCATCTTTCAAATTGCATTTTCCGATGACCCATGGCGTGCGACTTGCCTCCCTCATCCTTTTACCCGACGTACCGGAGCTGTTGAGCCTCATTCGGCGCAAATAGCATAACACGTAAATGTAGAATAAGATACTCAAATTAAATACAGTTTTCCCCTTTCCTTTCAATCAAAGCGTGAACGGCTAGATTTATTGATATTTGATCAAATGATATCAAGATAATTATAAGCTACATCAAGGGGATGCAGAACACCCAGAAGCAGAAGCAGTTAGTGAGGTAGTCTTCGTGGTCACGGTGCCTACGTGCATATGTTACATCACCCACGTTCCAAAGTAACGCCTCCGGGGAACGGTTTTCCGGACCTGAGAAGAGGGTCCATAACCAGGCCAATTCTCACCAGAACGAATCGGGTTTGTTCTTTCTGATCCAGTGGCAACGCAACAGCATGCGTGTAAACTATGCCTAGAGCAGCAAGATTTATTAAACTTGTGGGAAGCACCACGACTGTAATTCCCATCAAGGGAACTATTATCGGCAAAGTCCCAGATGAAATTAGACCAATGAACCAAATACGATTACGATTATACCCAGAGCAAGGTAGGTTTGGGAACACAGTCGAATTGGTTCTATACCAGAAGTCAACCAGACATGCAGTTTCATGCTCATTGACGTAAGGAGCAGCCATGCAGGTCCCGATATGTCCCGGAAAGAACAACCCTGCAATGTATTACCACGCGCTCCCCCGGTATTCGGGCGCAGGTTTCTGCTCCTCCATGCGACCTCCTTGCTCTTATTATGCAGCAAGAAACGGTTGCAACCCCACGCTCTTCTCCCCTGGTCAACCAGGGTGAAGTGTCTTAACACTTGAAGCAGCTAAGCCCAAGGAGTATTTGCGGATGTCTGGGGGCAGTTATATCTAGCGCGGCTATGGATGTCTTGTGATGTTATAAACTCCCGTCCCGTCTCTCAGAGGAGTCAGGCTGAAGGTCGGATCGTGCTGTCTGGGTAAGAGTAGTGAGAACACAACAACTTTCGGCAAACAACATCAATACGTGATCAAGAAAATGTTGTCCTCAAATTCCGAGCTCTTGCTCGTCACCAGCATCATTTTTACCAGCTTGGCCTTCGTGGCTGTAGCGTTACGTATGTATACGCGACTTTTCTTAGTTGGCTCTGCGGGTGCCGACGACTATCTGATTGTGGCTTCTCTGGTGAGTCATGAACATGCTCGGACAACATTAATATTTCAGAATTATCGGTATAACTAATACTCTTCTTACCAACGTTAGCTCGCGGCTATCGGATTCTTGGTCGTGGTAATATTTCGTAAGCTTCTGATGGTGCCTTTTTTGATTCCAAGTATCGCGGTAACTGACTGAGGCATCCTTCATCTAGAGATCCAATTCGGTCTGGGCACTCACTTTGACACCTTCACGACCGATCAGCTCGTCAAGTTTCTTCAAGCATTATGGGCTACCATTCCCGTCTACAACCTGTCACTGGTTCTCTGCAAATTGTCCATCATTTTCCAATACCGCCGCATCTTCGCCACGAGTTTGATCCGAAAGGTTTGCAACATCACGATAGGAGTACTCTTCGCATATGGCTGCTGGACAGTCATTGGATCAATCTGCATGTGCATTCCCATTCAGTACTTCTGGGGAGACGGACAGGGCTACTGCATGAACCGCGAGGCTTTCTGGTTCTCTAATGCCGCTCTGAACATCGTGTCCGACTTGTACATCCTGATGATTCCGGTACCTCTCATCAGGAGCCTCCAGGTAGAAAACAGGTTGAAACTGGTGCTGGGTTTTGTTTTTACTTGCGGATTATTGTAAGTTGTTCACCACTTCTTCGCCTTCGGCCTCAGTCTCATACTAAATTGCAACACAGCGTATGTATTACATCTGTTGTGAGATTGCGATCTCTATACCTCATATCGGTTTCAACAGACACTTCCTGTAAGCTTCATCTAACCCTACTATAATATGAAAAACCCGCTAACACCACTAAACCAATCAGTCGACGGAGTTGCCTGTGCAATCTGGAGTGTAAGTATCGATCGTTCTGTCGGAAACGAGTTTCCTCGCTAACCAAGACTATTAGGGAATCGAGATCAACGTGGCCATTATATGCGCCTCGATACCAGCTCTTAAGCCACTGTTGTCGGCTCTATTCCCACGGATATTCGGAACTATGAGAAGCAAATCAGGATCTTCAGGTTTTCCCAACAACAATAAGAGCGGCAGCCACCACTTGGGCAGTCGTCCAGGACAGGTGAGGAAGGAAACCGTCGTAGAACAAACTTTTGAAATGCGGGATGGCCACGGCAGGGACAGCCGCGATGGAAGTGAGCGGAACTTGGTTCCATGGTAAACAATACACCAGATGCAGGTCTATGTAACTAATACCTTTCCTTGCCTCATAGTCGACAAGCTCTAAGCTTTCACTCTCTAGACATTAAGCCCAACATAGATCATTATCTATTTATATAATCAAGAAAGCGCTGTTCCAGCGACCACAACCTACCATTACCTCGCTATATGAAGAGCAGCAGCCGTCTTTTACCTCCACCAATACCAATTTCTTGTACTTTCCACTTCGTTTCTCTCACCGACGCGATGATTCTAGTTGAACCCGGCTTTGAGCTTACCTAGTTTAGGTGCAATATTGTTTCGGCACAGCCCTATCTCTCACCCTCCTTGTCACATTTGATATATACCTCCCGCTTAAACGATTTCTTTTTCACACGTAGACATGGTGTGATAATGCCATAAGAGCATGCCAAGTCTTTCTATGATCTACAAACTACGAATATGTTCCTAGGTTGAATCTTGCTCCTCCATCTTATTATTCTACATCTTCGAGCTTCTATAGTTTCTGACACGCTTTCAAGAAGTCTTGTCTTTAAAGCTCACGCTGGCCCGCTTCGCAAAAATGACGGTAAATTTATATCAAGTCGCCAGGCCGTTGGCTGGTTTCTCATAAGCTTTAGGGGATATGTTTGTAGCTGACAAATGAAAGAGAAAATAATCTTTTTACCGTGATTGGACAATGGCAGTTATCAGGAAGTTTATTGATTTCTTGAGTTCTTCAAGGTTGTATCTTGCGAGCCCTTTCATTTGCGGTATTATTTGGTCTCGTGAAGATATTTCTACCTTTAGTCAACAAACACCCCACAACTTGAAAGCTACAAGGTTTCTGCCTATTAAAATGTTTTTCCAGTTGTGCATGAGTCGGGGGTAATGTGAGGGGTAATCAGCATTTCTCTATACCTTGTGTCAGCCTTCTGAATACCAAGGTAGTTTCAGTAAGGGCTGTCACTGCCGATTCTAAGCACCCATAACCAGGAATATTGCTTTTCCAAGTTATGGTTCAGGCGAACTAGTTAAGTGATAGTTTCTTCTATCCACACCACACCAGAAAGTCATTCTATCTTCTCAATAGACACGGTCAAAGACCAGCTAACTTCGGCTTTTAGGCATCAGTTCCTCATCTTAGACATTTAGTTCGTCAGGAAATGGCCCTGCACTATGGTGAGCGATAGTACGTACTGGTATATAACAGATAGGTAGATATGCTTTAATTCAAGTATTGTAATGCGGCCACAGGTGATCAATATTTAGTCATTGGCATAGCCAGCTATAGGTGTTGCAGCTATGAATAGGCGCTGATTTGCCCCTGTGGATCTTATCTATCATATTGTAAGTACAGCCAAGGCCATTTCATTATCAATTCGTCACCCGTGACTACTATCCATAATCTGTCAACTCTTTATTTCAGTCATCAGTGTTCGATCATAATTCTGCCATTGCTAAGTCATTGCCACTCCACACATTACTTTGACATTAAACTTAGTGCTAGGCATCAATCTAGCAAGTTTTACTATAATTAATACTATTTGCTTATTCAGCCTCAACACGAGGGAATTGTATGACTATAACATGATCTTTCATTCAGCAGATTGGTCATTAAACGGAAATGGGCGCCACAGTGCCTCCTTCCCAAAATGCCAAAGCGCATCCTGCCAAGTGTTCCAGTAATGTGCCCCGTAAGGCACGCTCCTGACGATGTAGCCGAGGCTCAAGTCGTCCATGGCTTCCTGGAGGTTGCGCATGTCGGTGAATGCGCGGTCGTACAGGCCGAAGGACAGGAACATGCCCACCTCCCCGAGCCTCGGGTTCGCGGCGAGCTGCGTGGCGTTGACGTAGTCGGCTAGGGGCGGAATGTCGAGGCCGAAGGCGCCGGAGAACTGGCCAAAGTACGAAAAGTAGTCGGTCGCATTGATGTACATCTCGTAGCTTAGGCTCGCACCCTTGCTCATGCCGCAGAAGGCGCGACGCGACGCGTTCCGTGAGACGGCGTAGGTCGCCTCGACGTGCGGGAAAAGGTACTCCATGAAGTTCTCACGTACGAGGTCTAGGGTAGACAGACCCGGAGTGACGGCGCTGCTGCCGTAGACCAGCGCCGAGCCCCACGAAGAGTTCAGACTGTAGAAAGAGGGCATGATGGCAACGGAGGGCTCCATGAGCCCTTCGTCGATGAGGCGGTCGAGAATGTGGTCGACTTTCCCAAGGTTCGGCCACTCGTATGCATCACCGCCGCCGCCGTGCGAGATGTACAACACAGGGTACTCTCTGCAGGATGAGTTACTATATCCGGGGGGTAGGTACACGACGTAGTCGTGAACGTCAGGAGCTGGGTGCGTCGATCCGGGAGATGTGTAATTGACGGCTTTCAAAGTACCTCTAGAGGAGTTCGACGCTACTGGGAGGGTGAAGTTGAAGTTCAAGTCCAGTGTGCGATACTCTTGGAATTGGGCATCGTATGGTACCTGGACGATGGAATAAGTCATGTCGCCAGGCACATTAACAAACGGTGGGTTTTCTGGGTCCACAAAAACATTGCTGTTATCGACGGAACAATTCGCCGTGGACTGCTCATTTACACAGAATGAGTAGCTATAGGTTCCAGCTGGTAGCGGTACCGTTAATGCCCAGAGCCCGTCGTCAGACCCGTTCGTCTTCTGTAGGACAAAGGGCCAATCCGTAGTATTCTGGCCGGCACCCACCAGATTCTCAACCACGAAGTAACCAGGCTGGTAGTTGAAGGGACTGTAAGCGGCAGCGCGTTGTGGCGAAGTGTGCTTCTCATCAGTGAACATATTAACGCCCGACAGAATGACGCTACTAGCAGATGCGTTCGCATAGGTGAATTTGACTTCGTAGCCTGTTGGGGCTTTGCCGGTATGAGTTACCGTAGCAGCCGCGTCTGCCGAGTTCACGGCAACGGCGGCTGCGAGCGCGCTGGTAACAAGTTTCCTATATACCATTTTAAGCTCAACTTTGAGAAGAAAACACTCTCTCTTATTCTCAAATCCTCAAGCGTTTCGATTAGCTGGCATGCCCGGAAATGTGGCAAGCGTCGAACACAGAGTTTATATAGTCTGAGCAGTGACCACTAAAGCAGAATACAGCTTGAGAGGGATAGGCACAGCGCTTTTTATCGCTCTAGATAATCTACAGCTAATCCCAACCTTCCAAGCTTTAGGCGAGATCGGGGGAACTTCTCATAACCGGGAATATATTAGAAGCCCCATAGCAACCCCAAAAAGACAGCGTAGTCCCCGCGCAGGCAACCTGGTATGTCTACGTAATCGACTGCAGTGTGGTGCTGTTCTTCTCATTGCCGGAACTCATCCCCGCAAAGTTAGATCGGCGATAACATCAATTCATCCGAGCGGAGATGGATGTATACAAATACTGCTACGGCCGGACGACTCGCTATAGTGACCAACCCGGCCACGAAGACCCAGCTCTGAGGTCACTGGGTCGTGTGGGGTTCGGCTGGGGGTGGAGGGTCTATCCTTCTCCCCATATTTTGCCCCAAACACCCACATGTTGAACGGGGATTCTCCATTAAATCTCCAGCTAAATGGTGGGCGAGTCCCGCTTAATGCTCTGTATTCGGGCCGTATCACCCCACTAAACGATGTTTAGCCTCCGAAGAATCCTCTTAGTTCTCTCCAGAAGCGAATGAAGCGAACTTTTCGCCTCTTTCAATCATACGACTCCAGCCGACAATATGGGATTTCGGGATGTCGCCAATATCAATCAAGACTTAAAACCGAGGTGAGCGCTCGGAGAAGCGTGCTCGGTCATATGCGGCTTCCTTTTATATAGTTCAAGTTTTAACCATTACGGAAATCCACCTAGGTATTCATATTATTCCCATAATTAACATTTAATGTCCATATTGCTCAAACACTCCTTCTATAGCAATTTAATTTCCTGCAGGGGGCCTGATTCAGCTCACATCTATACTTACTTGATCATGTTCTAAGGAGAACATAACAAAGATGCTGGTCTGAGAAAAAGGTATTTATCCGACAACAGATATAGTTACATGTGTAGGGACAAATTGATTGCATTGGCTGTCCAAACAACCGAATCATTCTCGGGCGCTTGTGGTCTCGAGGACTACCAGTTTTACACTTAAGAGAAGTAGGACAGGAAATCTGAGCCTTTCGAGTGCACCATGGTTCTTGGAAATTTGCTGTTCTGTATAAGAAACACAATTGGTCCGTTGAATCATTACAAATGCGTTTTAAGCTAAGATAACTGGGTATTGGCATCGATACCTCATCAGTGTACGCCGAGTTTAGCCAATAGATCCATCGCAACGCAATACCAACTTAATTATACTACAGACCTACGGTCCGACTAATACTCGTTATGGCTCGAGACCCGTTCCGGTCCTAGTAACTTTGACCAAAATTTCCAACTTGAGGCTCTTTGCACGACATTTGGGTCCATCGATAACACAAGGTTAGTGAACTGTGTATGCCTTAATTGGGACAGACTTCCAATAGCTATGATTGCAGTCATACCACCCCGGTCGCCTCCCAGCTTACAGCAAAAGAATAGAATGAAGGAAAACCCGTCGCTACATTGCTATCAGTGTTGGCGCTCCACAAAATGCTGCGGGCCGTGTCATTTCTAAAACTACACTCTTATCCGCCCTGACTTTCCCTAAGACAGTTAGCACTTCGCTGAGGTCGGCTAAGAGCCTCTGACTAGACTGCATGACCTTATCAAACGATGCAAAAGGGGGTGTATACGCTCATCAGCCTGACCGAAGTGGCCAATCTCATGCAACCGCAACAAGACGAAAGATACATTTGAGATCTTACCGCACGCTTACTCCACTAGTACAACATAATATTCCGTCATTGCAGGGTCTTCTCATGTCCGAATACAGTGCAGAACAGCTTGACGCTTACTTTGAGCATATTGGTTATCCCAAACCAAAGCATGCTCAAGATCCCCTGGTCTTTGTTACCGAGTTACAGAAACACCAACTAGCCCGAATTCCTTTCGAGAATTTGGCTCTTCACTACTCTGCCGATGCACAGATTCCGCTGGAGCCTCAATTCTTATTTGAGAAATTCATCAAGCGAGGTCGAGGAGGCTATTGCCATGAGAACAACAGGTTCTTTTCGGAGATTCTCCGAAGTCTAGGGTTCCAAGTCACCAATGTCATCTGTAGGATTAGCCGTGCATTTCGCGGGCTGCCTGGTGGCGGTTGGCGAGAACTGTGCGTTTGGCCAATTCCTTCTTCCTACAGCCTGGTGCATGAAGTCTAACATCAAATGTGCCACTTTCGCAGGAGCCACATGGCAAACCTTGTTGCAATTGGAGAATTGAAGTACTTGGTGGACGTGGGCTTTGGTGCCGATGAGCCCTGCTGTCCCATACCGCTCGTCTCCGGCGTTGTCACTCCAGGTCTGCCAGGCCAGGAACTTATCCTCGAGTACAAGGGACTCCCGCAGCACACAGACCCGGCACAGCGAGTGTGGGTTCTCTCGCAGCGGAAGGGTTCTAACAGCGACTGGCTAGAATTATACCACTTTTTTGATATTGAATGCTTCCCTGCTGATTTTGAGGTTTTGAGCCACTTCACCATGACCAGGGCCTGGTTTCCGCACACAATATTTGTGCAGAAATTCTTATTCGACGGTGCCGGAGATGGTTCAAGACATCTCTCGGCGGTACTTATACTGATTCAAAATAAACTTAAGCAACGAAATGCAGGCTCATCTGAGGAAATACTGCTAGAAACCCTGAAAACTGAAGAGCAGAGGATTGCAGTGCTAGAGAGGTATTTCCAAATTCGGCTAACGGAAGAAGAGCGCAAGGGAATAGAAGGGCGTGCGAGTGAGATCAAGGGATAGATGATTAAGTTTTTCAGATCTATATGGAGCCCGAATGAAACTCTCTTCAATAGAACCTCATTTTCTGGCATAAAGTGTCTGGTCCGCAGGCTCTGACTCCATCTGGCCCAAGTTTATCATATTTCGCTATATTGAGTTAATAGTTTACTCATTCGCGACCGCCAGTAATACCCAATAGAGTTATTGGTGAAAGCTGAACTACTTCATGTTTCGAGAAGCGAATAAAAGAATTCCATAGTTCGTTGTGATTACCATGTCAAACCCACAGCACAACTATGAAGACGTGACAGGACCAGCTGTATGGTTTCGCCTCTCCCTTCTCCTCCATACCGACTTTACTCGCACAAATTGGCTTAAATAGGATATTTTTATTGAAAACTGTCCTCTGGATCCAACGGAATTAAAAGCAGCTGAAAGGTTTAAGAGATATCTACTGAGATCTGCATCTCTACACGTGCGACTAATTTATCAGAGCAAGGGGCATCTGCTCTATGAGTTTCATTTATTTGGTAGCCCAATGCAAATAATGAATTCAACAATTTCTTTTTCTTTCACCCGGAGATATGAGTAAATAATTTTCCCAGTACTCACTCAGAACTTCCTTTACCGTTCTGGTGTCCATCATCAATGCAAGATCCCATCAGGCTTTTGCAGCTTTCGCAAGCCGCTTTCGATGCAACATTATGGATGCTAATAACAATATCGACGCGATCAAGAGCGTTGCTCCAGAATATAGAATGATCCCTTTCCAAGCCTCCTCGCTGCCGTCCGCTAAGATGGCGCCTCCAATAGGCGTCCCCACCAGTACAGAAATGCCGGCGAGGGAGAAGCACATGCCCATTCTCGTACCAAGCCTGCTCATATCCGGGCAGTACGGCACGATGGCGCTCGGCGTGACGCTCACCACGCCCCCGCTGAATGCGCCGTACAGGATGGAGAAGACGACGAGCCCCGCAAAGCTCCGGATGCCCACCCAGGCGATAGCCAGGACGGCCGCCGAGAACGTCGTGGCTAGGAGCACGTTGTAGGAGTCGAAGAAGTCAGCGGCGTAGTTGGGCCCGAGGCGGCCGATGACGCTGCCCGCGTTCAAAATGGTGACAAAGTACGGAGAGAACTCCGGGGACGCAACGTTGAATGTTATGCTGTAGAGCTGGACGTAGAAGAAAGCAACGTAAAGCCCGAGGAAGGCAAAAAACGAGGCGAAGACGAACAGCAGAAACGGCACGTCCTTAAAGACGGTCTTGTCAATGAAGCTGCGCTTGTGGGATACCGGGGGCAACCTGGTCTTCATGAAAATCATGGGGATGAGAGAGAGCCCGAGTAGAATAAAGGAGATGACGCGCGTGGTCCAAGCGAAGCCGATCTTGGGCTGAAGCCGCCCAAAGATGATGGGAAGCACGATCCCGGCGATGGGCGACCCCACAGACTGGACGCCGAGGGCTATCGCGCGCCGGTGGCTGAACCACTGGCTGATGAGGGCGGCACAAGGAAGGAACATGATAGCACAGCCTAGTCCAACACATATCCCTTGCGCCAGCAGCACCTGGTAGTACTCCGTGCAAAGGGAGGTCATAAACATGCCGAAGACGACGAAGAAGTTGCCCGTGATGAGCAGATGGCGGAAGTAGCCGGCGTCGTAGAGCGGGCCCGAGACAATGCCGCCCATCATGAGCAGCGCGCCCTGCAGCGAGCCGATCCACGAGATGTCCGACGAGGACCTTGAGGAGAGGAGTTCCGTTTCGTAGTACGTCTGGAAGACGCCGAAGCTGTTGATTAGTCCCCAAGTGTGTACCAGCACGATGGTTGACCCGAACACAACCAGCCACGCCTCCCGGCCGCCGTCTGGCACCGAAGGGGTCTGGTCAGCGCCGGGCGGTGGTGGCACTCCAGGCGGCTCGGCGACCTCTGGGTCTTCGGACCCGGCCCCCCACTCAGTAAACTCTGGGGCATCCGGCGCTTGGCCCATGGCGGATTTCGTTTCTTCATCTATCGTATCCATGACTTGCAAGAGTTTTGAGAACGCAGCTAAACTCAATCTAGGATTACCTGAAGAGAGGAGACGTCATACGGAGAAACAGAGCGTCTTGGGGTTGGTGGCCACAACAACCGGGCTACCGCGGCTGTATGGTTCCGATTCCGGTTAAGTCAGCTGTGATGGAAACTTATGTAGTGTGCGCAATTACTGTTCTCAGGACTAATGTGCGGTTGTTGCTATAATTCCTGTATTTCTGAGCCCGCTGTTTCATGAAGCTTGGATTACCAATGTGCCGCAGAGGCTCCCCCTCAACCCTTGTCACGACATCGCGACGAAGGCTGGGGAACCCATGATCTCATTTCGGCGTTAAGCAAAGTTTGGGGGTGGACCCCTTGTGAGCTCTGGGGTTTTGATGGAGAACTGCTCTTCTTAAAGCCCGGCACTTTGGCGCTGACAACCACTCCATTGTTTTATTCCCGGCTAACCCCACCCATAATGAACAAGCATCTGTGTAAGTTTCTGTAAATCCATACAACATACCACTATCGAGAGATTTTGACTCAAGTCATCAACTAGGTATTAGTAGTAAAGAGACCTTTGTGTCTGAAATCCTACAGTGTGGTTCCAGAGAGGATGGTATAAAATCGGGACTTAGTATATGCACGGAAGCTTGGGGTTTGGCACAGTTCAGGTGTTGCTACGGCGGCAATGTTAGGTTAAAACAAAAGACTCTATGTGACTTTCTCTTTTGGAGAGCGCAGGATACTCTAAGTGATTTAAATAGCATATCGCCAGGTCTCTTTCAACCTCACAGCACCATGCAATTCACCTATGACACTGTGCCTATCATAGGCTCGGTATAGGTAGGTCTGCACGTAATACCAAAAAAGAAATAATCAAATACATCAAAACTGTGCAAGCATGATTATGGTATGCAGCCGCACTCACAGTCGCATCTGCAGCCTGTCAGGTGCCATGAATGGTGAAAGCACATTAACGCGGCGCAACCGCCTACACGCAATTCTCCCGGCAAATCACGATATGTTGATTGAGACGTTGCACAGACTGCCACTGTGGAAATGGCAAAATCACACGCAATTCTCTACTCCAGTTGTAATTTACGGGCTTATAAATCCAATCTCACCTGCTGAAGCTAGAAGACAATCACCGTAGGGTAGGAGTATAGCGCCACCAAGACATCCAACCAGTCCAGCTAAGCAACGTGTGGGTTCCTGCTCGCTTTAGCTAGGCAATTCGGTAATTAGGACTAGTTCCCCGGTGTGACAGGCGATATGAAAGCCTCTACCTATAATATTTAGTGAGTTGTTGCTTTCTTAAAGATGGATGGTAGTAGTATCTCGTCCCTTGGAAGAGTTTTGCTATGTATTGATAAGTGCGAAAGTCGAGTAATTCCAACTATGACAATTTTGCATGATTGAACAAGTATGTATTTAATTCAGGGAATATTGGCATTGGTGTCTTGCTCACTAAGTTGAACGCCGGTTTAATTCAGGCAACCACTGCCGTCTGTGGTCGCTATCCAGGGTCTCACATGCTTTGGTTGTAGTGATCTGCGCACTATATCCGCGAAAAGAGGTAGAAAGTGAAACACGGACCTCCAGACACTTGGCGGAGTGTCTGAGGACAGGATTTCTTTGCCACCGGCGACAACGGAGCTTCCGCGCAACTGCAAAACAAGATTACGTTTTGCGTTCGCAATGTTTAACCCAATCTTCACGGGACGCCGCGCAGATAAATGGGGAATATATTAAGATAAAGCTGGCTCTGACTATGCGGGCGAAACGCTGCACGGTGGCGTCGTAAGCCCCATGTATTGCACGCTTCGGCCTCATTGGCCTGCGCACTGCCGGCGATTCGACCTTCCGCTTCAGATAGTTGTGTTGCTTGCGATCCTTCCCAACCAAGCAATGCAACGGATGCGCGCCTTATCGACGAATGGGGATGTGGGTGTGTCTCGGCATTCCCCCATTCGCAGCTGCATGGGGGCACTATACATCCAACTCTCGATAATCGCCATTTTTCTATATGAAGCTGCAAGTGCGAGCCCGTCACAGGTACACACAATTGTGGATCGCAAAGGCCCGTTTGCCGCAAGAGTTTCTATTCCTGCCGTGGAACACCCAGCCCAGCGCAGACCCGGCGAGTTACTCGGTCTTGCTTTCGCCGAAGCGCCAGCACCATGAACTTTCTGCCACCGGAGCTAGCCGCGCTCGTGGCCGAGGACCTGGACATCAGGTCCGCCGGATCCCTTCGACTGGCATCGACGCGGATGCGGGATCTGTTTACTCCCGCCTTCTTGAAGCACCTCCGAGTGAAGACGACGGATCTTTCCCCTGGCGGGCTGCAGAGGCTTCACTCCCTGGCGAGCAGCCCGGTGCTGAGCGCCGCCGTCTCTGCACTGACACTGACATGCATCCACTACCACAAAGACCCCTGGGGCAATGATAAGCACGTCGCTGTAGCACACCCTTCTGTCCAGCCTTCCCCGGCACTAACTTCGGGTAGTGGAGGCGGGTGGGGGGCCAGCAGCAGAGAGTGGATTACAGAGCGGCGAGCAGAGCAAGCACGCTTCGCTGGCGAGGACATGTTCTCCATCCTGACTGAGTGTCTGGGAAAGCTCCCAAACGTCCGCCACCTGAAGCTGGAGGCTTCGGTCGTGCTCAACGCCGACCTGAGGCAGCCCCCCGAGGATGTAGCCTCGCTGCGGTGGAGGGAGCTGTGGACGAACGCCATACAGGCCTATCGCATCATGCTCCTCTCCATCGCCCGTTCTGGCATCCAACTAGACAGCGTTAGCATCTACGAGTCAACCATGAAGTGCAGCATCCCCACGCACGAGGTTCTAGAGCCCCTGCTGCAACTCTCGGAGACCGAGGGGGCGAATTTTGCGGGCTTTGCTTCCCGCTTGAAGAGATTCTCCATCAGCCTAGCCACCACCACGCTGCCCGTCCGGCCGCGCCCCAGCTTTCAGAGAATACCAAGTCAGCCGCCCGCGGACGATGCCGTGGGTGGTGGTCGCTACGGGCTCTTCGACATATCCAGGGGCTCGAACCTCCACGCCAGCGACCAGCAGATCGACGAGCTGTCCGACATGGAGGGCGTCGCGCGGCTGCTGCACATGATGCCGGGGCTGGAGTCCCTGCACCTGCACCTCTGCACCACGGTCAACGGGATGCTCTCCCCGAGCTACTACCAGAACCTGCTGGCGACCCTCTTCCTCGGCGGGTGGCGCTTCCCGCGCCTGGCCCACCTCGCCCTGCGCGGCTTCCGCACCAGCCAGGCGGACCTCCAGGACGTCCTGGCCCGCCACGCCGCCCGCCTGCGCACCTTGTCCCTCGAGAACATCACCCTGAGCGCCGGCGCGTGGTCGCCCGTGTTCGCGCTGCTCACCCACGAGGCCCGGGTCCTCGAGCGCCTCCGGCTCTCGGTGCTCTGGTCTGCGGAACCTTACTCGAACCGCATGAATCTAGCACCTGCGGACCGCGCCCTCTACGCCCGCGACCAGCCCGGCGCCCGGCCTACGGACTGGGAGGTGGCAGAAGTCGGTGGTGGTGGTGGTGGTGGTGGTGGCAGCGGCAGTGGTGATGGCGACGGGGAGCTCATCTGGTACACGCGCGAGATCGCGGGCGAGGAAGTCAGGCAGCCCGAGGGCTTGCGATTCCGTCCCATGATGATCGGTGCGGGAAGCCCCGGAAAGGCGAGGTGGTACTCAGAGTACCGGGCGGAGTATGGCCCTTTATAGATCGATTTAGATGATATGGAATAGCATACAGAATGTACTAGTGTTTTAAGATAGAAATGGTAATGAAGAAATTTCGCCAGTCGAATAGGTGTGCAGGACAAAGTTCCCCTTGTGAAAACTAGATAGAAGCTGCCACTACAAAACTGGCACTACCCACGAGTGTAGTGACATGTAAATAACATGCAATTGAACAAGAACATTGAGTCATGGCGATAGACTTAAAATCTATTTAGAAGCAATGTGCAATTACATTTGGCACTAGTTTGATACTCTATATTTATGACATACATATACATCTCTGCATCACATCTTAATCGCGACATTCTCAGCAATGTCTTCACACACCTACGCCCCACAAGTTCAATTGCCTCCTCGCTTCCATATATGTCTATTATATTGATTAGTGGCCATCCTTCTCTCCCGGGCCTTCCTTCTTCTTTCTCGTGTCCTTCCAACCCATGCCCCAAGCGGTGATGAAGCTTAGAAGCGACAGGATAACGAGCATGTAGAAGACGCGGTCGACACTGTTGGAGTACGCCGTCAGCAGGCCCGGGAGTTCGGGGCTGCCCTCGGGTAGCAAGGCGCGCACGGCGTCGGCACTGCCACCGGCCGCGGACGCATCAGCCGCGGTGACGGAGGGGGCGTATTGAGCGAGCTGGGAGTCCAAGCTCTGTGTGAAGATGACCGAGGCGACGGTGAGCAGCACTGAGCCCAGCATGTTCTGGCAGAAGATCTGGAAGGCGATGGCGACGGGGATCTGTCGGCCTTGTACGTTGTTCTGGATCGCAATCATGGCCTGGATTTCAGGGTTAGCTTGGGATTTCAAGCGAAAAACAAGATGTTACCTAACATACCATCTGCATTCCAGCACCACGGCCCGCTCCCAGGATGATCTGGTAGCCAACCCACTGAGAAACCGGGGTCGAAGGCGAGAAAGTAGAGACGAGTAGGTTGCCCACGCCGCTGATGGCTCCAGCGGCGACTGGCCAGGGCAAGTAATAGCCCATTTTTGTAACTGTACCCACGTGATCAGTATGTCTTTCTTGTTTCCCAGCAATGTGGCTGCTTTGTTAGGGTACATACTCGCCCATCCAGAAATGATCACCACCACAAGTTGACTGGCGATACTTGGCAACAAGTATACACCACTCAAAGTCGGACCCACACCTTTAACGGCCTGGAAGTAAATGGGGAAATAGTAGCTTGCCACGAAGACAGTGCCGGCCAAGAACATACCCTAGCCAAGGTGAGCTTCTATTTTGTGTTACAATAGCATGGGTAGGGTCTGTTAAATGAAGAAGCCCCTTAATACCAATACGTACCTGAAAGGCACTGCAAACAGCGATGCGGTGCTTGAGGATAGAGCCAGGGATCATGGCCCGGTCTCCCATGCGGTATTCCCAGAAGATGAAGATCACGGTTACCACCACGGCACCATAGAAGAGGCCGATGATGGTGGCGCTGTTCCAGGGGTATTCGTTGCCACCGAACTGAAGCGCCAAGAGGAACATCACTGCGGCGGGCACGAAGAGCCCGAAGCCAATGAGGTCCAGCTCGGGGATGACCTCCCGGACGCGAGCAAGCGAGAATGGGGGCTTGTGCATCAAGTCAGGGATCTGGATAAGCGTGAGGAATATCAAGGATAGTCCACCAATTGGCAGGTTAATGTAAAAGCCTAGTTGCCGCCGTTAGTAACTATGGGTCAATGTGACTCCGCATGCAGCCCAACAGGCCACAGACACACTTACACCAACGCCAACTCAGGTATTGCGTGAGAGAACCTCCAATCAGAGGGCCCGAGATAAGACCTAATTGGCCGACTGTAACATGACGTGCGTTAATAGGTGCTCCGTCACATCGTGCAAGATTCCAAAGACTTACATCCCATCATTAAGCTGATGAACACTGAAGTGAGACGAGAGGTTAGCCCAAGTTTGCTATTGCATAGAATGGTGTCACCCTCTGGGAAAACGGCAGACTTACAAGCACGTCTTTCTGGCGCCACAGATCCAGAGATGACGGTGAGACCACCGTTAATCAAACCCGAGCCACCCAGTCCGGCGATCGTACGACCGCCGATGAACATGACCGATGAGCTCGCGATGGCGCACACTAACGATCCCCCCATGAACACAGAGACAAACATGATAAAGGTCCACTATGGCAGCATTAGAATCCTAACTTTCTTCAACTGTAGAGATGAAACATTGGAGAAAGTCACGTTACTTACTTTGACGCTGAAGTGTGTGTACAGCTTTCCAGTCATCGGTTGCAACGACGCACTACGTAGCCATGTGTCAATAAGCTCTCATCCAGAAGAGCCATTTCATTTAGTTGGAATAAGTAGATGATGGCAGCTTACCTTGCCAGCTGGTAAGATGCAGCATACCAACCCACATCATCGAGGGCGTGAAAATCACTCGTAATCAGAGGCACGGCCTACACAATTATTGTTAGTCTTGGCTCCTTGGCAGTAATGCTTCTTCGAGTGTCGACATATTTTCTTTTCAAGCGATATCCCTTAGGAACTCTTTTAATCTTCGCACGTAATTTTCTGACCGCGCCACTTACCGTGCTGATAATTGATACGTCCAGGAGAATCATGAAGACCACCAGGGTCGCGCTTCCAACCACCGCAAATAGCTTGAATCCGGAGAGATAGCCATCGTCCTCTACGACCGTGACCTCCTCGGGCGTTTCCGTCTGTGTCGAGGCGTCAACCAGCATGATCCTGGATCTTGAGTGCCCTGAATGTACCTCGCGGAAGAAATCTAAGGAGTCTGTGGACTCTCCTGGCGTCTGGCGGCGTTGATAATCCATCATCTGTTTTTACGTTGCAGCAGCCTGTCCCGACTGCGTGTTCCCTGCTTCTACCAGGTCATCCCAGTCCGATCCTCGTCTTCAGTACGGTGGCGATTGCTGGTTGTAGAGAGTTGATCGATATGGGGAGGGAGGGAAAAAGAGGAAACCTCCCGTGATTCGATGTTGGGGAATAAGTTTACAGCACGACGACAGCAAACTACAGTAGTAACAGCAACAACGACAGCACGCGCAGAGAAGGAGGGAAAACAATATAATAAAAAAACGAGATTACAATTTCCGCGAGACCGGCAAGGGTAGGTAGGTAGATAGGTAGGTAGGGACGGGGTCCTTATTTTGTCCGGCCAGATCGTGTGGTAGGTACAGATGGTGCAGTATGGAAGACCCTCTCTTTTCCTAGGGCGCCCGAACGTGTGTATCTACTTTCCTCCGCCGGATTAACCGGCTCGTGGGCCACTCAACAGCTACTTGAAACCAAACAATTGCCCCAAAAAACACGTGTGTGTGTTTAAATTATATTCAGACTCGTCGAGAACGTTGGTCGCAATTGGCTGGTGGGCTAAGTGCCGATGCCGGGCTACGCAAGCCCGTCACTGGGACCTGCCTCATTGCCTATAGACGTTCGTCGGTCCAGTCACCAGTATCACGACCTGCAGGGGAGGAAGCCCGCAGGTACGTACTCGCGTGGGGTGGGGGGAAGCTTAGAGCCTTCCCGAAGCCCATGACGCCCATTGGGCAGATCTGCAGGGCCTGGGGGGTCGCTGCACAGTAGCTCTACAGTAGTGGCCGAACGGGATCCTAGGGATGGGATGTGTGTGTGCCAGGGGGTGGTGTCGGGTGTCGTGCAGGGTGACTCTGGCTGGCAGTGGCTATGGGATACTTGTGCCGCGGGCTGCTGCTGCTGCTGCTGTAGTGGTACGCAGGGTACGCCAGTCCCGGACGGTAAGGCGGTGGCGCGCTAGGCCTGAAGCGTAGCACTGTAAGTGATGCACTACCACGTACTGCCGGGGTCTGCTGGCCCCACCCTGGTGTTCTATACTTCCCAAATCAGTGCTGAATCCCGGCTTCTTCATATGCTACATTTCCTTCTTGGAAAAGAGATACGGAGCACACCATTGTGCGCAACGCGCGTTAGCCCGCAGATCGGGTAACCTTCCAGCGAGAGCTTCTGCCCGATTGCCGTTGGGGCAAAAGACTGCGATAACAACGAATAGCAGAATTGCCGGCATGGCATTTGCACCAGAGCAGGGAGGGGGGAGCTTGTTTTCTTGTACGTGTGTGTGTATATCTTTAGCTGTGTGCGTGTGTACTTTTGTGTGTATGTATGTGGAGGATTGAACAGCACACCTGCATAGTTATAAAGACGGCTTATATCCAGCCGCCGCGCCTCTGTCTGATCTGGTTTGGCTTTTTTGGAATCTCAAGGCAATCAGTGACTCTGTTCTTTTCTCCGTCTTCCCGTTTCATCGTTACTGAACGCCCATCATGTCTGGCTGGAAACACGCCTTCTCCATCTCCACCGAGGAGATCGAGACGTTGACGCCGCCCGGAACGGTGGTGTTTATTGAAGGTGAGACCGTTCCGTTTATTTCTAACTAGTCCTGCGGCCTGTCTTGGTTGCTCAGACTTACACAGAAGTTTCGAGGCCAATACTAACTCCCATCCAGATGATGGCAAATCCGAGTCGTCCATGCAGGGATCTATCCGGTTTCCCAAGCCTTCTCTAGATCCCGCGGACCCTCTGAACTGGCCTATTTGGCGCAAGCATGCCGTTTTGCTAGTTGGAGCTCTTTATTCATTTGTTGCCAACTTTGCAGCTTCGAACATCGCGCCTGGACTTCAGATGTGGCCCCTGTTCTTCCCCACAGATATCGTCCCCTTCACCGAGTTGAGCAGACTGATCTCGGTAAGTTTTCGCAACACAGCTGAGTGACCATCTCCCGGATATACTCATAGCTTCTGTCGTCTTTGTCGTATACTGTGACTAATCATTGTCGCTTATGTAGGTGACTGTGTTGATGATCGGTGCCTCCAACATCTGGTGGGTGCCCTTGTCTAACACTCTGGGTCGCCGCCCCGTTCTCCTCACAGCCACCCTCATCCTCACCCTCGCCTCCATGTGGTGTGGCATGGCTCACGACTACAATTCTCTCCTCGCCGCCAGAATCGTCCAGGGTATTGGAGCCGCTGCCGCGGATACCGTCGCTCCTGCCGTCATCGGTGATGTCTACTTCGTTGACGAGCGGGGCCGAGCTATGGTTCGTATAAGTCCTTCCTTGTGTCCTCTTTTTTTCTTTCAGAATAACAAAGGGCTAACCCAACTTTTACCCCTGCAGGCCGTCTACACTATCTGCCTTGCTGCTGGCTCTCTCGTTGGAGGTATCGCGGGTGGCAACATCGCCGCCTCGCTGGGCTGGGCCTACCTGTTCTGGATCGACGTGGCCCTCGCTGCCGCCGCCTTCGTCGGCACCTTCTTCTTGGTGCCCGAGACCCTATACGAGCGCACCGAGGTCTCGCAGATCCACGACACCACCCCCATCATCGAGGAATCCAAGGGCCCCCACGTCGAGATCGGACAGGTGTCTTACCCTCCATTCACCGCCGGCAAGGCCCTCGGCTTCCGCAAGCCCCGCGGTGGCGTGGTCTACCACTTCTTGAACCCGTGGCGCGTGCTGGCTCTGCCGGGCACCTGGGTCGTCACCCTGCAGTACGGCGCCCTGGTCGGCGGTATCGTCACAATCTCCACCATCGGCCCGCAGCTGCTCGCCATGCCTCCTTACCTTTGGGGCAACAACGTCGGCCTAATCAACGTCGGTGGTCTCGTGGGCACCGTGCTGGGCGCCATTTACACCTACTTCGTCTCCGACGCCCGGGTCAAGAGCTCCGTCAAGCACCAGCACCACAGCCACCGCTACCTCGAGCCCGAGGCCCGCCTACCCGTCATGCTTCCCTCCTTGGCCATTGCCACCGCCGGCTTCCTCGTCTTCGGCTTCTGCGCCCAGAACCCGGCCCCCAACATGTGGATTGGCCTCGAGTTCGGACACGGCATGATCGCTTTTGGTCTGATGCAGGCGCCTTCGATCGGCTTCAACTACGTGAGTAATCCCCTATTAATTATTTGCAATTAAATCCGAGAGTTTTTATGTCTTCTTATACATGGATCATTAACTTTGCTCAAATCAGCTGATCGATGCTTACACCTACCTTGCTGCCGACTGCTTCGTCATCGCTGCCATCTTGCGCGCCGCCGTCGGTTTCGCGTGGTCCTTCTTCGTCGCCGAGTGGATCGCGGCCGACGGCGCAGCCGAGCCCTTCGGAATCTTTGGCATGCTTATGGGAGTCTTCTCGCTGCTGACCATTCCCCTGTGGATCTACGGCAAACGCCTGAGAGTTGCGACCGCTGGACGCTTCGGAGAGAGGCTGTAGGTCATTCTCTCTTGGGTTCTGGTCAGAAGAGGAATGGGAGGTTCTGTCTCGATTGATGGATGGTTGTTGTTGTTGTTGTTGCTGTCTTGCATGTGAATAAGGGTGTGCGTGGCCGATTGAGATATAACACATGAGCTATAGGTAGGTGATATAGCAGGGGACCAGCTGTGCATAGCGCGTCTTTTGAGAATCTTGTTAACTAGAAGGGGATGTACCTTGCCTTGGCATAGATACCTATGTAGTCCAAATTGTTTTCGGTTCGGTTTTCTTTGGAATATACCTTGAATAAACGCAGTCACTTAAACTAAGATATTTTTCAGGCACCCAGTAAATGTGATGCTGTTATGACAAAAAGGTTAAACAAAGTTATGGGGCGACTTTTTGCAAAAGCATAGCTATAGTGATTTATGATTCGTCATACTCGAAATAATTCTCTAAACTGGCACAAGCGAGACGAAATTGTAATTATGTGGTGTACAAATCTCAATATTCGTGGCTATAGGAAACAAACATAGCGGCTAGTACACATAAGGAAAATATGCTGAAATCTCTGGAACCCGTCCCTCATTGACCTGAAAGCTGTAAAAGTTCTGGTATATATCTCACCCACACTCACTCACATACACATAACGAGAAAGTTTCGTCCGCGCCCTCTCCTATTCTTCATGCCTTAGCATACTTCAGGATCTGCCTCTCAAAGATGGACATGGCGTCAAGGTCCTCGTTCTCATGCATGAGTCGCAGCGCAGCGTGCTTGAACGACCCGTCGGTGAAGATGCGGTCGGCAGCAGCATAGATCTGCTCGCTAGTGGGCCGCTGGACCTTGAGGTTGATGGCGAAGCCGGCGTATGCACCACGAGCGCAGGCCTCGGCTTTGTCCTCGCTGACGCCCGCCAGGATCAGCGGCACGCCGTTGAGCACGCCGTGGGTGACGCCGCCGTAGCCGCCGTTGGAGATGAAGACGTCGGCGTGCTCGAGGATGGCGTCGTACGGCAGGAAGTCGACGACGCGCGCGTTGGTGGGGACCTCGAAGCCCTCGACGCTCGCGAGCGAGGCGCCGCGGACGCCCAGGATGCTCACCACGATGACGTCGGGCCGCGGGCCCAGCGCCTTGAGCGTCGGGATGATGAGGTCCGTGTAGTCGAGCTGCACGGTGCCCTGGACGACGGCGACGACCTTCTTGCGCTCGGCGGCGGGGAGCGCCGAGTTGGCGGTGATCTCGGACCACCAGCTCGGGTACGGGAAGTCCGCGGGGATCTCGCCCTTGGGCAGCGAGCCCGAGAAACGGATGGAGAGCGCGAGGTCGGAGCGCGGGTACTCGAGGCTCGGGGGGCACAGCTGGAACGTCGTGTCGTACGAGTCGAGCCAGGCGTTCTGGAAGAACACCTTGGGCAGCGAGGTGCAGCCCAGCCCCTTGAGAGTCTCGTGGAAGACCCGGTCGGTGCCGCTGAAGGGTCCGCGCACGAGCATCTCGTTCATGATCTTGTTGCGGGCACGGCCAGACTCGCTCGCGTCTGGGGGCAAGCACGGACCTGTGATGCCCGTGTCGATACTGAGGAGCATGATGGGGGTGGTGTTGACGTTGATAGTCTTGGGGAACTTGTCATAGCCGCGCGGGAGGGGAGCGCCAAAGAGGAAGGGCATGGGCGCTAGAGACATGGTCTCCGTGATGATGACGACGTTGCGGCCGGGCTCCCGCTCGCGGACAAACTCAAGCAACCCCCGGAGCTCTACGCTGCGGGGCGCCATCTGTTTGATGAACATGTTCTCCATGTCGGCCATCAGCGTGGGCAGACCCGGGGGCAGCGTGTGTCGGGACTTTAGGTAGTTTATGTCGGCAAATGGCGTTGTGGACTCGTAGAACTCGGCACCAGTCTTCTCAATGGACTTTTTGAACTCCAGCGTTGACATGAAGATAACCTCGAAGCCACGCTTTCCCATCTCCTTAGAAAGTCGGAGCAGCGGTGTGGTGTGGCCCATGACGGGCGGAGCCGTCAACACCAGCAGAGGCTTCTTGCTGTGACCGTTGACGACGATCTGCTTGACGACGATCTGCTTGACGACGTTTGCTTCCATGTTGCTGTCTGCTGCTATAGCCACTTCTGGTACTGCAGCAACTTCTACTTCGACTGCTTCAGCCGGTGCAGGGATTTCTTCTGATATGGGTATCTCGGCTGCTGTGGTGGTGTTTTCTACCACAACGTCCTCATCATGTGTGATGCTCTCAGTAGGTATACCAGCCTCAGCAACAGGAGTTTCCGATACCCCATTGGCCTCCTCGAGCTTGGCAACCTCCTCCGCAGGCACTTCCTCGACCTTGGGGGCTTCCTCAACCTTGGTGGCATCCTCTACCTGGGAAACCTCTTCTGCCGCGACGCTCTCGCTAGGAATGGCATCTGCTACTACCTTGGTGCTCTCAACCGGTGTGCTAGTTTCACCCTCAGAGTGATGCGTGGGTGTCACAATCTCATCGGAAGCCAGCGCCGGAGCCGCAATCCTCTCTCCCACTGCGCTATTGTCTGCCGTCATCTTCTAACCAATAATCACGAAAAAAAAAAAAAAAAATGAAAAAATGAAAAAAAAAAAAAAAGAATTTCAGGCTATTGATGGATGATACAAGACCCGAAAAGAGATAATAACTATCTTATTTTGATTGGTAAATGCGAAGCTCTACCAGAATATCAAGACACCTGTTCCTGGAAGATAGAGCGCGCAGCAAGCAAAATATGTGCAATTACAGCCCTCCGACCGGAGGAAAGAAAACACATTTCCATTTTGGAGCTCATACCCAAAAAGTGGCAATCATATCCTCGCAATTACATGTGTAGGTGTGCATTACCCAATATTGCACTACAACGTGGCCCGCCTATCTCCATGCGCCTACCCAAGCCGGCAGGAGCAGCGAGTGCGAAGATCGGGTGGTAAGAATGCGGTTCAGAGAGTGCACGGCACCTTGCCTCATAGTAATTGCCACTGCGTCTCAACTGCCTTACCTTCTCTGGTGTCGAGCTCTCAGCATTGATAGGGATACCAAGGTGAAGACAGCTATTAATTCCTTCAAGACGCCGCGTTGCCGAATACAGATACTCACAAACCCCAAAACGCGCGTAACGTGCACATGCCGGGTTGGCAAGCTTACCCGGGCAATGCAAGAATAAGGTTAAGAGTATATTCATTCCGGTTAACTGGCTTTCAAGCTGGAGCGCGAATCCGTGACATTAACAGCACTGCACACGCGTACCTATGGTTTCAGCCAAACACTCTGGTGACTGGTTGCGCTCTAGAAGGCAAGAGGCAATAAACCTATACTATGACACAAGCATGTGCAATATGCGATGTGCAGCAAGGGTCTAACCCCCTTGCGGGACATGTAAAACTCCACTTGCCGCACCGCGCGCACATCATTCAGTGAGCTTGCGCGTCAAGTCAACCCAGTGGGGTTTCTCAATGACTAAAAGGGAACGCTCGAAGCAGACCAACTCCGCGAAGGGAAAACGATTGTTTGCTATTGTGAGTTCATCTCAAGTTGTGGCTTCTGACTCAAGAGTGTGGAGAGTCGAAATGAATATCACAGCAATATCGGCCCGGGATTTGGTTTCGATGCAAGCAGTGCTCATGCCCGGATTACCTTCCCGTCTCATGCTAGGGCGACAATTGCGTGCTTGATACAAGCTTCTGAGCCCGGAATCGCAACCTCTGTGCTCTCCAAACGAGCCGTATAACACAACGCCTCCGACGTGGGTGGTCCTCTCAAATAAACCCCCCACCCTTTCGTGCCGGCAGTGGCTTGCATATATGCAGGTAGCTATCAAGAGGCGACCCGTCCTAGGCAGGCCCATGTACCGGTACAAGGGGCAGCCGGGGGCTGTCTGCGCTGTTCGGTTGCCAAGGTTCTAGAATAACATAACCCTGTGTCGATGGCGACGTTACTCTCTACCGTCGCCTTGCGTTCTCGACTAGTTCCACAAACCCAACCCAAATCTACTCAGACACTGGAGCCCTTGCGCTAGTCCTATAAGAAGCTCCATATTCGCCGGGGACCCATCCGCGTGGCCACAAGTGGCGTCCCCAATTGATAACGGGCGATGGTGCCAAGATAAGAATGTGCCAAGGTCGCCAAGCATGCGAATACTATAGGAAGTTCGCTTTGAGTGGCCGCGCCCGTTGATTGGTTGTACCGAACATTATTGTTCCTCCGCCCGCGCCTACAGCAATTCCTCTCCCACGCGGGCGGACTTTGCTTGAGGGGACTGTGAAGAAGGACCCCTTAGTTACGCCACCGGTCTCCAGTGGGGAACGCCAAGCAGCTGTTCGAGCTGCTGTGCTCGTATTTCCGATACTGCGAGCCCTGGTTTCAGCCAAGCTCTGTCGCATTTCGCTAACAATCAAGCTTAGCTCGGATATCCCGAACGACAAAGGGCGTTCGGGAGCGTGGGCGCCTAGGCGATGTTACTCCCAGGAAATACAAGGCTCCACCGTGTCAGGTAATACCAATTGGTATCCTTATCTGGTTGCGCAACACGTAACGACGTGTCTCCAATCTGGTAACGCATGTGCTCGGCAGCGTCGATATTTATTCATTTGGACATTGAGACAAAATATTGAGAGGGTGTGTACAGGTGCGACTTACAGGGACAATTGGTCATTCGCACACACACGCACACAAGATACCCAAAAGCACATCCCCGCGCAGCGGCAGATCCACTAGTAGCACTATCACAATGGGTGACCAGCAGCCTTTCAAGATCCTCGGCCTCTGCAATGGCAGCATCGGCGGCAACTCGGAGATCGTCCTCAAGGTCGCGCTGCAGTCGCTCCAAGAGGCGAGCGCCCGGCCCACCTCCGTGTCGTGGATCCACGTGCCCTCGGTGATGATCCCGCGCAACCCCAAGCCGCTCAAGTCCGCGGTCGACATTTCCCTGGGCAACGTCAAGTCCATGAAAGCGGGCGTGAGCGCGCCGGCGGCGGGCAGCGGAGCAGTAGCAGCCATCGACGCTGCGGACGACCGGCGCGCCGTCCTTGATGCCATCCTCGACGCCGACGCCCTCGTCTTCGCCACCCCAGTCTATTCGCACCAGCCGCCCGGCTTCCTCAAGGCCGTGATAGACCGCATCCTGGGCCCCTTCGCCGACGCGGCCTTTGTCCAGCGCGCCATGGAGCGCAAGGCCGCCGGCGACCCCAAGTTCCGCGACCAGCCGGTGGACACGCGCGTGCTCAAGCCCCGCGCCGTCGGCTTCCTCGTGGTGGCCGGGTCGCCGCAGTTCGACCAGATCACCATGGCGCTGCCGACGCTGCACCAGTTCGTGTACCCGATCCACGGCAAGGTCGTGGACCAGATCGTGCTCCGGGGCTTCGCGAGCCCCGGCTCCGTGATCTACAAGAGCAACGGCGAGGCTGTCGAGCGCGCGCGGGAGCTGGGGCGCAACGTCGCGAGCCAGCTGGGCAAGTCCTTCGACGACGCCGAGTACCTGGGCCCGACGCCGGAGGGTGCCTGCCCGCACTGCCACCTCGCCAAGTTCGACTACTTCGGCGGCGAGGCCAACGAGATCGGGTGTCTCGTCTGCGGCACGCACGGAAACCTGGTGGTCGGTGAGGACGGCAAGATCACCCCTGTGTGGCCCGAGTCTGGCAACGAATGGAGCTGCATCACCATGGATGGCAAGAGGATCCACTGCGACCACATTCAGGAAGCCAGCGCCGCCGAGGCTAGCGCGCTGCAGGCGTTCCCCCCGGCCAAGTTCGAGGAGATAAAGAAGGGCTACTTGGACATCGACATCGCGAAGACGCCGCTACCGAGCCAACAGCAACCTCAGAAGCCGCCCCAGAATGGAGACATCGGCTCCGATGAAGCGGCTCACGGCTGGCGCAAGGTGAAAGAGCTTTGGGTGTCCATTAAGGACTCATGTCTCGGCCGCGACAATGGCTCCTCAAAGTCAACTAAGTGGGACAGTTCCAAGGGCGAACTGTCAGCCTGATCGATATCTGTTTCATTAGTTTATTGGTTCAATTTGTAGCGTTTGGTACATTGAGATGATTCCCGTAGAGTTTTGCGTTTCACTTGTTGAGGTGAGACAAAACTTGGCTGTAACAACAGGGACACAGTATCATAGATGTTTGTGCCTCTAAATCAAGTGCTCTGTATGTATATTTATCTAGTATACCCCATCATGTAGCATGCTAGTAATAGTAGTTAGCAAAAGTTCATAAAGCCTGCAGTCTGCCTCCTGGCTCGATTGAGGTGATTACATGTGCTAAGGGCCATCAACACGATAAGAATGTAGCAGTATGTATGACAAAAGAATTCAATATGAATTAACCATTAACAAACCGAGAATAATCCTTCAAATTCTAAAATAAGACTATTCTTGAGAATAGATACAAAAAGGGGGAAAGAATGGTAGTTCTTTTCAGGGAGATACTAGATAGTCAGAGTAGTGTTGCCGCGAATGTCCTCAGAGGAAGACCCGACAGCCAGAGTGTAATCTCCCTTAGCGATAGCCCACTTCTGCGCCACATTATCCCAGTGGCTGATATCCCGTCTCCTGACGCTGAACGTGATATCGGCTGTTCCTCCTACAGCGATGGTGGCCTTTTCGAACCCGCGCAGCACGCGGACTGGCTGTGCGGCCGCCGCGGGGAAGCTGATGTACAGCTGCGCGACCTCGGCTCCGGGCACGGCACCTGAGTTCTTGATCGTGGTTTTGACGGAGATGACCTCATCGAAGAGGTCAGACTGTCCGCCCAGGGTCAGAGCGCCAGTCGGGTACGTAGACGCGACCGCGGTTTCGTTGGTGACAGAAGCAGTGACTGGGCCGTATGTGAATGTCGTGTAGCTCAAGCCATGGCCAAAGGGGTACCGAACGGGGATGTTCTTGGTCTGGAAGTAGCGATAGTCGATGTAGACGCCTTCCGCGAAGTTGCACTCTCTAGTAGTACAGGTGACCGCGTTATAATCAGACACATTCTTAACAATGGTATGCGAGAGTTTGCCACTAGGATTGACATCGCCGAAGAGAACATCTGCTATAGCCCTTCCACTTTCTTGTCCCAGTAGACCAGAGTAGAGGACAGCAGTAACATTCTCGTTCTCAATGAAACCATCCAGTATGCGAGGTCCGGCAAAATTGCCAACAACGATGGTATTGTTGCAGTTCTTGGCCACGGTGTTGACGAGGTTGTCTTGATCGGTATTAAACATCTCCTTGCGATCCGACCCTTCGCCGGACCAGGAGTTCATGAACACAAGACAAACCTCTGCGTTCTCAGAGTAGTTCGGGATCGATGGGGTGGCACCTGTTCCCGAGTTGAACCCTCCTGGGATACCCCCTGGGCCCTCAGCCGGAGAAAGGACTGAAGAGTTCGTCAGTCCTCCCCCAGGACCTCCACCGCCGCCACCAGGAAAGCCACCACCGCCGGGGATGCCACTGAAACTACTCGCAGTGTATGTGTTGTTTAGAACCCACCAGATCATCCCGCCTTGATCAGCAATGCGAGAGTTCAGTGCGTCGAAAGGAGTGATCAAATAGGGCAGCGAAGCATCTCCCGAGCCGCAGGCGGTCGACAGGTGACCCTGGTAGATATCACTAGGAGTCCCAGCCACAGAGAAGCCTTGGTTCGGTCCTGCCATACAAGGTCCGGCATGAGCACCGAATAGAGCGACTGTATCAGGGTTACTCAGGGGTAAGCCGCCGCCATTTGTGTTATCATTTTTCAGCAGCACCAACGCCTCGCTCGCAACTTGCCTGATTATGGCTGAATGGTTTCCTCGGACGTGACGGTTTGCAATTGGGGAAGATGACACCGCTGGTTGTTTACCATTGTCTAGGCCGACGTAGTAATATCCAATGACGTTGCGAATAGCCATATCATCCAATCGGTCTTGAGAAAGTGAGCCGTCTGCTATTGCCTTCAGCATGGTCACTTCATTCCACAGGCCGGCTGATCCTAGATCAAGACCAGCATTGGCGGAGCCTAGAGCAGTATGCTGGGAAGCTACATCAGGCGAAACGAGTCCAGGGAATCCAATGTTGGTCTTTAGATAGCCGTTCAAGAGCTTGTCACTCTCGCAAACAAAGCTGGCATTGGCTTTGTTCATACCACACATGACGGCCATTAAGCCTGCCTGCACCGCATCTGCAAATGGCCAGAGGTACAACTCGCTAATAGTTTTGTCATTAGCGTTGGCAGAGTAACCTCCGTTCATACGGTTGGTCTCTTGCTCATTCAGGAGGTCTAATGCGCAAAAGAGTAAGTTAGCTGTCATCTTGATCATAATCACAAGGGAGAGAGCCAGCGAGTTCAAAATTAACCATAGGTTCCATGGCAGTGGTACTTGCAGTGACCTCTTCGCATCTTCCAACAGGGGTCTACAAATCAGCAACAAAGGTTATCAACACTTACAATGACGACCAACTGCAATCACACCGGCCGAGTTTATACCACTGGTGGCCTTGCCCATCATGATTCCACTCAGGTAGGGTTCAGGAGAAAACCCTTCGGGTGATCTACCACCGTAGGGGTCACGACCTAGGGGGCTAGCCACAGGACCCATGATCAGGTTGTAACCCAGTCCGTAGAATTCTGCACCCAGCGCCTTGGCCTGGGATTCGTAAAGGTCCCGATTCCAGGTCATGGTTGCAGCATTGGGCTCCGCAAAACCAGACACGCTGCAATCGACGGGTTAGTGATTTGAAATACTCTCGTATATAAAGGGGTGTTTTAAACCAGAGCTACTGATATGATATGTATACAGCGCTCTGACGAAACAGAAACCCCTTTTTTGCAAGCTTTAGAATTTTTGCTGGTGGGGATATATGGTAATACGAAGATAAACACTTTGCCAAGATTAACTTACAAGAAGAGCTGGTTCGCACCAGCAATGCCATCTTTGGATTTCAGAGCAGTCCAAGACCCAGCGGTTCCCGCGACGCTCTGGCCAGTGATAACCTTGATTTTTTGGGCATTGGTCATGCCCGCCACGAGGGCTTTAGCTTTCTCGAAAGCGGCCGCAGCAGAGCCAAGATCGACTGAACCAGCAATTAGCATCTGTTCATGAACGGGGGAGGAGCTAGGTTATCCCATCTTACTGGTGCCATCACCCAGGATAGGAGCTGGCGGTGAATCCGCAGCAGCGGCATTGGAGGAGTTGCTGGGAATAGAGGAATTGCTCAATGCCAAGACGCCAGAAGCTCCTGAAAGTGCCGCAAGGGCACCCAATATCTGAGTCGCCTTCATGGTGGTGGTAATTGGATCGAGAGATTGCCAGATGTCCCGGAACCCGAGCCTCAAGTGGCTTTCTCAAGGGCCGGCCTTGGCCATATAACTACAAGCAGCCGTCGGTTGACCTCGCGCTCGTCAAACGTCTCTTGCACCACGCCAAGCTTTCTCTCAAGCTCTACTGTTACCGTCCTAGATGCTAGGTTTATCTTCTGGCGATGTAAACGGCCTGCGGAAATTTCACATCAGCTTGAGAGCTACGTTCCTGTTCTGTGAAAAAACCCCGAGATCTCCCATGTCGCCAGTACGCGTTCATCTTGGCGACACAGCAGGTACCAGTACACCTGAAGTGTTTAGGCTGCCCAGAGTCTGCAGCACGAGGTGGCTTCTGATAATCAGTGAGCGATTCTGCTGCTCACAGTTCGTGCCAAGAGTAGTATTCCATGCCTCTCTAAAGAACCAAGCAGACATATGCACATTATACAACTACCACCGACTCGCAGCAGATATCAGACGGTTCTTAATGCAGTGCATTATTGGCCCAGTGTGCGCATCCCCGGATTTTAGCCCGGCATGCGGATTGGCAGCTTCAGCACCTGCCGAGCCTGCCACAAGCTCCGGCAGGGGTGAAACCACCCCAATGTCTCTATCTCGTCCCACATTTCTCCAACCGCCTTCCCTCCTGGTGCTCAATTTTACAGCCCCTGGTCACAACCACTGGCAAGAGGGCCGCCATCCGCACCAGCTCGATATCTTACCACGCGTTGGATAGATTATCTCTCTACAATAGAGTTCTCGCTACTCACCCGGTGGGGCTTCCGCACGTGTCGCACTCGCAGTCCCGCAGTGACCGTGATAAAGCCCCTATTTTAGGCACGTGTGGAGCTGGCAGTTCTGTCAAGGACTCGATCCACCTGACTTCGTGTCGGATCATCACCAGATGCGCTAGCATCATAGAGATATTTTCATAATGTTGAATGCGAGCATAGGGTTTGGTCGGCAATTCTACTGCTCTGCATTACCAGCATACACGCATCCAGTTTCATTACAGGTAGACCTCTAGCTGTGTAGACACGGTAGATATGTTGCTAGGTGTATAAAATCAAGCACGCCCTAGTTAACTCAAGAATCATTTTTGCAGTTGAAAAAAAAAACAATGTGATCACGAAGTAGCCCGAATCTTCTCGCATTCAGCCATGATGCTATGCATAAGTATTTGCGGTCCCAAAAGTACTCATAGTGTTTCCTATCTTGCTGAATTTCCTCGTTGGCCAGCACATCGTTTCAAAAGCTTTGGCTAAGCCATGCGATCTAGAAGTTTATGTAATGTAATTCGGTCCTAGAGCAGTAGCCGCGTTTTGGCTACTTGCCATGAAAGCACGCATACACTACCAGCAGTTCGTCAACAAATAGAGATGAACATTCCCACGTTGTTCCATCCTCCTTCTGCATCCTGCAAATATACCAGACATGTGTCTTTACCTAGCGGTTCTGCCATCATGTAGCTGACTGTCTGGCCTGCAGGGCAGTCATACGCCTCCACAACGTATGCATTTCCCCGGCTGATGCTTAGTGCCCCGAGAGTCCGGATGCCCATTCCGTTCATAACACTTTGGAAAGTTGTAGTTGTTGCATCAGCAGGATCGCTTATTCTCGCAAAAAGCACCGAACCATCGCCAGTCAAGTAATAAGAGCTTGTAGATGCCGTAGGGAGTAGAAAGAACACCTTGCAGGAGTAACCGCCAGCAGTGGCTGGAATTGCAAAGTTGAATATTGTGCTAGCATTTGGTGATACTTGACCATATGTTGTCGAGCCATATGCCATCGTTGGGTTGGCACTGTCAATCGGAACTAAGAGTGACGGAGGTATGTAATTTCCCGAGATATTGGCTGGACAGTCGTTTGATGGTGCCGGCAACGTCGCGGGCTTAGGCTTGGGACTCGCAGAAGGCATGGGATTTCCTGCCGCAGGCGACGAGGATTGTCCGAGAGGGCTGGTAAAGGGAGTCACCGTCACCGGAGAAGATCCAGCGCCGAGTGGATTTGATGTTGTTGCTGGCTGTGGATTGGGGGATGGCGATCCGGTGTTTTGGCACGATGTACAACCGTCAGAGAGTATGAGTATGGGCTGGCACTGGCTGTCATTGGATTGAAGGTAGATATTGACTTCGTCTCCGTCTCCGGTGGCACATTGATAGAATGTGGATTGGCCATTGTACGTTACAGAACCATCGCATCCGATATTGAATCCGTGAGCCGGTTGTTGGTTGACATCGCACTGCAGCACATTCGTTGGGGCTGCTCCTGTAGTTAGCACGGCATTCTCCCTTCGACAAGCACAGTATGGAACATGAGAACCAACGAGTCCACTAGCAACCCCTTCCTTGTGAGTCAAGAAACGCATCCCCAAACCAGGTGAAAGTCGATGCGTTGATATCACTGCCCGCTCGACACTGGCCGCTATCTAGTTGCCCAATCAACTGGGAGCCCCCACCACCGGTGCTCAAGTGGAAGCTGCATCCAGCGTTGGCACGAAGCGTTATGGCTTGGCTTTGGCTTAGAGAAGCAAAGAGAATCCCCGAGACCAGAAGGGCAAGGAGGGCCAGCATCTTGAAATGAGTGGCTGGGCGGGTGGACTTGATCAACGATGCCGTTGGGAGCAAAATAGCCAGAGAACCGTCTGCGTCAAGTTTGGATAGATCACCGGAATCCGGAGGTTTATCTTGCACGGCTCTTGGAATTAAATCATTGGTGACCTAGCTGTCGTGCAAGCTGAAATTCTAAGAAGTCCAAGAAACCAAGAAGAAACGGCGGGCGGAGTGGAGTGTAGGCGAAGAAAGAGTCCGATGTTCGAATAGAAGGGGAGAGTGTCCACAATTCAGGGACATTTGCAGTAAGTTCTCAATGTTCGCCTTATTGGCAGTTTCGGCACAGACGGCCATCGTGGGTTATCGAGAACAAGGTAGGAACGACGTGTCACAGATGCTCAGTGATGGACGGGAAAGATTTAGCAGGGGAAGCTGCGAGTATTGGATTTCATGCAGCTACACAACTTCATGTTTCGCCACTCTCTGCGGCTCAGGTTCAGGGTCTTGTTACATATTCTGCCTACTTAGATAGGTACTTACCCTTGGGTAGCCGATTCCCTTGCGAAGAGTGCTTCAGGGGCCTGGGCAACGGAAGCACTGCTGCACCCACTATTGGGCGCATTCATTTAAATATGCTTCTCAACATATTCCAGTGGTGTATCGACAGTCTGTTTTTACTCCAAAACAGACGTTTGCCGAGGAGCCGGTGCTACAACCTGCAGATGTTATCCTGCAGGTCTTCGGCCTGACACCAACGAAGACCCGCCCGAAAGGTCGTGTCTCCTGGTGTGGTCTACCGCGTCGCTCCCGTGGGGGGCCATGGCCGCTAATCTCGCGCGCCTGGGCCGCTCTACACGGACTGTCCACTAATACCCAGTCTTGAGCATTCTGATTAGACACCCTGAACGAGGGAAGCGGGACTAAACGAGAAAATATTCAAGCGGTGTAGGCTTTAGATTTTCAGTCGTCATCGCCATCACTCTCTTCCTCATCTTCCGAGGCATCTAATGGTATCATATCTTCACTTTCTATCCGCTTTCCTTTTGCCACAGCCTTCTTAGCCGCGGTAATAGCCTCTTCATCGCTCTCACTGTCGCTGTCGCTGCCGAAGCCCTCAAAGTCTTCTGCGTCATCATCGTCATCTTCTTCTTCTTCGCTTGCCTCCTCGGTGGGGGCAATGGAAGTGTCGGCCACACTCTCGCCATCGTCTCTCTTTCGCTTGAGTGGCATCTCTCCTAATCTGCCTTCTCGGCCCTCGATGACTTTGCCCACTTCACCTTCAACGACAGGTGCCGGGGTGAACCATGGGATCTTGCCCCTCATGAAATCGTTCAAGACCATCTTGGCAACACCGTCTACATCAGGTTCTCCAGCTTTGAGGAGACGACCGGTTTTCCTGGCAAGCAGTTCCAGGAAGTGCATGTGGTCACTCCATCCCTTGAGTTCGTATGTCCTCTCCATATGGTGAGTCTTGACTTTCTTCAAGATTCCAGGAATGTATTGCTCAGGGTTGTCAACCTTTTCCACTCGGACAACACCACGCATCAAAATGTCTTGAGGGGTGTCATTCATGTTGGGAGGCACAATTCCCGGACAGTCAATGAGGTATATTCTCTTCATCAATGTGATGTACTGCCAGACCTTGGTTTCGCCAGGAATAGGTGCCACATTGCAAACTTTCTTGGCCCTCAGAGTATTGATGATAGAAGACTAGGTCATTATTAGTTGTCATGGACGTGACAGCAGGGTTCCCAGGGAAAATCCTTACCTTGCCAACATTAGGATAGCCAATGAAACCAACAGAGATCTGTTTCCGATCGGAATGCAAACCACTAAAAATGGTTTAGCACGATGTTACATATGGGAGCCTACTACTTTACGTACCTAAACTGTCGCAGTAATTGGATAAGAGATCCCTTGCCAAATGAGTTCGTGATGCTGGCATGGAAAGCGAGCGTGGGGTATTCCGTGGACAGATTGCGAACCCAGGAAGCCTAAGGATGTCATTGTTAGTATTATTCCACGACATTATATCCCAATGAGCAGTGCCATGTTGGCATGTATGAATCATTACTAAGAAAACTACCACAGGCCACCCTGAAACAGGACGGAAGTAGGCTTCAACTCAAAATGAAACAGAGCGTCACTCATGACAGGACCCCAAGACGGTGTCCCGTCAGTTTCTACATCCAAGGATGCAGAAACATCGAGTTCCGATATTCAATCTCCCAATGACGTAACGGATTTCTTCCATGAAAAGGAGCAAAAGAATTTGCGGTAGACATCCTGACTTCAAAGCATTGGGGTGTAGGAAACTTGTCCAGGGGCAGATGGGGGAATAAGGAATAATAAATAAGGGAATATAACAACATACTGCTACTGATGTTGGGACGAGATCGGTCTTGTTCAGGACAAAGATCAAGTGCTTATGGGGGGCTTCCTCCCTTAGATACTTTTCAACACTACGGCATCTAGTGCCTAGCGGGTCTCTGGCATCAAGGACGTGTATTACTACGTCTGAGGAGTCGATGACCTTGTATAGCTCGTTGTAGATTCGCTTGCTCTGGCCCTTGTTGAAAACAGGTTCGATCGCCAGGGACAGAGGGTCTTGTTCCTCAGCTTGCATGTCGCCAGCAAGCTCTGCGTCGGCTCCAGAGTTGCCGCTCAGGAGCTTCGCCTGCTCTAGGCGATCTTTGTAGGTATCCATGCTCTTCTCACTATCATCAGCGAGATCGGCAAAGCTGCTTACACCGAGCTTGACTCTCTTGCGCTGAGACTTTGGTCCGAAGGCATCTGAGTACGGAGAGCTTTAATTCCATGTTAGTGTCTGCTGCACACCGTAGAATGAACAGGATGTGTCGCATACCTCTCAATAGTCATCTTAGCCTTGTGCTGCTTCAGACCATTGGTGTCAGAGCCGTCTCGGATTAGCGTCATGGGAAGCTTGTTGCTCTTCAGGAGAACCTGATAAGGGTCCTTGGCCTTTTCTTCCATAGCAGTGCGGAAAGCCGTCAAGCTATCCTGCGAAATAACTCTGGTGTTGGTGAACCACTTCCGGTTGGGCTCAATGCGGGCGACGGGGGCATCTCTGGACTGATACGCGGCAGCCTGTGTGATCTTTCCATCGGCGTTTCTCTGAGCCTTGGCACCATCCTTGCGCATGTTCAGGGTCTTGAGCTTCTTGGCCGAACGGTAAAAGTTCTCGCCCTTGATCTTGATGTTGTCCATGCCGGTGCCGGTCTTGCCCTGCCGGACAAGGCGGTTCTTTTCCTTCTTTCCTGTACCCATCTTGCCTTCTGCAGTCGCTTGTCCTCTGAAATTTCTAGTTCAGGAGAAAGTGGGAAAAGAAACCCAGGAACAAGACGACCGAGCTGAGGACCAACAGGAGAGGACTGGAAATCCTTTTATAATGGCCAGCTGAAACAACCGCTGGGCTGATTGATCATATAGCAATCGGCCGGTGGCGGGGTTGAGTGGTGGTAGAATGCACAGAAATTCCATACAAAAAAAACCCGGGAGGTTTTAAAGACTTTCGGTTTTCCCAAAAATTTTGACCGCCTAATTTTTTCTGCCGTGGGGCTATGGCCCGTGCATATGATCCGACGGGCTGGGCCAATCGGGGCTCGGAATTTCAAGCTGCCGTCGCTAGTCCCAAGATTTGCAGCAAAAGTTGAAGCTCTGCGAAAAAAAGGGTAAAAACGGTCCTAATCATCAGGCCAGCCGACCAAGCACGAAGCCCCAGGAGACGATCAATTCTGGGCGTAACTCTGCGATTGAGGTGCTGAGCGGAAATCTGCACCCACCAACCCTCTGCCATCCACGGCGTAATCGCTCATTTTGCTGCAGCCATGGCACCTTCCACCATAATACCCCGAGCTCTCGCCAGAGCCCACTCGTCCTCGTCGATACATCACCCCATCTCGAGCTTGACCCGAGCTTTCTCGGCCACCTCGTTCGCCAGCAGCAACAGGATCCCCCCCGAGTCCCCAGCCTTCATCAATGTGCCGGCCCCGCCGCTGTCGCAGTCCGTCGAGGACCAGAAGCCCGCGCGTTTCTCCCAGAAAGGTCACCTGCCCATCCCTCGCCGCGTCCTCAAGCGGCGCACCGGCGAGCTGTCCAAGATCGACCCTGAGTTCTTGACCAAGTCCGCGCCCGTCCCGACGAGCGAGCGGTCGCAACGGGCGCCCGGAAGTGAGAAAGAGGCGTGGCGCCGGCACATGGCAGACCTGCGCCGTCGGAACCTCGAGGAGGGTATCCAGGACCTGTGGACCCGCAAGCAGAAGGTCGACACCGAGGTCTCGCAGCGCTTCCAGGCCAAGGTGCGGCAGCACCGCCGCGCCAGGAACGCGCCGCAGCGCGACGACGAGCGCTTCACCGATACCACCATCCCCGCCAACATCATGCAGACCGTCGTGCCCCTCGACCCGGCCCGCTTCGAGCGTGCTCTCGAGTCGCGCGCCCGCACCGAGGGCATCCACGTTGCCAAGTCCCAGGCCCGCAAGGACTCCCTGCAGCAGCTCTACATGGCCGCTCGCGAGTTCATCGTCGACGAGAAGGATCTGTTGGCTGCCGTCGAGGCCGAGTTCGACCCGAACCGCTTCGCCGACGGTGGATCCGGCTCCGGAGTCGTCGCCGAGAACGCCTGGGATCTCTACGGCAAGCCTACCACCGTTAAGGCGATGGTGAGCGAGGTCATGCGCACCGACCACCGCGCCGTCTTCAGCATGCAGGACGAGAGCAACCGCACGGCTAAGAGGCAGCAGCGGGTGGCGGAGGAGCTGACGGGAGGACCCATGGACGACGTGAAGGGACAATAAGCGCCGAAACAAGGCAGCAAACAATTTACTCCTCCACCCCCAAATCATCTGACGGTATCTGATTTGCGATGCCAACTGGAATTGGATATCGTCTAGATCTGATAGAGTAGAGACCGGGAGATGATGTAAGATCGTGTATCAACAGATTCATGAAGCTTGTTGTAAAATAGAGCTCCTGAGAGAAAAACCAAAGGGGAAAGTAATCGAAGCCTACATGCAGGGAGGTGGCTTGGTTACTAAACTGTGTATATATATCATCCCGATCTTCTTTTACGCAAAAAGAAAAATAGAAATCGACCATATTATTGACAACATTTCTTATATGCTACTCGTGATGATTCTCCAGATCAGAAGTTGGTAAACTACATGATATCACATGTATCAAAGAGCAAGGTCAAACAGCATCACAAGCTATGGGACGTTCAGTTTCATTGAGCACTAATCGACTACGCTGAGACTAGTTTCCATAGATGAAGGCAAAGAAAAACGACATATGAAGGAAAAGCCAATTCGCACCAACGCCGGTTGTGATGATGCCACCGTATGAGAGTCGACAGGGAAGTAAATCCCCAAGATTTGTACTTTATGTGATGCGCAGGAAAGTAACATGTAGAGAGAAAAAAGGAAAAGAAGCATGCCACCTCTGTATCTTATATCACAATGAGTGGACCTTTCTCCACCTTCCACTCATACCTCCACTAATTCGAGATTAATGTGTGGGATTGAATGAATCCCCGCCATGGCTGCCTTTTTCTCTTTTACCGCTTTTCAACGAGTAGGAAATGCATGGCTGCGTATGCTAGAACCACAAAGACGGCTGCGAAGACGCCAAGGTTGATGACATCCGACCAGAGGGCACCGTTATCGAATCCGAAGCTCGACAAAATGACAGCACCAGGGACCCTAATGTCAAGACCGTACTTCTTATCCACCAGCTCAAGCTTGACAACCTCGTTGACGACCAGAGCCTCAAGACCGTAGTGGAAAATAGACAGCTTCTGCAGCCACTGGGCAGCCATAGGAATGGCATCGTGGTTTAGCAGCAAACCAGCGAACAGCAGGGAGAACAACATGACCAGAGATCCAATCAGGTTGGCAACGCTGCCATCCTTGCAAACAATTCCAATGAACAACGAGATCGATGCTGCAGCCAGGTTGAACAAAACCAGGACAAGCATGAAGATGAAGAAGTGCGGCACATCGGCAATGAGACCTGTCATGGGGTAGATAATGGAACCCATCAGGATCGGAGGGATGATGCGCAGGGGGATGATGTCGAAGAGAACCTTGGCACTGAAGTACGTAATGGGCGAGTAGTAACCGTTGGCACGCTCGCGGACGAACAAAAGACGCTCGGCAGCAAATACGTTCAAACTCGTCAAAGTGCTGAAACCGAAGAGGGCGAGCAGGAAGAAGAACAAGCCGAGACGGTTTTGGAAGCCGGGGATATCATCGGTGACACCATAGAAGAGATAACCTGAAAGAACCGCAAGGAGAATTGCGATAGCGTAGTGGGTTAGCATGAGCAATGGGTTGCGATACAGGTTTTTCCAGGTCCTCTGAGACAGGATGATAAACTGCCTCAAGTAGCTGACACGAGCATAACCCTTGCCAATGCCGCCGACGTAAATATTGGGCCCTTCGGGGGAGTATCCATTTTGGCCGTTGGCGTTGCGTGCATTGTCTACCGCCTGCTGAATCTCATCATGAGTGCTAGCAGCAATATCTGACTGTGCGTATGAATGATGGAGTGCATCTAGGTTGGTAGAGTCCGAAGCAGATGGAGGCAAGTCGTGGGCCTCTTCGATCTGGATATGCGGGGGCGCAGCCTGCTTTTGAAGTTTGTAAGAACCAATCTCGTCGTCAACGTCGGAGGAAGTGGCGGTATCTACCGTAGTTATTGTGGTGCTCTTGCGGCGTGTAAACAGTTCCCTCTCCTGGCGCGCGCGAACCGAGTCCTTCCGCTTTGGAGTAGGCCGGCTCGACGATGGCTCTATGATGCTCTCCTCGGCTGTGCTTTGTCCTGAGATGCTCGCAACAGACTTGACTGCGGTGGTGCTGCTAGGCCCTATGCTCGTAACTTCAGCAAACATCCCGTCGTCATAAGGTTCTTCGGTAATCGCATGCATGGTGAGATCGACCAAGTAATCAGCAATATTGAAACCGGGGGGGCAGGAGTAGCCAATCTGGTCGAAGTAGTCCTGGCAGCTTGTGAAAGGGCCGGAGTAGACGGTCTTTCCCCTCGCAAGAAGAATCAAGCGATCAAACAGGGCGACAATGTTGGATCTTGGCTGATGGATGGTGAAGATAACCGTGCGCTTATAGCTCTTCGCAAGAGTGACAAGGCACTCCACGACATTGTATGCGTTGAAGGCGTCTAAGCCACTGGTCGGCTCATCCAAGAACAGAATGGAAGGGCTGGTGACGAGTTCACAGGCAATGCCTACTCGTCTCTTCTCACCACCGGAGATGCCTCGGCCCTTGCCTTCTTCCGAACCAATGAGTGAATCGCGAATGTGGTAGATGCCGAGCTGTTTCTCAACTTCCCAAACTCTCTGTTCCTTAGCGGCATAGCTCATGGCCCGGGGCAGTCGGAGTAGTGCGGAGTTCAGGATGGTTTCGTGGACAGTGAGCGTAGGCAGCATAGTATCCTCCTGGTCCACAAACCCGACCACGTTCTTGTACTCGGTATCATCCACCTTCTCTCCATTCACGTAGAAGTTGCCACTGGTGTGTCCACGTTTGTTCTTGCGAGCGAGTATATCCAGGAAGGTCGTCTTTCCAGCACCCGAGGCACCCATGATGGCCATGATTTCTCCAGGGTGCGCCATTCCCTGGATGTTGTCAAGGATGCGTCTCCCATTGAGGTCGTAGGAAACCTCGCTGAAATACAGCGAAGCTGGTTTGTGATCGGTCATGAGCTTGACGCTCTCGTCATCGGAGTCATCAAGTGGGAGTGCATGGTAGGTGAAAGAGCGGCGAGATAGGTACCATGTGAGAAGGATGACGGCGACCAAAAACAGCGCGCAGCCAGCAATGATACCAGCAATCAGGGGCGTGTTAATCTTCTTGATGGGTCGCTCGTACCCAGGGACCTCGGTCACGTATAAGCACTCTCCAGAACGACACGTAAGCTCAATGCTCGGGTCTCCGAAAATGGCCCTGACCATGCCATCGAGTGCAGGTTCCCTAAACTTGCAGTTGTTGAGGCCGCCACTTTCCTGCAGACACTCAAACTCGGCTGGCCCTGTGAGGCCCTGATCCAAGAAGTCGGTGAGATCAATAGACCCATCCTGACCACAAAGCATACGCTCAGAGATACAAGAGCACTTCACCGATGGACACTTGTAGTGAGTGCTGTTCTTATCGGAGTCGAAGGCGGCGCTGGATTCGCAATCTTCGAGATGGCAGTAGAATGATTCTGCGCGGTCGATCCAGAACTGGAAGTCGCAAAAGCCCAGCTCCTTCTTGCAGGTGAAGGTCGCCTGGGGAATCTTGCCTTCGAGCATGGAGAGGATCTTTTCGTTCGTGACGTCGCACATCTGGTAGTTCTCTTGAACGACCTCGCCGTTCTGGTAACAGACACCATTCTCACCCGTGGCCATGAGGGCGTCGCAAGCTTTGTTTTCGGTACACACATTGCAGTTGATTCCAGTCCAGCCTTCGTCGCACTCGCAAGTGTCGCCTTGTCGCATCGGTCGGTCTCTACCGCGGGCGAGGGATCCGCAAGCTACAGAATCCGCGTTTTAGCAATAAATCCAACGATCGGGGAAGGGGATTGGGTCGACTCGATCAGTCACCACGGGAATGAAGTTCACGTACTTGGCTCTATACAATCATCTCCTCCGAAACCAGGAGGGCAATCACACTTGCCATTGTACTCGTTACATTCGGAGTATTGACCGCAGGTGTAGGCGGGTAGGAGACAGTTGAAGCTTCAGGAGAAAAGAGAGTTGTTAGCTTGAGAAGAAGGGAAACAACAGATATGCCGAAGTGGCTATCTGACATCTCCTGCGAAAGGGACAACGGTTCTCGTACCAAGGTGGGCAATCTTCAGATCGACCGGTCATGAGCATGAGCTGTGTCCGCAGCATATCCTCCTGGGTGTAGTTCTTCTGGGCGGCAACCAGCCATGATGACGACAGCGACAGCGCACCGAGCGCTAAATTCCTCAACCTCATCTTGAACATCACCCGAGGCCGCGTCCGATGTGATGTATGGAAGATGATGGGCAGGCGGGGAGGGAAGATGCTAAAGACGTTGAAGAACGAACAGAACCGGCTAGGTAGATAGGTACAGGCAGATCGGGGTTGGGTTAGACGCAGGTGGTGGCGGCGATAGGCTCCCGCATGGACAGACTGCCCCACGGGCCACGAGCTCAGTGCCAAAGCTGGGGAGCTTATCGGCCTGCACCGCACCGCTAGCTTGCCCCCCCTAGTTAAGTTACGTAGCTCCGTCACTGTGGGCAGGGCAACAGACGCCGCGCTGCGCTAGCGGGAACCGAGGCGGTGCTCCAGAGTGTCGGGGAATAGCCAGGAGCTTCCACACCACCCAAACACACCTTGCTGACCCCTGCTCGTTGCTTCTTCTATGACCCAATCCAGGTCCCAACCACCTCCAAATGCAGCGAGACGCCAGCGGTCGGTACGATGTGGTGCTGTCAGATGTGAGACAACTGATCGAGCAAAAAAATCCGGGCCAGCAGCGCAAGGCAGGTTCAGATGACCGTTGCTCATTATTTATCTGCGCATGAGTCAAGTGCGCCGTTCTCAAGAAAGATTACTGCCATGTGACGCCTCGCCCGTCATTTGTACAAATCGCGCAGTCCGTTTCAGATGAGCGAGAATGGCAAAATAGGATCTATCTACTATGTACGTATGTAGCATAGCACAGCCCGCCGGAGGCAAGCAGACGTGAAGGTTGCGTTGCACCACTGCACACAATGGACGGCGCCGAGATGCGAAGAGTTACACTTTGGCTTTCTACAAGACTATTGACTGGCCCAAGGCCAACTGGAACTCGCTTCCAGGACAGCACAGCCATGGACGCGACCGTCCAGGCAACTGCCCGCCCCATCAGACAAGCCCACGTCACCACTGGGGGAAAGGCGGGCCGACCTTGTGATGCACTAAGTCAACCAAAATATGGCTTTATGCAATAAGCCAAAGTCTTACCTTAATAGATGCACTACTCTGATAAACACATGAAACATTTCGCAAAGAGGTTACTCCGTATAGCTGGGAAGCCAGTATACTGTTGTCCACAAAGGAGAATTTTATTATCAAGGCCAAGAATTCTGGATCCCTTTCTGAAATCCAGCCTGTTGGTTGTCTACTCTGTAGGATATCATAAACTACCGCCCAATGAAAATGCTGTCAATCCCAAAACGCCTTTTGCCCAAATGCCCCGGATGGTCATAGCCAACTAGGGTTCGTGATAAGATCCGCTGGTGGGCGTACATCAATCAATCACATTCTTCCGTCGTAGGCGAGGTAGCCAAGGTAAGGCCATCCAAGAACCGTGGTCATGAAGGTGGCATAACTGTATAGAATCACACCATGTTAGCCTCTGCTCTTGTCTGTTTCTTGCCTTACATGGCAACACCTGACATTGAATCCTCGAAGTGGTGAGACTTACATGCCGAACGTAACGGAACGGGTTCGAACGATCTTGCCCCAGTCAAGAGGTTGAGATGGCGTGGCCGACTTGGCCTTAAAGAAGCCCCGGAACTCATCGGCAATGCCAGAGTTCTTCCGCGCGGAAGAGGAGAAGAGCCTCCTGGTGAAGACTCGGCCGGCAACTCGGGACACGGGAGCAGACATATTTACTGGTGGATTGTTGTTGTCGAGGGGTGAGGTTAGGTGCTGTTGCTACAGGTGAACTGAATGGAGAGTGATGCTTTTGTACACGGGAGCGGAGATTTCGCTGTATGTACAGGATGAATGGGGATGCGTGCGTGGAAGCTGTTGATGCTTTTGGTGATGGTGTATACAAACGAACAGAAGCAGAATGGGCAGACACTTTCTACAATTACTCTTATACAAACCACATCCGGTCGGTCACCGGCGGCCATGAACACCTGCATCAAACCATTTACAGAGCCGGAATGCGCACACGTTGACTCTGGCTGAGCCCATCAGGCCACATCTTGACTCTACACAATCTAGTATCAGGCCACAAAACCATACTCCAGAGCGTGGGTGGGAGCTAATGCAGAAAACCCCCCGGATGGCTCTGGCAGGTGCGCCGTATAAGTTCGCAGGGCCCCTGACAAAAGTGGTGTGGTTTTGTCGGATTGTTCAGGGACCAACAGCAAAACTTGTTCAGCATGGGGCCTAAGGGATTACTATTAACCATCCGAAATTGTGGGGCGCATTGCACCACGGTCGTACGACCGGCACGCCCCGAAAGGCCATTTTTACCACACCAATACCCGTCCAGACGCGATCAAATCATAGCTTCCCTATTAGAAAACAGCGTGCATTCATCAATTGCTGAAATCACTCGATTGGGGAAATCGATTGATGATTAGATATGTACATATATGTAGTTAGTTAAGTCTTGAATGCGCGTGCTGCGCACCCCCTCCGGCGGTCAGCCTCCGGCCTACCGGAGGCGCGCTGACACATAGGTGCTGAGCTTCGCCAGCGCCTCCTTCAACACGGCGGTCTCGCTCACGTACCCGATCCTCACGTAGCCCTGGAAGCCTGCGCCGTTGCCGAAGCACTTGGACCCGGGGACCAGCATCACCTTGGTCTCGGCTAGGACGTCCTGACAGAAGCGCACGTCGTCCACGGGCCGGCCATCCGCCGTCTGGAAGCGGATGAACGCGGTAGTTCCCGCACTGGGTTTTACCCACGAGACCGAGCCCGCGTGGGCGCGCACGAACTCGTCCACCAGCGCGAGGTTCTCCCGGGCTAGAGCCGTGTTGCGGAACAGCAGCTGCGGTCGCACATCGGCGCTGAGCGCGTACCGGGCCACCTGGTCGTCCAGCTGCGAGACGCTGATGGTGGTGTAGTCCCTCGCCGAGGCGATCTTCGAAATGATCTCGCGGTTCGGAGATGCAACCCACCCGAGACGGATGCCGGCCAGTGCCCATGCCTTCGACATGGACGAAGTGACGAGGCAGTTCTCGTAGCCCAGCGCGAGCACCGACTTGGGAACTTTATCCTCCGGGACGCTGTGGAACAATGGCCGATATACCTCGTCCGCGAAGAGGATGATATTATTCTCCCGGGCTACCGCCACGATCTGCTCCAGCGTCTCCGCTGGTATTGGCACCCCTGTTGGGTTGTTCGGGTTGTTGATGACGATCATCTGCGCTTCCGATTAGTCTCGATTCTCTGGCAATCAGGTAGCCCTGTTTATAGCCCGAGGAGTTCCCACCTTCGTGTTACCCTTGATCAAGCTCCGTAGGACATTCACATCAGGCACAAACTGGCCCTCGGGTGTGAGTTCCCAAAGCGAAACTTCGGCGCCTAGGGTTTCGGGTATGGTATACAGCTGCTGGTAAGTTGGAAAGACGCAAACTACATGGTCCCCAGGTCCAACGAGGCTATAAAAGACTAGATGGTTCGCCGAAATGGCACCCTGAGTGACAACGACAGAGTCCAGAGAGAAATTCGTCGGGGTGCCTTCATCATCATAAAGACCGACTATACTCTGCCGCAGCTCCTTGGAGCCCAAAATCGCCCCGTAGGTGAGCTTCGTGGACAAATCGACAGGCTGGGGCGGGTTGGCCCGCCGATCGAAAGCCCTCAGATCATCGATGGAAACGGACGCACAGCACGTCTCAGATATGTTCAGGACACCTGGCGTGGTTTCGTAGGTGTCCATCCATTGCTCCACGTCGAAAGGCGGGATCTTGACCATTGTGACTAGTTGCGCTCGGATTTTCCCCCGTAGAGATTGAGATAAGATGTTAGACCGTGCGTGACACCTCAAGAGTGATCCTATCCGAGGACAATACGCAGAGTATGCGTGGTATCTGAAGCAAGGTAAACTAAACTCCTGAACCTTAATCCTTTTAATACCGCGACTTTTTGGCTTTTCTCCAGAAAGGCGTGTTGCCCAATTGTCCTTGTCGGCCACAGGGCGCGCAGATATGCTCCTAGCGTGACCCCCCCCCCCCACTTCGTCAGAATTCTTTACCTCCATGCTCGGCCGATTGGGTATGCAGGTTGCTTACATCCCTCAAGCTGGATGTTAACACTACAGGCTAAAGCTCTTCCAAGCTGTATTTACTAGAAATAATATGGAGAAATTCTGCCCTATGCATATTTTCATCTCATCGAATATTTGTCAGTTAACAGAAGCCTTCGTTGGGGCAGCATCACATATATACGTACCTGGGGAAGGTTCCTCGAGAAGCTTGTCCCAAAATCGGGTTCAGGTATTGGCATGAGGGTTGTAAATTATCTAAAACTTAGCAAGTTTGGCGGCCTATAATTCACGACAAGGGCAACCATGGAGTAGGAATAGTCCTCAGCGGAAACTGACTGTGGTTGTCTAACTTGTCTGGAGCAAAGCAAGCAGGCAAGGGCATGATAAGCAGCACAATTTTCCATACAATTCGGGGTAAGTGGCATCTGCCCAGAAGCTTTCAGTCAGTCGAGATTACTGTGTTTTACATAAACTTCCCCGAAGTGTTGTATGTGCATTGTTGTTTGAATAAGCTATACTACTACTCGATTCCTTGCAAAAAGAATGATCTATCTGATTGCTGAATCACAATCCAACCCAAAATTATATATGTATCAAAGACAACAATATGCTTCCTGCTGAAAATTACAAGTAGTCTAAATCTTGCTGTGCATGTCTTTGAGTTAATGGAGATATTTGAGCCTTGGTTGGCTCAAATATCTCCAAGGTCTGGGCAATAATCAAAATGCCTGAGCAGAAATAATGTTAACATTTCGTTGAAACTACACACGAATCGTCATAACATTGAGCGAACATATATGCAAGTATTCGAGCAAGTTTGTATTTACTCCAGATGCTGGCTTTACAGGTGATTACCTAGTCATCAAAACTAAAAGTTATTTTCGTTGAAAACCCCATGGATATAATATATGAGCTATTATATTGTAGAGCCACATTCTTCATGTTGCTAATAGTGCAGGCAGCCTTGTATTATTGACGCTTGTCCATAAAAGCTGATCTTCGAGTGCTGAAACTTTTTGTCCGGAATACTGCTAAGACAGAATACTTTCAGAAAATTTTCAATCACGAAATTCATACGTATTCAAGGTTATGAAAATGCAATGCTTTTTGAATTTTCTATTTCCGTACCTTTGATTTTTTTTTTTTACACTGTCCCTCACATTCATAGGGGTATCAAGAACAAGTTACGGATAATAATTGCTTATAGGCGTCGCAGGATGTCCTGGATGACCTCCTCGGTCTGGGCAGTGCCGCCCAGATCGGGGCTCAGCAGCTTGCCCTCCTCAAGGTTACCGTCGACGGCGGCGTAGATCTTGGCAGCGGCCTCCTCCTCGTTCAAGAACTCGAGCATGAGCGCGGCGCTGCGGAGGGTGGCGATGGGGTTGGCGATGCCCTGGCCCATGATGTCAGGGGCGCTGCCGTGGCAGGGCTCACCGATGGCGAAGCCCTCACCGACGTTGGCGCTGGGCACGAGACCCAGGGAGCCAACCAGGGCGGCGGCACCGTCGGACAGGATGTCACCGTACAGGTTGGGAGCGACTATGACGTCGTAGGCCTCGGGCTGGCGGAATAGCTTGTAGACCATGCTGTCAACGATCTGCTCCTCGACCTCGACCTTTCCGGCGAACTTGTCGGCGGCCAGGGCCGCACGTGCGGTGGCGCGGAAGAGTCCGTCAGTTTGCGAGAGCACGTTGCTCTTGTGGGTGATGGTCACCAGGGGTCCCTTGTGAATGCTCGGGGCACCGGCGGCACGGATCTTCTCCCTCCTCAGGGCGATCTCACCGGCCATGGTGGCGATTCTGAAGCTGGCCTTCTCAGAGATGCGCTTGATAGCCTCAGCGACCTTACCGTTGGGGCTGTCGTAGGTCTTCTCCTCCTTGACGTACAGGTCCTCGGTGTTCTCGCGCACGATGACCATGTCGATCGGGTTCGCAGCAGAGACGACGGTCTTCACGGGGCGGACATTGGCGTAGAGGTCCAGCTTCTTGCGCAGGGCGACGATGGGGGAGCTGTAGCCCTTGACGGCCGTCGAGGGCGAGGAGACGGCACCGAAGAGAGCACCATCGCACTCCTTCTTCAGGATCTCAACGGTCTTGTCGGGGAGGGCGGCACCAGTCTTCTCAAAGGTCTCAAAGCCGGCATACAAGTCGACGAACTCAAACTTGAGGCCCAGAGAGGCGGGGAGGGCCTCGAGAACGCGTCTGCCGGCCGGGATGACTTCCTTGCCGATACCGTCACCGGGGATGAGACCTGCGGCCGGGGGTTAGCAAAACAGTATCGGGGGCCAATTGGCTCAATGCGAGTGCTAATAAGCAGGCATACCGATTCTAAGAACGCGAGAGGCCATCTTTACAAGTCAATTGATCCGTTTTCGAATGCAAATGTGTACGAATATGGATGGTGAGTCTTTTCAAGCTCTCTACCGGGCTAAGAAAAAATATGCTACGATGGCGAGCTCCCACTAGATTTTAGTGGGGTGTTTCTGGGGAACGGGTCCGGCAACGGAGCTCCCAGACGTATGGGCCTTTTCCATTTTCCTGGGGGTTGGGCTAGCATGGATCGGCACAGACTGTGCAGGGATTTGATGCGTGTAGTAATAGGAGCAGCAAGCAACCTGCCGGACGGTCCTATTTTAAAACACACAGTCGAGGCTGAGGGACTACTCGCTATGGAAGTGGTCATAATGGGTCATCAAGGCAACTCGGATATTTTGGGGCCGACAGCTAGCTGGCAGCGAACGTTGATTTTAGAGAAGAGGGCGATTCCAATGTGTGGATTTTAGGTCTTGGACGAACTTCACCAAAACATCGTGAGACGGATGCAGGAGGCAGGGAGCTGCTGAAAAGGACGATTTGATGCCATACTTGAAACAAGCAATGCTGGGTTTTCCCACTAGGCTCCAGGGCTCGACCTTTGCCGAAAGGAAAGCTTCTAGAAAATTTGGGACGAACGCCTGACTTGCATGCTGTAATTTTGGGTTGGCTAGGTAAGGAATGCAGGCCTTTTTGCTCTTGCCTCTTGCTTGGCCTCCGTGCAAATGTAGATGGGTGGTCGCCGTCTGAGCCCTTCGTGGTCCAGCTGGCCACACAGACTGGCCGATTTAGTTGTAACGCAGTATATTTACTTCTTACAAACGGGACAGCTCCAAACCTCCGGACGCAGGCCCTGTCTGGATAAGCTCGGGTCGTACAGTAAACATACTTCCAAATAAGGCCAAGGTGCAATCCACAGCAAACTACCTCAAATCGCTAGGGTGGATGGACGGGGGGTGTTAACCATCACTACTAACGTTACTTCGTAAGCCATGCGTCTGTTCAAGCCTCTCTGAGGTATCACCGTCGGCCGCCTTCTGCTGGCAATTCGACAGTTGGGCCTGTCTTGAGGATGGCGTGCAGGCAAATGGGTGTGAAGCTGACGCCCAGAGTGCCAGACTTCGGCGGTGCTGCTGTCCAGTCCAGTCGCTGCGCGTTTCAAATATTCCCAAACCGAGTGCAGATGGGGGCCCTAACCCGATCAAGCTGCCCCTGCAAGCCCCTGAAGACACACCCCCCCCCCTCCACCCATGAGCAATATCTCCCTAATTTAAGGAGCTCTAGCACGGGAACGTCCCACGTAGGACAAGTGATTGGCGACAAATGCATAAACTCCCGTTTCTGACAGGTGCAGAGCAATAAATTACCTTGGGCTCCCATCCAGAGAGTTACGCGATCGCACTGGAAACTATAGTTCTTCTCAACGAAAATATCTCTATTTTTTATTCTTCTTTCTCTCTCACCCGCAAAGGTTCTCGAGGTTCCCTCTCCACCTCGTGCAGTCCCTCCTCCACCCACCCGCCTGGTACAGAGCTAGTCTGAGAGCTATTGCGCTAAGTGCCGTACCTGGCGACGGAGCTAAGAGTACATTTCGTATTGCGCTCTACCAACGTATTGGCCAGCTTGTGTTAGCTTCGAGGCCCCTGGCGACACATCAGGAACGCACCTCACCTCCAGCTGGCATCTCTCTGAACCGGATTGCCCTCGGGTTAGATTGGCCTCGTGTCCCCCGCAGAGCAGACAGCTTTAACCACCTCGAAGCCCACTCGTCACAGTTGCAATTTCAACTCTGTGGGAATGTGCTCAGGCTGAGCGAAGGCAGCCTGTTTGTTATTCCTTCTTCGCCTCTCACAGAATCAAGCCACGCTAGATCCCGATCTCCCAGCCAGGTTCAGGAAGTCTAGTTCTCTCCTAGCTGGGCCAGACGCGTCAACGTTGGCCTTTCCCGGTCCTCCCGTGTATCGTCCTTTCAGCATCGAACACCCCCAACAAGACAGAGCCTGCGCCTGCCGCAAAACTCGCCCATCATGTCTGGCGTCAAGAACCTCCGAGCCATGTTCGAGCAAAAGAGCGATCAGTCGAACAGCCCGCCAGACAACCGCGGGAGATCCCCTGCGCCATTTGGTATGTGCTTGTTAAAAACACCATGTCCTGAGACACCCTCATTTCTGCCCTAAATCACTTCATCTCCTCACTTGGTGGCTTTTCAGGGAGCTCCCCATCGTCCTGGATGATGCCCTTTTAAGCTCGTTCTTGTGTCGATTTTGATTTCGTTCCAAGCGCTGTGAGCTACACTCTCATAACGTCATGCGCCTATCGAAAACTGGGACCTCAAAACTTTGCCTGGTTTCCTAGGCCCAGTGCTGCCTTCCATCAGTTTCTGTATTGAACAATAATTCTGTGGTGCAAGGCTAACTGAAACTCTCCGGCTTTGTCTGCAGGATCACCGACGCCCTCGGATTCTCCACGCCCACTATCCAAGGTCCGCACCAACTTTGTTGCCATTGAGAAAGACGGGCGGATAGGTTTAAGGAGAGATCCCAGCACCGATTCAGTCTCCGTATCAACAAGGAGACTTAGCAACGATACACAGAGCACAACTCCTGGAGCAGTGGCAGAGAAAGGCGACGTCTTCTCCGACAGTATGGCCAAGAATGTGACTTCTTTCAGGAAAAACCTGGCCGCGGAGCCGATACCCGAATCCCCTGGGCAGGCTTCTCCCCCGAAGCTCGATACGAATTCGGGTGTCCAGACTCCAATACCTCCCAACCCAAACCCGGACAAGATCGTGGACGAAGAGGACACGAAGGCACAGCTCTCACCCGCAGACCCTACCAGCAAAGCCACCTTTAGCAACAGATTAAACGGAGGTCTGAATGGTTCCGCAGGCGCAAAAGAGAGTGCCAAGAGTGCCGCACCCAGCAAAACTTCTACGAAAGCTGCTGCTCCCATCTCGACCGCCAGCAAAAGCGTACCTAAGCCATTGCAATCCCCAGCTAGGATTACAGCTTCAAAGACAGCGGCGAAGGAGAATACAGCAGCGCCTAGCAAAACTGCTACAAAGACTGGCCCTTCCAAAACTGCAGCCGCCTCCAAAGGAACCGTCTCATCAGGAAAGAAACCCGCTGCCATTGATCTATCACCATCCAGTACTGGCTTCGTCAAGCCAAAGCCAAAGTCTCCAACACGTCCGGTCAACCTCCCAGCAAGCCTTACCAGGCCTACAGCTTCTTCTGCCTCCAAAACTGGAGGGGCCGGTGCCCCGCCTCCTCGACAGTCTGTGCCGCACGCTTCTGGGAACTTAGCTGTTCCGCATCGGCCAGCCAGCCGTGCAAGCATATCTGGTCCTGGGGCCGCCACCAAGACCTTGAAGCGTCAAAGTTCTACCATCAACAGGCCGCGCCCCAGCCTCGGACCTCCGCCGAAGCAGGTGGCTAAGGATCACCCGGTGGCGCGAAAAGATGCGAGCGTCGATGAGGGCTTCCTTGCTCGAATGATGCGACCAACTCAGAGCAGTGCCAGCAAGACTTCTGACAAGGGGCCTGTGACACCGCCTAGGAAGCCCCATGTGGTCGCAGCACCCCTTAAGGGCGCAAGCAAAGAAACTGATGGAAGTGGGAAGAAAGCTCATGCCAGGATCATCGAGTCGACAAAGAAGAAGGACAGCCCCAGCACGAGTGCCAGCACTACCAGCAAAAAGCACGTTACGACTCCGGCTGTCGAGAAGGTTGTCGCGGCCAAACATGATGACCCTTTCAAGGAAGCACCCGCAACGCCACAACCTACAGCCAAGGACGTAGCACCGCTTGTAGCCCAGGTAGAGACGAGCAAAGAAGCTGTCGAGGTCGCCAAATTGTCCAAAGACACTGCTACCACTCCCTTAATAGAGGAAAAGCAGATCGAAGCGGAAAAGCAGCCCGAGCCGCAAGAACCAAAAGAGGCTCAGGCAGAGGCTCAAGTGGACGCCAAAGAGGAGGTCCAGGGAGAGATCGAAGAGACTCAGGAGGAGTCCAAACTGGAGGACGTTGAGGAGGCCGAGGAAGAGCCCAAGGAAGATCCTGTTCTTGAACCTGCAACTGAAGTTGAGGCTGAAGAGTTGCCTGAAGACGGTAGTAAAGAACAATCCGAAAAATCGGAGGTAACAACCGACTCCCCTGTGGAGGAATCTGAGCTGGTGAATGGCGATGCCGATGACGATGCGAAGGACAATGGCCATGTGGATTCAGCAAGCCCTGATGAAGCCGAGGCTACTGAGAAGGAAGAGGAGGAGGAAGCCGTCCCGGATGTTGTGGACGAGCCATCGATTGAAGCTGATGACAAGACTGAAGCGGAAGAAGAGCCTCAGCTGGCTTCTCCTCAAGAGCCCGCCTCGGCAGATTCCGCCGAAGAGACTCCCGGTGATACCCAGATAGTGACTGCTTAGTCGTGCTATGATCTTCTCTGGGGTCTGGCATCTACGCAACTATAGCCCGGGGGGACACCGCAGGAAAGCGCAGGAAAAGGGGGAGTTTGTTGGGTTTTGTGGGGAAGGATTATTATATTGGTGGCGTAGCGTGGATGATACCTTTATTCTTTATTGCCAGGAAACAATCAAGACAGAACGCTAGGGGGGTTTATATATTCTTCACGGGGCTGCATTGCGAATGGAGTCCAGCGCGAAGTCGCATCATAGGGAACGGAACATAGGGAAAACTATGTTAGATGGGAGGAAACTGGGATTGTCAACTGATATAGCACAAGAAAAGTTAACCATATTCTGAACTTCTTCTGTAAATGCATGCGTGAAGAACTCCTATATGTTGCGGCTCTTTTTAACTTCTGTCGTGGATACATCTGCCACACAATATATGTGTATATATATAATGACAGCAATTTCCTGCACTCGTAGCACGCGTTAAAATAAAGTGGTTATTGTTTTGGTTGTGTTTAGTTTGAAGTATCATACACGGGCCTTCTCGCCCTTTGTACACGATATCGCACAGCACCATCAATCTCGCCTTCTGAGGCCCAGTCCCTTTTTCCAGGTCGGGCTATGGCTGGCCGGCCACCTCGTGTGGGACATGAGCCAAATGCCCCTTGGTCCATCATGCCTTTCTACTCGCATGCTGATGCCTCTCTTTAATATATATTTTACCAAGCCTCTTGTGCATGCCATGGTTTCTTGCCACGGCACTGCAATCCCACGACACAGGAGAACAGTTCTTTTTTGTGTTCTTTTTTGTGTGTGATATCGCTCCTCCTCCTTCTCACCCTACTGCCGAGCTCTCTATCCGTTCTATCATATTCCATTCCCTCATGGCTCCTCTCCCACGGTTAACGCGAGAAGAAAATCGGAAAGAAAAAAAAGGAAGCTTTGTTTACGGGCTCACGCGGCACAAGAGCAGCCCACCCATCTTACGCTCGACAGCCTCGCGGACCTCCATGATGCCCTGGGGCGTGCTGACGAACATGCACTCGCCGATGTTGAGGCCGCGCTGCTTGAGGCGGGTGGGACCGTCGTCCCAGCCGCGGGCGAGGCGCTCGAGGTGGGCGAGCTTGGCGGTGACGGGGCGGGTGGGCCGGCTGATGACGCTGAGCTGCTTCATCACGGGCGCGTTGTTGCTGTACTTGAGGCCGACCCAGAGGCGCTGGCGGGCCACGTTGGCCGTGGTCAGGGGCTCGGGCTCGTAAGTCGACAGCGTCGACGGGTCCGGCGGCACGGGCCCGCCGCGCGTCACGAACGACAGGAAGCCCGCGCGCTGCAGCGAGACGAGCATCGCCAGGTTGAACGAGGTCCACGGCGTCGAGGTCAGGCCGAGGCGCGCCTTGGAGGCGTTCTGGAGGTGGGAGGTGAGGTGGGCGAGGTGGACGAGCGTCATCTTGGGCGATTTGTTTTTTTCGTCCGTCTTTTTTTTTCAAGTTGCGAGCGAGATTTGAATGGTTTCGCGTTTTCTATTCGAATGCAATTGCCCTCCCGGGCGGCGATGTCGTCGGAAAAGGAACGCAGACTCCAAACGGGAGCAAATGATCTCTCGTTTCGTTCGTGCTTGCTACGGCAATATTGATGGTGCCTGGACGACGAATAGGAGGTTAGTTATGTCAGGTATAAGGTAGGAAGAAGATAATAAACAACACGGATTAAACTCACAATATCGCCTGCCTCAATTACCCTGCAAATTCCGTGGCCGAGTGCTGTTATCTGGATATACCTTCCGGTCTTTTTTCTTTTGAAGCTATTACCCAAAAAGCCGGCCCATAATCCAAAATCTCGAAATTGGCCGGAACATTAGAAAAGCCGGGGAGACATCCAGCAGCTTGGATTTGGGAGCCTAACCGTGCTGAGTAAAGTGGGAAAAGACCCTACGACCCAAGGCCAAAGAGACCTGTAAAAGCTCCTATGGAACCCCCTGCAACATGCTACCCAAACCCCATTAGTGCAGCCGCTGAACCAGCCAATTCCGGGGCCTGATTGGGTGACAGGAATAGCCCATCTACCCCACTATCGCATGCGTGATGCCTCTCAAACCCACGACTTAAGCGCCGACATGCAGAACAGGTGCAGAGTGCCGAGGGGGATGTCCGTAAGACGCAGAGGACGTCACTGGTAGGGGGAGGAAGCGCGGTAGCATTGTCGTAATTATTTTTTCTTGGGGTTCTTGGTTTTTTTACCCTCTCGTTGATTCTGCCTGCTACCTCGTGCCTCCACGCTGAATACACAGTTATACACCCGTGTAGGAAACTGAAGATCGCCCGATATCTCGCTTTTAATTGTGACTGTGGCATGGGAGCTTACTGAATACCCGTCTATTGCTACTGCCCCATTCACTTTTCAGTTCCCATCATAGTTCATTCTTGAGCATTTAAGTTGCGCGCGTGCTCGGCCGCTGCGAGGAAATGGCTGTGCGGCCGGGAGAGGAAAATGTAGCGACCCTGTGAGTAGCCTATTGAAAGCATATCTACACTCGACAATGTCGCGCATATTTCTAGAGAATTTGACCAAGCACCCGCTAAGACTTCACTTCGAAAAAGGTTTGGGGACGTCCACTACTTCTACGGGCCGCCGACGGCCAAACCCCCGCACCACCGCTTCGATAAGGGCTCCTACGTGTACTTGTTCGAGAACGCCAACGACCGCCGGGCGCGCATTGAGGTTGCGAACAACGCAGGTACCGATGACCAAGATGCGTTTGATGGATGTAAGCACCCATTTTGAAGCTCTCATCTTTCTGTCTTACCTTCCCGAGGCCAGCTTGCCCAGCCGAAGCCGTAAAAGTCCTTGGTACCACAAGACATTCTGACGAGATCTTGGTGTATATAGTCTTAGATAAGACACGAGTGAGATACTCGTATAACCAGCAATGCCTCGTCAACATCACCGTTGACGGTATCCCCGGGACGCCGCCGTCCAGCGACAACAGCCAGTGGCACCTGCCCACGTACGACCCGCACAACCAGAACATCTACCACTACAAGCTCCACTCCCTGGACATTTACTTCTGGACCCAGCGGGATGCCCTGCAGTTTGTCAACGGCATCCGCCGCGTGCTGCCGTCGTCTCAGGTCGAGGTGCTGGACGAGCCCGGCCCACCGCCGCGGACTTACTCCCAGAGCTCCGTGAACCCGCTGGTCCAGAAGCTTGAGAGCACCGTGATCTCGGAGCATTCGAGCACGTCTTCTCGCGGCACGCCCCAGCCGCAGCAGCAGGGCGGCATCGGCGTTCCCACCTTCGACCCTCCACCGGTCGCAACGAGGGCGGTGACGGCAGTCCACGGATCTGCGGCCACAGAGCAGCCACCCGCCGGCTTCGTGCCCATGGCGTACAACCCTGCCGCGCCGGCGGCTCCGGAGCAGGTCCAGCACCGCGAGAAGACGCCGCCACCGCCCGAGGACGACGGCGTGGATCCGCTGCGCGCGGCCGTGGCGGGTGACCATGCGGCGCCCTACACGCCCGGCTTCGGCGGGCCCCTGAGCCCTCCCATGAGCCCCGGCTACCCCGTCGGCCTCTCGAGCCCGGGCTTCGCACCGCCGCAGTTCGGCCACCTCCAGCGCGCGGCGACCATGCCCCTCGGGTCGCCGGGGCTTCAGAGCCCCTTTCACGCTTCTCACGCTCACGCGGCGGCGGCGGCATCTGCGTATCCGGGCTCGCCGGGCTTCGCGCCTCCACCGTCTGCGCCGCCCACCGCTCAGTCGGCCAACGCGCAGCAACAGCACACACCACCGCCGCCTCCTCCTCCCGGACCGCCTCCGGCTTCTCAGCAGCAGCAGCAGCCGCCCGGCGGCTATGCTAACTACAACTACAGTAACCCCGTGGGCGGCGGCCTGCCGCAGCAGCCCGACTACAACATACACCAGCAGGTCTGGCGGCCGACGGAGACGGAGCACTACGTCAAGCACAAGCCCAAGCCCGAGACGCGTACCAAGCTCGGGGAGAACGCAGAGCGCTTGGAGCGCGGGGTCTCCGGGATGCTCAAGAAGTTCGAGAAGAAGTGGGCGTGAGCGCGCGGGGAGGGCCTCCCAAGGGTTAATGCTGGGAGAAACAAACAAAACCCCCCGCCCAAACCCCTGTGAAAGTCAGGCGAAGCTTTTATGGGCAGATTACAGATCCTTCCTTAGCTCAAGTGGATAGGGGATTTTTTTTGGGGCGGAGGGAAATAATTATTAAAGTGATGCCCTAACATCCTACTGACCTATGTAGTATTCAATACCTATCTCGGCTGGGATCCCCAGTAGTCGCAAAATAATGATCCTGCACATGGGGAGTTTGCTGAGTAGATGATCAGGTTCGCACGTAGTTCGTTAAATGCTACTTAACTTCATCTAGACATCCAGACGATAAGTCTGGTCCAAATATCATAGATCAATAACCCGTGATTCGAATTCCTGGTCAAGGAGTCCAGGGGCACGGCACCGCCCCAGCTTTACGCGCGGAGAAGAACTAACTGGAGGCCGTGCTAAACACCCCGTTTCTTAGGTTTCCTAAGTCAGTAAAAATGCCCTGTATCGCACGATGCTTACTGTCATTTAACAGCATTTTCTCTGTTTGCCAGCCCCCGAAGGATCATTATGCTCATGGTCAACAACGAAGCCAAGGCGTTTAAGCCTCCCCCTGGGCTCCTCTTTCTCTCCACATGGTGTGTTCTAAGATTCGTTAAAGAGTTGCCACATTTCTTTTGGTGCTGGGGTTGATCCTTCGGCCGTCGTTGTTGCCTCGTGTTGGCTTGGCTTTGTATGACAGCACACCGAGGCTAACGTAGCTTTGGAAATAAATCTCCTTCCGTAGCTCGAGCGCACTGATGTTATTTTCTCAACGGCTGCCTTTATTAGCCTGCGTTCGGACCACTAATACGAATTGTCTTCTCCGTAGGAGCCGTTGGAAAATGTAATCGAAAGGATCCGATGAAGAAAATTTTGCCAGCAAAGGTGGTTGGGGTGCCTCAAAGAACGACACTGCGACCGTACATAGGAACTATGGCTTTTTTTCTTTTGCTTTGCCTTACCATGATTCATTTTCATGCTGGTGGTAATAGACTTTCAGCGAGTGGTTTCAACTTTCCAGGTTTTGGACTTAACTCGAGACCAGGCTGGCTCTCTGCATTCTAGCTGTGTGACCTGCCATGCGGGGGAAGCTGGCGCCGCGCCACACGTCTGCGCCTCTTCTTAGCCCCCTTCAGCTGTCGTTATAGCCTTAAGTAGTTGCTGCACATCACCAAATCGAAACATCAGCGCTTGGGGAGTGAAAGAAAAGCTCCAAACCGTGAGTCGCGCGTCTGTTCCTGCGTGGCTTGGGGCAAGGCGCCTTCCCCCCCTCGGCTTAGGGTGGCGCGCCCCGGGTTAGAGCGTGTTGCGAGATACGATGCGGATTTTTTTTCTTCCTCTTTCCCTGCACATTTGTCACATTGATGACGCACCGGCTATCGCTGCCGATTTGCTTCTACGAAGTATTCTCCCCTAGCCCAGGCAACTCCTCCTTGTGAGCAGGCGCAGGCTGAGGGCTGGAAGGCACTAGGCCGCCAACTTCTAGAGGACATCCTTTCGCTGTCTCGTTATTGCGGACATGCTATTTACTGGACCTGCGAATCCCAATAAGTTGTTTTCCTGAACACTCAAGGCTATCAAAGCGTAATAATTCGGTCCGAACGCACTGGGTATAGAATATTGGAAGCTTAAGCAAGACGCTCTACGATGAGTTTAGCGGCACTGGGGTTGGGGGGAATAGTCAGTACGCAGTTGGCAGGGCTTCTTGCACGTTGTTCGTGCAATGCCTTAGGCTTGCAGATCGGCATATTGGAAAATTGAACATGACGATCTTGTAGCTAGAGTTTACGCAATAATGATCCTCGGCCAACGCCAGCTTTCCAGTCGTTCCCGCCCTTGGAGTGGACTTGCCGTGCCGTGGTACTCGGTCATTACGTTGTTACATGCGGACGGGGAAAAACGAGAAAAGCGGACCGTCATCTCACCCAGCCCTACGGGATTTCTTGCAGACAAGGATCAAAACGGAGAGCTCGTAGGGGTCAGTTAATTGTGTTTCAGTGGTACCCTGGGCTCTTGCCACGGCCACAGGATAATACGGCAAATAGGGACTCTGATGAGTTATCTAAAGAAGAGTGAGCAGCCGTCAGCAACACCCCAAGCGGATAGGACGCTTACCTCACTTTTTGGGACGCTGTTTCTGGCCACTTTGGAATACGCACTGATTACTTCTTCTTCGCCGCTACCTAGGTAGAGCTCGCCTGGGCACCCTGTCGCGTAGCCTACTAGACTGGTTGGTTGTATTTAATTGGGCAAGCTCGCTTCGAGAGAGAGAGGACTCGAACATGCACTGTGATTGGCTGGGGTGTATTCGCTGCTTGTCTTACGGCGGAGATCTGAACCAAACAAGTCGCGGTGCCAAGACGGCGTCGCAATGATGCAAGGTACATACTTACGCATAGGTGCAACCATCAGAAGCTCGTGAAGCAAAAAATAACACCCGGCACGCTGCGTAGCGAGGTTTAGGATAATAAGGGAAACGGGAGGGGTGATGGATCGCAAGCAAGTTTAGAACATTTCTACAGCCTTCCCTCCAGCATACGAGCTCGAGCTCAAGGGAAGAGATGTGCATCCCATGGGATATGATTGGGGCGCGGATCATTGGCCATGCGCCCCATCGAGTTTCCATCTCAGCCACCGCTAGTGCCTGTTGGCAACACCAGGGTGACCGGTACCTGTCGCCTGAGCTCACTTAACACCCTACTCCTGAACATGGGCGCAAGTGGAATCTCTTTACGCCGCACTCACGACGGAGCGGGGAATTGCTGTAGGTGATGATCCTTTTGGAGATAGGTCGATGAGCGTTCGGTGGGAGAAGCCCCGGCCCCGTACGTACGTACGCACGCGAGGGGAGATGATAATCTCCGCTGATAATTCCCAGCACAGCGGAATCCAATGCAGGGTCGGCGTGGGTTTGCGACAGCTGGACAGCTAGCGGGCTAGCGTCGACCGTGGGGAGCGGGCTTGTGCGTGCACCCGCTGCGCGGGTGGAGCGGTCCTGTAAATAGCACCATGCAGAAGCACAGTCTCTGCTGCTCGGTTTTTCTGCAATGTAACCACAAAAAAGGCCACTGACCTGACCGCCGGTCACCCGCGGTTCGGTTCAGCCACCCAAACCTATTCTATCAGACGGTTGCTTCTTTTAGCCTTTGCAGTAGCGAAGAGGTGCGCAGCTGTGGTGGGCTCGGAGAGAGGGGGTTGCATAGCATAGGTGTGCAAGGAGCCGTACGAAGCAGTGCCGCAAAAATCGAGTCCTGTATACGAGGGACGAGGGAGAGAACGCCGCAGAGGCGCGTGAATGTGACAATGCCCTCGATCAGAATAACACAAGCGATCGCCCGGCGGCCCATCCTCAGACTCTGGCAGAGCCCGGTTTTGAAACACGGCAAATTTGCAATCGCGATACCATCAAAGAATGACCCTGGGGGTTGGGTTCCACCAGTACCCTGGAAGCGTCGATGGTTCCTCGGCCTTATCCTGGGTTAGCTTTCCTTCCCTGTCCAAAGATCAATTGATGTTACCGCGGTGCGCAAACCGCTCAGGTACCGTAGGCACTGCACTGCATGGTGTGAGTCGAAAATGCTTGCAATGTGCATCACACAGGCAACCCGAACCGACATCAGCTTATGGGTCCCAGCACGTAGAGACTGCATAGAACCAATTTGGATTGATAAACCTATGCTCCGGCACCTATTTCTAGCCCAAGCGGGAGGGGAAAAATCGCAGCATTCTGGCAGCTATTCTAGGGCACCCGTGCCAAGGGGGGACCTAAGTGGGCTTACACACATGTAGTACGTAGTGACTTGGATTTCCCAGCTATTACCCACAACGGCAGTCGGGATCTCAGAGGAGTGCCACCCTGGCCATCACGCGCAAGCATGAATGATGGTTATCTGCCTTGGCCAGGCCTGGTCCTCCGGCTGCCACCAGTGCCCGGCCGTATTGAGACCGGCTAGTCCAACAGAATTGCAGCTTTAAAACCCATGATTTCATCGCGCCCACTTGGACCCTTGTTCAGTATGCTAGGGTTGCGCCTGTTTCCCACGATACTCCATACTTCCCGATTGACGACGTAGTGCCTCAATAGTACGAAGTACATGAGCCAGGCGACCAGTAGCTAAACCACCCCCATAACCTGCAAAGCACATGGGAGAGCCTGCCTGCCCTGCCTGCCCTGCCAGCCAGCTTTGCCAGCCACTCCTCCTCCGTCGCTCAATTGATAGACACCTAGACGGACAGACCTGGCTTAACCTCGCCTGGTTGTAGGTGGGTGTGAAACTGAGCCTGCCTGGCGCCTGAACGGTCATCGAACCGTTTCTGGCCTAAATCTTACATTCGCCCAGCTCGCCTCCATCTTACACACAACTGGTTTTTTTTTTCTTTGCTCACTGCCTCTCTCTAACTCTTACTTCTCTTTCCCAATCTTCTATTCTCTCTGCGTACGAGTTTCCATCCATTCCGCCTTTCCGCGGCAAGATTCGTTGCTCTTCGTCGCTTGTACGCCTGCACTGACGCCGTGGCTAATCATCCTTACCCCGTCTCACCACCCACCTTTTCCAACGGCCTCGATAAACTGGGGTTTTAGGACGGGAACCATTCGGGGCGAGACCAACTTCGGAGGGAAAGGCGATCTAGTAATTTGTTAGCAAGCTTGTCGCCTGTCTGCCGTCGCTTCTCGAGGGGACCTCTACCGAGCGCCAAGCAAAAACGGACTACCCACTTGGGCTACCACGAAGAAGGCGGCGTTCTCAGTTTACGAGTTCCCGTCCCACGTCTCTCGGTCGTCTCCACGATACTGCAGCAAAAATACGCCATGTTAAAGTTGGGTTAAGCTCCACAAGCATTGGCATTTAGTGATCGCCCACCACCACCACCACAGCCTCATTCTCTTAACCCAGCTCTGACGCTCTGCTGCTGTTTCGGATTCTATTCTGCTCGATCTTTCTTCTATTCTTCATTTACACTTTTCACATTGGTATTCCATTTGACCACCAAAGCGACCTGCGTACGAGAACTTACCCTACGGCCGCGCGACTGCGCACAGCTTCCCCACCAAATTCGTCGCTCTGCTGCTATGCGAGCGGCGCCTAGACTGAGTGAGGGCTCGGGCTGTGTATTCCACCAACCGGTTTCCCGCTGCAATAACTGGGCATTCTCCCGTATTGGATTCTGAACACCCGTTCTCCCGCCTCTTGTGCACTTTACTAGTCGCTCTTTCACAAAATGCATTTGTCTTACCGGATACCCGCCGCGGCGAGATCGAGCGCCAATGGGCCTAGGCCACTAGCTGCCCGCGCAAATCCTGAAGACAGTGGTGGTCCGAGTGTATCTGTCATTGTGAGTCGCAAATCTCCCCGCGTTAATCCCCTGCCCTGACGATAATGCCTGCTTTTTGCGATACTGTTTCGGAAATCCTTCATTGTGACGCTGCTAATATCGTGGCCTTGACTGTCTCGTAGGTTATCGCTGCTTCCGTCGGCACTATCGTTCTAATCCTTATCGGATTGATTCTGCTCAAGCTCAGGAATAACCGGCCAAGCTCAGCCTTTTCGAAAAGAGCTGGCTATCAGCAAACGAATAGCCACGATGATTCTTCCACCAATGCTAGGGGGCGTTCTGCTCCGGCCAATTTCGATGCAGCTGTGGCGGAAGCCAACAGGAATTCCAGAACTGCAGCTGGTGTTGACAGGAATATTTCGATTCGATCTGTAATAACTTTACCGGCGTATCAAATGAAAGCGAATGAAAACGAGCAGGTGCTTGGTCGAGAGGGTGAACGTGATGGCGTGGATGTCGTGGTAGATCTCCGGACGGCGGATCAGGACGAAGCACTGCGCGAGGAAGAAATGGAGGCTCTGTACCAGATTCGCCGCGCCCGCAGGCAAGAATTAGAAGACCGAGAAGAGCGTCGACGGCTCCGCAGGGAGGCCAGGGCTCGAGGTGATACAGTTGCCCTTCATGAGCTCAACCATCGTGCCCGGGCCGCCAGCCAGGCGAGCGTCCTCAGCGATCTGCGCGAGGAGCACCAGCGAGTAAAAAATAAGCGCAATCGAGCCGTATCAAGTGTCAGCTACGCAGATCTGGGCGTAGCTAGACACGACGGTTCTAGGGTTCGCGCCAACAGTCAAGAGAGTGAGAGGATGGGGCTACTCTCAGATGCTGCAAGCATCGACATGTCGAGTACCCGGTCGGCTTCTGCTCTATCTCACCGCCGTGATCGGAGTGCCTCCGTGCTCAGCTTCGACAGTAATCAAGATTTTCCCTCGCCCGGATTTCCACGATCTGGTACCACAACACCAAGAAGATTGTCAGCACAACACTCTGGGGGCTCACTCGGTGCTGGTTCGAGCCCTGAAATTATCAACGAAGCCGACCTCGGCGAGGAGGGAATGCCACCTCCAGGTTACGATGATGTGAGCTTGGATGATACACGCTCAGGTGCCACTACACCTCTCTTCAACGAACCACCACCTACGTACACTGCACCTACTGAGCAGAGGGATCGAGGGATGGATGCCCATGTTGCAGACATGATGGACAATATGAATGATGAAGCGGACTTGGGCGGTAGACATTCCAGTGAGACGTCCACGAGAAGTTCATTTCGATCATCGCGACAATTTAACAGCGGAATCCCTCAATTGCCCAGCTTGAGGATCAGCACGCTCCCCAAGATCGTCATCGAACCATCTAGCGCGCACCCTAGAGATTGAACCAGTTCTAGAATCTGAAAGAGTTGAAGAGGTGCAACTACTTGAAAATCTTCAAGTAAAACTACGGCAGTGAGATCTGAATTAAGATCCGAACATAAATATAGCAGTGAGTGAGGAGTTACGACATAGGAATGAGCAAAAGGGGTATTTATGGACACTACTCCGGCCTAAGAGAAGATACCCGGAGGATGTTGGGGATGAGAACGCACAGCATGTACACAAAGGGTACACATATATTGATGCTATCTTCTTCGTTCCTTTTTTTTTTTATAGCAAGGCGTCTTGGAACCGGGATGGACGAGCACCACAGGTAGACCCGTCATTATTACTGTTTTGGCCAACTGGAAGGTGTCCTCTGGTCTAATCATGGATAGCCATTGGGGCGTACTTATATATAACATACATATATCGGCTTACTCGGCGTTGTAGTAATAAAGTATAACTTTTTATAATGCAAGGTATTACTTCTTCACACCATTTAGCAATGATGTTTCGGTGGTGGCACAATCTTCACTGTGAAAAGAGCCAGCTTATCACGATCGCAAACCAACAGTATCTGGAAATCAAGCGGAGCAAAAGGCACGACGATGACATATAGCTCGCCTAACAATCTACGCGGATAGGTGCCAAAGGTAGGTTTCTTTTTTAATCGTTTATCTGTTTACTACGCTATCCTGCGTACAGCCAGGGCAAAAAAAAAGCCCCAAAGGTAGATCCCATCACAGCTCAGGTGCTGTTCATTTGCCTACCATCTTTCCCAAATCAAGCGCGAGTCAAGAAAAGAAGATGCTGTACCGGATAAAAAAGCCGCCATTAAAGATGACCGGAAATCTAGGTCTCGAGGTGTGAATCCCAGGGTTAAAGAGAAGGTGTCTGTAGAGACATTCAGTCGAAAAAATTAGTTCGGCGGTGGTGGATGTGGTGTAGAAGAGGCCGTTGTATGTGCGGGAACAAATTCAGGGGTAATTAAATATGTAGACTTTGGCGTGCAAACGCCCATTGCTGCACGGACGAGTCTTGTGTCATCTTCTAGTCATCAGAAAAATGGTAAGACCTCAGGTTTGGTCGCAATGCCGGTTAAGTACCGAGAGATGTGAGCAAAGGGAAGGCAAGCGATATACAGTGTTAAGGTTGAGTGACGCAAGCTATGACATCCATATCTGTCCATGCCCAAATCTAACTCCGCGAGTTTATGTTAGTGGCTCCTCAGGTTTAATCTTGCAGAGATGGATCGACGAACACGTCGTATTCAATGTCACCGTCGGTGTCGTGTAGATTCATGGGTTTCTCCTGCTGAACCATGTGCGGGCTCTGTACTCTCTGCTGCTGTGGTGGTTGCTGCAGCTGGGTAGGGTGGAACCTTTGGTCGGCGGGGATATCATCGTCCTTATTGTCCTCTTGGTTCTTTTTATGGACTGATTGTGCCACTTCGTGCTCCGTGTGAATCGCCTGCATATCAATGATGCGCTCTCCCGAGGTGTCAAAGAGGTTGCCGTCGCGCTGTACCCAGCCGTAGCCCCCGTCCGCGGTGGGCTTCCAGCTGGCGACCCAGAGGGCGCTCCCGACCGCCACGCGCAGTAGGAACCTGCGACTGATGACGAAGACCACCCCGTCTCCGCCGAGCCCCATACGGGCGATCTCACCGGCGCAATGCACCTGCCACATCTTGGTCATGATCTGCTCCCGCTCGAAGCGCTGCTGAGGCGTGAGGTCTTCGCCCTCGCGGACCGTCGCGTACACTGGGTTGCAAGGATCGTCTAGCGTCTCATGCATGGCCGCCATTATGTTGACGAGGTGGCGGTTCACATTGAAAGTTGTGCCGTTTGGCAGGATGAGCGGGGATTGTGGACGAGAGGGCTGCCAGCGGTTGGGGGCAGAAGGGGCGACGACAACACCAGTACCTTTATTACCAGGAACAGCGGCCAAGGGAGAATCTTGAAAAGGCGTTTGTGGCTGAGGCGTGTTGTTGGTTACAGAGACGGGTTGATCGAGGCCACCACTACCGGTTTGCTCACCATCGTAGCTAACTTCATTTTTCTGTTCCGTCTTTGAGTCTCCATCATGACTGTCCAATATCATGCTCTCGGGGCCAAATCCAAGGTCAGCATTACCCAATCCCAACGAGCCTCCAAGTCGGTTAGCATGGTCACCAAAATGGAAACCAAGGGAATGTTGTATAACGTTCATGTTTTGGCCCAAGCCGGGAATTCCTCGTTGCACATGACCAAACATGGCACCTGGGTTGTTCATGGGGAAGAAGTCAGGCTGGGGACTTGCGCTGAAAGACTGGCCAAAATTGATGTTATTGCCGATGATATCAAAATCAGTCATGGCATTAGGGTCAACCGAGCCTTGACCAAGAAAATCATCTAGATGACCAAAATCGAAATTATTACTTATGGCGTTGAAGTCCGGGTCAGCATGCAAGCCTGCAATGAGCGCCACATTGTTTTGAAACCCGCTGGAGGCACCTCGAATTGCATTCAAGTAGCGGTTCGCAACTGGTGATGAAGCAGAGGAATTGCTACCATATGCCGAGAGACTAGGCTGCTGGGATCTGTTGGAAATAGGCTCACCACGGCGTGGAAACCCGCATGTCAAGTCGCCCTCCTAGGGCTGCTCTATCAATGTTGCCATGCCATTTGCATTTCCAAAGCCGTATTGTTCAAGAATATGATTGGTCTGCCGTTGTCCAAGAGGAAATGAATTGCCCTCCGGGTGCAAACCGAGATCGGTCTCCTTCGCAGTGTTGGAATGTCGATGCTTCTCCCTACGGAAATCATGCCGAGGAGACGGAGCAGGAGTTGGACCTACAGAGTTCCTTTGGGTCATCACTGTGGAATTATTCAAACCGATGGGGGATATGGCAAAAGACATAGGACCATTAGCTTCCAAATTGCCGAAGGGTTGAGATATGGATTGAAGGTTCCCTTCTATTCCAACTTGCTGAAGATTTTCGCCGAAATGTAAGTTCAGATCTCGATGGTTTCTGGAAGATGAAGTCGATAGGCTGTCCAGCCCAGGTCCCACATGAGAATTAAGGCTTATATTGTTGAACATGGTTGAGGAAGCTTCCGTAATGGGGGTAGAGCCAGGTTTGTTTGCTGCTGCTAATTCATGACGAGGTTCTTGATATTGCGAAAGTTCTGGATCTGCTTCAATTGATGGAACTGGATCATCTGCCAAAAGAAACAAGTTAACCTAGTTCCGACGTAAAGGATATCGGAGGTGGAGTGATCGTAGTTAAGGAGGCACAAGCCAGGTCAGAGGGGTTTGGAAATGCTGGCTCGAAATAGGGAGATTCTAACTAACTCATTGCAGTTGCTTTTAATTCACCCGTTAGACCAGGTGCGCCAGCATATCGACGTGAGCCCGATCTGCCACCGGCCCCTCGACCTGTAGAGCGACGTCCTCTGGGGCGACCTCTTGTTGGGCGACCAGGCTTCCGGGGAGTTTGCTGCTTGTCACCTTCATTGCTACCCTTCTCGTCACTGAGGTAATCGTCAAGTGGGTGCTTGCTACTACTATATTCCGGTTTGTCGCTGGATGGGACTCCCTCGGAGCTTGCACGTGTTTTGACCATGATGGTACTATTGTAACATGACAAGAAGGGGAGAAATGGCGCTGCAGGTTGGTGAGTTGTCCGATAGTGCAGATAGGTTACCTGAGGCAGCCTGGTTGGAGGCGTCTGATGCGTCACCCACGCCGCTTTGGCGACCGGGAAAAAACACTGCTGATGTGATGCTTGGCTGAAAGTGTGAAAGCGAGCGTTGGATAGACTGTGAATTCGACAATGTGACTGGCTGTTGTGAGAGTATGAGAGGACAAAGTACCAAGACGGGGACAAGCTTTGAAGGGCTGTTCAAAGATGGCCAGTGCTTCATATACCAAATACTCCCACCTGTCTTGGCGTTCGTCCGTGAATGTGTGAATGAAATACTGTTGTTTCTTGGTACGCACTGACGATGGATGAGTTTAGGTTGAGCAAGTTGTGAAGATGATGTTGTTGGCCGGTTGCCTAACCCACCCCCTCTTCAAATGAGCCAAGGGCATACCCAACACTTTTGCCAGCCGGCACCACTCCAGGGCACATCACTCATAAAAAAGAAGCTCGTATCAATCTTGGATAGGATTAAATCGAATAACCTTGAACCTAACGAAATGAAGGATCAAGCCAGCCCTACCATTGTTCAAAGGGAACCGTGCTGCCAAGCCATGTCCTTGACTTTTGCTAGCTGTCAGTAACAATCAATTCCCATTTCGAGTCGACCCCATCCCAAATATTAACAATGAGGGTATGTAGAGTCTTTGTTCATTATTCAATTTTCTCCAATGTTTCAGAGAATTCTGGAAATAACACATGAGGTAATCGCGGAAGTGGGCTGTGCTAGAAATGTGATCCCTTGAATAGGTCCTGGGAGCAAGACTGCTTTCCAAATTGACGAGTGCGATCTTAGCAAAGAAAGCCAATTTGGTCTAACACCCAGAGAAACATTTTAAAACACTGGGATCGGCAATTTATTGCAAATATACCTTTCATGAACCCAGTGATGTGCCTCATTCAACTCATGATGCTGCGTAACATATGTAGCAGAACAAGAGACAGGTAGATGCAGGAAAAGGACGACGGTATTATACATCAATCTATGTTAAGACATCGACACAGGTTGGGTGGCTGCTATCTATGACCTCCACGAAAGCCTAGGACGCATCAATATCTCCAGTTGCTCCACTGGGGATTGGCGAGGTTGAAACCGAGAAAGAGATCCGAGAAAGAGATAAAAGGAACAGAGGGGAGCACACTTCTCAACAACTTTCAAGGATTCGCACTCAGTACTCAACGAAGGTTCATCTTGTATGTATTGAAATATCCACGGCCCTATAGACCTGGATATATGTATATTCATCTCAAGTTAGGGAAATGTAGTAAGCAGCTGATCATGGGACACGGTTGGTTAAAGGCTGGTGTGGAACATTTCCAGATCTGCAGTTGTTCGTTAGTTGATAATGGGGACCCCAACCAACGAAGCCGGTGCCCCCACACTAACTAGCGTTACGTATTAGCTAAGGTTCTATTATTGCTTCTAGCGCTCTTGGCAGCACAATAGCTCGACAAGTCGGCAGATGTGGGGGCTGCAGCTGCCAGGCAAAAATGTCTTCCTTCAGACTCGATGTGGGCTTCAAGTTTGTTACGACGGCACGATAGAGGTTGGAAAAGCAGTACCAGGATAAAACAATCCACACCGAGACTCTTTCTAAAAGAAGACATTCCCGCTGGTTCACACGCGCAATTGTGACGTATTGTGGTGGGCGAACAATAAACTTCGCTAATGGGCGTTTTACCGGAAAGCCACAAACCGCCGGAGCGGCGCCACACCACAGCGCGGATGGGCGATTCAGGCGCCAAAAGTCTCGATCTCAAGGGCCGGATTGGCTCGCTCGCATCTGGCAGGGCGGAATGACGACGACACGCAAAATGACAAGCGGAATCTCGGTCTTTGGGGCCGCAGATCGACCTATGATGCGATGAATGCCGAGACACGCAAACGGTGGGAAAATCAAGACAAATCATAAAAGAAAAATTTGGTGGTACGCATATACGAGAATCGGGAAAAATCACAACGGCGTGCGGGAGTATCAACAGAGGAGATGAGGGAAACAAGGAAAAGGGAAAAAGAATATACAGAAAATTACGACATACTGCACTCAGCTATTGGCTGGTCTGCCGGCATAGGCACCGAGGCTGTGGATGAGATGAAGAAAGGCTTCGGCCGGCTGCATACTTCCTCAACAGTCAAGAACAGGGTCGGGGTACACTTGCGGGGCGCTAGTCCAGGAAGAAAAGTGGCGCGTGGCACGACGGTTTCCCCTGGCGCCGATCCGAAAGCCCACGGTTGCGAGCCCCAAATCCTCGGAATCCGGGCGACCCTCTTTGCTGCTGGTGATCCTCCATCCATCCTTGGGACCGCATACATTGTCGTCGCTCCGAAAGCCCCGTATACGCTGGCTCTCAACAGCGACGCGCACGTCCCCTTGGCTAGATGTGCGAGACTCGTGGGCACTGGCACCTTCTGAGTCTCTCCCATCATGGCAGAGGCCAACGTCGCCGACGTCCTGGGTGCAACGAGTGGTGGGGTTGGGGCCACGATGGAAATGGAAATGGAAATGGACGTGGACGTGGATGTGGACGTGGACAAGCTAAATTCCGTCAAAGAATTCGACTCGCTCAGCATCACGGAAGTCCTGAACCAGGACTCGCGGCCTACCTTTGTCATTGACCTGGATCCCGACAAGGACATTCCTGCCAATGCAGATACGGTAGAGCCCATTTTTTGCAACTCCGCTCTAGGGCTACATGAGCGATTGCTGGAGATTGTGCTTGGCCAAGCTGCGAACAAGGCCGACAGAGATCCCATCACCGGGTCCAACTATGGCGATTTTAAAGCATGGTCAACAGGTGTGACCAAATTTGACGACTCGAAGGATGTGTTCCCGCTCTCCTTCCTCTATGCAGATATGCTGTGGACAGGCTCGACAGTACGGAAGCGTTGGAGATTGATCAGCGGAAACCTGTGGAACCCTGGCATCCCCGTGCGAGAGCTCTCTGTCATCTCCGGTGCCACTGGTGACGATTCACGCGCTCCGTCGGAGAGGTCCTCCAAAAAACGTTCGGTGGCTCCGACCGTGCCGAGTGTGGCCAATACGGCTGTGACCACCGTTCCTTCGGCGAAGCCACAACCCGCGGTAGCAGTGAAAACCTCGGCGGCCGCCAGCTCGAATAGTACCGGGGGGTCTTCGCAAAGCAAACGGCTGGCACTGGCTGCACCAGAAAAGGCAGTGGCCGATTGGACGGTTCCCAATCCCAAGGGCATCTTGTCACCCCATGTTGCCTTTGCGAGGACTGTAAATTGGGAGGCTACCCCTCTCGGTCCTATGGATAAATGGTCACCCGAGTTCCGCCAAATCGCAAATCTGGTCATGTCGAACCCTCACCCAGCGGCACTTTTCTGGGGCGAGGACCTCACGATGTTCTACAACGAAGCATATGCTACCGAGGTTGCAGGCCGTAAGCATCCAAGCCTGATGGGTACAGGGTTTTCTGGTCCCTTTTCGGAACTTTGGGACGCCGTGGCCGGCATCTTTGCAGAATGTGCACGGACGGGTGTGTCTATTCGCAAAGAGGATGATTACCTTCCCATCGAGCGGCGTGGGTTCGTTGAGGAGACCTTCTATTCATGGTCGTGGACACCGCTGTACGGAGGTACCAGTCGCATCCTGGGTTTCTACAACGCACCATTTGAGACCACCCAAGCCGTGCTGAACGCCCGTCGCATGCATACGATTAACAAAGTAGGCGGCAATGTCTCGCGAGCTAAGAGCGTGAAGCAGTTCTGGAGGCTCCTCATCGAAGCCCTGGAAGACAACCATTATGACGTCCCGTTTGCCCTGCTTTACTCGGTCTCTGACAGCGAAGACGGCGATCAATCATCCACGTCTTCTGGGAGTACCATGTCCTTGAAATCCTGTTATTTTGAAGGCTCTCTGGGCATACCAGAGGGTCATATTGCAGCTCCACATCAGTTGGATCTCAAGCGCAGCCGCGAAGGTTTTGTTCCTGCCTTTCGGGAGGCTATGAGAACCAGGGAACCTACCCTTTTACACACTAGGGATGGCTCTCTCCCAGAGGACCTCCTTGAAGGCATCGAATGGAGGGGCTTCGGCGATCCATGCAATTCAGCCATCATATTCCCCGTACGCCCAACGAATGGGGATATGGTGCTCGCATTCCTTTTGCTTGGCGTCAATCCCAGGCGTCCGTATGACGATGGATACAAAGCATTCACAAGTATGCTCAACCGACAGTTGGCAACATCCTTGGCATCTTTCATGCTCTATGAAGAGGAGGTCCGACGTAGCAGAGACGCAGCAGAAGCAGCAGCCCTCGCTTCGGAACAATTGACGCAGCAACTGGCGGTGCAGACTAGTCGTCTGCGACGCATGGCGGAGCTATCCCCCTTGGGAATGGTTTTGATCAGCCCGGACGGTGTCATTCGAGAAGCTAACGACCGCTACTACGAAATGACCGGCCATCCACGTGATGATGCGTATGCGATGTCGTGGTTGGAGCAAATTGAGGAGGGCAGTGTGAAAACTGTGGAAGACGGTTGGAATAAGATACTTGTTGACCACATATCCTGGACCAGCGAGCTCCAACTCAAAAGGCTGGGTGCAAAGCCGGTAGACCTGGACGGTGAGGATATCGAGTACTGGGTTCTCGTGAATGCGCAACCGGAATTCGCACCGGACGGCTCGATACGCTCGATTCTGGGATCCCTCACCGACATCTCACACCTAAAATGGGCACAGGGCTTGCAAAATCGCAGGCTGCGAGAGGCGGAAGAAACACGACGACAGCAGAACGAGTTTATCGACATTACATCTCACGAGATGCGAAATCCGCTCAGCGCCATTCTCCAATGCGCTGATGATATCATGGCTACCCTGGATGTTTATCGCGGAGAGGGCAACCCACCCTCCAGCCAAGCCGTGGACAGCTGTCTAGACGCCGCGCACACCATCCTGTTGTGTGTGCAGCACCAGAAGTCGATTGTGGATGATATCTTGACAGTCTCGAAGCTCGACTCCAATCTCCTTGTCATCACCCCAGCTGCCGCGCAGCCCATAGATGTCGTCAAACGGGCGGTCAAGATGTTTGAACCGGAAATCCAAGCCAAGGATATCGAGATGTCATGCGTAGCCGATGCATCATTTGAAGAGCTGGGAGTCGATTGGATGTATTTTGACCAGAGTCGCATCCTACAGATCTTGATCAATCTCATCACCAACGCCATAAAATTCACAGCAGGCGCTCCGAAAAGAGCGATCACCGTGTCGTTAGAAGTGTCCCGCGAGCCCCCCTTGATCCCCAGCACGCCAAATTTCCAATATATCCCGCCCAAGACGATCAACACTAGCATGATCCTGAGCGATGAATGGGGCTCGGGTGAACTGCTCTACCTTCGCCTCGAGGTGAAAGACACGGGTTGCGGACTCACTCCCGAGGAGGTCAAGGTCCTGTTTGAAAGGTTCTCTCAAGCCTCTCCACGGACACACGCGCAGTATGGAGGTAGCGGGTTGGGTCTTTTCATCTCCAGGCAGCTGGCTGAACTTCACGGTGGGCAGATTGGAGTTGCCTCACAAGCTGGCGAGGGTAGCTGCTTCGGCTGTTTCGTGACGGCGAGACGTTGCCCACCGCCGGCATCTGGGTCCCGCCCCGACGAGTCGGCTGCGGCATTGGAGAGGGACTTGGTTGGCCAGCAAAACCTCAGCCAGCCCATCGTTCCCCAACGCCAGGACCTCGCATCCACAGCGAGTCCTGCAGGAGACTTGGTCGCAGCCAAGGCCGTACCTGTATTCGATCACCGGTCTTTGGAGGTGTTGGTTGTGGAAGATAACCTGGTCAATCAGAATGTGCTGGTGAAGCAGCTCAAGAAGAATGGGATTGGCGTCAGCGCCGCTAACGACGGACTGGAAGCACTCGAATTCTTGAGAGAGACCAGCTTCTTCAAGTTGGGTGGAAGGACATTGTCGGTGATTTTAATGGACTTGGAGATGCCCAACATGGACGGCCTGACCTGCGTTCGCGAGATTCGAAAGTTAGAGGAGCTGGGCGTGATCGATAGGCACGTTCCCGTCATCGCGGTCACCGCCAACGTCCGGGACGAACAGATCGCGGTGGCGAAGCGGAGCGGGATGGACGATGTCGTTTCGAAGCCTTTCCGCATACCAGATTTGATCACGAAGATCAAGAATCTGCTGGCAGCCGTGGCGAGCGGAGAGATCCCGCAAGCCTCTGAGAATTTGATTTGACAAAGAGTTAACATACAATGGCGTACGGTTCACGTTTCTTGACTAGACAATACCCCGAAATATGCACAGCACAGGAGGTTCATGAAAGGCATGAGGACGGACACAGCTTTCATTCACAGCTGTTTTTCGTTGCTACGACTACATATATTTGGCTTTTTGCAGAAGACCAGGGGAGCATGTGCATCAGAGCGCACCTCGGTAGACGAATGACGTTTACACAAGCTTTCAATCGGTTTCTACTTCTAAGAGGAGGGCAGTTGGGGGCATTTCGCCAACTGGTATATACCATAAATAGTGGCGCAAGAACTAATTAATGAGACCTGAGTTGATGAGAACGTACCTGGACTTTATTATTATTTTTTTTTTTTTTTTTATAATTCTCAATATGATCTATCTGATGCTGCTGAACGAGGGGCTCAACAAGGGATATATATATATCTACGGCCCCGTGCGTTCACTCTTCTGCTAATCGCTTCCATGCACTACGGAAACGGCGCAAAGGAGAAACAGCGGGCAACTTGAAAAAAAAAAAAACAAATAAAATGTATTCGTAGAAAATCAAAGATAAGTGAAGTGGTAGGTGTGTCTGCTGCCGAAGTGTCACAAAAAGCGTCGAGTTTCGCTAAGGCGGCCGGGCTCGATGATGTCAGGCGGGCATCTGGCGTGGTGGTGATGTGACGTGGCCAGGGCCGCACGCCCATTCGAGCAGGACGGGGGGATCCATACTGCTTTAGCGCCCTTGGTCAACCCGCCTGACAGATACCCATTTTTAGACGTCCACGCTCTGCTGCCCTTCTGCATCTGCATGAACGTGCAGGCTACCACGACATTTGCCGATGTCACCAATCTGTTAGCTGCAGGGTAACTCTCGATCGCTGATGCCACCGTCGTGCTATTTTAGGGGGCCAGGTCGAATCTGCCGTGTAACCAACACTGTCTTACTGCAACCTGCGTGTCAGCTTTGCATGTGCTACTACCACTACCACTACCACTACTACTACTACAACCTTCAAGATCTAAACTCATTTGACGTTCTGTCGCCTTTGATTACATTGCAGCAGCTGGGCCGTCTTTTCCATTAGTTTAGGTCATGCGCATATTGGCGTTATTCGCCAGCACCGTGACATCATGATAGGAACCTCGCTTTCGGACCTCTTGTTCATCCGAGCCGCCATATTCCTGATCCAATATGCCACGCCCATATGCCTTGTCTACCTGGCCATCCTGACATGGCTACAGGGTCGCGGCGCTCTGGGCTGGAGGACTAGCCAAGTGCTGATCGCATACTCGGTAATCGAGGTCTTGTACGCTGCATTTATCTGGGCACCCTACACTAGGCGACTCAAAGATGAGGCCAAGCACCCACCACCGCTGCCTGCGGCGGAGAGGGACGCGCTGTTCGACAAGTGCCTGGACAACGTGCCAAACTTTGAGGGTTACATGCGCTTGTGGTTCCTGGGGTCGCCGCTGAGCGACATTCGGCGTGAGAACGCCCGCGAGTTCCTCCTCTGGGGCTTCTTTGACCAGGGGGCAAAGGGAGGAGGCGACCCCCTCTCTGCTGAGGATGAAGCCCAGCTGAACAGGTACCTGGACGTCTTGGAGGAGCGCCTCGGCCGTAAGCTCGAACCTGGGCGGGGCGCCGCGCGGAGCCTGCGGCTTACGCACGACGCCGTCGAGACGAGCTACCGGACCTGGGGCTGGCACGTCTGCATCGTCGCCGCCGTCGACGCCGCGGCGCACTGGCAGCTCGCCCGCCAGGGCCTCGAGTACCACGCCCGGGCGCGGGCGCGGCTCCTCGCCACCATCCCCTGGCGGCTGCAGGACCTCTGGGCGCCGCGGCGGTCGGTCGCGCCGGACCTGAGCTACTGGTACCGCCGCCACACCGCGGCGGGGAAGAGGCCCGTGGTGCTGCTGCACGGCCTCGGCATCGGACTGTGGACGTACGTGCAGTTTGTGCAGATGCTGCAGGAGGAGTCGGCTGCGGAGGGCGGACAGATCGGCGTGATCGCGCTCGAGATCCTCCCCATCTCCTTCCGCTTCACCGAGCCGCCGCTGGCGCGGTTCAAGTTTCTGGACCAGCTCCGGCTGATACTCGACGCCCACGGGTGGGACGACTTCGTCGCGGTGGGCCACTCGTACGGCACCGGCCTGGTCTCCAGCGTGGTCAGGTCGCCGGATCTCGGCCCTCGGTGCAGGTCCATCATCCTCATCGACCCCATCAGCCTCATGCTGCACCTTCCTGATGTGGCTTACAACTTCACGCGGCGGAAGCCGCGTCGGGCGAACGAGTGGCTCATATGGTACTTCGCCGCCATGGACCCGGGGATCGCGCATACGCTGGGGCGTCACTTCTTCTGGAAGGAGAATCTCATCTGGAAGGAAGAGCTTCTGGGCACTTCCGAAGAGGGTGACACAGTGGCACAGGGTGGTGGTGGTCCTCGGAGTAGCGGGCGGAGGAAAGTAGCCGTATGCCTGTCGGAGCTGGATTTGCTCGTCAACACCACGGCCGTAGCCGACTACTTGACCGCCGGCGAGGGCTGGAGGCCCGGCAGGCTTGGACCGGGCAGCGCCGGCAAGAAGCACCCGGTGGACCGGCACACGACCCGGGACGGGATAGATATCTTGTGGTATCGGGGGCTGGATCACGGCCAGTCGTTCGATACGCGCCACGCCCTGACACCCATAGTTAGCCTCGTGCAGGAGTACTGCACGCGCGTTGATTGATTGATGGTCTCCGAAACTGGGGGAACGGCATAGCTGCTGTAGACATGTAAGAATATAAAGGAGCGAGACATCGTAGAGAAGAAGGCAAAGACAATATTATCATTATTAATAATATACCTTTTTTCATGAGCCACCATTCCCTTTGACAACACTACCCCCTTTCTCCATCACTTTCTCATGAGTCAGCCTTGGCCTCCTCGCCACCCCAGTCCATCAGGTAGACCACCAGGGGCGACGGCCCGCTCCGGATGAGGATCCACACGACGTCCTCGTCGGTCTCGTTGAGCTCCTGGTGCTCGGTCCACGGGGGCACGAAGGCGAAGTCGCCGGGTTCCAGCTGGACCTTCTTCAGCTTGGGCTCCAGTTCGTTGCCGGGGTTCGTGACCAGGATGCCCCGGCCGGACGCTGCGTAGATGATGGTTTCTTTGTGTTTGCAATTTTTGGGAACCATTAGGATCGTGGTACATTTGTATACATACTTTCATACATAACATATATGTACATATATATATACGTATGTATTTCGTTTTGGTCTAGATCAAAACCTATGGGAGTTATGTTACGGACTAACCTTGTTCGCCATGGCTGAGTTGTATTGTTTAGCAAATCAAGTATTGTTCAAAGCCCATCTCCCAACAATGTCTTATTCATGGAAGTGGCGGGTGGGATTTTCCCTTACTGATGGACTGCAGAGGAACAGTGCGGCTTGGCTGTTAAAACTGCACGTGGAAAAGAATGAGAAAGACGACCAAGAGAATCAGTTATAGCATATCATCTTTCCACCAGGGCCCCCCCTCGGCGAGGGGGGCAAGGGTAGGAAGAAAGCTTCGGGAAAGGATGGTTCCCACACATACCCGTCGCGCACATCTTATCGCTCTTGCCGATCACGGCGCCCTGCCGGGTCATCGGGCTGTCCAGGCCGGACCTCTGGGTCTTCAGATCCTCCGCCCTGGTGACATGAACCTCCGAGGGCAGGATCATGGGGAGGATATCGGGAAGTAAGGAGAAGAGAGACATGGCGTATTTGATTCTTCTTCTTCTCGTGAGGACTGGCGGCCGCCGCCGTTTGGGCTGGTGAGATGGGTAGCAGGGCGGGGATGATGACTCCTCGATTTAAGGGGGACCAACGGAATCGATAGGAAAAGAGCAAAAGAAATAAATCAACAAAAAAAAAAAACCTGACTGGCGATGTAGAAAGGTCAAAGGATAGTGTGAAGATGCTATATCATGTCTCATGCCAAGGCTGAATAATGCACCAAAGTCACGAGCAGTATTACTCCGGCCGTAGGGAGCTTTGACAGTGGTAGTCGGGCCAGACGAAGCTCCAGGCCGGGATGGCTCTAAAGTTGGGGGTCCGTGGAAATTGCCCGGGTTAGGTGTTTTGGCCCGTGCCCCGCCCCTCCGGTCGCCCATTTTATCCATGTTCGTTACTGCTCATTGTCACCACCACCAAAGAAATCCATCTCTTTGGATGTCCCTGAATCTCATCTTACTGATTGATGCCGATATTCAACTGCGGAAGTATCAGATATACTCTGAATTGCAGCACTCCTAACGTTACCATTGGCTTGATGAAATCACCGATAGTTTGTGTTTGCGGTTGTAGATGTCACGATTGCGTAAGGGCAGCAGATAACCTTGGTGGAAAGACATTTTATCCATCTCTCCACAGTCGACGTGATATTCTGAACACTCCCTCTTGCGAGTCGTTGACGATCGAGTGGCCACCACCTGATATGTATCTTTTAGCCGGCGGCAACTTTACAGTCTAATTAAATGGGTATTGTTTTTTATTAGTGAGCACGAGTCAAGCACCCGTATCGGACCGCTAACTTAGGCGGACGAGAAAAATCATCTAGGAAGATCACGGAGAGTACAATAGGGAAAGCTTACCACATGTGGATATGGACCTCCGAAATCCTTTGGGTTTGTAGATAGGCTACATGACTGCTTTGGTAACACGCCTTTCCAATTGTTGATATATTCCAGGTCTTCTGATCACATACATGCATGCCAATTCACTAATATCCCATCTACACCGAATACCGAGCGAGGTTCAGTAACTCGCCCCCCAAAGCGAGTTCTGCCGAACACAGTGGGTATGTATTTAGAGTTAGCGGGTGTCAGGGGCCCAGTAGCCTATTGTTACAGAGCTAACTGCCAGCCCCCCTGGCGCTGTGGGGGACTGGAATTTGTTTGAATCATCGTTGCTTTATGAGTTGATTCCCAAGCAAGACCGGCAGCCAGCCAGACAGGCGCATTCTACTTCTCAAAGAGTTATTCGCTGTGGACAATTCAAAATATCAGATTTGCAGAACCATTACTGTTTACTCTACAAACCAAAAGGGGCGTTATTTCTCCTCGGATCGGAACTTCCGAACCAGAGATCACGTCAGCGATTGGGGGGCATGCGACAACGGCCGCTAAGGTGAGACTAACGGGTAGTTATCAGTGCTGGTTCCCCCAATGCAATCCACTAAGTTAGTGTCCCAAAAAAAAAAAACGAAACAAAGAAAAATCTGTAGTGCTCTAAGAAAAAGAAACGCGCTCAACGAGAAAGAACACGTTGAGAAAAAGCAACGACGTCGAGCTCTACTACGAGAAACGGCGAGAAAGACCCCTCCCCATCCGCAAAATCCACAGAATCCCGTGGTGCTGCTGAGAACTTCTACCTGCTGCCAGCGCGCTTTGAGACACTGTATCCTGGTATTTACCCAAGCCAAATTCGGAAATCCGCACTAGCAAGACCCAACCTTCAGCGGCCTGTCATCTCGTCCATCCCTTTCACCGCCGCGGGTTTGCGTTCTCCAAAGCCTAGTTCAGGGCGTCGACAGGAGCCAGGACGCCCATATTTTTTTTTTTTTTGGGTCATTCGGCTTTGTATAGGAACAGGCGAGAGCCAAAAACGTTACATGCCAATCTTGACGAACGTTCTAACTATCGCCTTATCTTACTTATCTACAGCGCCGCCTCAGAGAGCTGGCCGAGCGACGCGTATATAACCACGTTGAGCCTTGACTGCAACCCCATCAATACTGCTAAACCCAAGTTTGATGGCAATGGAAGCTCAAGTAGACTCGCATACGGCCTGGGCGGGCATACTTGATCTACCTTCCGAGCTTATCGACGAAGTATTAACGTATCTATCTCCCCTCGAGCTCGCCTCTTTGAGGCAAGTCTGCAAACAGATACAAACTCGCGCCGACGCCGACATTCATTGGCAACGGCACGTACGGGCAAACGTTCCTGGTAACCTAATCAAGTCGCCTTATCCCTTCAAGTCCTACCGGGAGCTCTACATCTGTCATGATCCGTTCTGGTTCATCCCGAAGCACAAGATCTGGTTCGGCGACCATGGACTTCCCGGACGTATGCTCATTGCGCAGTATGACCAGCGCAGGGGCGTCATTGAGTGCTATCAGTTGCTCGCCGTGAATCAGAACAAAGGGCTCGAGCCGTGGTTAGAGGATCCAGAAACCCGCATCAGCCGCTTCAACCCGCTTGTCAAGCTTCATCGCGACAAGCCCATCCTCAGACTCGGGCCTGATGATTACGAACGTCTTGACTCTGACGAAGGGAGGCCGTTGAGTCACCGACCCGCCGTCTCAGAGCGGCCAATGCATATGAACTTTGACTCCGATTCGCGGGTGAGCAGCTTAGTGCTCGCAAAACCGCTTGGTGATGCCGCAATTAAGGAAGCCGGGTCAAAGCCATACCCTTACGGATTTATGTGGCCCACACCAGCTATTCCGGCCTGCCAACGCTTTGGAACAAAGCCTAATGGCATATGGCCTCTATCTCTTGAGCGGATCGCCATATCGTCACCAAAGCCGCAGAGCCGTCTAGAGACATCCGACAAAGCTTTTCACATTTCCCGAAGAATGGAGACTGGACGAATCCCCTTGGGGGTTCAGATTGGAAATCAGACAGAGACATACTCGACGCTAGATCCAAAGCTATACACGCCGACAAAGGAGAAGCCTTGGAGGGGAATATGGGTTGGAGATTACAACGCGCATGGGTGCGAATTCTTATTGATTCATCAGCCGGACTCGGAAGGAGACAAAGCGAGCCAACCGCTTGCTCGCCGGAGCAATGAGACCGACGACCAGTTCGAAGAGAGATTCCTGCGCGAGAGGGTGTACAAAGGAGCCCTGGAAGCCATCAAACTTACGGGCGATGTCAACGTCCCTCGAGGCGAGCACTCGTTTATTGCTAAGGACCTGAGCAACGCAGGGAATCCGCGCTTCGCTAGAGAGCCGCCATTTTCTGGGGCCAGAATTGTCTCCGCACAAGGCCATGTTGCACATGATGACTTTTACCTGGGTACGTGACAAGATACTCCCCTCTTCCCGCAGAGGCATTATCCCTTTTTGCATATATACTAACTTTAATGGAACGCTAGATTCGTGGATGGATACTGAACTGTTCCTCATCTCTCATGACCGAATCGCACAGTACTGGTTGGATTTCGATCAAATCATTTATTATCAGCGTGTCGACATAGATCGCTTTACTTCTGCTTTATAAGTCTTGGCCAGTTTTGATGAAAATAATGACGGTGCGGGCCGCCACCATCGCGTGGATGAGCGGAACTCCTAGAGCACGAAAAGCCTATATGCTGGGCAATTTAGTCTCGTTAGTTTTGGAGTCAGGCAACAAAGTTACCACCTGGATGATTGCTTTTACAATAGACAATAGACTGCAGATAATATAATAAACTCATAGATGGTGAGCGTCTGTGGATAAACCATATTCTATCCAGTTCATCCCCGATTCCATGCAAAAGCAGCCGTACGTGCAAAGAAGCACAAGAAGCAAGAGAAAGGTGGAGACACATGCGCGGTCTCTACCAATAGCAGCGGCCAAGCAGCGGGCCTGGGGCGCGGGAGCCGCCGTGCTATCCCCGACGTCATCCATCTGCCGCAAGTGCAATTTTTCTCGCCCCCAGTCGCTTTTGTTCCAGACCAGGTGCAGATTCGCAGACGTACATTTGACATTTACTTGCTGGCCTAGAAGTCCGCTGCCGCCAGGAACCTTGCTCGTCATCCTTTAGATTGTATATGTACATTCGCATTTTACATTTTTCTCTTACATACTTTATATTATACCTCTTCTCTTGTCTCATCCATCCTTTGAGCTAACTGACGAGTTAGCACCCTCACCGCTTTTTATTCCTCATTTCTCTCCAAGAGATAGAACCTCAGGCGCATAAGACCCACGCGCCTCTATCGTGGGGAGAATACTTTTCCAAATATTCCAGTTTCAAAGACTTGTACCAGAACTTTTGAATCTTCTGCCAGTCATCTTTGGCTTAGTTGGGACTGAGAAGAAGGCTTGTCTGCCCTACGCCATACATATCTGAAGTTTCTACCGATTTCCACATAAACTTTGCGGGTGGAGAACAATATTACACCAGCGACAATGGCTGAGAAGTATGTCATTCGGGTGACGGCCGGTTCGGACTACGATGTGGATAACCACACTGTGGTCCCGGTTAACTCGCACGAGCTTGTTAAAATAAGTAACGAACATATGGACATCGAGCTCAACGTCCGGGTGCAGAATTACAAAGGGTTGCCGAGAAACTCTCCGGAAACATCGCCGTATTTCTCGCTACCTCCCCATGATTACAACAAGGATCAGTACAGCATCTCCTTCCGCTTCACCCCCAAAAGCCCATCTGCTTCGGAAACGGCCTCGCTCGATGATTCTAAAGCGGCCGAGGATGAGTCAGCTGCTACAGCCTCCAGTAAGTCAAGCGAAGAGGAGCCCGCGAAGGGTATCTCAGCGCTGGATCTGCAATTTGGCAACGACTTTGATCACCCGATCCGAGACAGGCTGCCCCCGGGCTTTAACACCGCCATGGGGATCGTGAAGTGGTGGATCGATCCGGGCTTGGACGGGGACGCCTATGCCGATCGCCCTTACCTGTACGGCCCCGCGCTGTCGTCATTTAATGCTATACACGTCGGCGCGGGCGAGCACGATCCTGAAAAGGGCGGGCTGTGGTTTGAGGAGGGTGGTGACGAGACTGGGCTGGAGGCTCGCAGGGCCGTGGGTGCACCGGATTCGACCAAGGCCCGCATGAAGTGGGCGTTGAAGGAGGATAGCAAGGAAAAGTGGGTTTTCGAGTACGGCACGACATACTGCGTGGATTTCTTCAACCCTTACCTTGATTTCAATGAGTTCAGCGTCCGGCTCCCGGGCTTCCACCTGCCGATCATGAAGTATTGGGACGGTCAAGGCTTAAGGTACGTTTCTAATATGAACTGCTTACTCCCCTATCCTCTTTGAAAAGTTTTCCTTTGAAGGAATTGATTCCGGTGGTTTCGTTATGTCTCATCTCTCGCTCCTAGGGCAAATCCGAAACGCTCACACCGCCTTAGATACGTGCTGCGTAACAAATCTACTGGCCATACTTACCTCGTAGTCCTCTTCTCGCTCTACCTCAAGGAGGATGTCAACGAAGACGGCTCGTTGAAGCCGGCGGCGCTGGAATCACACAAGCTGGAGAAGGGCGAGGTCGGACAGTTGAGCGAAGCAGCTCATGAACCGGAGGATCCCAAGGCCCTGGAGGAGGCGAAGGCGAAGCTTGCGGGGTCGGACGAGAAGGGTTTAAATGGTGGAGAGGAGACCAACGATGACGATGTTGATTAATGGAGTATAATCTGAATAACTTAAAGTAGATACCCAGGTATGAGGGAGTCGGAGGGTGGATGATTATTTCTCAGATTCCATAGTATAGTTAAATTAGACCAACGGACACAACTCCTTTTCCAGCTACATATGCTATGGGGTTGGTGCTTTTGTTTTTCTCTCTGGTTATCCTCGATATAGTCGCTGTAGTTGACATGGCACGGCTGAAAAGCTAGCAGTCATCATGTAGACTATTCATTGCGAAGAAGCCAGGTACGAGACAAACTTGATGCTAGCTCGTTGCCACTTACATATCCGGTATAAGAAAGGAAACCTATGCTTGCATGGGCAAGTTTGGCTGGTTGATGCTGAGACATTTACGAGCTTCGCGTTTCCTTCGTCTTCTCACCTGGTCAGGGGCGGATGGAACATAGTCCACCCTCCGAGGTTAATTTGTCGGGGAGTTCATGCGAGCGGCCGTCGAATGGATCACAAGCACTAGAAGATTGGATAGAGATTCTAGGTATAGATGTGCTACATCAAGTGCTCTTAGGTCCATTTGAATTATCCATGCCATTCTTATATGACCAACATACAACAGCATCGTAGATGTCATTGACCTTGCGTGCACACAGCATATACGAATTGGTGTCATTGCCAAGACAGGATATTGGGTTGAGAAGCACAGACCATCTTAAGCGACGACAGAAATCGTCCTCAGGTGAGGATTTCGGCCAATAACTTAGATATCATAAATACTAAAGCACATTGGTTGGAGGACATGAGATGACCCCGCTCGATTCAGCCCGCAAGGCTGCGCCGAGTTCTTAACCTAACTACAACCTTTCGCGATGTGCCTTTTCAAATCTCCTTTACCACAAGACATCTCAAATGATCTCCTAAGACGATCTAGCATGTTCCGATATTTCACATACCTACGACATTCAACTGGTCAGAACGACTAAGAAGCGGTAGACCAAGAACCAGACGGCGTTGCCCCCGAGATGAGCAATCTAGCGCCCACGATGTCCGAAATGACGACTACATACCGAACGCATGGTGACTATACCGTGGGATGGGTATGCGCGCTGCCAAAAGAACAGACCGCTGCAATAGCTATGCTGGATCAGAGGCACGCTGACCTGTCCAAACCGCTGAACGACCAGAATGCATACACGCTGGGGTCTATCGGCAGCCATAATATCGTCATCGCATGTTTACCCAAAGGGAAGCTTGGCACGAGTTCAGCCGCGAATGTTACGACCCAGATGGTAAATACGTTTCCATCCATCAAGTTCTGCTTGATGGTGGGTATTGGAGGCGGTGTCCCGCCAAAGGTCAGACTTGGCGATGTGGTTGTTAGCACCCCAGTAGGACAATACCCAGGGGTAGTCCAGTACGACTTCGGCAAGGAGACAGGTTCCGAAAGTATGGAGCGGACCGGATCGCTTCATAACCCTCCCAAATCCTTGCTCGCAGCTTTGACAAAATTGGAATCGGCGCATGACTTAGAGGGATCTAGGATACAGGAATATCTTCAAGAACTGGAAGCGAAGTACCCACGGCTAGCGTCAAAATATTCAAGATCCGATTCGTTGAAAGACGTTTTATTTAAAGCAGACTATAAACATCTTGACAACAGTACAAGCTCCGCGGGTGATGGCAACGACAGCGTGAACTATAGTACCGAAGAAGAGGACGAGGAAGATAGCTGCCGATATTGCGACAAGGCCCGTATCATTCGAAGGAAGCCTCGTGAGATGCGTGTACATTACGGTTTGATTGCATCGGGCAATAGGGTCATTAAGGATGCTACCTACCGCGACAAGCTGAATCAGGATTTAGGTGGACACGTTCGTTGTGTCGAGATGGAGGCAGCCGGACTCATGGACAATTTCCCATGCATTGTCATTCGAGGGATTTGCGATTATGCAGATTCACATAAAAACAAAATCTGGCAAGAACATGCAGCAGCTGTCGCGGCAGCATTTGCCAAAGAACTCCTAGGTTATGCACAACCAAGCGACGTGATACAAGAACGCACAGCAAAAGATCAGATAGGCAAAGAAGTAAAGAGCATTAAAAAGGGCGTAGATCAAAGTGAGTTCAGTTTTTCTAGAGTTACATTTGTGCCTATATATAACTTATGGATAATGTGTAGTTCATCAGTACCTCATTAACGATGAGGATAACAAGATTATTAACTGGTTCACACTCATCGATCATGGTGCGCAGCACAGCGATTACTTACATCAACGTCAAGCAGGAACTGGCCAGTGGTTACTCGAATCTCAAAAATATCAGAAGTGGATACAAACGCCCCAAAAAACATTATTCTGTCCAGGTATCCCTGGCGCTGGCAAAACAATTCTCGCATCTGTTGTAATAGATGATATTGAAAGTAAATTTAAAGGCGATGGTACTGTCGGAATTGCATATCTCTACTGTAATTTCCGACGTAAAGATGAACAGAAAATCAAAGACCTGCTATCAAGCATCCTTAAACAATTAAGCCGCAGTCAACTTTCTTTACCAAAGATATTAAGAGATCTTTATGAGCAACATTTCCACAAGAATACACGACCATCAGTTGACGAGATTATACGATCCCTTCACTCAGTTTCTGCAATCTACTCGAGAGTTTTCATTATCATCGATGCCCTTGACGAGTGCCAAACTTCCGATGGCTGCCGGGAAAGGTTGCTTACTGAGATATTTCGTCTTCAAAAAGACCAGAAGGCGAATATTCTTGCCACTTCACGGTTCATTCCGGAGATCGCCGACAGGTTTCAAGGTTGTGAGTCTCTGGAAATCCGTGCAACTCAAGACGATGTGAAAAGATACTTGGAAGGACATATAGACCACCTACCAGGGTTTATTCGACAGGATCCGGAATTACAAGATGAAATTACAACCCAAATCTCAAAGGGGGTTGATGGCATGTATGTTCACCATCGGGACAGTTTTTATAGAAAAAGAGGCTCACTAGCATCCAGGTTCTTACTAGCGCAGATCTATCTTGACTCCCTTGATGATAAACTGACAAAAGCTGCTGTGAAGAACGCCTTGAAGGAATTTCAGGATCGAGGTCAGAACTCAACCGAAAGCAAGAAGATCGAGATACTATCTGTTGCCTACGAAAAGGCCATGGAGAGAGTCAATGGACAGAAGAAAGGTCGTAAAGACCTTGCAATCCAAACATTATCATGGATTACATGCGCAAAACGACCACTACGAACGGTAGAACTTCAACACGCACTCGGAGTAGAAGTTGGTAAACCACAGCTTGACCAGAATAACCTCCCAGATGCCAAAGATTTAGTATCGATATGTGCTGGATTGGTTACAATCGACGAAGAAAATAACGTCATCCGCCTAGTGCATTATACCACTCAAGAATACTTCGAACGAACACAAGAAAAATGGTTTCCGGATGCCCAACTAAATATCACGATTACGTGTTTCACCTATCTTTCATTTCGAGTCTTCGAAAGCGGTCGTGCTCGATCAGACGAGGAGTTCGAAGCACGTCTCCAAACAAACTGTCTCTACAACTACGCTGCTCATAACTGGGGGCACCATGCATATGGAATCTCGAACATTCCAGATATGATCTCATTCTTTGGACGAAGCACCATGGTCGAGGCTGCAAGCCAAGCTTTGTTAGCCTCGAAAAGATTTCAAGACGACGCAGGGTACAGTGATAGACCTCCACTTGACATGACTGGATTGCATTTGGCAGCTTATTTTGGTCTGAAAGAAGTAATACTTGTTTTATGCGATCAATACAACGTGGATGTAAAAACTAGTACAAATCAGACGCCATTATCGTGGGGAGCTAAGAACGGACACGAGGCTGTAGTTCAGCTGCTCCTCACGAATGGTGCAGCGATCGAGACGAAAGATGACCTTGACGGACAGACGCCATTATCGTTAGCAGCTGAGAGAGGGCATGAGGCTGTAGTTCAGCTGCTCCTCACGAATGGTGCAGCGACCGAGACGAAAGATAGTTATGGCCAGACACCATTATCGTTGGCAGCTGCGAGAGGGCATGAGGTTGTAGTCCAGCTGCTCATCACGAATGGTGCAGCGATCGAGACGAAAGATAGTTATGGCCAGACACCATTATCGTTAGCAGCTGAGAACGGACATGAGGTTATAGTCCAGCTGCTCATCACGAATGGTGCAGCGATCGAGACGAAAGATGACCGTTACGGACAGACGCCATTATCGTTGGCAGCTGTGAACGGACATAAAGCTGTAGTTCAGCTGCTCATCACGAATGGTGCAGCGATCGAGACGAAAGATAGTTATGGCCAGACACCATTATCGTGGGCAGCTAAGAATAGAAAAAAGGCTGTAGTTCATCTGCTCCTCGCGAATGGCGCAGCATCGAGACAATAGATAATCCAGGTGTTACTCCACTTCAATGAGTTTCATTCAACCACATTCAGAAATAGAACTGATTTTCACTCGACCATGGAGTGAGCTGTTATTCCCAGAGACTATGGAACCCAGTTATTGGTTTTCGAAGTAAGCCGATATAAAATATATAATCACCATAAACTGAGTATAATTCAACAGCTCTCTTTAACATTCCTTTTTTCTTCTTCTTAAATCTCTATAAAAGATAGGACCTGGGGTTAACTATTTATTTACAGTGCAATTTACTAATTCATTCCCATGATTCACTACAACTTACAGATTAAAGAGAAAAAGCGCTGTTGGTGCCGCCAGATTTGGCTGGCGTCACAATGGCGTGTACCGGTGTTTTTACGCCAGTCTACATCTCGTTGCGGGTTTGGCTCTACATACTTGATATGTCATTGCGTTTTCTCTAGCCGTCCTTCATATTGTGAGAGTTGTGCTTACAAACGGCCAGTGCATATGATCAGGCGTTTGCACTACACCAAGGCCTGATGACTAGGTGGAAGTAGCCGCAGGTACTGGTAACTCTGTGCAGTTCTCTCACATCAGCTTAACTTGACATATACCGCTCAAGTGTAGGTAATCCAATTAGTTTCGTATAGTCCTCGCGTGGGACTAGAGAATGTACATAGATACCTAGATACCTGGGTAGCTAAGGAGAAATGTGGAAGAATACCTACATAGGTCCCCTGATCACGTGGAAAACAGACAACTCACCGCATCCTTGCTAGCCCCGCATCACCACGTTGAGTAGCACACACTCAAAGCTGCGCTTGCTCAGTGCTAGCAAGTCTGTCGTTGGTATAAGGTTTAGCTTCCGACATCTCTGAATATGGCTGCTCTCTATCGGACTCATTCCGTTTGGATGGGTCAGCCTGATTTGCGATCTGTTGGCGTTGATAGGCCACAGACGTGGAATGGATCAAACGCTGAGAAATTGACTGTAGGTCTGGCTCAAACAAGAGTAACTCGCCAAGCAAGCCACAATGAAGCATCCATACCAGCCGTTGGGGTGCCTCACATTTTGCACAACACAAATATCGATGAAAATAAAGCCCGAATGCGCCGCCTCCCCACCCAGCTCAGCAAGATCAAGGCCAAGTTAGACGCCGTGAAGCCACGTGAGCCATTCACCGTACCGAACCAGCTACAGCGAAAACTTTTCAACGCATGGTTAAATATACTGCTGCTTTAGTTGTCTGTTGGCATAGTACTGCACGCTATTCGAGGTGACTCGGTTGAGACCTTTGCAATCAACTTTCTGGCGTCTCTCCCTATTTAAGCCCTGGCACAGGTAGGCCTCGACGAAATCTCTCTGCGGTGGGAGATATTTATGGGGGCTTACTATATATATCTACCGCGTATGAATCTCTTTACGGCTCGCCTGGAAACAAATATCTGATCCTGGACTTAGCAATATCGCCCAACTCATATCCTGCATCCTGCTACTCCGCAATGGAGAGGTCACTCTTTTGCAAACATCTCTCATCGGTGGCATATTGTCCAATATCCTCCTCATCCTCGGTTTAAGTTTCTTGCTGGGGGTTTCGAATCTAATGGTGCAAAATTATAATGTCATGTCAGCAGGCGTGACATCAAATCTCCTCTCTCTGTCTGCCACGAGCCTCCTTATCCCCTCTGCATCCAAGTTACTGGGCCAATTCTCGGAGGACAATCTGATCAAACAATCTCGGAGCTCCTCATTAATTCTCATTGCCGTATACAGTCTATTCCTCTTCTTTCAGCTCAAAACTCATAGCATGCTGTTCGGAGAGCCGTCGCGAAAGAACGAGAAATTCGCTCTCGGCCACGCTCTCGGAAACGTGCAGCGCATAATCTACTACAATCTACGTACATCGTTGGAGTGGGACTAGTAATGCCAGGCGCTGTTGCTTTTCCACCAGTATACGATATTGATGTCAATAATGAAGATGACGACGACGACGAAGAGCGGCCTCCTGAGCTCCACCTCTCAATCGCTTTCTTCATGTTCGTTACATGTAACATAGCACTTTTCTTCATTATTGACTATGTCATCAACAGTGTAAATTCGCCCACTACGAAGGCCAATTTATCCAAGTCTTTTATTGGTTTGATCCTGCTACCTATTCCAAACTTTGACCTCGGCACTGTCATCTCCGCTACAAAAGACCAGATGGATATTGTCATACAGTTCACTTTTGGTAAATGTCTGCAGACATCGTTGTTAGTCACGCATTTTCTCATCTTGCTGGCTTGGTGGACGGGCCTTCCAGCAGTTACTCTGGCAATTGACGGGTTCGAGATCGTCAGCTTATTCGCTGCGATATTGCTGCTGAATTTTGTTGTCTCGCGGGGAGAGTGTGCTTGGTAGGTGCTTCTAGTTCCACGATTTGGGAGCCGGACCGACAAATATTACAGACAGACTGACAGAAAGGGATGCAGGAATCAAGGAATTCTCCTTTTGGCTGATTGGAGTCTGATCGCCATCGCGGCATTCTTCACAGACTAATTATTTTTGGTTTCTCTCTATCCTACACTACTGCTTGAATATTGAGATCGGAAAGATATGTAGCCAGTTCATCCAGGCACACACCACACGATTTAAAAGCGCTGAAAATGCTATGCTATATTCTAGACCAGCCCCCATCATCAAATCTTGCGGCGCTTGAATCCCAATTATTCAGTATCTGATCCACAAGCCGCCCCGCCAGCTCGTATTAGCTTGCCCCTATGCAGCATGTGAGATCAATAGCTTTTTACAGCACGCAAAAATCAAGGCTGATAGAGGGGAGCGGAGTGGAAAAGAAAATAAACAGTATAAGATTGGTGGTTTGGGACGGTGGCTGTCTTGTATATGGTGAGGTCCTTTACAATTTGCAAACTCGGGCGAACCGTGCAATTCTTTTTTTCTTTCTCTGTTGTATTTGTCCCAACTCATTTAGAGGTGACTCTCAACGACTGGTGTCTTCTCCATATTTGTGCCCTCTGTTTTCATCCTTTTCGAACTGATGTGCTGGCAGATGATTTGCTGGGAAGCAGAAACCAGCGTCACCGAATAAGGTGTGCTGCAGGAGAAAGATAAAACACTACAGTGTAGATCATGCACATATACGAGCCTGCAGGTCATGCTCCAAACATCCTTGCTCATGGGTGGGATCTGAGTGCTGCGCCTTTATCTCAACCATGCCTGTGCTGCCGTACTGTCAATCACCTCTTCTTATCTCCAGCAGAATCTAGCGCTAGAACAGGGTATTTTGCGAAAATATACATGTCCAAATATCAGCGTCTTTCAGAAACACATCCAGATCGTACATAGTGGTCACCGAGGTAAAGAATTCCGCATGCTACCTCTCCGCTGCATCTACTCCGAGCGGGGAACTTGATGCAACTATCCACTGACGCATTTTCAGACCAACATCGCCTAGAACTAGGCTCAAGAGAAGAAGTATGGAGTCTGCAGAACCCTTCCATGGAGGTCTCTCGCAGTCACTGCTTGCCATTACTGCTGTGATCGGAGTGATTACATTTGTTTCTATGACCATCTTTAAGGCAATCAAGTCATCCGACAACGACGCGCCGAGGAAGCTCTTAAAGTTTCCCGTCATAGGCGACCTACACAAATCACCCATCGACAAGCCACTGCTCAACTGGGATGGATGGGTACGGCAGCATGGCCCACTGGCAACGACACGACTGTTCGGTATCATGCCGATGGTTGTTATCAACACATCTGAGGTGGCGACAGAGCTTCTTAGTCGGCGCAGTCAGTGGTATAGCAATCGCCCACCAGCTGTGACCATGGAGATGATCACCGATGCTCAGCCAGGGAAGAGCAAATTCACACTACTCCATGATTACGATAGCCAGTTGAAGCTGCACCATCGGTTGCTTTCCCAGAGCCTTGGTGCTATTGCCGCACCGAAGTATCAGCCATTGATAGAACTCGAAACGCATCAGCTGCTCAAGGATATCATGGAACTAGCGACTCAAAATGGAGGCAGTGCGACAACGACGAACATATACATCCCATTGGAGCGCGCCCAGTCAAGCGCGATACTGGCGCTGCACTACGGCCTACGTATCCCTGGATGTGACGCACCGATACTTCATGAGATAATCCGAATTCAGCAGCGAGTGACATATCTCGCTGCCAATCCCGGCCTGCCGGACTTGATCCCGCCGCTGCGCCATCTCCCTGCGGCTTTGTCTCCCTGGAAGCGCTCAGCAGATGAGATCTACCACACGCAACTCGAGCTCTACACTCGGCTGTACAATCACGGCAAGAGCGCCCCAGGCTGGAACGCTACGAAGCAGGCCCACAGCGCGGCCGAGAAATATGGCGACTCCGATCGGGGAGGTGATTTCGACACCGACCTCGCGTTCTCGCTGGCAACCTCGGTCCAAGGCGGCATGGAGACGTCGCCGCGCCAGCTTCTGTGGCTTTTCGTCGCGGGTCTCGCGTACCCCGGGTGGTGGACCCGCGCGCAGGCCGTCATCGACGCCGCTGTGGGTCGGGCACGCCTCCCGCAATTCACGGACCGGGCGGCGCTCGCGTACGCTGACGCCGTGGCCCACGAGGTGGTACGGTGGAGGCCCATTGCACCGGCGGGCATACCGCGGCGTGCGGACAGGGATGACCGCCTGGGTGACGTCAAGATCTCCAAGGGCACGACGGTGCTCACGAATGCGTGGGGGCTCGGGCGCGACGCGGCGGTCTTCGATCCAGCGCTGGGTGACGTGCACGATTTTGTCCCAGAAAGGTGGCTAGTTGGAGGCAAGGATTGCGACGGTGAAGGTAAGGAGAAGCTGAGGACTGACTTGCCCCAACCTGCATTTGGATACGGAAGAAGAATGTGCTTGGGTAAGAAGTTCGCTACAGACTCGCTGTTTCTGCAGGTAGCCAGAATCCTGTGGGCTTTCAATCTCGAGCCCATTGACGAAGTTGATCCATGGTCTATGGAAGTAGTGGGCTTCATGACAGCACCCAAAGCCTTTGAATTCAGGTTGACGCCCAGAGGCCCTTGGGTCAGTGAAGTTATCGCACGAGAGTGGCAGGCGTTGGAGTCGGGTTTGAGTGACCTCCCAACTAGCACTTTGGAGATCAAGGTTTGAGCTATCCTTCTGTCACTTTTATTAAGATGGAATGGAGGTTTTATTTCCGAACGTCGGGAATTTTGGAGAGGCTATTTTGACCAGCTATGAAGAGCACGATAATGAGGTATACTATCCGGATGTTACAGATTGTACTGGCCATGCCATAACATCCGCTTTGTGAAGGAATTTGCGTACACTACTCAGCCCCATTGCTGCTATCATGAACAACATGTATTTAAATATATAAGAAATCACAGATTGAACGATTATCAGAACCCAAACGCACAGATGGTTAGATATGTTCGACTCAATTTGGGTAGAGCAAAGTCCAGCGTAACGGAGTATTGGTATTTGGAGTGATGAAAGCTTTTACTGACCATTAGTGACGCAGAGTGCCAACCGTTCCATTTTCAAAGTTTTATTGGGGCTATGCTCAATTGTGACTGTTACATCAGACCCAGGTCGTTGAAAATAAGCTTAATCTGGTTACAATGTTGGTTAGCTACGGATCAATGAAACTATACACCAAAAGCGTAACTAGCGACATAGAAATCGGAGATACCTACATGGCTATCGGAGTTGAATCTTCATCTCTTATAAATCCGATTTGAAAGATGTAAACTGCTTTTCTAATCCATATTTTCTCCTAGTTCTTGAGACCACAAATACGTTACCCTAGTGCCTGCTGTAAAAATACCTTCTCAAGAACGACCTACACGGAAAATACGAGTGTTGTAGGCCGCGATCAATCTAGTAACTTTACCACGTACACACAGCACTTTGACATTCAGTCAATCAGTCCCTCGCTGAGAGACCGGGTCATCGGAAATGGCACCACAACTCCTCGTACCTCAACTTTCACACTACATGCCCACTCACACCCACACCGCAGCTGTTGTGCTCCAGACATACCAAGCCATCGCCGACCTCCACACGCCAAAGGACGGCCCCAACCTTACTGCGCTGCTCACAGGAAACTACAACCTGGCACTCAACGCCGCCCAGCTCCATACCCGTGGTTTCGGCACATATGTTCCAACGGCCGCTGCTGCCGCAGTCCGAAGCTTCGATCTGCAAGACTTGTACTATGTCATGTGCGTGTTGGCCCTCGTTGTCTTCATGCTGACAGCTATGACGGTCATGGAGATGCGTTTCAGGCGCCAGCAAAATAGGCAAGACAGAATGGCTGCTGCAGAGTATGCGCAGCTGATTTAGTTCTGAGGAAGGAGAACTTGTGGAATGGGAAAAAGAAGCAAGGTACGATAGGATTTTTCTTTGTGATGAACGAATCTCAAAGTTGTTATCCGCACGGAAGTCATTAGAAGCAAGAGGCAGATGAGTTCATTGCATACATTGACCACAACAGAGGGACAACTTGTACACAGGGACGAACGAAGTAAACTTCTGTCGAAGGTACCTGTGAACATCTTGGGCTATCTGGGGTTGTCCAGTGTGGCTAGTACATCATGACCTTAGCATAGTTGACGTGGGTTCAATAAATTAATTATGTTTATTACGAAGGCTAAAACGTGTAGCCAGTGAGCAAAACGTATTAAATGGCTTGGATGTGTTTTGTTATTATATTGTAGCCATCCCAACTAGAAAGCAGAACATGGAGTAAATAGGCCACGATGTACGATATTTCCTCTTCTATGGTTTAAGTTACTGCTGATATGGCTCAGTTTGTCGTGAGATACACCTACAATGAATGCCGTCCCAGGTCATAATTCTATTATGCCTCATAGATTGGCCCGGCACACTCAGAGACGCATGACCAGTCTCCACCGGACAATTAACTAATCAGTTTCATTACAGTGTAACATTTTCCATACGCTTTCAGGATAGTGTTTTGTGCTTCCTTGCCTTTTCCCACATGCTCCGACTGTGACGAAGTTCCGATAGCGGTTTTTTTTTTACAAATCATATCCACATATATCATAGAGATACTACGGGCATAGAATGGAGAGTTGGGAAGGCAGTGCTGGGAAAAAGTTGCACCTGCCTCGGATCTAGTTCTGAGACCAAATTACTCAACTTCGGAGCATTGGTAGGGATTAGGGGAGGGTCCATTACGGTGCTACCAAATGCGAAGACAGGGAAAAGAAAAAAGGTATAGTTCCACTGCATGGCTAGTATATGACGTCGTCTTGAGGCTGAAGTATCTATCGACGGTTGCATGTCTTGGCATAACTTTGTTTTCTCAGATGGCGTGCGAAGAGGTAGCCACGGTTGGGATGCTTGTTTCAGCCGTCGACGATCTCTCGGCCTGGTGATGGTTGAGTGGGACTATCGTGAGCCAGTGCGGACTCGTGGGTGGCTCTTTGTCCGACCTTCCAGATTGGGTATGCAGGAGGCTTACCAAATTCTCGAGGCCCTCGTGGAAGTGCCGGTGGCCCACCACACGCATACAACCCTTTGCTGGGTAAATGCCGGATGGACACTTCGGGGTTCAGGTTGCAGTCGAGAGAGCTGAGACCGGAGCAACGTGACAATATATTCGATGGTAGACCCCGTCCATCAGCGATTGTGCTGGGAGCGATTAATGGGCCAGCGCGGACTACGTTCTATACACTTTTGGCACATCATTCTATACGAGCTCTTGGCAAAACACAACGTCGCAATTCCACACGAGGAAAGTCTAGATCAGAATGGTGCAAGGGACCAGAGTCGAGGTGTAGCAGCGATGTAGACACGAGAAGATTTGGTATCACGCCTTTGACCTATCCACCGCCACAGCAAGAATATAATCTACTGCAGCTCTAACTATACTCGGTTGAGACCACTTCCTGAGCCTAAAATAGAAATCATCCCATCACTAGAGGGCTTGTAATAAAAGCTACTGAGTTAGAAGCGCCCACGAAGTTCAAGAGAACAAAAAAAAAAACCGATTCAATCTAATTAGATTGACCATCAGTGGATACTCTGGCTCGCTATCCGGTAGATTAGAAGGGACATTAGAGTGCCAATAGAAGAAGAGGAAACAAAGAAAGCTTGTTTCATCGGCACTTTTGGTGGCGAATTACGGATTAATATCCTTCTGTGCAATTGGACTCAGCGTCGGCAGCCAGAGTTTCCTACTTTTGAAGTCGTCGCCGGCCCCTCAGTTTCAATTCCCCAGTGTGCGCTGCATGAATCCCTATGCACTTCCGATCTTGGCAGCCAGGCCCCCTGTCCATGATCTGCATCAACCCCTTGTGGGTACCTGAGGCCACCCCTTCCAGCCCGCGTTCCGCGTGTTCTTTAGACTCTAGGGTTGACACCTTCCGCAACTGGCCGGGAGGCCACCCTTCTACTCACATGTGAGGTAGGGTGGGAAGATCACACCCACACAACGTGGAGAGCGCAGCATCTGCGGATTACAGCTCGGGTGTTTAACCTGCACAGCTACCTTGCCATATCCTTTAAGCTTCCAGGGGGGTGGTCCCTAACCCCCCATGACCGGGACAGATCTGCCCTCGGTGGGTACCGGCTAGTTGACTTGCTTACAACAGCTTAGTACCGGATCTGGCAGTCCCCAGACATCGCCTTGCTCATTGGCCCATCGTACCGAAAGGCTGATGCCCGCCAGACGACTGCCCAATTAATCTGCCGCAGAGCCTTCTGGCAGGCACAGGGCACTAGCACGCGCAGCACGCAAAGCTGCGTGTGCTCGACTTGGGCCATAGCAGCCGGTATTACACCTATCTCACTCTCCTTCGGTGGCGCTTTTCTTTCGTCTGAGCTTCCTCCTCCCCAGATAACTATTGTGTCGACTTGAATTGGGAAGGTATGAGGTCCTTCACCCCCGAAGTTAATTAAATTGATGTACGGGAGGACCGGCTGCAGCGGGCTTCATGGTAGTACATACCAGGAAGCCTGCGGACCCCAACTGGATCACAACACAGGGTCTACCCAATGATTGCCTTCGCCTCGGGTTCTCCTCCGCGCGTGTGTAATATGGAATTCTGTAGGGACCAGGATGCCGCCTACTCGAAGCAGTCGTGAGATAGTCGTCCCAAGCTTGGCTTATGAACTATAAAGGCTTGGCCATGTCCATCCCCCCTCTTGCTTGGCTATCTGATTCGGGAACTTCCAACCTCAAGTGTTCTGACTCTTATCCACTCCCTCCCTTGGCATTCATTCGTTGCATAATCACTCTCACCAGCTGATTTCTGAGCCTAAACTCCCTGGAGGAAAATACGAGCTTCTATCCTTTTTTTAGCAAGAAAGTAGAAAGAAAAAACAAGAAAACACTACCCGTCATAATGAAGTGGTCCACCGTCCTTGGCGCCGTTGCCTGCGCCGGAGCCGTCTCCGCCGCTCCCAACACCAAGTACCGCCAGGAGCGTGCTGCTGCCAGACTTGAGCGCCGCGCCCAGCGCAACGGCTTCATGCAGCCCGACGAGGATGTCGCCACCCTCGACACTGGCAACGGCACTTACCACGTCAGCTACTCTACCAACTGGGCCGGTGCCGTCCTGGTCGGAACTGGTTACAGTAAGTAGTCACTTGGCCTTCACGTCCCATTCCCTTGGCGGGATGCTTGTCATGGGGAGACCCTGTACCATCTCTCGGCATGCTTGGCCATGCAGGAGAGATCTTCCCCCCTTGGCAAGAAAACAGATCGCCAAGGGATCTCTTGGAAGAAGATGAAAAAAAGCTTGAGCATCGCTAACTGACAATTATCATAGACGCTGTCACTGCCACCTTCGTTGTCCCTACCCCCAAGGCTCCCACTGGTGGCAGCGCTGCCAAGTCTTACGCCGCCTCTGCTTGGTATGTTCTATTTCTTTCATCTCTCATATACTCGGCTTGGCCTTTGTATAGTCTTGTTACGATCTAAAGCAGGGGTAAATAGACCGTGATTGCTAAACAGAATTTTTCTTATAGGGTTGGTATTGACGGTGACACTTGCACCACTTCCATTCTCCAGACTGGTGTTGACTTCACCGTCGAGGCAGGCCGCAGCTCTTTCCGTGAGTCTACCCTCCCAGATACTCTCTTCCTATTTCGAATTTCGTAGTTAGAGAGAGGTGTCTAGTCGCTGACCTGAGTTTTGCTTTGCTCGCATGAACAGAGGCCTGGTATGAGTGGTACCCCGCCTACGCCTACAACTTTGAGCTCGCCATCGAGGCCGGCCACACCATTGAGATGACCGTCACCGCCACCTCCAAGAGGACCGGCTCCGCCGTTATCAAGAACACCTCCACCGGCAAGAGCGTCACCCACACCTTCACCTCCCAGACCAAGTCCCTCTGCGAGACCAACGCTGAGTGGATCGTCGAGGACTTCGAGGAGGGCAGCTCCCTCGTTCCCTTCGCCGACTTCGGCTCCGTCACCTTCCAGGACGCTGTCTACAACAGTAAGAATTCCACCACTTTCCCCCCTCATCCCCCCACACTCAATTGCTTTGGTCAGAGACAGCATTTGCTAACATCTTTCTTTCTTTCACCTCTACAGCCAACAAGGCTCCCACTGGTGCTACCATCATCGACCTCCGCCAGTCCGGCAAGGTTCTCACCGAGACCACCGTCTCCGGTGACACCATCAAGGTCACCTACGTCTAAGTTTCTCTCTAGCAATACAACCGTCTTGAGACGACTCCGTGCGCCTCTGGGCCCCGCCTTGTGCATTGTGGATTTTCGGCTGCTAGCAGGAAAGCACAATTTGCACGGCGGGACAGGATGATGTTTCGGGGAACCAGAGAATTCTTGTATATAACTGATCGCAAATCCTTTTTATTTTTTTCTTCCCTCTTCGAAAGATGCTGGGGCTCCGTTAGCACAGCTTGTAAATTCATAGTGGTGTGGAAGGGCTCGAAGCTTACGATATAGTCTGCTGTACTCTCGTTTAAGCACGACCGTTTATGACCTAAATCTAAAGAATGTCATATCTACCCTAGAGCTTTGAAAAATTGATAATCGCTCGTTCTTCTTGCGACTTTGGAAACATCCCCCCCCCAGTTTCTGGTTCTCCTACTCTGGGTGTTTCACATTTGTTCTCGTAACTCGGGGTTTGATATCCTACGGTATAATTATGGAATGCCCAATTGGCAAGATCTCGGCGTGTCCTTTTATATAAAACCAAAATAATTCCAAGTTTACGTTCAATCATTTATGTATGTATGTATATATGTTGGGTAAATATTCTACACAAACCACCATAGCTATAAATAATATTTTCTTTTAGATTACCTTGGCGTTGGAGTCCTTGTACTCTCCCAACTTGAACAGCGCCTTGGCGTTCTCCCGACCAATCTTCAGGCGGTCCCGCGTGTTCATCTCAGCGTTGTCGAACCAGTCGCAGGCGTCATTGAAGTGCTCGAAGGGGTAGTCGACGGAGAAGAGGATGCGGTCGGCGCTGACCTCGCTGACGCAGAAGTTGAGGGTGGTGGTGGAGAAGTGGCCCGAGGTGGTGATCCAGAAGTTCTCGTTGAAGTACTCGCGGATGGTCTTCTTGCAGTCTAGCCCCAGCTGCTTCTTGCGGTCCTCGAACCAGTGGTTGATGCGCCACATGTCGAAGGGGATGCGCTCGCCCAGGTGGCCCAGGATGACCTGCGCCTTCGGGTGCCGGTCGAACACGCCGTTGGTCACCATGCCCAGCGCGTGCAGGCTCACGCCGTGCGCGAACGACAGCGGCGGGCCGACCAGCCACTGCCGGTCCTTCCAGAGCTTCTCGAAGACCACACCCGTCGGGTTGCGTGGGTGCAGGTACAGCGGCACATCAAGCTCCACCAGCGCCTCCCAGAACACGTCCCACTCGGGCTGATCGTAGAAGATGTAGCCCTCACCGTCCTCGCCGGAACGTTGCGTGTCGTTGACGAGCGCACCCTTGAAACCGTACTGCGTCACTGTCCGGCGCAGCTCGGCAGCTGCCTCGGCAGGATTGTGCATGGATAATGTCCTGAGCAACGCGTCTCATGTTAGCAAGGGAATAAATCCACCATCATTTGAAGATACCGTATATTTGGAAGGGTGGTGAGAAAATGGGGAGTGCCTTACGCGAATGCACCGAAGCGATCCGGGAAGTCCTTGATGTTCTCAGCCGCATAGTCGTTAATCTCAACTGCCAAAGCTTGAGCCTCGACAGGATCGGTGATATCTTGGACTCCGGGAGCCGTGTAGGAGAGGATAGTGTACCCCACACCATACTTGTCTGCGTGCTTCAGACGGATATCTGTCAGGTCCTGTATCTCCTTGACATGTGTCTCGGGCTCGGTGCTAAAGAGTCCCGCCCACCACCTAGTCTTCTCCTCTAGGCGGGGAAGCGCAAAGGCCTCTTCGAGGATAACTTTGCCAAGCATTTTGGGTGTCGGAACAGTGTTGGTGGTTCTGTTAAGGTATAAAAATGAAGTTGCAGGCAATTAGACTGATCTATATTTTGGGGGAATGGCTTGAGAACATGGGTATTAAAGAACTATCTCCCCTTTCCCCATGGGGACACTTATACATGTCTCATCGCATCGTAGCTATGGTAATACCCGAAAAGCCATGGCGGTGCTGTATGGTACTGACACCCGCAATCTCTGCCGCCAGCCGCCTGGTTGAAACAGCCGCTCACTACCGCAGCACGTCTGTTATCCGACACTTGTCACGTAATGCACCTTGTCGGCTACGGTACCACGTGAGCCAACATGTCTAGGCTGGTGTCTCTACAGGCCTAGTGGCCTCCAGCCACGATCATCTGCACCCCCCATGATCTTTGCTTGTCCCCGCCCGCCCTCTTTTTGCTGCCGGAACGGCGGAAGTAGCGGGACGGAAATATGCAGCTTGTGCGGGGGAAAGATCCACAAGGGCGGCACTTAGCACTGACTTGCGTCAGGAACCAGCACTAAGATGTTGAATGCAGCTCCACTGCTAGTGTCTGCTAGCGGTTGTGTCGGCAGCTGGGAGCGGAAGTGAGCTCTCGGTTGTCAGGGGGAGGGGGATAATTCTTGATCCTTCATGTTTGCTTGAGCTGTTTTCAAAACGGATTAGAGAACTGGTACGTAACTTTACTCAGTTATCCTGGACCAAGGGTTATCCTGTGCTTCCACCCTGCAAAGACCAACTGGTGCTGGTGCGTAAGCTGTTCTCAATCTGTCTCACAACCACACCGTCGAGATGCCGTTCCTCGAGGTAAACGGAAAGCGTCTCTTTTACCACAAAACCAGCGCGGAGAAAGTCTCCAAGCCGGGCAGTAACCTGTCTGTTCTTGCGATTCATGGGCTGGGATCTACTCATTCTTTCTACCTCCCAGTCTTTCGCCAGCTGGCGGAAGCCGGCTTCACATGTTATGGATATGATACCTATGGTATGTAGTTTGTTGCTCAATACCATGTAAGATGCAAAATTCGGTTATAGAGATTCTGAAAACAGTGATCAAATATAGGTAGTGGGCACTCTGTGCTATCTGACAACGCTGAGCAGAGCGTGGGATCCATGTCGGATGATGTTCTGGGCCTCATGAGCAAACTTGGTTTGACTGCCAAACAGACCATACTGATCGGCCATTCTATGGGTGGAATGGTGGCATGTCAAGCTGCAACCCAACATCCATTTGCCGGGCTGGTGCTCCTAGGTCCTGTCCATCCTAGCCCAGCAGCGGCAGAAGTGTTCTCCAAGCGCATCCAGATAGTGCATGAACGTAAGAACCTCTGGCATATTTACACGAATAAATAACTTCTATTGGTTCTTTGGGCTAAAATAAACCCCATTTGATTTTACAGAAGGAATGGAAGCCATGGCAGACACCATCCCTCGTGCAGCCACGGGTTCGAGGTCGACGGCGACCCAACACGCATGGATCCGCTCCCTGCTCCTCTCCCAGCACCCAGCTGGATACATATCCTTATGCAATGTGATCGCAAAAGCTAATCCCCCTGAGTATCAAAGAATAACAAGCCCTGTCTTGGTCGTTGCAGGCGCTGAGGACAAGTCAGCGCCACTAGCAGGTTGCCGGGCTATTCTTGAAAGGTATGTGTTTTTCTATGTGGGCATGAGCCTTTAAACACCAAACTAATCTTTCCAGCTGCAAACCGGATGTCCGCACAAGGATTGAAGTATTGGATGGTATGGGCCATTGGCACTGCGTAGAAGCACCGGATGCGGTTGGCAAACTAATCGTTGAGTTTGCTCACGAGGTGCGGGAGCCAGGGGCAGTATGAAGTGTGGGAAAATGGTAAGAGACGGAACGAGTTCATTACTTAGGTAGTAGAGGTACCATTATGTGCATAAAATTCTATGGCCGTCTTGTCTATGGAGTTCTCAATTTGCCATGTCCTGTAGGATCGGTTAATAGTGGTAACGCTTAGGGTTAGCTGAGCGTTTCAAGGGGATACGAACCAAATAGACTTGATAGAAAGTAAATCTCCACTTCCCATCACCCTCGCTCTTTTGCAAAATGGCCCGGCCTGCCCAATCCTTTGCGGAATTGGCCCCGGTCTTCATCTTGTATTCTACCTTGCCGTAGAGCATGACTTCGGATAATTGAGGTGATATGGCAAAGACCTTGTGCACAGTGTGCTTCCGCTCTGCAACGTGTGTCCACATTGATTCTCGGAATGCCTTGATGTCTAAAGGGCGATGATATGCATCAGTGAAAGTTCTCGATATGTTTCCCGGGAGCTTTTGCCTGGATCTGGCTAGGAATGGGTGGTACGAGCCTGCGGTTCCCTGGCTTGTCTTTGAAGCCATGATCAAAGTGGCATCGGCGGTGAACTGGTCCGCATAGACATCGTGGTCCCCTGGAGTATCTGAAATGCGGTAGAACTGCTCAAGGAAACCGTATATGCCGGGGTCAAGGGTGACTGATGGCTTCTCGAAGGTGTATGGCGCAGACATTTTGGGGGGATATTCTTTAACAGATGGGGGTCGAATCAGCAAATCGTGTAGTATGTGGGATGGTAGGTGTGGTACAGCAGAGGTGCGTTGCACTGCATGCTGCGGCTAGGGCGTCGTTCTAAGGGAAAGGGGGTTTAATATAGCGGTTCCGACAAGAGGGGTCAAGGGGGCAAGTATGTGGAGTTCACAGGTGGAGGGTAAACGAAATGGGGGGTTTTACTAGTTGCAGGGTGGCCGTCCGCCCAGGTGTTTTGGGGATTATTGTAGACGGGCGACATTATGACGTGGGAGAGCTCACCAGTGCGTTTACGAATTCCAATTACGACGTGAATGGGACGGCGTGATTATACTGATCTATCAACTTATCGCTCTTTTTCTCAGTGCATTATCCAATACGCCTGTTTATGTACATTGTTAAATCTTCCGACAATCACCGTCGGCTCCAAAGTCCCAAGATGCGTCATCCGACCCATTAGGTCGGCTCGCTCTCTGGAACCCCACTTCGACGCCCCCGATACTGGCGACAGGACTCACCACCATCACGTCGCCTTTGTACTTTTCCGAGTACCAGCGTTCGGTGAGATCTTGACGTGTAAATAAATTGGGGTACTTCTCGCGCATGATCTCCAGCACCGTACCGCTGATCTTATCCACGCTGTGAAAGTGCCGAAGCTTGCCGTATTCTGCATTATCCGTCACTCCCTTCCTGAGGTCGTCTTGCACCTCCGGCGGGTACAGTCCAGCCTTGTACAGCAGCAAATCGTATTGCAGTAGGGAGACCTTGCCGTGCCACGATCCTCCAACCTTCGTGCGGTGAATTAGGCCAGTAAGCGCCGCGATCGCACCCATGCAGCCTGTCCCATAGTCCGAGATGGGGAATGGCGGCACGACGGGTTCTTGCAGGCCCATAAACCTTCCCTGAGACCATGCAAGGCCAGACGCCTGTCCCGATGTCCATATTAGCTCACCACGAGTCACACGAAGCATGCCAGGCTAGAAAGCTACTCGCCGATGAACTTACACAGTCTGCAATCTGCTGCCAACCTCCCCGATTTGCCCAAGTCCCGGCGTACCCAAAGCAATTCTCATTGACGTAGACGACGCCCTTCTTTCTTTTAGATGCCAAGGCTGTAAAGTATTCCAGGCCGAAGCCGAGCTTCTCGATAGCACCAGGACGATACCCGTCCACTACGATATCGGCATCCTGTGCCAGCTCCTGAAATCGCTTCCGCCCATCTTCGGTCTTGAGATCCAGCTCGGCCGTATGCTTGCCCATATTCACATCGACCTGGAAGAACGGCACATCGCTAAGATTCGGGCTCGTGATCTTCAGCACCGTCGCGCCGTACTCAGCAAGAATGCGGGTGATAGTTGGTCCGGCAATGATTCGGCACAGCTCCAGCACCTTGATGCCAGCAAGCGGCCGTTTGCTCCCAGGATCCGGAAGAGGCGTAGGTGGCGTTGTTATTTCCTCTTCAAGCTGCGTTACCGACCACGGGGTCAGCTGCCAGGCCACCTTACCCTAGAAGCAACACATGTTAGCTCACCTCGTCCATAAACTGGGAAGAATGCAATTGGCTCCCCAAAAGCGACGTACGTGGTCCTTTCGACGAAACTCATTGTGCTTTAAAACTGGAACCCCTGCTTGTCCATTATCCTTGTTCAATTTCTCCAGATCGTACACCGTATACTCTTTGACTCTATCCCCAATGAACTTGGCGATCTTCTCTTGCGACCCGGCGGCAAGCTCTGGTTCATGGGAATTCAGTCCAATCATTTTCAAAGTTGTACTGGCTTCAAGTGACCCGTGAATATGATAGTACTCGCCGGGCGTCTTTGTCTCGTACATATTGGCTGACATGCGGCGGTAGGGATCCGACTGAGCCTGTTTTAAGTCGGTGTCTGGTACATGGTTCACCTATTAGCCTCCCTTTCACATCTCCCGTAAACATCCAATGGAGATGCTTTCACCTTTCAGTAAATTCTTGGGCTTGTCATCAAGCTTTCCATAGCCTCCTACGGTAGCCAAGTAGGTCTGGAAGAGAAATGCCGTGGTCTTCTCCAAGTCGATGACGATGGGCCTTTTGACATCTTCACCGCACTTCAAATCAGCCAAGGCAGCTGCTGCAGCTGCCTCCAGAGCCTTCAATGCCGCGGTTGTCTCTGTCTCTTTGAATGGTATAGGAAAATAAGGCAGGTCTCGCTCCGCCCTGAACTCAACACTGCCTAGTCGCTCGAGAACAGCGGCCGGCAGAGTGTCATCATCGTCACCAAGAAGCCCGATTAACTTTTCGAGGATCACGTGGGATTCTTTTACAGAAGAGTAATCTAGAGCCATTTTTACAATCTGTGATGTGCAGAGGTTGATCTGTCGAAAAAGTCATGCTACGCTAGCAATAACCGAGACAGGGTGTGTTTAAATGGCTGCTTGTGGGCCATACACCGTAGACGGCAAAGTTACGGTTTCGGGGTAAGCATTCTTCACCTGTGGATAGGCTCCGTTTCCGGACTGGGGAACAACGCAGCTGTTGGTTGCATATATCCGACTCCGTCTTTCCGCAACGCAAGACAATGGGCCAGGTTCACCTTGGGGCAGGTTTAGCTATACTAGCTCGCTTTAGGCTCCTCCACGTAAGTGGTCACATCCGCCCACCCCCACACTAGGCTGGGGTCAATGCCGCCCCGCTAGGGGTGCTCGGCATTGGGTTTCGCCCTATCGTCGTCCCCTCGCTCGGTTGTGCTTTGGCGGATGTCCTCGCGTGGCGAATGGTCAGCAGGCGAGCCTCGATAGTACGCCGGGGAGGGGGGTTGCGAATTCTGGGGAGGGGACGATCTCATGGTGTGGAGCACCGGGCGACGCGACGGCGCTCCCACAGGGATTGCAGGAGAGACGGCGGGCGCAAGTCCCCATTTGCCTGGCGAGCGATGGGTACGAGGCCGCTCACATATCCGACATTATAAATCCACTGGCCTAGGCGCACTTGTCCCACGCCAGAGCAGCTCACATTCCAATTCTCGACCATTGACACAATCGTGACAAGAAAAATGCCGTCCACCGTAGGAGACATCCCCCCCACGAATGGGGCTTTCAAGCCCAAGTATGACCCCAATTTCACAGAAAGCGTCATCCAGGCGACTGGGCCCAAGGCAAACCCGCGGATAGCCAAGGTCATGGGCAGTTTCATCAGGCACATTCATGATTTTGCTCGTGAGGTTGACCTTACTGTGGAGGAGTGGATGATGGGTGTGGATATGATCAACAGAGCCGGTCAGATGAGTAACGACCGCCGCAACGAAGGGCAACTCATGTGTGATGTGATTGGTCTTGAATCGTCAGTTCTTGAACCCCCTCTTCTCCCAGCGATTTCGAATATCATTGAGCTGACCGTCATTCCTAGTCTGGTCGATGAGATCACGGCTAAGCTCCTGGCTGGAGCGGACTACGAGACCACCAAGACGGCCATCTTGGGTCCGTTCTTCCGCCATGACACTCCCCCTACGCCAAATGATGCCAGCATGATCAAGACCATGCCGTCGGACGGCCAAGTTGTCTTCATGCACGGTGTCGTACGGGATGCGGTCTCAGGCGAGCCAATCCAGGGAGTCTCGGTCGACTTGTGGCAGTGCAGTACCAATGGGCTATATGAGCAGCAAGATCCAGACCAAGCTGAGTTCAACTTGCGTGCCAAGTTGACTACCGATGAGAATGGCTACTACGGCGTGTATTGCCTGAGACCAGTCCCCTACCCTGTTCCATATGATGGTAAGCCAAGATGAGAAGTCCACCGTGCATTAACTTCCCTGCTGATGTGACCCTTTTTTTTTCCTTTCACGCAGGCCCCGCTGGCGAACTCCTGCAGCTGTTGGATCGTCACCCATATCGCCCAGCTCACATTCACATCATTGTAAGTCTCAAGTGTGGGTCCTGCCGATAGATACAAGTGGATCAGACTAACCCAATTGTGTATCGTCAAAGGCTGGCAATGAACACTATTCACCTCTGACCACGCAGATATTTGATCGAGAGAGTAAATACTTGGTGGATGACTCAGTGTTTGCGGTCAAGGATGACTTGGTAGTAGACTTCAAGCCCCTTCAGGGCAACTCTCAGGCTTCACTTGAGCTGGTGTACGATATTTCGCTTGCCGCTACCAAGGCATGATTGATTTAGCACACCACCACAATCTCCATGACAAGTACGTAATGCCTGTAGGAGTATGTGGTGTGTGGCTGTAATGTAAGAAATTAAGAACAAGCATGACATTAACCCTTGGGAGGTGCACTATTTCGCTCCCTTCTGTAGATAGAAATGTGAACGTGCTGACATGTAAGCTATGCAGTTCAGCGATTGCATAAAATATGCTTAATTAGCTATGTCGCCTTACTCGTCTTCCACGAGCAGTCCAGGATGTGACAGCCTGAACTTGGTATACCTATCCTAGCACACGCACACTTTGTAAAATGTAACTTCTCAATGCCTACACCGATGGCATTGTTGTATTGTCGGGGGCGCCTGGGTAGGCTCTGACTACTACACAGACCTGCACCAACCACTTGGTCGTCGACAGCGCGCGATCGCAGAGCAACAGACGCTTCAAGCCTGGGAGGGGGTCTAGGCACAGACCCCGTCAGCAGCCACGGCATCCATGGTCGCACTTTACCCCAGCTAACGTTATCCCGGGGCCCCGAGATGTTCGGTGTCGGGGTCGGACCCGCTGTGGGGGTGGTGTCGCATCCGCCACTAAGACAAGCGCCGGCTAATACACCCTTTCTCCTCCGACTTTCTCACACCATGAAGCGGAAGCCGTATATTTAGAGGAGAAGCTGGGTGGTTGCTTGATCATGTCGGCTATTCTGGATCCGCTGGCCCCTCCCTTTTTGATCCGCTGACTGCTTGCGGACATTCGTGGTAGTTGAATCCGACCGACAGGACAACCCAGCAAGTTGTAAAAAAAGGGGCAAGAAAAAGAAAGCAAGAAAATGCCCCGCCGGCTTGTCGGGCCCGAGACCCGCCTGCGGACGGCGCAGGCGTGTGATACGTGCAAGTCGGCCAAGAAGCGCTGCGATGGCAACCAGCCTTGTAATACGTGCTGGAGGAAAGGACTGAGCAGCTCATGTCGATACGCAACCGCCCGGCGTCGGCACCGCCGTAGACTCCCTCTGCCGCATGTGCAGCAGCAGCAGCAGGAACCGGAGGAGTATCATGTGCCACCTTCGGAGGTAATATTGCCCGTCGCAGCGCCGTGGGATGTTGCCAACGCGGGATCACGTCCCTCAGCTGCTGTAGCGCTGAATCGCCCCATAGAGTTACACCGCAGTAGTCAAGATAGCCCCATTGGCAATGGAGAAGATGGTGCAGGTTCACCCAATAAAGAACTCGAAGAGGCAGCGTTCATGTTATCAAGCATGAGTGGCGAGAAAGGTAAGTGAATGTTAACTGTCCAATGTGAAGTAGCCCGGTTGTCCTTTAGCGAATGCTGGCGACTCCCCCCTCTCTCTCTCAGGTTTATCCTTGATCGATCCAGGCACAGGTGGCGTCAAATCAAGAAGGCGGCTGACATCAAGTTTCGAATATGATAGTGTTTGTTGGTGGCACAGCGGCCATACCCTTTCTGCGATTCCTTCAGACCACCCTGAAGCGCCACGCTGGGCCCTCTGGCTTCACTGATGGCCAAGATAGTGATAATTGGTTCGAATTGTCCAGCTTGGAAGCAACTGAGGGCCAGTTCAAAGACGATCTCAGCATCGAAGTAAAGAAACATCTCGTAAATTTCTTCTTAGATGCTGTGAGTATGACCTGTTCCACTCTCTGAAAAGTAAGTAATTATGCAGTTGGCTAATTTCTGCACAGTCGAGTGGGCTGCTTGACCTCCACACGAAGGACGAGATCAACCACCTAGTCCAAAGCTGTGTGGAAGAATCCCAGGGCAAGGGGGCAGCCCCTTCTTCTTCTTCTCAGAAATGGGCCAAGGCGAATGTCGCCTCCCTCTACCTGATGATCGCCATAGGTGCTCGCTGTAGAGGTACAGGGCCTGAAGACTTCGCAACTGCCGAAAAGTACTTCACGCATGCTCGCAAGATTTCTTTTGAGGGGTTGCTGCAGAACCCTACCCTCGATCTCATCCGGTCATTTCTGCTCATGGCATTCTACATGTGCTGTGCGTGCCGCCGTAACCCAGCGTTCATGTACTTAGGGGTAGCCTCCAAGGCCGCCGATATACTTGGCTTGCACGTATCCACGCAACGCAAGTACTTGCCTCCGGAGGTTCAGGATGCACGGTACGTCCTTCTACTAGACTACATCTGTCGTTTCTCTTCTGGGGAAACGATTCATCTCATTCAGACCATGGTAAGCTAATGCGAGTGGGGTTGCCTTTCCGGCTCCCCTACCCTTGTGAGACAGACTGCGCACAGCAAAGAGCCTTCGCGTCTTCGACGTCGTATGCAACTCCATATTAGGGCGCGCCAGCACCACAGCATCGTCACTCAAGCCGGGCGTAAAGATCCCCACAACAGCACCACCAGCGGCAGTAGTAACAGCAGTGGCCCCTTCCCCACGCGCGCCAGGCTTGCCAGGGTTAGGGGCCGCGCCAGACACAGACACAGACACCACCAGCTATCGTGTCCTCGCCCTCGACGCGACCCATGCGCTGTCTCAGGCGGTCAACGCTGCCGTGGCCGACTCAGCCGAGGAGGGCTGTCTGGATATCGCCTCCGCCGAGAGCTTCCTGGACATGTTTCGAAACCGCAGCCGCGCCTCGATCGCCTCGCTCTCCGGGTGGTCAGCCAGCAGATCCCGGGGCGTGCTCATTGGCAACCTGCACGTCGCTGGGGCCTATTACTTTGGCACCATCCTGGCGACCCGGCACTTCCTGAAGCAGCACGTTATGCCCCAGCTGCGCGGAGAACCACTCGGTTCCGAGGCAAACACACCTCAGGGGCTGGCGGATAGATCTGTTGTTGCTGATCTATCACACGCGTGCGTAGAGGCAGCAAGGTATATGTCACAACTTTGCCAACAAGTTATGGATGCCGGTGCATTATTAGGAAATATGTGTATCATCCAGTAAGTGTACGAAGAGCTGCAAGGTTCTTTTCCAATTTTCTTTTCCTCCCTTTCCTTTCTTTGCTTCCTACTTTAGCCACTAATGCAGCACAAAAAACAAAAGGGCATGGATATTTGCTACAGGTCTCGTCTTGGGGTTTTCGCTTCTAGCGAACGATTGCGATAACGAGGATAACAGTGGCGCGTTTCACGGCTCGCTGCGGGTGTTAAGTAAAATCAAGCGACTCAGCCCTCAGGCTGAGCAGTACTACGGCATACTGGTGGACTTCTCTGACGCGATAAGGGCATACAAAGAGCAGCAGCGGCCCCCGGGAGCCAGTCGCCGACGCTTGGTAGAGCGACTCTTCCCCCCCTCGCCTCCTCAAGGCTCATCGGGGGGAGGAGGGGAGTGGCCGGTGGGTAATCAGCGCGGTGGCAGCAGCACGCAGATGTCCACGATGGAGGAGGGAGGGGTGGACGAGGGCCTCTGGCTGGGCCCTGGCGGCGGTGTAGTAGTACCACCACACCACCTGTCCCACGCACAGGCACAGGCACAGGCACAAGCTATGACTCAACTGGACTGGGGCCGTCCGGGCGAGGACGATGTAATGATGCGTCTAATTTGGGACGAGTGTTCCTTTGCCGATTTAGCTGAGATGCCGATCGGAGATATTTAGCTAGTAGGGGTTAAAAGTAGTTTGCTCCACGACGCTACTTTACAAGGCAATCCAGTCAACTAGTGTCCCCATACTTGGTCCGGGGAAGGATCAAATAAGCAAGAAAATAGTATCCAGGTCAAGTCCAAGCCCAAATCCCAAATAATCCGAAAATACTACCCAGTCAACGTCCAATCCATTCCCTCTTCATCAGGGGATCGCGGTCTGGAGGTACCCTGACGCGACGAGTATTCATGCAAGAGCCACCTGAAGTAGCCCTGGTAGCCTACCCTGAAGGACTCGTAACACAGACCGTGGATCTTAATTCCAGATTTTTTCCCCATTTCCTTCTCTAGTCTTATATGCTGCTAGTGTAACCATTGAAGCGATGGCTGCCTTGGCCACACTCGGGTAACTTTCGGTTGCGTCCTATCCCTTCTTGGGGCTGCCTCCACTTCCAACCACTCTAGCCCCTACAGCTTGTTACCAAACTATCTCGGACTTTGCTTTTCTCTAACCTTGTAATTGCAGGTCGCTCTCAGAGCCTAGATATTCTTTGGGCTTGAGAAGCAATGATTGGCTTTGTTTCAGTCGCCATCGTTCTCGCCGTGAGTTGGCCTCCGAGATCCTCAGTAGCTTGGTCTTTCTGAGATCCTTGCAGTCTACTCATGACATGATAGCTTGGGTGTTGTAGTCCTACGAGTATTGCCTCGTCATTCTCTGCTCATAGGCAACGGTTTACCTGGTAGGTCCACGCAATTATGATGAATTCAAGCGTCTGTCAAGTGTCTGTCTGTTATGGGATGCACATCGTTTTTATCACTTTAGCAATTTTTCTCTTTCTCCAGCGATCAGACTTTTCTAGTGCAAGGGAGCACACCAAGAGGTGGCGGTGGGTTGTGGTCCTATCTGGACAGCAATTCTAACACAATGGTCATTAAGGGTGCCACCCCCTTAGGGTTGCACAAATTGGCCAAGGCTCTCATGGTTGAAATTAGCTGAAGAGAAATTTTTTCACAATTTCAAAACTAACAAGAAATTGGTTATTGTTATTCAGAATATCCCAAATACGTTTTGCTTTTCTGCGAAAATCTCGATCTTGGATGTGACGATTCTGGCTCGCTCCAGCGACCACCAGTTCACCGGTTCATATGAGATGAAACAAGCCAACTGTAAAATTACCTCATTACCATGAAAATAGTAAGAGTCGTGTCTCGCAGTACCATTCCGAATTTCGTTCCTGGCCAATGACGCGGGACGTATGCAAGGGGGGCAGGCGCCTATCGCTTAAAATATTGACTGATTCAGCTCCCAATGGATTCGAGCACCACGGAGCTTGGCCAAACTCACCGGGGTCGTAGGCAGCAGCAGGAGTGGATTTTCCAGTTACAGTAGCTGGCCGCTGGCCGCTTGATGTGAGGCCCAACAGGCCGGTTGATGTCGTGTAACCAACCACCGATGGAGACCCTACCAGTAACCACTGGGAAGGATAGCGAGTTGAGTCACAGGTACATACAAAGGATGGGTTCTACTTAACCCCCCACCCACTGGAAATAAGATGGTCTGAAGCAAATCTTTGGCTTCGCCGCCCGCCCAGGCTCGCTTGCTCCGAATGGATGCTGTACTGACATCCCCGAGCTAATTAGCCGCCCGAGCGGGGCAGCACTGCTGATGAGAACAAAGCACTAGCTTTCCCTTCCTCGCTATCAGTTACGTCTGTTCACATGGGCTATTGTTCATCTGAGACAACCAAATTAGTCTGGGTACGGATTTCCTGCATTACGACAGGTGAAAGAGGGAGAAGTACGCAACTACGTTGTGCGCTCACCCACTAACGTAACCTCGTCGCGCCGCAGAAATTACTCCTCAGCATCACATGTGAGGGTAAAAGGGTATTGATCGGCAACTCAATGGGAGCCTTCTAATTTAAGTCATCGTTGGTTTATTTTACTTTAATAACATGCGACGCAGCTGTGTAAATGAGCTCACCTAAAATGACCTCCTCCAACGTTGCTCAGTGCATCAAGGCTGCGAAGCTAGCGGCGGTTGAGCTCCGCAGCAGATACATAAGGCTCGCACTGTAAGCATGTTCGTCCAATCACAGCCAAGATATATGTCTACGCAGCTGTGTACTCACGAATTGTTTGTTAGGCGCTATTGTCATGTTTGTTGTGATTGGATCGATCCCCAGCCGCGCTCCGGGTGGGACTGTTTGGTATCTTTTGAGCGGTTGGCACTGTGGACTTGCAGAGTCCAAATGATTTACAAAGACAGGTAGGCCAGCATAAAAATCTGGATCTTGTCCTGGGGGCCATCTAACTCCAGGGCTCGACTAGGAAAGTGTCAGCCCCCACTGAGCAATTCTTGTTCTGTCTCTTCCGCTATCTTCGTTCTCTATCCCTTCCCGCAGTAGCACTTTAGCAATTTTCTTCGTGCAAACTGAGAGAATATTTCAAAAACCATTCACTGTCAGTTATATCTAACAATATTAGCTTTGCGTAATTCTTATCCAGAAATGCGAGTCATTAGAAATTGAAGAGTAACCGTCGCAAAATAAATCTGTCAATAGCACATCCTGTAATGAAGCACCAGAAGAAAACCAGACTGGATGCACAGGTTTTGTAATGACCACTTTGTATTTACAAGCGGTGATTGTATTAATAAAACACTTACTTCCATAAAATACATATATTTATCATATTATAAGTGTTTACTCACACTTGTAAAGTCTATCTGTCCGATGTATGAGCTTCGAGTGCTCGCGAACCACATAAAGGGGTTATCGATACCATGTTTGACCTCCTGGTGTTTGTAAAGTGAATGTTGTACTCTACTGATGATCAGTATGAAGTGACATGTCATATCCGCAAACTGGAAGACCTTGCAGCATGGTGTTTTGGCAGAATCACGTCACCCCCATGGTCCTCTTACTTTCATTAATGTGGTGTCGTAAGCGATGCCTCTAGAACTTGCACAGACTGATTAGGTATGTAGCGCGGACGCCGTAAGGTTGGGTTGTGACTGGTAACCTGCATTAGTCAAAGGTACGGTACAGAACCTAAGTGTTTCGTGGCTGGCGATATCATTCCATTCCAAATGAATGGTAATCCCACTCGAGGCCCTCGTCCAGACTGCTAACAAGCTGGGCGACCAAAAGAGATGGTGGCTGCATATAGGCCATTTAGGGGGGTATCTATCATGAAGACGACGTAGCTAACATGGATGGGAAGCCAACTACCCTGCTAGCCTGTGTCCCGGAAGGGCCCCCGGGCTACCCTGTTGGAGCCGACGTTCAGGTTTCGAAACTGGGTTCGACCCCCTGCATCCGAGAAGAGCTTTTTTCAACTTAACTATTAAGGACACCGAGAAGTTAAAAAAAAAAAAAGCAAAAATGTGTAAGAAGCATTGCGGAGTGGTAGATGGCGCATAGAGATAACCCAAGTAACCTCTCGTTGCGGTAATTGAGTGGGCCATCTTCCGCTAGAACCCCAGGTGCCTTGGCCTCCACTTTCCAATGCCGGAGAGAATGGAGAAAATCCTAAGAAGAAAAGCTAGTTAAGAATGGTTGGAGTCTGGGCCCCCTATCGGGGTTGAAACTACGCTTCTATCAAGCTGGACTATGTCTCCCAGACCAATATCTATAAATTAGGCTTGAAGTCCGTATCCAAAACCAGCTCTATTACAACGGCATCAATCTCAAGTCAATAGGTGAATCACATCCTTACCTGAGCTGCAGTCCGACGATTCTCCTCCTGTTTTCTCGATAAGATATACAGCCTGCCGCCTACCAATACTGAGATCAATCCGCAATGATGGTCAAGTCTCCTGCCAGCACCTGCGAAGAATCTTATCTTGAAAACTGGCACGGAAAGATGATACAGGCTGCTATGAAACTTGCCCAAGACAGTATTGCCCAGCTAATGCACGAACAATCCGAACAACGAGTAGCTTTTATGAATCAACTTGAACTTGACTTTGAAAGACGCCAAAAGAAAATAATTGCCTTTCTGGAGACGCAATTGAACAATCAGGCAGCGAGCCCGGAATTCATCGCTAATAGGCTGCATGAGATTCGTTGCCTCAAACGAAACTCAGCAGATCAGGCCCGTTATTCTCGTACGCCAGATGCTGGCCAAACCTCTCTCCAAACTGAGGAGGGTGGAGAGCATCCCGAACCGTCTGCAACAGCAGTATCTACGAATGAAGTGGTAACTACTTCTATCCCGACTTTGGCGACTTCCAACCCTACATGTTCAACTCAAAATGTGCCCCTCATGGAGGGGGCTAGCGATGGCTATCTCCCTGACGCTCCTTCGACTGCGCATTCAGTTGACATGTCCACCCCGAAAACCGTACGAGCAACATCATACACGAAACGCCGTGCTAAATCAGCTACGGTAACCTCGCGAGGACGAGGTTCGAAGCGTGCCAGAGGAGGACGAGCCCCAAAAACTCCTCGAAAGTCGGCTCGCGCCGCAGACACGAGCATTGGGCGCTCGACGTTTTTAGCCCAACTCGAAAACGGCGAGTTTATACTTATAAACCCACAAGATAAAAGTGAACGTTTCGTTCTGAGGTGTCCCAACAAGACTTGTGGCCATCTCTGCTTTTACACTCATCCGTTCAAAGACAACGTTGCTTTCATTCACTTCAACAAGCACCACAATGGAGGACTTCAGGACGGTATTTTCTGGACCGAATCCGATATATTCCAAAACTTCTCCTTGAAGGGTAAGGAGTTAGATGTACCAAGATCATTAAATAAACAGTCTTTTACTCACCGTAGGTATAGTTCTTGGCTTTGGTACCGGCCACAAAAGAAGCAAGGGGACAAATCCCTCTGAGGAATGTATGATAACCATCCTGCAGTCCCCATACTCCCTTCCCTCCTTTACCGCATACGGTTGTTAATTATAATACTGCAAGTTTACCCTCAAGTGGCCCTACCAGACAATCTTCATGCCATCTTAGGCACCGAAGTAACCGCACGATCCGACAATCCTACGATCGAACATGCATCGCTCCCCAATGCCAACACATTTCCGTCTCCGATTGTTACTCAGAAGACAGAGATCGATCCTCGCGATGATATATCTCAAATACCACAGCTTCAAGGCTACAGCAGCGCACAGTTCATCGAGATACCAAGCACGCCTGATACGGCGAGCCCTCCTCCGACCGAAAAGTCTGCAGACACGAACGGCGTGATGTACGCAACGTCTGCTCAAATGTACAACGATGAGGTTCGGAAATATTCTATGTCTATATGGTTTCATAAACACTGATGGACGTAATAGAATATCAACATCGTTACGCCGTCCGAACACGAGCACTCTGTCGATAACACACAGCTAAGTCCATGTAACAACTATAGAATGCCCACAGTGGAAGATGATCCAAGTAGTGGTAATCATCCTTCGGAGTCTACAATAGGTCGACAGAGGTGTGTTTAACCCCCCATAACTACACTCAGGAGTCAGGGGAAGTTACTAAAGTGAAGGAAAAGACTTCCATACGGATATTCTGATCCTTGGCCCGTACGCTATGCTCGCACGTAGTACTTCCTGGTAATATGTCATCGTTCAGATATTTCATTATTTTATTCTTCTCATAAGTGCTTTTATCCTTATTTTATGGAATATGGAACGGAAAAAGTAAATTGGGGTGATTGTAGTGAACCAGGCACTCAGGATATCGTTAGGAAGATTGACGAAGATATGGAAATTAAAAAGATTAAGGTTTCGCGGTATATTTTCATATAACATACGACGATTGTCATTCGCTTCAAAGCCCGTTATTCGATTTAAGCAGTTCGATTCTCTTAAACCCGTGCTTGTGATATTGAAGTCATAAAACCCTAGAATGCACAGCCACCGAAGACAAATTGAAGTTCAACTAAGCCACATGTTTCGCTCACACCATTTTGCTTCTTCACCCCGAATCGTGAGTTTTCAGATCATAACGAAGCCACGACCCGTGCTGCAACCAACCTAATTCCCTCTGTCTTATGCCACACCTTGTGTTCAGAATAACACATACCATTACAAAAGTGGCTATAAAATGTAAAAACTAAAGAGAATGTAATCACTAAGGGTAAACAGGGCAAGAAGCGGATACGACCGACCGCCAATGTAAAAAACGACGATCACCAGTAAATACAAAAAGAAAGAAACCCTGTAATAAAACTTTCTTGACAATAATTTAAAATAAACGAAAGTTGCTCTTATAGTTATTTTATTGCAGCCGGTAACGATACATTCCGATTTCTAAGTTTGAGAACGGCTTCCTGTTAATGTTTAAGTTATTAGTTCTCTTGCTTTAGTAGGATTTGAATATAAGAACCAATTAGAAGATGGCTAAGTTATTTCTTTTGGGAATTTAAATGTGATAACTAAGTAACGTTAACAAATCAAAACTACCGACAAAACGTTACGAGTAAAACAGAAAATAACTACGAGTTGACAAACGGCCAATTGCAGAATACTGAAGATGAATCTGCCGTAGCGCACAAGTACAAGCAGTTGGAAGGTGCACATGGCCAGCCCAGGCAACGTACCGCCTCCCGTGAATGATTGGTGCAGAGGGTGTAAGTAATAAGGAGCGCATGAATTGATAGCAGCTTGATCCGAGTTTACTCTGAGTACCTGACTTGGAACACGACAGGTTGCTGTTGTCATTCCAGTCAGTCCTCGCTATAGAATGGCTGCGAAAATCTTTGATCTGTATTGATTGATAGGGAAGATTAAATAGTATCGATGGATGTATCATCTGATTCAATGAGCTGAAGGCGTGACAAGTCGATTTCTGCATCCAAAAACGATTTATCACTTTTGTAGTCCGTGACTCATGTGGTTTGCGATCCTCATCACATCATCCACCGCACCACCCGCGCGCTTACAGCTCGGGTCGTTCCGTGTACGCCTGTTAGAAGAAAGCGCTCAACACGATGACATAAAACCACGAACACCTGTCCTACGACAGGATAAATTGACGGAATCCTGCCTTACTTTTGCAGATCTCGTGGCAATATTTGGATATACACCCGTTGTATTGCATCTTGCAAGGGTTCCATTGAACCGGATCATATCTGATGTATGCTTTGCCATCTCCCATTCAGACTCCTAGTAAAAATTGGGAGCTCTAGATCTTCCAATCCTTGCCACAATCATCATAGCCTACCGCAATTCTAACTGAAGACACGCTTCCAGGAATATTGAAACTTCAATATCGAGATTAGAAGACTTAATAATTAAATCATGAAGACATGCTATTGTATTTACCATTTCTATCGCTATTCCTTTTCTTTTAAGCATTGGTCTCGAAGAAATTCCAAAAGAAATAGCATCAAGTGCTCTATACATGGAAAAGAAAAAGAAAAGGCTATATTAAATCTAATATATTCGTACCATAACTGGCACTAGTGGGGGACATGTTTACCTATGTCAACCTAGTAAAGAGAAAGAAAAAAAAGGTAAGTATGTTGACTAAAAAGGTCAATGCACACTTAGACGGTGACAGAGTAAGGCATAACGTTAGGATCTAGAGCTTTCCATACAAATGGCATGCCCTGACAGAGACCGTCTGCATTGAACGTCCTTGCGCTAACATCAGCGCTGAATTCCTGCATGGCAGCCATAAATTCGTCGTTGGCAGCCTGAGTCTCAGTGTTCATGAGCTCCAGCATGGTCGTGTCGTCAAACATGTGGATCAGCGTCCGGTTAGAACCCACGAGAAATGGTCGGGCAAAGAGGGAGACGATAATGAATTGCTCCAGAACCGAATCCATTGGGGGCAAGAAATCCACCAAGTTGCTAACGGTGTTCTTCTCGGTAGGTAGTGGGCTATACAGGGCAGCCGGGTTAAATGGCAAGGTGCTAGAGGCCTGGAGGAGTTCATTGGTGTTGACGGCGTGATGAACTATCGAGCCCAAGTGAGCCTAGCAGAAGGTCAATTCTTAGTATCACCGGGTGGTTTTTTATATGCACTACTTCATAGATGTAAAAAAATATCTAGTTAAGCAGAACACTTACAATGTGCGTCAGAATGTCAACCAGAGTCTCTTTAGATGAGATACTAGAGGGAAAATCAATGACTTGCGCGTCCCCGTTACACTCTGAAAGCCAAGCTTGCAGTTCCGTGTCCTCGGTTACGGTGGTGTCTGATGAATAGTAGGAAGAGACAAAGGAGGTCATGAAGGAGCGGATGGCAGTATATATCACATTGCCGTCTTCGTAAAAAGGGAAGCTCTTCAGTTCGGGGCCAACAGTCGAGTCGATCAGGCCACGATTCTGTAAGTTTGTAAGAAAGTAGTTGGCTTGGAATCGCCCCGCGCCGCCCGACTGGTACAAATTGGTCGTGTAGTTCTGAGCAGATTGACCATTGAAAGGGAAAATTGCATCAACCCCTCCTCCAGTAGAGAATAGAATTGTCTAATTCATGATCATCATTAGTTTTAGCTCTTTCATGCTTGTGTAGATAGGGGTCTAAAGGGGTCTGGGAAGCAAACCTCAGCAAGAACTGGAACGGAAAAGACTTCGTATGTCACTATGGAGGGAAAATAAGAGGTTAGTTGCAACTAGGTGGCAATCAAGTATCGCAAATGCTTCGGATGAAGTCTGAAATAGTGAGAAAACCAAAACTCACGTCTGTTGAGGATAGCGTAAACAGGGTGTTCCTGGCTTAATGAGCGGATAGCGGCGGCCCAGACAATTTGTACAACTTGATGCGTATTGGCCAAATGATTCCATTGGGCAAACCAGAAGTCATTCACGTTGTACATCATTTTTGCCAATAGCCAATCATTCGGGGAATCATTCGGAGTATATATCAAGTTGGCCCCTACATTGGTACGGATGGCTAAGGGTAGGAAATCGTCCGTTGTCGCATCAATATAAAAATACGCGTCGACAGCAGCAGAATATTTCCCTGTTGATATCAGGTCCTTCTGGTCACTGTAGTCGGCATAGAAGAGTCTTCCTTGTTGGAGAAGTGATTTTAGTGTCATCCCTTTCGAAATCTTTCCAACGGTACAATCAGAAACATCGAAAGGAAGGTCAGCTGTGGGATTCAATCGTCGGATCTGGTATGGGCTAGTGGACAATCGATGCATCGAGAAGTATAAGTCTTGGGTATAGTTGGTTAAAACGCCAGGATCCGGCCCGTACGGCAGTGTATTTACCCACTCGCCATCGTATAGCTTTGCGTAGTCATCCAGGGTTTCTAGGTCGCCGTACTGTATTCTGATATTAGAATTGATTGTCTATAGATATATTTCTTATTACAATATAATTTGTTACCTTGGCGTAGTCGAGATCTGCATTAATGGCGTCAACTTCAGTGAGATTAATCCCGATGGTCACGTCCTCTCCAATATTGGCAATATCGAAGGCAGCCTTCGCGACAGCGAGTTCACCGGATGGATAAGACGGTCCTCCAGCGATTGCATCGCCGTATATGAAGTTGGCACGCACGGTTGTGAGGTTTGCTGATCTAGCACTGGCATCCTGGGAGTTCTGTGGAATGCTGTATTGATTAGGAAGAGAAAGCAACAGCTCCTCTAGCAGAATGGCGCCATTTTCTGTAGGAACTGGAACGGCACTAGTAAACTTTTCAAGCAAAGCATCGATCAGCACCTCTGTGATATTGTCACTGCGCTTCGCTGCCTGTACTGCCGCAATAGGAGATGCTGAAGTAATTGTAGTATGAAAGAGGAGAAGTGAGGCGAAGCCCCTAACGCAAAGCATCTTGATGATAAGTTGTAACGAGCGACAATGTGTTGGGAAAGGTAGAAAATAACGAAGACGATAAAAGGAATGAACTGCCACTTCTACCTATCAGTAGTCTGTAGAAGGGATGATGCTGGGAGCAGTTTTCTAATTCCCGTTCTCGAGCAAAAGGCAATGTACAACGAGCCCCGAAAATACAGAGAAGAAATTGGCATGTGAAGTCAGATATACACAGCCTATGGGTCCTAGGCTGTACAACAAAGATGTCTACCTATCGAGAAGTACTAGGATTAGGTTAATTCATTGCGCACATATTTGTTGGATCGGCTGCCCCGTTTGTAACAACCACACGGTGTCAGATTTTACGATATGCCGCAGCTATACTTGTTATGTCTGCAGCTTCTACCATTTCTGGGTACACACTCTCTGTGGGTCGAGTCCAGCAGCCTTCATTACGTTTAGGAGTGGGTACAGCGGTGTTACTTTGCAGCTGAAAGCTGACGAAGCTACCGGATAGTATCATTCGCTTTTCATTTCTTCTGATTACTTAGCGCCTATTACTCTTTTCTGGTAGCAAACATAGCTTGGTTTTCCTCTGCATACGCTTAAATTATCTGCGTTGCGATGGCAGCTGAAAGACGGCAGCTGAAAGTGTTTTTGCCTGAGTGCTTACAGTGTTTAACTAGTTGGACTCTGCATTGATCTGAAGCGATCTGCGGATCAGCGCCAACAACCAGGGCACGGCTGCTTGAAAACTGCTTGCACATTGGTTTCCTGCAAATTCTCTCACTGTGGTAATAACTCGGTGTTTTTTTTCCTTTTTCTCTTGACCAATGCATTTTTCAAGTATGGTTAAGTTGAACATCAGTGCATCAAACGCGGTCGTTTTGAAGGTATGGCAGGCAAATTAGTTACCTTAGTGGAGCATCGGAAGCGGCTGAGATTATCGCAGTAACAGCGCCACAGTGGATTCTTTTATTAACAAGCATCAAAATGCACGATGAAAGCAGTGCATGTGGCTGGCGATGAAGACAATAGTATACCGCATGTGGTAAGTATAGCGCCAAGATCAGCTGGGTCTGGAACTACCTTAGCAACCAGGACTGGCACGCAATGAACAAGAGGGACAGGTGGCATAGAATAGATCGTGATAGCCTCACAGCTGATACGATCTTACCAGAGAGAAAAAAAGCCAGGCCGTAATTACGGATTTTATCGAGACTCAAGAAGATGTGGCACTAGCAGAAAAGCAGCAGCGTGGTGTCAACGTAAATCAAACAATTCGAAGCCACCGAAGACCCCGAATTTATTGACGTTCACACGACACTGAGCCCATTGGTATATAGTAATGCTCTAGCTAGACACCCTAGATCTATTTGGCAGTGCCACCACTACCAGCAGGAGCTTCACGAATCTCCCGCTACAGTCTCGCTCTGCGGCGAACTCGTCCACGACTACCAACACGGGCCGTAGTCGCCGATCCTGCAGCCTGGCTAAAGGTCCCCTGCTGGACCTGGAGGCCCTGGAACGCCCGCCAACGCGGACACTAGTGGCGGGCGCGAAGCCCGTCTGTCGTTCTATCATCGGGACGGGCCAGAACAAGCCTTCCTCGACACAACATTGGAGCGCATCCGCCGCCTGACGGGGTCTGGCGCCGCGAGGGTTTCATCTCGGCAGCGGTACGGGAGGGGCCGGAAGGCGACGACGAATTTGACAACCTTCGGAACAATGCGTACCACGAGAGTGTTATTCCTGGCCACGGTGGGTCTTCAAAACAGCCGCAGGATGATTGACAATGTTTGCTCTCCGAGTTCCTCCCACTGATTCACCAGCCTGCCAGCTGCCGCTGTTTTCGGTCGGACTCGCCCGCGAGCCCTTGCACCAACCAGACCATGCTCTAATCACTTCGGCACGCACCCACGGTCGTGTTCATAGGAATCAAAGCCGACCTCCCAGAAGTTGTATCATATACCAAAATTGGATTCCCATCCTAATCCTGAGAATTCCAGAAATACCCATTTTGCACAGTAATTTTGGCTGTGTAGTACGTTACATGACTGTCGATCATTATGCCTGGTTCGCCTACACTTTTCATTAACAGGGACAGGGCTGCGGCTGAAACGTTCTGGCGCGTGCGAAAATTGGATAAGCCACTGAAGTCCAGCAAGGATGCACAATGTATGCATGCACAATGTACTGGAAACAACTTTCGATTGGCTTAAGCTCGTTAGGTGGTGGCTGAGCTACAGATGATGGAGGGAAGGGCTTTCCCAGAAACTACTTCACTAAATTGATTGGTGTTTTGGAGGCGCTAGGTATGCATACAGCTTGAGCATGGCTGCGCATCGGCGCCCAAGAATGCCCTTCATCACACAACTAACTTGGTTCAGATAAATGGTACCTTGCACGTGTTGCTGTTAAATAACGCCTGCCCCCGCCTGAAGTAGATTAAAGGTTTTTCCTTTTTGTCTCCTATTTCGAGGGTTCAAAATTCACGGCTTTTTCACCAAAGTCGGGAGTAATCTAATGTGATTTATCGATATCATGATCCTATAATCTCAATCATTTTTATTTGCTATGTGCTTTTCTAATCGTTTCATTTGTTTCTATATCCTTACTGATTTGTAGAAAGATGCGTTTAATCGATGTCAACACCTTGAGACTGGAGGAATACTCCAGTAGTCAAACCCTAGATTATGCGATTCTCTCCGATACTTGGGGGGAGAATGAAATTAACTATCAAGAATGGCAGCGATTAAAGAAGACGTCTCGAAAGCAAGGGTACCACAAGATTCTGGGGGCTTGTAAAGTGAGCCAAAGACATTCTTTGACCCATCTCTGGGTTGATATCAACAAACTGCATAGACAAAACGAGTTCTGCGGAACTCTCCGAAGCCATCAACTCCATGTTTTCATGGTACCAAAAAGCCAAAGTTTGCTACGTCTACCTCGCCGACGTGGCGGATCTGGCTAGTGATAGTGATACAGACTACTCTTTGAACAACGCGGATTCAACGAAACTCAGCCCCAATGACTACCTTAAGAGCAGATGGTTCGCCAGGGGATGGACTCTGCAAGAGCTACTAACCCCGCGATCAGTAATTTTCTACTCTTCTTCATGGAAGGTTCTCGGTACAAAACAGTCGCTTGCCGACGAGATGTCGAAAAGAACAAGCATTGCGATACGAACGATACCTGCAAGAAGACTACCACCACGGTATTCGACTGGCCGCGATCGCGGAGAGGATGTCTTGGCTATCTAGTCGAACAACAACGCGAATTGAAGATATGGCCTATTGTATGCTAGGGATTTTCGACATCAATATGCCGCTACTCTATGGTGAGGGTTACAAAGCCTTCTTGAGACTTCAGGAAGAGCTCATCAAAACCAGTAATGATCAATCTATCTTCTGCTGGAGTATGCCGACGCCCGGTGAATTGGACCCGGATATACCAAAGCCTTGGACAGGAATATTGGCCCCACAGGCAGCAGCGTTCCGTTATTCTGCGAGATACCACCAGCTGGATGGTGGGGTTTCTACATACACCATCACAAATGCCGGCTTGTCGATCGAACTCCCCGTGGTCTTTACCTTGCATGGTTGTTATGCTATGTTACGCGTAAGAAACAATGACAATCCTGGTGTTAACAGGGTCTTTATCCCACTCTCCAGTGATAAAGAAAAGGAGAAGACTATTAAGTCCACCTAGTTCTCTCACCGCTTTCGATCTCGCTAGCATTAACACTGAACCTTCGCGTCAACTCCTTGTAACGAGAACGGCATACGATACGTACAATCAACTCAGTTTACCTTGGCCCTCTTATCCACGCACAGTTTTGATTGCCTACAAGGATCAATGTGTACAACTTCCAACTGACGAATGCAGTAACACCATAACCTCATCAGAAGTAAAAGCCCTGACTAAACAGGTGATTGAGCTGAAATACAACCAAGTAACCCATTGTTTACTCCATTGGACCCCCTACAAGACAATATCTCTGTTCCTTATCGTACGATGCTCTCGTAGCGGGCTTGGAGCAATGGCGCTGTCGACTACTCCCCGGAATCGCTGAGAATAAAATCGAATCTCAGGTGATGGATTCACTGAAATCCGACGCTGTTCTCTATGGAGAGATGCTACAAGATCATTCTGAAGAATTGAATGTCACTATCAGACTGGGTCCAAGCTTTCAGCCCACCTCAATTTGCGAACAACTCGCCAGAGTTGCTGTCCTGTTCACACCTGCGCAAGGAACCGCCAGAGGGTCAAAACGTGGCAGAGCTGGCACTGAGAAAGTGTCAGTCTCAGGTTTACAGACCAATTCCCTAACTCCTGTTTCATCTCATAGCTCCGTAATTTCTACAACGACGCTTGACTCTATATGGTACGAACACATAAAAGAATACGGACATACGTATCACATACACCGAGAAGGAAGTGAGTTTCTAATCCTGATATCTCAGAGTTTCGAGTTTATCCAAGTGCTTAGTATGAAGTAGACTAACTTTTGTCAAGAATACTGGCTGCCTAATGATAATGTGAGAATCAATCGCACAATAATGGATGATCTACTATAGTATGCTGAGTTAATGCTAACGCCACCCCAGGACGAGCAGGAAAGACTTGGTCAGAACACCCTCCTCAGTGCCCATTTCCCATTGTCATTATGCTAGTAATTTAGCAATACAATTGTTGTAATAACATACTGTTCATCTAGATCATCATTACAACATGATTACGAAGCTCTGGGGCAAGTTGAATTTAGCTCCGATCGAAGCCCCCCCAGACAGTGCTAGATATTGGAACCGGTAACCTATTCATTCTGACAAGTACCAAATTTATCATCTAACAAACTCTTACTAGGTACCGGCATCTGGGCCATGGACTTTGGTACTTACCATGGAATCAAACAATGCTATATGCCGTCGCTTATATGTTATTACAGCCAATGATCATCCTCATTCTGCAGTTATTGGCATCGACCTCAGCCCCATCCAGCCTTACATGTAAGATGCCAACTACATCTACTTGCATTGAAATTTCTCAAAACACAATTTTGGCTAAAAGTAGCTTGAACCAGTGTTCCTCCAAACTGCGAATTTCAGATCGATGATGTTGAAGAACTTCCGTGGACATTTACTAAATAGTTTGATTACATCCACGGTGGGTTCCTGTGTAGTCATCTCAGCAATCAGGTCGGTGTCCTAGAAAATTGCTATAAGAGCCTGAACCCTGGCGGTTGGATCGAAATTACAGATTATTGTGGAGGCATTAAGTGCAACGACCATACCCTTGCGGGGACAGCCTTCTTCTGGAAGGATTCAAGCGCATGGGACGAAACCCTTATGCCATCACAAAGGCTAAAGAACACCTAGAGGCACTAGGTTTCGCCAATGTGGTAGAAGTAAAAAGACTTCTCCCTGGCAATATGTGGCCAAAAGGCAGAGATGATCAACTTCTTGGGGCGTCTAGCCTGTTCAATCTCTCAACCGGGTTGCACGGCTACACTACCAAGATCTTTGACAAATTACTAGGGTGGTCAATGGACGAGATTGGTGTTTTGCTACAACAAGTACAACGGGATTTACGGAACGTTCGTATACACTTTTACCGCGAAGTGTAGGTATTTGTAACTTTTTGATCTCGTTTCTAGTACGTAATTAACCACATGTGACAGCGTATGTGTATATGGGCAAAAGCCTAAGGATGCTAACGTCGATAAAGCACAGCTGGAGCCAGTATCTTCAAGCACTCGCTCAAAAAGGGACAAAATATTGTAGCAAGGTTCTATCTCCAATATTTTAGTGCATTGAACGAATATCATAAACTAGGTATGCAGAAAGTTAGTGGACCATAATTGCAAGCTTTGGTAGCATAATCACGACGCCATTCATTTCGGGATACAAATTCTGACAACTGCACGCCTTTGCGTAACATATAGCTCAGAACGAATAAAATCGTTCTCAACAATCATCATAAATATAGGTCTCTTTATCTTAATCAAGGTCACCAGGACCCAAGAACTTGCCTTGATGATGGAAAACTGTACGCCGTCTATGATTAACATCAAGAGGCTTGGCACATAACGAATGCAAGTCCTTTCACCATTACGGCCTACTTCCTTCTACTATGTTTGTCATCTCCCACACAGACAGGGATGCCCTGGAACCCTTGTAGGAGCCGCAATATCTGCAGACCCCAACCTACGAAAAAACTGCTCTTAGCCTTACCTTACCCACCAAGACGGCAAGTATCTACCAAATCTTAGCACGGATGCTTGACCTTACTGTCAGCGGCCGTCAGGATCCGGCTCAGGCGAAAACATGGGGATCCCTTTTAAATCCTCCGGGGAGTGCCAGTATACCCAGGCTGCCATATTTTACCACAAATGCACCATGAAAGAAGATTCATCTTCGTGTACCTGTGTAGCAGCGCACCGCGACTATCATCTATCCGTGAATGTCACGTTACACTTTTCGATGCGCGTCGAAGCCAATCTGATCAGCAGACACGCTAGGTATGTACTCTCCGATCAGACATATATGGCCACGGTAGGGAGCACAAGCCATCATCGACGCCGCATATGTGCCTGACATCAAACACTCACGGCCTTTGTCCACCTCTTTCCACCGCTTTTTGCGTGCTCTGGTGCCTTCCTAGCACAGACACGATCGTCCGTGGGGAAAGCCTTACCGGAACAGCATCCGTCTCCTCCTAGGACTGCCCACAGTTGAATAAGGCAGGGTGCTGCTGCTGCTGCTGCTGCTGCGAGAAAGAGAGAGGGAGAGCCACTTACTGATTGCATGCATGCTTGCGGCGGAGCGCCAGCTCCGGCCCGGGTTAGCCCCATTGCCAAACCGGTTGTCACTAAGGCCCCACCCAAAAGTTCACCAAGGGAGACGCCAAAAGCTTTTGAGCAATTTGGATGGGCGAATTTGCCCATGATCCTACCGATTTTCCTGCAGCTCTTTCACACCCCGAACAGTCCACCCATAATATCGGGCATGCAAAGCTAGCACCGAGGCGTTTGGCAGGCAGGCAGGATACGACATTGTTGGATGATCGGTATTTCCCACGAACTCACGTCATAATGAGCAAGGATAAATAATAACGCCGCGAGAGTGCGGCGAAGCAAGTCGTAAAAGGAAGGGAAGGGTGGATTTGAGAAAATAAAAGAATGTGATATTAAGGGAGGATAAACGCACTGCCGTGGTGAAATAGGATGCAACAATCGGCAGACCCGGAGTGTCGGCCCCACTGCCTTGCATGGAGCTGCGGAACGAGGGCAGTGATCGGTGCCACACTAGGTGCAGATTGCCCGGGGGGGGATGGGAGGTGGTTGCTACGGGACGAGCTTACTATCGGATTGATCGGCAGAGGAGAGGGATAAGCAGAAGTCGAGAGGATAGGCGACCCACCTGGCAGTTTAAGTAGCAGCCAGAAGAACAGCAGATATGCGATTGCTTCTCTAGCTACATATCAAAACAAGTATCTTCAACAAGGCGGTGTGTGTTTGTGCGGTGGGGAATTCGCAGACACACCTCAGGCCATTCTGCAAGACTGCGGCATGAAGCTTCCTGTTGCTATGGTGGAACCTGGACCTGAAATATGGAATGTTGGCTCGTACCAAGCTGTGAGGCATGAAACAAAAGTGGATCAAAGATGTAGCCATGCCTTATAGATTACTGTCTCTTGATTTCCAAGGCATGAGCCGACAGTTGAGGTGGGAGGCGATAATTTACGATGGAGCACACTGCGGATTCTCTCCCACCTTCCTCCCCCCCCTACCCTACCCCTGCCGGCTTCTATTGGCATTGTGCAGGAAATACTTGTGGAAACGCTGCATCGGTAGCTATAAACCGGACCAATGCAGGAAAAGGACGACGATCTCTTGATGCGTTTTGCGGTCTCCCCAATAGGAGGAGAGAGAATATGGCCCGAAGAGGGGATTTTTGAAAATCCAAAAGAAACCCACAATTTTTGCCTGGACTAGTAAGAGTAGTATACTACTAGTAACCTAGATTACTGCTAATGCTTTTGGTGCTGATTCAAAGAGGGGGGGGGGCCATAAAAGAAATGGGTCGGTGGACCTGGAACTGCACACACAACACACTGCGTAGGTACGAAAGAAAAGCGGGCCGGGTGCTTTCAGCTTGTATGACAACCAAGCTGGACATCCTGTCTGCTAGCTATCGCGATATTGGAGTACCTGGGTGGAGCAAAGAGGTCAATCAGATCCGCTGTGATGTCAGCCCTACGGTTTCTCTAGTAGAGGGGAGACGTCGCACCACGGGATGTACTCGTGCCTGGCAATCATTCGAAGTGCAAGGGAGAGAAAGAGAAAGAGCTGTCAGCTTGTCATCGAATAGGCAGCAAGCTCACCAAATCACACTGCCACCAGCAAGGAGTTCACGAAGAAGAAAAGCCATCAAAAGATTATTTGAAGATGTGCAGCGCCAGACGGCTTGCTGCAAGATTCGTATGCATTCGTTATGAGGATCTATGTATGATCTATATCTATAGTCCCAGCCATGAAAGTGTGTTGTGTATAACCGCTGGAAAAGTCCCAAAAAATAAAGGCAAATTGTACGCCGTGTCAATCTATGATACCGTGAACCATGTCACTTTCTCGGGTATACTCCTTCTCCATAATTTCTTCTTTTTTTTTGGTGATTTGTGAAAAGGAAATGACAGACAAGGAAACTGTGTAAATGGACCTGCAAGGTCTAACTTTTACATGATGGCGGCAGCATCGGTCTCGTTGCCGTGCAGGACGGGGTTGATAGTCTCGTCAAAGTGCATCTTGAAGTCGTCGCCGAGCTGCTTGCGCAGCGCGGTCTGCACGGCCTCGAGCACGTTGGGGAAGACGCCGAAGTTGGCCGGGTTCTGCTCGTCGTTGTCACCGCCTTGGAAGACGCCGGTGCGCACGAGGCAGGTGTTCCAACCGTACATGTTGCCGCCGATGATGTCCGAGGCCGGGTTGTCGCCGACCATGTAGATGTTCTCGGGGAGGCGCTCCTCGCCGTGGAGCTGGCCCATCCAGGAGGTCATCACCTCGTCGGCGTACTTATAGGTGGCGGCCTCGGGCTTGCCGTAGACCACACGCTCGAGGTCCACGCCCGTGAGAGCGCGGTACATGGCCTCCAGGCCGATGCGGAAGGTGCCCTGCGACATGCGGGGCGTCCAGTGCTCAGTGGGGCAGAGCATGTCACCTTGCGAGAAGTAGATGGGGATGCGCTGCGACACGGGGTCCTTGGCCATAGTGCCCAGGAGACCATTCTCGCTGCGCAGAAGATCCATGATGATCTGCATGTCCGTGGCGTAGTCGCGCGAGTCCGAGAATACCATGATGGCCTCGATGCGAGTCTTGGAGAAGTCGCGAGGACGCGACGTGGCCCGCTCCTCGGCGGTGAACTGGCGGTAGGGGGCAATCGACTCGTCCCAGGCGACGATATCGTTGGGGACTACGATGTCCTTGAAGCCGTACTCCTCGGCGACGTCACGGCACTTGTAGCCCTCTCCACCGACCACGAGCACCGTGCTGTAGTACTCAGCCAGAGCACTCATGGGCGTGTGGGACTGGATGAACTGGTCCGTGGACACGGGGTTGCGGAGGATCTTAGACAGCTGCTCGCAGCGGGCCTTCTCGGGCTTGCCCGAGCCGTTGGTAAGGAAGATGTGGGGGATCCTGATGCCAAGCTCGTTGTCACCATTCAAGATCTCGAGGGCACGCTGACCCTCGGGGATCAGGCGGTCACCGTGAACAAGGACACCGTCAATGTCGAAGGCGAAAGCCATGTTCTTGGCCTTGATGACCTTGTCAACAGACAAGCTCTGCACTTGCGATGCCAGGAGAGCCCGCGTAGGCTGGATCGGCGGCATGCCGGGCCGGACGGGACGGCTGTTCTCGCCATCCTCGGGATAGTGGACCGAGGAAAGTCTGGATTGTCTCTTGGATCTGGGAATGGGTAGGGAAGCTCCGAAGGAGTTACGAGATCCTCTCCTCTCCGTCTTCGAAGGGGAGACGCTCAGGTTGTGCATGTACTTCGAGGCCTCCGAGATAGCACTACGGGTCGCCGGGACCTCGATAGGTCCTTCATCTGCATCTGAAGGAATGGCTAGAGTACCATTGGTGGCGGATGCCTGCTGCTTCTTGAGCTGCGAAGCCTGGGAAGGGATCTCAACAGAGAAGTCGGAATCCTCGAAAGACGGCATCTTGTCAAAATGGAAGCTCGTAATGAAGATAGAAAGCAAGGTGCGTAGCAAAAGTCAAAAGGATAGAAGAAGACAAGACTGGAAGATTGATATGGAAAGATACAAGACTACCAGCAGCCTCTGAAGATGGGTCTCCTGGGTATTTATTCACCATCCCGTCGACATACAAAGAGACCCCTTATCTTGCCTGCCCCTGAAGAAATTTGTCGTTGCCGATGTATCCTGATGTTGAGAGGTACGTACTCTTCTGCTGGCTGCTGATAACGACGTCATCCTCGAGTATCTGGCGATAGTAAGGGGACGCAAGGCGGGCGCTGGGTAAGGGTCCAAGGTGCCGAAAAGCGGGTATACAATGAGCCATGAAACGGCCGTAGATAATAAATATATGGGCTACATGCGGGAGTGGCCCAATGAGGCGGCACTACGGCGCATAGTGTGCTGGGCGGCTTGAACATACTGGAGCAACGCGCAGCGTTTGTACGATGCCCATTCCGAAAAGAAGCCGTAGAAAGGCCTTGAAACTGGGGCCGTCTCCACTCGATCGGCTCCGCCGCCTGGGTCCTCCCGGCTCCGTCCTGACATCATTCAGGGTCCATCGGCCATGGCGTGGCGCCGTCTACTTAAGGGTCCTGCGGTCTCAGCAATCTCCTACTGCTCGAATACGCAGATAGACTGTTCCCGGAGGCCCGATACGGTCGATGATCGGTAGAACATCTACACGTGTTGAGGCTGGAGAGGCGGATGTTGAGCTGGAAGAATGGCTCGTCGCCCTTGTTGGCACGCATGACGGAGAAAAAAACTTGGCCGGTACTCGCTTGAGCCGCAAGAAAAACCCTACCTGGTCCAATAAGCTTGCTACGCGCGGGCAGATCAGGCACAGTACCCTTGAGGCGACGAACCAGTGGCGCTAGCTAGTCAGGCCTTGACAGCGAGGCTCCACTTCACATGGAAACGGTACCGAGAGAGCCTACAGTAGAAACGACGATCACATATCGAGAGACCCACCTTGTCGCAAGAATAATCGCTTGAAAAATACCGCTGTCGGTTCATTAGGATTTGTACCTTAATAAGAATTTTATGTTGAATGGCAAAGGGGCCCAGCGGATGGGGTATGATGTAATGGTGCGGCACCGGTTAACGCGGGTCGCCCTGGAGCTCCATCAGTGAGGATATTTGAGCGGCTGGTTGCCAGGTCTCCGAAGATCCAACTGCTATCCAATCTTATTTGGTTTCAAGACTCCATTTTGTCACCGTTTTCGCCTATCCTCATATCAGTTATTCAATTGTACCAACTTGAAAATGCCGTCAGCGAAGACTCCCTCAGCTGCTACGCAGACCTACACGCTCTCCAACGGCGTGGTAATGCCTGCCGTCGGATTCGGCACTTTCGCCAACGAAGGCTCCAAGGGCGAGAGCTACAAAGCCGTGATTTGCGCGCTCGAAGCCGGCTACAGACACCTGGACTGTGCCTGGTTCTACAAGAACGAGGAGGAGGTCGGCCAAGGTATCCGCGATTTTCTGAAGGCCAACCCTTCGGTCAAGCGTGAGGACTTATTCATCTGCACCAAGGCGTGGAACCACCACCACAAGCCCGAGGATGTCAAGTGGGCGTTCCAGAACTCTCTACAGAACTTTGGTCTGGACTACATAGACCTTTACCTTGTTCACTGGCCTATCGCAGCAGAGAAAGACGAGAACAACGAGCCCAAGATTGGAGCGGATGGCAAATATGTCATCAACCAGGAGCTTACTGAGAACCCGGAGCCTACATGGAGGGCGATGGAGGAGCTCGTAGAAAGCGGCAAGGCCCGCGCTATTGGCGTATCTAACTGGACCATCAGCGGCCTGAAGAAGCTTCAGAAGTTTGCCAAGATCCAGCCTGCTGTCAATCAGATCGAGATACACCCTTTCCTGCCGAACAACGAGCTTGTCGAATACTGCCTCGAGAACAACATCCGGCCTGTCGCCTACTCCCCCCTGGGCTCGCAAGACCAGGTTCCTACTACGGGCGAGAAGGTGCGGACGAACAAGACGCTGAACGAGGTCGCCGATCGCAGTGGACACACCTTGGCACAGATCCTGCTCGCGTGGGGCCTGCGCCGGGGCTACGCCGTGCTCCCCAAGAGCTCGACGCCCTCACGAATTGAGAGCAACTTTCAAATTCCAGAGCTTACAGACGAAGAGTTTGAGGCTGTCAACAGTGTTGCCAAGGGACGCCACACCAGATTTGTCAACATGAAGGACACGTTTGGTTACAATGTATGGCCGGAAGAGTCCGTGGAGGCAGGTACCGCAGTGGCCTAAGGCAGAGATTCTCGCAAAGGGAAGTGGCAAAAGGGGTGGGGGGAAACAAAATCCAAGAGAGTGCCGGGCATAGACTGGGAACGATGCTATGATGTGATACCAAAAAAAGATTAGACTAAACTAGACTACCATCCCATCGCGTGGGCATCGCATGGGAACTGGCATCTGTCATGCATGCGCCTATGCAAGGGCCGCAAATTTGACAGGTCAGGATATCGAAAATGAAATCATTTGAACACGAACTGTGACAAACAAGGGGCTTGCCGTGGGCTGTGACGGGGTTTCCATTGTGGGAGGGCGCGTCAGTTACACTACCAATGTCAAAGGGGTAAGAACTGAACCCAGTACCATGTTCAAGGAGAAAATGTGACGTGCAAAAGCAAAGAGGCGAAGCAAAAAGGAAAGGCCTCCGCTGCCGCGTGTCAGGTGTGGCTTGACCCAAAGGGAGCTTATGAGGCTGAATCGCCGTGTCTCGTGGCTCCCGAGTCAGCGCGGTAGACCCAGCTTGCGTAGAACTCCTACGCAGCACGCATTGTGCGTCCCGAATTTAGGTTAACCTTGTCTGCGGAAAGGCCGAACTAAAGAGGGCCACTCGTCCCGCGCGGGCTGTATTTCAGTTGCGCCCTCGTACGTCCCCCAGTCAGCGGGCGAGGTTTTGCGTGCCGGTGGGAAGCGTGGCGGTCCGCCTTTCTTTAGAACGGGTGTGGTTAGATTTTTCTGTTCTTGCCCCCCTCGTCTAGATACCCCCAACAGGTACTAGGTCGATGAACTAGGTCCCGAGGCGGCGTTCGGCAAGCTCCTCATTCCATTCGGAACTACGCCTTCGGGCAACTCTCATCAGTGTTAATTTTTGGGGATATGGGCCCTATGATGGCCCCGCCAAAATGTCGTGCTGCCGTGGCCGTCCGGCATCCGCCACACGTAGAGGTCCCCACGCAAACTGTTGGGTGGAAAATGGATATCACGCAGCTGTTACTACGTTGGCGTGGCTTAGCATAGGCCAGAGAGGGGAGCATTCGGCCAAGGAGTCGTCGAATCAGAAGAGGAATGAAATGGGGAGCCGTTATTGGCCCCACGAGATACGTCTCGATGACGAGCGCTCGGGATAGTGGGTAAAATGCATGAACCGAAAAGGAAGAGAACATCACGAGGTTCTATTGGGCGGGCTCTCGAGAAAGCAAAATCCGGCTTCTGGGCCGCAGTGCCTTTGTCAAAGTGCCGCGATTGCCCCCCCGTTCTACCTGGGAATTGGGGTTAAGCGAGAGTATTCTCAACCAGTAGCAATATCGCACACGCACGCCATGGAGTGATGACATTGGATATGTGTTGGGGCCACCACTCCCCATAGAAGGAGGGGGGTGCTTTTTTTTTTTTTTCCCTCCCTTCTTGTGCCGCTCTACACAATGAATCAAAAGTGGAGTGCACGTAGCAGCCGTGACAATTCCCAGCAGTATAGAGAGAAAGGCAAAGGCTAATAAGTTAGTCCAGCTGAGACTTTGACTAATATTTGATGGTCCAAGCGTTATTGGAAGCTTCTGCGGGGGGTGCCGTGGGTGCGATGCGGGCACCAGCCAGGAGCCCGGTGCCCGGTTGTAGAGAGGGAGAGACAGAAACAGACGCCGATGACCCAGGCTGGTGGTGTCGGGCCAGTGCTCATCCGCTAAAATCCGTCGGGACCACGCCAGCAGCAACACCTCCCCTCCTCTGGGGGAGGAGAAGTATGCTGGAGAGTTTGTACTTCTATGGGCGCCAAGGTTGTGTGGACTTACATACCTGCATACCAAAGGCTAGATGCGGAACTTGCCTCACAGCAATGCGCAGTAGGTACGGATAAGTGGATTTATGGAGCAGCAGGCAGGTAGGCTATCTTGTGATTAGAGACATCAGTTGAATCATTCCACTGATGAATCCAACACGAGGTGATCAACAGGCAAGCTGCGGTCAACTCGGCCACGTTCACCCGGGCGAGGACGCGTTAAGAGAGTCGAGTGGACTACGTCCCCAGCGGGGCGGTTCCACTCATTGTAAACCAGCAATCGCTGCAGCGCGAGACAAGCCGTATCGTCCTCAAGATGAGATGAGATGAGATCTTTGTCTTCCTCGTGCCGTGTTTTGAGTGAAACAATTCTAGAAGAGCTATCACGACGAGCTGAAAACAAGAAGAAGAATGTTCTAAGTGTTCTAGTCTCACCAAGCACCTTGTGCATATTGGAATGTGATCAAGAGCAGGATATTGAAAATTCGAGCATGGGGGTGGATATTGGATATTGGACCCTCCATTATGTACTTCCTCCACGAGCGTAAAGCTTGCATCGCCTCGCAGGACGTGGTACCCTCTGGATATTTGATGAACGAAAAGTACCTGCACCAGCGCGCACACGGAGCCAGATACTGTGTGTTATTTCTGAACCGCGCTCATGCTGTCAATAAAAAAATTGGGTATTGTTATGTCTTATTTACCTAAACAGGATAAAGAAAAAAAAAAAAAAAAAGGGGGTATCTATGTGTCCTCTGCGCACCCGGGAGTTTTCCCCTCACCCAACAGTGTTTCCCCTGGACGGCGAATAAGCAAACCCGTCTCTGATATTTGTCGGGTATGCATTCTCGTACGTGAGGACAGGCCGTACAAGTGGTACGGTTGGATGCCGATAGGTTGGGTCCGTCCAATAGCTCCGGCTGAAATTGCATATTTTGGGCGATGGGGAACGAGCCAGAACCTGGTGAATTGAGACATTAAGCGGCTGCAAAAGACCCTTTCTGCACCATTTGCTTGCTAGGATTCCCCCTCTTCCCCATCCCATCGCACCCCTACCGTAGTATCCTGCAGGGTGGCTCACCCTGATTTGATGGGGGGGATACCCTGAAGCTTGCTGTTCTTACAAGGACGCGCTACCTGCTGATATTGGATAGTAATAGTAGCTGCAATAGCTAGCTAATAAGCATCCTGCCCTACCAACCATTCGCTAACTCCCTCCACCCGCTCGTGCTTGGCGAACAACCCTTTTTTTTTTTGCTCCCATCCCCCTGCTAGCTAGCCCAAGACAAACTTCACCAGACCAACCGCCCGCAACCACCCATGTAAAACCGACGCAGAACGGAGCACTCCTGGAGGGCGGGAGGAACGTCGGCAGGAGCGCGAATGGGCGCGGACAATGCCAGACAATCACCTCGCTCCAGCCCGCGGCGGCGTCGCAGAGACTGAACGATTCGTGTTCCACGTGGAAACGTGGGCAGTGGCCGATTCCTCAACTGAGTCCCTTTCGGTTGCACCGTGCGCCTCTATTGGGCTACTGTTGGTGGAGATGGAATTTGGTGGAAAGTCAGCCGAAGGTCGAGCTGTCACTGGCTCTCCCAGCGCTGTGGGAACTGGCCAAGTGGACCCCCGCCAGCTAGCCCAGCGTTGATATAGTTGCATTAGTGCCAATATTCCACATTTTCTATCGCTGGGTAAGCTGCAAGTGCAGAACAGCCCACCCGATGGAGCTATCGTGACACCCCTCTCACCATCACCCCCCCTCCGCCTCCGCCTCCCCTGCCTGCCTGCCCGGCACGAAAGCTGGGTCTGCCTTTTCCATGACTATCGTGAACCCTGCCCTAGCAACCCCTTCGCTGGCTCCCCCTCCTCCCGCCTCGATGAACTTTTATTAACAGCCGCTGCTGCTGGTTCTGTCCTCCCACCTTCCTACTCTCTCAACAACTCGAACAACCTCCCATACCCCGAAACTCACAACCATCCCCAATTGCATACCTCCAAGGACACAACTCAGTCCTCCCAACTAAGTAATATAAAACAAGCAAGCAAGCCACCAAGCTAGCTAGCTACCAGATACCGCCGCTGCCCTCTTATACACGATATCGCAACTGCACACCCACCCTTGCAACTCCCTACGCCATGCAGTTATCCTTCACCCAACTCACCTCATTCATGAGAAGCTCGCATAAGTGCGGCATCTGCGGTACAGAATACTCTTCCGGGAGCTGTTGGTACTGCCATCCTCAGCACAAGCATGAGCCGGCCCCCGAACAGGTCGACTAAAATGTGACGACTTTTTTTCCCCACCCGGGCCGTCACGGCCGCTTTACGAAGAAAGGGCAGAACGACTTGCATGTATACACGACTGCCTTGCCTGGCGTGGTTGGCCAGCTTGGTGAAAAAATATATATGTATATATATCACCTGCGGATATACACACATTGGACCGGCCGTGCTTACACTCGATAATACACCCGAGCAGCAGCTCTGCATCGGCACTTGTTCCGGAACATGCTAGCTAGACTTACACGGCTGCAACACGCAACTCTCACGCAACCACAACCCGAGCGAGTCACTCCTTCGCACCGTCGGCTGAACGTTTTTTTACCACCTCTCGAGGCCGGCCATTCTCGGTTCCTATCTTGCACGGAAGCTTTGGGACACACAGACACAACAGACACTTGCACCACTTTCTAAGCGGCCTTTGCTCGTGACGGCATAATTCCACACTCCAATCATCGGGTTCTTTCTTCGATTTTGGATATCCACTTTTCAACCACTTCTTTTTTTTTTTCTTTCTCCTCTTTCCATTATTTAATTTCCGTCATTATTTTTGGGGGTAGCTATCTCGCCACTCTTATTTTTAACGCGGCGATATTCTTGGGTAGTCCACTTGTAAGGACGATCTTTTTGGAACTATTATTCAAAATACCCACCAACAACGGTGATCGGAGGTGGACATGCGGCTACGTATCCACACATGGTGGTCCGTCCACCACAGCCGATCTCCCTCCGCGGACACCCAAAAAAAAACCGGGGGACCGACAATGCTCGGGTTGATCTTTTCATCTTTTTTCTTTTTCTTTTGTGCGACTTCTTCTTCATGTTCCTTCTTCTCTACGGAGGGAGAAGCGCGAAATTTAGAAGAAAGGAAAAAAGAGAGATACCCCAACGCATTTTTTTGTATTGCGTTTTCATCTTTGGGATTTTTTTTTTTCTTTTTTATCTTCAGTTTTATTCAGGGTTGGGCTTTGAATGGCGTTCAGGGGTAACTTTCATATGGAAAGAAAGACGGGCCCTTTTACGATTACTAATGATGGGGTTTTTGCTGGGATCTAAAGCATTTTATGGTCGGGATATGGCGTTGGTTGGCAACAAAAGCATTCTTGCGCTCGCGGCTGCGCAACTGGGCGCACAGAAATGTTTATTGTGTGAATTTTTAATATTCTGCCTCGAATCAGGTCACCAAAAAAAGAGCTGGTTGCAGGATGGGGGGTTGTTGTTTATGCAGTATCGCTACTCTGGATAGTTTGAATCCTCTCAATATGTAGCAGATTTTGCTATCAAAGCTGCCTTAAATGATATCTACAATTATCATAAATCTCCACTATAATCATTAACGGCGTTGTGGCCCTCTTTCCGTCGGATATCATGTCAATCAATGTACGAGACTCCCTATCTTCAATGTATGTAATCTAGTTGTCTGATAGTGTCACCGCCGCCTTGTAAGACCACCACCTAGCTAGATCTCGACAGACAGACATCTTTTTGACCTTATCTAAAAAAGCAAAGGTCCCCTCTATCGCCCGCGAGACCCGAAAAAGAAAGCACTGACCCAAGGCAGTGGAAAGCGATGGCTTAGTAGAAAATGGGCGTGCGGGGCTTGCACTAGAGAGACCGCAGCGCTGCCCGCTCTTTCGTGCTCAGCCTTGTCATCCAATGATCTCATAGCAATGACCGCTCTGCTGCCTTCTTTCTCTTTAGGCGGCGTGGGCGCGTGTGTAAAATCGTGGCTCTTGCAATAGCCTTTGTTTTTGGCATCTGATACGGAGCCCAGGCTGGTCGAAGATTTCATGCGTTAGCTCTGCTGAGCCGAGAAGCCTTCATTTTCTTTCTCCCCCCCCTTTCGTTACGCCGAGTCTGCGGTGGCATTGCATCGCCGCTGCAGGTTGTGACTGGCCCTATAACAAGAGTCTAAACGGGCCTAGAGCTTTCGCAATGATCAGAAGTCATGCGATCTGTGCATGCTGCTGCATGTCTTCAGCAATAAGACTCGGCGATGACAGCACATTGGTGGTGGCACAGCATCCGGTACGTGGGGACCCAATGAGCGGAGCTCCTGGGAAGCCGCAACGTGAGTGACCCCTCTCTTCGTCTGACCTCTGCCTGCTTTAGGCTGCGTGACATTATAAGAGGATCAACTTCTCCGCCCTCCGCCAGATGCGGGTTGAGAGGCTGAAACTTAGCCAATCGAGGCGGGCTAGTGCATGCTGCTGCTGTCTTCTTGGTACCGCCAGTTTTGAATTTGTTGTATATCTTTGACCGTAGATTCCCTTTCCGTCAATTAGGGATAAATGCACACCAGACGATGAAAGTGCACATGTAGTACAAGTACTTCTGACCCCTTGACAAGTTCGCTCGGAACATGCTGCGTGGATCGTACCCAAAGTATAAAAGTGTGTAGCCGAGAGTATCCACGTAACGGAGAATCCTATAAAGAGAACGGGGGTCAGTACTACTTTCAAGGTAATCAATATGCAAGGATGATATGAAAGCTTACAAGTTCAGTAAGAACACGCCCAATGAGAACTTGGGGAGCACTCCGAGCTGAGGTGACCTGACCGTCTCGCGAGCCGTATAGCACACGGGTGGTATTCGAACAATAGTCATAAACAGCTCTGCTGATAGGGCATATGCGTATTTCTGTTCGTCACTAGTGCAACTGCGTATCATAAACAAGGTGAGAGCGATTATTGACATTCCGAAATCCAGCTGCATTTATGTTAGCCAGGGGACGATCGGTGCAGGAGGCTGAGGTGGGCGCTGGATGAGGCAAATCTGCAAAGGGTGTGTGTACGCTAGGTGCAGTAGAGAGGACAGGGGGGAATAAGCAACTCACCATAGTAGGGATGAGCACAGTAGGTACGTGTCTGTATACGGTGACAGACATAACCAAGGCCAAGACCCCTAGCCCAACCTGGATGATGGCCATGACAAACCATACCACAGTCGCAAAGAACCGCTTCCTCCGGCATTGCGGGTGCATAATCTCAGCAGTGCCATCGGGATTGACGCTGTTGACAGGCCACGCGCAAAATGGACACATGTAGGCGTATTCGCCGGTGGCCAGCTCGAGCAGCGAGCCGTGCTTGCGCTGGTAATTGGCTGTGACCTTGGAGCGCCAGCAGTTGAAGCACACGGAACGCCATTGGCCGTGTCCACGATTAACATCGAGCAGCACCCGATCCACGCCGGGCATCATCAAGCACTCAATGCAGCAACCTTGCAGGACCGCGTCAGGCTGGCCGTATCTGGTGAACAGCTGTTGGACGAACTCGGCCGTAATCACGTGACGGTACGAATGGCAGACCTGTCTCAGGCGCAGGATATCTGACAACTGAAGATGGTCTAGAATCATGAGCCGGATTTCCAACGGCAGAGTTGACATCATGGTTGCTTGCTCGTTCCGCTGAGGCTCGACTGAGCGCGGTGGCTCGTCCTTTCCCTTCCGTCGCCATGGCACGAGTTGGAACGCACGAGGGGAGGGCAACTCGCGCTGGGCTCCGCGTCCCCCGTACCCCCGTAGCATCGTCAATCAAAGGGAGTAGAGGCCGTCCCAGCGCACTCCGGAAGCCTTGAATTCCCAAGCATCAAGTCCGGGCGTTGTGTCGTTTTGCTGAATATGCTCGGATTTCTGGAAGGGAAAGCGGCCGCTTTCCCAGGTAGCTGGTGTCGGCGTTGGCCCCTGCACCAATGGCTAAAAAAAAAAAGGCGAGTGTGCCCCTCGGGTGGCCCTGCGAAAACCGTGGCCTCAGTACGATAACGACTCTGCGATGCGTCCCAGTAGAGTCGCCTGCCCGCGTGTCCAGCGCCGTGCAAGTCTGTGCTGAAGACGTTGATGAGTTGATTTTTGTCCAAAAGTTTTGATACGGCCTGGGGTTTCTTCATTCGAGGTTCCTGGGCGAGATTTGTCTTGGCCAGAACGCCAACTTTTAGGGGGTTCTCAGGCGGAATTATGGATTTTCCCACCCACCGGCCCCGGGTGTCCGGCACTCTTAGCGTTTGGGTCAATCGGGTGTTCGGCACGACCACTCGCTGCCCGCTGGCACATGCGGAGGGAATGCATTTTATGCTTGGGTTTGACAGGGCTACATAGTCCAAATGGGTAATTCTCCGCTGGCCATCAAATCGTGGGCATCGGTGATACCCGACAGTCTGTAGTACATCGTACCGCGTTGCAGGGCGGTTGCATGGGGAGAACAAACACCCGCAGAGGAAACGTAGAAAAGGAAACAAATACATAGCTAAGTTAGCAAAAATCAACGGGCGATGCCTTGGCTGCTCACTGATGTGTGCATTCACAGTGCCACTGGCGCGCCATTCATCATATTCTTCGTTATTCCCGGCGTTGAGATTTGCTGCCAAGCCGGTTTCGCGTCGTTTTCGTCGTCAGCAATGGGATCCCATTGTTTTACAGGTATCCATTATTTCTGTACGCGGGGCCCATTCCCAGTTCAAGGGCCGTGGCCTAGCTTGTGCTCGGTACCTGCGGCAAATAAAACTCTGGAGTCCCAGCTGGTTTGAGCCCGCCGAAGGCGCTAAGCCATTCCATCACCTTACCATTAGGCCGTTTCAACCCAGGTCGTGCGTGCTTCGGCGCCACCTACCCCCATTTCCCGGTGAGGACGTGGGATCCCCATGGAAAAGCGGCAAACCTACCCTGTCTACATACTTGTACCCTGAACCAGCTATTAGATAATGAATCGTACGCACATCACCACGCGCCGCCTAGCTTCCCCTCCTCGGCTTGGACGGCCACTGGTGGCGGTGATGGCCTTTTGAAATATTGGATCAGAGAGAGCCCGTTTGTCCAACTCAACATTCTGTTTATGCAGCTCGACAGACGGTTCACGGCAAAGCCGCCCTAGCTTTCGCACCACCACGATCCGGCTGAGGCGTGAACCCCGAAGCGCGTACGCAGGGTCATATTACGAGTCGCCTAGAAAACTGGACACTTGATTAGAAACATTTGCACGCATTGCTATTACTACGACTTTCTTGAGGCAAACACTCTCGTGCTCCCATCCCATCACCCCCGCAGAACGAGTAGGATTCTCGGCAAAGACGGGATCGATCGTATTTAAGATTCAAGGCTTGGCAGCATGCGTTCGAGCTAACTGAGCAGCAACCTTCGCCACGGTCCCAAAAAAAAGAAGCAAACAGGCCCAGTGTCGTTTGCCTCGCGAGTCAACAGAGATTTGCGTGGCCCATGGATTAGCTACAGCTTCCCGCATATTCGGCACGAGCATCTCCTGGAGCCCCAAGCTGAATTCCTGGCGAAGTCCCAAAGCTTCCGATGCCCGATCATGGTAGCCGAAAAGTCCGGAGGCTCCACGTGGTTGCCGGTATCCGTCTGAGGTCTATTAATTTGTGTCACAGTGCTGCGCGTCGTGCTGGAAATATTGTCTTGGCAGCACTCTACAGTTTCCATCTCGGGCACACACAACCTTTCGAGTACTAAGCTTCCTGAATGCCGTTCTGCCCGAGTTATCGTGTGGCCTACGGGGATTAGAATGAGTCTAGACCAACCCGCGCGAAGGCTAAACAGGATTCTCCCCACCCCAGAATCTTGCGGTGGGCCAAGTGGGCGTAGAAAACGTGATACTTCCCACTACCAAGTGCCGCGTTTGCACAAGTCAAGCTTTCTTTTGATTTGAACCGCACGCGACCAGCGCAGCTGTATGGTCCTTTGGCATTATCGATCGGTACCAGGTGCTATACAGAAGTCGTAGCAGGGATCCGCTTACCCGAACACCTTCTGTTGCCTCGATGAGGTTTTGGAGGTCTAGCATAATCAGAAACGGGAATGACAGCGCTAAATTGGACAGGGGTAGTGCCATGCAGACCAGGGGTTCACTCATTTGGATACAATTCTTCTGAAGAATGCCGGTTCCCGAGACCACAACAAGAAAGCGCTGTACGTTATCTCTCTCTTAATTTAATGCTGAGGAACATGGAGGTGTCCCGTTTCCGATGGCCCTAGGGAAAAGGGAACTCATGTTCTTCTTTCCTTTTTCCGTGCAATCGACCCCGAGCTGAGCGAACGGCACCATTGACCATACGACACGATACGAAGCGAGACAACACGATACAGTGCAGCCTTTGTTTGTAGAGTGAAACGTACGAATCTATTTTGTTTTTGTATATACGATCGGTTAAGGCGCCCAATGCGTTCTGCCAGCTATGTACATCGAATTTTATAAAATCGAAAGCTTCGAATTTTGCGATAAATGCAAATAGCAATAATAAAAATGATTATAACTCCGGTAGTCGGCTGCTTTTACCGGCATTCTCTTTGTCCTCCTGAGCCTCGGCTTAGGTTTGTGTTGTTTGTGCTCTGCATACAACAAGCACCCTGTTAATCGGCCCTGTTCCACGCGAACTCTCCTTCTCCACCCGACACATTCACCATCCATCTCTCAAAACAGAACATGCCGCTTTCCGGACTCAAGAAGAAGGGCATCCCGTGCTCGGGAAGTTGCAGCTGCCGCCCTCGCCGCCGCCGGTGATGCTCACGTCCTCGAAGGAGAAGTCGCTGCAGCTGTCGCTGCCGCAGAGGATGTAGTAGTTGTAGGCGTCGCTGCCCGAGGCGGTGCCGGTGACGTTGACGAATGAGACCCCCGAGATGGTCACGCCGTCGGTGGGCTCGCCTGTGGGTCCGCCGTTGAGGTAGTCCTGCTGGATGTCGATGCCGTAATCTGTGATGCCGCTCACGTAGATGTTCTCGTAGGTGATGTCGGACACCGTGCCCGTCGTGTCGGAGTTGGTCTTGATGCGGCACCCGTTGGCCGAGTCGATCACCTGCGAGTTGGAGAAGGTGACCCCCACCACCGTGTTGTTGCTCTTGCCGCCGATCGACCCGATCGAGAGACCGTGCCCGCCGTAGCAGTACAGTTTGTTGACCGTGATGTCGCTGCCCGAGGTCACTGCCACGCAGTCGTCCTGGTTGTGCACCGTGATGCTCTCGAGCTGAACTCGGTCCGAGCTGGAGATGTCGAAGCCGTCGCTGTTGTGTGCCGCCGGGTCGCCGTCGCTGAGATCATTGGCTGCGTCGCCGTCCGAGTTGTCGAGCACCAGGCCTGAGATGACGAGGTCCTGAACACCGGTGATCTGGAAGCAGTGAACGGGCCAGTTCTTAATGTTGAGGTTGGTGATCTGCGAGTTGTACATCTTCTTTACGACGATGAAGTGATCGGGCTTGTCACCCCCACCATTGGAACCCTGGCCATCCCAGTAGGCCGCACCGTTACCATCGATGACGTGACCGTCGGCACCGGTAATGGTCACGTCACGTCCAGAGATGACGATAGGATCGAAGTCGCTATCAACAGTAGTACCAAATTCCTATTTGGTTTGACTGTTAAGATATTGCTAAGCGTACAGTGGTAAAAGTGGAAGGACTCACGGTTGTGCCAGCAAAGGTCACCACGGCTCCAGTCTGCAGGGCTTGCAGATCGATGGTGCTGGAAGGAGGAGCCGAGATATTGGACAGCACAATGTTGGTACAAGAAGCAACAGCAGAGGAAATATCGGCGTAGGCTGTGACCGTGCAAGTAGTGCCACCGGTTCCAGCAGAGCTGGTAGCAGTGGTTGTTCCAACTGCAGCACTGGTTACGGCGCTAGTAGCAACACTGGTTGCAACTGCGGTTACAGCACTGGTAGACTGAGCCGCTGCGGTCTAACTCCATTATTAGCATCTGTCTATACGCGAGTGGCACTGTGCTCCTCATGGAAATCAAACTGGCCCGGGATGGGGGTCCCCCGCCAATGGATCCCGGGGAATAAAAAGATGGATTCAAACGGGTACTAACGGTAGTTTGGACGGTGGCGGTGGTGGTGGCTGCAGTGGTAGCAGTGGTGGCAGCGGTCGTGCCAGCGCCAGTCACATAGCAGCTGCAGGCACTCGAGGCCTTCTTGGACTTGTAGCCACAGACGGACGCGAAGGGGGATGCGATGGCGCTGGTAGCGGTGGAGGTGCCCGCGGTGTAAGTAGCACAGAAGCTAGCAGCCTCGGCGGAGGACGTCACGAAAGCTCCAGCGCAGGCGTCCGTGTCCGGGTTGGAGCAAGCCAGGACGGCAGGCAGCGCAGCCGCCGAGAGCAAAAGAATGGAAGAATGCATGGTTACGAGAGAATAGGAACGATTGGACAGCCACCCAAGCCAGTCAATGGCCAAAAGAAACTTTTTTTTACAAGAAATGAGCGTACGGAGGAGATCTCTAGAGGGTAATGAACAAGCTCTTATATACGTGACTCTAGGCTTGCGGTGTAAGCCACGTCCTTCCGGCTTGGCTGGCCAAGACAATCATCGCTCACGGATAATTCCATGGCCAAAATGCGATCAGCTTAGTATGGCCCCTCTTGGGCATATCGCATGTTTCTCGTCCTCGCAAATCCCTACGCTGCGGCTGCTGACTTGATCCCCAGCGCAGAGGAACAACGACCGTTCCGTTCCCACTCCCTCACACCCCACCAATGGCCCCAATGGCGGGAACGGAGAAAACATGGGATAGGTAAAATTCGTCGCGGCGTCCACCAATGAGCCCGCGCCGCACGCAAGGCTAAGAACGATTACGGGTGATCCCGATCCATTCAGGCGAAACTGCCAAGGGCTTGGCCAGGAACGCGTGGTCGTGCGGGAAGCGAAGAGGCGCTCGAAAAGAAAACAGAGGATCGTTGCGCGGCTTTCTCTGGGCGCCAAGTCTGATTTAATAAGCTTTTTTCAAAAGAAAGTGTATCGCTTGGCCATTGAGCCGCATGATCTCTTTAGGACCCCTCACAGCCTAGTTAGTGACTACCGTTGTGGTGGCTCCCCCACATATTAAGACCCCCCGGTAAGGGTGCTGGATCATGTCAGCCACGGAATGAGAAGTGTATGAAATAGATTGCTCGTCCGCCTCTTCGAAGGCTGTGAAAATTCCTCCACGCAGCTGGCAGTTAGGGCACTGAGCACGCAGCAGGGGACGATGGGGACTCGAAGGCACTCACTATCCCAGGAGGCATTGCTACGCTTTGTCCGTCGAAGATTCTCAGGAACCACTGTTTTCAGACCGGTTCCTCCGGAGGGCCACCGGGAAACCGCCTATGAACATTGGGCCGACACGATGGAGAGATTTAGCCAATAAAGGTGCATTGCTTTTCTTGCTTCCCAGGCTCGGTGCGATATGCAACTTGTGGCAAAACTTCGTTTATGCAGGTAATTTATAAAGGTTCCACTACGTGTAATTACACCAAGATAGCGAACCATGCTTCAGCCGCAAATCGCACCCGACGAGATATTGTACCATGTCCCGATCATCAACAAATCGGCCGAAAATCATTGTTTGACCCCACAGATTTCTGTCGGCACCGTCTAGACCCGCGCCTGTACAGGTTGAAGTAGCTAAACCCGAGCTCACGACAGATGCGAGAGGAGCGGATCAAGTCCTCCCGATGAATAAATCATATGAATGGATACAAGAATATGCGGGGATGTTTCTATTATAACCTTCCATATGCACCGGCGCCGAAAAATGCAAGAGAAGAGCGGTACTCGGGAAGAAAATTGTACGAAACGCCATAGAGATATGCCACTTAAGTCCCCCCCCCGAATCATTAGAGATTTTTGATCACAAACTTCTTTCTGAGAGTCTCTCCATACTTCATGATGAGGAAGGTGGAGGGGATGAGGAGAAGAGAAATAAAGCCCAGCAGGCTGTTACCCCAGCCGATGCCTAGGCGAGCGTACATCTGCAGGCCGCAGAGGGGCAATACGGCACCAGCGACCGATCGAACCACGGTGTTTGCGGCGATGGCGGATGCAGCGTAGATGGTAAAGGCGTCGACCAGGTACAGCTGCAGGCACATGAAGATGATGAGGTTGCCCGCGCCGATGATGCCCGTGCCGATGATGGGCACAATCCAGTGAACCCGGTACTCGGCGGTCCAGCCGTAGAGGAAGAGGCCTACGGGGAGGCACACCGCGCCGATGGGGAGGGTGGGCAGTCGGTACTCCGGCTTCATGCCTTCCTTCGGGCGACCCGCGGCGACGGCCGCGGCGTCGGCCTCGGCGGCCTTCTTTTGGATATGCTTGTCCGAGGTGCCGCTGAAGATGCCAACCCCAACGAGGGATCCAACACCGAGCCCGATAAAGGATAGACCGACCAGGTTGGTGCCGAAACCGTAGTACTCCTCAAACACCTCGGTCATGGAGGTGAACATCAAGTACAGGTAGCCGTACGTAATAGCGACATAAACAGATAGGATCAGCACGATAGGTGAGAACACGATCATCTTCAAGGGGCGGATGATTCCCCTCTTGAAATAATCCATGGGGGACAGGCCGATGTCCAGCTTGGATCGCAGCTCGTTGTTGCCGGTTTCCTTCTTGAGCCGCTCGACCTTACGCTGAAGAATGACCGGATGGTACGTCTCTTTCATGACCAGGACCATGACGACGGTCAGAGCCCCGCCAATCATGACCAGGAGCCAGAACACCCAGCGCCAACCTTTTGCCTGGGCGAGGAACCCACCCGCTATAGGGCCGATGATGGGACCCAGGAGCGGGCCGACGCTGAACCCAGCCATGGCGGCGGCCCTCCTCTCCTGGGGGATCATATCGGCGATCGAGCCTCCACCGTTTGTCACCGGGCAGGAGCCGAAGATGCCGCTCAAGAACCGAAAGACGATGAGAGCGTTCAAAGTAGGTGCGAGGGCACAGCCAACGACGAAGGCGAGAAAGCATATGTTGCAGGCGTGGTACACTACCATGCGCCCGTAAATCTCGGAGAGGGGGGCCATGATGAGCGGGCCGAAGGCGAAACCCAGGATGTAGACCGAGACGACGAAAGAGGCGAGCAAAAGGCTACTGCTGCCGAACTCCGCCATCAATTCAGGGACACCAGGTGCAAAGATAGCTGTTGGATTTACCAAAAGTGGTCATGGCTCTGGTCAGCTTAATCCGCTCGCCCAATTTTAAGCTGTATTGGGGTTTAGGAGGAACAATGGCAGGGCGCGGGGCAACTTACACGAAGCCAAGGGCGTCACAAATGTCATGGCGCTGATAAGCACACAGTTAGACAGAGTGCGCCAAGCCGGCCAGTTGTACGGGTGCTCGGGATCGTTCTCAGACCACCAGACCACATTGGGGTCGTCCTCGTCAGTGTCAGTAGCGCCCGCGGCGCCCTTTAGTGTATCGTCAGTCCCCTTCTCCAGATCGCGATTCTCGCCGCCAGTCGCAGCAGCAACAGCAGCAGCATTGCTGTGCTTAGACGCGGTGGACTTGCGGCGCGATAAGGCGATGGACTCGCGGCGCCTCTGCTCCTCCTCCTCGGTGAGCACATAGCCCTCGGCCGACGGGATGTCGGCGTCGTGGCCCTCGTCTATCGCCTGGCTGATTTTGCGCTGCAACGCCAGTTTTTGGTCGACATCGCTGTCCTCGTGTGCCGAAGAATCGGCGGTCTCGGAAGTTGTCATTTCCTAAGGTTAATTAAAAGTAAAAATAAAAAATAAAAAATCCAAGTCCGAAGGAAATGCTAAGCAAGTAAATTCAAATCAGCCACTGCTTTGGACACCAGTTTCGTTAGGCCATCACACATCATGACGAAGAACGAAGCTCGTTTCAATTGCAAATCGTAATCGTAGTTGCCGCCATGAGAGGTCTCTCTCCAGAGTCTCAGACTTACCTCTAAGGTAGCGGAAGATTACCGCGCCCCAGATCTATACAGCTACGGCCGCTTCCGCTTTTTGCGGGGTGTAAGCCCACAAAACAAAGCGAATGATCGTCGCTACTGCGGGTTAGGGAACTCGGCGCAGGACAAGATGGGGTTTGTCAACATGTGGTTCAGGAAATGGATGAAAAGGGTTGAACCCAGGACTACCGGAAGCAGGGAAAAGCGACAAGTCCCTGAGGAAGGATCGGGGGTTCGCGTCAAGGGACGCAAGGCTCTTTTACCACAATCAAAGAAAGACAAGCCGCCTGTCCTCAACGGCCCATCCGTGCGCCGGGCATATATATGGGTCCAGGTCCAGGCTGTGGTTGATTCCGAGATGCAGATTTGTGCAACGTCCGCGATGGTTGTGACGGACAATGGGGGGTGGACAGCCCAGCCGCAGAGTGACACTTCTGCAGCAACGCTATTGCACAAGAGCTGCATAACTCTGGCCGTGCAGCCAATGAAGCCCCTGTCGGCCCTGTGACCTTCCGGTGGCTTCACTAGCCAAGTCGCTAGACAGCCACACTCTCCTGGTTTAAGTTTAGTTGCTGTTGCACACTCTACCATTAACTACCTAGGTTCCTACATGAGTACCCAGTCCTTGTTTGCAGGCGGGCAAAATAACGTGGTACTGTAGTGATGGTGAGATCTCATTGCAACACTGTGCCTCCCTCAGCGCTGCAGTCCTCGTGTGTAACTAAGAGCCGACCCCAACTTACGGATACTTAAGTACTCATGTAGTTAATGACCCTACTTAGGTAATTACCCAGTCACAGTCCCCAGTTCCATGTCAGCGTCCTGCAGAAAAAAGCACAATCAGCCAACCTAAGGATGGAACAGCCGACTGCCTGCCATGTCATCCAGATACGCGATGTTACCATAAATACCACTAGCTGAACGGCCTTTTTGTACTAGGTAGAAAGGGCTATCTGGCCCCTCTACCCCGAGTGGTGGTTTTGGTCAAAGCAATTTTGGAGATGGGCCGTTGGTCCCAAAAGAAGTATGTGACCAACCAGCCGGGCAATCCCATACTGTAACCCCGGTATCCTCTGGATTATATCCCCTTTCTCACAACAAGCTTTTGGCTTGGCATTTCTCTATACGCGCTATGTCTTGCCGTTCGCGAGGCTGCGGGCTCATTTACCCCTCCATCGCCCTAGTCGGAAAGATTCCCCAAAATCAAACCATCCATCTTGATTTAAGCGAACGTAAGCAGGACCACACCTGCAACCCCGAAGACAAAGTGGAATTTTGGCGAATCGTTGTAATCTAAAGTTGGCGTGATCATCCCCAAGCCTTGACAGCGGGCAGCGGCGGTGGGCGAGAGTCTCGGGAACCCAAAGTGCCGGATTGGTTATATTTATGTAAGGTTATTTATTAACCACGCCAAGGTCGTTTGGAGAGAGTCGTGCTTTTCAGCCCGAGCAATATTTGCACGCAGTTGAGCGGCGTAGCACCGTCGCCCGCATCAAACCTATTGGCCTTGTAACTACAGCAAACTGCACAGAACTTTAGCGCCTTAAGGTGTATCTCACTGCGTTCCGATCTCCCCCATTCAGGACACACTGCTACTAAATTTGGGATAAAGGGTAGCGAGGCGAGGCAGACGCCGCCTTGCCACACTGTATCTATTTAATCTCAGATCCGACATATTTAAAACGTTAAAGCTGCAAGTATGCGAAAGCAACTTAGCTGGCCAATTTGCAGGGAGTAACTATGTGCGACGAATGTCTCCCCAAAAAAAAAGGAAAGAAAGAAAAAGAAAAAAAAGAACGGCGTGTCGTTCTTTGGTCTTACATACATTAAAAGCCACTCTGCCGTGTTACCCGTGCTGCGTATGCCTTTCTAAGCATTTGCACTCTATTCAGTCCTTGCAGCAGATGACGACAGTAGGTAGTATGGAATCCAGACCACATCTATTCTTGATGCAGCACCTGAATAAACGGCAATGTAGTTTGAGGAAGCAGTGTAGCCTGTACCTCCATCCATTACGACCAACTGCTCACTGTTTCATCCTCTGTAACATTTAGATTTTCACCGTCGCCTCCCATATTGAAAAGGGCGGTAGGCAAATTCAATCTGCGTTGGCCATTATCACCACCGAAAAATATGAGGGTGGCTCAATGTGGCACCTAACCCTTTAGACCTGCTTTCTTTACCACAACGCTCAAATCAATGCTTTTCACGGTCACGAAAGTATCCCACGCACCTCCAGATATTGCTCTCGTCCAATAGAAATTTCATGAACGAGAAACAGAACGTTTTAATCTCAAAATTGGAAACAACTTATCTTACTGGTAAAGGGGTGTTTGGGTAGAAGAGCCGGGTCACACAATTGGGAAGAAAAAGCCCAGCAGTCCTAATATATGAAGTCAGATCACCACGTTATATTCTTTATCCTCTGCGTGAGCTCGTTAGTCTGCTTAGACAACTTAAAACAAGTCATGGTAGCCGTCCTCTTCACCAGATTAACCTTGATACTCGGCTTCCTCACCCTGTGATCTTCAGGCACAAATACCCCAGCCCCCACGTCTTCCTCCTCCAACCCAGCAACCCACGTCCCCAGCGCTGCTGCCGTAACACTGTCCCAAACCCCCTCCCTTCTCGGATACCTATTCATCAGCCGCAACGCTTCATGTCTGATCTCCGAATTCCGACACTTAACAGCCGTTAGAAAAAGCGGCGGAATGACACCCAAGTCGAACGAGAAAGCCAAGGTAAGCTTCTTTCTCGGCGTGTATTCTTCTTCCAGTGTTTGTAATAGTAGCACGGATTGCAAGACGATCCTCCGGAACTCGGGTTCGAATACATCATATTCTGTTTCGGCCTTGATGAAGGCGGTTTGGATTGATATCTTGGCGGTCGTGGCAGCGAGACAGAGAGTCAATGCCGAGACTCGTTGACGACCGCCGTTTTCAACGCACCGGCTGAAGAGAGGGGTGAACGCCACCATCCAGCGGCCCATCTCGGCGACTAGCTGCTCCTGTTCGGAGTAGTACGGCGGATCTGACTTCGGGAGGGGCTTCGCTTCTTTGGGAACCTTGGAATCGATCCAAGGCTCGGGGATATGAGCAGCAGGCGCATCTTCGTATTGGGCAAAAGAGACTTTGAAGTGGTTTATGTGTGCCGTGAAATGCATCATTCGTCTCATGATGAGATCAAGGTACACTCGAGCCTCGTTTATTGAGGCGAAAAGTTTGGGCATCTGCTGAACAACTTCTTTCCCCTCTTCTTTCAGGGTGGCGTGACATTCCGGGGGCCTGGTGTCGCGGAAGGACATCGCTTGGATTTCCAAACGACCGAAGAACTGGACAAGATAGTCTTCAATCGCGTCAGGAGCAGGCGAGGAGAAGCCCATGGGATGTTTTGAAGCGTCTCGCTCGTTCTTTTTCCATTCTTGGATCAGGGCATTCCCATACTGGAGCTGAAAAGCTGCTGCTTCCTGGTTGCCATGAAGAACCTCGAAGCACAGTATAATCAGGCTGGTGATGAGCAACGTACGAATCTTGCCGCCAGCGGCGATACCGTGCATTCCTTTGATCGCTTTGTGGTACTGCTCTAAGGAGTATTGATGATGCAAAAATGCTCCGTGGAGCTGCTCTTTCCTCGAAACCCTGCATTTGACCCTCTGTGCTGTTTCGACTGGACCCCCGAGGGTGGGTGCTCGATACTGCCTTGCAGTGGGTGGTCGACCTCGACCGGCCTGGGCCGCTTCAAAGGTCTTACCAAGAGCGCCGATGGCGACAGCAGCGTGGAGAATGGAAGGCTCGGAAGCAGATGCTTGTAGAATCGTGCACTTCCAAACAGTATTATCAAAATATGGGAGCATCTCCTCGACTACTCTTTCATTGAATAATGTAAAGTACCTCTGTTCTTCCTCGGTTTCGAATAGTTTTTCCGAAGGCTGCACTGTCAATTGAGCTTTGGGTATCTGAACCCTGCCACTGGCTGTGAGTGCATGCGCAAGGGGTGGAGGCTTGAACTGCCTTATGGTGTCATTGTAGCCATCACATTCATATCCAGCTTTCAGGCATCGATAACAGCTGGGTTTTCTCTCGTCGCATTTCAGGTGCCGATTTTTGCAAGTGATACACCTTCGCCATAGGTTAATCAAGGAGATATAGGTATACCGTAGGATTATCGTGTAGGGTCTCACCCGGTTCTTTCTTTCTTATGAAATCTTTTACGAGGTTTCTTCTGCATTGTTTCAATTGGTTGCCCTAATGTATCCATCAGCTGTTGAATACTTCCAGTGTAGCAGCAATGCAACACGCCGCGGTAGCTTTCCCTAAAAGCGTGAAGTTGTTAATCTCTGGCTGACGATACAAGTCGTAGGGTTTCAAACTGTCAAAGAACGGGTTTTGGTCATGTGTAAACTGGAAAATGAGATCAAATGCCCGTTTTCTTTTTGTCGCAGGCATACATAAAGCAAACCCGACTTTGGCGAAACGTCAGAATCAGCTGCTCGTACATTTGACAGATCTGACCAATCATGGTTGACAATTCGCAGTCCGGGTCCATTTCGGCAATCTACATAGTGGAAAATGTATCAGTCAGCCAGTGTGGATACCCTGTAGCCCGCATTTTTCCTCACTAAGAGCTAAGCAGGAGCTGAAGCGAAGCGAAGTTGGCCGATACAGCAAACATATCCACCATAATCTTAACCCTTCTAATCTGATAACTTAAACTTCGTTATATTTTGCAATAGTCCACAGTGTTTATGGATTATAAATACGAAATGGAAGGGTATTTTGTATGGAATCGCAGTATGGCTTGTGCCTGATTCTGCATCACAAGCATGGGTTACCATGAAATGCTGGCACAGTTCGGCTCAGAGAGCTTCAGTCTCTTGAGCCACAATTTTCGCAAGATGCGATTCCATATCGTACCCGGAAATATCCTCAATCGTCATCTTTCCAGGCCGCTCTTCAACCGCCCACCCTATCCTCTCCCGCAAATCCTCCCTCGCCTTTGCAGACGCGGCTTGCAGCGCTGTAGCGCGCTTCATCCGTACCTTTTCATACCTCTGCAAGGCTTTGCCAATGGCTGCCTCCAAAGGCTGAGCCTCGTTCACTTGAAAGTACTTGTCCGAAAAGACCAAACCCAGAGCAGCAGCGTCTTCGATGGCCTGACAATGGCCCTGCGTCTGGTCGGGTAACATCGGATGTGCCGCATCCCCAAGTAAAGCCACCCTTCCGCGCGTCCAGTAAGGGTAGGGCTCATGGATATAGAGACGCCAGATCTTGATATCTTCCGAGTTGAGCATAAGCTGATGAATGCGTGGATCGATGGTGGGGAAGGTAGCTACGAGCTGTTCAGGGGTTGCCTCAGTGTACCAACCATCTCCTTCTTGCCTTTCCGGATCGATTCTGGACGCAGTAAGCTTGAGTTTGCAAAAAAAAGGAAAAAAGAAAAACATCCCAGATAAACAAAAACTTACGGGAAAAATGAGTACATGCACAGAACCTCTCCTCCATGTCCGGCGCCGATGATGAATCTGTCCGTTTTGGGAGTGGTCCAAAACTCAATGGCGTCGCTGAGCCCAAGTTCTCCGAGAACAAGAGATCGGGCTTTGTCTCTCGATATGATATGTCGATACACACAAGAAGACGCTTGCTTCGTATCTGGCACAATGCCGATAGCGCCCCTCATCCTGGAATGGATGCCATCCGCACCAATGACCAAATCCGCCTCCACCACGATTCCACCCTCAAAGGTCACCTTCCCCAGCCCATCAGCCTCTATGGCCTTTTGTTGAGTCACCAGTTTACAAGGGACACCCTCTCCCTTCTCTCTCAATGCCGCCTCCAGTAAAACTTGGTGCAAATCACACCTCTGGAATCCCAAGGTCTCATACCCAAACTTCTCCTTGAAATCGCCCAGCGGCGCAGTGGCAATCACCTCCCCGGTGTCCCACTTGTGGATGATGAGCTTCTTCAGAACGACTGGGAGAGCGGCATCGACATCGACGCCCCACTTGTAGAGCCATTTGCCGCCGTTGGGCGGGATGCCGATTCCTGCACCGACCTCTCCAGCAAAGGTGTTGCGCTCGTAGATGGTTACCTTGTGGCCAGACAGGCGGAGGGAAATAGCGGCGCTGAGGCCGCCTAGACCGCCTCCTATTATTGCTATGTTTAGGGGCTTAAAGGTTGTTGCCATGACTAGGTATGGTGAAGGAGATGATGTGTAGCGGGGATCAGATATGTGAAGTGCTTCTGTGGGTCTGAAAAACTGATGGCAAGAACCAATAGACTATGACTGAGATCCAGAACAAATAGGTTACTGATTTGAGGGAAAGATTTGGGAAAATTCATTCGAGGACCTAGATGAGAGGTCTTTAAATCTTTAAATACCACCAGACTGCGGTAGTGTGCTACAACAGACGATATAGACCAATGCACCCGTATACGTATCCACAGTACCGCTGACTGTCGTTGTGCGTTACCATTGGTTCAATCTCCAGATTTTACGAGTCCTGTCATTCTGACCCCTAAGTTAGGCCCCATTTTCTCCCATCTGTTGTCTTTATGGCCTTTCAACGGCACGGTGGATTATGATAAGCGCTTGCTGGAGTCGGACTTCTATCCATTCTTCGTCGCGTTGCTACCGACCTCAACTCGGACATTGTGGTGCGGCTCTCATCGACACCCTCCGTGATTACCGGAAATGGCTATTATTCCAGCATTAGCACTTTCTTTTCATTCCTATTAGGTTGATGAGTTGTCGCCGATTACGCGTTTTCGTGAGATTTCTTTGTGGTCCCGCTGCTCGACCGGTGGAGCTGCAGGAGTATAAAACTAGCTCATTCTTTGCGATAGTCGACTTGAAGGCCATGAGAAAACTAACTCCAGCAGTACGCAATTATTTCTCCAATGTGAAAAGACGACCAGTTTCAGAGTTTGTAGACAAAAATGAACTTGTATTCAATATAGATGACGAGTTGATAGATCGAGTTCTGCATGGATCTTATAGCTCTAGAATACAGCTTCTTTAGGGGCCAAACCCGTCTATAGTAAATATGCACCCTTTCGACCAAAGAAGTTCTTAAAACCTAGGCCGCCAAGTTATTAGCAAATGCAAAAGCAAGGGTATTGATAATGGTTTAATACTGGTTACCTTCAGTAGTTAAATACCATATTAATCCTGGTCCAATAACCCTGGTGTAACTTGGGTAACGCAGCATCGATTGTCAAAAAGGACCATCAGTCGAAGAGGGGTAAAAGTGGAGATATTCACAACTACCAGTATAAAACACTTGATCTCGGGAAACACTCGTGTGGTTTAATTCAACTAGTGGAAAGCGGCCGGCCTGTTTGGATAGTAAATTTGACCTAGTCTAGGCTATCCAAAAGTATATTCCTGAGTGAAAGGATCACAAATAGGACATAATACCGTTCAATGAAAAGACTTCCTACAATACAACAACTCGATTCGATCGTATACTGTGTCAGGTCTCACCTGATAACGGACGGAGATAGCCATGGCCTACCTCGATGCACTGACTGCCGCTGAGCAGCAGCTCCTTGACCACCGCCTTGCTTCTTCTGTAGTAATAGCTTCACTTTTAGCTGGTATAGCATTCCTTGTGTGGCCGGCAGATCCCAACCAAGTACCTAAACTTAGCGAACCCATTCCGTATGTATCAAATACGTACCTTTATCTGGTTGACATGAGGAAATTTCTGCACCGAGCAACGTGAGCAAGATTCGATACTTCCCTATGGCCTATTCCCCTGTTTCTGATAATCGCCGTTACAGACAAGCCCTGCGCCGCAAGAAGATTGCCTGGTTCCGCCTCGGGCCAATGAAGGTTTATCTCACCACAGGACCACAAAACGTCCAGGCTATGTTCCGCACGTCACCCAGTATTAGCTCCGACAAGTTTGTCATCCTAATGATGGACACGATCTGGGGCTTGACGAAAGAAGACGTGAGCAAGTTTGTCGGCGACAAGTCCGGTCGGCTCAAAACACCCGCCGTAGGAACAGAGAAGACGCCGCAGGACCAGCGTTACTGGGCAAATATGCACCGGACCCTGCACGACTACCTCGCCCAGACCGATGAAGCGAACAAGCTAGCGGCAACCTACAAACGACTTTTCGCCCAACGCCTCGAGAAATACCCTGCTGGCCAGTGGAGCACGATCTCTATATTCGCGTTTCTGCGTACCGAGATGGCAGAGGCTGCGATCACCTCACTGGCTGGACCTCGACTGCTGGAGATGAATCCAGGTTTTGTTGATCTATTCTGGCACTTTGATGAGATCGCCGGCAGCCTCGCCTGGGGCATACCCAAATGGATGAACCGTGAAGCATGGGACACGCACGCCCGGATCGGTGCCGCGTGTACCCAATATGTCGAGACAGGGTTGGCGGGCAATGACGTCCACGGCCCCGATTCGGACCTGGACTGGGAGCCCAATCTCGGATCACGAGTCATGCGAGGTTTGGTAGAGTGGATGAGAGATAGTGACTTTTCTCCTCGGAGCATGGGCGGAACCATAGCAGCCTTGGGTATATTCGCGTAAGCGACTCTTTCCATGTCAGCATATTCAAAATTGGCTATTGTTCCGTGGAATGTTGACCTTTTTCTTCGTCTAGTCAAAACTCAAACACGATCCCAGTCACCACTTGGGCTCTGATAGAGTTGGTTAAAGATCCAGAGTTGTTTCAGGCAATACGTGAGGAAGTGATAACCACGTATGTGACGGATCCTGCGACACAAGAGCGTATCATTGATACCCAAAAATTGGTATCGTTGCCACTCTTGCAGTCCGTTTACAGTGAAGCACTGCGCTTGCATGTCTCTGTCAATATCACTAGAGAAATTATAGAACCGATTGAATTGGAGGGATACAAATTGGAGAAAGGTGCACTGCTTCAAGCACCATCCGAGATCGCACTTTGTGATGAGAGTGTATGGTCTACCAAAGGCCACCCAGCATTGGAGTTCTGGGCCGAACGACATATCAAATACGTCGAGGTCACGGATGAGACTGGTAAAGTAAAGCGGGAACGACAGTTCGTTTTGGCTGGGCGGGCGAATGAGTTCTTCCCATATGGTGAGTTACTCTACGATTTAAGGAAAGTCAATGCGCTTGGTCATCATCATACTAATATTCAACAACAGGTGGAGGTGTCTCCATGTGTCCCGGTCGATTCTTTGCAAAGCAGGAGATTATGCTGACCCTAGGCATGCTTGTGTCGAATTTCGACATCGAGTTTGTGCAGTGGAGAAACCTGGATGGATCTCCATCGACTCGTGCTGCGGAGAATGACTCCAAATGGGCGGGAGCGGCTGCTATGCCACCCGACCGTGATATGGAGGTACGATGGAGAAGACGGGCATAGCAAATGTAGAGAAGAATTTTACAGTTAATTTGCCTCGCTTAGTGTGCGATTCAAGCCCTACACCAATAAAGTGTTTGTTCTCACTCATTATATATGCTGTTGACATATTGGCTAGTGCCGTATTAACTTGGGATATGGTGGCAGAGATGTGGACGCAGAGGTAGCTGAAAATTACCGACATGCGACGCCCAAATTTTGAGACATCCCCCTTGACCAATGAAAAGCTTCCCAAAAATGTGTTTGAAATCATTACTGAGCATTGCCAGTGAGGAAATATTAACGGATATTGATTCCATTACTTAGGTGATATTTCCTGGACTGGATAGCAATACAGATAAAAGATATGAATGACTGAGAATCATGATGAGATAATGATTAATGACCTTTGTAGTATTCTCTAACGTTATACGGGGTTCACCGAAGCTGGGGGGAAAAAGCACACACACCAGGTGAGGATAGGCTATGACAAGCGTCCGTTTCTTAGCGCTGATGTTCTGAGATAAGGAACGGCCATTGGACAAAACCACATGTGAGGTATCGGTCATAGACTGGGCTGAATTCAAAGGCCATGTCGATGTCCAACTACCGCTTTTGGGGGTTCAGATTGGAGACCTATTTATACAATCACGTATCTCCCCCTTATCACCACTATGGTCTCGGAGAGCATAGCTATCAGAAGTTTTCCTTGCAACGCTTGCACAATCAAGATGCTACGCCTCACAGACTTAGAGCCAAATGGCTACACAGCGGCAATCTTACTGATCGTCATTATCTCGGTTCCTCTTTCTTATTTTATCCTCTATCCGCTACGCTTAGACTCAGCCGAACCTCCCTTACTTAAGCCTACAATACCATTCATCGGCCACCTGCTGGGTCTCATATCACTATCACATGGCTATCATCGTCGGTTATTGTATGAACTTTCCGTCCGCCAATTATGTATGCTGTATACTGCTGATACCTTCCCCAGCCAAAAACATAAAAAGCCCATCTACACACTTCCTATCCTTGGCGGTAAGCTTTATGTTATCAACAGTCCAGAACTCGCTCAATCTGCAATACGCAGTCGGACGCTGAACTTTGAGCCGTATGTCACCGAGTTCATACGGAACATGACTAAAACAAGCGCGGCCGCGATGGAAATTTATGAAAATCCAGATTTCTTTTCCCAGTGGCACCAAATTGTTTACTCCTCCTTGACCGGGCAACACTTGATGGGAATTAATCTAGCTACACTGCAGACTCTGACCAAGTCCCTCAATGAGGTTCCTCGAGACGGTCTCGCAGTCCCTGATATTTTCCTCTGGATGAGAGACTTGATGACCCTGGCCAGTACCAATAGCCTGCTCGGCGATAAGAACCCATGGAAATATGATGCAAGGCTATTCGAAGCTTACTGGTGCGTTTGCTGCTTATGATTCCTTCCTTCTCATATTACAACTCCGCCTTGGTGCTCACAATCTTCTATAGGAACTTTGAAGGTGAAATTGTCAATATGATGATCAATATCCTTCCACAATTCACGTCTCCAAGTGGATTCAAAGGTCGTAACTTGATGCAGGATGCGATGACCAAATACTTCACGGCCAAGTATGATACTGATGACGATGTACCAAAATTTACCAAGGACCGGATGCAGCTTGAACGAAAATTTGGCATGGAACCTGGGGATATGGCTGGACTTGAAGTTGCCGTTCTGCACGGCTCTCTCTCCAACACAATACCGACTGCCTACTGGATGCTGGTTCATGTATTCAGCAAGCCGGGGCTGGTCGAAATGCTGAGGACCGAGGCCGCCAGTCTGGTCAAGAACGCCGGCAGGTCTGGCGACGGCCAAAGGGTGATGACCATCGACTCTGTCCGCATCGAAGAAAAATGCCCGCTCTTATTCTCCACGCTCTGCGAGACGCAGCGAGTGATTTCAGGAGCCGTGCTAAATCGCAAGGTGATGAACGACACGGTGATCTCTGATGGTAAAAGGTCCTATCTTCTGAAGCAAGGATGCAACCTACAGATCTCACATGGCGTCACTCACAACTTGGAAGAAGTCTGGGGCCCAGATGTGTCCGAATTTAACCCCAGGAGGTTTCTTAAATCAGGCAATCGGTCCACCTCGGATAGTTCCGAGAGCCTCCCACCCTTCACTCCTGGTGCTTATACCCCCTTTGGTGCAGGGAAGCACATTTGTCCCGGGCGATCTTTTGCTTCAGGTGAGATTCTAGGGTTCATGGTACCAGTCCTGCTGGGCTTTGATATTTCTACCTGGGCGGACGGTGTGCTACAAGTTCCAGATGCCGCTATCCCGTGGATCACCACCCCTATTGCTAAGCCGGCGGCGGGATCGGACCTGAGAGCACGGATAAGGAGGAGACCTGGATGGGAGGACGTCATCTGGGCGGCAGCCAACGCGGCTTCTATTTCGAGGTAAGGTAATTTGTGGCTTCACTGCACAATTGAAATCATGGGTTTTCTACTTTTGGTGCAGTTCCCGACATGTTTCTTTGACCATTCAGACCATTTCGGGGCGTCGACTTGTTGCAGTTCATCGATAATATTGCATCAATTATCGAAATCTTCTTACTCGCCCTCTGTATTGAACCATTAATAAATCTCCAGTAAATATACTCATAAATGATTCGACTCCACTTTTTCCAGTTAATGTCTAGCATCTGCTCTGGGGCATGTGAATAGAATGTCTTATAATCCCAGACGACCTACCTCATTCATAGACAATGATATTGGATGCTGTCATGACATCAGTTGTCAGAAGCATTATGAGATTAAAACCAAAATGTCAAACAATGGTATGCGGTGCTGAGGGACTGCCCATCCCATGGCTGTGATCATACCTGCCCAAGAATCTCATAGCCTGGAAGATTCGAGCTGGCCTCGTAGAGCTGAGTAACAAAAAAACAAAGTAGTAATAATCATTATCCTGTGTATGGAGCAAAAAGCTAAAAGAAAATCGGAGGATGGAGGGAGAAAAAAGAAATAGCAAAAGGTTCAGGCCCAGTTTCGAATACTGGTGCCCTACATCCTTGCCGAATCCGTTTTCTCGTATTGTTTTCCCTCCCAAACGACCAACCGACCAGTTTGACCTGACCTGTTCCACGAGGCGCCTGCTGGTCGGCGGGAAGGTGATGAAATAACCGGAGATATGACACCTCGTTGGACAGTTTCTCATTGTGCTATATTCACCTGGGGAACCCAAAGACGTGGTTGGACGTAGCATGTATCCAATGATGTGAATTCGTCGGCCGTGTTTGTGTCCTAGTGCCTGGAGAGTATCAAGAATATGCTCACTCACTCCCTCCAGCACTGTGTTCTTGGTTACCACTCATCATACAATTCGATATGATACAAATTGAAGACGTAGCAGACTCAAGACTAAGATGATATACCGTATCGCCAACTTTTCGCGTTCAGTACTCTGAGATCTCTCCAACACCCACCACTTTAAAGTGCTCAAACGCAGCAACGGACCCAATACTGAATATTGACGTCTTCACAACCCGCAAAGCGTCATCATTAGCTTCATCAAAACGCCATCGGCAGCCAACACAATGGAAGATAATCGTGTTCCAATCGATCAGCAGACTGATCACGCACGCCTCATCCTCGGCAATAACATCATCACCTTAGCTCGCGGATCTTTAAGCGGCAACTATTCCCCGAGCTTCACATACCCCTAGGAGCCTCAAGATGAAGACTTTGAGACTGTTGAAGACCTTGTTACGAATGGTAAGTTTTACCTCCCCCCGAAGCTGCGTCCGGGGCAGCCGCCCTATTTGCTGATCTCCTACAGGCGCAATGCCATGCTGCAGCAGCCACCGCGTACTGATTACTGGCTAATGGAGTCGTGGGAAGGAAAAAAAGGCAGCTATATTGATCTTGAGATCCGCCATCTCCAGTGTGAGAGGGCCAAGTGCGAGGTCAGATTCCTGCTGGGCGCCTACGGGGGCATGCCCTTTGGCGACCCGCTCCAGATGGGGTGGTGGAAATTGATGTATCTCTATGACAGTTAGTACCATGACACCGCTTACTTACTCCCTTGATATCTCCCATGCACATCTGTTTCCCAACATTTACCTGTTGTGTGTATCGCATTGGTGATTCAGAAGGAAACGAAACAAGGGATATAGATGGAAGCTAAGAATTCATGTTTGCTCTCGCCCGCCAGTGCAGATTCAAGCGTGGCAGACACTGCAATTTGAGCAAGAGATGAGCAACTATATCCGCCGGCAGGTAGAGATACACGGCGACCAACCCGAGGACATCGACGACGCTGAGATGGTCTAAAAGGAAAATAGCCGACTTGTGGGTGCACCGGGAAAGCGAAAAGCCGCAGCAGACGGTACGTTTGATGCCGATCCGCGCCGCGCCCCTTCTCCTTGCCACGGGACCTTCACCAGAGTAGTCCGATGGTAGAATGCCACGGGCCTAGGTTGGGCCGGGGATGGAATAGTGGCTAGGAAGCAGAATTTAGGTTTGGGACAAACCTCAAAACACCCAGGAGCTCCTCTGCCAAGACCCTTTCCCCGACAGCATGGATGTCGCCCTCCATTGGTCACCATGCTTGTACGTTTTTGTGTGATGAGAGGGTGGTCACAACCTAGTTCTACGTGAAATTTTCCGGATATGGAAATAGTTCGTTCTCTGCTGACGATCGATCAATATTTTCTCCCAAAACGGTTCTCCGATCGTTGGATTTTCCCTGTCAGCTGCAGCAGGGGGGTCATGATTAAAATTCGTGATATCCCTGGCGATTCTCACTAGTGCGAAAGAGAGATACGTGGTAGCTAAATACGAAACTGGGAAACTGGGAGACTGTCATTTGCTCTCATCAAGGTTTACAATGCTTCATCTCGTAGATGGGGCTGAGGAATCTCATGTATTATTAGTCGTGTATATTAATTAGTCCTTGTTTGTCGTTGTTTTCCCTTGCCCTACTGGAACTTTTGCAGTTTCATAATTTCCATGTCTATGTTAATGCTCTCGTAAAACCATGATGAAGTCCTTGTAATCCCCGGCTTGTTTCCCGGCAACCTGTTCTCACATTGATCCGCTCCTGCCTTGTATAGGAAGCTCGCCTTCGCTGCTCCACTGGTCCGCCGGCTTCTCGCGCACGTAGCCGCTCTCGTGGCCCCGGGCCGAAAAGGGCCCCAGCTTCTGGTCCATGGCGACCAGCTCGACGTCGCTGCGGTTCGCCGCGTTACCCGTGACCGTCCACTCGTTCTGTACCGTGATCTTAGAATGCGCCGACTGTTTCGCACTGCTGCTGTTGTACGCTTTGCGGCTGTGGCCCGACTGACCCGACACGTAGTTGTTGCCCGACGTGGACTGGTGGTATTCGGTCGCGGTGAAGACGCACGGGAAGAGCTTGACGAGAAGTGCGCGGATGGCAGGCATGCAGGCGCAGGTGATGCCGATGGAGATCTCAATGGTAGACCAATATCCCACCTCTACATAGTCCTCTATACATTTGTCTCGGATTAGGAAATTATTGCTGGCAAGGTTGCATTGAGCAGGGGCCACTTACGAGTAACATTGACTGTGGAGCCAAACTCGATCATGGATCGGAGTCGCAAGATGCTGACGAGGGTGACGAAAAACCCGACCGCAAACATGGCCAGGATCTGCAGCTTCTTCTTCAGCGACATGGTCAGCTGGGCAAGCACGGGAAGCGGCAGAATCAATGTCGTCAGATCGAACAGAATATTGACGCCGGCGCCGGACCACCCCAGCGTGTTGATGTTGACACACTTTGCCTCGTGCTCGCCGTCCCACGACAACCAGGCCCCATTGAGCGGCCAGCATTGGAAGACGACCGCGAGCGTATAAGCAACGGAATAGCTTAGGTTGAGCCCAATCATGATGTATACCGCCATCCGGAACGCTTTTTGCGGGAAGACTCGAAGATAAAAGAGCAAGATGGCGACCTTGTTGAAACCCAAGGCAAAGGCATACAATATTTCTTCCCAATAGAAGTACTGAGCACATGTTGTTAGCACAACCCAAGGGTGACATATTGGCAGTAAATGCTTGCTCACATATAGAACCTGGTTGATGTTATCGAAAGATACATTCCACATGTCCGTACCTAGACCGACTTGCGAAACTACAAAGGAAAAGCCTGTTGTTAGCGGGTTCATCTTTTCCTTCTGTGTTGTTTATCGGGTGGTTCAACCACGTGGCAAACAAGATGGGACAAAAAGACGTACGAGGTACAGTTAAAGCCCCCATGGGTATTAAAATCAGCGTCACCAGCGCGATCGCATAGTCGTCCAAGCCCCAGGTACGTGATCGAAGCCTCTCCAAGCATCGAAGAAGAAATGCGCATATCCCAGCTATCATGAAGCCAATGCCGAGATGCCAGACCATACCCGTTCGATCCTCTGACTCGATTCCGCATATCGTATACGAGTACTTTTGGGTCTCTGTGCGGCAGCAAGACACATGTTAGATAAATGTCCACGTTGCCATTACTTTGTGTAACAGCCTCGAGTGTCGGTTCCTCACCTAACGCTTCCCTTATCGTGCAGTTTGCCAAGGTACATGTCTGGATTTTTGCTTTCAGAGGCTCATTGGCACAAATGCATGTTGTGTTGGATATCGAGCATTCTGACGTCAAAGCCTCGGATGAGATGCAAAGCAGCTGTGGATCGAATCGCAGTTGATATTAGTCCTTCAATTCTTCTAGCTGCATCACTCGAGGGGCGGCATGTTTGCCTGCGTGCGTCCCCCAACTCATTTTAGACTTACACCACAGACTGGAGCCGTCGTCGACGTCGCCGAGGAGGAGGTCGCCCCCAGCACGCCCGGTGCGAGACCGAGCAGGGCCGATGTTATGATTAAGTTGAAGAACCGCATCTGAGCATTAGATCCGAAAGGTGAGCAAGTGCAGCCTGACCTATCCTGCAGGAGCCGAAAAAGAACCAAGCAAAGAAGCAAAAGTCGTGTTCGGTGTGTGCAGGCCATCGGCATTTAAGAAATCCGGGGGCGTGCAAGTCACCATCACTCACCCCAAGCCATGGTGGAGCTTTGGGACGCCGTCGATAGCATGGCAGGGCTTGCACGAGGTACGTGTGGAGTCCATGGCGGCAGACTACAGAGGAGCGCTATCGAGAGGAAGCGTGAACCCCCGTCAGGTGCATGGATCTAATTGTAAGGCTATGCCGGCCGAAGAGGAGAACCCCTGTCTGGGTGGCTGATAAGACTGGCCCATGGGGCTCACAGACCTACTAGGTGCCCGTGAACTCCGCCTTGTGTACGATTAGGTTGCAATTGAGATCGCTGGCCCTGGTAATGTGAGTGGGATGATGATCATGACTCGGACATGGCGCCCATGTCAGCGATTAAGTTGCGATTGGAAAAACCGCTGCTGGGCCGCCCTGCTCAGAGGTGATTGAGATGAATGATCATCACCTAAAATGGGCGGGCGGAGAGAGGTAATGCTAGGCCACGCGATGGCTTGAGAATGGAGAGATTAGTTCGCTGTCATGATCTGATGGGCAGCCTTGGCTGGGATTCTCCAAGAATTTGCATTTCTCCAAAAGGGCCATGAGCGTGTACGTCTCTATTCCCCCCTCATCTGAACTACCTTAGTACGTAAGCTACCTAGAACCAGTCTCGAGGCTAGTTAAAGCAGGCAAGCACGCGAGCACTGGTCCCCCAGCCGTGCTAGGACGTTGGCAAGGACATCCCGTGGGCATCCATGTGCATCGGCCGGTTGACCACTTTTTTTTTTTGGTGACGAGTCGTCTCCCTCATGCTCTGGGGAGGATGCCTGTTGGTGACTGGATTTATCGCTGGAGCGCAAACGCATATTGCCGGCGCTTGGGTTTCACGCTTTGGAACGGACGAGGGGGCTCTGGGCCCGATGTGGGGGGGAGCCTGCACGTATACGCCCTATCCCTGCTTAAGCGTTCTTGGCACCCATAGCCAGTTCAGGAACAAGTGCGCCTGAGCCCACAGCTCTCTCTGCACGTCACGGCTGCTCCCCCATTGCGGGCATTCTAGTTGCACTACAGCAGGTCGGTGGGTATCAGAGGCCACTGACAAGGTGGGCAGGCTTGGAAGGTTGAAGCGCCGAGCAGAGACGGCATAGATCACATTGGGTCCCTCACAGTCACCTTGTAACCTGAAGCGCCACAGTTTTGGCCGGCCGGCATCTGTTTTGACAGCTTTTTACACACATACCTAATACTAGTCAATGTGTCAGCTATTTGCGGCGCGCAAGGCGTGTAGATCTTCAACAAAAGTTGAAACGTTCCCGTCTGTGCCTCCTGCGGGAGGCCAAGCTGGATGCTGCCAACATCTTATCACCTGCCTGCCCGTTGACGTCTCCCATATCTTTATTTTTTTTATATTTTTCTAGTTCCATTTTCATCCAGTCTTGCATTTTCTGCCCATCCAGCCCGTCTCTCTCTCCACTCCTCCCATTCTCCCCAGCCGGCGGGCCGCTAACAATTAGCACTACCACCTGAATTTACTTCGTACAGTGCTAGAAGCGTACTATTAGCCAGGATGTGCTATACACACTAATTAGTAAAGCAGATTCCCAACAAACTCGTCCAATTCGCGAATAGCGAGAGCGTGGAAATGCGTCTGTAGGTAGGTCCTTCCGGCTTCCCGCTATTTGCCGCAATTGGGGTTTCGACAGTGATGATTCCGCTTCAGAGAGCCCCTCCCCCCACACCTCCCTTTGATCTCAATCTGCAAAACATACGTCCTATCATCATCGCATCGTGGGTCTCTTTACTGTAGGTCCTGACTCTTGGCAGCAGGAGGGCTAAGGTAACGGGATGGAACCGGTTTCTGATGAAAACGATGCCGGGCGATCACTGGTCACCTCGAACGACTCAGGTATTGCACAATTCAAACAACGACGACGGGGTCCAATACTTCTCCTCTCCATCTATTGGGTGCTTGTCCAGCCTACCAAAGACCCCCCTTCTCAACACATGAAATAGTGGCTGCTGCTCATCGCTCGGACGAGCTTTGGGCTTGGTAGAGACCCTGCAAGCGTGCATCTTAAGCGAACAAAAAATGGGACGTGTCCCAGCACACCGAACCCACCAGCTGGTTGCGCGGGGGCTGGGGGGTTTTTTACTTGCTTATCTGGCCAGAGCTTCGCCAGTGAAAATAACCGAACAAGGAATTGTTCTACTGGTCCTGTAAGTGGGAACAAGCCGTGAAACAATCGCTATGTCATAGTGGAGTGTATTATTATTTTTTTTCCCCTGTCGCTACTTGTTGTTTCCCAACCCGGCAGCTGCGACATCCTGCTTGGCGTTGTGGTATGTTCATTCCTCACAGGTGCAGAGATCCTAGCACCGATAATGGTTTGATTGCCAGAGGTCGTGGCGCCACTGGAGGGTCCTCGAGACACTCTGAGCAATTCGCGATGGCATCCAACCTGGTTTGCTAGTCCTGTAAAACCCGACTACTAAGATCGGAACGTTTGTCCCAACTTTTACCTGGGCAGTCTTCGCCGACGATTCAGGATCAGCCTCCAGTTCTAGCCATCGCACCATCGAACGATATGAGCATATTGCTCCTTTGCAATCTATTTCCGCTCTTGGTCACGCTAGTAGCCCTCTTTTTCCTTTTCATATTCTTGGTAGATCAGATTTTGCGCCGGACTTGTGTCATTGTTCAAAGGCACAGCGCTAGGCTGGGGACTTCAACTCTTGGCGGCTACAATAGCTGCTTAAGTCCTCCTTTGTCTTCCAACTCCTGCTAGTCAGACCTTTCCTGGAACACTAGATCATCTCCCCTCTGACTTTTCTCCCAGGTTCATTCACGCCTAGTGGCCGCTATCTGCTTAGCTCATGCGTAGTTTCCGCCGGCCGGGTTCTCGTCCCAAGCCGCGGTCGATCATCAACCAGGCTACATTAGCCTCTCTTGATTTCCTCTCGGCCGAACTCATCTCTACGCTTTCTGCTGCTGCATAGTATATTTCATGATGTTCTTTAATTGCTTGTTACGGTAGTGGCTAGTATAGTCTGCATCCAGGAGAGTCGCCACTGCGTGACGGCTCTGGAAGCGAGAACGCGAACATAGTTGTTCGCCGTTGCGATCCTGTTTCCGAACCAGGCAGTTCCGATTCAGGTTTGTCACTCCTAATAACTCAAGTATTGCATCGGCTGGATTAGTCAAATTTAACTCATCTCTGATAGTCGTTGCCAAATATTGTTGCCCATAGTCGTGACGGATCATCATCTCACTTGTTTAATTGACTGCTTATCACTGCGCCTACACCAAATGGATGGGTGCATCAATTCTGCATCACTTTGCTCGAATCCTGTGCCCGGTCTTTTATTTGATTTGATTTTTGTTTTTATTTTTGGGCTGCACGAGGGTTCAAATATATCTACATCAGAAGAATGAACCTGCCATCCTGTATGTTATTATAAAGTGCTCAATTTGATATAGATAAGCTGTATAGGTTATATTGGTATATTGATAAAATACCCCAATGGATTGGACTTGGATCAGTGTCTGTGATTTGTCGTTGTCACCATTGGGTGACCAACCGCAAAGGTGGGTTACGCCTGCAGCCTTGTTAGCTTGCGGTTATACCGTTTATTGTGAGAGCAGTCTTCTAGGTAGGACTGCATATGTTGCTTTACATGTACGGGCGCTTGTTAGCCCATGGCCGAGCCAGATTGTATGGAATGATGACATCCGGATTAACCGACATCGATCTTTTTACGTTATTCGCTAGCACAGCTCACGCTGCAGCCGAAGGACAAACGGGCATAGTTATAACGCCTCGAGCCGGCATTAAGGAAACCCTCGCCTCCGCAAGCAAGCTTATGACTGCCCTTGCCAAAAAGCCGTGGTGCTTGCATATTCTCGTCATGGATTGCTGCAATCCGCGCGAATCACAGGTCCCGGGTTTACAGGTTTTCTCGGTTGCGAATTACTCCGCAAGTGGGGTTGGATCCCGGGAAATCTTGTCCCTCCTGTCTTGACCCTGGACCAACTCCGCATTTCGCATCGCCTCGAGCTCTGGACCTATGTCATTAAGTTTTTGCGAGGAAAACCATGGAACCGAGAGGGTTAGGTAGCGAGTAGAATTTTGAATAAGAATGGGCGGGCTTCCTTCAGCATGGAGAGCCCTGCAACAGCTCCTGCATTCCGCTCGTGGACTCCTGTGAAAGACAACAAAATCGGTCCAGTAGAAGCACCATGGTTTGGATCAAGAAAATCGCTGCTGCTTTGTGCAGCCTGGCACCATTATTGGTTACCGTTTTAGGACAAACCAATACTACCGATTGGCCGCTTCATAGTGATGGATTGAACGACGTGGTTGAGTGGTAGGCGTCTCTACTTAGGTTCCAGATAGTCTGACTAGCACTCTTCTTACCTTGCTGTCTGTAGGGATCATTATAGCTTCCTTCTCAACGGCGAAAGGCTATTCGTATTCTCGGGGGAGGTATGTTGTGCTGCTTTTGCGACCAAAACTGCATGGGAGGGAGCATTGCTAACTGTTTGAAAAGTTCCATTACTGGCGTTATCCAGTGTAAGCTTTTTACCTGGCGCTCTCTATACCAACTAAGCTGACAGAAACAGGCCGGAGCTTTGGAGAGACTTTCTTGAGAAAGTCAAGGCCGCTGGGTAAGTTGTCCAACCGCTCACACGTGAAAATCTTCGACTAATTATAGCTAACTCTTTAGCTTCAATGGATTCTCCATCTATGGACACTGGGGTTACCATAATCCCACTCCAGGAGTCCTTGACTTCGAGACTGGAGCTCACAATTTTACTTCCATCATGACCTTGGCGCAAGAGGTCGGGCTGTACATGATAATCAGGCCAGGACCCTACGTCAATGCCGAAGCCAACGCTGGTGGATTCCCGCTCTGGTTAACGACAGGCGAGTACGGCGCACTTCGTAACAACGACAGCCGGTACACCGATGCGTTGACTCCATATTGGAGCGCCGTTTCCAGTATCATTGCCCCCCATCTCGTTACCAATGGCGGGAACGTGTTGATCTTCCAAGTTGAGAACGAAATGGGCAGTCAGTGGGATAACCTGACGGCAAGAATCCCCGACGTTTCCAACGAGCAGTACATGCAGTTTCTCGAGGATACTGCTCGAGCAAACGGTATCAACGTACCACTAACGCATAATCTGCCTAACATGGTAATGATCCCTCTCTGATTTATCTTCGGTAACCAGCGCTCACAGATTCGCAGAATGAATATTCATGGTCCAAGGACTTTTCTAATCAGACTGGAAACGTCGACGTTGTCGGAGTAGACAGTTATCCATCTTGCTGGAGCTGCAACCTGAGCGAGTGCACTTCGACAAATGGTGAATATGTTGCCTATGTGAGCTTTAACCATTTTCATGTCAAGTGCTACTGTAAAAAATGCTAACTCCAAGTCCAGCTGACCGTAGATTACTACGAGTAAGTATTGCAAGGACGCGATTCTTTTACTCTTTTACATCATGACTAACTCCCAATTGTAGCTACTTCACAGTTCAATCCCCGTAAGTGACGCTCCAAAAACAACTACATGGTGATACTTTCATTCACACTAGAAATAGGACGCAGCCAAACTTCCTGCCTGAATTCCAGGGAGGCTCCTACAATCCTTGGGGTGGTCCTCAGGGCGGTTGTCCAAATGACATTGGGGTCGACTTCGCAAATCTCTTCTACCGTAATCTTATCTCGCAGCGTGTGTCGGCGATTTCTTTATACATGCTCTACGGTGGAACATCTTGGGGCTGGCATGCCGCTCCCGTTGTCGGTAAGTGTTTGCCTGTCTGCGGCCAGTGAGTGATCGAGGCTTACCATCGCAGCAACGAGCTACGACTACTCTTCGCCCATATCCGAAAACCGAGCGATTGGAAGCAAATATTATGAAACCAAACTTCTCACACAATTCACTCGAGGTTCGTGAGATCAAAACACAAAATTGGGCCTCGCATATTAACGAACTGTACAGTGGCAAAGGACCTTTCTAAAACAGATAGACTTGGACTGGTAAAAAAAAAGCAATCTCACCCTCGTCATGTTCTGAACTAATTTACCCCTTCAGAGCACAACGTATACGAGCAGCTCTGCAATTGTTGCCTCGGAACTGCGAAACCCAGATACTGGTGCCGGATTCTACGTGATCCAGCATAATGACTCTACTTCTTCGGCCGTCGATACATTCACGATCGATGTCGATACATCGTCAGGAGCTTGTCAGTCCTTCCGCAGAATGACTTGAATTTCTTTCTCTATGCTAACACCATTTCAGTGACTATTCCTCAGTATGGTAGCCTAATCACTCTCAACGGCCACCAGTCGAAGATCGTCGTCACGGACTTTACATTTGGCAGCAAGAATCTGCTTTATTCAACAGCAGAGGTGCTTACATATGCAGTCATCGACAACAAGGAGGTTCTGGCTTTGTGGGTTCCAACAGGAGAGTCCGCAGAGTTTACCGTCAACGGAGTCACCAGCGCAAAGGTTGCTTCCTCCACCGGTGGTGCCAACATTGGGATCCATCACGGCAAGTCGAACGTGACTGTCAGTCTACTGCAGAATGCTGGTATAACCACCTTCGAACTAGGCGATGGCTCCAAGGTGGTGGTACTAGATCGAACATCTGCATACTTGTTTTGGTCGCCCCAGCTCGACTCGGATTCGCAGTTCGCCGAAAATAATACAGGTGCGTTGGATAACCTGCAAATTTGGAACATGAAATTCTAACTCCGCTTAGTTCTTGTTCAAGGACCGTATCTGGTCCGCTCTGCTGCACTGAAGAAGGACACCTTAGCTCTTACTGGTGATGTTGCTAATGCCACATCAATCACGGTGTTTGCACCACAGTCAGTCCGCACTTTGACTTGGAATGGCAAGCCGCTCTCATTGAAATACTCGACCATTGCCGGCGTCCTGACGGCCAGCATCAGTGCTGCACCTCAGTTTACCCTCCCTAAGCTGAGCGGATGGAAGTATGCCGATAGTCTCCCAGAGGTTCAAACGAACTACTCAGCAACGAGTAGTGCCTGGGTTGGTAAGTTTTTTCCTCCGCATATTTAGCTGGCATCAAATTCACGCGATAAAACTAACACTATCAGCTGCAACGCATACGAACACGACAAATCCAACTCTGCCGGCTTTCAACAACCCGGTACTGTATGTTGACGATTACCAGATCCACGTAGGAAACCACATATTCCGTGCCGTTTTCTCCGCCACTTCACAGCCACCTACAGGCGTCTACTTGGACATCATCGGTGGAACCGCATTCGGTTACTCGGCCTGGCTCAACGGACAGTTCATCGGCTCGTGGCTGGGCTTGTCCTACATCGACTCGCAGGACGTGACCTTTTCGTTCGCGAACGCCACCGTCAATTCTGAGGGCGACAACGTCCTCGTCATCGTGATGGACAACTCGGGCCACGACGAGCGGTCTGCCGCGCTGAACCCCCGTGGCATCTCGAACGCGACTCTCGTTGGGCCCGCCGGGTCGTACAGCTTCAGCGAGTGGAAGATCGCCGGCACCGCGGGGCGCGAGGACGTGCTGGATCCTCTGCGCGGGCCCCTCAACGAGGGCGGGCTGTACGCGGAGCGCGTGGGCGTCCACCTGCCAGGCTACCCAGACAGCTCCCTGGTCCCGTACACCGGCAAGGACGCGGCTCTGTTATCCGTCCCCGGCGCCGGGATCCGCGTCTTCCGGACCGTGGTGCCCCTGAGCGTCCCCTCGGGGCTCGACGTGTCCATCTCGTTCCGGCTGACTGCACCCTCCAACGTGACCTTCACCTCGACCTCCGGGTACACCAACGAGCTGCGGGCCCTGCTCTTCGTCAACGGGTACCAATACGGCCGCTTCAACCCCTACATCGGCAACCAGATCGACTACCCCGTGCCCCCGGGCGTCCTGGACTACCAGGGTGACAACGCCATCGCCGTGACTGTGTGGAGCCAAAGCGCCGAGGGCGCCGAGCTGCAGATCGAGTGGGACGTGGAGTACGTCCACGACACCAGCTACGACATGAACTTTGACGCATCTTACTTGCGACCTGGTTGGACCAAGGAAAGGCTAGACTGGGCCTAAGAGAAAAAAGCATCAACGGGAGCAGGATGCAATATGGACAAAGGAAGTGGACAAACAAAAAAGGAGTCTAAAAAACGTCTATTTCTTTATATTGGGAGGAAAAAGCTGAACTCCCAAGCCATCGAGAATAATACGTAATAGGTATTTAGTTAATTATTCATAGTATTAATGTATTCTTGTTCCTGCTGAAATTAGACGATTTTCAATCTCGAGAAGCTCGAGCATTGTCAATACAGCCCACCCGCCCGCTTTTAGTATAAAATTGTATATTCGGGTATCTTGGTTATGTGCCGAGGAGATCCGTGATTCTTGTTTATCTACTCTATGAGAATTCCATTTTCAATTTTAGCAAATCCTTCTTTACGATGTCTTCCTTCTTATCAAAAAACTCAGCCATGTCCCACATCGCACTCATATATCTCGCCGCCAACCACTCTTGTCTCTCGCTCGTTAAAAAGGCAATTGTATCGCCGCCAAGGGCAGGAGTACATTTTAGCCAGGCTATGAAGTTTCGTGAGTCCATGTGTTCAACGCACACGCGCAACAAACGAGGAAAGGGAAGAAACAAGAAACAAAGAAAGAAACACACCTTGGGTCTTCTCGGGTAAACCAGAAGCTAGGTCTGTGGCCACACCACCAGGGTGGACGGAATACGTGAGCAGCCCCTATCAACGGTATTATCATTAGCAAACCGAGGAGGCAATGTCAGCAATACTATATTAACCAACCTTTTCCGCGTACTCCACCATCAAGAATTCCGTCAAACGCAGCAGGGCGAGCTTCGAGGTCTGGTAGCCGCTGCCGCCGGTGTGGTAGTGCAAGGCGCCGGTGGACGTGATGCTGACGATGGTCTTGTCGCCGGCCCGGAGCATCAGCGGAATGAAGGCCTTGGCCACGTTGTACATGCCGCGCACGTTGGTCTCGAAGCTCTGCCACCAGTCGTCGTCGTCGCTGTCCAGTAGCGGCTGGTACTTGGCCAGGTGCCCGGCGTTGCTGATGAGGACATCCAGTCGGCCCCACTCCCCTTCCACGGTCTCCGCGGCGGCCCGGCAGCTGGCCATGCTCACCACGTCCACCGTAAGGGCGAGCACGCGAGGGGCCGGCCGGCCGGCGTCCGCCGCTGCCTGCTTGATCTCATCGGCTACGGCGCTGCAGTCGGATCGGCTCGTGATGGCTATATACGAGGCTCCCGCTTTAGCATAGGCTACCGCGATGCCCTTGCCCACCCCCTTGTTGCCTCCCGTGATGAGGACAGATTTCCCTTCTAGGTTAAGCTTGGCCGGGTCGATGAAATCATACGTGTCTATGCGGGTTGTTTTGGCAAAGTTCGCACCTGGCACGGTCAGCCTCAAGTCGAGAAAGCAGTATGTATGTACGTTTGATACTCACCCCAATTCGGGGGCACAGGAGGGTAGCTGTTGGTTGTAACAAGTGAATCTAGCAAATCGGTCGACATGGTGCTGTTGATCTCGATGTACTGGGCTGTTGCGGGTAGGTAGAACTCGAATGCACGAGCAATCTTGGTGAGTCACGATAAGGGGTAGCTTTGAAGAAAGAAGGATTGAGCGCCCAAGATAATCACTTGGTTGGTTATATGAGACTTGTGGCCCCGGAACTACGAAGAGGCTTCGGAGGTTGAAATGGACAGAAGTAGTTCTTGAGTTTCGGAATTCCGAGGAAACCGAGTCCGTCTCATCCCGCCTGGTTGTGGCCGTCTAGTAATAAACTGCGTTGTTCCTTGTTCTTCCTCCCCACATAAGCACTTGGGAAAGCTAGCTTACGCACATATGTCCACACCAGAAAGGGGACCCGCCGCAGATTGAATGCTTGTCTTCCCGGATATCGTCACCGGAGATCTTCATTTTTTCCACAGTTTCAGAGCCCGGTTCACCGCTTCGGAGTAGACAAACTGGCCTTCAACGGGTGGGGCGGGTTCTCGGGCTTGGCGGGGCCATTAGGCTATTGGCATGTCTGCACGTAGCGGCCGACAAGGCGGTTGCGCTCTCACCACTTGGACGAGAGCACGGACGCAGGTCCCGGGGTTTGAGAACATCAAAAGACTCAACCGGCCGGCAGACACCGTTGAGGGCCTGGACCTCGACCTGATGGCCTAATAACCAGGTAAATAGCCCAGGCCAATTGCAGGGCTAGAAATGTCACTCTCTCAAAACCACGAAAAGAGATAGGCTTAGCTCTCTGGCCTGGAGTCGGAGACAGCCCGATTGTCAATATGGAGCTTTGGGGATGTCTACATAGTGCTTATCCACACATCCTGTAGGAATGCCAGCTGCCGGCGATTTCGTAATACTCACCGAGTTCCCCTCTGCGGGCCCGGCATCCAGTATGAGTGGAGATCTTCTATTGCTGAGTGTAGGTATGTGGTAGTTTAATGTGCTCGATCCACGGTTGATGTGATCAGTCACTTCATGTTCGGAAATATGCTGTAGTTACCTCTCCACTATAACTAATTATTTGATTGAACATGGGATATTTATTCCTTTCTTTCTAGGGCTTTACCACTATGCATTTCCAAACCACGATTTTCACCGAGCCATTGGGTCTAACGGCGCCGTTGGACCACCATCAGCTACCCCCTGGGTCGCAGCAGTCAGTTCCGTGCAATGATTTCGAAAATTGCGCCTCTTCAGACTGCGCTCCCTCTTAGTCTCTAACTTGGTGGGGTTAGATTGAGTTTTGCATATCGCCGTGAATGCTCCAAGCTTATCCATTGGCTGATAACAATGCACTAGTACGATAAAGCTTTCAGACCACAGAACATGGCCCGTGCACCAAAAAAAGTTCGAGGGTCAATGGGAATTTTTCGAAGCGGAATGCGAATGGCTTCACGGTTGTCTTGACCGATCACAAGTTTTACGAGCTTGTTTTACTTGTGCGCAAAAGGTCTGCACAGCCAGATCCCCACAACTCACCACCATGACGCGCAAGGCATTGTATGTCCTTTCTACTGCCCCTTAATGCTGTCGTAGACGGTCGGTTCAGGATTGCTAACGCTCTCATCAGGGACTCGCGAATCCAGGCGCTCATCCGGAATGGCCTGCAGGAAAAGAAGCGCTCGTTCTTCGTCGTTGTCGGAGACCACGCCAAAGATGTCATTGTGCATCTCCACTACATAATGTCCAGCATGGAATTGAAGCAGAACAAGTCGGTTCTTTGGGCATACAAGAAGAAACTACTCGGCTTTACCAGGTGAGCATTACCCGCACTGGGATCGTTCGCAACAGCCGGTCTCCCCTCCCCATCCTTCAGCACAAGCGCGCGCTAATGCGAAGAAACTCGACAGTCATCGTCAGAAGAGAGAGAAGAAGATCGCCAAGGACATCAGGCGAGGAATACGCGATGCCAACACCGAGGATCCCTTCGAGCTTTTCGTTACCCTCAACAACATCCGCTACGTCTACTACAAGGAGACTGAAAAAGTTCTTGGAAACACGTACGGCATGTGTATATTGCAGGATTTTGAGGCTGTGACCCCGAACATCTTGGCTAGGACCATTGAAACGGTAGAGGGCGGTGGCCTTGTCGTCCTTCTGCTGAAGGGAATGAACAGTTTGAAGCAGCTCTACACTATGACCATGGACGTCCACTCGCGATACCGCACTGAGGCTCACCAAGATGTTGTTCCACGCTTCAACGAGCGTTTTATTCTGTCTCTGGGTGGCTGCGACTCGTGCCTCGTCATCGATGACGAGATGAATGTTCTACCAATCTCTGGAGGAAAGGGGGTGAAGCTTCTGCCTCCACCAGATCTGGATGAGGCAAAGACCCCGGCAGAGAAAGAGTTGGAGTCTATCAAGCAGACGCACGAGGATTCGAGACTTGTTGGATCACTCATAACCCTGGCTAGAACTGTCGATCAGGCGAAGGCCTTGTTGACCTTCGTCGAAGCCATTGCCGAGAAGACCCTGAGAAATACAGTTACGCTCACGGCTGCGAGAGGAAGAGGAAAGTCGGCCGCTATGGGTGTCGCCGTCGCCGCTGCTGTGGCTCACGGTTATTCCAACATATTTATCACATCTCCGTCTCCCGAGAACTTGAAGACACTCTTCGAATTCATCTTCAAGGGCTTTGATGCCCTCGGTTATGCCGATCACGCCGACTACACGATTATTCAGTCCACGAATCCTGATTTCAACAAGGCGATCGTCCGTGTGAATATTCACAGGTCTCACCGTCAGACCATTCAGTACATCAGGCCCCAGGATGCGCACGTTCTTGGTCAGGCGGAGTTGTTGGTTATCGATGAGGCCGCTGCCATTCCTCTCCCATTAGTCAAGAAGCTTATGGGGCCTTATCTGGTATTCATGGCATCGACGATCAATGGATATGAGGGAACCGGACGCTCTCTGTCTTTGAAGCTCATCAAGCAACTGCGAGAGCAATCTCGGGCTGCTGCCACCTCCAACGGAACCGAGGTCACCGACCGATCCACAGGCAAGACCGCGAAGGAAGCCGACCAAACCTATGCTGGAAGCCGTCTGAGGGAAATTACGCTTTCCGAGCCCATCAGATATGCCCAAGGAGATTCAGTCGAGAGATGGCTGAACGGCTTGCTCTGCTTGGATGCTACCCTGCCACGGTCCAAACTCAACACGATGGGCTGCCCCGACCCGTCCCAGTGTGAGCTGCTCAAGGTGAACCGAGACACTCTCTTCTCATTCCACCCGGTCTCAGAGAAGTTCCTGCAGCAGCTGGTGGCGCTGTACGTTGCGTCCCATTACAAGAACTCTCCAGATGATCTGCAACTCTTGAGTGATGCTCCGGCTCACGAACTGTTTGTCCTTACGGCACCCATCGCGGGGGACAATCGTCTTCCAGAGCCACTCTGTGTGGTCCAGGTTGCCTTGGAAGGCAGAATTAGCCGCCAAAGCGTACTCAATAGTCTTGATAGAGGATCTCGTCCCGCAGGTGACTTGATTCCTTGGTTGGTCAGCGAGCAGTTCCGTGATCCCGAGTTCGCCTCATTGTCGGGGGCTCGCATTGTGCGTATTGCCACGAACCCAGATTATGCCTCCATGGGCTACGGTTCCAAGGCGCTCGAGCTGCTCGTCAGCTATTACGAGGGCAAGTTCGCCAACTTGTCGGAGGGCAACGCTCCACCTGAGGAAGAAGCCATGACCCGTATTTCCGATGCCGAACTTACAAACGCCAGCCTCCTAGACGACGATGTCAAAATCCGAGATATCAGGGCCATGCCACCCCTCTTCTCGAGACTTTCTGACGTCCGGGCCCCCGCTCTGGATTATGTCGGTGTTAGTTATGGTTTGACGCAGGCTCTGCACAAGTTCTGGAAGCGCGCAAACTTTACGCCCCTGTACCTCCGCCAGACAGCCAACGATCTGACGGGCGAGCACACCTGCGTCATGCTCCGAGGCCTTGATACGACGGAAGATCTGACTTGGCTGGGATCCTTTGCCTACGACTTCCACAGGCGTTTCTTGGATCTCCTCTCATTCAACTTCCGAGAATTTGGCTCCGTTTCTGCGCTGAGCATCGATGAATCCGCCAATGCTGGAGCCAAGCTCGATAGCTCGAACACCCCCAGACCCATGACCAAAGCTGATCTGGATGCGCTGTTCCTGCCGCATGACCTTCAGCGCCTCGAGTCGTACGCAAATAACCTACTCGACTACCACGTCATCTTGGACCTCGTCCCAAGATTGGCGCACCTGTATTTCACTGGTAGGCTCAAGAGCAATGTCAAGCTTTCGGGTGTCCAGCAAGCCATCCTGCTGGCTGTCGGCCTCCAGCGTAAAGACATGGAAACCATCTCTCAGGATCTATCCCTTCAGGTCTCCCAGCTGCTGGCTATGTTCATCAAGATCATTAAGAAGATCACAACACACTTCAGCGCATTGATCGCCGGAGTCATCGAGGCCGATCTTCCCAAGGCGGATGCCATTGGTGTCAGTGTGGAGAACGCCACTGGGGTTCACGATGATGAGAAGATCGACACACGCTTCGCACCCCTCGAGGTATCCCTTGAGGACGAGCTCGAAGAGGGTGGTGACGAGGCCTTGAAGGCCATCAGAGCCAAGCAGAGGGAGCTCATCAACTCGCTTCCCCTCGATCAGTAAGTTTCCCTATACCGCTCGCTGGCCAGCTTTGGCTTGAGAGGAAAGAAGAAGAAAAAAAAAAAAGAAACAGCTCACTAACACAAGATTTCTTTTTAGGTACGAAATTGAAGGCGATGCGCCCGGCTGGGAGGACGCCGAGCAGCAGGTACTGATTGCGTCGAAGCGTGGACACTCGAACCCTGTGGTGAGCGTCAAGTCCAACAAGGCGAAGCGCAAGGAAGGACCCACCGCTGCTGAGGTTTACGAGGAGGTATTTGGCGACAAGAAGCACAAGAAGGTTAAGAAGTCGAGAAAGAGCCACTAGAAGTCTGGCAGGATTTTTGTAGATAAGATTAAAACTGTTTGATTGCATTTGCATTGGTTTGGCGTCAACAGGGATTCGGAAAAAGAAAGACAAAGCAAGACGCGGTTGGTTTTTGGTCTAGGTCACCCCGATTATATCATATACTTCTAAACCTCTTTCTTTTTGCTGCAAGTCATTTGCATACCAGCCGGCTAGGTCGCCCCTCAAGACTCTCCCTCCCCTCGCCTGGTGAAATTGGTATCTATACCTGTATACTAAGGTTACGACTTACTCGCACCTTCTCCCCGGGAACTTCTGTAGTCTCAGAACCCGGTCTCTCCATCATGGTTGCCCGTGCTTCTCTCTTCTGTTTCCTGATTATACGTGGAGCTTCCAGATTAGTTTCTCTTGAGGATGCTTTCACCGTCGAATTTCTGCAGCACTAGATTTCTTATGGGCAGAAATGCTTCACCCCGATTGTTCTTGTCTTCCTTTTGGTCGCCTCCATGAGTGACCATCTGCACGATCTCGTCCCACGAAAGCCAATCCCATTTCTCACACTTATTTGGCTCCATTATCTAATTCAGGGTTCTGTCAGCGTGGCTGTTTCCGCGGTTCTTGTCTGGCGATACTGGAAATAGTAACACAAGGGGGTGAAGGGGAAACTTTATGAAAAGAATAGAAGGGGAATAGATAGAGAGAGAGAGAGAAAGCCAGAGTGAAATTCAGCCCTGCTCACCTTAGGCTCTGCATTAGGATCTACCAATTCGCAATGCATGAACAGCGTGACATAGTGCTTGCCCTCTTTGGTAAAGATGTCGTTTGTCGTGGCCACGTGCTTCAAGCTTCTGACTGCAAGGCCCGTCTCCTCTTCGACCTCACGCACGGCACAGTGGCTGATCTCTTCGCCGTAGTCGAGGTGTCCTCCAGGGAATTGCCACGTGCCTACCAGAGTCATAATATATCAGCCAGGGTGCCCGTCGGGTCTGGATTCGCGGACAAGAGAAAAGAAAGCCGTGGTACAGAATAAGAGGTGGGTGATTTTTGTGAAGGTAGCACCGTTAGGTAGTAGTTAGATTTCTTTTTGGGGATGAATGCACAACGCGTACATATCTATCCTCAAAAGTAGAACTCACCAGCGCCGTGGCTGCCAATGCGCACGCCCATGAGGATCTTGCCTTCGCTATTCAGGATCAGGGCGGATACTCCGACGCGGGGTTCCGGCATTGGTGAGCCGTCAGACGAGACCGTTGTCATCTTTGCTATTTCCTCTTTCATTTCACCAACGTGTGGGTCTTGAGAGAATGTTGTCTATATGGCAAATGCGGGATCAAGTACTTTTATTGTCTCCTGCCCTTTCTTTCTCGTAATAACGTTGGCAAATTGGCTCTTTGTTGCTGACCTTTTTTTTTTTTTCCTTGGATGGCTGCAAGTTCAAAGTTCGGGTTGGAAAAGCAAAAAAGCCACACGCTTAAGTATCAGGGTCTGCCGTGAGCGGCGCAGTCCTCAGGCTGTTTACTAGGCATATTTTCTTAGCAATCAACTTATGAATCATAGCACGCACGAAATCTAATAATCAAACAGATCGAACCAGCATAGCGATTAACGACTTCTGCCCCGCTGACAAATAGCGATACAAGCTCTAGCCCTCGATTTGTATTTTGATTTTGATTTTCTTTTCTTGCTGTCTTGTTGGATCTAGATGCAGGTTCTACTTGCGAATATGTCACATCTGGGTGGGATAGTAATCCATAATTGGAGTTGACCTGAGGGGTAACTAGAGCTTCACTTTTGTCCAGCTGGCTTAACTGTAGGGCTTAGCGGATTAGAACGATGTCGCAACTCCTCCCTTTGATCTCCTGGAATGGACCCTGCATAGCTGTGGGATGGTTTACACTCGTCAAGCAGATTGGAATGGCTCAGACGTGAGTTACTAGCTTAGTTTAAATCACCGGCGGGGTCCATCGCAAAACCAGCATTGGCATTTTGTGGCTATGTATGCAAGGCTGCATCAGTATCTGTATTATCTCCAATGTGTGTCGAATCAAGCCGATTCCAACCGCCCACTTCTTCAATGCAGAACCATCCCCTGCGCCTCAATCGCCCAGTGCTGGGCTTTTCGAGATTGTGGAAATACCTAAGTAAGTAAGTAAGTATTTCTTAAATCTATGTTTTATGATTCGTCAATGTGGTAACACTCAACACGACTGGCAGCCTGCTCGAGCTATAGTCAAAAACTATAAAAAGGAAGATTGCCTACTGTCAACTGCACGTGGGTATCTTCAAGGTAGTTTCTCTTCATTTTTAGCAGCGGTATCTCTCTCGTACAGGACACACGGTAATCGTATTGAATTAATGCGACATATTACTCGAAAGACTAAAATTCCAAAACATGAGGCTCCATGGAAAATGGACCCGTTAGCCCCCCTTCTTCTCCCACACCAATGTTCTCCAACATCCGGGGCTCTAAATCCTCCCTCCTCACCTGCCAGACGGCGACCCACCTGCCCTCCAGTAGGACCTTGACCTCCCCAGTCAGCCTATCTGGAGAGACCAAGGGTTCGCCAAGCCGGATCTGCTGCTCCGCTGCCTGCCCAGGCTCGATCGTGACCAGCGATTCCGGGCTCGGCGGAACCTTGCGCCGGATGTGTATGGTCGGTATGTCCAGAGGGGATCCCGCGACCTGCAGCTTGACGACGCCGAGCTGGAGGGCGGCCGGATCGAGGGGGCTTTCCCAGGCCAGGATGGTAAGGGGCCCATCGCCCTGGTTGGTGACGCTCACCGTCAAGGTGAATTCTGCCGACTTCCGGACGCTGATAACCAGGTCACTCAGTGGATCGTGCGGCATGGTGAGTGAGCAGCTTATTTTCAAGGGATATAGCCCAATCGATAGGCAGAGTGATGGAAGCAGGAACTATTGTTGGTAAGTAGTAGAAGATAAGAGCAGCAAAACTCCAGCGGACCGGTTTCATTAAAATCCTGGATGCTGTATGGATCTTCCAAGGTCGGCGTCTGTCTCTTGGGTGCAATGATATTGTAATTTCTGGGAGAGTAAGAAGTAGCTGAGATGATAAGCCGAAAAATTAATGCGTGGGAGAAACGGGTATCATGCCAGCTTGGCAACTTGGCAGCGTGTGGGATTGATTCTAAGCCGTTGCAGCGGCTGCTGAAAGCGGTTATCGATTCGGAACGATCAGCGCGGCACTTATCATCAGACGCACCCGGGACAGCGAAACCAAAAAAAAGGACTATTACCAACTCTCCAGGTCACAAAAGGAAGTGCGGGGGATCGAAAAGGGTGCACTACGGTGTTCCAAGCCGACCACATTGGAGCATTAGGTCGAAAGGGGAAGGCGGGTTGCCAACAAAGTATTGGCGCCAAGTCGTTAGAATAAGGTGAGGCTTGTGACTACCGGTCGGTTATCTGGGGTTCTGTAGAGTCTGTAGAGTGCTCATTCCAGCCCCACTGTCCAGATATTGGCATATTGTAGATACTGGTCATTTAGTCAAAGAGATGCCATCACGGACGAGTACTATTGTTTTCCTTAGGTAGCAACGCTCTACGATTCTCTCTATATTGGCTATTTTAGAAGACGATGCTGACAACCCATACTGATACCATCAATAGGATTAAATAGGTCATTTTAGCGACATATATACTGAAAGGTTGTCATGTGTTAGGCCACATACATCTATCAAGTCCATATTATAAATCAATACCGCTAGTGGCATACTGCAGACACCTCCACCTTTCACTCCTCTCCTGATTGGAATGCCACGGACGGTGAGTTGTAAATCACTACAACCCTTGGGGTTACATTCTTATATAGACGGTTGTTCCAACAGGTGCGAATGAAGGTGAACAATAAGATAGCTTGGCACATTATGACTACCATGATCTCGTTAGCCATGTGCTCTTCCGCATCGTCTTGGCGTATTGTGCACTGCTAGACTCACGGCAGAAGTAGCTATTTGCTGTCGGTACCAGTTATCTATAGATAACATTATGCGGTACAAGTTTCATCCAAACCAGATTGGCAGATTCATACCCACGAGAAGACAATACCGCAACGCAGGGGCAGACAACGGGGTCTGTGTGGGGTGAATAGGCTGATAACCGTAAGATGGGGAATCAAGCCTTACCAAGCTTTATTGGCAGAAAAACTATCTACTCGTTTAAATGTTCTACAATTCATTGCAACGTCCAAAATCTCTCGTTTGGTGGCAAACCTGAGAAGGGCTGCAGTCGAAGCCTCTTGGCACAATGTCTGGGCTTTTGGGTGCTTAGGATGAAGCACTTGGCAGTCTCGGCGGCTCTAGAGTAATCACCAACTGCCTTTCTCTGATTAGACCTAATTGACATTTCACGGTGCTCGTGGCTTAGTGATATGTCTCATCCGATGAGTTTACCAAAATGGGAGTTTTGTAAATTGAGCTCGTAAGTATAAAGATGGCGCCCTTAATGGCCTCCCCTAATGCTGCTATCAAACCACACCCTGCATTCTCTCGCTGCCCAACTCTTTCTTTCATTACATAAAAGTCGAACATTTAAACCTAAGAATAATCAGGGCTCAGGATAATCTCTTTCACAATATGAAGTTCTTCACTGTCACTGCCCTTCTTGCCTCCGTCGCCAATGCTGCGGCTATTGCTCGGCAGGCTGACCCTCTGAGCGTAGAGCTCGAGATGGTTGGCAACACCATGGTTAAAGCAACTATTACAAACATCGGCAACGAAGATTTGAAGATCTTCAAGACTGGTACTTTTCTTGATAGCGCACCTGTGGAGAAGGTGCAGGTAACACAGAGCAGTAAGTTACAAGAAATTTATTCCCCACGATGGAAAATGTGCTATGTAGGCAGAAGGCATAACCTTTATAGGCGTTTCCGTTCCTTTCACTGGTATCCGCCTGCGCGTTAGCACCGCCAATCTGGACGAGGATGCTTTCCAGACTATTGAAGCCGGCCACAGCATCGAGGCCGAGTTTGACATTGCGGAACTCCACGACCTGAGTGTCGGGGGCGACTTCGACCTCATCTCCAACGGCGTGGTGTCCTACGCCGAACATAACACCACCACCATCGCCGGCGCGGTCTCCTTCGCGAGCAACGCCCTCACCGCCACTGTGGACGGCGCCCAAGCGCGCGCGGTGTACGACGCCTTCGTGGAGAAGCGCACCGTGGTGCAATCCGACTGCACGGGCACGAAGCGGACGGCGCAGCTGGCGGCGCTCTCCAACTGTGCGGCGCTCGCCAAGGCCGCGGCGGCCTCGGTCCAGACCAACACACAGCGCGTGGTCGAGTACTTCAAGACCGCGTCCGCGGCGAGCACGCTGGTGACGGTGTTCGGGCGCGTGGCCTCGGAGTGCGGGAGCTCGACGTCGGGCGTCTCCAAGCAGTACTGCACCGACATCTACAGCAGCTGCAGCAGCGGCGTGCTGGCCTACACCTTGCCCTCGGGCTCGTTCATGGTGTCCTGCCCGCTTTACTTCAACGCGCTGCCCGGGCTCACCAAGACTTGTCACGCCCAGGACCAGGCCACCACCACGCTGCACGAGACCACACACCTGTCGCAGATCAAGGGCACCCAGGACCTCGGCTACGGGTACGCGGCCGCCGTGAGGCTCTCGGCCGCTCAGGCCCTGAACAACGCCGATAGCTATGCTCTTTTTGCCAACGGTAATACCCCATTCATCATCGCATTTTGCACTTTTGAAAGCCTGACCTGCTAACTTATGTGGTAGCTGTGTATGCTGGTTGCTAAATCACCGTAGGCAGTGTCTATCTACTTAACAGCAATGCCTCGGAGGCGTCTATAAGCAGGGCCACCCAATATTTGAAGCCATTTGAAAAGATTGATGTAGGATTTCCTTGATTTCTGTATATGATAACGTATTGATACGTTGACACATATTCAAATCTATTCAGTCTCTTTACGCAATGTACATATTTATCTATCTACGTATATCCTCGCCTGTTGCATAACTGGCGGGATTTAGTTATCTCTTGATCTAAACCTTCCGGTATATTATGCCTTGTATGTGAAACATCGAAATATGTTGAACTTGGAGATCCCCAATTACGTATTTGACAGTAGTAATCAAGCTCCACGTCACGGTGACATAAGATCTAAGCATCATACTACTGTGGAATGCTAAGAACACGTCCGCGACAGTGCTCTACCCTGACCATAGTGGTAGGATTGAGCATACAACAGACGAACCATCGTCCCAAAAGTTTACACAAATAAGTCTACCCATGAGAATCCAGCTCGAATAAGGCTGGCTTACCCACAAAATAAAGCATAACGCCCCTGGTAGAAGTCCCACCTAACTAGACTTGGACGAGGTCTCGCTGATTCCTTGGGCTCGCGGGACAGGGATACGTATATCGATTCACCGCATGAAAGGCTCTCTAGCATTGAATGTGGTAATTGCAGGTCAAATTCATTGGATTGGAAATTCCAAATCTGATCAAGATTCCATGGTCGGCGTGTCAGGTATTCCATCACAGATCGGAATATGCAATTAATTCGATTCGCGGCATTCATATTCATTTGAAAATACTTGGCCCATAGACCGTCCTGACCCGTCCCCATGATGACCATGCATAACAAGCTAGATTGAACCAGCAGAACTCTGATTACACATATAGTTAGTACAGATGATCGGAATTGATTGTGAGCGGGTACGTGGTAACAGGGGACGCAGTTTCTCCGTCTATCTATTCCCATCTACACCGAAACGAGATGTCGCAAGAGAGGCGCCGGAGCAGTGGCCCGTAGGGAAAAGCAGGGGCGGGCGCGCAGGAGCAGCAAATCAACTGGAAACGTCTTGGCGGGCACCTTTCATCTGAACTCTGGTAAACGCAGTGAGAAACGAGATGGGCGGCGGGGATCCCTTGTGTCAAACAAATTCAAAGCCAGGCCGGGGATTAATGAAGGGGTTTGCCCCCCCTAAGGAATTCGGAAGGGAACCGAAGGGTTGGCGTTTCAGCGTTGCACTAGCTGAAAGCGCCCGTGGGTTCGCTTCGTTCGGCGGGTTCGGGCGCTTACACCCAACGGCGGCGCGACCTCCACTGAACTGACCCCCTGCGCGGGCCCGACCAGGGGGCCGAGAGGCTCTTTGCAGCCGCACCGACCAGGGCAGAGGCAGGGCCACTATGAGGATATGACCATACAAATCACTGGGATGGGTGTCGGCCCACTATTCACTATATTGGCAAGAAAAGCCCACCAGTATGGGTCGACTATTGGGCGTTCCGACTATATGACTGTGGCCTGCTCAGAGCCCCACAGAGCCGCAGGGGGGCTCGATTCCCTATGGAATGTCCGGAAGTCTTGGGCGCGGCTCACAAGCACGCGTGATATGGAATATATAGATGGACGGCACCTGCAGCAGCGCCGCCGGGACCTTGTTCTCCAGCAACTTTCAGGATTCATTCTTTCATTTCTCTCACCACCGACTCCTTTCAGGTCGTCATTCTTTCAATTCATCGTCAAATCCACTGGGTGGAGCTGGGACATTCTTTTCGACTTCTCTTCGCTTCTACAGACAACAACAAAACTCTCTGTCGAGACACCTCCATACGGAACAATAGACGCCTTCCTTTTCTCCTGCTCACAGCTTCAGAGCCCAACTCAAACACACCGACCATGTCTTCAAAGTTGACAATCGCTCTCGCCGGTGCTTTCGCCGGCGTTGCGTTGGCCCACGGTACCGTCGACGCCTTCTACACCGATGGCACCTTCAACCAGGGTTACCTGCTCGATTACTACTATGAGAAGGTGAACACTGGTTCCTTCCCCAACATTGCCGCTTGGTATGCTGAGGATTTGGACAACGGTTTCATCTCTCCGGACGCCTACAACACTTCCGATATTATCTGCCACAAGAACTCGGAGGCGGCTGTCCTCACAACCTCCGTTGCTGGTGGCGGCACGGTTCAGTTCAACTGGACCACTTGGCCTCACAACATCGGTCCGGTCCTGACCTACGTTGCTGCTTGCAACGGTAACTGCTCCCTGGTTGATAAGACCGCCCTCCTGTGGGTCAAGATCGACGAGGCCGGTTACGATACCACCACCGACACCTGGGCCTCCCAGACCCTGATCGACCAGAACAGCACCTGGACTACCACCGTTCCTGCTACTCTGGCTGCTGGTAACTACGTCTTCCGCCACGAGATCATTGCTCTGCACGGAGGCGAGACCTTGGACGGTGCTCAGAACTACCCGCAGTGCTTCAACATTGAGATCACTGGTGATGGTACCGACACTCCCGAAGGTACTCTGGGTACCGAGCTCTACACCGAGACCGACCCTGGTATCTACTTCAACCCCTACACTACCATCACCACTTACACCATTCCTGGTCCTGCCCTCTACGTAAGTGACTAGAACACTGAAATCCACTTATATGATCCATTCTGGAGAATGATATACTGACGCTCAACACAGGGTGCTTCTAGCACTGGCTCTGCTGCTGCTGCCACTTCGGCTGTCAGCTCCTCAGCTGCTGCTGCTACCACCACCAGCTCGGCCGCCGCTGTCTCCACCACTGCTGCTGCCTCCTCAGCGGCTGCTGCTACTTCTTCGGTCAGTGTAGCTGAGGTCTCCTCCAGCTCCAGCGCTGCCGCTACTACTACTGCTGCCGCCACCACGTCGTCTGCTGCTACTGCCGCTACCACCAGCGACTCCAGTGATGATGACTCCTGCACTGCAGACGACGAGACCACCACCAGCGCCGTCGTCGCCGTCGCCACCTCGTCCACTTCTGCTGCCGCAGCTGCCACCACCAGCGCTAGCACTGGCGATGACGACTCCTGCCCCGGTGATGATGAGACCACCACTGCCGCCGCTGCTACTACCACTGCTGCGCCTACTACCTTGGTGACTGTCACTAGCAAGAAGACTACCGTTGCTCAGTCTACCGGTGCCACCAAGGCCTCCACCGCTGCCTCGTCCGGCAGCACCAGCTCCAGCTCCAGCGGCTCCGTCGCTCTGTACGGCCAGTGCGGTGGTGCCACTTACACTGGCTCAACGACTTGTGCTACTGGCACTTGCGTCGTCATGAACGTAAGCATATAAGCCTATTCCTCTCGGATTGTATTGTATCTGCCGGCTGGGATTTGTGTTCGCTAACAATTTTGGATCTTACAGGACTACTACTCTCAGTGCGTTGAGCAATAGACTGCCCGCTTGAATGAGAGATAAATAAAGCGCACACGAAAGCTAATGGCGTAATATACCCTTGGCGAGTTCCATTTGGACACTAGAGTTTATTTGTTCATTTCTACCTGTATATATATGTCGCATCTCCGGTGTGCCCTCCCGGGCCAAAGTCTGGGTTGTAGATAGAAAAATCATGATTCCTGACCCAAAATATCCAATGTCCAACTATTTAATCTCAGCCATATAAAAGGAGAAGACTTTACTAACGCTCCATAATCAGCCAGAGTTTTACGAAGTTTAACCCAGATTTTGAGGCAACGTTATAACACATAAAAACACTTTGAACCAATCCTTCCCATTCTAGCAATCTTACACTCGATTTTCTCAACCCAAAAAGTAAGATGTCATCTCGTCATGAATCACCAAAGTGACTTCTTTATCCAACGGTATTCCAATTATGACCAACACGTCTACTGAAAAGTTTTTGGTTTTCCCTTCAGAGACTAGAAAAGGGTCTGCCCCCCGTCCACGATAATGTCTGTTCCGTTGATGTAGCTGCCCGCGCGGCTGGCCAGCAAAACGACAGCCCCGGTTAGCTCGTCAGGCTCGCCCATCCTGCGCATGGGGTTCCGGCTCAGCCATATGTTCCTGGCGCTGTCGAGACCGAGGCCCTCGTTAAGCATGGTGTCCATGTAGCCCGGGGAGACGGAGTTGACACGGATGCCGTGGGCGGCCCACTCGGCGGCGAGGCTCTTGACCATGGCCATGACGCCGGCCTTGGAGACGTTGTACGAGCACTGTGGCTGCGGGTAGTTGACGCGGTGGGCCGAGATGGACGCCACGAAGATCATGCAGCCGCCGGTGCCTTGCTTGATCATCTGCTTGGCGGCGGCCTGGGCCACGAGGAAGCTGCCCGACGTGTTGACGCTCAGCACGCGGTTCCACTCGTTGGGCGAGAAGTCGAGCGCGTGCTGGCACTGCGCGAGCCCCGCGAACCCGAGAACCACGTCGACGCTGCCCAGGGCGCGCGCGGCCTCGGCCACGGCGGCGACCACGGCCTCGGCGTCGGTGACGTCGACGCGCGCGAACCGCACCGTGGCGCCCGGGAACTCGGCCTCGAGGCTCTTGACCCGCGCCGCCGCCGCCCGCGCGTTGACGTCGAAGATCATGAGCCCTTGCAGCCCGTGCTCCAGCAGCGCCCGCGCCGCCGCGAACCCCAGGTCCCCCGCGCCCCCCGTCACCACCGCGTTGCCGCTGACGCGGAACCGCTCCGCCGCGCGCGCCCTGGGCGCCTCGCTACGCGGGAGAGTCGGCGGCGCCGCCACCAGCGACCCCGGGATGTTGCCGTCGCCCAGAGTCATCTGCGGCAGCACCCGGTTGGTCATGTCGGCGCGCACCGTCGGCACCGTCCTGAGCTGCACCTCGTGGTACTCGTATTCCATATCCACGACGTGGCGGGCGGGCGGGCAGGTGGGTGTTTTTCAAGGTGTGAAGGACCGTAAGCCCTGGAACTTATACAGCCAGGAAAAGTATAGAGGGAGAGTGAAAGGAGAAAGGCGGAAATATTGACAGAAATCCGGGGCAGAAAAGTTTTGATCTGCTGTCTAGCTAATGATTGGGGGCACTAATATACCCGGTATCTTGATATTCCATGTGATCAGCTACCTGTTTCCATTTGAACTGGTTTGCATGTGCTCTGACGAGCCCACTTCACCTAGTTATTCCCCCAACCTGCTTACCGGAAATACTGCGACCTCGGGTCGGGGTCTTGGGAACCCCCCGAATGACGCGGGGCTCCCCCCAGACGCAGGGCTCTAGTTACGTATGCATGGGGAGCATCTGCTAGGCGGGCAACTGCAGGAACCTGACAGGAGGGAGGGCCAGGCTAGTAGTTTAGACATGCATCGTGTCATAGCTCATGTAACATGGCATGGAATTTGATTTGGCAGCGTTACTATCGCTAAACAGTACATTCGGCTCCGGCTCTGACTATAGTCGTTGCTTGGGATTGATTCGGCCGAATTAGCATGGCCTACGCTCGGCCCTTTTTTGCGGTTATCTACTTCCATGGATCTGTTGAGCCAACGCCAGGTATAACCTCTCCACATTATTGGTATATTTTCTTGATGCTCTCATCTGGTCGAGCTAACGGCTTTGTTGTGGCATTTATATTATATATTCGTTATACTATCATTGGAGAAACCCATTGGCTCCGTTTTGAGCCATCCACAGATATTGAAACACAGCTTTTCCCTCACATTCGTGACTCGGCTTTCCTCTTCCGAATCTCCGTGCTGCTAATCTTGCTGGAAAAGTCCTCGCTCTTTGCCGACGAGCTGTCTGATACATCTTCGGCATCGAGCACATCGACTTCATAGATCTCCATGGGCTGCCAGCCAAGCTGCTTCCTCCGGTCGTTGACAGCCGAGCCCCCAGAACGGGTCTCCCCGGACACAATCAATGCGTCCATCCTCTCGGTGGTGATGGTCGGCCCGAAAGGATCTTGTATGCGCACGCATTGGATTGCTATGGTATCACCCCTGAAGTATGCAGCAATATCACCGTCTTTCTTCTCAAGTTTCCCACTCTCACCCGCTTCCCAACCCCCCTTCTGCAGTTGGAGCAGTGATGCAAGGAACTCGATGACGTACAGTGCCCGCTCATCCCACGACTGAACAAATTCTGCATACTTTTTGTTTTTCAGCAGCTCATCGCCGGTGATACCAATGATGAACCGACAACTCTGCGAAGTGCCTTCTTCAGGAACTTTGAGAAGTAAGACTGCAGCAGTCAGCAGCAGCTTGTGGCCAGGGTGCAGGTGGTCGAAGGTACCGCCCAAACACACCACATCGTACGATGGAGTTGGTGATGACGGCTGTTGAACGGCAGGTGGTCCAATGTTCAGCGTTAGCCCACCCTCTACGGCGATTAGCTGCTCCTGTTTCAAGACCTGTATGCCCTCGTACATGGAAAGGTACGTAGAGAGCAGCTGGTGTCCAGCCTCGCTATCAACACTGAAGATCTTGTCCCACGGGTGGTAGGCAGAGACGAAGGTTGCCAGGTCTACTATCACAGTACTGTTTGTCTCGATTGCAGGCTTGAAATCCGCCGGCGGCTTCTTGCTCAAGTCATGGTCGACTAGCACCACGCGGGCATCCACCGAACCCTTGCCGCCGTTGACGACGGCCTGCACGCGCAGCTTCTCGCAAACGGCTGATATGACGCTGTAGACGCCGGCAAGAAGTGACTGCGCTTCTGGCCATGATAGCGCTTTCTGACGTCGGAAGCTGCCCTGTAGAATGGGCGAGGCTAGAGCCACTATGAGCACGGAGCCATCAGCGTCAGAATCCCGGAGCGCTGCGATGGCGGATTTTAGTGAGGGGCGATACGCTGCGCTGAGAGAAGCTCGGTCCGCCGGATGGGGCGCAGGCGGCAAGAGCAGAAGCGACGGGAGACTGGGAGCCGTCATGGTGCCTGCTTTTACGGCTCAGGGTGCAGACAGAGAACAGCTAGTGGCAGAATTCGAGCAGAATCACGACCACGGACGAGGCAAAATGCCAGCGTCTAAAAAAATATCATGTGCTAATTCGCACCTGGTCGCATGGGATGGGATGTTTGGCACTCGTTGACGTTGATTCCTCGGCTAAAGTGGGGGGAGGGGTCTTGAGGAAGGCAGTTAATCCGCTACCACAAGTGGTCTTACAGTAACATCAGCCGCTGCGAATGCCGTAGCTTATCCCTTCAAGAAGCTCTTCTGGATGCAGTGGCGACAATGCTTGCCAGTGAGTTTGCCAATGAGTAGCACGAAAACAAGCGCTATTTAGCACTTAGCCATTGGGGACATAATTCAGCGAACTGAAGGCTCCAGCAAGCTTCTCGGAGGAGTACAAAACCAATGGGGTGATAACTAAATCAGCGGCGGCCAAGCTCCTGAAGTGTTACGTAAGTTGGGGATTGTGAGTACACTCCGAGTCTACGTACCAGCAACGCCGGCCTTCATCATTCGTTGCGAAAACCAATACTTGAGTATGCATTGTTATCGCATGCCGATTGAATTGGACAGCTGCTGTACTAGCTGTCAAGAAAGCTCGAGTGTGATTCTCCGTAGCGTGACACCTGAGTAAACCCGCGGCAAACGCCGACAGTTCCTCTAAGCCACAACTTCATGCAGGGAGAAACTCCCCGAAGGAAACGCATTGATCAACCCAAGTTGGAAGGGAAGAGAAACAAAGCGCTCGATGTGTGCGCAGGGGTTATTTTTACCGCGACTTGTATTTTCACTTTAACCAAGAGACACAATGGATTATCGCCTTTGGATGCCCAAGTGACATGTATTGCCTAACATTGATTTAACCAAGCCTGCTGCCCAACAAGAGGCATCAACCGGTTCCAGGTGGTCCTTGGTGGAAATCTCAGCCTCACAAGTCACTGCAGCTATTGTCACGGGAGGAGGGGAAACAACACGACCCAGATTAAGTGATTCCAGAAACTAAAATAAAACTCTTTCTTGTGGGCGGTCCCGAAACACTAGGTATCATCTAAATCTCTTCCAAATCAATGCGGCCAGAACCCCAGGTGGTTGCGATGCGATCGATCATGTGGTAAACAAGCTCGGACCTGTTATCCTACGCCCATCGCCCCCATCGCCATCCCGGGATTCACTACCTCGCAGGTGAGGCAACAACATTGGAACACAATTGGCGCCCACTAAAAGCTGGGAGGCTAGCCCACATTACTTCCCATCCTAGCTGTCGGCCAAGCTAGGACATACGTATTGCGAAGGGAAATACCCACCCTTCACCCACCGACACAGACACCAGCCAAACCACGGAAGGATCTCGTTCTCACATAATTGTCTGCACCCTCTCTCACCCGCATCTGCGCACGTCAGGCGCGCACCCTTTTGCAGCAGGGAAAGTCCATTAGCTTGGGGATCCCCAGCGCCATCCCATTTCCCCCGACCCGCCTTGGTCAGCACGCACCCGGGCCAGCAGATAGCCCAGAGGGAAAAACTAAACCCCCCCAGCCATGAACCAATCACAGCCGTATGGTGCCCCGCGACGGCCTGTCGCTGGCACTTACGGCGGTTCGCAGCACGATGAGCTTCACATTCCCCAATCCGCCGCCAGCCACTCTGCCCAGTTATCCCCTCGAGACTTTACCACCGCCCCGGGCCCTCCCGTCAAACTGGATCACCAGGCGTCATCGCAGTCTCCTGCCGGTGCCCACTATCTTCCGCCGGGCAGCAACAACAGCAGCACCTCCTCCGTACCCAATGTCCTCCAGCCCGCGGGGGGTCTAGCCGCTACGAGACCAGGCGCTATAAGCTCTAACACCGCTCCTGCCCTAGCCACCATGTCGGGCGCCTTACAGCATCAACAACAGCATCAGCAGCAGCCTTCACCGAGCGACTACTCGTCGCCCTCGAAACCCCCCAACCTGACCCTGTCCTCGTCGTCCCACGGGTACTCGCGCTCCAGCCCTGCTGCACCTTACGAGCCATCGTCCTCCTACTCTCCGTACACCCCGACGACCCCCGGGGGCTCAGCCCTTGGCCCCTCGCAGTTCATGTCGCCGCAAGACTCTAAATATGGCGCGCCTGGGTCGCAACGCAACATCTCCAACACACCTCTTGGGCTGGCTGATATCCGGCCCAGGGCTGACTCAAGTCTCTCGGACGGGACGCCTGGCACGCTAGGGTACGAGCTCGCCAACTCCCAGCCCTCGACGAGCAATTATCTTGCACCTTGGGCACTGTATGCCTTCGACTGGTGCAAATGGACACCTCAGGGCAAAGGTGCTGGCAAGGTGGCCATTGGTAGCTATCTTGAAGATGGTCACAACTTCGTAAGTCAATCTGCGGCGTCCCCCCCTCCCTCTTCGTGCTTCTTGCGAAGATCGATTCTTCTCCGCAGCCCCACGGCCCGGTTGCTGACCCTTCCTCGACACTTCGTCACAGATCCAAATCCTTGACACCCAACTTGTAAACTCCCCGCCTGATATCTACACTCCTGGTTCATCCAAGTACAGCATGGAGTTTACCAAGATTGCCGAGGCCACGCATTCGTACCCGGTCACTCGATTGCTCTGGGAACCCCCGTCGTCGCAGAAACAGAGTACCGATCTGTTGGCCACGTCGGGTGATCATCTCAGACTCTGGTCCCTTCCTAATGACACTGCTAGCTCCTACTCCAACAACATCTCCAAGCAAAATGCCAATCTACCTATCACAAAGCTTACCCCGCTGGCGCTGCTCTCCAACTCCAAGACCCCTGACCACACGGCTCCTCTTACCTCGCTTGACTGGAATACGGTATCCCCAAGTCTTATCATTACCTCTAGTATAGATACTACGTGTACGATATGGGACATACCCTCTCTCACCGCCAAGACTCAGTTGATTGCTCATGATAAGGAGGTATACGACGTCCGTTTCTGCGCCAACAGTGTCGATGTATTCGTCAGCTGTGGCCAGGACGGAAGCGTGCGCATGTTCGATCTGAGAAGCCTAGAGCACAGTACCATCATCTATGAGCCTACTAGCAAGGATGAACGAGGTAAGCAAAAGATCCTTAACATCCAATTGCAATATATGCTGACAACTAGACTAGACGCAAACGGTGGAAGAATAAGCCCAACTCTGGCCCAACAAACCATGTCCAATGCGCCCCCTTTGATGCGACTTGCGACATCTCCCCACGATACACACCTTCTGGCAACCTTTGCCCAGGACTCGAAAGTCATCAGAATACTTGACGTGCGTCAGCCCGGGCAAGCATTGCTAGAGCTGCGTGGTCACGGCGGCTCTGTGAACTGTGTCGAGTGGTCACCACTGAGGAGGGGAACGCTGGCATCAGGAGGCGACGACTCCCAGGTCTTGATATGGGATCTGATGAACAGCACACCGGCCAATTCCCCCAGCGGCAGCGGCCCTGGCTCGACCGACAAGCATCTCACCCCTGTGGCGGCATGGCAGTGCGACTACGAAGTAGGCAATCTAGGTTGGACGCCTCCTATCCCCAACAGTGACGCTGGTGAGTGGCTTGGAGTTAGCGGCGGAAGAGGGGTTTGGAGCGTCAAGATATGAGTATGGCAAAGCCTTATGCTGGTCTATAAATACCAGGGAAGCAATCAAAGAGGCCGAGGCCAAAACTGCGGAATGAGAGTGAGGCGTCTACGGATGAATTCCTGCGAGCATTGATAGATGGAGACTGTCTTCTTCTCAACTACGATACATGTTTGCATTTGCGAAGCCGGGCGTTTGCAGGGCTGGTTGACGAGAGGGCGGAGAATGGCTGCGGGTATGACAGAAAGGAGACGGCAATAGCGACTTCTGGTCAGCTGTTAGCCAAACCTACGAGGTTTCGATGCACCGCCCTTCAGTGCGCACCGTCTTGCGGAGGAGCGCGAGGAGTGTTGGTATATACTCGAGGTGAACTGGCGACTCTCTGGCAATTGCTCGGGTATAAGCGAGGGGTACATTAGGGATAATGATGAACGAAAAAGCTGGATACTGGTTAGACACTTAGGCATACAATCAGAAGTCCATATTCAAACTGCCCATTACATTCCAGGCTTCATTGGCCGATGAATATTGGCGACCAAATGCTTCACCTCAATACACATTGCACCATTACACCTACATAGTGATAACTCAGAGTCTTGGTTTCGCATCCGTGCTATCTCCTCCCTCTTCATCAACGTCAACTTGTATTATGGCCTTCCCCCAGACTTTTCGTGCATTGATATCCTCGAGGGCCGTAGCTACGCTGTGTAACCCTTTGTATTCGTGATCAAACATAGTAGGTCTTATCTTGCCGTCCTCAATCAGTGGCCACAACTCTTTCCATATCTGCGCCGTTTCAGATGGATCTCGCCTATCTGACTCTCCAAAGCGCTGATTTGATTTGGTCAGTTTGTGATGTTCGCAAATATCCTCCCGACCTCATATATATTCAGAAGGAAATAGGGAAGTTAGAGAAGAAACAAGGCCAAAGGCAAAACAGAGCAGATGTGGGGAGCGGCAGGGGAGCGGCAGGGTTTCAAACTTACATATCCGACCAATGTCGCCTGCTTCAACAAGACACGGTTCATCGGCACGCTCTCCAGCGGCTCCTTGCCGGGCTCCTTGTCGCCACGACCGGCGAACCCGACGACGAGCACCCGGCCCCGGTGCGCGAGGCAGCGCAGGCTGTCGCCCACGAGCCCGACGCTGTCGAACACGACGTCGACGCCGCGCCCGCCCGTGAGCCGCAGGACCTCCTCCCACCAGCGCGGCTCGCGCACGTAGTCGATGCACTTGGCGGCGCCGAACGACTCGGCCGCCGCGCACTTGCGTGACGATCCGGCGGTGCCCAGGACCGTGGTGCACCCCAGCGCCCGGGCGACCTGCACGGCGGCGAGCCCGAGACCCCCCGCGGCGCTGTGCACGAGGACCGTCTCGTGAGGCTGCAGGCGGTGGCCGCTGGCCCCCGGCAAGGTCAGCGCGCCGTAGGACACGGGCAGGGTGGCCGGGATGGTGGCGGCCTGCGCGAAGGTCCACGAGCGAGGGACACGCTGCAGCCCGGAAGTAGGGTGTGCCGGTCCAGGAGGTCCTCCTCCGCCTCTCGTCACTGGCGCCAGCGCCGGCGCCGGAATCACTAGGTGCGTTGCGTAGGCGCCGTTGTGGGCGCCGAAGACGCGGTCACCGCGACTGTACTCGCTCCACGCGGGCGCGGAGAGAACGATGCCGGAGAACTCGATGCCCAGCGTAAAGGGGGGTTTAACGAGTTTCCGATTGTTCTGATGTAGACCTTTAGCCTGCGGAGGTTTTGTTAGTCCAGGGAACTTGAAGTACGTCGTAATTGGGTGATATTCTTCTCGGCCTTTCCGCTACAGATCAAAATCACACATAATATTAAGTGAAGCATGTGGTTTCTTGGAGACATTCACGGCAGCCTGGTTAAAAAAAAAAACACCTACATATAGAGTATCGACAAAGTTCACGCCTGCCGCTTTGACGAGGATCAGGATCTCGTTGTCATTGGGCCGGGGAGTTGGCAACTCAGAGAGTTGAAGCTCATTATAATTCTACTTGATCCAGTCAGTGTCATCGTATCACGATATGAATGTTTAGAGTAAACTGTTAAGGTTCGTTTCCAGTTTCACTGACTTTGACGAAGCGGTGGATGACCACGGCTTTCATCTTCACAACCGGGCGTAAGTTTGCGGTTAGGCGGCACTACGTAGAGATTAAATGCGCTTGGGAGCAGAAACAGAAGTGAACAATTGAGTAGGTTAAGTTGGCAGGTTTCTTGTCTACGCTATCAAAACGACCCTGCGTCCTCCTCTTCCCCAAATCACCTCCAACTCCTGCGGTTGTTGCCCATTCTTACCCCAGGATATCGATCTCCCAGCCAGGCGTTGGCGACCTCGTTAGACCGAGGTCATTCTCCCCCTTGGTGCGCCAGGCAAGTGCTGTGGCGCACGGGTCCTTGTCAAGGTTAACTGCCACAACGTGGCGCAAATGATTTTACACCAGCCCCATCGGTTCACGATATTTCTCCTTCCCGGGCTTCGCTAAGCTGTGTTAGGCCTAGTGCTGGAAGCTTTAGCCTCAAAGCCTCTAAATTCCACTTTGGCGCCTTGACACTGGAAGCTGTACAATACAAAGAGCCAGCCCTTCGTCTCACTTCTTGGACTCGACAGTCGCGTCGAACTTCTCCCTCTCCTCACTCTGCCTCTCCTCCACTCATCCGGCGCCTCTCATCACTGACTGCTATCGCCCCCATTGATATCTGGGCCATCGCCACAATCCTCCAAGATGAGCGACCCTCGCGATCACCGTGACGACTCTGAGGACGAGGAGGACTTCAACCCTGCGCCCGAAGTGGGAAGTGACGAGGAGGCCAATGAGGACGATGACCATGATGAAGATGAAGCCCCACGTCACAGCTCGAAGAAGGCATCGCCTGCCCGTAGTGCCGGTGGTGATGATGATGACGAGGAAGACGATGAAGAGCACGAGGAGGTCAGGGATAATGCAGATGATGATGATGATGAAGACGACGATGACGAGGATGAAATCCAAGTAAGTTGCAACCTGCCTAAAACTCTACTACATCCAAACTACTCCTTGAACTCGGCCTCTTCCCTCCTTTCGTCTAAATGGGATGGTTCATCGTGGGCTAACCATGCAATTCGTTTCCTTGCGTAGGGTCATCGTCGCAAGCGTCGTCGTGATAAACGAAATGCCTTCATCGATATCGAAGCCGAAGTAGATGATGAAGATGAAGGTGAAGATGAAGACGAGGATGCAGAGGACCAAGAAGGCTTCATCGATCGCGAGGAAGCCGGCGAAGCCGATCTTGCTGCTCGCGAGGACGATACGAGACATCGAGAACTCGACCGAAGACGAGATATGGAAGCCAGCTTCGATGCTGAGAAGCAGGCAGAGATTTACCAGAAGCGTTACGGTGCCCGCAAACCCGCAAGGGGCAGGGGCGATGCCGGTGTGGTGCCTCAGCGGCTGCTCTTGCCCAGCGTGGACGACCCGAGCATCTGGGGAGTGCGTTGTAAGGAGGGCAAAGAGCGGGAGGTCGTTTTCTCTATCATGAAGAGAGTAGAGGAGAGAATGGGTACTAAGGGTGAGCTGGGCATCACGGCAGCTTTTGAGCGAGGTGGTCCTACCTCGGTCATGAAAGGTCTCATCTACGTCGAGGCCCAGCGCCAGAACGACGTGCTGCAGGCTCTTGAAGGAATGCTCAACGTTTACCCCCGGACAAAGCTGGATCTGGTTGACATAAAGGAGATGCCTGATCTCCTCCGTGTGCAGAAGACGCCCACATTGGAGCCGGGCTCATGGGTTCGACTCAGGCGGCCGCCTAAGCACGCAGGTGATCTTGCGCAGGTTTTGGATGTTACAGAGAATGGCCTCGAAGCTAGGGTTCGCTTCATCCCTCGACTGGATTATGGTATGCGGGATGACCCCTTAGCTGGCTCAACCCCCGACGGAAAGCGCAAGCGCCCCATCATTGGCCCGCGTCCTCCCCAAAAGCTTTTCAGCGAAGTTGAGGCACGAAAGAGAAATCCTCGTGCCTTGAGCGGCAATCCGCAGACTAACAACTGGGTCTACAATGGTGACGAGTTCGAATCGGGTTTCCAGGTCAAGGATATCAAAATCCAGCTTCTGACCGTTAAGGATGTTAACCCTACCCTCGAGGAAGTTACTCGGTTTGCCTCGGGTGGAGAGGATGGCGTCGAGAATATCGACCTCAAGTCTCTTGCTGCCAGTCTCAAGGACAGCACAGCAAACATCGCATACTTGCCAGGCGATGTCGTCGAAGTGTACGAGGGAGAACAGAAGGGAGTGGTTGGAAGAACTACCAATGTCCAAGGTGACATTGTCACTATGGACGTAACTGAGGGTGACCTCGCGGGACAGACAATAGAAGTTCCCACGAAGGGTCTGAGAAAGCGCTTCCGTCCTGGTGACCACGTCAAGGTTATTGGTGGCAGCCGTTACCGCGACGAGGTTGGTATGGTCGTCAAGATATCCGAAGATCGGGTTACCCTCTTAACGGATCAGACCACAACCGAAATCACAGTATTCAGTAAGGATCTCCGGGAGGCCAGCGACATTGGTGGTCAAGGGTCTTTGGGCCAGTACGAGATGCTGGATCTGGTTCAGCTCGATCCCACCACTGTTGGCTGTATTGTCAAGATCGACCGCGAGTCGATGGTCGTGCTCGACCAAAACGGTGACCCTCGACAAGTCATGCCGTCGCAGATTGCCAACAAGCTGCCGAGGCGCAAGCTCGCCGTCGCCGCAGACCGCAACGGCTCAGAGATCAGAATCGATGATGTCGTCAAGGAATACGGCGGCATGGGTCGCCAGGGAAAGATCATCCACATCCACCGCACCTACGTCTTCTGCCACACTACTACCACCAATGAGAATGCCGGTGTTTTCGTCTCCAAGGTTAGCAGCGTGGCCACCATTTCGGCGAAGGGTGGGCGAAATACCAAGACCGCATCTGGACCCGACCTGAATTCGATGAACCCCATGATGAAGCGAAACCCGGATGGCAAGGGCATGGCGCCACCTCCGAAGCCCATCATTGGGCGCGATCGCCTGGTGGGCCAGACCGTCACCATCAGAAAGGGCGGCTACAAGGGTCTCTTGGGTCGTGTAAAGGAGACCTCCGATACGCATGCGCGTGTTGAACTGCACACAAAGGCGAAGGTCATCAATATCCCCAAGACGGATATCGTGGTCCGTGATGGCATCACCGGTCGTGAAATTAAGAACTACGACAGCCGCAGGCCACCGAACATGGGTGGTGCTCCTGGACGAACTGGCGATGCTCGTCCCGGCTCGGAGTGGAATGGCGGGTCGAGAACGCCTATGGCGAGTTCGTCCTCTAACCGCACTCCCGCTTGGAAGACTCCCAGCGGAGCAGGCAACGGAGGCCGTACTCCTGCGTGGAACAAGGGTGGTGGCGATGGTGGGCGCACCCCTGCCTGGGCCGGTGCGGACGGTTCGCGCACGGTCAACCCCTACGATGGTAGCCGAACGGCTTACGGCGGCTCCGGCTCGCGTACTCCTGCCTGGTCATCGGGTGCAAAGACCCCGGCTCCCGACTCGTTCAGCCACGGCTCCAAGACCCCATATGGTGGTAGTGGTCTGTCCGACGCCTGGGGCTCGGGTTCCAAGACACCGTACGGTGCGGGTGCGCCGACTCCTGGCGCAAGCGGTAGCGACACCTGGGGTTACACTCCCGGCGCCTCTGGTTCGTCCCACCCGTACGATGCTCCCACCCCAGGTGCTGGCCTCCTCGGTGCCCCTACCCCTGGTGCTTTCAATGCTCCTACTCCAGGTGCCATGAATGCCCCGACCCCTGGAGCTATGAACGCGCCAACGCCTGGCGCTTCGTGGCAAGGTGGATGGGGTGCAACGGATGCGCCCACGCCTGCTGCCGGTGCCCCCACGCCCGCTGCCAGCGGTGGCGCCTTCGCATATGCCGTTAACGCACCAACCCCTGGAGCCTGGACTGCAGAGACGCCTGCCGCCAGTGGCCCTAGGTATGAAGATGACTAAGTTTTGCGCATGGCATGACAGAGAGCAGAAGAGCAGAACGGTGTACCTTGCATGGAGATGCGTTTTTATCTCGAGGCGTTCTATGGGGTTGTTTAATCTGGGTGTGACATGTACAGAAATGAGGAGAGCCAGCCAGCACGTTTGGCCACAACCGAGCGTGAGCTGGTTCAAGTTTGCATCGGGTCGTTTCCTTTTCAAGGAAAACAAAAAATTTGTAGAATTAGTTTAGATACTAGTTTTCTCTAGCAGCTGTCTGGGCCGGAGAAAATGGAACCGTTATGCGATCGGTTTGCATATCCAAATGGGTGTTTTTTTGCGCATCTTGATTACACTACTTTGAGATTGATGCTCGTCTCCATTATTGAGAAGTAACAAATAGAGATGAGTGCATACCAACTGATGAGGGAGTTGGAGATGTGTCGTATATGCTTGTGCACAACGATGGCGGTGATGCAGTAAGCAGTAAGCTTTGAACTCAAGTTGATTTTTTACGGAGGACCGATACTAAAACGACATGAAGCAACCGCCCTTGCAAAACCGGGTATCTATAGTCTTTGCCTTTCACAATATCTCTCGCCCTTGGATAAATATACATATATCATACTTTCCCTAGCAAAATCCAGAATGAGAACGAGTCTATAATTCCCCCATGCATTATTCTTACATCTATTGAACTTTACCGGACCCCCCTTACCGACCCCCTTTGTATCTTCTTTGCCGTCTACTTCTTCCTCGTTGTGTATGATATATGTTTCGTTTGTTTGTTTATTTGTTTGTTTGTTTCATTTCGTATTTTTCTCTTATTTTACTTTGTTCTGTTTTTTTTTGGCCTTTTGATCATTCTTCAGGCGTTATCGGGATAAGCATCGACGAAGTTGTCGCCCCCGAGCATGATCTCCTCGGCGTTCATGCGCACGCTCCAGCGGACGACCTCGGTGTAGGCCTTCTCGTTGAAGCCGTCGCCGTGGCCGGAGATGTCGCTGAGGGCGGACTGGGAGCCGGCGGGGCGGTGGTGCTGGAACAGCGACGGCTGCATGGTCATGCAGTCGTGGTAGGAGCGGCCCTCGGCGGCGGCGCCGTCGCAGAACCACAGCAGCAGGATGTCGAAGGCGGCGTCGAAGGGCCGGAGCCCGATCTCGTGCAGCATCTGGCGCGCGGTGCGCTGGGTCACCGCGTACCCCAGCGAGCAGATCCCCTCCTGCACGTGGTGGTACACCCGCGTGTGGTCCGGGTAGTTCTCGGTCAGGTCCGGCATGCTGCCCAGGTGGCGGCGCAGGGGCACGCTGCGGTCGCCCGCGTGCACGACGCGGCCCCGCGGCGTCAGCGGCGACCAGCCGAAGTGCATGCCGCAGTGGCCCGCCCAGATCAGGTTCCAGCTGTCGCCGTAGGGGGACCACGAGGCCGCGGCCGTCGACGGCAGGTCGTCGAACCCCAGCTCGGGCACCACCTTGTCCTCGAGCTGGCGCTCCGACGGGCGCGGGAACGTCGGGTCGGCGTACTGGTGGGAGCCGGCGAGGGGCTGGGTCAGCGCGCGCGCGCCCAGCGCGAAGTCGCGCAGCTGGCCGCGCAGCCGCACGTCCCAGTCGGCGTCGTCCTCGAGGATCAGCGCCGACGACAGGTTGCGCCGCACGATCTCCTGGATGGCGTTCATGTGGCCCCGCCACGACCCGATCACGGGCTCGGGGAGCCGCGTGTACCCCGGCCGCGCGGGGATCGCCTTGTCGGGCACCGATTCGCCCTTCAGGCCGTCGATGAACTCGATATCAATGTTGCTCAGGGCTGCGGCCAAGGCCATGCTGTCGCGGCGGTCTGTCCTCGAGGGCATGCCAACGACGAATATCTTCTCGAACTATACAGGGTGGGGGGCCGGAGCAAGAAACGTTAGATCTTTTTCTTTTTTGGCCATTTCCCTTCCATTTCCTCTTCCTCGTTTCGACATGAGTTGGTCTTTGCGCATAGTAGCCATTGGGCACTTGTGCAAGAGGAAAGTGTGTAACAAAAACTGGAGACTCGTCCCGTCTCGTCATAGGAGGACGTGGGGTGGTGAGATGAGAAGAGACTTACACCTAGTGTGCTATTGTTGATGTCGTCAATCGGATCACGGATGCCCGCCTTCTTATCACTGGTATAGTTCACACTGACTCCTCCCACTTTGTCTAGCGTGCTGTATCTGAACACCTGCACCAGCATCACAAGCAATACGAACCCCCCGGCCACTCCATAGAGGATCTGGTTGGAGGGCCTCCGGACATTCAAAAGGTGCATAATCATCGTATTCACCCGGCCCTCGCACAGCTAATTGGGGCGTTGGGCAGACGGGAACTGGGCTGGCGAGTGAGCAGCAGGTGTCGGCATAAAGTCCCAAGCCTCCCAAAAGGTTCCATCAAGTGAAGGGGAAAGAGGTCGAAGCGGGGAGAGCCGTTTATAAAGGAGCAAACAAATGCAATGCTAAAGCCAAGAAGGGACACAGACCTATGGGAGAACATCCCTTGACAGCCCGGTAATTCTACCGCCATCTTTTTTGGAAGAGCCAAGCGGGCTCCCGGCGCGCAAGGGGTTAGTGTGGAAATATGAGGAGGGAATACGGATATCCATCTAGAGCTAAGCGGTACTACACGTGGGACGTATTAATGGGCTTCACGGCTGCAGCTGCAGGCCAGGTAGCGTTACCATGTTACTTCTTCACCTCATTTGTTCCTGAAGATAAAAGATGGGGGCTCGCTAGTTTTTTTTTCTATCAAGCCCCATGTATGACGTGCAAGACTCGGGCCAAGACTGGAGCTGAGCAGTAGCATCTATCATTGCTCCACGATGGGGGGGCAGAGACTCACGCCAATGCACACAACAAACATTTTGGTGCTGGGCCGGCGCCCCTTACCTCATTTCCTTCCCCTTCTTAAGTGCTGGCATCGTCAGTATCTGTCTGCACCGGATTGGCGGGCCACGCTGAATTCTCAGCCATGAGACGCATGAGATAAGGGCGCAACATTCATCGGTAGGGCAGAGCGGATGCAGCGCTAGGGACCCGAGCGAGACTAGCAAGCTGACAGAGCTAACTACATAGGGAGGAGAAAGAATGGGTTCAATACTCCGTATCCACAAGTGAACTGCGCAGGAGCCCTGAGATCCCCCCTTGCCAAGTTGACCAGACCCAAAGTATCCGGCATCCAGGCCAGGCAGCGACATAAAGATTGTTCGCAGGACGAAGGACGCAGGATTGCCCGCTGTCCAGTCTCCAGCTTAGCGATGGCGATGGCGGAGCACGAAAAGAAAAGCCAAAAAAAATGCCTCGTTTAATTGGAACGCCACAGGGGAACCTTCCAGTGGAACCAAAGCACAGCAAAACCTCGACCATCCTGGGCATTGGAGCAGACGAGCAGTATACAAAAGGGGAACCGAGAGCAGTTAACTTCCCATAACTTTACTGCTTGTAATGCAAACAACGGTGGTGGGTCGCGGACCTGCAACCTTAAATTCTGGACCACTAACTGTGCCCTATCGTTTAGGGGCCCTGGACAAGAAAACGGCGATCCACCTTAGAGCCGATTGCCCGAACAGCCATGGCCCAATGGCAGCCTGCCAATCCGAGAGGCCCTCGCTCCCCTTTGGAGCGCATCTTGGTGGTTCCTCGCCAGGGGGATGAGAGAATAGGGAAATATATCTCATCGCGGACGGGATGAAAAGGCGCACTGCCCCCCCCCCCCACATACCCACCTGAACCGCCCCGCTCCGCAAGTGCTGATTCTTTTTCATGGTGCCCTGTACGGCCGACATATCCGCGCAGCAGTTGAATTATCAATACTAGGTAGAGGCAAAATAACCACTCCCCAGAGCTCTTCACCGTACGCCGTAGTTAGGCTTCGACGTGAGCAAGCTCTCCTGCACCCCCCCTGGAACTGCTAATGCGATACCCGCGCAGTGTCATCTCGCTACGCTACGTCTTTACCGCGAGGGAGGTTTGTCTTTCTTCGGAGACAAGATCCAGACTAGCACTGGTTGGTGATTGCTTGTTGCTCAGCCTCCGCCCGGTTGCTTGGCTTGTTCTGCGCTACCAAAATCGTACGAGATATGGAGTAAAATATCATTATGGAGTTGAAGTTGTACAGGTGGAAGAAAACAAACCTCCTATCTCCTCTATGGGTTGGACGCGACCCAAACTCATGTCGCCTGCTTATCGATCACTTTATCGTCCACCACCAGCTAGCCCTGTTCGTTGCAAGCTTCTTGGCAGTCCTTAATTTATGGTTAATATGAACCCAAGAATTGGAGCGCCGTATAAGCTTTGTCCACGCTTTACCCAAATTGCGTTAAGTTAATTGGTTACAACAGTCTATGATTCTCCTCGCTATTATAGCAACTTCCGTCTTCCGTCTTTATACCATATATGCTACGCATCCGTACAATGACGCGGATCGGCCCCCGCCGATCCATAAATCCCAGCTAGACCACCGCCGGCGACTCTAACGCAACTGTTAGCTCGTTTAGAATAGTTTTGAATCAATATCGCGGTAGGAAGCCCTGCCCTTGGATAAAGCTATACAATGGGTCGGACGCGAGTATTTGTGTAGATCATGATAACATATAGCCCACTCTCGCCATACGCCGGTTTTAGATCGGGTTTAGAAGTAAGCCGAGACTCATATTGACGCTCTTCAGACATTGGGGTTTGTATTCCAGTGGGTAGCTATTCGCCCACCGCCGATGTGGCAGCTAGTCCGGTGAGCCACTATTCACATTACAGTCCAGCTCTCTTGGGTTGTCGCTGTTAGGTTGGCAGCCCGGTAGTGTAGCTGTTTTGGACACGTTCTGGGCAGTATACATTGAGTAAGTTTCTATACCAACTGGATGCCACGTGAAATCGTTTTCTCTTGTTACCTTGATTGCGAATTGACTTTTTGGTCACATTCCCTGGCCCCTATAAGACCTCAGAGTTATTAGCCGTGTAGAGCCGATGATTGAGTATAGCGAAACCAATGGTCGATCACACATACCTAACCAACTGTGTGTGTGTCAACAAATGATAGCACATCTTTGCCAATTAGATAGACATCGGATATATTTCGTAGGAAAGCTCTATAGTAACTACATTTTTGTTGCGGGACAGGGCTGGAAGATGTTGCTGCATATCCAAAACCAGTGAGTATTTTTCTACTGCAAATTACATAGTTTCAGGAAGGACAAGCATGCGGCAACTGCCTAGATTCTCCAGCAGCCTAATCCATTTCAATTGCAAAAGAAGGCAGCCAGCTTTAAGGGTTTTAGACGGGCACGGGGAAGCGAGTCTCCGATTACCTTTTACTTGCGCTATGTGACCCGGCTTGGAGCACGAAATCTGAAGATGCCGGCTCATTGGCACAAGCGGTCATGGGGGCAACCAAGAATAAGGTCTGTGATCTTTCGCTTTCGGTTGCCAAATATCGAAAATGAAGAGCAAAGTACTAAGTTGGTGCCAACATCAGGTCGAACCTCCGAAGAAGCAATATATCGATGACATTCTTGCAGCTACCTACTCTGGACAAGCCGAAGTCGAGAAAGTATTCAAAACCCTGGTACCTCGTTTACACAACTCTAAATTGACCGTTAAGTTGAAGTGTTTGATCACCATCCATTTGATGATTCGGGAGGGATGTCCTGGTATAAGTCTCAAATATCTGAATTTAGTCAAGGGTGTGGCATTCGCGATTGCTATTTTCCACTTTGGACCAGAGCGTAATATAAGAAACTATGCCTACTATTTCATGAAGAGAGCTCAGGCATATAAGGATACCGAAGTGGACTGGGTGCGGGTAGCGGACAGGAGGCTTGAAACACTGTCTGTCTGGAATGGTCTTCTTGAAAAGACAGAGGCTGTCCAGTACCAGGTCGCAGCGCTGCTAAAGTGTGATGCGCGGGACTATCTGCTTCGAGTAAACCGAAAGAACGGGTTTTCCATCCTCTTCAAGAAAGAACCGGAAGCGACTGACGACGTAATTGCAATCACCATCCTCAGACTATTGACGCTTGATCTTCTAGCCCTCTACTATGCTCAAAATGGTGCGATAATCAACACTCTGGAAAACTTCTTCAAATTATCCAAGCCTGATTCCAAGAGAGCGTTAGCGATATATCACACTTTTGTCCAACAAACGCAGTCTGTAGTACGATATCTTTCGGTAGCAAGAGAGTACAAGTCAAAAACAAGAGTCGAGATACCGAAGATAAAACACGCACCTGTCAACCTGGGCAATCAACTCGATGAATATGTTCATGATCCCGACTTTGAGGTCCACAGGAGACGATACCTCGCCGAGGAACAGGCGAAGAACAAAGCTGCGCCAACAAAGGCTACACCGAGGGAGGCTCTGGAGAACAGCGACTCGTCAGTCACTTCCTCCCTGACGAAGATTCCACCAAGGTCATCCTCCACGGCAGTGGCCGATATTCCAAAGCCATCGGCACACGTTGATCCAAATCATTCCGACCTCTCAATACTTGCAGAACAGAGCCAAACATCTCTTAACATTAGCTCCTCACCAAGAGTGGTATGCATGGATGCCAAGTCACAATAACACTGCACCAACAGAACAGCGCCAAATACATACGGCGTCACAGCCATCGACATATCACAACACACCGAGGTCCCCGATTACTATACCAGCAGAGGAGGACTTCTACGCCGCCCCAATAGCAAACTCACACGACAGTAGATTATTGTTCGGCGGGTCACCAAAGAGAGATGAGAATTCAGGAGAATTGATCAGTCTTTCAGAAAACCTACTAAAGCAGCAATTCCAGCAGCAGGAACATCGATCAAGACAAATTTTCCAGCAAAGATCCCTCCCGACAAGGAAATGCCGGTGCATCCGACTTGCTGCCAGAAGAACCACCGCAGCAGACCTTCTTACACAACACCGGTATTGAACACCTGCCGCAAGAGCGAGACTTAAAACCTGGCTCCGAACCTTCCACTACACAAAGGAACTTGTATCTCAACAAACACGCCGTCAGCTCGGTAAACTCTAGCACAGAGCCTGAGTTGAACATTGATAAATTGAAGATACAGGAAGCTCGTCCTAATCCTACAGTACTTGACAAGCTTTCGGAAAAATCACCACCAGCAATGCAGAGCCAGGTGTCTGATCTTATCCGTGACTCAAAGCTAGTCACGCTCTTCAACGGGGATGTGGTTCGGCACATATCGCATGTATCGGACATGGCCGGCCGCCGGCGAAAGGTTAAGAAGGAGGTGAGATGGAAGAAGCAGCGAGAGCTGGGATCCGGCGCGTACGGGCGGGTCTGGCTTCAGGAGTGCATGGAGAAAGGAGAGGACCAGCAGCTGCGGGCGGTCAAGGAGCTGGCTCGACGCGGAGACAAGAGCAACCAGGTGGATCTTGAACGTGAGCTCGAGGCCATTGCCAAATTCTCAAATGACAAGGTACGGATATCATTACTAAATCATGCGCCCTCCGCCCTCCCCCAAACTGGGATAAAGCTAACAGACTGGTCAGTACGTCTACTGCTTCGTGCGGTCTTTCGGTTGGTATGAGAACAACCAGACCATCTTCGTCTCGATGGAGTTTTTTTCGAGAACGGCGATCTGCAGAGGTACCTTACACGGCCTCTTACTGAGGTCAAAGCAAGAGAAATTACTTCCCAGCTTTTGGAAGGCTTGTCACTCATGCATGAGAATGGGTTCGTACATAGGGACTTGAAGCCTGGGGTATGAAGCCGCCTACACCCACCTCTTTTCTGTTTTCAACGGAACTCAGCTGACAGCGCGCCCCTTAGAATATCCTCGTCTCGCAGCCGTCGCCGGATTGGTGGGTGAAGATCGGCGATTTCGGAATCTCCAAGAGAGTCGTGGAGGAAAACACCGCCCTGCGAACTATGGTCGGCACCAAAGGCTATCTCGCCCCCGAGGTCTTCGGCATGGTCAGAACAGACGATGATTATAATGAAGATGATCACGACAGTGGCAGTGGCAGCGGCGCGGCCGCCTCCTCGTACACCAGCGCCGTCGACATCTGAGCCCTCGGCGCCATCACGTACCGCCTGCTCACGAACCGCAGCGTCTTCTCCGAGGTCTGCGAGCTGTTCAAGTACGTCACGGCCAAGCGACCGTTCCCCGAGGCCGACCTGAAAGCCCTGAGCACCAGCGCGAGCTGCTTGCCGCGACTTTCTGGCCCGCACGATGGCATCATCGCCCGCTCGCCGGCCGACGGCGCACGAAGCGTCTGATCACCCTTGGGTGAAAGACGCGTTCTCCGGATTCGGTTCGTCCGATGGAGATGCTTCCGCAGCTGAGGGCGGAGGGGACGCGCAGGTCGGCGCTGGTATAGAACAGCCTGCTCCCCAAACAGAATGGTTGACGGCAGAGCCGAGTGGAGCTTGGTCGACCTTGTCGGTAGCTGATCCAGGAATGAGACCGAGATGGTGACCTACGGGCTATTTTAGGTATCTATATTGGCCATTGAGATAACTTGATAAACACTATAAACAGCTTCATTAATAGATCTGATACCATATAGCTCAATTTATATTGTCTACATCACGTTATTAGGTATAGCGCTGGGATAAATATTATCCTATGTTAGTGACACTGTCGCTTGCTGTCACCATCGACATTGCAGTCTATAGATTGGAGCACATCTGCTGGCTGTTTTCTGGGTAACCAGTAAGATGTTCATCCATCCGCTGCAAATTGTAGGCCAAAAGATGAAGTTGGTCGCTGCTATGGTGCTCATTTTGAGCCTTACACATCTTTATTGGTAGGTTGAGGTGTCAAGCGAATTAGGCTTAACCTTCGACAAGCGAGATTAAGATCTGAGCCCGGGATTATCCAGATGGGCTTTGATGCTCTGCTTTGTATGTTTCTGGGGATTGCGAAGCTACATCATGATAAGATCCGTTGCTTCCATCTTAGGTTTCTTTCAGCTCATGGGAACCTCCTTGTCACGGCTCTCCTTTTTGTTCCTTGCACAAATAATGTATTCAAAGCCTCTGAAGACAATGCTTACGCGTGCGAAATTGTTCTTCCCAAAATAAGCATAAATAGTAAAGTAAAGATCCTTCAGCATGTGAAAGCGATCGGACCATATCCGCACCCACTTTCCACTGAACATTGACCCGACACCCCGAGCTTACCACACGCTGTGAAAGGCGGCAAACCCGCCCCTGGCTCCTCTGCGGCTGGCCCCGCAAAATCCTAACCTGACGGAGGTACAACTGGTGACCCGCCCGAAAACCCCTGTTCCTACCTCTACAAGGTTCGTCATACTAGTTAGAAATGTGCTGGTCACCCGACGAGCTCAGGTACTCCTGTGGCGGCAAGCTGGGGGTAGGAGAGAATACCAGTGCCGGCGGCAGCAGCAGCAGCAGGAACGGCATCAAGATCCTTTGCCCTGGGTCCCAGGCGTATGGACACCCATGTATTGGTCTCATGGACGCACCCGTGGGTCAATACGACAGGTACATCCCCGCAACATGCCCCCGCTGCGATGACCGGTCACTCACCAGCTGCCCAGGAGCAAGTGCCCAAGAGATGCAGAGTGTGGAGATTGCGGTGGAAAGAGGGTGTGCGTGATGCGGTGCGCGTTGTCCGTTGTGCTAGGTACTAACTTATGCGAGCGCAGAAGGCCATCGCGGCTATTACTGAGGGTTTCTTACATCTCCCCAGAAGCTGGCTGCTGGATTGAGGCGAGCGAATGTTCATGAGGTTGCAGGATAACACTCATTATACGGCTTAGTCGCAGGCGTTGTTGAGCACTTTCCATCCCCTTGTATTCTTTTCTCTTCTGTTGCGCTGTCTGGTAATCAAGGAACCAAAGTTTAATAAGAATATATCCAAACGTGACTGCATTCTCATGACGCGCGAGTTGGCTAGTGTATTTTCCTGCCATCATGGTACAATAGTCTGTATATTGGGCGCAAATTGATTTTCTTGGCTTATAAGAGGTGCAAACTTGTCCAGCCCAGTCATCCACAATGAGTGCATATACAGCCGAGCATATCTTGTTCGCCAACCAGCCGCTGGGTACGTTTGGCTGCAATTACTTGATACTCCACTAATAAATTGCTGCGGGGAGTGCATAGAATTGGGGGAGGGAATCAAAGGAAGTTAATGCAGAATCTAGCCTTGCAGCAGCTGGCTCGGGGAAGCTATTGAGTTCATGACCACCCAAAATCAAGGATCGAGATTGGAATAATGCACATCTTGTGGGTGGAGATGCACAAAGTTGACGCTTCCCAGGGCTGTGATTCCTCGGGCCAATACAAGTATAGCCCCAGCTGAACCGGTGGTTCCGCATGGATTGAACCAGACCACGGTCAACATGTCCAATTAGTCATGTGCATCTCAAAATCAAGGAATACTACGCGTCCTTTGCAAGGGGGGGGGAGGTCCCCAGGTGATGAGTTCCCGCTCGGACCTGACTCTTGACGCCCGTGATGATGGGTGCTGCATTTTCTCTCCAATCCCACGTGCAACGGCAGATAGCCAGGCCAGGTACGAACAGCGGTCGCTAGCGCGGAAGCAGCCGAATCGCCCACCAAAGTTGCCGAATTTGAACGCGGGGGGTTGCTACCACTTCGGGGATGTGCGAGCCGACGGGGGGTGCACGCAGGGTTCCCCAGATCGCATGCCGCGGAGTGAGCTTTTTTGGACAGCGGAAGTGGGTAACATATGGCATCGCTGGCTCCGCGATTGGGAGTTGCAAAGCAGTCTTATTGGGGGATTTTATGTTCCCCCCGTTCCTACTCAGTCTAGCGTCAATCTCGCTTTCAGCCGAGGGGACCATAGCATGCTACCTTAAGAAGGCAGCTGACAATTTGGAGCTCTGGTGCGTATATATAATGTGAGGCCATGGTCATAGTTGGCGTCCATCCTCTCAGGTTACGGGGAACTTGGGTGACGCAATTCTGGGACAAACTGATTCCAATGGCTCTCAACACTGGTCTTGTTATTCTGACCGCTTTTGCAGCCAATGCAGCTGCGGCGGTCACCTACGCAGTGCCTACTGCCGCCTTGACTGGAAGCTATAAATATGCGGAGATTGACCCTGCGCCAGTGGGTCTCTCGTGAGTGAAGAAGCCACAGTAAAACAGCTGGAGGTCTTTGTGTTACTGACCTGTCCTCCTCCTCACAGCTTCGAGTTCTTCGCATATCCCTCGTACTTCACGAACGTGACTGCGACCACACAATGTCTCGCTAACCTGGAGGCACTCTCTGGGACATGGCCGCCCATCCGTATCGGCGGCACCACCCAGGACCGCGCGCAGTACGACCCGACAACATCGGCTTATGTCGTTTATACCGTTGCCAGTGCTACAGATGCGCCAGCAGCCTTGACCTACGGGTCTAACTTCATAGCATTGGCAGCCACGTACGGCGGCAGCGTAGTGCTTGGACTCAACCGAGGATACAACAACTTGACCAATACTGTTGCCGCAGCCAAAGTCGCCGTCTCCAAAATGAGTAACCTGCTAGCTCTGGAGTTGGGGAACGAGCCTGAATGTGCGTATAACCGATGCAAAGCCGGTTTGGGCTGAGGATATGCTGACGTGAAGCAGACTGGTCAGGTGTGCAGCCTATTGCGGACGGAGGATGGTCTGCTGCTATCGACGCAGCCTCGCAGGACAATTGGGATATTTGGGTCGGTGAGGATGTGGGCAAGGAGTCGATCATTCAAGCAGGCAATTCACTCTCGAGCCCTCCGACATGGGGCGCTGCCGAGCTTATTGCCACGGAAAACACCACGGCAAGGGAATACGTACGAACGTACTCCCATCACAACTATCCTGGAGGCACAGTCCAGTCATTGATGAGCCACATCGATGTTGTGAGCAACGTGGCATCATATTCGACCGATGTTGCGGCGGCACTGGGTGTTGGCAAGGAATATGTCTTTGGCGAGAGCAACTCGGGTAAGTGAGACAGATACCTTCCTAGTGATATGATAGATCGGATGCTAACCTAATTGACCGTCTGGTAGCAACCGGGGGTGGCGCAACTGGGGTGTCTCCCACATTTGGTGCAGGCCTGTGGACGATGGATTACTCAGTTCGTGCCGCGTACAACAACATCTCGCGAACCTACTTCCACCAAGGCACGGTAGGCAACTGCCAATACTGCTTCTGGGGACGGTACGATATGGGCGCGCCATACTACGGCGCCTACGTCGCCGCTGCTTTCCTCGCTAAAGGGACGTACCTCACAGCCCTCGATCCTGGCACGACTAATTACGCAGTCTACGTGACGTATGATTCGAGCAAGAAGCCTCTGAGAGCCCTGCTGTACAATTCCGACTACTTCGATGGAACCGGAACGCGATCGAGCCAGACCTTCACCCTGACAGGACTGACTCTTTCCTCCATCAAGTCCAAGCGCTTAACTGCCACAGACGCATTGTCGAGACAGGACGAAGGAGATATCCCGACCTTCGGAAAGCAGTCATTCGTGAACGGTAATTGTGCAATCACAGGTACTGAAACTTATGAGACTGTGACAGCCAGCTCAGGCCAAGCCACATTCACCGTCGCGGCAAGCGAAGCGCTGGTTGTTTATCTTCAATGAGCCGACAGCTCTTGCGTTGGAATGTTGGAAGGGCAAAATACTGAAGCTTGTTCTCCTCAGTAACGGAGCGTAACATTAATTGTAAAGACCCTGTTAGTTATGACTTCATGAATCCAATTTTTGTTAGGGCATCTCTTGTTGTCTGCAAGGCCGTGACCTTTGTCTGGGCGCCTTCGATGAGAATCTCGCACTGCATGTTCAGCAACCGAGCCTCTTTCAATTGCTCATGTCCTTTCGTCGCTTCAGAAACCCTGTCTCCTAGCATCTGAGCACGTTTAGCCAGCATGGATGTGATGTGTACCAAAAGCACTATCTGCATCGCGGAGGATGATTCGGGAGAGGCGACGAAGCTTCCCACTCGCAGCTCAGGAATGTGAAGTTCGGGATCCTTCAGCTCCGGCTTCGCCAATGCGACTTTAGCACAACTATTGACGTGTTCGAGGAGAACATTCAATATATCCGTAAATCGCGTGTGACACAGTAGCAGCAGGTTCAGGAGGAACGAATCAAAGTCCATAGAAGGCCCCCTTAGCTGATGAGAAGGTATCTCGAGGTCGGCTGGCAAGTCGAGATGGTGAATGCATTCGGGGTCCTGGCAGTCCTCTGCCTGCTTCAGCTGGAAAATAAACTCCAGAGCCCTTGGATATGCTTCCAGTAATCGTTGCCCGGAAGAGAAGAGCCGTTCAAGGCATATAATTTGGAGGTACTTATCGGGCAGTTGTCCCACCATGGCTTGGACTGGCTGAGCTTTCTGCAGATGAAGAAGAGGCTGCGCAAGGGCGAGGCTATGCGTCTCATCGAGGTGTACAGCCAGGTCCGACATTTGGCGTACGCAGAGCGATCTAGGATCATCAATCTGCAGGTCCTTCTCCTGGGGCGGAGTGGGTTGCGCTGCTGCTGCAAGCTCCGCAGGCTGTGAGATCAAAGGGCTGTTAAAGTCCAGCGCAGGCCAGTCCAGATCCATCCCCAGAGCTCCAAGGGTATCTGAGAACGAAGAGCCATCATCATGAACCAAGGCTGTGGGCACCCGCCTGCTGTTGGAACCCGCGGGGCTGAAGACGCAAGTTGCGCCGGTTTTTGCGCACCGCGAACAGATGGTGCTGCCTGGTGGTTTCGGACACTTCAGCTTTTGCGAGTGGCAGCGATCGCAACTCGTCCGAAGTGGGCGAGGCATCCTGACCGGTCGAAGATACCGCCTCAACGATGTGTTTTGAAGCTTCTGGGTTCTGATGCAACAGGGTTATGGACACGGCGAGAAGTCTTTTGGTGCGATGCCTTGTTGGTCGTGCTAGCCCTGGGAGCTGAGAGGAGAATGGTTATGCACAGCCTAATGCGCTAGGGTTACAGGGTGACTGAGCATTTGGCCTTCTGGCCAAACCCCCATTGCTCGGGACCCCGCCAAACCCAAAGCCCCCAAAAAGGTGTCGTCGCGTATCGCAGATGCCTTGTGGTCATGGAGCATGTGTTCCATGGCCAGATCTTCTGCGCATAATGCAGACTGGCGTACCGAGCAGTCTAAGGAGGTCACTACATATGCCGTGATGAGAATAAGGACGTCCAGATTAATTAGATCACTAGACAGCTTGGGGTTCGTGGGATATGTAGATATATATATATTTTACGAGCTGCTACTGCTCCTCCCGACTGCTACTGCTGCCGCCGGATATCGCCAAGCTGCGAGTCAGATTTCCCGCAAAAGAGCTGCCCCCCACACGCCAGAATCCTTCCCGCTGCAATCCCGTCGTTATCTCCTTCGCCAACCAGCGATGGGGGATCCTTAATCATCACCCTGGTATGGGAGGGTTCCTCGGCCTGTTTGTCGTCACTTGAGATAGGTTGATCAGGCTATAAAAGCAGTTGGTCCCACTAAATCGCGCCCGATGACTCGGGGCACCGAGCGAACGCAATATAGCTCCTTTCATCATCTATTCCGTGCGGGCTGCATCAGACTAACTTTAGAGGCCCGATACTACCTCTCCCCTCCCTCTTCTAAGAAATGATGAACCCTGTCCGCACATGGATCCCGACACGGTTAGCGGCCTGGTAATGGCGTTGGTTTCCGCCTACAACGCTGGTTTAGAGTACTACACCAAATGGCAGCGGCGTCAGTGGTTCGAGAACCACTATGCGACGCACGACAAAGGCAACCTGTCTGGAGGTGGCTGCTGCGCTCTGAGCACATCTTTCGGGTACTCTGGTCCTAAGATCAGAGAGGCTTTTGAGGGTCGGCTCCAGATGCTCGGTAAGGAGTATGACCTTGGGGACGGTGAGCTTATCAACCATCTGCTTGCATTGTTACCTGGAGGTCCACTTACCCTCCGCTATTTTCTTTAAGCGCAGGCCGTCCCTAATATTTTGGTATTGCTTTCTTTTTTTATGCAGAACGATGCCTCGATACGCTGCGCACGAACCTAGAGCAACTGCAGAGCCAAGTCAATGTGCTAGAACAACACGCAACCGCAGCGACAAGCCGTCCGATGGCACTGTTTGCCATGATCAAAACTTCTGAAGGCGTGCGGGTGTCGACCCTTCTTGCCCTGAAAAGCCTTGCTACGCGAATAATTGCTGGTGATTATCCTTTACCGCGAGAGCTTGATGGTGAGCAGGACCAGCAGGTCACGAAGCGATACTCCGATGCTTCCGTCCCCGATGATGAGCAACCTCGCGCAGACGAGGCTGCGCAACCCCACATAGTTGGATCACAATTTCCATCCGAGCCTCCATCCCCACCAATGACTCCGCCTAAGAAAATCTTGGACGAGGAGGATGATGACCCCTCTGAATTGAATATTTGCAACGGTAGTGGAAAGCCTATACCCAATGACCAGAAAGATTAATGACGATTATTTAAAGAGACTATTATTGATGGGGGCTTATGTACTATAGTACGGGTAATGTTGGGCTCTCAGAGCCTGCATTATCTATCAATAACAAACGTGTATTTCCTACAATATTTGTAATCGTGCTACACAGGGGGTCGAGGCAGCCAACACCCACAGATGTTGATGTATTAAAACGAAATTACTGGACTTGTAGAAACTATATATACCCCCAATGATTCATCATCTATACCAACAGGAATCTTTTATACCAAGGCATGTTGATGCTGTGCAGCTTTGACCATCCGTATTACAGCGTAAAGCGGACATTTGTTTATCAGCAAGAAGAGACATCCTTGAAGCTGCCCCCCCCCCTCCAAATGGGGGAGCATGATGCGAAACCTGCGTTTACTCCTCTGATAGGCCCACCGACCAACGATGCCCTGCTGACTGTGTCAAATATTTAAGTGGTAATCCACTCACAATCTACTCTCTCCATCGTTGCTTACCTTGACTTCTATCGTTCGTTTTTACTGCCATTGCATTTAACTCACTGCTGTGAAATTGCCAACCGTTTTCGATAATGACAGTCACCGAACTCGCCTTCTTCAAAACCCTGACCGGAACGCCAACTCCCGAGTACCAGGCGCTCATCCAGCGCTGCGCCGATGTAAACACAGCATGGGTCGCGGCCAACGCCCCGGATCTGCATGATCTGGGCATAGGCTTCTTCCAGCAGGTTGAGGACCCGACTCGGACGATGGGCACCGAGCATTGGGACTCGCCTGCGCAGCACCAAGCGTGCGGCGCCAACCCCGAGCTCCAGAGCGTGTTCCCTGACCTCGCCCGCCACATCGACCTGTCCCAGGTCGACACCTTCCACCTCGCGGACGTGGCGCTGTTCCCGGCCGAGGAGCCGGCGAGCAGCGGCCTGATCCCCGCGCTCAAGAGCACCGTCATCAGTATCACGCGTTTCAGCATGCCCGCGGAGAACCGGGAAGCGTTTGTAGAGGCGTTCGACAAGGTGAAATGGGTCGTCGAAGAGTATGCCAAGGGTTTCGCCATGCGCGGCGGGTGGAGGATTGAGAAGCAGGACGAAGGCGCCACTGAGGAGTTCGTCCTCGTCAGAGGCTGGGATAGTATCGAGCAGGCAAAGGGGCTAAGAGATACAGAGAGCTATGGCAAACTAGGTGAAGCACTTCGCCCTCTGGTAAATAGTATTGATGTCAAACACTATCGAAGGTTGTCTTGAGAAAGGGAATCGGGAAAACCATTGGACGCCGATATCAATGTCTTGACTGAGTAATGCACTTTCTTTCAGCACCCGAGATACACAAGAGGAGTATGTATACTGGAAGCGGCTACTTATACTTCTTAATAAACTCTATGAGAGGAATGATTCTTTACAAACCACAATGCATGCATAATTTCAACGCCCATATAGAAAACACTCATAATGTCAAAACTTCCTTCTGCTGACTTTGTCGTATTACGTGCCGCCGGCAACGATTTGTGTGCATATAGCGGGAAAGGGTTAAAGTTAGCATGTCTATGGTGCTGCTTCCGAACACCCCACTCTGCGGGGGAGGGGGTCCACAGCGTCATGGGGACTCCGGATGGCGACACCGGGGGAATTCAGAGACGATTTATAATCACAGTGTAACTTAGTATCTTTTGAATATACATTTTAGAAGCAGAGATTCCTTTGCGAAGCCAAACTCCGTGTCTTTTATCTTTTGACACTACACTGCAATAATGGCTACACTCGGTAAACTCGCTGAAAAGAAAGTCTTGGTCATCGGAGGATCCTCCGGGTAAGTAGCCCCCCCAGCCGCCGCTAATAACCATCACGGATGGCAGTAGTAGTCGTTTTTTTTTTTCTTGTCCTTTCGTAGATGGGGGAGGGCTGACAGCCAGGGGGGGAAATAGCATCGGATACGGTGCTGCGGAGATCCTCCTAGCCGCCGGCGCTCACGTAACCATCATCTCCTCGTCGCGGGAGAAGGTTGACGCAGCCGTGCAGCGCCTCGGCAGCCCGAACGCGCGCGGTGAGGTCGGCGATGTGCGCGACGAGGCGGCCTTCACTGAGCTGCTCGTATCCCTGAGCCCCGTGGACCACGTGGTCTTCTCGGGCGTCGACCGCATCATCCGGGGCTCGCTCGCGGACGCTGACTTGACCGAGGCCAAGCACCTGTTCGGCGTCAAGTTCTGGGGCAGCGTGGTCGTGGGGAAAGCTCTGGCCAGGCACGATATCGTACGCCCGGGGGGTTCGCTGACCTTGACCTCGGGGTACGCGGGCGTGAACCCGGGTAAAGGCGCGGCGATCGGCGGCGCCCTCAACGGCGGCGTGCTCTCGCTCACTAGGGGCCTGGCGTCCGAGCTCAAGGACAAGAAGATCCGCGTCAACACCGTGGTGCCGGGCCTAGTCAAGACGGAGATGTGGGCCAACCTCGGCCTCTCCCAGGAGGAGCAGGACAAGAAGTTCGAGGGCCTGGCAAAGGGGATCAGTGTGGGTTTCATAGCCACCCCGGAAGATATCGCCGAGGCGTATCTCTACTTGATCCGAGCCAACTACGCGAACGGAAGCCTCGTCACAATCTGTAAGTTTTCTTAAAATATCATCGTTCACTTTTTTCATCCATTTATTGCATGCGCTAATCGTTGGTGTTTATCCAGCTGGTGGCCTCGACCTATAGGCTGCAATTTATTCCACTGGGTTACGGGGGAGGAAAAGGTTATCATTTAGCACAACAAGAATATGTGCGACAATACCTATGTAGTCAAATCATGTCGTATAAGACTTACCTTGAGCGTGATTCGTGCATTGTGTGATCTACTTAATGCCGTGGAGAGCAGAGCTTCGGGTCTATTACCCAACGAATTCTTAGATTTTCTTCAAAGAGCTGCGGTTTGGATGTAAAAACATCCTCTACTCTCCTGTACTGTCTGTCCATTATAAGTCTGTCCCAAATGCACAAATACGGGCGGGCATCAGTGTACGCTATGAAACCATAAGCATCGCGCCGCACGTTGCGCCACAGCCTCCTGGTTAAAGCCGTCCTATGCATCACCAGATAAAACTCTTCGAGCTCGAGGGTCGTCGTAGATCCCCGCGCTTTCAGCTCCCTCTCGAGGAGGTCCAGCTCCTCTTTGAGGTTACCCACAAACCACTGCATCCCGGGGAAGCTGAACAGCACGGCCAGGCGCCGCACCCCGACGGCCCAGGGCATCGCGAGGAACCTGCGCAGCACGGTGGGCGAGCCTGGGTTGTGCGCCAGGTAGACGAGGTCCAGGTCCAGGTTTATGGGGAACGCCAGCCGGCGGCCCCGCGATCGCAGCTCCTCCCGGCGCTCCCGCGCCGCGATCTCCCAGTGTTGAAGGCTATCGAAGTCCGGGTGCCGACCGGTGGTGATTGCGGCGTGCATGGGAAAGGTGAACAGGTAGCTAGGTGGCGGATCCAGCCAGTCGTAGCTCACGACTTTGAAGGTCTCCAGGAAGACCTGGTATGCTATCCTGCTGGTGAGTAGCGCCTTGTAAGAGTGCCAGCTTCGCAGCCTCCGCCCGCTGGGAGTGGTGACCTCGATCTCCCAGAGAAACGGCGACACGTCGTCCGGAAGGCAGAGGTGGTTCACCCGTCTGGCTCTGAAATGGTGGGTCCATGTTGCGAGTTGTAGTTCCATTGGTAGCTCCGAGAATCGGTGGAAAGTGGTAGCCATTTTGAGCTGCCCCTTAAGGTTAAGAGTGACCTTGCTTAAGCTGTACTCGCGTGGTCTTCAAAAAAGCCAACGGCGTTGATTCTGTAAATAATGTTAAACTAGTGAGATTAGTGGCACCTCGGAAGCAGGAGTAGCATTTATTTGTACTGTAGTAAATCTTCATAGTTCAGCTACAATGCATTCTTCTTTAGTTGTGGTCCATTGTTGTTATCGACGAGCCCGAAAGGGGTTACATTTGCTGCCCCTTGCACGGATGGCACTGTTCTCGGCCGACGACAAGATCCCGTAGATACCCGATCCTAGAGTTAGTGCTCACTCTGGATTGGCCACGAAAGCGAAAGACTATAAAGCGAGCGGAACAATGTAACTTTAACTCGTGGCTTATAGTCTTAGGGTTTCATTGTCCGAAAACATCGCTTTAGCACCTGGTAAGCCTTGCCCACTTAATGGACCTCCTCCAAATTATAGTACTCGGAAGAGCAAAATGACACAAAGCGTAGCTCCATGCCTTATTACACATATTTTCTCTAGCTTATTTCCGGTTTTTTGGTTCGTCTTCGGTTGGATCTGTTCCAAAATCCCGTCTGTGTACAAGCGACAATCGAAGACGTAGCATGATGCTGCCACACAAATACTAGCTACGCTGGTAAGAGTGAAAGGGATCTAAATATCTGGATATATATTGCTTTCATTGATTATGATCCGAATATATAATATCAAAATAAAGAGACCGTAGTATTAATATCCTCCAGTCAAGTAGTTTACCAAAGTGCCATGCGTGTAAAAACCCATCAAAGGCTCAAGGTATCGTCGGGCATCAAAGCCGACGAGATACGCCCCCCTCCTATGTAATCCAACACCCTTTCCAATGCTCAATCCGTATCAATGCAAACAGAAGAAGTTAAAGCCGAAAAGTGCTTTCAGAAAGCCTCCAACAAGGGGGTAAGGGAAACCAAGTAGATAGAAACGAAGATAAAACCGACCAGACAATAGCGTTCTTAATCAATGCGTGGGTTGCTATGCAATGGGTCGATATTTAGCTTCTTTCAGTAAGAAATTTTTTAGATCTTAAAATTCGTGCGAGGCTTACAGTATTGTGTCTGTCAATATCTTGCACTCCTTGCCAAGGTGTCCTGGTAATTGTAGCTCTCCACCCTCCCAGGTGCACGACCTCAGTACTGTCCGTAGTAATCACAGCCCGGCAGTACTACTCAGAATTTGTCAGAGATTGATTAGATCGAACATGGATGCGAATTCAAGATTAATCGACTGATAAGGGAGAATTTTCGTCTGAAAGTAAATAAGGGAAAGTGCCGGGGTACCGGTGCAGGAGCACGGGATAAATATATATGCGGTCGCCCGCTTTTGACTGCCGGCATGGGTCCGGGACAATACCTTCTGGGGGGGGCACCGAAAAAGAGGAGGCAGAAACTGTACGAGATTCTGCTCTTTTCTGGTTCAACACTTACTGCATCCATATTTATTGGTGATGATGGACTCATCCTTGACGCGTCTGCATTCGATGTCGTGGCAGCTCTCGGTAAGCTCTGTGATTTTATGACCACACCGGTGATGTATGTAGACTTTACGGGTGCACATCGAAGCCCACGTCCAGCAGCCAGAACGTGCTAACTAGTGAGAGTTTTCCAGCAGCGGCGGGGGAGGCCTCTCGTCTGACCTGGTGTGACCCGAACGTAGCTTTTTATCTTTGTCGCTGATTCCACGTATACAAGTAGGGAGATATGCATACACACGGACAAGTCTCTATTGGCAAGGGGAGCGCGCTCGCGGGTGCTTGGGGGCTAAAAAGCAGTAATATGAGCGAGCAGGAATTTCACAGGGGATTCAAGGGTGGCGAGAGAATTGGTTTTTCTTTTTCATCCATGACGAAGGTTTTGCGCCACTCTTCTTATAGGTGGGCGGGCGGCGATGGTCGAGGAGCTGACGGCAAATGCTGGATCAGTTCAGTTCCAATCTGTCCCATTATCAATCGGCCATAATTATCGGTCCTGCCCGCAAACTGACAGGAAGCGAGATCCCGCAAATCCCAGGCTAAGGCCTGTTGGGTTGCCGGCAGGACGGCCAGCATTCGATGCGGCCGCCCGTACGACAAGGTCGGCAAAGCTCCGAGCAGGATACCATGTATGGCCATGGCTCCCATGGAGGTATCACCAATCGGGGCAAGTATACCTCGAAGAATTATAGTAGAGCAGCGGCGCTAAGGTTTACTCGCCAAAACAATCGACACTGTGGATCCCCCAACGAATTTTACACACATACATGCACACATACAGAGAAGCACGGAGAGAGAGGGAGAGAGAGAGAGACGACGCAAACACACACCACTGCCTGCCCACCCCTCCCATTAGCGGGGGAGGATCTTATCTGATAGACGGCGGGCTATAATAGGAAGCGGAGTTCAAAAAAGCGGCATGCGAGCTGAGTGGCTTGGCGTAGCATCCCCCACTCCCAAACCGCTGGGTAGAGTGTGAATACAACCAGTGCTATAAGGGTACCATTGCCAAACCAGCAAGAATGAGGGGTTGCTTTGACGAAGGGTAGCAGTTCCTTCACAGAGGAACGTCTCACGGGGGTTCGGAGATGGGGCCTGTGTTCGGTTATCCCGAGGTCGGAACTGTGCGAAATAGATGAACCATCACGCACTTCGATAAGCTGGCCATCAGCTAGTAGCATCAAGTGACCACTGCAGCACGACAAATAGAGAAAAAAATACCGGTTTCCATTCATACCATGTCTGAATAAACAAAGTTTACGCGTCCATTTTCTTTTGTCGGACTTCCTGAGGAGGGGCTCTCCTCAGCAGCTATGGGACCAATCTGATTGGAGCTGGGGTTGGCTATGCAGCCTGCTTTTGCCCTGGGATGCCTCAATCTGGACAAATGTCCAACGCCATAACACACACCCCAAACGCCATGGTGGCAGCGGATCGCCGCGATTAATCATCGTCTCATTTATCATCCACCCACCTTGAGAGGTCATGCAGGGTACGAGTTCCAGCTACTCAACATTTTTTACCATTGTGGCCACCCTGTGGAGCATAGGATGTGCCAACGAGATACCACCCAGAGCACACCAAAATGCAACATGAAGAGCGCTCCGCTTACAGTCCAACCCCATCGCCAACGAGATGAACCCACATGCTCGGGCGTACGCGACCCCCCCTCATACCCTGCCATGCGCATGTCCATGCGAGGCAACCCCAGGTCCAGCGCCGCGAGGCTTACCAGAGGTATACCCGTCTGCAGAGTAACCATAAAGGGCCAGCAAGGCCGTGTCAATGACGCCATTTTGAGGAAGAAGAGGGCGAATCTAACTAGGAATATGACTGATTCGGAATTGTCAAGATAGGCTTGGTGGAGCTGATGCTGAGCTACTACTGCTTTGTGCCTAACGTCTCCCCAAAAGGTGCTAGGCGGGGCCATTAGAAGTGGGGGTGACGCTGGGGGCGAAGGTCGCCTATCTTTGACGGCACGCTCTGGAGAGGGAGGACGGATGATCCCGTCGTGGCTCCTTGATAAAGCCATCGCATGTGATCGAAGACGGGGACTGGCGGGATTGGAATGCTTCTGAAGGCTATTGTGAGGGGTAGCCATGGACGATGATGGTTGGTCCGGGATTGTCGACAAGAGACCTGCCGGCGGCGGCATTTCATCCTCCGCCGGCATGCTCTTAAACCGTTGCTTCTGCGGGTCCGGGATGGGGGTAGCGGGCGGTATAGGTGAGTCCAAGTTTTGTATCCTGTGTTCGTGGACCCCCATCTGGGACCCTTGACTCCGCGAATCTCTGCGCAGACCACTTGTGCTGTATGACTCGTGGTTCATCAAAGCCAGCACTTCTGACGCCGCTGGACGCTCTTGTGGATCCACAGCTAGCATCTTCTTGAGAAGTTGATACAGCTTCGTGGGAAGGTCCGGCCGTTGGCGCCTCTCATCCTGAAAGCCCTTCCAGTCCGTGATTTCCGCTCTGAGCAGGTCAATATCTTCAAGCTCCTCCTGAACAGCGTTGGCGTTGCGGTAGGGTAATCTGCTGAAGCACAGGAAGTAGAGAATCATGCCCAATGAGAATACGTCCGACTTGGTCGTAAAGTTCCCGAAGCGACCCGAGGTGTCCTGGCTAAGCACTTCCGGCGCACAGTAAGAGATGGTGCCAGTTGCGCCGGTCGACTTGCGGACTGCATGCTCGGGCTGAACCTCTCCAAAGTCACTGATTAAGCAGGTGAGCTTCCCGCTTTCACGATGTAGCAGGCAATTGCTTGGCTTCAAGTCCCGGTGAATGTAATTGGACTCGTGAAGGTAGACCAGGCCGGAGACGATATCTCGGAACAGGGAGTATATTTCCTCAAAAGCTAGACGGCGCTGGTTTGGGTATAAATCAGGCCGTTCAGCCTGCCCCCGGGATTTCCTTCGCATCTGGGCTTTCAGTTGTTCTTTTGTGGTCTCTTTCGGTTGGTCGCCAACGACATGCTTGAGAAGATCCCCACTGTTGCAGTACTGCTGTAGAATGTATGCGCAAGCCACGCTGGGCCCGAAGCGGGTGAGCTGGACGTCCTCCAGCCAGACATGACGGTAAGACACTAGATTTGGGTGTGACAGCTTCGCCAAGAGCTCCACCTCAATGAGGACTTTCTCAAGCCAGGCATGATCATCGCCCACTGGGACTCTTTTACATGCGAAGTGGCCCAAGGGACATCCATCAATCTCATGGCGGACTAGCAGCACGACGCCCTTTCCTCCTCTACCCAGCTCCTGTTCCTCTACGAAAAAGGTTTTAAAGTAATTGGGGCTGAAAGCCTCTCGCCTGATGCGAGTGCCCTCTTGCGGAGCGGGTGTGCTCGAGACGAATTCCGCGTCGCTAACATCCTGCTGCACTCTTATCTCCCCGACCGGGAGCGCGGGCTGCGTCAGTCGACGGATGGGACTCGGGGGGTTATGGTGCTCCACGGCATGTGTAGCCCGGAGCATGCGAAAGTAGTTCGGGTCCACGTAGGTCTCGTCATGGCTGGGGATGTCAAAATGCCTATCGGGGGACGTCGAGCGGGTTCTCCAGGGCTGGTGGCAGGTGGGGCACTCTAGGGAGAGGCCTCGAATCTCGAGGCGCTGCGATGAGGGGTCACGGACGACCAAGGCATTGCGATGCCGTCTGTCACACGAGACGTGCTTTTGGTTAGCAAGACTTCTAAATAGGATGCAATGCCGCTCAGAAATTGCCCTTTTGGGTGTATGATGTAGTGGGGTATATTTGGAATGGTGTTGCGACAGCTATAGCTTTAAAATACCGCCAGAGATCGGAGGTAGTGGTGGTGGTGGTGGTTGTGGTGGTGTTTGCTCGACGAGAAAAAGAAAACCGATGACGTACAGGACAATCTCACGGCCCTCGCGGGAGGTGTAGGGAATCAGCTCCATCTCCTACGAAGCCACCATAGGGTGCTGGTCGTGGTCTTGGCGGGAAGATGGCGCAAGAGCGACTAGTCAGCAGCAAACCATCATCACGTAGCGATGCCAGCTGGTTTTGTGGTGTCGGGCGAGAACTGTGTCTCGAGACGGAGCTGGGTGTATTTGTTTCTTGCTCTTCTTGACCAAAACAAAAGTGGCATGGCATGGCCTGGGGATGTATGGGAAAGCGGAACACTGCTGGAAGTGGAGCTCAGTCCGACCGCTAAGCTGAGGGGTCCCCCCTGCTAATGCATCGGAGCTTTGCCTAGTGCCTGGCGCTGGTCTCACCTCCACATCCCACCCGGGCCAGCGCACAGTTGCAACTGCAGCAGCCAAGCCCGGTGAGCGGCAGGATCAGCAGTGCAACTGCAACTGGATTCCCGCCATTCACAGAACTACCCGGCGCGCGAGCCCGACCGGCCCATATCGACCAGGAGCAGCACGGCTCTCGCATTGTGCAGGTAATTTCCACGCTTGACTCACTGTCAAGCATATACGTACCGTCGATATTGACATCTCTAGCGTAGCATCGTGGGATGTCAGTGAAACCCCCCACTAATTGCTGGTCATGCCATGTCACCTCGTCCTCACTTAGTCATGTGAAGGGTGTGCTACATTCAAATGGAGTTCATGGGTGGTGCGGTACAGGTGCATAAGACCTATCCAATCCACCTCTCCAGCATCTCCTGGATCCTCACTACGGGGATCACACTCATCAACATTATGCTTCGGCAGCTCTCTCCTGATCGAATCGTACGGTCGCTGTCCGGTCAATTCGTTCGTCCTCGGGAACCACGCGCCGTGCAGACCGTACGGTACCCGCTGGGGCAGCCTCGATCTAGCAACTACGTCTTTCATGTACCTGGCGTTGATGATCCAGAGCTCGCTACTCGCATCGTCACCACACTCACCATGTCCGTCAAGCTGTGATTCGTCAAAGACGTAGGTGAGTAGACACCCATCATCCTCGCTCACCGCATCTTCGCGAGGCAAAAATCGGGGTTTCTGGGCGTACCATCCTTTAGGTAGCTTGAACAGCTGGATTGGATCCTGTTCTGCATGATCTCGTCAATGCCGCGCATGTTAATGCAGCCCTTGATTTGCTGTGGCGGTTTGGCGGTGCCTCGCGCAATCAACGTGGCCGCATCTATTTTTGCAAGGTAATCAACCTTAGCTCCCCTTTCCGAAGGAAGCTGATTGGTACGATTCGGGCCCCGTATTGCATCCGTAGACGAAGCGTGCGTCCGCCATTGCTCGTTCTCCAGATAGAGTCGGAAACTCATATGGTATGGCTGTTAATGCACACTGGTGGCAAATGGTGAAGTCTCTTGCCGCCTCTCTCTCGTGCGCTAGTGGGAAGCTGAGATAGTATAATCGGCATTGGCCCTCCTCTGCGTACTCAGGCAAGACAGGCTTGGGCGTCGGTGGTGCTGGCCTGCCTAGCTTATGAATCACTGGATCTTTTTGTGATTGCATCATTTTTTGTGACCGTATTCCAGGTACCGGCAAGTTGAATATTTGCTCCACAAAACATGCGTTGACTTACTGGCCGGTGTGCTTGGAGGTCCTATCGAATAGTACACGAATGGCTTCACGAATACTCCGTGGAATGCGATTATCTCCTTCGTTTGTGGATCCACGCGAGGATGGCCGTGGTCCAATTTTCATAAAAGCGATGGCAAGGTTACCACCAAAACCTGATCTTGACTCTGGGCCCAATTCGTTCTCTGCCTTTCTTCCATCAAACCAGCCGACTGCTTCCAAGACAAGTAGTAAAAATCTTAAAAGGGGCCGCTCTCGTAAGTCGCCAGGGCTCTGCCAGCGTGGCACACGTCCCCCTTGTGCCACGCTGATCCTGCGAACTCGAATACTAGATTCGTGCAAACATGATAGGAAAAATCAGTACAAGCGTCCGCATGATGACCATAATTATTCCCAGAAACGATGGTTCATAGGAATTGATATACTTGGCAAGAGCGGCTTGTGGGGGTCCCGATTGTGCTTAGATTTCAGAAGAACATCTGTCGGGACGTGATGGTTGACAAACTAAGGCTCAACATCTGCCTTTTTTTTATTAACATCATGAAATAGCACTCCACTAAGCATCTTGTTGCTATTGTACCAATGAAAACCTCTCTCTTTATCCCCGTTGATGAATGCGTTGGCGCCAGTTGGAACATATTGACCACCAACAAGCTCGGTTGGATGTGCCCGCTATATGAGTATGGGTTTAGCTGCCGCGTCCACTTGGTGGGTGCAAAATTGCCGGAGAGATAGCTGCAAGAAAATATCAGCTCACTTGATTCGTGTTAAAACAGACTGCTAGACAATTGGAATACTAACGGATGCGCGCTGCACCCAGATTGACACTTTCTTTGATCGTGAACACGTTGTTGCCATTGACGCTACCCCACCGCGATTGTGAAATTTTCAGAAGTCAGAGTAGGCGATGAAGCATAGTGAGAATGCTAACTGGGATAATTTGACCTCAGAAAATATATATTTATTGATTCAATGATACTAAACTATCGATCAGCTTTACTGTAAAGAAGAAAAAGGCTATTACGGATCAAATATGTAGTTGTTCTTCTACAAGTAGAACCTGTATAATTTAGAGAGCTTTCAAAACTTGCTCCTCCTTACCTTTGGGAACAATATGGAGGTGATGGGAATATAATTACTAGCGCGGGTCACCGTCATCCTTTCCGGTATCATAACGAGAATTGCAAAGGGCGGAGGGGTCATCTAAAGACGGCATACCACAGTGCCTGGAGAGATGAATACTGACGTCGTAGTTTAAGAGAGTTGGGAAGTTAGTTTGCATCTCCAAGACTGCTTGACACCCTCTACAGTGACCTCGGTGACCATTACTTCGATGGGTCAAGTTAGTCGTTCGGAAACTTAACCACGTGTCATCACAGAATCAGCATATGAAGCAAACGCATGACGATACTGAGCCCTTAGACAGCTACAACTGATGGAAGATCTTAACGGGATTGATAGCAACATGCCTTCAAAGCAGCTGGTACACATTCTCAAAGCAGACAAGACTCAGAAGCAGCGCCACCATTGTAATGGTGTGGAAGAATGAGATGACAAAGGAAGCTTTGGAAGTGTTTTGGGAGTGTTATGATATCATAGCATGATCATCCAGCGTAATGATTTGAGCCGTTAGTTCATGATTCACAGGGTCTCGGATTATTCATAGGAGCATAATTCCAACGACTTGATGTCGGAGCTTCACACGCGACTCTAGCGCCGAGCTTCCATGTGGCAATGTCCGCTATCGTACCAGATTAGATTTAACTAAAGTAGCCAAAATACTGAGAGCTATACCACGGTTGTTGATACGCTACTTTGAGATGAAGCTTATTTATTGGGTTACTAACGAATGATCCAGTAATCTCCCCCATACAGCCCATAGCTCTGCGGATCAATGACATGGTGTCACGGGGTTGTTCCCTGGTTTGGGTTGGTGTCCGAACTTCAGTCTTCTAGCTACGATATCGCCTCAAATAAAGTGTAAGCCCATGGAAGTAGCCGGATCTCAAACATGACAGATATGAGCATGAAGTCATCGCTAAGTTCTGACCCAATATTTAAATACCATTGTTGTGCCTCTGAAACCCGTTAAACTCGTTAACACCGCTCCAACTCCCACATGTAAGCGCTGCTAACGAACCGTCAGGGCTCCGCTAAAGTCAATCTAATTCGAAAGTCTCTAGTAACAAAAGAAACCAAACATACTATTTTCTCTTGAGGCTCCCACAATGGTTCGAGGGAATCAAGCGCTGAATGTGAACAGCGTGGTGGGCATGCATGCCGACCTCGAAATCACCACTCGTGGATCCGATTGGTACTTTACGGTCTGCGCGGTCATGGCTATTTCAACACTTTTCTTCATAGGCTGGTCTTACACCAAGCCCCAATCACACCGAATCTTCCACAACATTATTGCAGGCAGTACTGCTGTGGCTTGTATCGCGTACTTTGCCATGGGCTCCAACCTTGGCCAGGTCCCCATCCAAGTGGAGTTCGTGCGTCTCGGCTCTTCAAAGGTCGGCGCAGCGGGCACCCGCGAGATATTCTACGCTCGGTACATTGACTGGTCCATCACCACCCCTCTACTGCTGCTCAACCTCCTTCTCACTGCTGGGGTGCCGGCCTCTACCATCCTCATCACTATGCTCGCGGACGAGATCATGGTTGTCTGTGGCCTCATTGGAGCCCTCACCCAGACCAGTTACAAGTGGGGATTCTGGACCATGGGCATAGGTGCATTCCTGTTCGTGGTCTTTCAAATCTTCGGTCCAGGCCGCAGCTATGCGAATGCTCTCGGTGGTGAGCCTCGCAAGGCTTTCATGACCTGCGGCGCCTTCCTCATGTTCATCTGGTTCCTCTACCCCATTGCCTGGGCCGTCTGCGAGGGCGGCAATGTGATCCACCCGGATTCCGAGGCAATTTTCTACGGTATTCTCGACCTGCTGGCCAAGCCCGGCTTCGGTTTCACCCTCTTGTTCCTCCACCGGAATATCACGCCTGAAATGGTCGGTCTGCGCATCCGTGAGCCCAGCGTGAGAACCACCACCGCCACTCAAGAGAAGTACACAACAAACCCTCGCAACGGAGCCCACAGTCCAGACCGTGCCGTTAGCCGTGATACTTATAGTTCCACCGCGGGTCACTTCACTGGAGCGTACGCCAACGTGGGGCAAACGAATTATGCCACTACCGCTGGTGCTCCTCAAAACGGCCACGGTAACATGATTTAGACAGCTAGCTCCCCTCCCAATGGCATTGGGTGCTCCGACTTGACGGCAATGTTGTGGCTGGATGGATTGTTAGTGCTTTAGTCGATTATAACACAGATCGACTATGGAACTCGGACCGGGGACCTTGATCTTTTTCTGGCTTGAATTTCTTGTCAATTGCGCATTCGTTTTGTGTTTGTTATGTTATGTTGGACTTGTTGGAAGTACCTAACGATCATTGAGAAATGTAACGTATGAAGATAACGAAACAAGACTCGAAAAGTTTTGACGATGTTTAACGAACACGGGTTTCATCTTACCAAAACATGTAACTAGATTTGCAAATGCCCCTGCTGAGTTGCAACAAATGGTTGACGGGATTTTGGTATCAAAGATGTATAGCCATTTTTGGATTATACATTCTGACATTCTGGAACCTCCAAGCCGGGCTAGGGGTACAGTCTTTGTCAAGGTGGAGATTGTGAGGTTGTAGTAGTTTAGTCTTACGTCAATAAACTCGATTTCTTTCTACGTATATGACGGGACATTCTTCTGGGCGTATAATGCACTTGTTATATCAAAAGTAGACCTGTGTACTATTATATTACCAGTCCAAACATTGAGCTGGCTGTATATGACATCTCGTTTGTCATACCACCCAGCACGGTATTCTAGTATTAGTGGAAACTAATGATGTTGACCACCCCCACGGGCTTGTGATGGAACATCCCACGGCAGATGCGGGGCCATCCGATCCTCCCAAAATTAGATTATCTGCTCATAAAAAGCGAGATGCAGAAGCAGGCTTCGTTGAAACTGGTTGTCAACATGTTATCATCACTATCACTGGAAATGACAGGCCAAGCAATTTCTAATGTCTGGATCCCCTGAAACAACACAATAGTGTCTTTAAAAGATAATCTGAAGGTATGTAAATGTCCAGTGTACAGTTCCAACGATAAAAACAACGAACTATCCAATACCAATACAAGAACCGCCCTTTAAAGGTGTATAATTAACCGTGAAAGTTTCTTGGTACTCTGAAGCGAGCTGTTTTGCTAAGAGGTGTTGAAACCTGATTCAACCCATCTTCAATCAAAATAATTTCATGGGCACGGGAACAAACGCCAAATACCTGGGAGCTTCTCTGCTAGGAACCCCCCTCTTTTCCATATCTTGCAGGATTATGGGGAGTACCGTGAATCAAGTGGTACGCCAGAGGAGTGTCATGCATGCCTGTTTTCATCACTAACAAAATGTTTGCTGGTGATGTAAGAAGCGCAATTAATCATGTGCAGATAGAATTTTCTCTACAGCGCAAAATACCGCCTATCATCAGGGGTGTGTTCTTTTGCATATGTTTGCAGGTGATCGCAGCTCCCGGAGTTCATTTCGACGATTGCATAACTTACATACCGAGGTACGTTTCTGCAGGTCCCGTCACCCCAAGAGAATTAAGGTTCGACCAGTATGCAAGTTAAGTACCTAATTAGGGTTAGTGTGCAACATGCCAATCTAGATTGTAGGCGATCTAGTCTCACTTAGGTTAAGCATCGAACACCCACGCGTTCTGGACTCCGAGCGCTTTCCAAAACTCTACCAACTTCGTAGTTCTAGATCATTTCAACATAAAAGTACTTCTCCTATTCTCTTCAATCTCGCTAGAAGCTCTGAGGATTTGAATACAATCATCTTCAATCTCTCCTCTCTCGTCAAGCAATCAAATCTGCAAATATGTCGCTCTCAATCACTGTCCCGAGAGAATACGGTACGGCGCCACCCTCGCATCTGATAAATCTGATAAAACAAGCTTTTTTAATGCCACGTGGTAGCTAACAAATTGTCTCTCCCCCTTCCCAGGTTACGTTATCCTGACCGCAACCGCATCGTTCATCCTGTCGACATGGCTCGGCATACGCACCGGGCCCTTCCGTAAGGCCGCCAAGGTTCCCTACCCGACACACATGGTTTCCAGGGAAGAGGTGGAGAATGCCGACAGCCCCGAGCAAAAGCAGGCTCTGCACCTGTTCAACTGCGCCCAGCGCGGTCACTACCAGTTCATGGAGCACTACAACACGGTCCTCCCCGCCCTCCTGATTGCGGGAGTCAGATACCCCATCGGGGCGTCGCTGGCAGGCCTGGGCTGGGTCGTCTTCCGCGTCTTCTATGCGGTCGGATACACGAACCCGGCCAAGGCAAATGGTACTGGCAGATACGCCGGTTCAGGTTTCTACTTCTGCCAGTTGGCGCTATACATCATGACTGGTTTAACTGGGTGGAGTCTGCTTCAGTAAATAGTCTCTGACAAATCCAAGAGTATACGAAAATTTTGTAGACTACATAGAGCCGTTAATAGCCCTCTTCTTGACTTCATGGCGAGCTGCGTTTCTGATTATCCTTTGGCAAACCAGCAGGAATCTCAAGGGGATATCAGCTTACCAGATAAGAAAATACGTAGACAAATGATGTTTCTTGACGGAATAGCTCTAAATTTTGTTACCAAGTAGTTATCCTGTACAAATATACAAAAGAGGCAATGACGTGATACCTGTTTTTTCACCGTAGCAATGTGTCTCTGATTCGTGGGCATGGTTTTACAAATCTTCGATACATGCCGTCGCTATGCCTCAAATAGTATACGCTGGTAACTCAAATTGATGCTACCAGCATAAATATTCGACGAACCAATTCCGTTAAGGGCCTTTTCCAAAAGGGTTTTTTTTTTTTTTTTTTTTTTTTTTGGATGATTTCGTTTGTTCGTGCTCATAGAGAAGTATCATCCAGTATTGACATGTATTTACAACACGGTGTAGCATCGAATACGAAGCTCTACTTACTTCACTTTAGACGATCTAACGAAAAACCATCATGTCTGTGTATGGAACCTGGGCTTCGGCTGGAGGAACCTTGATGGAAATTGTCCAACGATAGCCTATGCAATAGAGAGGCTGTGCCGAGTATCTCTTTGCAAATCTTCTGGGCTACTGGTCTTTAAGTCCCCGCCAAAAGTACTGTCAAGCATGAAAAATGGTGTAATCCCAAAGAGAAAAAGAAGCTTTAATGGATCTGCACAGCAATAGCCTAATGATCAAGATTGTGTTGCTGCCGAACTTGACCAGGGTTTTCATGAGTTAGCGGTCAGCTGTTCTGACTATGCTGCGGCACTTCCAAGACTTTACTGGGGGGACTCTTAAAGAGTAAATTATTTTTAGCAGCCAAGAAAGAAGCTTATTTACAGTGGCGTAGTTCGTACCGCTTGCCGGTGGGGGTTGGATATTTCTGTCCCGTTAATGTTCTGGTCGGAAGGGTTATTATGGATACGAAATGTTAAATGAGAACCATGGTTGGCCAGTTATGGGGGCTAAATTGTGGCTGTACCTATAGAACTGTCGATAATGGGGAGCGGTTAGGATAAAGGATGCTGAGAACGGAACCGGGCCGGGGACACAACCATTGACACTCTGTGGATGCGCCAAGGCTTCAACTTGACCTTGACAACCCTGTCAAATACATAGTAGAATTTGTGTCAGCAAATCACTGGCTTGCTAGTCCTTCCGTAATCCACTGTCTTCCTTCAACCTCCCGGTCCTGCAGTCCAACTTCATCATTGAATCTTGCAAAGTTTTGAGTACTATCATAGGAGGATGTCGGGAAAATCAGATGATTAAAGCCACCAGCGCGTCTATGGCGCCTAAGGCTCTATTGCGCTATTGGTTGATCCCCGAAGTTCTAGCCAAGCACCAAAGCCTCACACTGCAGTGCTAGTGCTGACGGCATCATGACTGTCACGTGTGGACCGTCTCGTTCTTGTCATGTTGTGATTATGGCTCGATAAACACAATGCAGAGATGGGGATTGTGTAATTTATCATCTATTTATTTTATTTCTCATTCTTGAAAGAAAGCACGACTTGAGACTAAGTAGAAGGCCATCAACTTTCGATATAAATATACTCTTACACTCCTACTCTGCTCAACTAGGCATGAAAAGTAGAGCAATTCTACGTTAGCAAGAAGAAGCAGCAAATCGATCCTAATCACGGGTCCAAATACCATGAATTCGAGTTGAACCAGTGTGTGTATTGTTTTCAGTCGTTGAGTATCAAATTGGTATTCCAAGGATTAAGGATGAGGTCTTGGGATCAGGGTACCAAGGGATCTTCACCCATGTGCTACGCCGTTATCTTGGCAGGCATAGCCCTAAGCTGGGCATACCTACTCTATGGTTTGGTTGGGTTTAAGCCCTACTATACTGTCATCCCAACGGGCTCAGCCTTATACGGCACCGCCTACCACAGCCCAGAGACAAGGCCATCATTGCATCCAATCACTAGCGCTAGCTAGTGTAAATAAGGTGACTACATTTCTGCCTATCTTGACAACCTTCGTATGTTTGCGCATTTGTTATATAACTACTAGAAGATGTCTCCTTCATGCTTTTGATCACTAATTATTTCCTTCATCTCAACTCATTACGTCCTTTAATCATCATGAGGTTTTTTCAAGCTATTGGCACACTTTTGCTTGCTTGCACAGCGGCAGCTGTCCCATCACGGTCCGAATCAGGTCGTATCAATAGTCCTGATGATCGCTCTTGCTGGGGTGACTATGATATTTCAACAAATTATTACGAAGAGGTACCAGATACGGGTGTCGTTCGAGAATACTGGTTTAACCTTGTCAACACTACAGCCTCTCCCGATGGTGTCGAGCGTATGGTTTTGACTGTCAATGGAACCATCCCAGGACCTACCATTATTGCTGACTGGGGCGACACAATTGGTAGGCATTTTTACTTTCTCTTAAAAAATTTGAAACACCCACTAATAAGAATTGCAGTTGTTCACGTCACCAACTCGTTGGAGAATAATGGCAGCAGCATCCATTTCCACGGTATTAGACAAAACTACACCAGCCAGATGGACGGTGTCGCTAGTATAACACAGTGCCCCATCGCACCTGGCGGCGGCACCTATACTTACAGGTGGAGAGCTACCCAGTACGGCACGTCCTGGTGGCACTCGCACTTCTACGTCCAAGCATGGGATGGTGTATTCGGTGGTATCATCATCAACGGCCCGGCTACTGCCAACTACGACGAAGATCTTGGCAACCTCTTTCTGATGGATTGGTCGCACTCCTCAGCCGATGTCAACGTTGCATATGCCCAACTCCATGGGCTTCCTACCCTAGAGAACGGTCTTATCAACGGCACCAATGTGTACGGCGACCTTGGAAAGCGCTTCGAGACCCACTTCGAGCCCGGAAAGCGTTACCGCATCCGACTCGTCAATGTCGGAGCCGACACATTTTTCAAGTTCACCATCGACAATCATATGCTCGAAGTTATTGCGACCGACTTTGTACCCATTGTTCCCTACACTACCGATGTTGTATCGATCGGGATGGGCCAGCGGTATGATGTCATTGTTACCGCCAACGCCAAACCCGACAACTACTGGCTGCGAGCTATTGCCCAGTCCACTTGCAGCGAGAACGACAACGGAGATAACATCATGGGAATCGTACGCTACGATGAACGGTCTACTGCTGATCCGACCTCTCATGCCTGCGAAGCCGCTGCAGTCGATGACTGCAACGACGAGGACATGTCACTGCTCGTTCCTTATGTCCCAATAAACCCATCCAGCACTCCCGACGTCACGGATAACTTCAACGTCAGCATCTCGATTGGCCAGAACGGCGTCTACTGGCGCATGGGGTCGACCTCCATGGTCTCACAGTGGGGTTACCCCACGGCGCTGCAGTCGTACGACGGCAACTCGAGCTGGTCCGCGCAGCAGCAGGTGTTCTCGTTCCCCGACGCCGACACGTGGGTGTACTGGGTCATCGAGACGACGTCGCCGGCGTCGCACCCCATGCACCTCCACGGGCACGACTTCTGGATCCTGTCCCAGGGCGCCGGCAACTACAGCGCCACCACCACCGAGCTCAACTTCGACAACCCGCCCCGCCGCGACGTCGTCCAGCTGCCCGGCGGCGGCCACGTCGTCATCGCCTTCAAGACCGACAACCCGGGCGTCTGGCTCATGCACTGCCACATTGCCTGGCACACCTCCGAGGGCCTGGCCGTGCAGGTCGTCGAGCGCGAATCGGAGTTCCTCGACACCCTGGATCCTGAGCTGCTGACGGACACTTGCGCGGCCTGGAATGATTACACAACCAGGGTAGCACTCCATCAAGATGATTCTGGTATTTAGTGGTGGTTGCTGTCTTACATGTCTAATATCTTGCAACTACGATCTGGGACGAATCTTCTTTCTTTTTTCTTTTTTTGGGGGGGTTTTTCACGGAACTTAGGTCATATACCAATCTAGACAAGACCAACACAACAGGAGCATATTTGCATAGGAGCGGCTAAAGGAGATCTGGTTACAATACAATTATATTTGGGCGTTTAGATTATCAGTTATTAATATAATCGACTTAATGAAGATCGAACTAAACATCTATCTTTTGTAATTCTTAGTGCTTTTATAACTACTCATTTTAGTGACTAAAGCAATTCTGGTATTCAGAACCCATGAAATCATGTTGAGTCTCGTAGTTGTTGCAAGTCAACAGTTACCTAATGCCCAAGTCCGGAAGATCGACTTACACATGGTCGCGCCTCCTGCAGGATCTTGGAAAGCTTCTTAGCAGATGCCGAATGACTACCGCCCCGCGATGTTGGACACTTTGATGCAGGCCCTTCTTTAACCATCTGAGAAAATCCTCAATTGGCAAGGTAAAGTGGCTAGATATGTTTTTAAGAGTCTTCCAGAGCTTGAAGCGAGTCTGCAGTGGCCTGTTGAAAAGGTTGACTTAGCAGTAGGCATATTACGTGATCTATCCTTGGTTTGCCGCAAACGACAGCGTTATAAGTTTGCACCAGAACCAGTAACATAAGCAAATGTCAATCATAAAACATTTCCTTACCGAAACACAGAAGGCGGCTGATATAAGTGTACATTAGTAATAATAGAGCTTTGCTGTAATGACACATTCCATTCGGAGTGGCTACTCGGGCCACACCCCCACCTAATTGGCCCACTTATTCTATTTCGCTTCGCATGAGCGTGCACCACCTAAAGGTGGTTTTTCATTATATTATCACTAATTTAACCACCTCATTAACCATTGAAATGTCCTATAATATGAAAACCTTGAGCCGATATAATAATGAGTTGGATTAAGACAGAAGGCTGGGCTAGGACAATAGGACAAAGAACTAAACCAGATTTCCCTAAAGGCAGAGATACTATTGAACTTAGTAATCAGGCTGGAAATGATCCACCTGAGTAAAAAGCAGCAGGAAGGAAATCTTGTTATCGAAACCAAAGTATTTGGGTGACCAGACCAACATCATGCTCAATTTATCTGCTGCTGTCACGTGTCCGCTGCGTGGTAATGGGCCGACCTGAAAAATTATGCGATGCTGTTCACTACCACGGTAATGTCATCTACGCTAAGCGGCGATCGCCAGGGTATGTTTTGTCTGATCTCTTAGGCGTTTTGCGGTTAAATTACCAGCTGAACGAAGCCCCCAGTCCCCGTTCCCGAGACGTCCAGAAGCTTTGGTCAGCCAGTCCACCGCAACTTCATGCCAAGTTAATCCCTGCCAGTGCAATTTAACCCAGGACGAAACTGCGCCTCGGGGTGTGACGACTGACTGGGTGGTTGAGCACCGACAATGGCTCTTGTTTCCCCGTCTGCTGGGGTCTGGGGAAGAGGCATACAATAATAATCCAGAGCCTGCTCTCCGACTGAAAATGTATACCTTCCCGGTTTTGCTTTTTTTGTGCTACGTCGCCAACCTAATCTGCAGGTTGACTATATTCCCACCACTATAGCGTCAGGAAGCCAAGCTATCCAGCTAAAGAGGAAAACCAGGGCAACGGCTTTGATGGCTACACCGAGTGTCTTCGCCACAAGCGGGCGCTCGATCGCTTATGTGAGCTACGGGTCAGATCAGCCTAACGCTCACGTGGTCTTCTACCAGCATGGCTTCCCCGGCAGCCACGCCGAGGCCAGCATGTTCGAGAGCGCAGCACGCGACCACAACATCCGCCTGGTCGCGGCTGACCGCCCTGGCATGGGTACGTCGACATACCAGGCAGATCGGCGCCTGCTGGACTGGCCGGTGGACGTGCTGGCGCTCGCCGACCACCTGCAGGTCGAGAGATTCGCCGTGCTCGGCGTCTCGGGCGGTTCGCCCTACGCGCTGGCGTGCCTGCACAAGCTGCCGCGGTCGCGGTGCATCGGCGGCGGCGTGGTCGGGGGCCTGATGCCGCGCAGCCTGGGGACGGCGGGCATGCTCGTCGAGAGCCGGGTCATGATGTTCCTGGCGCCGCGGCTCACGGGCCTGGTGGCCATGGGCCTGGACGTTGGGCTGGGCAACGCCGCGCGCGACAAGGCTCACCCGGAGCGGTTCGAGAAGCTCGTGAACAACAGCTTCAAGTCGCGCCCGGACGTCGACCGCGAGGTCTTTGAGTCCAACGAGGGTGGTGTCCGCGACGCCCTGGTTGAGAGCACCAAGACGGCGATGCGGAACGGGGGCCAGGGCGCGGCGTGGGAGGCGCGGCTGTACGGGTCGGATTGGGGGTTCAAGCTCGAAGACATCAGCGTTGAACCGGGCCAGCTTGTCTTCTGGCACGGTAGCAAGGACATCAACGTCCCGCTCACCACGGTGGAGAAGGGAACAGCACTCATCACTGGTGCAGAGCTGCGTGTCTCGCCCGAGGATGCTCACGCCAGCCTGCCCATCAGGAAAGCAAAGGATATCATGGAGACTGTCGCCCAGTTATTTCAACACGACCAAGAGCCAGTAGCACAGGATTAGAAGGATATACCCAGATACCCCAAACCGAAGATATACGCCCGCAGAATCCTTGATTGCCATCTCCATGACCAAGAGCCAGTAGCACAGGATTAGAAGGATATACCCAGATACCCCAAACCGAAGATATACGCCCGCAGAATCCTTGATTGCCATCTCCATGACCAAGAGCCAGTAGCACAGGATTAGAAGGATATACCCAGATACCCCAAACCGAAGATATACGCCCGCAGAATCCTTGATTGCCATCTCCATGACCTTTACGATACGTGACTTTTCTTACTGTATTGGGACTGCAACATCCCCAGGATGTTTTCGACATGTCCACCAAAGCAGATGCTCTGACTAAGTTAGAAGCCCGCACCTACCATTCTGCACAATTCACATGTACAGAAGGCAGTAGGTATTGTTAGAATGTAAACCTCAGCTGCTCGTCCTTCCTCCACAACTAAGTTAGCTTGCAGTCAGTGATAAGGGAGAGATAGCGTGGCCGGCGACCGCCCGAAACCGGTTGGCGCGCCATGTCGCTTCGCCCGCCCCACCTCCACAGGCGATAAGATAGAGCGTCGTCCGCCAGGATGCCGACGGATTTCCACTGTATGAGCTTCCGACCCCGCTGTAGTAGGTAGGACTGTGGAAAGAAGCCTCTCCAAACCCTCCGGTTGCGCCCGCAGCTTCCCAGTCCTTGCATCACGAATCCCAAAGAACAAGCCATTCCTGAGAGGCACCACCGGCCGATGGAGACATGTACGTAGCTGCGTCATAGTCGCATCAACTACACGGAGCGCCTCCCGTGTAAGCACCTTGGTTTTCACTACCAATGGAACCGGCACCCGATCCGTTACCGCCTCCGCCAACCGAACGAAATGGTCGAAAGTATCGCTCAAAGAAGCAGCGGCCCTGCGACCTCTGCCGCTCCCGAAAGATCCACTGCAAAATTCAGGAGAGCGAGGCCGGTTGCGAGTTATGCAAGAAACTGGATCGCCGCTGCACGTTTGTGCTCGAGCCCCTGAAAAGGACCGGCCTGTCTCGAGCAAACACTGACAGGCCGAACCAATCCTTGGTAACTCAGCCGTTGGCAAGCGACAGTCCGGGTATGCAATCGACTCAACACCGACGGACCGTTCCGGGCGACCACGACCCAAACCACGCCATGGATACCGAATCTTTCTGGGCCCCGCAGGCCGAACACGGGCAGGGCTTCAGTCCGTCCGATGCTGTGCCTCTCTTACCAATGGAGTGGGAGCCGATGGACTTCCCCATAGGTAGCTCGCTCCGTCCTGGAGGGGGCACCATGCCTGTGGCTCCGTCTCAATTGACACTCACAGGATATCCTATGCGCCAAGACAGTAATTACCTCTCGACTGGCCCGTCAGTGCCACAGGCTGAGCTAGGCGAGGACTGCATGCCTACTTCGATGCACCGAGCCGACGATTTGCTCCGTCCGACTTCAGAGCGGATTGCGCCAGGGATTTCTTCCGGATCTTCATCAAGTGTCGCAGACATGGTGAATTCACCAAGCAGCGGAAGTGGACCGCTTACAATGGATCTTGGTCTCAATGTCTCGGACCAGCAGCACTTGGCTGAAGATAGGGCTCATGGGGAGCGAGGTCTCAGTTCAGATCTGAGACTGGATTGGCCCGCGGAATTCGCTCTGGACTCAAGAAAAGGGTATTCAAACCAGCTGATCGGCCTCTCCTGCGAAACAGACCCATACGTCATTCGGCACTACCAGTATAACATGCACGACACATATACCATGTTCAGGCTTGATTTCCGCAAGGTGACAGATGATGCTAAGATTCAAGCATTCGATCAGGATATTTTGACTGGTCCACTGCTTCCACCTGCGGGTCATCCCCCTATTCGATTTGTCATGACTCATGAGGACATCTGGAAAGATTCCATCAAAACCGTGGAGGGAGTGCTCTCAGGGAATAGCACCGAAAAGGAAGATCTTGCACTTCTGAACAAGCTCGTGCCTGCTCGCCTGGGCGTACGATTGCTTAAATTGTAAGTGTTGGTCATGGATCCTCCCTAATTAGAGCACCTGCTGACAGAAATGCAGATACACTCAATTCGTGCATCCTAGAATACCTGTATTGTCTCTATCTGACTTGGCAAATATGCCCTATTCTGAGTGCGGACCTCTGAATCCCATCGGCCTTCAAAGCGCCGCGTATGCGTTAGCGGCACCTTTCACTTTCCTGGACGATGAATTAAGCGTGTCCAGGGGGTATGGCCAGATTGCAACAGAAGAGCTATGGGCTATTGCAAACCGCAGTTTCCAGCGCGCTTCATGTTTATCGCACCTCTCGGCATTGCAACTCTGCCTGCTGCTGCTTCAAATGCCGCCACCTAACTTTGCGGTGGCAGAGCCGCTGAGCACTTGGTCGCTATCATGTTCTGCTCTCGCCATTGCTGAAAGTCTAGGTCTCAACCTGGACCCGTCCGATTGGAGGCTACCTCGGAAGGAGGTTATGCTTCGAAGGAGGCTATGGTGGCTCACGTATATCCAACACATTTGGGAAGCTATTGTAATTGGTCGACCCTCGCATCTTAATGATGCAAATTGGGATGTTTCGAAACTCACCACCGCCGACTTTGAGGGAGACGAACTGTCAGACCCGGAGCTCAGAGACACAGTGATACGACAGATTCCAATATGCTTAGCCCAATGTGAGCTCAGCATTATTGCAGCCGATATTCTGAAGGAATTCTAGTGAGTTAGCTCTTTCTTGAGCAATCTCAGTATTCATCAGTTCAACTAACCTCGTCGACCTTGAATTACAGCACGTTGAAAGCTGTCCGTGAATCGGCCTCTCTAGGTGCTCTCCTCAATCGTGCTCAACCTCTTCGGGCACGAATAGAGAGCTGGAGACAAACCCTCCCCTTTCTTGCGAAACCGGCAGCCGAGCTCGACGAAGAGGAATTGGAAGAGGGAGGCTGTTTGAGATTGTCACACCTGACGCTAGAAACGCTAATATTTCGAGCACTCCTTCGACCTCTTGTCATCCAGGCGGTGCCGGCTGCTGAGAGATCTCGAGAACCAGTATCAACGATATTCGAGAACTGCTTCACCTGCGCAAAGGTGGGGACAGAAATGGTATCGGCTCTCAGAGCTAGACATTTTGCTACCTTTTGGCCACCCTGTCAGTTCTCTTGATCTAATCCCCTCTTCTCTCTCCTTGAGGTCCGCCAATGTACATTTTATATTAAGTAACTGTACACTACGTGTTCTGGAGACTATGTCTTATAACTACATTATATGATTAATCGTTCAATCACTGACATCATGAAATTATAGATGTACGATACCATATGTGTTACATATCAAGCTTTATCCTAATGAATTTTACGCAGTCTCTTACAAGGGAGACTGCAGTACGCAACAAGGATCTCTTGAGCAAGTGGAGGAATATTCTACGCACACAATCGAGGGTTTGGCCACTTGCTAGGCTTGCCACGATACGGTTGGATGCAGCATTCTGGAGAGGGTTGCCCTTGATAGTTCATGGAGCTGGACCAGAGAGTCCTGCATTTCAGTTGATACAGGAACAGTATCCCAGTCCATCCGGCGAAGGCTGATTAAGAGCAGAGTCTCACCATAACTCTCCTTCTGACGGTTAAGATGATATGAGGAATACGTATGATGACCCTATTTGTACCCAGCCAACTATGGCAATGGTATCAGCTTCTTGAGTGTACATAATGGTGACCATTTATTGGTCTGTTTTCTGGGTTCTCAAAAAGACAATGAATATTGGGAAATTCAGCCTTCTAGATAGGATAAAGCAGAGATACCCCTTGACTTATATGACTTTCGAGCTTCTTAAACGTTTTATCATACAATGGCATTACTTTGCTACCTACTTATGAAGATAAACCTTCGCGCTCAATACGTGCGGCATCGTAGCGCACAACTGCTCCCAACATAACCTGAGCGCCGAGAACGCAGTCTTCGGGGCTGCAGTACTCGTCCGGGCAGTGGCTCATGCCGTTCCGTGTGGGCGTGAAGATCATAGCAGTTGGGCTCCTCCTGCTCACGTTACAGCTGTCGTGCCCGGCGCCGCTCTGCATATGCCTCCAGAGCTTCTCGTGGCCACGAGAGTTGTTGGTCAGGGCGGCGCAGGCCTCATCCGCGGCCTCCTCGATCGCAGCGATGCAGTCCGGGTGGAACTCGACGGCGGTGTTCTCGGTGAGCGTGGTCCAGCGGACATCGACGCCCAGCTCGGAGTCCTCCTTGGCGATGGCGTCGAAGCGCTCGCGGCACCGGGCCACCATCTCCGCGAGCCGCGCGTCGCTGGGGTGCCGCATGTCCAGCGTGAAGCGCACGGTGTGCGCCATGGTGTTCACGCTGCCCGGCTCCGCGCCGACGATGCCCGTGGTCGCGAGCCCAGCCAGCTCCTTGGCCACCGCGTTGGATGCCACGATCATCTTGGCGGCCGCGAGCAGGGCGTCCCGGCGCGCGGAGAGCGGCGTCGTGCCGGCATGGCTGTCACGGCCCTTCACCTCCACCTCGTACCAGTTGTACGCCTGCGCGCCCGCCACCACGCCGATCTTCTGGCCCTCGGTCTCCAGGATGGGTCCTTGTTCAATGTGCAGCTCGAAGTGCGCCGCGATGGGAAGCGCCTCGTGCGACGCCGGCGTCGACCCCAGGAAGCCGATGCGCTCGAGCTCCTGCTTCATGGTCTGCGGCTTCGATACCCCGGGGCTGGGGGCCGTTACCTCCTGGCAGTTCCAGGCCGTTTCGAGAGGCACGGAACCGGCCCAGACGCCCGATGAGACGGTGACCATGGGGAATCGTGCTCCTTCCTCACTGATCATTGCCGAGGTCATGTATTAGCCAGGTCACCAGTAGTATATGTAGAGAAACTGGGAGAGAATGTGGGCGTGCTCACTTTGTCCAGTTAATGATGCCAACAGGCCCTTCTGTCTGGTAGTTGTTGTCATGTAGAGTCCTTAGCACTTCAAGGCCGGCCAGCACGCCGAGGATGCCATCGTATCTCCCTCCAGTGGGTTGAGTGTCAAGATGCGAGCCCATCATGACCGGGGCCACATTATTCACCTTTCCCGGTCTCACGGCAAACATGTTGCCCATCTGATCGACCGTGACTGTGCAGCCGAGTGCCTCCACCTGCTCTTTGAGCCAGAGCCTCACTTTCTTATCGTCATCATTTAGAGACAAACGCGCCATGCCGGTTTCTGTGTAATGCCTAACGTAACACTTTTGTTAGAAAAGATATATTTGGGAGGGTGCATCACGTGCAGTTATACAAATATCAAGGGCAGAAATATACACAGCGGCTCAAGAACTTGTCCCAGACTTACTCTCCATAGACATGGGCCTTCCCAAATTCGCATGTAGAATGTATCGAATCCATCAAGCGTGAGCCATCCACTTGTAAACTTCTGAAGTTACGGGGAGCAGCCTTTGGAGATTCATCTAAAGGGCTGCTGCTGCTGGCGAAACCCCGAGCGAGCGGAGGAGGCATGATCGAAGACGCAGGGACAGCCATATTGAATAGCTGGCACGGCGAACGAGAAACAAAAATATGACACAGAGGTAATTTCGGACTGCTTCGTAGCAATGATATCGCTGAATTCCAAGAACAGAGTCGTTGCATCGTTCGTAAACGAGTGGTTTAGGCGGTTCGATGATCTTGGCGCCCTATGCTAATTGCAGGGCAAGGGGACGGCTAAATCAGCCTCGACTAACTAGCTGACTGGCTGTGTTTTGGCTCTTAATCCGCCTATCGGCAGCGTTCGTTAGTGGCTTTACTGCACTGCACCGATGCTCAGGGGCTTCAGAACTTGGTTGGACTCGGCCTAAACTCCACAGGGCCTAAGTTATCAATCTGCTCGGAGATTTTAAGCTATACGTATAGACGCAAGGATCGACACCACAGGGGGGAGCTCAAAAGAAACCCACACTGTGAAGCTGGTTCCCCACCCTTTTCTGCCGCGAGCGTGTTCCTGAGGTTTGCCCGCCCAGCCCGTCAGTGAGATAAGCCGACTGCGGGACGAGTTCGCCGTCGCCACGCTAGCGGCGGTGCTAACGGGCGATGCGGACGGCCGTGATTCTAGATTGGCGTGTGGGGGAAAATGAGCTAACGTAGTTAAGGACGCGGGGATTGGAATCTTATACTGAATCAATTTATGTAATAGCAAGTGTGGCATGAGACGATAGATGTCCGTAGAAGGAATAGAAGCTTGTTGGCGTTACTATACTGAGTTAGTCCCACTGCATTCATAGTGTTCTCACCGTGTTTGTGCATCGCGACCATCTTTCTAAGAGTCTTTAAAGTTGGACGAATGGATCCTATCTAGGTGTCTATAAAGAAGAGTACCGTCACTTTTTCTATTTCATGCTAGAAAAGGGTGTGGCAGCTCAGGTGGGTAGTGAGACGAAATACTAAAAGTCGCAATGCTATGATAGATCATTTGACAGTTACGAGAATCGGTTGAATCCGAAAGTTTTCAATTGACGTATATTTTCTGTTTAACTCACAAACATCATAACGCTGTCATTTCTTGTATCATATATTGCATCTTGAGTCTTATTTACAATTTATTATGCCTTTCCTGCGGTCTTCTTCTCTGCGGCCAACCAGGCAGTCGCAATCTGCTCGTGGGTGTTGAACTCCACAAAGTCCCCAAAGCCCTGAAGCCACTGCACGAAGCGGTCGACCATGCCGATGATGTGAGCCATGCCGCTGGTGTCGGGGTGGATCAGGAGCGGGAAGATAAAGTCCGCCGACTCGTTGCCCTCCCGGCTGTTCTCCCACAGCCACGTGAACTTGTCCTTCCACATCTGCTCGACGACCCGCGTCGAGACGTAGCCCATGCTGTTGGCGAGGTGCGGCAGGTACTGCAGCGGCATCATATCTTCGTTGTACCAGCCGCAGGGCAGCTCGACCAGCGGGTGCTTGCCCTCCTCGGGGTACGCCTGGGACGCGATCGGCGACGGCTGCAGCCAGGACGAGGCCGGCTGCGACCAGTCGATCTCCTTGATCGGCGGGTCGCTGGGCGTGAAGTAAGGCTGCGAGTCGTGGTGCATGAGCGACGAGTCGTAGAGGAACTCGTGGTCGCGCAGCAGCTTTACCGTGGTTTCTCTGATGGTGTACATCGGGGCACGGTAGCCGCGCGGCTTCCTGCCGACGAGCTTGGTGGCGACCTCGATACTACGTGGGGAAGAAAAAATAATTATTAGCTCACGCGTCAGAGAATCTTAGGCAAAGGGGAACATTGTTAAATACTCACCACTTAAGGAGGACATCTCGCTCCTGCTCCTCCGTCATCTGATAGATACCCTCGTGTGCGTAACCGTGCAGTCCGATCTCGGCACCCGATTCGAAAACGGCCTTCGCGGCTGCTGGGAATGTCTCCACGGTGTGACCCGGGATGAACCAGGTAACCTTGTCATTGATCTTGTACTTCTTGAACAAGTTGAGGAGGCGGTGCACACCGACTTGGCCGGAGAAGATACCCGAACTGTAGTCGGCCATGTTGTTGTCCGGGTGGCAACCGGTTCCGAGCCAGTGGGACACGGCATCAAAGTCGACCGAGAGCGCGACCTTGACGCGGCGGCGAGCGGGCTGACTTGGGGAGACGACCAGCGCCGCCGATGGTTCTGCTTCTGAGCCGCTGAGGCGGTACTCGCAGTCCGTGGGCATGCCGCCGTTGACCGGGGCCATATCCTGCGGGCACGCGCTCATGACGATGATTAGATCCGTCTCCGCCTTGAAGGTCACGTACTGTCCCTTCTCGCTGGTGGGGGTCCTGATGTCGAGACCACCATGGTGATCGATGGCAACGTTCATGAAGACGTTCAAGGGGTCTGGCACAAAATCATCTGCGATGTGGAAATCAGGAAAGCTTTCCTTGAGAGCCTATACTCTATGAAATTAGGATCATGCTTCGAATAAAAGCAGTTAAATGTAATGATAGAGATCGTAGATTTGGAAACGATCTGCAGGATCAAGTTCATACATACCCTGTGCATATTGTCTGTGCAGTTGTCATGGAGGCCATCATAGCCTTGCATACGATACCTCTCGGCGTCGCAGGCGGACCAGATCATGTCATGCACGCCTCGTGTAGTATCCTCCGTCAGAGTCAGAATAGGCTTTCTCCGGGTGCTGTACAGCTTGTCGCCCTTGGCTAATGCCACCTTCAGAAGGATAGTGCGGCTGTGGACCATGGACAGGAAGTCGTTGGGGTCATTGGGGTTGAACGCCCAGAAATCCACAACCTGCTTGCCATATGTGTTGATGATAGTGACATCCTGGCCCCTCTTGGCCAGGAAGGCCACAGCTTTGCGCGCTGGAAGGATGCCCATGGTTTTTTTTCTTTCTCTTTTAAATCCCTATAAGACAAAACACGGAGGTTGAGCAAAGGCTATTGAACGGTAAGCAGAACTAAGAAATTCGAAAATGCTCATTTACGTGAACTAGAAGTTTCGAGGATTGCATGAATACTTCAGTCAAGTCATTGATCTTTCGAAGTTGTTAACTAACCTTCGGCCGCTAGCACGGCCGTCCCGCAATTGGCGGCCGACATACCAATTGGGTGCGATAAAGTATGGGATGTGGAGGTGGACACTTGCGATAGGCGAAATCACGTGGGCGGGGAGCGGCAGGTCCGATCTCCCCAGTATTGGCTTGTGTTGAGGGTGCGATTAGTGAGAGAAATTGGTTATTTTATTCAAGTATCTATCTATAGTCTTCACTGTGAGAAATAGATAACGTGTTCTTGCCCTGAAATCCTTTCCTTGACTGTATCGTTTTAGTGTACAATTCTTCGGCTTACTCGGTGGATCCACAATCCCGTCCGGGTTTGGACTATAGGGAGGATACTGCTCGACGAGTGATACTTGAGTTTCCGGGGGTGTTGACTAATAATAAAATGACATAAACTTTAAGCTAGACTCTATGTTATAATAATATCCTGGAGAATACTATTGATACGGCAGAGAGCGGAAAGTTAACCGACTGCGGGTCATAAGAGGGGCGGCAATAACTGGCCAAAGTCTACTGTCTTTCCCAGTTTGAACATTCTTTTTCTTTTTACTATGAATCGTGGGTAGGGATTTCCTACAATGCTAAAATATCACAGGAATAACATTCCTATATCATTGGCGATGCTTAGTCTTGAGAACTAAGCTAAATGATCTTGTCCAGTCGCATAGCGTTGCTGGCGGATGCCTTATGGCGACAGCCTCTTATTTATCATCTCACGACAGAACCCTGTGTCTTCTGTTGGCAACGATTTTTGGCTTGATAACCAGTATCTCCAATGCTGCCCATTGGTGTCATACTATGCAATACGAAGTTATTGAAAGCCTGGCAGCAATCGCGACTAAAACAGTACAATGTAGTGCTGATACTGCCCATCTGGTGTATCCCGAGGCAAAACTAAACGAAACTTAGAGGACCAAAAAAAGGTATAAAGATGGGGGTAATGATGCATGCTGTTGTGTTACACCAGCAATCATGCTGGACGAGCATGGGGTAAGCTGGATGGAATATAAAGAATGTCGTTCTGAACAAAGCAGGCGGCCGCTTGCGATCACAATCAAAACCCGGTACCACACAAAGCTTCAACCCATCTACACATTCGAAAATTTGCATTCCCCCAAAATGTTAACTGAGGGTCAAAAAGCTGAGGCTCGCGAACACTTCAAATCGCACGGCTGGGTCCGCATCCCATCTCTACTCTCTAAAGAGGAGGCAGAGCAATTTCTCCAAAAACTGTGGGCAGCTAAAGAAATAGCTGAGGCTCGAGGCGAGGACACCCACTTGGCATATCTTGACCCCAATCCAAGCAATGCTTGCATATTTTATCTAATGGAGTTCGATAAAGTCTTTCGTGATCTTCTCTTTCACCCCACGGCATTGGATATGGCGGAAGCCGTACTCGGAACCGGGGTCATCATTTCTAATTTCACGGCTAACATTGCGAGACCAGGCTCTCGATCCATGGCTTTACATTCGGATCAGAGCCTGGTATTTGAGGAGCCTTGGAAAGGTGCAGGCCATGTATGTGAGTGCTTGACCGATGTGACCAAGGAGAACGGCGCAACACTATACATACCCGGGCCGAGCTGCCAGAAAATGCCCCCGAGCTGCTGGTGCCCTTCGAAGCCAAGGCCGGCGACATCATCGCCATGGAAGGCCGCGTGTGGCACACGAGCGGCTCGAACGTCACGGAGAATGAGGATCGGGCGCTGCTTTTTGGGTACTACACCTCCTCACACATCCGGCAGCAGGTTAACTGGACGGCCAAGGTGCCCAAGGAGATCCAGGACACGCTCAGTCCGGAGCAGAAGACTTAGCTGGGCTTGGATCCGGTAGCGAACCTTGGGTTGGTAGGTGAGTTGAAATATTTGGAACAGCAATATCCCAGCTATTTCACCAACGGCACCTTTACAGCCGCAGTATAGCTGAGAATGGGAGATCCATGAGATAGTTAGATCAGGTCGTTCGCCCCACCATCGATGCAGGATTGGTCGCAGGAACCCAACGATAGGCCAACGCTGAAGACTTTTGTGGAGCAGTGGTGATGCCACAGCCTGGTCGGACATAACTGATGAAGAGTTGAACCTTGCTTCTGTTGATATGATTGTAGGGGCGCTAGAAAGGTCTTTCAGCTATGTTAGAAACCCCATGTTTGTCAATATATGCAAGATAAACGAAAGATAACTGCCGATATCCACTTGATTTTCTACCCCGTGGGCGCCCTCAGCTATCTCTAGTAGATCGTTCGAGATAGCGCGCGATAGTAAAGATAAACACAGTGCAAACATAGCATTGGACGAACGAAGATCCTAGCATTATCTTAGATACCGGGGTAGATGAAGCTAAGATTAATGTATCGGATCTTTCTTATGTAGAATATTTAAATATATCCATAAGTCTTGGTCGTTCTTTCTTACAAGCCCTTCGTTCCTGGCTCGGTTTTTGACACTTCGAGTCCGAATCTCTCATCAACACGGATTCCAGGATTCCGTCAGCTTAGCCAGTTTCGAGATCTTTCATCGCAGCCCATACCTTGATCCCCCTTTTAAGAACCCTCAAGGCTTTTCCTTGGCGGGCGACATTTCCGAAAGATGGATCCTCTCAACGGGAACGAGAAGCACCCGGATACGACAGAGATCGACTCCGAATCCCAAACCGCGACGGCGGAAGTGGTCAAATATGGGTTCTGGGAGAAGACTCGCGGCTGGATCCGCACCATAGGTGCCGAAGAGTTTGGCATCGAGCGCATCCCCGAAGAGGAGCGAACCAACCAGCCGCCTCGAGACTTGTGCACCATCTTCTTCGCCGCCAACTGCAACGCCGCCACTCTCGCCACCGGATTCCTTGGCACCACGCTGTACGGGCTCGGGTGGTGGGATTCGTTCCTCTGCATCCTGTTCTTCAATCTCGCCGGTTGCTTCTTCCCGTCTTTCGCGGCTATGATGGGCCCCAAGTTGGGTCTGCGCACCATGATACTCCCGAGATATTCGTATGGATGGTGGCCAGCTAAGATCCTCGCCTTCCTCAACGTTGTGAACCAACTGGGCTGGGGCATTGTAAATGGCATCTCCGGAGCCTCTGTGCTGTACGATGTCGGCGACGGAAACCTGCCCCTATCTGTGTCAGTCCTCATCATCGGCCTTGTGGCTATTGTTTTCGGCCTCCTTGGGTACCGCATGCTACACATCTACGATAGATACTCGTGGTTTGTTATGTTTGTCTGCTTTATTATTGTCGCGGGCTTTGGCGCCCCTCACTTTCTCAATGTACCTATGGGCAGTGGCCCCGTGGAGGCTTCGAATGTGCTCTCTTTTGGTACTGCCATCATCGGGTTTCAGGTGGCCTGGTTGCCAGTCGGCGCCGATTATGGAGTCTACATGAAGGACACAATCAGTACCAAGACGACTTTCGGGTGGGCTTATGCCGGCCTTTTCTCAAGCCAGCTCTTGCTCGAACTCCTCGGTGCTGCAATCGGCACGCTGAGCATCAGCGACAATCCGATCTTTGTGGAAGCCTATGCTGATCGAGGCGTCGGTGGCCTCATTGGTGCTGTGTTTGAGGGCAGAGGCGCCGGCGTCCGAGGGTTCGGCAGATTTGTCGAGGTCCTAATCGGCTTTTCCACGGCTGCAGTCATTACCACCAACATCTACTCCTTGGGTCTCAGCGTACAGATGATCTCCACGAAGCTGCTCATCATCCCTCGCTTCGTCTGGTCGCTCCTCGGAAGTATTGTCTTCCTTGCCTGCGCCATTGCTGGCCGCGAGTATCTCGAGGAGGTCATGGAGGATTTCTTGCTGATCTGCGCCTACTGGATTGTCCCTTTCTGCACCGTCATCATCCTGGAACACTTCATCTGGAGACGTGATTTTAACTACGACACGACCGCCTACAATGACCCGACCAAACTGCCGTACGGGTTCGCCGCCTTTACCACCTTTATCATCAGCACCATGCTTTCGATCATTTGCATGAGCCAGACATGGTGGATTGGCCCTATTGCAGCAGCCATCGGCGGCTCGGAATATGGCACCGATATCAGCTGGATTCTCTCCATCTGTGCCGACATTATCATCTACATTCCTCTTAGAGTGCTGGAGCGGAGGAAATGGGGGGTTTAAAAACCTCTAAGATAATCTACTGCATATGCTACGCTTTCTATTTTGTCCTAATAGTACTCCGTGAACTCTGTAGCGAGGTAGCAAATGCCAAACATCTTGAAATATATTGGTCTCTACTTTTTAACTCTGTGTTATTATCTTGTGAAATACCAAGACCTAATTCCTTAGATCGAGGGGCAGATTATGTCTAGAATGAACTGGACGGCAATAGAATACCACAAAGACCCAAATCAATCACCTCTATGAATAAGTTCATTTTTGCTGCAAGAGCAGATAATGGAAAGCCAAACCATCAGATTTCATTCTGGAAGCCTTTCGCCGAAGTCACCAAGCTCGGCCACGTGATCCGTCCATACAATCGGTCAAGATGTAGAATAGCCATCTTCATTTGGTGAGTTTTCGGACCGTGTAGGGAAAAAGACAATTATCTTACGACACCAATTTTCACCGGCTGATAGCGAAATGAGCTTGGCCGTCGGGAGAGCCGCGTTGTTTTGACCTGGCCCCTTCTTTATCGCTTCTATCGGCCGATATGTGGTATCAGAGGCTCCATATTTAAAGCAGTTTAGTCTACGGATACGCGGGCGACGTCCAACTTCGCCGAGGTCACGTGTTGCTCCTAGACGCATGATACTCCCCCATTTGCTGTCGGGTATTTTCTCGCATGCGGCGCGTACATAAGGAATTCAACCCGAGTCGAACATGTTCTGAGAAGAGACGCATAGTCTGATTATTGCATTGAGAAATTGATAAGCGTCAAGATGACTTCTGAGAGTGGTCTCGCTGAGTACGATGTTGTCATTGTAGGTGGAGGCCCCGTGGGTCTCCTTATGGCTTATCAATTGAAGCGGTTCGGAGTCTCGGTTTGCGTGTTCGAGAAGTACGAAAAAGAGACGCAGGATGCCTACGGACGCGCCATTGCGCTGTTTCCTAGAACCACCGAGCAGCTGGATCAGCTTGACCTGATCGAGCCTATGCTGCAGATGGGCTTTGCCTGCCGAAGTAGTGTCACATACAAGGATGGAGAGAGAGTGTAAGTCTCCTAGCCTTCGGTTGTTCTTATCCAGCAAACTCCGGATGAAACGCTAATCGCGCCGTGAATATAAAAGAATCCCTGGCAGAGTCTGGACGTTCATGGAGAACATCAAAGACACCACATACGACTTCACACTGGTACTCCGCCAGATGTATACGGAAGCTATCTTCCGAGAGAAGTTAGACTCGATTGGGGCCCGATACTGTCAATCAACGGAGTGCACCGACTTTGTGATTGACGAAAGCGCCCCTGCTGGGAGTCATGCAGTGACATCGACGTTTGTGGACTTGAAAACAGAGAAAACTTTCCAGTTGAAAAGGTGAGTTCCCCCCAGTCATGCTTCGAGATTTCAAGGAGGAGAGTCCTTTGACTAATGAATGCTTCAGCAAGTATATAATTGGTGCAGATGGCGGGCGCAGCTTCGTTCGCAAACATGCTGGTATTCCTCTCGAGGGAGATACCACTGAAGATAAATGGATTCGAATTGATGGTATTGTCGAAACCGACATGCCTATTACTCGTGCATATGGGTATGTAATGTGGCTACATATACTGCATCACTTCAATTTCTAACCAATTTTCCTAGTGCTATCGAGAGTAAAACGCACGGCAATGTCCTCTGGGCACCCCTCGATCACGGTGCCACTCGTATTGGCTATGCGTACAGCGCGGCAATCGCTGCCAAGTATCCCGATGGTGTCACCGAAGAGGTTGCGGTGCAAGAAGCCATCGAATCCATGAAGCCATTTAATGTTAAGTTTAAAGAGCTCCACTGGTGGACACTGTACGTCTACTGCCACAAGAGCTTTACAATTGAGATAGTGATACCTTTTGGACTCTTGACTAACATGACTGCAGTTACACAATTGGACAACGTGTAGCCAAAGACTTCTCCAAAGGTCGCGTTTTCCTCTGCGGCGATGCTGCGCACACACACAGCAGTGGAGCAGCGCAAGGCCTAAACACGGGTATTCACGACGCCGTCAACCTAGCGTGGAAGCTGGCCTTGGACATTCGCGGGGTCACGCGTCCGGAGGTGTTGCAGACCTACTCCGCTGAGCGCTTGTCGGCAGTACAGAAGCTTATCAACTACGACAAGGACATTTCCGTTCTCATGTCGCACAAGTGGCCGTCGTGGTACAAGGGCGACCCGAATGCCGATCCTTATATCATTCTTGGCCAAATATTTGAGGAGGCCGCATCCTTCAACACTGGATTAGGCATCTCATATGCTTCCAACGTGCTTAATCAGGACTCCACGGTACAGCTGAACGTCCTGCCGGGTGCTCGACCCCCGGATGTTGATCTGGTTATGCCCGGAACCAAGAGAGAGGTCCGGTTTCAACGGGTCACTAGCAACGTTGGCAAGTTCTGGGTTGTCGTATATACTGGAAACGTGGATTCTACCAAATCATCGCTTCTGGAGATGGAGAAATTCTTAGACACAGCTAAAGAACTCACAACTCATAAGGCGATTGGTTGGGTCACCATCGCCACTTCATACGGTTGTTCGCCCTACGAGGCCTTGGGTATGAAACCTTTCGGAGACGCCTATTTTGACCCTACCAACACGGCACATGACAAGGTTGGGGTCAGTTTAGAAAAGGGAGGCGTCATAATTCTAAGACCAGACGGTTTAGTGGGTTCGGCAGGTGCTATTGATGGACCTTGGATCAAAGATTATTTCGAGAATGTCATCCAACTATGATTACCAGGAATGAATTATATCGAAAATAAAATAGAGACGCGATGAGGATGACCTGGACTTGCATTCATCGTACCGGTAGACTAGCGGAATTCAAATGATAAAGTTCATATTCTCTACTCCACTATCCATATCAAAAGTGTGTGTCACGTCTAAGGAAAACTCAAAGTAGTAAGTTCATTCCTTCACACAGATTCTCGAAAAGGTACGTAAACAACCAAAGTATCTATGTACTCAAGCCCTACCCAAGAAAGATTTACTTCCATACATTCTCGGCACAAGCGACTTAGAAAGCCTTCACCAGTGCGGATGTTAAACATGATAGTCTAGTCCAGTTCCTTTTGTTAATGATTTATTGTTTCTGTGCATAGGCTTTGACAAGATTAGTATCATCACAACGTAACGACTACACCTTAAATGGTACAATCACATACCTTGGAGAGCGGGCTCTGACCAAGACTTTCCATGATACAGTAAAGTCACCGCCGCAGCAAATACGGCCGTGTTTTCGGTGAGGATGAAGTGCTCGATGCCTAGACCCGGAGCCAGGAAGTGCGCGCACACCTCGTCCAGATCTACCCTGGACAGCTGGCCCGGCCCGTCGTGCTCCAGCGCGTCCCTGGCCAGCGCGTAGGCCAGCGGGTTGAGCATCATCCCCTCGTGCGTGTAGAAGCCGCCGGCGGGCTTACCCTCGCACGCGTCCTGCACCATGGTGTTCGACACGCCGGTGCCGTGGTCGTCCCTGAGGCGCGAGGACGCCGCGGGCCCGGTCTGCGGCTGCACCACCTCGTCGGTCGCCGAGTAGATGATGGTCGTGGGCACGAGGGCCGAGTCGCCGCCCCCGCTGCGCATGGCGGCCACGAGATTGCTGTCGTAGGTCGACTGCAGCCACGCGGGCGGCTGTGGGATCATGGCGAGTAGATTGGTGAGCTCCGTGCCGTGGTAGCCCGGCGAGAAGGCTACGTGGTCTGTGACCTTGTCGCGCGTCGATGGCCAGTACTTGTAAGCCCACTGGGCATCCAGGTTTCCCTGCGAGTAGCCAAAGACAGCAATCTTCCGTCCGTTGCTGATGCTTGAGATATAGTGGATTGCGTAGGCCACGTACTCGGCATTGGCTTGGATATCATCTAGCGAGAAGTCGGGAATGTTGACCCACACAGGGTCACCAAATGATGTCTCTTTGGCCTGCAGCAGTGGAATATAGGAACCGGACCAGGTTACGTAACCCGGATTACCAGTCCCCCCAACCAATAATATGGGCTGCTGAGCATCGGGTGCGCCGTACTGGAACGCTTCTGGAATGTGGATCGCGGCACGTAGTTTGGCTTCTGGGATGTTGTATGGCGCGTCATTCTCAGATACCTGCGGGTATATCGGGGATTTTGGCTCTCTGATATTTTGATTCGTCGAGCTTGCTTCGCCTGCTGCCATCGCTGAGACGAAAATATGAATATTGTCAGAGTTCAGCGATGTGAGACCGGACGAGACGAGTCTACCAACCGAATCGAATAGACTATGCGGCTTATGCTCGTAAACTTTTGCCAGCTGCTTGAATGCTTCTTCAACTGATCGGATGGTGTTATTTGCAGACATTTGTTGCAGCAGGCCTGTAGAGAACAAAGGCATGTCGTTGCGCACCATCCCTTCATACACTGGCTCGCTTGCTTCAGCAGCCACAGAAAATAATATCGTTAGCCCGGCATAGCGGCAAAAAGAGTGCTTCAACTTCATGATTTGGGTGATGAATTCAATATCGTCTCAATTTGAGTTTGAGAAAGCCCTTCGGCCGCAGTACTTAGTAGTGCACCAAAACACTCACAGCTCTATATGAGGGAAGCCAGGGAGGTGATGATGACGTGAGATAGAAATGAAGTTCCCTTCGTGGGATTGTCTTGGCTGGGCAGGCTGGACTTTGAATCCAATGGCGCCAAGGACCCTGATCACATTATGCATTCGGGCACTGGGGGCGCTCATCTGAAGGGGGCGGCAGCTGAACAAAAGAGTGAGGCGCAGGGTGTAATTGGTTTGCAAGAGCCAGCCACTGACGATCGCCGGAAGTCTAAGCCAATCGGTGAACACAATAACTCATAGTTGCATTAATACTGACCAAGCAACCCTAAACGAGATTAATATTAGCACAGGCAGGCTCGTGGCACAGCTCGAATATGGCTCTCTATTACATTGAGAGACTTGCTCTCGGCTACATATCAAACAACCTGATCAATTAATGGATCCTCCCCAAACCCCCGGTTCAAACGCCGGAATGGGATTTGTTCTACCAGATATATCGGAATCCAGGTTGCTCCCAGTCGGTCAGATCGAGTAAGCCATCGTCTTCCTGGGTATACCCGCCTGCTTCGGCCTGTAGTCGATCCCGCTTCCGGTTCTGCCATATGAGATAACCCATGAGCAATAGCTCAAAGAAAATCATCAATGCCACGGAAACGAAAAACGTCTTAAACGCGGTATTGTATCGCGGAGCCTCGCTGGCAATGAAAAACTGCGGTCCAGAGAACTGGCCAACACAGTAACCGATGAACATCATCACGCTGGCGGTGGACTTTTTAGTGAATCCCGCTATATTAGAGGATAGCATACTCATGCCCAAGGCGAAAGGTACCGTGTTAACATATATGACATAGAAAGCTCCCAGACGACTATTAGCCATCGAAGAGGGAAGAGTGTCGACCAAGATGGCGCCGACTAGTACGATAACATTAGTGGCAACCCCGACAAGGCATCGTGAGTTTCGGAATCGGCTGCAGAACCAGCCGGCAAAGACGACGGAAAGCAGGTGGATCGTATCAGATGGCAATGACATCAAGGTTGCCTGTCTGCTTGAAAACCCGAATCCAGTCAAGACGATCTTGGAGAACGACGTGAGCCCGCCACCTTGGATCGATTGCAGGAACGCATGCAGCGCCAGGATCCATGGTTGTGGGTCTCTAAGGCATTCGATGACCTGGTGCATCTTGTATGTGGTGTTGCGAACGCCCGTCTGGTTCGCCAGCACTCTCGCCGTAGCAACTTTCCTCTCCTTCTCGGTTAAAAACCAGGCTTGCATGGGCGATGTAGGCACAGTGAAGAAGACAATGATACCAAGCACCATAGTAATGGGCCCAAAAACCAAGTAAATCAGCTGATAGAAATGTTAACATCCAAGTGTGTCTTCTTAACCTTGAGAAAGATAAGCCCTTCTTACCTGCCAAGCGTGGTAATTGCTATTAGCATATGCTTCTGATGAGACACCATATGTGATAGAATCGGCGAGGAAGCTACCAACAGCCCCTCCGGCCCACCAGATGGAGGCGCGTAGGGGTTGCTCCTCACGGGTCCAGTATTGACCAACCAAGATTGTCAGGATGGGAGACATGCAGGTTTCAAAAACACCTAGGAAGACTCGGTTGATACAGAGTGTTTTGAAGTCCTTGGTATAGATAGTTGTGAGCGCGGTGAGGCCCCACAGGAAAACCATACAACCAAAATAACGTCCACTGATGGATTGGTTAGCGGTCTGCCCAAAATTCAAGGCATTGAAAAAGTTTAGAAAATATGATACAACCTACATCGGAAACTTCTGCATGAGCACAGAGCTGGGATATTGAAACACGAAATAACCTAAATAAAATATAGACGAGGACCAACTGTACATCTGGCCAACCAAGTGCTGTAGCTATGTCAGTGTATCTATCATAACTGTGCTGCAGATTTCCATACCTACCAGGTCAGTGGCGATCCCAAAAATGGAAGCCTCAGACAATGCGACTTTGTCCATGAAGTTCATGACATATACCATCACCATCTAATATGACCTGTAAGCCTAATCCCAACACAAGGATAGTAGCTGAATATCATACAATAGGGAGCAAGATGAGGTCGAGCTTCCACCTAACTCGGGCTTCTTCCTTTGCGCTGTAGACAAAGTCTCGGGCATGCCCTCCGAAAAGCTCTGCAGCCTTGTCCTGCTCTGCAGTCGTGACAAAGGGCTTGTCGTCCATCCCACCATCATGCACTGCGCCATGGGCAATGGTGGCATTGGTGGCAACAAGCACTGGGGCGCCGCCCAGCTCGTCCTTATTGTCGGTCATGGTCTTGATCTTCTCCATGGTGAACATTGAAGAAGCTGGGGTAAAAAGTTCGCTAGTAATCGGCTTGGCCTGCTGGTACGAAGAACAGCTGGAGCATCGGGGCCGCTTGTTATAGAAATGGCCAAACAGGCCCACATTCATTGATGTTCGGTAGAGAAAGTTGAGCTGGATGTATGGGCGGTTTGGCTTGTCAAAGAGATCGCAGATAGCATCGCTATTTCGGCTCTTTTGGGAGTAGCATCCGCGGGTCGTCCCGCTGGTCGCATTGGGATAAGCGTCCATTGCTCCCACCATTCCACATAGTTGTGCAGCAAAGAGTTGAAGAGAGGGCAGCCTGAATTCTGGAGCTGAATCCTTTGAGTTGAGGGTAACGCAGACCGCGGTATCCCCACAGGCTTGGTTCTTGGTAACAAGCGCATAGTTCCCGGAGGGCACGTATTTTCATCTCCAGATGCGAGCTAATGAAGTTAGGCCAAGATAGAGTAATATCGCGGGAAACATGGTGGAGTTGTCTGTTGAGGGCATGGAGTGATCTGTAGAAATATTGTAGAAGATACGCAGGTAGTCGACTGAACTTGTATATTTTGATTTGATTATAAGACATCTCTCTCGATGGTGTTCTGTATTGTTCGTGCTGGCTCGTAATACATGTCTAGTTGGGATTTCACTGCATGATCTCTGGTTAGCGAATGATGATCTTGGTAGTAGATGGGTGCTTTGCTCTCGGTTCCGATTACTAAAAAGAAAACAAAAGAGCCGAAATTTTATACTTTACATCATATTATTATTCGTGGCGGTACATCTACGCTGAGTACAAGATGAACCATGTGTCGATGTAAGCGACTAACCTGGCATCCCAATGTGCTGTTCTCAGACCTACAGTAAGGTTTGTATCCCACCCTTGTGCGCTGCAGCTCCCCCGTCCCCCCCCCCCCCCCCCCCCACCAAACCGCCCCGCGCAAAGCTCCAGTAGCTCGACCGCTAGTCGCCGTTCTCCGCCCCGCCTCCAAACGGAACCAGGACAGTCAACGGCGGTGGACGTTCGCCTCTTCTCTCTCCCTGCAATCCCATGACAGACCTATCTGGACTGCCGGCCAATAATCCGCCCGACCATCAACTGGTGTGTCTGGGGTGCTGCCATCATGGCCGCGTGCACTACCTGTGTACGACGGGGCCTCGATTGCGACGCAGCCCGCCCACGATGCTTCCCTTGCAAGCGCTCCCATCTCAAGTGCGCCTATAATGCACCGGCTGCCGTCTTCGAGTTTAGGGACGAGACGGATAATGTTAGGGCTTCGTCTTCGACCAGGCCGAAGAGGCAAAGAATTTCGGGTGGAGTAACTGCTACCAGCGTCACTGCATCCCACACCGAACAGCCCCCTAACACGCTCGGAGATGGGCTGCTCCTCTGCCGTGATGACTATATCTCACAATTTGATCTAAACATCATGCCCTGGGTCGACGATGTGATCGAGGGTTATATGGATCCATTCTCTATGACGACCGCTTCGACTGATTTCGCTCCAAATCAGTTATCCTCGTTGGATCAGATGAGCAGCGTGCCTGTTCTCTCGCCACAGCCAGGTCACAGTCTCAGTCCGACAGATCTGCGAGCAGGTCTTCTTGCATCCGAGGGATCTATTCCAGCCTCACCAAGCGCCGCATCAACTATATCTGACCATGTCTTAGCTCAGCATTATACTAGAAGCTTAACGGGTCGTTACAGCTCCAAAGACCCGGGATGGAACTACTATATGCACTTTTATACCCGTTTCAGCACAACACATACGTTCGTCCTCTCATCTCTATACGCTTGGACGTCGGTGCATCTATACTGCACTGGAAACTTGAGCTCGCGAGCCAACGCCCTCACCCATTATCAGAAGGCTATCTCAGAAATTCGCAACGCCTATGGATTAGAATTGCTTGCGGAAGATATCCAGTATCAGGCGCAGATGGTCGTTTCCGGGGTTGGAAAGGAAGACCTTGACGCTATTGCTGTTGCCATGTACTTCCTCGCGTCAACTGATTTGATGCTGTCGAGGGCAATAAACCTGCGGTGGATATTGCAGTTCGAAGCAGGACTCATTCGAGCCAGGATGCCCACAAGCTTTGAAACATTGTTTAGCCAGATTGCCACGTGGTTCTGCTTTCTCGATTCACGAGCTTCTGCCTTCGGTGCTACCGAGAGCCAAGTCATCGTGGCAATCGGCGGCGAAGCTGGATTGTTGGAGGCGATGGACAGGTCACGGTATCTGCTCCAGAGAGAATATAACTTGCTCTATCCGCCTAAAGAACAGCAACGAGACCGTGCTCATACGCCTTTGCTCAAGTTAACCAATCGCCTCGTGGCTATCTTCGGATTGATATCTCTTGTTTATGTAAAGGAGAGCAATGCTGAGAAGCAGAGCATTAGAATGTCGCTTGACGAGTGTGAGAATGTAAGCGTGCTGGCCACATACTCCCTTTCGAAGACTCTATTTCTTACATTCTACAGGGCCTCAGATGCATGAATGAAGACACGGCAAGCAACGGGAAGGTCTTATCTACTTATCTAACGACAATGATGCTCTTCCATTGCCTTGAAATTTATTACTCCCGGACTTTTGAGCCGGGCGCGCCTCTGTATTCTGCAGATGACCACGCATCAAATCTTATCACAACCGTGAACAAGTACTACCAGTTGCTCAAATATCCGCAGACCGAACCCCCACCAACAAAATTCTGGCCCATACCTCTTGTGATGGCTGCCATCGAAGCACGCGACCCCATCTATAGAGACTGGGCGCGGCGACGGATCCAAGACTATAAGAATGCCGGAGAGCATTATGCCCGCTCGGTTGAATTTGCTGATAAGGTCCAGCGCTCAGAAGAAAAAAGTGGTCGCCGAGCGAACCTGAACAAGATAGCCGAGAGCCTCGGCGACGAGTTCCTTCTCTAAGTGCCGATGCTCTTTAACAAAGTGACAATAGCACCACGCCATCTTTGTAATTGCACCCAGCAAGACATGTCCCTATCAGTACATAGGCACATAGCCCTCGTCTCGCGGAAGCATCCGTTTTGGGACAAACCAGCGATATGTGGGGCTATCGCACTAATAACTCTGAGAGCGATAGATGGCGACCCATCGCTCTGACGCCCGCGACGCCAGGCCTGAATCAGGGTGTCGAGTAGATTTTCTCATGGACGAGGGCCTGGCTTATATACGAGCCAGCCTTCTCAATTTTTTGGAATTTTGGATCTCGGAACTACAAGTCCTACTTGCAGGCCAGCTTCACCATCGTGCCATACAATTCACCATGCCTTCACAAGAATCTGCAAACTCTCTGGCGACCTACCAACATATTATTGTGGAAGGGTTACCCTACGACCGTGGATTTTCTCATGGCAGCCAAGTAAAAGAGAAAATTCATACAAATGTTGCGTACTACAAGCTTCCAGGAAAGCTACCTGATATGTGAGTTCTGGGAGATTTCCCCTCCTAGCTAAGGAGCTACGCCCTAGATTCTAATGCTGATCTCCTTCTCAGGTCCATTTGCTCGCGTATAATCAGCGAATCGTACATCCCTGCACTAAAAAAGTACTACCCAACCGGCTTAGAAGAGCTCCAGGGTATAGCAGATGGTGCGGGCCTCCCGCTGGATGACATTGTTCTCTTGAATGCGCGCTATGACTTGGGGAGATGCATGTATCGTCTGCTGGATGGAGGAAAGACCCCCCAGCATGGGGATAATCACAATGTCGCTACTGAAACGGCACAAGATGTTGCTAATGAATGTACGAGTGGATTCTTCTCTCCAGAAGCAACTGTATCTGGGGAGTCCCTGGCAGTGCATAACTGGGACATGTCCAATCATCTACACGAGAAAGACCTCGTCGTTTACTTGGAAGTGCATCCTCACCCGTCGGAGGACCGCCCGGCGATGTTTATCCTAACTGAAGTCGGCCAGCTGATCCGCAGTGGTATGAACTCAGCTGGATTGGCCGTTACCGCAAACTCTTTGCTTACCAGTGTGGATTACGTGCCTGTCTCTCACATTGATGCCTCGGGAGAATATCAAGAAGTTGAGACGAAGTTGGTCCTGCCCATCTCTCTGGTGCGCCGCGTATTCCTAGAGTACAGAAACTTCTCAGAGGGCCTGGTGGCGATTAGCTCCTACCCGCGCCACGTGTCGGGCAACCTGCACGTCTCCACCGCCGACGGGTTCGCCATTGGCCTAGAGGCCGCTCCCGACCGCATCTACAAGTTCTACGGCGAAATCGACGACAACTACGTCATCCACAGCAACCACTTCCTCTCCCCGGCGTTCATGGGCCGCGACGACGTCTACGACCGCTACCCGGGCGGCAGCAGCTGGTTCCGCGCCCGGCGGGCCGAGAAGGGCACGCGGAAGCACGCACGCGCCGGCGCGCTGACGCCGGAGCTGATCCGGACGGCCTTCTCGGATCACCTCAGCTACCCGGAGAGCCTCTGCTCGCACCCCAATTTCAAGCAGAAGAACACGCCTAGCAACGTCCTGACGGGCTACACGAGCAAGCTCAGCATGACGGTAGCGTTCGTGATTTATAATCTGAACCAGAAGACCATCACTGTCTGCAAGGGACCCCCGTGTCAGGGCGTTTTAGAGTATTTTAAGCTAGAAGAGAGATAGAGAGGCTGTTTATTATCTTGACGTTTATAGTTTGATCATAATTCAGCCATTTTTGGTGCTCAGCCTTTGACACACCCATAATGATATTTATTCGTGCTCATGAAGTGGTGAAGGAAACACGGGCATTGAGTAGATGAAGTGCCGTAAAGTTCGAGTAAGTCAACTTACCAGCACAACCTCTGGGTACTAGAAATCAATAATTGGTAGAGACCTCCATAGTCTACGCGTAGATGACTTGTCCAGACATTGACTTAGCCCTACTTTTACCGTTCGCATGTCTTCAAAATATCGTCGGTTAAATCGTGTTCCCCATCTTTCATCTCCTTCCATACCCCCTCCATATTTTCGGTTATTGACCGGACGAAGCCGGTCCCAGACCTTTTATCTTATACTTTAATTTATTCGACTCCGACAATCCCCCCCGCATGTGTATCTTTATAAGAACCAAAACATAACAAGGAATAATTTAGGATAGCTGTGTGTGGAACACATTTAAAGGATGGTTGTAATTGTGGTTTCGTACCTTGCCCTCGTGGCGAGCCTCATTGTGCAGAGAGCGGTGGCGTCCAATAACAATGAATCGGCTGTCTACAACTTCACCCTGTCACCTGCGGCTACACAGATAACCGACAATGCTGATCTACTGCCCGAAGAAACTCTGCAACTTACCGAAGCGGTGTTGAACAATATCTCATTCGAGCTTGTTTCACAGCTGGGTGTTGACAACTACTCAACTCTATTTTCCTTTGCTGACAATGACACATCTGCGGCAAAGCGCTCAACGGCGGCTTGCAAGACCTATGCAGGCGACAGTGATTGGCCTTCCGAGCTGCTCTGGGGCCTGTTTGACGTGCTCCTCGGTAACGCTCTCCTCCAAGTTGCACCCATAGCTTCACCCTGCTACTCAAATTGGGATAATTACGATGCAGACGAGTGCGACTTCATCACGAGTAATTTCACTGACTCCAACCTGCATGCTAGCCATCCGACATCTATTATGTCGCCGTTCTACCAAGGCGTGACATGTATGCCTATTGAAAGGGAACCATCCAATTGCACCTTGGGAGGGTATCCTTATTTACGTCGTCAGCGCGAGCAACGTGGCCCAGATTCAGTTATCCGTCAACCTCGCACGGTCCTTGAACCTGCGCCTGGTTGTCAAGAACACTGGTCATGATTTCGCCGGCAAATCGGCTGGAGCCGGCGCTCTCAGCGTCTGGACGCATCACTTCAAGAGCATCGTCTTCCTACCAGAGACCAATTATGGCAACTACACAGGGAAAGCCCTTAGGCTCGGGTCTGGAGTGTAGGCCGAGGAAGCCTACGCTGCAGCCAAGGAGAAAAATGTGACTATTGTCGGCGGCGAGGGCGAAACTGTTGGATTAGCTGGCGGGTATATCCAAGGTGGTGGCCACTCACCTCTCAGCAGTATATATGGACTCGCAAAGGACTCGGTTTTGGAATACGAGGTCGTTACCGCGGATGGTCGATTTGTCACTGCATCTGAAGCCGTCAACTCAGACCTGTTCTGGGCACTCAGGGGCGGCGGAGGCAGTACCTTTGGTATCGTGACCTCGGTGACCGTCAAGGCTTGGCCGCAAATGGACGTATCGCTCTCAACCTTTTCATTCACCATCTCGGACACGCTCAGTACAGATTCCTTCTGGGCAGCGTGCCACGCGTACTGGAGCCACTTCCTGACGTTTGCCGATGCCGGTGCCTACGGATACTTCCGAATATGGAACATTGGCGAGATGTATTTCGGAATGACACCCTTCTTCGCGCCCAACATGACGGTGGCCGAGCACGATGCCTTGCTAAAGCCATGGCTGGACGAGCTGGCCCACTTGGGCATCGTCCTTGACATAAACGCTACCTACTATGACAACTTCTACGATGCGTGGAAGGTAGGGTTCCCGCTCGAGGCCGTCGGTGGCGCTTATGGTCGTTTCGCCTCGCGTCTCTTTTCCCGGGCCAATTGGGAGAATGCGACGTTGATGAACCAGACTTTCGACGCTGTGCAGAAAACAACCGCCAACGGGTACTACACCACTGGCTTCAATATGAAGATGGATCTGCACCCCAGCAACACCCCTAACTCGGCCAACTCGGATTGGCGTGGGAGCTACTTGCACGCGCTCATGTCGTTCCTGTGGGCGGATGATACAACCCCGAAGGATATCAAGGCGCTCAGTGCAGATATGACTTATGGGGCTATGGATCAGTGGAGGGCTGTCACCCCTGGGTCTGGTTCGTATCTTGGTGAGGTAAGATGATAAGCTGCATAAAAATTTCTTTTCTCGTCATGTTTGAATAGAACTAACTGAAGCTGACATTGACCAAAACAAGGGCGACGCCACCGAGCCTGATTGGCAAGACTCATTCAGGGGAGATAATCACGATGATCTACTGCCCATAAAAAATAAGTGGGATCCTAACCACGTGTTCTATGCTCTGCACTCCGTGGGCAGTGAGAGGTGGCAGGTTGTGACAGCAGATGGGCTACCAACCCAGAATGGCAAGCTCTGCCAGGTATCATAACTAGGCCCATTTCCCAAGGCTGCTATGAAAGGAGCCAGTGTTAGCCTTTTACTTAATCAGGCCAACACTGGACTAACTTGTTTGTATATGCAAACCTTGATCGATTCTGAGTTGGGATTGGTTAACCATGGTGAAAGCAGAAAGAAGGCACATGCTCAAACGGAAGTAATGGGGTTGAAGACCAGTAACTTGAACAATTACTATGAAAGAGCATTCGGCCATAGAACAAATAATGATGCACGAATCTTTTGCATCTGGTATAGTCTGTGCGATGTAGCCATGTTGAATACCAGTGGTTCATTAATGCTTCTACCCAGGGATGATTATTTGGCATGTCTACGAGATTATAGACTCGGCGTTTGTAAAAACATGCACCGGACCATAAGAGTCAATCTAAGGATTCTAATAAGAATGACTCTTACGGCAAGGACCCCCTGTCGACCTAACTCCGATATTTAGTCTCATGGTCCCACAAGCTCGGATTGGATTGATAAGCCCAATCGTGAATTCCTACAACCTAATAACAAATAATGGCACATCTCAGTGACCGGATTCCCTGGGACAGTCTTGCCTCTCAACTGGAATACATCTCTCACCATCCTCGAAATGGAATCACTAATCTGTACCCACGATTTGGGCAAAGGCAGGGCTTAGTGTTAAACAACTTTGCTGAGGTATTTTCCAAGGCAATCTCTGAGGATTCCGCAGCGCAGCGTCGCAGTTACCCAGAGTCCTACACGCCCCCGGAACGTTTTGATATCGTCCTCAGCGATGCCGTGGTCCGCAAGATCAGCCCGTTGATGTTCTATCTCCGTGATTCCGGTAGGAATGAGTCATGGAGGCGTGGTGTCCGAGGGCCGCTGACGACAGAACCCTGTGGCCACGACAGAAAGGCGAAGTGTGGCTGCCCGATCAGCGTGCCAGAGATGGAGATGCGTGCATTCCTTCGTAAATATGTTTATAACGAATGCTGGGATTTCCTGACGAGAAACGAGTTCGCGTACCTCGGAATCGAGATGGTCAAGGCGCTCCTGCTTACTGGGGAGATGGATTCCTTACTGCGCATCTTCTCTCATCCAGATGTTGATTTTCTCAATTGGTGGTCTGCAGGGCAATGCGGGTGTGTTGGTCAGACTCTCGGTTGGGATATGCTAGCCAAGACTGCCTTACATTCTTACATATGCCTGAACGTTCTGTACTGCTTACCAGAGCTGTGGAATCCGGATCTGTCACGTGAGCAGCAGGATCGAGATTATAGGTCGACAAAATGCTACCAGTCGATGCTAAGAAACGTAACATGTCTATTAGGACTCGGAGACACTGCAATGGTTCCACACCGAAAGTTTTTCAGGATTGAAGACTCGCAGTTTCACTTTTCACCCAGAGCTAAAGATGCTGAACGATGGAATAATGGGAAATCAACGCGACTGTACAATTATCCATATGGGGTCTTACCACTCAACGAGTTTCTTGACGTGGAAGTGCACCAGCAATCAAGATTGAGATTCAGCGCCATTGAGCTCCCAGTTCAATTGTATGAAAATCCCTCCGACAACACCGATACTCGCCCCAACCCTCATCAGACAACCACAGAACCTTACAACCCCCTCCACCCAAACAACCGAGCTGAGCTGGAGCGATACCTGGAGTACTGCTGGCAGCTACTCATCCGATGCGACATGATGGCTGAGGCCCTAGGTGGTCACATCCCTTGGGAGAAACTGGTGTCTTCGATTATTATTGGCCTCTGGTTACACTTTCCCAAAGATTCAGGAGACGGCAAACTGGAGTTCGCGTACGAGCGTGTTAATAGCGATATGTCGAGTGATGAAAACCGAGCTATATTTGGCAACGAGGCGCCTTACGTGTTTAAGTAAAGAAATCTGTATGGTTGGGAATTAATGATCGTATTTTTCAGACCAATGTTTTGAGACGGAGATTTGTACTAGAACCGAAGTTGTATTGAGGTAGAGAAGAGATAGGACAGAGAACCAGGGCACTTTGACCACAGTTTAGAAGCGGGCATTCACTCAACCTAAGCTCCACTGTACATATCCTCATCCATGGCTGATCTGTACAAGATTAAGCGGTGGCTTGTTCCATCAACTTTGTCAGAGCGCCAATGTAACCATATAGCTTTTTGTTTACTTCATACTTTTTGAGTGGTTATCGCACTTAATTCTCTGCTGTTGAATCTACTTTTTAACGTTGGACAGATTAGAATAATGGTTATTTTACTGGACTGGCTTTGCTCTGATTCAGCAAGCCTCGAGCTATTGACATCGGCCACCCGTTTCTGGTACTGTGCATTATTTCTGAGGTTCTGTGTTAGTGGAAGCCCCGAAGGCCACGTCCTCGACGTGCTGACCTTCTTCTTGAACCTTTTCTATTTCATGCTGCCGTGCAGTTCTACCCCTCGGGATCTTTCTCGCAATGGCAACGGTATCAAAGATATTTTTGCTATTGATGAATATATTATCCACCTCTTCAAGATGCCTACCGTTTGTCTCAGGAAAGAGAAAATAAACACCTAAGCTAATCAGCACGAAGCAATGCTGGCTTCCAAGTGGACTTTACACGTACATGGAAGGATCAGGAATATATTGATGACAGCGTAAACTATGGGGTACCGGTACCCAATCGTAGAAAACCCAACCGGGGTTATTTCTGCAACCACCTAAAAGAATAACAAGTCAGAAGTGTCCAGGATTAGGTCAATGTGTGCCGGCCTACAAAGTTGAACAGCCAAGCAGATCCTTTTACAAGATTAGCCCTTGATCACAGTAATATATACAACGAACTCCAAGACATAATTACCGGTGGAAATGGCGGTGATCGGAACGCGGTGACTGAGCGGTGAGATCTCGGAAGCGTACAGAAACGTCAGACCAAGAAAACCCGTAGGGAAAAAGAGTGAGAACATAAAAATGAAAGCAGCAGCCGCTCCGATTGCGTTCATGTTGTGTGGCTGGGACGATCCACCTGCGATGATGGCCATAGAAGCACTATATTGTTCATTAGCCAGTTATTCATGATTGAACATCACAGTCTGCTAACCCCATTCCAAAAGCCGCGAAAAGCATCAGCTTTCTCCTGCCAAACCTATCCACAGTCAAAACGCCAATCGGTGAGCACAATGTTTGCCACGTAAAGACGGATGCGGCAATGATCCTAGCGGTCTCAGCTGGAAGGCCAAGGTCCGATTCGAAGATGGTAGCTTGGTAGAAAGCCAATGCGTTAATTCCAGACATCTACTCGTGTGAGTATATTAGGTTATTATTCATATATTTCCGGCAACAAATGACAAAAACGTGACTGAGACTTACTTGCTGGAACATCTGTCCCGCAGCGGCGAGGCAGGTCCGGTGAAATAGTCTCAATTCGCCGTTATGGAAGATGTCGCTGAACTTGGCCTGCCCAGCCAAAGCCAGTGACTCTTCGATCTCTGCGACGTCATCATTAACCTCGGGGGAGTCCGGAGTAGAATCTTCCAGGGCAGCCATGGTTCGACGCGCCTCTTCCACCTTTCCCTTCTTGATCAACCAGCGAGGGGACTCAGGCATGTGAGGAGTGGTGAAGAGGATGATGACGGACCACAAGCATGACAACGCCAGCGGGAATCGCCATGATACCTGCCCTGTTGCATGGGACATGCCACAGTTGGTCCACCCCGCGATGGCAAGCCCGAGGCTGATGAACGTCCCCTCAAGCAGCACAGCAGCTCCACGGTGGTCAGCCAGGGAGCATTCGGCTTGCCAATTAGGCGCTGTTGCTGTGAGATGGCCGTATCCAAAACCCGACACGAGACGTCCGACGATAAGTTGAGGTAGAGAGTATGATGTGCACTGGATGATCGCGCCAATGATGTTACCGAACGCCCCGAACATGATTGCTCGTTTCCGGCCAAGCCTGTCGCCAAGCCATATGCAGTTGAGAGACCCGAAAAAACAGCCAAGAGTGTATAGTGCAACGACGGTTCCCTATTTAAGACCACTGTAAGTTTTAATCTTATCATATAACCTTAAAAAAATAAAGGCACATTTCGTTACCTGGACCCGTGAATTGTGTGTCTTGGTTATTCCTGTCGTAGTTAGAGTGTTTATCTCAGGGAAAACTTCTAGCCACGCAGGGAGACTTAATAGACCGCCGGCGACGGCATTATTGAAGCCAAAGCTGAACGAGGGTTATGTCAGTGCTGATGAATCGCCGAGAATCAATTGAACCAACCATACAGGATGTAAGAAGGCAGAATAACCGCCCATATTGTAGCAGCTCTCAGGGCCTTACCCCGAAGGCCAAAGTAGGTTGGCATCATCTTTGATGAGGCGACTACGACAACTGTCAAGTGAGGAGAACGGTTTCGGGGCAGATTAACACTTTTGCTAACTAGGAGAGAGAACAGCCATTCATGGGGTGCAAACTGGAATCATCGCGTTTAACACAGAAAATCTGGGGGTTAGGGAGTAGTCTCTGACTGTGCACACAGGCCAATATCGGTACGCGAGATAACTAGGATGTCACACGCAGCTCGGATAACAGCCCGGTATTTGCTACCCCGATTCCCCCATTCTGGGTCCAGAGGATAGCATAGCTGACGAATCAGCCCGAGAACTAAACGTCATGCGCGTTGTCGCATGATTTGCGATGCTCCATGCCTGTACCAGATGCCTGACGCCCAGACAGGCAAAGTTGATCCTAGCCACGCCCCATAGAACCCGAAGCATCGACCCAGTAAGGTTGAAGAAGAACTCAACAAGACCTACCAAAATGCGATAGGGTGGCAAAGGTTTAATCGGTACCGCACATCGTCAGCACGGAGTTAACCCTGGATGAAGCACATGGGTCAAAGGAAAGTACGTACTCGTGTACCCAACAGATTATAGCACTCGTACGTCTGCCCTTCTTCCCACGCAGCGACACTTTGGATCTTAGCAGGGGATAGACCGGCAGCACCGTGTTGCTTTATCCTGGAATCTTTAAATTCTAAGTTTTCTGAACTTGCAAGACATACTACTTTACTCTATCTCTGATTCTGACGCTTCCTATGCCTGCCCTCTTCGCTCGCCACACACTAGATCGAAGATACGAGAGACACTAAAAAGCGGTTCTAGTGATGCACCCCCCGGTCGTCCCCCGCAAAGAACAAGCTTTTGGCTTCCCCGCTCTGCTGTAGGACGAGGGGGGGGGGATCTGACATGTACCTTGTGTACCCAATATATTGTGTAGTGTGCAGCAAACGAGCGGATGAGTTTCCCTGCCAAGTATCGTGGTTGGTGGGTGGTCCCTAGGATGGCATATCCACCCCCCGGCAGTCTGGCTGGTGGCTGCTGTAGAAGAGTCAGCGGAGTGCCCACTCAAGTACTCCCATACCTCCGAATGAACGCCGAGAATCAGGTTGCGATTAACTGGGGAACGGAGCTACTCCACACACCCCTACTGGAGCTGTTGCGCAACAGCTGGCCGTTTTGTGAGCTATTATTTGAATAGCACGACATCATCGTTCCGGAAGCTCAAGCTAACATAGACGTATTTGCCTCTCACTCGCCATTCCTGCTACTCTAAAGATCGGCTTTGGATAATATGGCCACAAAACACGTCGCTGCTTGGGTGCACAACTTGCAGCACTCGAGCCTACCGCCTGATGCTCTCCAAGCTGCGCTACGTAGCTTCTACAACTGGGCCGGCTGCGCAATCGGGGGTAGTAATCATGAAGCTACCAGTATTGCCGTAGGTGATGCGAAAATTGGCACAAAAAAAAAAGAAATACTCGCACTAACTCATGTCTAGTTTAAAGCTCTCAAGCCCTTTTTCGGACCATCAACTGCTTCCATTCTTGGCCGTGGAGGCGCGATGAAGACCGATCCTCAACACGCCGCATTGTTGAACGGAATCGCCTCCCATGTTCATGAGTAAGTAGTCGTCATGGGAGAAAACATCATTTTCTTCAATGCACATGCCTCTCCGCGGCGACTATTTTCGGGTGGTATTACTTTGTGATAAACTGCCTCGAGCCACCTGTCGGGGCTTATGGTTTGGGCAATCATGTGGTATCGAAGTCTCTATATAGCTAATTGTGTGGGATTTCAGTTACGATGACACTCATCTTGACACCATCATCCATCCGACGGGTCCGGTGGCCAGCGCACTGTTAGCTGCGGTCGAGTGGGCTGCCGCGGAAGAGAATAAACAGACTTCCGGGCGAGACTTTCTCCTTGCGTTAACAGCCGGCATAGAGGTCGAGTGCAAGGTCGGACTCGGCGTCTGGCCTGAGCATTACGATGTTGGTTGGCACATCACATCGACAACGGGCTCGATTGGAGCTTCTGTCGCGGTGGCGAAGCTCTTTGACCTCTCAGAGGTCGAGATAGCGCATGCTATCGGCATCGCAGGCACTCAGGTTGTCGGCCTCCGCGAGATGTTCGGATCGCACACGAAATCGTTCCACCCCGGACGAGCCGCCCAGTCTGGACTGCTCGCTGCATTCTTGGCCAAAGAAGGCTACACCAGCAGCGAACAAGCGCTGGAGGCAAAGCGTGGCTGGGCCAACGTTGTCGGTGCCACTAAGACCGATGTACAAGAAAATCTGAACAAGTGGGTTGGGCTAGGCGATAGCACAGCCGGCCTGCCCGTCCTTGGTGCACAGGTTGCGGACGGGATAGGGCGGTGGGAGATCTTGCGGAACAGCTTCAAGCCGTTCCCCTGCGGTATCGTCATTCACCCCATCATAGACGCATGCGCGCAGCTGCACGAGGAGCTGAAGAAAGTGGGTATCGCTGGCAGCGCAGAGACGATCGAATCGGTCCATGCCACGGTGCATCCTCTCGTGCTGGAGCTCACAGGCAAGAAGACGCCACAGGATGGCCTGCAGGGCAAGTTTTCCGTGTACCACGGCGGTGCATGTGGCCTGATCTTTGGCAAGGCCACGCCAAGCCAGTACGAGGACAGCGTGGTCCGCGACGCAGAAGTGATTGCCGTCCGTGACCGCATCACTGCTGAGATCGGCAGCACTATAAGCGCCGACGAGGCGATAGTGGTCGTCACTCTGAAGGATGGGCGAAAATTCCAGAAGCACGTCGTACATGCTGTGGGGAGCATGGAGGTCCCCTTAGGGGAAAAGCAGTTGGAGGACAAGTTCATCGACCAATGTAGCGGAGTGCTAGGATCAGACGGGGCGAAGACGGCAAGCAGCGTATTATGGAGACTTTTAGAAACTGACGACGTTGCATCTATAACAAAATCTCTTCATTTTTAGAGATCATAGCTTCGTGTATATAGATGTAGATAAATTAGCACGCACGATTGTTGCAAACAGCACTAGCCAGAGTTGCACCATTGTATTGGGCGGCTTGGGATATTTGCGCAAGCAATAGCCTCTTTACTTGTTGAGGCCTAGAGATTGCTATGGCGCTTCTATAGTTTTATGCTACCATCCTAGGATGCAGAAAGCTCGGGGAATCATAAGAAGACTCCTGTTACTTTTCAGCTCTGCTGCCAAAAGTTGAAAATTGGGTAAAGAGGCAAGTGTCGCTAACCAGGATAGGATATGAGCAGGGGCAGTGTGGCCTTGGCTTGGGGGCGAAAACGCCCACAGAAACCACTTGGGCAGGCTCTGGCTTTTTCATCGGCATGTTCCCCGTGCCAAAGCTCGTTGCGAATGAAAAAAAAATAGAGAAGAGGAGAAACAGGTGCCTATCACGTATACAACACACATCCTATCGACTCCGAGAACGTGTAGCTCACTACTGTACAACTCTCGGCAGCGCATCTCATCCCCAGTTACTCACAACAGCTGAGGGCTCGCTAGAGGATGTGGAGTCCCTTGGGCGGTGCTAACGCTCTCAGTAATCACACCGCACGCTGGCAGCCAGAGCCGTCATCGAGAGGGACATTCAACATTCTATCAACTTGTCTACTCACTCTGTCGCTTTGTATATGGACTGCTCTCCACCTCAATATCCCAGGCCAAGGCAAAGCCAATCACCAGAAGTGGCGCAAAGCAAAGTGGCTTGCCATTGGACTGCTTGCCCCAGAGGTCGTAGGTATTGCCCCTTCACCAACAAGAAAATATGCCATCTGAACCTGCCTTTTTTAGGTCGCTTTCGCTGCCTTTAAGCAATGGCGTGACTCGAAGAAGCTTACTCGGGATGTGAGAGCGGCTCTAGGCGATCTTCTCCCTGAGGAGGTTCACAAGGAGAGTGCTTTTGAAAGGGTCGTTCGATTTCTACAACTTGGAAAGGGTTCAGGGGAAAAGCCGGTAGGTGAAAATCACATAGACAGAACTCATCAGAGGGTTACTTGGCTAAGGATTTCGAATGGAAAGCACGACGAACCTGTTCCTAGGGTGCGCACTGGCCTAGATAACCGAAAGCGTCGCTCGTTCGCCTGGACTGAGACCCATAGTTTCTACGCAGTGATGGGCGGCTTTGTATTGGATAACTCTGGACAACCCGATTTCGTTCCCTTTCCTGAGGGTAGAAGTAGGCTCACCTTGTTGGGTCCTGGCATCCTGGCTATCGCAAAGTACCAGCCTGACATCTTGCCTGATATCTCACGAGAAAGTATCACAGACAAAAGCAAGGCCAACCAGCTAGCCAAGGCCCTTGTGTGCATCCAGGCGACCTGGTTCTGTTTTCAGGTAATAACCCGCATGGCTTTTGGTTTGGCTATTACGTTGCTTGAGCTAAATACTTTTGCTCATGCTATATGTGCACTGATCATCTACGGAGTCTGGTGGCATAAACCTCTAGATGTGGATGAGCCTACCATGATGACGACAACCAACTTTGAATCTAGCACGATATACGCAGCCATGCAGATGCAACAGAACATCGAGGGAGACTTTACTTGCTGGTTTCGGGACCCACAGACTTCTGCGAAAACTGAGCTATTTGGTTTAGATGGAAAACCTCTGAAACTTTGGGCTTATGTTTCGTCAACTTATGCCAACCGGCCTAATCGTCCATCTTTGGAGCGGAAACTATCGTTGCTCAAAGCACAGTTACCCGAGAGCTCAGAAAATAAGGAGATTCGAGGCGACATCAACGATCAGCAACCATCTCAGCCCCTCCCAGATCCAATCGATATCGAGGTCGTGTTGCGAGAACACAATGGAGAACACTACCTGAATAGATGGGGCATGGTTATCTTCTATCTAACCAGCTCGCAAGACGTGACCAAAATCAAAGTACCTAACGCGCCTCTATATATTACTCTAAATTCTCGGTTTCTTCAGCTATATCGGCTAGCTGAGACACAACAAAGCTTCTTGGAAGAACAGAGCTCCCTCTTAAATAAATGCCTAGGCACGCGAGCTGAAAACTGGCCTCTCGAATCGGACGACTTCATGGAACTACGCTACTTCTCCGTGTTCGTTGCAGCAGGTATCGGTTATGGTGCTTGGCATCTGACTGCCTGGTCCGGCCCCTTTCGCAGTCAGGTCGAAGAGTGGCTGTGGAGGGCATCAGGACTGGGTGCCGGAGTGCTGGGGATACTTATGGAGGCTATTTTGATGATTTTGACATGGCGTATCGACAACGAAACCAGGGACACGAAATTCCGCCATACCCTGCGGCGCTATGTGGCAAATACGTATGTGTTGGTGACACTTTTCATAGCGTTGGGATTGTCGTTGACCCTCTGCCGATGTTATCTGGTGGTGGAGGGTTTCGTGAGTTTGCCATATGTACCTGACAGCGCATTCATGCTACCGAATTGGTCTCCCTACTTTCCCCATATCGGATAATATCGCAATTCAGTAGATTTATAGCCATATGTATCCTTATGGAAGTTGTGTGTGGTGGACTTTATTGCGACTGGGCATTGTGGTTGCGAAGGATTTAGTTTCGGATCATATGCAGTGAGGTTTTACAGTGTAATCTCTCCAACATTACATCATCCTGTTTGTGTGCAAAAACCTATTGATGTTAACAACAGCAGTGAGGTAGGCCGTTCATAATAATCTTCTATTTGAGATTTCTGACTTTTCCAATGTGATTGCTAAAAATCCGAGCCAATGACGTCAGCGCCTCTCAACCATCCCATCTTTGGAGGCAGCCAGGGTTTCATTTTGTGAGCAGGTTCCCTCCCTCCAATAAATAGAACCCGCCTGCACTGTCACCTCGAGTCTTGTGCAAATCGTCTCTTCTCCCTCTTTCTTTTGCAAGATACACTGCCCCAAACGACCAACCTCAATTCCTCCCCACAAAATGAGCGACACCACCGCCTCAGACGCCGCGGCTTCCCGGGAAGTCGGCCAAACCCAAGCCACGAATGACCAGAAGGCGAATGTTCACGACAAGAGCACAGAGGCAACTTCAGAGGGGCCTGCGAATCCTGAGCAGCCGGGAGATCCGTCCGCCGCCACCGCGCCGAAGCAATTGCGCTCACATTTCAAAGGGATGCCAAGAAACTGGGAAATCAATCGTAGTAAGTCTCCCTCCGCGATATGTTGATGCAGTTATTGCGCTTTCCTATGAAGCCTTCGGCCAACACAAGGCGCTAATCAACAATTGTGTGCAGAGAAAAATGAAGAATTTTGAACCTAGTTAGACCGGGCAAAAAGCTATCGGAGCTTTTTCTTTGAGATTCCACCGACGAAAGAGAGAATGCCACGATCGCAATCGTGCTGTAAACAATACAATATGCACATTTTCAACCGGGCTATTGGATATAAACACAAAATGATGAGACGTCTGTATACTAGCTTCCCTGCTAGGACGTAAAATAATATATTTCTTCCAAACCGTCTTGCAAATCTGGCAATGGCTTGGTGTATTGCATCTCTACCCCTTGTGATATGAGTTCCACCCCCAGAGATTCTGGCTCTAGTATACGTGCTCGCTGATGACACGACAGCGGTGATAACGGCTGTGCCTTCCACGATCGATCTCCATGGTGATGGTGGAGGTGTATTGTGATCAGCGATTTGTATGGCTACATAGACGTGTTCTTAACGCCAGCAATTAACCAGTTCATAGCTAGCTCTTTGGTGCAGACTAATTATGTGGCGGCTTGAGAATGAGATCTACGTAAATGCAAGATTTGATTCCATCTTTAATGACCAAGGCTCATGGGGATTGCCAATCTGGATGTGAGCAAGACCGTTAGCGTTGAAGCCTGCATTATAACATTTGAGCTGGTCGGAAGGAACTCCTGATAATAGTGAACGAGCCATACTCATAATGGCAACTGCCTGAGGGGCGAACAGTGCACTAGAATGATCGCAAGCTTCTGGAGGAGACTTTAGTTCTACGAGGACACGGAATCGGAATCTGCAGTGCGGACGCTGTATGCATGGACGGCACACCAGTAAGGGATACGACCAATGGCATGACTCAGATTATAGGGGAGGTGCCTCACAAGCTGCCCGGCCAGTTCCCCTCGCCCGGCGACGGGCCCGCACCAACGTGCAGGCTTGATTCAGGTTGGTGGCTGAGTCGACGGATCTTAGAAGAACATCAACCTCCACGCGAATTCCGCATTATCAGGAAACGATCGATGGGAAATCCCCATGCTACCCCGCCATTCTTTGCCCCAGTGTGGACCTGGGGTGGACCTGGGGTCAGGAGGTTTGTACCAGGCGAGTCAGGAAGATGCATCCGGCCTGTCAGTTAGCGGCACTATTCTAGCAACGGTTGCGTCTACTCCAACTTAATCCCCTTGTTCTTCTGCGGGGGAGCCGGAGGTATAATCACATTAGGACATACCGTAGCAGGCGAGAGCGGACGAATAGAGTGCAAGGGCTCGTAAACGATAAGGGAGGCAAGACGCATTGGCAATAGATTAGTAAGTGCTCTGCATATTATTTACTCGACCCCCAGCTTAATGTAGATAACAAACTGCGGCTCACTGGAGACGGAGGGACACGAGAGAAAATAGAACTGGCTATACGGTACCGCTGGATTTCAGGGCTAAGCTAGCTTGTAGGAGGAGTGGGTAAAGAGGAGATGGTCTCGGCATTTCACCTTGGCAGTGTGCCAATAGACCAGTCGATCGCCACAAAAGTAAAGAGCACATGATACGCTGGCGACCCTTCTGCGAAGTATTGACGCCGTGACGCCACGTGCATGCACCGCGCCGTCCAGTGTGGGGTAAGGAACCCTCTCAATGCTTAACGAAGACCTAAGGGGTAGTTGCCTCGGGTGGTCCGTTGGGGAATATAAGAAGGAAGGGACGGCAGCGACTGGAAGCTCTTGTCCAGTTCATGTCAATTGTGTTTCAACGCATCTCTTGATCCCCATTCTTTGCTCCCGTCACATAAACTTACAATCACGATGGGTCTATACAACAAACTTGCTGATGATATCACGGAGGTGGACGTAATTGTTGCTGGAGGTACGAGAGTATACCACCGCATTGCCGCGTTGGCAATTGCCCTGCGCAGTCGCTAACTTTTCCTCTAGGTGGCACGGCCGGATGTATCGTAGCATCACGTCTTGCCGAGGCCGACCCCAATCTGTCCATCCTGGTCATTGAGGGTGGCCCAGACAATTACAATGACCCGTCTGTCGTCAATCCCGCATTCTTCTTGCAACACTTGTTGCCTACAAGCAAGACCGCCCTCTTCTACAAAGCCAACAAAGCAGAGCAGCTTGCAGGTAGAGAAGCCATCGTTCCATCAGGCGGAATGCTCGGTGGAGGATCTTCCATCAACTTCATGATGTACACCCGAGCCCAGCGATCTGATTTTGATTCGTGGCGAACACCTGGCTGGTCTGCGGATGAAATGATCCCATATTTAAACAAGGTAAGCACACGTAATCTCAAAGGTTCTTCGGAGATCTGCAGGATTCTGACTAATATCTATCTTTTTGCTTGCAGCTCGAAACGTATCATGGACCCGGTTCAAAGGAGCTACACGGACATGACGGACCCATCCATATCTCTGATAGTACCTTCCGTTCCACGAGATCTGAGAGCGACTTCATAGACGCTGCCACGAAGGTGGGATGGCCAGAAATCGAGGACTTGCAAGATTTGGACTCCAACAACGGCGTGCAGCGCTGGCTGCGCTACGTCTCTCCTGACGGCAAACGCCAGGATACGGCACACCGATACCTCCACCCTAAGTTGCAGGATGGACAGCACCCCAACCTACACGTCGTTGTAGAGTCTCAAGTGCACAGAGTCCTCTTTGACGGAAAGAAGGCCGTCGGCGTCGAATACAGACCCAACCCCGGCTTTCAGGCTAGCGTCAATCTCACGCAGAGCCCCATCCGGTCTGTCAAGGCGAGAAAGATGGTCATCGTGAGCTGTGGAGCTTGTGGGACGCCCCCTGTGCTCGAGCGATCCGGCATTGGCAACCCGGAGATCCTAAAGCGCGCCAACGTGCCAGTGGTGGAAGACCTGCCCGGCGTTGGCGACGGCTATGAGGACCACAACTTGATACTGTATCCCTACAGGACTAGCCTCGAACCCCATGAAACCATTGATGCCATCCTGAGTGGACGTAGCAACCCAGAGACGCTAGTGGCAAATAACGACAAGATCCTAGGCTGGAACGCAATTGATATTTCTTCCAAGCTACGACCAACGGAAGAGGAAGTCACTGCCTTGGGTCCAGAATTCCGCAATGCTTGGGACCGAGACTTCAAGGAGGCTCCAAATCGTCCCTTGATGCTGATGGGACTTGTTTCATGGTAAGCTCTTTCCTTGACATGACATTGAATCTCAGCTACCTACAATACTGACTCGATATCAGCTTCCTGGGTGACCCAGCTTCTGTCCCCACCGGGCAGTACCTCAGCGTTGGCAACTACACGGCATACCCGTACTCTCGGGGGCATATGCACATCACCGGTGCCGGGCTTGACGATCCGCTCGACTTCGACGTCGGTTTCCTGACGGACGAGCACGATCTGGACCTCAAGAAGCAGATCTGGGCCTACAAGAAGTCGCGCGAGATCATGCGCCGCATGGATACGTACCGGGGCGAGTTGGCACTAGGTCACCCGCGCTTCCCGGCAGGCTCCAAGGCCGCCTGCGTTGAGACCGAGTCATCGCTTGGAAGCACCGTCCAGGACATCGAGTACACGGCCGAGGACGACGCGGCGATAGAGCAGTGGGTGCGCGAGAATGTCAACACCACGTGGCACTCGATCGGCACCTGTAAGATGGCCCCGCGCGAGTGCAAGGGCGTGGTGGACGAGAACCTCAGCGTTTACGGCGTCGAGGGGCTTAAGCTCGCCGACCTCAGTATCCCGCCACAGAATGTGGCCGCCAACACCAACAACACTGCGCTCGCGGTGGGAGAACGTGCCGCGGCTATTTTCATCAAGGAGCTTGGCCTGGCTGCGTAGGAGTTTTTGTTTGCATTTTTTCACCATGAGTGTGGTATACCCGGTGGCTAGCTAGTTTGAACGACGCACGAGTATGTAGTCATGACAGGCAACCAAATTAAAGGATTGTTTAACCAATAATTGTTTAGCCGTAGTGACAACCCCAATACTTCGATGATCAATTTCCCTTTATATCAATATTATAGGCACCTTGAAGTACATAATCTTGCTGCAACTGAGAACTCCCCCACCAAATCGGCCTTCGATAATGCTAGATAGTACCGAACTTGGATACTGATCTAAGTGAAGTTAACCAAACTCAGCGACCCATATCTATCAAGTGATAATTATTCCATGTTCCCTGCCTGCTTATAAAATAATTACAGTGTAAGCTTTGAACGCTGGGCTTCCAGTTCCTAAGGTCCATCGTTATTTTTCTAGACCACGTTGAGATCCTATGTTCCCTGAAAGAACGGAGATGTGGTTTTAGTGATGGACTATATCCACGGTCCAAACCTAGATGAACTTTGGCCTACTGTCGATACCACATCACGAGAACATATCATGGAACAAGTTGCTAAGATCATTACAAAAATGCAATCTATCCCTGTTGATGGATTACCGCCCGATCCTATAAAAGAAACAAACATGGAGCCTTGGAGAGGGCCTTGGTTTTCTGATTATGGCGCAGGCCCGTTTTCTACTATGGAAGATATGACTGACTGGTATAATCATAAAACTGATGTTTGTATCTATTTTAGACAGACTATGCCTGATCTGCCTCGATTTAAATTTGAACGGCTTGTTCTTTCACACTAGGACCTCGCCCCGTGGAATATCATTCTTGAAAAACACACAAATCGTCTAGTGTTGGTTGATTGGGGTCATGCCGGAATTTATCCTATTGGTTTTGGTCAAGGTTGTTTGACTTCGCAAACGGCAGGAAATTGGGATAAAGAATTTGGCGAAGGTGTCCTGGAGATGTTATCAGTCCGTCGTGAAAAAGAGGTTCGCCAGCTGAGATCTATCGGGTACGGTCTCACTACGGCTGCTCTTCTGTAAACGTTAGTAAGGCCTTCGTTAGTTTTCAAAATTAAACCGGCCCAATCATTTTTGGTCATCTTGTTATTTTTTTCCTTTTTCCATTAATTTTTTTTTCAAAATTTTAATTTTAAATTTTTGGAGATCAAATCCTGATAAGTACCCATTAAGAACCTTCAATAATACTACTTTCAAATATTATTGTACCTACTCATTATCGAGCGTGTCGCCATCGGAATCTCGTCGTCAAACCGAAAACAAGACTCGGCCGCTCGTCCGCCTCAAAAACGAAACGCACTAAGAGTCCCAGCCATCGAGGATCTTCTTCAGCACGACGGAGTTGGTCAGCTTGAACGCTACAAGGAAGTGCCCTTTGGATATCCCGAATGGCTCTCCAGTGACGTTAGGAATCCACCTGTCTATCAAAAGATGTGGTTTCACAGACCGCTTGTGGAGTTTATCCCTGAGAAATCTCCGGTAGGCGTCCACACCGGGTTGGAGGAACGACGAGTGGAAGGGGATGTCGATTCCAGTGAGTGGTGTCGATACAGCAGTTCTTGGTACTTTGATAGCGTGAAGGTCCAGCGCGGCAGAGGCTGATATCATCTGCGACACGAATAAAGTTGAACCCTGACACGGTTGCTGTAGTGTTGCTGTACCGCTGTGCCGTTGTAGATACATGGCTTCCAGGACATGCGAAAGACAGTGAAGCGCGCGTAACGAGCCAGCACAGACGTACTGAAGATCTCGGACGTTGAAGTTGACAATTTCCAGCAGCCAACCGGACTCCTTAGAGATTGCGGCGACCAGCAGCTTCAGATCGTGAACCCCGAAATCTCTGCCAATTTTGGATTGATTAACAGCGCACATAGAGTATTCCTCAGGCCGCCTCCCCTGGTCACTGTGGCCGCTTTCGCTATCGCTATCATCTTTGGAGCCAACGGTGAGGCGCATCGCCAAACCGCGAAAAAATACTATAGCCATGAGCTCTTCCACGGACATCAGCTGTCCCATGGTGGCCAAAGCAGAGTATTCGCCTAAGGAGTGGCCAGCGAAAGAGCTTCCTTCTTGAATGAGTCCTTTTACCTTCATGTCCTCATATAATGCCATGCTCAAAAGCGTAATTGCTGGTTGCGTGAAACAGGTTGAATTTATAAGTCCAGATGAGCTGTGGAAAGTGTAGAGAGACGTCGTCCTATCAATATCTTTGAAAACCTTGCGTTTAGATTCTGTACCATCTTCTTCTCGAGCGCTCAGCTCTAAAGCCATGTAATTTTCCCTGATCTGCCTCCCTCGGGGTCCTCGAAAGAAAATAGTTAATTCTTTTGGGTTGTGTCTCACGATATCGGTGATTTTAAACCCTGGGTTGTACTGTGGTCAATGGCTGAAACTAATGTGTGTCACGGGAAGGGTTTATACAAACCATAAATATCAAGAAAATATGCATCTGCACGATCCCAGACCTGAGCTGCCACCGGGCTTTGCGTATAGAGATCCATACCCATGTTTACACGTTGTGAGCCTTGTCCAGTAAAGACGTACGCAGATAATTCCTGCGCCACCATCGCCTCGCCGAGCAGGACACGCTCACCGGTATGGTTGTTCTTTGCCTCCACTTTAAGCACTTTCTTTCCTTGAGCCATCGCGATGTGTTCCACGTGGATGATCAGCTCAGCGCGAGGCAGCACAGTTCCTACGAACGATACCTGATAGGAATGCATCGCGCGTGGTGAAGCGCCGCCGCACAAGTTGCCAACTACGTCTCTAACAACCGAACTCACGTACATGCCGTGGGTTACTCTACCTGGAAGTTGGGCAAGCCGAGCAAACGCGGCTTCGACGTGAATAGGATTGAAGTCTCCTGAGACGGCCGCGTATACCTCATTGGACTCTGGCATCGACACGACGGCGCCACTGCCACTTAAGCATATCGAGTGCTCAAGGTTGACTTTCTGGTTGACAAGATTCCCGTGCCTCCTCAAGTAGCTAAGAACAGGATTCCCCGTCGTTTGGCCAGCAGATTTGAAACTGATGGTGAGAACAGGCCGAGATTCCGCACCGTCCTGTCTCAACAGAGCGGCCCCGGTGACTTGAATGTGTAAGAGCTTATCGCTGTTATTTCCACCCCGAGCCGTCGTACTGACTCTGAATTCGAGTTCCTTGCCGAGAAGTTCGGTGCTTTCAGTGCCGTGCAGTCGAATCCATTTCCTGGATACTAAAACAGCAAGATCTCCCGGGTTTGACAACGCCAAAACCATTGGGGCTTCCTGGGTGCGCTGAAAGGTATTTTCATAATCGGTATAGGAGCCTCGGAAGAGGAAGCGGGTAACAATCTCGACGGCTGGGACTCCACTCTTCTGGACAGTACATGTAACTTCAACCATCTTTCCAGAAGGCTGATTGATTATGGCCGTAACATGAGAAACGCTATCAACCTCATCACCTGCTTGGAGCCTGTCACCCACAACACGAAACGAGTTGAAGAGATGAACCAGTTTCAAATAGTCCACATCGAGAAAGTCGAGGAAAAGGGGTTTAACTAGGGACTCCCAACCGATTATGAAGGCAAGGTCTAGCGGGGCTTCTGGCCCTTCTGATGACGACTGGATGTTGAATGGCCTTGCAGAAAGATTTATGGTACTGCATACGCGCTGGATGAGCTCGGCAGAGAGAGTCCTTCTTGGGCTGTGGAAAGTAGCATCGAGAAGTCCGTCCAGGGTCATATTGATATCAAAGTCAAGGGGCACATCACCGAGCCAAATGTTTTTGTAGAATTGTTTAATGTTGTGATTTTGGTCCATTGCCGGCTCAATCACTACTGTCGGCAGTCCCGAATATTGTTGATAGGTGAAGTCCAACTGTAGTGCATTTGAGGTATTGGAAGAAGACGGTCCATGACATCTGAATATAGTTGCCGAGAAAGCATTCTCCTTCCCAATGTTACGACTGAGTTGTAGGAAATGTCCTGAAGATGCGTTATCCCGGGCTAAGAGCACAAGCTGCCCATCTCCAAGACGCTTAACGCGAACTTCCAGGCCTGGGAAAGGTGCTAGAAGCCGTCTGAGTGGATTTGTCTCAATTCTACCCCTCGTCTGCACGATTAGATCGCAACCTAAAATCCGGCTCAGCCAAGATGTGCTATCATCATCAGACAGCACACGAAACCATTCATGGACGCTTGGAAGCCGGCCACAGGAACCCAACGAGATCCCATAAACTCGATCGCTCGTGTCTTGGGCAGTCGCGATCCCGTCACTGTCAGGGGTGACACAATCGCGACCTAGCTGCGTTGCATTGTGGTAGAGGCTTCCGGTGATGGCTGGGACGATGTTGTTGGGGTAGTACGGTATATCCTGTTCTAGTGCCCGGATCAAGCCATCATTAATATTACTGAGGATGGTTACGATGGGCTCGTTGATGACTGTCGAGTATCGCGCTGCAACTGGACCGTGGAGTATGCATACCCTTCCAACATCTTGTCCGGGCACAGCCTCGATATCCTCCGACTGCCACAGGGAGTCCTTCTTGAAATAAGCCTCGAAGTGTTCGTCGAGGATCGGAATAAACGGAACTGGCTTTCTCCCAGGCTCTCGACAGAGATCCAGGAAGTGATCGATATCCCGAATTGACATGAGCTTCTCGCAGACACCTGGATACTGGCACAGAACAGCCTCGACTCGGAGATGCGGGTTTTCGTCATCTACGGATAGGATCTGGCTACTACCCGCCTGCTGGCCGCTAGAAAGATCGTATATGTATCGCAGCCAGTCGTTTACCAACGCGCAGTACGAGGGCTCCACCCAGCTGGCATTACTCGTGACGTAGAGCAGATGAACGAGTCTGCGGGCGACATCGCGGAGGGTCATTTGATGCAGGTCGGCGGGTTGGCCGTCCTTTTCACCAAACCAAACCTTCTGAAAGTCGGCATTCAAGCGTCTAATGATATAGTCGCGGCGCTTTATGAGCTCAGGAAGACGCTGCTCACTGGGCAAGCTGAAGACTGTACGATCCATCTCGGCCCAGAACTTGACACCGCGCGTAGCAAGTTTGTGAATCGGCTGGCCCATCTCGGACACCACGCTGATAACCCCACCGCCACCGTCGTCATCCTGGGGCAGGTAGCTGTCCTCCCATTTCTCCGGCGCTACGCCGCGGGCCTCTACAATGACTTCCTTTGCAGCCATGCTTGTGTGCGCCTCTGCGGCGACCATCATGCGGCTCCCGAACAGCACGCCGTCAAACGGCATAGCCGCAAACCCCAGAGGCACCGACCACGCGCCTGTGAGGTACGGACAAGCGTCCTCCCAGCCGCCGAATCCACTGCCGGCGACCAGAACAAGATTGCTCTGCTGCCGGATGCGCGCATAGGTGCTGAGGATGGGCTGATGGAAATCCTCGCACGAGTGATGTCCGCCTCCTCTGCCGCCAGTCCACTGCAGGACGATGGGGAAGTCCTCGTGCGCCGCTGCTATCTCGACAACCTGCATGATGCCCTGGGCGGATCCAGGTTTGAACGACATATATTTCAGCCCCAGAGTTTCGATGTACTCGCTAGCCACGGACAGGGAGGGAATCCCAGCACCGATGGTGAGACCGTCGATGTTGGTGCCTTCTGCTCGCAGTTGACGAATGAGGGCTATCTGCCAGGCTAGAGTCTGAGGACTAGCGTAGATAACATTGAGTGCAATTCCGCGGCCGCGAGGTGCCATCTGCTGGATCTTGAGCACCGCGCTTCGCAGCGCGTCGGCCGTGTAGTAACCACCACAGGCGAGCTCAATATGATACCCTGCTGACATGGTTGCCGCGACAATGTCCCAGTGCGCAGTGGTCGGCGTCATCCCGGCCACCATGATTGGGGGTAGTGACAATAGGCGGCTGAGCTTTGTGTCAATGATGTAGCTTCTACTATTAACATCACCTGAAGGCGGTGTCGATGTTGCCGCTCTTGTTATTGTCCGCAGGGTTGGGCCGTGGGCCTCGAGCCAGCTCTTGTTGAACCTCGGCGCATTTACCTGACGATCGAACAACTCCGCCGAGTAGCCGATATCCTCTGAGTTTCTCCCATCCAGAACGCCTGCAAGGATCACCCGGACCCCAGAGCCTTGTTTGTTTCTCGATATAGCTGCACCGATGCCTGTCTGCCCTCCAGGTCCGAAGTCGAGGACATGCGTGGCCCCCTGGAACAATGTTGCTTTGGTCCAATTGACCTGTCCCGTCGTTATCATATCTACAATCGAAGGCAGCAAATCTCCCCCAGTCGTGGAGACGCAGATATCATGTCCAGTTTCCGTACCAAATACTGGGATACCGAGGTCATGGCCATATAGTCGTAGTTGCAGCCGCTCAAGGTCGAGTTTGACCTTTTCTGCTGCATCCCCCAGATATCGGCTGTGAAATGGTGCGCTGACAGGCAAGAAGCGAGTATAGAAGACTTTTTTTCTCTGAGAGAATGGGACTCGAGTCTGGTCCAGGTCGGGAGAAGCTTTGATGCCCTCGAGGTGCAGGTTCAAGCCGGACAGGGTTTTTGGTGGTCCTACCAACACAAAGTTCCGCGGTCCATTTCTAAGAGCAATGAATATCCGGTATCTTTTCTCAACGTGCGTATTCACAATATCAAGATGATGCTGAATTTCGGGCTCCTCCAGATTTCGCACGTTTAGCATTGGAGAGAAATTTGTACTCCTTTCATCAGAGGAAACGGAGTCTTGTGTCAGATTTTGTCCCAAAGACGGTGGGACAGACCAGTTTTGCTGAACGCGTAACCCAATCCAAAACAGAACCGTCACGGCCCATTTCGAATTCTCATAAAAGGAGGGCCATGATGAGGACATTGCCACGGCGGCTGCTGCTACTAAGCCTTGTGAATGGCCGGTTACACCTTTTAAATAACCTCTAAACTGCCCAGGGGTAACGCCGAGTATGTGGCATGCACAGGCATATTGAGCAAGCTGGGCGAGTCCAATAACAGGGGCACTGATGGGAGCCCAGAACTGACATTCAACTATTGGCAGGTGCTCATTGCCTTGCAGCCATTTGCTGATGTTTATGCCCTCTGGCAAAATGCTACGGACTTCGAGAGTTTGAGAGACGAGCTGCAAATGTTTCGAAATTAATTCAATAAAAGTAACTAGGAAGTCTGGGTATGTCGAGTATAGTGATTGTAGAGTGTTGAAATGATCTGTTCCTCCCTGGCCTCCGAAGACTGCGTATAGCTGTGCGGAACCATTTCGTGCAGCTTCGAGCAGTACAGAAGATGATTGTATGATCCCATTGTCATCTGCAGCCGTTTTTGCAGAATAGTACCACTTGATCATCTGCTGTTTAGATTCTTCGCTGAGTGGAGATCTGGAGAGTAGGACGTGAATGTCATTATCATTCAGAAATTCAACGTCAAAATATTGGATGCTCGTCCTTAGTAATTCGATATTCTGTCCGCTTTCTTTACCAGAGAGAAATCCAAGCCAACTGGCAAACAAGAATGCCGGCGTATGAGATGCACAGTCGTCTTTGATTGTAGCTGCGAGTGTCTCGAATGATGCGATGAAGCGCTCTTTGAGCCCCAATGCAGAGATGAAGATGTCGCGATGCACTGGGAACTCGCACACGGTAGACTTGAATGCCAACGTCAAGAAGATAGGATTGAGGAGCTCCGTTTCAGTGGCAGATAAGGTGGTTGAAGTGTTCAACACGGAGAAGGGCGGCGAGTCCTTCTCCACAAGCCCCGATAAGCTCTCGTCCACCCCATTGCAGCAATTTAATAATGAAGTAGTTGGTCTGGGCATGCACCCGTCATCAAACCCGGAGGTGAATTCAGAACAACTCATCGCGAACCGTAATTGAGTAAACAATAGCTATGGGGCTGTTGATGGGTGAAGCTTTTGACAATACCCTCTTGTCGAGGACAGAGTCTAATGAAGTTTGTTGGTGGCCATGAACTAACACCACTGTAATTCCCACTCCGCCGTGGTGGTGAAAAGCAGCACAAGCATAATGGCGTCCTAACTAATACCAAGGCCAAGACCGGCGGCATAGCGTGATTGAATTTGTCAGAACGACCAGCAAGGGGGTGGCGAAGAGATAGCAAGGGAACGGACAAAGGGTGATTGATTGCAGGGATTCCTGGCCGCCATTACCCGACCTTGCATTCTGATCGGTTATACTACATGCAGGCGTAAGATACCCCATAAATGGGACTGCCAAGTATTTTTTAATTCACTGCAGGTATCCTTCGTGTCGCCATGGGCCGGATGCTAAAGATACAGTAAACAAGTAGCCTTACCCAAAACGGAAAGTTGGGGAAGCCTTCGTTACAGCTGAATATCAGTAGTGGCTACGACCCTGTCAGGCCAACTTGAAACCTCCGGCTGGCTGACTACTTCCAGTCCGCAGTACAATCTCTGGACTTGCAGCTAAACAGCAAACAGCATACAGCCTTTCGATAATTGCTGGGGGGATTAAGTATCGGCCTGAAGTTACCTCGATTCCTCAGCGGCGGAGGAAGTCAAACATCACGTAAAATGGCGATTGGAAATGAGAATGAACGCGAGTTAGATCTCGCCTATGAGCTTCTAATTGAACTATTTAGGTAAGGCAACATACTTTGGAATCATTTGAGGCTTGAGTTGATGAGTTTGGATTTCGGATCTGATTAGCCATCAGTTTGCCTTTCCTGTTCAATGGTAAGTGGAGTTCGGTCGGGTGTCTCAGTAAAAGTATATCTGACGAAATTAGGATCGATACTCAGGATCAACTTCTCAAGGTCCAAGGAGTGGAGAGGATCATCGAGATTGGGCCATCTAGCACTCTGAAAAACATGACACAACGAACCCTTGACCACACATACAAGGACTATGATAAAGCACGGTCTCTCCAGAGGAAAGTTTTAAGCTGCGACGCCGACGCCGATGAGTTGTACTACAAAAAGCCGCCTGAGATCGTAGAACCCGAACGCGAGCCTGAGGTGGCGAGCATCCCTGATGTAGATAGAATTCGCGGCTCCATGGGCTTGGAGCAGCTATTGCCTAGTGAAGCAGCCGCAGACCTTGACCAAGGGCAAGGAAGAATACGGACCAATGGCGATATACCAACCATTGCGGACATTCCGGTGCCCGCTGGCCATATCTTGAGGATAATAGTTGCAAAAAAGCTGAACAGATTAACCAAAGATGTATCCTTTTCGCGTTCCATCTGCTCTCTTTCGGGTGGTAGGTATCCATCTCTAAGTTCAGCACTTTCGAGATGGACCATGCACATGCTCATGTTATTCTAGGCCGATCTGTACTTCAGAATGAAATTATAGGGGACCTTATGAGCGAGTTTGGATCTCTGCCCGATAGGCCCGAAGAACTTCAGCTAGAACATCTTTCCCAGGAGCTCCAGCAAAGCTTTAACGGCAAACTAGGAAAGCAAAGTAGCTCGCTGATCAACAAAATGGTTGCTTCCAAGCTACCGGCTGGCTTTGGACTGGCAGCTCTCAGACAGCATATGAAGGACCGATGGGGGTTTCCTGAAGGGCACCAGAATTGTGTTCTTCTGTCGGTCTCTGTGGACGCTCCGGAGTCACGCTTTCCTGATAAAACCCAGGCAGTCTCGCTAATCGATGAGATCGTCCTCGGGCACGTACGGGACATGGGCATTCAGAGCTTGACGTACCCGAGTAGCCAGAACACCATGCCTTCTCCACAGGTACTCACAATGGACCCGAAGACAGCCCAGAGGGTCGAGAATGGACAAAGGGTTCTCTCGCAGCGGCTGGTGGAGGTTTACAAAGAATTCTCAGGGGATGATCTCCACAGACTTGAACAAGAACAGCATGCCCAGCTCAAGAGCTCTGTGGATCGTCTACAACAAGAGCTTGATAAGTGGACCAAGGAGCATGGCGACGCCTACGCTTCCGGCGTGGCGCCCATGATGAGTCCCGATAAGGCTCGTGTTTACGACTCGTGGTGGAACTGGACAGTCCTGGATCTTGTCACGACTTATCACGATATAGTAACTGGTCGCCTGGCTGCTGCCGGTGATACAGAGGAAGAGTTAGACCGACGCGTGGCTAGCATTTCGAACCGATCAAGCCCAGCGATCGCAAATGATCTTTCCTATCTAGAAGAGCGAGCCAAGAATATGGGAAATTCCCAAACAGCTGCTCATGCATTCCTGACCCGCCTATCATCTGCGTGCAAGGTTGCATGGACTCGAGATCCTGTATTTCGTACTGAAATACAATCTATGGCGCCCCGAACCGTGATCGATACGGACGGGAATGTTAACACGTCCCTGGTCCCTCGACAAGGAGTACAAAGTCTGCAGGACTACGTTTTCGAAATGCAACGGTCTGGAGGTACCACCACTCCTCCAGACAACGACAATGATTACCTACCGACGATACACTTGAAAATTATGACTAAGAAGGGCTGGAAATTCGACAATGACCTGACAAACCTTTTCCTTCAAGAGATGGGTTTTGCATGCTCACATGGCCGTTCGTTTGCACATCAGAATATTCTCGTGACCGGAGCTGGGTCCGGGTCGATTGGATCCGAGGTACTGAAGGGACTTTTGCGAGGTGGTGCCCAGGTGGTGGCAACGACCAGCGGCTTTTCTAGCGAAACGGCAGCCTTCTTCCGAGATATATATGCTGGTCACGGTAGCCGGGGCTCGAAGTTGATTTTGATACCTTTCAACCAGGGAAGTCAGCAGGATATCGAGTCTCTTGTGCGATGGATCTACGACCCGAAGGATGGCTTGGGCTGGGACCTGGATGCCGTCTTGCCGTTTGCTGCTATCACTGAGCAAGGACGGGACATTGACGGCTTGGGATCCACCAGCGAGTTGGCCCACCGCGTCATGCTCACCAACACCATACGGCTGCTCGGGGCCATCAAAAGACAGAAGATCAATGCGGGTCAGCCCTGCCGCCCGGCGCAGGTCATTCTGCCGCTCTCTCCCAACCACGGCCTCTTCGGCGGCGACGGGCTCTACTCCGAGTCCAAGATGGGGCTGGAGAGCCTGTTCAGGAAGTCGGAATCAGAAGGCTGGGCAGACTATCTCACGATATGCGGCGCCGTCATTGGCTGGACGCGGTCTACAGGGCTCATGAGCACGAATGACATCGTTGCTGAAGGGATTGAATGCTTGGGCGTGCGCACCTTTTCGCAGGACGAGATGGCATTCAACTTGCTGTGTCTGATGACTCCATACATGGCTGAGCTATGCCAGACTCATCTCGTCTCTGCTGATCTGGGTGGCAATTTCCACAAGGTCGGTGATTTTAAAGCCGAAGTCACGCGGATCCGGAAAGAAATCACAGATAAAGGCCGCGTGGCCAAGCTTATCAAGAGAGAGGATAATATCGAGGCCGGTATTGGCCCCGAGGGTATTCTTGGTCCAGAATCCTTTACTGAGAAATCAAATACGTTAGAGTCTAGTGCCGCCGTTGCCATGAGCCTAGATATTCCCGACCTTGGTGACTTCCAGTGCGAGGTCCAAGGCACAAGTGAGGACTTACACGGTCTGGTAGATCTAGAACGGGTTGTGGTGGTGACTGGCTTTGCCGAGTTGGGACCGTTTGGCAACTCTCGGACACGATGGCAGGTGGAATCAAGGGGTAAGTTGAGTTCCCAGGGCTGTATCGAGCTGGCCTGGGTGATGGGACTTATCACCTACCACCGCGGCTTTCTCAAGGGAACCAAAACCCGGTATTGCGGGTGGGTTGATACGAAAACAGGGCAGCCGGTGCGGGACATGGACGTGCGAGAGCTTTATGAGAAGCACATATTGCAACACACGGGCATCCGGCTCGTGGAACCGACCCTATGGGCGGGCTACGATCCACATAGGCACCCGTTGCTCCAAGAGGTGGTGCTCGAGGCAGATCTCTCCGAGTTCGAGACTTCATATGAGACGGCTCTCGACTTCAAGAGGAAACACGGAAGCAAGGTCGACGTATCTGAGGTGGGGTCCGATGATGGCCAGTGCCGGGTCAGGCTCAGAAAGGGGGCGACTCTGATGATCCCCAAAGCCATCGATTTCGACAGCCTTGTGACCGGTCAGCTCCCTACGGGCTGGGACCCGCGGACCTACGGGATCTCCGAAGATATTGTGTCGCAGGTTGATCGGACGACGTTGTACGCGCTGATATGCACCGCAGAAGCATTCATCTCGGCCGGAATCACAGACCCGTACGAGGTTTACCAGCACGTCCATCTGACAGAAGTCGGCAACTGCATTGGCGCGGGAATCGGTGGCGTCGTCTCGATGAACAAGATGCGCAAGGCCCGATACAGGGACGAAGCCGTACAGGGAGACATCCTGCAGGAGACCTTTGTGAACACCATCCCAGCGTGGGTCAATATGCTCCTGCTCTCGTCATGCGGTCCGCTGCGCACGCCGGTGGGAGCTTGCGCGACTGCTCTCGAGTCACTGGACACCGCTCATGACCTTATTGTGACCAGGAAAGCGCGTATTTGCGTTGTCGGTGGTGTCGATGACCTCGAGGAGGACACCTCGTTTGAGTTTGCCCAGATGAAAGCGACGGTGAACGGCACGGCGGAGATGGAAAAACGAGGAAGAACCCCGCGGGAGATGTCGCGGCCCACTGCCTCGAGCCGTGCAGGCTTTGTAGAGTCCCAAGGCTGCGGGATACAGGTCGTCATGTCTGCGGATCTCGCTTTGGAGATGGGGGTGCCCATCTATGGAATAGTTGCGTTCACGGGGACGTGCAGTGATAAAGCCAGCAGGTCGATTCCAGCCCCAGGCAAGGGCCTGCTGGGCAACGCGCGAGAAACTTGCCCGGCGCTGAGCAATACGAACTGCTCCCCCATGCTGGACATCAAATATCGGCAGAAGAAACTCACAAGGCAGAAGGCCCGGATCGAGGCAGAGCGTAGATCCGACATGGAGCAGCTTGCGGATGAGAGGCAAGTCGCAGAACGTGCACATGATCTTCATGGCGTCCCATTCGACGCGGCAGCGTTCATTCTCGATCGAAAAAGGGAGATCAACCATGCGGCCCAAGAACAGACGAAGGAAGCTATGTACAGTATCGGCAACCAGTTCTGGCAGCGTGATGCGGGAATCTCTCCGATCCGAGGGGCGCTGGCAGTCTGGGGTTTGACCGTCGATGAAATCGATGTGGCGTCGTTCCACGGGACGTCGACGTTGCTGAACGAGCAGAACGAGCTGGATATCCTGCAGCGGCAGTTTGAGCACCTGGGGCGGGCCAAGGGCAACCGTGTCCTCGGCGTGTTCCAGAAGCACCTGACCGGCCATACTAAGGGCGCTGCGGGGGCCTTGATGCTCAACGGGTGCCTTCAGATCGCGCAGACAGGCCTGGTGCCCGGCAACTCCAATGCAGATAACATCGAAGCGGCGCTCAGAAAGTTCGACCACGTGGTGGTGCCGAGCCGCAGCGTGCAGACCGACCTAGTGAGAGCGCTGTCCGTCACGTCGTTCGGGTTCGGGCAAAAGGGCGGGCAGGCGATCGTCATACATCCTAGGTACCTCTACGCAGCTGCCGGAGCTGAAGTGTATGACAGATATCGAGCAAAAGTGGCGGTAAGGCGCCGGCGAGCCGAGCAATTTCTGGAGGACGGCATGATCAATAACGCTCTAATCTCGTTAAAGACCAACCAACCATTTGCGGAGACCAAGGCCGAGAGTGATGAGGAGGCGACATTCCGGGCCATGTTGAATCCTACTGCCCGGTTACCTGTGCATCACGGGGTGTAGACTCCGGAGTAGGCACCATGTGCTCTTGTACATATCAATGGTACAAGACGGGCGTTCGTAATAATAGGGGGTTAAAAACTCAAATTTAAGTGTGTCACGAACCCATTTCGGTTCCGACGAACATCCTAAGTCTTCTCCAGGTTTGCTCATTCGGACTACAATGTTACCCATTATTATTATTCAGCTTGCAGGATAGCTTTCTCAGTCTCATTATGCAACACATCGTTTTTATTGACCATTTACGATTGACCCAGTTATCATACTGTGTGAAAAACCCTCTTCGCTTTGTGAATATGGTTATTGCTGATGCTCTTCAAACTCCATGTTTCCTCGATAATAGCGACTATATGGGTGAATGGATACGGTTCTTGACTAGCCAAGTAGTCTAGCTGACAAGGGCCAATAGGGGCGGCAGAAATGATTGCAACTTGGGTATTGAGAAATCGGAACAAGTCAATAGCTACTAATAACTTATTCATCACAAAGTTCTACTGGGCTGGTGGGTTTGAGTCCTCTTGTCCACGTGGGAACTCTCCGAAGTTCATAGTTAAATATAGTCTATCTATATCGATGTATATGTTTTCAAGCCGTTTAGTCCGTTGTATTGAGGTGGGGGAAATGGGGTCGTAGCAAAAAGCCAACCACAACACCAAATTATCCCAGTTTGCTGCAAATCACGACGCACGACAGGTGAATGCCAGACAAAGTATGTTGGCCGCCAGAGACGACCAAGAAACGGGTACTAACCATACATGAAATTTGTACCAATAGATGGCGGAGCACATGTTTCCCAAACCAGGATGGCGGTGTAGTCTCAAGTCGAATGGCACGTAGAAAGATGGCAGCTATAACGAGCGAGCAGGGTGGCGAGTCCTGGGCCGGCAAAGTGCGGTTGCCCCGAGGCTTCACGCCACTCGAGGCTGACTGATGCCATGCAGCCCAAAACATCACCCCACTACCTGTGTAACCCCGTTCAGCCCCACAGCCCTGCTCCATGTACCTCGACTTGCTCGCTACGCGCTGCAGGGACAATTATTCAACTATCCGGGTTGGCAAGGGCCTCGGCAGGGGGGAGGGCGTGCGTGGAGGATGATCCTCGTACAGCCCAGTGTGCACAGTGTTCTTCCAACTACCTTCACTGCACTTGGCATGACTGATGGTGAGACATCGAAATAGATGGGCATTGGAGTTAGCGTTTTGTGTCAACGACAGCTATAACGAGAATCAAGTGGTACACGCAAGGAGATAATGCCGGAGCGGGCCGAGAAGCTTAGACCTATCACGTAATCTGGTAAAAGGACATACTGAGGCTGTAGTAATTGGGATCAAGAAAGCTATCGACAGCAATACTGGTGAGATCGGCTTGTTGAACAACAAACATCACGCAGCTTTCGGGGTGAGACTTCAAACCTACCACCCTTAGTTGTAACTGTTCGTTTATTGAAGCTAGTATTAGGGAGTTAGTCAAAGAAAAGCTAGCCAACCTATATCAATATACTTGAAAATCCCCTTCCCGAAAAAGCTTTTGAAGCATTAGAGACGGAGATACACTATTCGTTGGAATTATCCTACACCACTTGCTCATTATTTGCCTACCAGTTAGACTAGATACTTCACAGCATGGTCATCAACACTGGCAATACCGATGGAGGCGATGGGAACCGTCGTGCTGACGACATTTGCACTCAAAATGACCAGTCTAGCGACCTTAGCAGCAACAGCAGTAGGTTAACTGGACTTACTCCTGTGGCAGATGATGAGATCGAGAAAATCTGGTCTGAAATGTTTGGAGTGGAGGCGGATGCCGTCGGACAGGATGCTACCTTCATTGAGGCCGGAGGTGACTCAATCACGGCCATGAAGCTGGCAGCAGAAGCCCGCAGACTCGGTCTGGACCTGACCATGGCCGATATCCTAGACAATCCAACCCTGAGCAGCGTTATTGAGAAAGCACGCGCTGCTATGCTGAACGCAGTGCCAAATGACACTATCCCAATGCTCGAGCACTCGGGTTCCATTCAGCAGTCGTTTGCCCAGGAACGTCTGTGGTTTCTGGACAAGCTACATCCGAATCTAATGTGGTATCTGATGCCATTTGCGGTTCGGCTGCGCGGTGCGTTGCGACTGGATGCCCTCAATGCCGCGCTCATGACAGTCGAGCGTCGCCATGAGACGCTCCGAACCACATTCGGCACTAAGGATAACATCAGTGTACAGACTGTCTCTCCGTTTCAGCCCAGAGAGTTGAAAGTGATCGACGTCGAATCCTGCACTGATGAGCAAATCGCCGAAATTCTGCAACAGGAGCAGACCAGCGGGTTCGATCTTGAGAAACAGCCAGGCTGGAGACTTTGCATCTACAAGCGAGGACCCGAGGACCATATCCTGTCAATCGTAATGCATCACATTGTCTCAGATGGATGGTCGGTCGAGCTTCTAAGTAGAGAACTGTCCACATTCTACTCAGCCGTGCTCCATGGCCAGGAACCGCTTGCCTGTATCGACCAGTTTCCCATCCAGTACCGCGATTATACCGTCTGGCAGAAGGACCAGAGCCAAGTAGAAGAACATCAGCGTCAGTTGAAGCACTGGATATCGCAGCTGCAGGGGAGCCGCCCTGCCGAGATACTCTGTGATAAGCCCCGGCCTCCAGCTCTTTCTGGCCAGGCTGATATCCAGACGATGAGGATCGAGGGACGGTTCTACGAGAGGCTGCAGCAGTTCTGTAACCAGCACCGGGTGACCCCATACATGGTGCTCCTGGCTGCCTTCAGGGCCACCCACTATCGTCTTACTGGCGTCGACGATGCAACTATCGGCTCGCCCAATGCTAACCGCGCGCGATGGGAATTTCAAGACATGATCGGGTTTTTCGTCAACATGCAGTCCATCCGTACCACAGTGGATGAGAACACCTCATTTGAGCAGCTGGTCGTCCAGGTCAAGAAAAAGCTGATGGCTGCCTTGTCTAACCAGGATGTTCCATTCGAGCAAGTGGTCGCAGGACTCAATATCGAAAGGAGCTTATCGAAGCAGCCCTTGGTCCAGATTGTCTTTGCGCTGCATGCTCAACTCGGTCTCGGCGAGTTTTCGTTCGAAGGCCTGCAGAGCGAGTCGCTGAGTTGTCCAGTCAACTCGAGATTCGACATGGAATTCCACTTCTACCTCGAGGAGAAAGCTCTAGCTGGCCAACTCATCTTCTCAACAGACCTGTATACTCGAGAAACAGCGACAAACATTGTATCGAACTTTATGAAAGTCCTGGACGCGGGGTTACAACAGCCCAAAACCAGGATCGATCTGCTTCCCATTTTCACGAGCGACGATCAGGCCATGATGGATTCCAAGGGTCTCCTAAGTGTCCACAGTTCTGGCTATTCGGATGACTCAAGTGTTGTTGATGTTTTCCGACGCCAGGTCCAGCTGACGCCGGATAATGTGGCTGTCAAAGACACCTCAAGTCAGCTTACTTACATCGAGTTGGACAAGATGTCCGACACGCTGTCGTACCAGCTCATGATGCAATCTCTCGCACCAGAGACGTTGGTGGGTGTTTTTTCACCCCGATGCTGTCTCGCCATCGTTGCATTTCTGGGCATCCTCAAGGCGGGTTTGGCATACCTGCCACTCGACATCAGATCTCCCGCAGGGAGAATTGATACCATTCTATCATCAGTGCCGTTTGGTCGAAAGCTCGTATTACTTGGCCCGGGCGTGGAGACGCCTATCCTGTTGTCGAATGATGACGTTGAGTTTGTGCCCATCTCTTCTATGCTCGACGGCTCGAATTGCGATAACAAAGAAGCCACCAGGGAGAGTTCCCCTAAGGAGAATCCAGTCCACGATCCCTCAGCGACAAGCTTGGCGTATGTGATGTTTACTTCTGGCTCGACCGGCCGGCCGAAAGGTGTCATGGTGCAACACCGCAGCATCCTCCGACTTGCAAGCGCGTGTAGGGCAATGGGATATATCCGGCCCGCAGCTACGATGGCACATGTTTCTAACACTGCGTTTGACGCATCGACGTGGGAGATTTACACTGCTTTGCTCAATGGCGGCGCTCTTCATTGCTTTGATTCTATGGAGGTGCTGGATTACACTGCACTCGCCAACAAGTTCGCCTCAAGTCAGATCCAGGCAATGTTTATAACTCCAGCACTCCTCAAGGAGTACTTGGCCCATTGCCCAGAGATTTTGACAGGTCTGGACAGCTTATTCGTAGGAGGAGATCGACTGGATCCAGCGGATATATCCACTGCGCTGGAGTTGACAAAAGCCGGAACAACCAAGATCGTCAACGGATATGGGCCAACGGAAAACACCAGTTTCAGCACCCTGTACGAAATCCGCAGGAGCGAGCCCATGGTCAACGGAGTGCCGATTGGACAGGCCATATATGACTCTGGTGCCTATGTTATGGACGCGCAGCAGCAACTGGTCCCACTGGGAGTCGTTGGGGAGCTTGTCGTGACTGGCGCAGGGCTTGCGAGAGGCTATCTCGACCCTCGGCAGAACGTGGATCGCTTCATTACCGTGTCTATCCCGGGTCTGGAGAAAGAGCAAGCGTACCGCACGGGAGACTATGTGCGGCGGCGGCCGACAGACGGACAGATCGAATTCCTGGGCCGACTGGATGGCCAAGTCAAGATTAACGGGCAACGGCTCGAGCTCGGGGAGCTGGAGCACGTGATGAAGAGCCACGAACTCATCAGTGACGCTGTTGCGGTTCTCCATGTCGAGGAAGGCGGCCAGGATCCCCGAATTGACGCTTTTATCAGGGTGAAAGACGGCATTGATCAGACTGATGACGAACATCGGGAAAGCTACGAGTTTGAGCAGGTCCAAGAATGGGAGGAGCGCTTCGATACAGATACCTATGTGCCGTTCGATACGGTATCCGCGGAATCCATCGGAAGAGACTTTGTTGGTTGGGTTTCAATGTACGATGGCCAGGACATCGACAAAGCGGAAATGACGGAGTGGCTTGATGATACTATGAAGGCTATCCTGAACGGAGGACAGCCAGGTCATGTGTTAGAGATCGGCACCGGGTCTGGTATGATTCTTTTCAACCTTGGAAAGGGGCTGGAAAGCTATGTTGGTCTTGACCCTTCCGAGAGAGCTTGCAGTTTCGTTTCGCAGGCCGTAAAGTCAAATTTTGCACTGGATGGCAAGATTCGAATGTACAATGCCGCTGCCTCTGATATCGACCAGCTTGAAGGCTCCTTGTCGCCCAATCTAGTCATCTTGAACTCGGTTGTACAGTATTTCCCCAGCCAAGACTACTTATTCAGGCTTATCGAGAAATTAGTGAGCCTCGATGGTGGTGCGAGGACGCTCTTCTTTGGCGACATACGTTCCTTTGCCCAACATCGTGACTTCCTAGCAGCAAGAGCACTACATATCGTTGGAAATACAGAACAGGTGTCTGTGGGCCAGATCCGACGGATGATACATGATATGGAGCGAGTCGAATCCGAGCTCCTCGTTGATCCAGCCTTCTTCACAGCCCTCCCGAGCCGACTGCCTGGCCTCATCGAGCACATCGAAATCTTGCCTAAAATAATGCGTGCCACTAACGAACTCAGCTGCTATCGATACGCTGCCGTCGTGCACGTCAAATCAACAGCTAGAAAGGGCGTAGATCATTTGGAGCAGAAGCCCCAGCAGCGTATTCACCTAGTGGATGACGATGAGTGGATCGACTTCATGTCGCACGCACTCAATTTGGACTCACTCTTGGGGCTACTGGACGGCAAAAAGCCCCATGTGGCTATCAAGAACATTCCTCACAGCAAAACCATTCTAGAGAGATGCGTGGTCGACTTCCTAGATATCAATGGAGACGACGACGGCCCGGCCAGGAAAAGTAATTGGTTCTCAGATCCGGAGCAGAAGAGCAAGAAATATCTTGCCGTCTCTGCCTCTGACCTTGTCACTGTAGCTCGTCAGGCAGGTTATAAGGTAGAGATGAGTTGGGGTTGCCAGTATTCCCAACGGGGCGGGTTCGATGCTGTCTTTCATCGGTATGATGCTGTTGATGATAATACCGGAAACGAAGCCGCGAGAATGTGGTTCAACTTTCCAACCGAACATCGGGATCGACATCAGCGGTCTTTCAGCAGCGAGCCACTACGGCAGATGTTGCACAATAAGGCTCGAGATCAGCTACTCGAGACCTTGAGGGCCCAGCTACCTTCTTACGCCGTGCCTCGGACAATAACTGTCCTGGATGCTGCTCTTCCGGTGAATGAGAACGGCAAGGTTGATCGAGCCGCGTTGCTGGGCATGCTTCAGCCTAGACAAGCGGGGCAGCGAGCTTTGTTCCAAGAGCCGGTCTCAGACTTTGAGATGCAAATGCAGGCTATATGGGGGAGGCTACTGGGCATCGATCCAGAGGCAGTTGGAGTCAACGACAGTTTCTTCCACTTGGGTGGTAACTCAATTGCAGCCATGAAAGTGGTTGCCCAGGCTCGCAAAAACGGACTTGACATCGAAGTTGCCGACATCTTTCGGAGCCCGACGATTCGCGACCTCATGCGCCAGAAAATCGGAAAATTGGTTCGGGATTCTGAAGATATCCAGCCATTTGCCTTGCTAGGAAGCGAAGTTAGTATCGAGGCTGTTAAGCAAGATATTTCTATTCAGTACGGGTTCCATGCTGAGGACATCCTCGACATCTATCCTGCCACACCGCTGCAGGAGGGGCTCCTATCTCTGACATCGAAATATTCCGGGGACTATACTCTCCAGGCAGTATTTGGAATACAGCCCACAGTTGATAGCAGTGCACTCTGTTCCGCATGGGAGACTGTCGCCAGGTCTATGCCTGTCTTGCGAACAAGGCTTGTCCAACAGACCAACTTGGGTATCGTGCAAGTCGTTCTGGATGAGCAGATCAACTGGGTTGAGACAGCAGACCTCGCAGCCTACCTTAGAGACACCAAGAGCAGCCTTGCGATGGGTCTCGGCCAGCGCCTCACACATTACGCTCTTGTCAAGGACCCAGCAGGGGTGCCCAAACACCTTGTATGGACTATCCACCATGCCCTATATGACGGCTGGTCTCTGCAACTCATCATGGACGCCGTGGCAGGAGCCTACAGAGGGTCTCCGTCCCGGCCTGTGCCGCAGTTCCAGCGGTTCATCCGGTATCTCCAGAGCAGAGACGAGAGCGCGGCGCAGGAATATTGGCATAAAGCCTTGGAGGATTGCGAATGCGCGCCGTTCCCACCGCTCCCGCTATCCCTCGAGCACCCCAGTGCAACAAGCGTCATACAGCGTACCATCAAGAAGCTCTCATTGTCATCAGCCTCGTCATCGTCGTCAAACAAGTCCGGCGTAACCAAATCCATCCTCATCCGTGCGGCATGGGCCCTAGTGATTGCACGAATGAGCAACTCGACGGATGTCGTTTTTGGCGCCACAATCTCGGGACGGAACGCGCCGGTGCTTGACATCGATAGCATGGCCGGTCCGACATTCGCCACGGTGCCGGTCCGTGTCAATTTCGCCGTCGTTGAGGAGCAGACCATCTCGGACTACCTGCACTCGGTACAGCGCCAGGCCACCGATATGATGCCCTTTGAGCAGATGGGTCTCGACCGGATCGCCAACGTCTGCCCCGGCGCACAGCAGGCCTGCCGATTCCAAACACTACTCGTCATCCAGCCTCATGAGACGACCAACGTGCAGGACATCCTGCAAGGCGCGACGGCTGATGCGGACCTGCAGCAGCAGTCAGATACGTACGGCTTGGTGATGCAGATGCAGCTTGCTGCTGGCGATGACAGTGTCAAGGCCATAGCACTTTTTGACTCGCGGATGATTGAGCCGTGGGTTGTGTCGAGCCTGCTTGGCCGCGTCGAGTTCGTCATGGCGCAGCTTGAGCAGGGCGCTCCGGACCAGCCGCTCTCACAGATCAGCACCCTGACTCCGGGCGAGCTGAATCAGCTGTGGGACTGGAACGAGACCGTACCAGGTCCGACTCGCAGATGTGTTCATGATATGCTGGAAGAGCGAGCAGGCATGCAGCCGACAAGCCCGGCTGTGTGCGCATGGGATGGCGAACTTACTTACCAGGAGCTCAGCCGCCTATCTACACGGCTGGCGAAGCACCTCATCAGCAATTTCGGCGTCACTCCCAACACGGTGTTACCCCTCTACTTTGAAAAGAGCAAGTGGACCACCGTGGCAATTCTTGCAACCATGAAGTCCGGGGCCACATTTGTATTGCTTGACCCAGCTCTACCAAAGCAGCGTCTGCAGACTATTGTCGACCTCGTAAAGGCAGATCTAATCTTGAGCGGACAGGCGACTGAGTTCTTGAGCCAGCAACTGGTGGCGAGCGGCGGAGACAGAACCGTGGCGGTGAATTCTTCTCTATTTTCTGATCTTGGCGACGGAGAAGATGGAGAAGTTCAAAATGTTCATCTGCCTGTAATGAACCCAGAGTCTACCTTGTACATAGTATTCACATCTGGCAGCACCGGCACGCCCAAAGGAATCCGCATATCGCACCAGAACTTTGCGTCGGCTCTGCAACAACAGGCAGAAAGCCTCCCATACAAGGCCGACTCGCGGGTGTATGATCTCTCGGCGTACAGTTTCGACGTGGCTATCCACAATGTCTTGCGCACTTTACACGTTGGCGGGTGCTTGTGCGTGCCAAACGAGCGGGACATGAGCAGTGACCTCGAGGGCAGCATGAACGCGCTTGATATCAACACCGTTACCATCACGCCCTCCGTCGCCCGCATCATCTCCCCGGATCTCGTACCGGGTCTGCGGCTCCTCATCTTCGGCGGAGAGGCCGTCCAACTCCACGATGTCAAGCCGTGGTGGGGCCGAGTGAACGTTGTCAATGGCTATGGTCCAAGCGAGTGCACTCCAGGTACCGTCATCAGCTGGGGCGCACGGAGCCCTGAGGAACTGACAGAGATTGGTAGGGGAAGTGGCGTGGTGACCTGGGTGGTCGATCCTAATGACCACAACACTCTCGTCGCGCCGGGAAGTGTGGGCGAGCTGCTGCTCGAAGGCCCTCTGGTAGGCCAGGGCTATCTCGACGACCCTGAAAAGACTAGAGCCAGCTTCATTGAGGACCCGCAGTGGCTTGTCCAAGGTGCTGGTCGACGACCGGGTCGCCGAGGACGTCTCTACAAGACAGGCGACTTAGTACGGTACAACAACCCACAAGGGAAGCTCGTATTTGTGGGCCGAAAGGATATCCAGGCCAAGATACGCGGCCAGCGCATCGAGCTCGGAGAAGTAGAACATTGTGTTCAAGAGTACCTGCCTGAAGTCAGCCAGGTGGTAGCAGAAATCATCAAGCCGCACGGCGGTGAATCGAGTCCCATCTTGGCAGCGTTTTTGCAGCAGAGTGACAGTAGCACGCGCGATGGCGTCGCAGACCCTTTGGCCGCCACAGTCATTACGATCCTGCCAGAGATCGAGAATAAGCTATACTCGCGTCTCCCCCGCTATATGGTGCCGTCGGTTTTCTTCTCCATGCAAGCACTCCCCAAGACGACGACGGGCAAAATCGACAGACATCGGCTCCGTGATATCGGTGGTTCAATTTCGACCCGGCGTTTAGCTGAGTTGCGAACAGAAGTCAGCGGCCCCAAGAGGCAGCCGGAAACATACCTGGAGCGCCAAATGCAAGCCATCTGGGCCAGAGTCCTCGGGCTGGAGCCGCAGGCGATCGGAATCGATGATAGCTTTATTCGTCTCGGAGGAAATTCCATCACGGCGATGAAGGTTGTCGGAGAAGCTCTGAGAGTGGGCCTGGATATCGGTGTAGCCGACCTCTTCCAGCACACTGTGCTTAGAGAAGCGTCCAAACAGGCACGCCCATCTGCAAAGCGGGCTATCGCTTCGGTCCCTGAGACAACAGTCCAGCAGTCATTTGCCCAGGAGCGATTATGGTTCTTGGATCAGTTGCATCCAGGTCTGGTATGGTACCACATGCCTTTAGCCCTACGGATTCGGGGTCCACTGCAGCTCGGTGCGTTACAAGCTGCCCTTCTTGCTGTAGAAAGCCGTCATGACACACTGAGAACCACGTTTAAGTCCCAGGACGGTATTAACGTACAGGTGGTCCATCCTTTCAGCCCAAGGGCGCTGGATGTAGTCGATGTCAGGTCCAGTTCAGAAGAGGACAGAATCGGTGCGCTACGTCGTGAGCAAGCAGTTAACTTCAACCTCAGCACTGAGCCAGGATGGAGAGTCAAGGCGTTCCAATGTGGGGAAGAGGACTTCATCCTCAGCATTACGATGCATCATATCATCTCTGATGGGTGGTCTGCTGACGTGCTCCGTAAAGAGTTGGCCATCGCATATACAGCCGCAATCCAAGGTCACGATCTCGCAGTGATGTTTGAACCTCTTGCAACCCAGTATCGTGATTACTCAGCCTGGCAGAGACAGCCGGAGCAGATTGATTCCCAGCAGCGACAGCTCGACTTCTGGCTCACAGAACTGCAATCGAGCCGGCCGGCCGAGCTGCTCTGCGATAAGCCACGTCCAAGGGTACTGTCTGGCAACGCAGATGTTTGTGAGATTTGCATTGACGGGCCGCTATACCAAAGGCTTCAAGACTTCTGCCGAGACCGCCACGTTACTTCTTTCATGGTTCTCCTATCGGCCTTCAGAGCTGCACATTATCGCTTGACCGGCTCCAATGACAGCACAATCGGTGTCCCCAACGCCAATCGTCATCGCTGGGAAGTCAAAAACCTCATTGGGTTCTTTGTAAACCTACAATGCATTCGTATCAAGGTTGATGGTGAGTCATTTGAGGAGATCGTTAACCAAGTACAGCAGGCTACGCTCAGATCCTTTTCCCACCAGGACGTACCATTCGAAAGACTCGTTGCCAAGCTGCAGAAGGATCGCGACTTATCGCGACACCCACTCGTGCAAATTGTCTTCGCCTTGCACTCTCAGCTCGACTTGGAGAACTTTACATTTGAGGGCGTCACTACCGAGTCTATTGCGCCAACCATGACATCCCGATTCGATCTTGAATTCCATCTTGTCCAAAAGCGAGACGGTTTCAGCGGAAGACTGATATTCTCAACTGACCTCTACAGTCGCGAAACAATTTCAAATTTTGTCTCAGTATTCGAAAAGACTTTGACCCAGGGCCTTGCTGAGCCTCACACACCGATTGCATCTTTGTCTCTGCTTACAGACGGGGACCGTCATATGCTGGACAACATGGGTCTCCTCGCGGTGCGTAAGACTGACTACCTCACAGAATCTTCCAGCATCGTTGAGGTCTTCGGCCGCATGTCTAGGGAATACCCTGACGCCATTGCGGTAAAGGATCTGGATTCTGCTGGACGTTCCTGTAGCCATGTAACATACCGTATGCTCTACAAGAAATCCGACGATCTTCGCACATGGCTGGAAAGCCGGCAGTCACTTACTCCGGAGTCAGTCGTTGGTGTTTTCGCGCCTCGGTCGTCTCTCACCATCATCGCTTTTCTGGGAATTCTCAAAGCCAACCTTGCCTACCTCCCACTTGATATCAGGACGCCAGGTGAAAGAATGAAGAGCATGCTCTCTGCAGCGATGAAAGGCAAAAAGCTGGTCCTCATTGGACCTGATACACCTGTGCCTTCCACTGGAGACTGGGATGGAGTAGAGTTCATTTCCATTGCAGATGCTATTGAGCAAGCACAACGCATACCTGCTGATGGTGCTACTGTTACTACTAATTTGACGAAGTCGCCCTCCTCAAGAAGTCTTGCTTACATCATGTTCACTTCTGGATCCACGGGAGAGCCTAAGGGAGTCATGATTGAGCATCGAAATGTGCTTCGGCTTGTGGAGGCATGCAAGGACCTAGGGCATATCAGCGGCGGCCCAGGGTTTGTCATGGCGCACATGGCAAACATCGCTTTTGACGCTGCCACCTGGGAGATTTACTCGACGCTTCTGACGGGAGGCACCTTGGTATGTTTGGATTCCATGCTGGTCCTCGAACACGACAAGCTGCCGCGCGTCTTTTCACAGGAAGGGATACGGGCCATGTTCATCACGCCGGCATTGCTCAAGCAATACCTCATTCGCTGCCCCACGATACTGTACAACCTACAGACATTATACATTGGCGGTGAGCGCCTGGATCACGAGGATGTGCGCGCAGCGTCTGGACTAACCGAAGCAATCATCGTCAACGGGTACGGACCGACAGAAAACACCAGTTTCAGTACTCTATACCGCATTACGAAGGACGACTTGTTCACTGATGCCATTCCTATCGGCAGGGCTCTTGCAAACTCTGGTGCATATGTGCTTGATCAACAGCAGCGCCTGGTGCCACTCGGTGTGATGGGTGAGCTGGTTGTGACAGGCGATGGCCTCGCCAGGGGTTACACAAACTCTGCGCTAGATCGTAATAGGTTTATATCGCTGAAGATAACCGACAGGTGCAATCCAGTCCGGGTTTATCGCACCGGAGACCAGGTCCGCTATCGTCCTAAGGACGGGCAGTTGCAAATCTTTGGTCGGTTGGATCGCCAGGTCAAGATCCGTGGGCAACGAGTGGAATTGGAGGAGGTAGAGCATGCACTTCGTGACTGCAAGTGGGTAAAGGATGCGGCTGTGCTTCTCCAAGCCCAAGACGAGCTTGATAGTGAGCACGAGGAGCCTTGGATGGCAGGCTTTGTTACTCTGAAGCAGCGAAATGATGGCGATGACCATGGCGCCGAGGAGGACGACAACGGGGAAGCAGAAAATCAAGAAGGCGAAACAAAGCTCATAGCAGAGTGGGAGGAGCGTTTCGACGCCGATACTTACGCGTCATTCGACAACATAGATCCCCGTGAAATTGGACGGGACTACATTGGATGGACTTCAATGATAGACAACAGCAAAATCGGCACCGCCGAAATGGACGAATGGCTTGATGATACTATCGCTACAATCCTTAAGAGCGGTTCGACCAGACGCGTGCTTGAAATTGGAACAGGTTCTGGAATGATCTTATTCAACTTGGCTCAACAATTTGATTTCTATTTCGGCATCGACCCATCTAGCAGAGCCATTGACCTCATCAACCGCGCCGTGAAATCCTTCCCAGGACTTAAGCGTAAGGTTCAGATGTTCAAGGCCACAGCAGCCGACGTGGGTCATCTGGATGCGCAACTCTCGCCCAGCATTGTAATCGTAAACTCGGTAGCTCAATACTTCCCGAGCCAGGCATACTTGGTGAACCTAATTGAGAACCTGCTTGCCAAGTTTGACAGCCTTGAGACGATATTTTTTGGCGACGTGCGATCCCACGCGCAGCATAGGGACTTCCTAGCAGCGCGAACGCTACATATACTGGGAGAGCAAGCCAGCCCGCAGGACTTCTTGAGGGTTTTAGAAGATTTAGAGAGGGCAGAGTCCGAGCTACTCGTCGATCCTGCATTATTTACCAGTCTAGTTAGCCGCCTTTCGGACCGGATCAGCCATGTTGAGATCCTTCCCAAGGCCATGACGGCCAACAATGAGTTGAGTGCATATCGATATGCCGCGGTCTTGCACATCAAGAAAGCCTGCAATGAACCTGGACAGTCACATGTGCTACATGCCATCTCCGGCGACACATGGATTGACTGCGTGGAAAACAAATTGGACGGCGAGGCAATGGCACAACTCTTTCGTCAGCGGTTGGAATCCTCCTCCTCCCCCCCCTCACCCGTCATTGCTATCAGCAATGTTCCTCACGTAAAGAGTATTTACCAAAGACATCTAGTCGATACTCTAGCAAAACATGGCCAACAACCCATCAAAGGTGGCAGCAACTGGATTTCCTCGATTCGAGAAGTTGCCATGGGTTGCGCTTCCTTTGGGGTGCCGGATTTGATGCGCCTGGCCCAGGAGGTGGGATACAATGTTGAAATCAGCTGGGCCCGGCAATGCTCACAGCGAGGAGGTTTCGACGTGGTGTTCCACCGGATTGAACCAGCTGATGGAGAAGATAGGGTCCTCTTCTCGATGCCTACTGAGCACGAAGGTCGAGCCTATGAAGGCCTGGCCAGCGAGCCATTGAAACTGCATTGGCAGCAAAGGAGTGAAGAAGAGATTTATAAGCAGTTGCGTGCCAAGCTCCCTGGCTATATGGTGCCACAAGTCGTCAAAGTTCTAGAAAAAATGCCCATCAATCTGAACGGCAAGGTCGATCGCCGAGCCCTGTTCAAGACGTTAGAAAGACATCAGAAACAGAGGGCTGTACAGCAGCCTAACTCGGATACAGAGTCCCAGATACAGTATATATGGGGAAAAGTCCTAGGCGTGAACCAGTCCACGATAGGTAGAGACGATAGCTTCTTCCGTCTAGGCGGAAGCTCAATTGCTGCCATGAAGGTTATTTCAGAGGCTCGAAAGCATGGCCTTCAGCTCGGCGTAGCAGACATCTTTCGTCATCCTATGCTGCAGGACCTGGCAAGGCAAGCGGTCATTATCGTCGACAGAGAGCCCTCCGTCATCCCGCCATTTTCACTTCTTGGTGATGACTTCGATGTCTCCCACTTCCGCCGCGAGATGTCCGAGTTCTACCAGATCGAGCCTGCAAGTGTCCTGGACGCGTACCCTTGTACGCCGTTGCAAGTAGGCTTGATGTCCTTGACATCCAAGACTGCTGGAGACTACGTCATGCATGCTGTATTCGAGCTACCGCAACATGTCGTGCTTGAAGATTTCCAGAGTGCATGGCAAGAAGTCTTACGCGCAGTTCCGCTCTTGCGTACCAGGCTAGTCCAGCATGACATCGGTATCTTACAGATTGTGCTGGACGAGCCGTTTGTGTTGACTCGTGCGCCAGATCTGGTCGAGTATCTGGAGGCCATCAAGAGAGAACCCATGAGCCTCGGCCAGCCGCTCACGCGTTTTGCGCTCGTTGAGGGCGCGACGGATTGCCCACGCTCGTTTGTGTGGTCATTACACCATGCGCTGTACGATGGCTGGTCTTTCCGGCTCATTACGGATGCACTGAGCAGAACCTACGGAAAGAAACAACGTCTTGCTACGGGAAGTCAGTTCCCTGTGTTCATAAAGTATATCGGAGACCAGAATGTTGACGAAATGCGGAGTTACTGGGAAACGGCTCTCGAGGACTGGAGCGGACCAGTATTCCCTGCCCTGCCTGCGGCGGTCGAACATCCGACAACTGAGCAAACCGCAAACCGCCAGATATCCTACCCTACTGAGAAGGAGGGATCCGATATCACAACGTCAACACTGATCCGAGCTGCCTGGGCTTCAATCGTCAGTCGAATGACCAATACCGACGACGTCGTCTTCGGTGCGACCGTATCCGGACGCAATGCTCCTGTGCCTGGTGTGGATGCCATGGTTGCTCCTACATTTGCGACTGTTCCCGTGCGCGTGAAACCGGCAGGTGGTTTGAACATTGCTGAGTTTCTGAGAAGCATCCAGCAGCAGGCAACGGAGATGATCCAGTTTGAACAACTCGGTCTTCCGCAAATCGCTACGACCTGTCCCGGAGCACGCCAGGCTTGCAACTTCCAGACTCTGCTGGTTATCCAACCCATGCCCACCAACGAGGATTACGGCATCCTTGGAACTCTTAAAGACGGCGATAAGACGCTGAAATCCAAGACTTACAGCCTTGTCCTTCAAATTGAGCTGGGGTCGACTGAGATGACCGCTTCCATGTTCTACGACTCGAGGGTGATCCAGCCGTGGCTAGCGGAGAGGCTCCTAGAACGTCTAGAGATCGTGCTACACCAGATGAGCAGAGCAGATCCCGAAATGAAAATCTCAGACATCAACATGATGGCAAAACAAGATCTGCGGCAAATTTGGCAGTGGAACGCCGAGGTACCAAGGCCGGTCCGTCACTATATTCACAACGTCGTCCACGATAGAGCACGAACCAGACCTGAAGCAGAAGCAGTACACGCTTGGGATGGCAAACTTACCTATGCCGATCTCTCTCGTTATGCAAATAAGCTTGCCAATCACCTCATCGGCCTCGGCGTCGGCCCCGGTACTGTAGTCCCGCTCTGCTTCGAGAAATCGGTATGGGCGACGGTTGCAATGATCGCGGTTGCTACATCCGGTGCAGGCTTCTCCTTGATCGATCATTCACTGCCCAAGGTCCGTCTTCAAAATATCATAAAAGAGCTTGGAAAGGTGAGGTTTATTCTGTCATCGGCCTCGACGGCATCCCTGAGTTCAGATCTCGCACCCTGCGTCATCACAATTAGCAGCTGTTTCTTCCTCGCCTCGTCCCAAGAATCCCAAGGCCCCAGTAAAGATGACTACAACCAGCCACAGGTGCCCGACTTTGATGGAGATTTCCCATTATACATTGTGTTCACATCTGGAAGTACCGGTAAGCCAAAAGGCGTGACCGTGACACATCAAAACGTAGCCTCATCCTTGTATTATGATCGGGAGAGCTGCACTTTTTCCGACAAGGCTAGACACTTTGACTTCTCATCCTACAGCTTTGACATGTCCATCTGGAATGCTTTCACTACCCTGTACGCCGGGGGGTGTCTATGTGTCGCGGAAGAAGGTCAGACCAGGAACAATCTTGCCAAAGCCATGTCCGACTTGGCAGTCAACGTAGCAGCACTGACGCCCTCGGTGTCTACACTGATAACTCCGGAAGACGTCCCCAGTTTGAGCACACTGATCCTCGGCGGTGAGCTGATCCGCATTCAGGACATCAATCCATGGTGGGGCAAGGTACGTATTGTGAACATCTACGGACCCAGCGAGTGCACGGCAGTCAGCTCGATCAACGCCAGCGCGACAAGACCGGAAGATGTTAGCGGCATAGGAAAAGGCGTAGGAGTCGTGACATGGGTAGTTGATAGCGACAACCACAACCTGCTCTTGGCTCCCGGCTGCGTCGGCGAGCTCCTGCTCGAGGGCCCGCTCCTTGGCAAAGGTTATCTGAACGACCCTCAGCGGACGGCCTCGGCTTTCGTGAAGGATCCCACATGGCTGCTCCAAGGCGCGCCCGGAATAGCGGGACGCCGCGGAAAGCTATATAAAACAGGGGACCTGGTGCGCTATCAGGATGACGGAAGTCTCATATTCATTGGCCGCAAGGATACTCAAGTCAAGATCCGTGGGCAGAGAGTCGAGCTTGGTGAGGTCGAGCAATCGCTGCAGAAGCTCATGCCTGAAGCAAAGCGCGTCGTCGTTCAGCCAATCCAGCCGCGGGGGCAGTCACAAGCAGATGATGGCAAGTCCACTTCGGTGCTGGCAGCATTCATCCAGCGGGAAAATGACAGTAATCGAACTACCGACAACGATACATATTCGTCAGTCGAGCCTTCGACGTCACGAGCGGTGGCAAAGCCGTCTGTGCTCCCGGTATTAGTGGAGCAGAAGTTCCTAGAGCGGCTGTCTCGTTACATGCTTCCAACTGTGGTCTTCGAAATGCAAGAGATGCCCTGGACCGCGAGTGGGAAAGTAGACCGCCAGCATCTCAAGCGTATCGGCTCATCCTTCACTATTCAGGAACTGGTAGCAGAGACCCAGGAAAGTCACCGCCAAGGCTCCGGGAGACGGCAGCCCACATCGCATCGCGAATGGCAACTGCTGGGAATATGGGCCAAGGTCCTAGATATCGACCCAGACAGCATCAGCACTGATGACAGCTTTGCCCATCTCGGTGGCAATTCGATTTCCGCCATGAAGATTGTTGGCGAGGCACACAAGATCGGGCTCCAGCTGACGGTTGCGGATATCTTGAACTATATGACAGTGCAAGGCGTAGCCGAGCGGACATCAAAAGTAGATTCGTCTGACGATATAAAACGAGGGCTTGAATCAGTTGGCCCCTGGGAGCAGTCTTTCGCACAGGAGAGACTATGGTTCTTGGATCAGTTGCATCCAGGGCTTTCGTGGTATATTATGCCCTTGGCGATACAAATCAAGGGTCAACTCAACCTTGGCGCGCTCACGGCTGCAATCCAGGCCATTGAGCTACGTCACGAAACGCTGCGGACCACCTTCGTAGCCCAGAAGAATGGTATCAACACACAATCGGTACGGCCATTTAGCCCGAAGGACATACAAATCATCGACGTATCCGCCAGCTCCGACAGCGAGATTCTGAGCAGGCTTGGAGAGGCACATGCAGTACCATTCGACCTGGAGATGGAAGCAGGTTGGCGTGTCCGCATTCTGCGGCGGGCACCGGCCGAGCACATCCTCTCTATCATCATGCACCACATCATCTCGGACGGTTGGTCGGCCGATATCCTCCGCCGCGAGCTGGGTCAGTTCTATTCAGCTGCTCTCACGGGCGTTGATCCTCTCACGACATTGGATCCGCTACCGATCCAGTACCGAGACTACGCTGTCTGGCAGAAGCAGCAAAGCCAGATGGACAAATATCAGCGCCAGCTTGAGTACTGGAAATCGCATCTCGAGAACAGCCGTCCTGCCGAGTTCTTACCAGATAAGTGCCGCCCCACAGCATTATCAGGTAAAGCAAAGGTCCAACAGCTTCAAATTGAGGGTGATGTTTTTGAGAAGTTAGATGGATTTTGCAAGGCATATAACATCACGCGTTTTGTCGCTTTGCTTACCGTATTCAGGATCACGCACTATCGCTTGACTGGATCTACAGACTCCACAGTTGGTGTTCCAAATGCGAATCGTAATCGGTGGGAGGTCAAGGATCTCATCGGATTCTTTGTCAATATGCAATGTATCCGAATTCGAATTGAGGACGAGTCGTTTGAAGAGCTTGTTGGTCAAATAAAAGCATTAACAATCGCTTCCTTCAACCATCAAGATGTTCCGTTTGAGAGGCTCGTTGCTGAATTACAGAAAGACAGAGATCTGTCTCGTAATGCATTGGTACAAGTTGCTTTTGCTTTACATTCGCAACCCGACCTCAGCACATTTTCCCTCGAGGGCCTCGAGACACAGCTCTTGGGAGCATCCGTCACTACACGCTTTGATCTCGAATTCCACTGGTACCAGCAGGATTCAGCTCTATACGGTCAGTTGATCTATTCGACAGACCTATACGAATCATCGACAATTACGAATATCCTGACAATATTCATCCGAGTGCTTGACCAAGTGCTCGCAGAACCTCGGACTATGGTTAAATCACTGTCTCTGATGGATCCAAACGAGTACGCTAGACTTGACCGAATGGGCTTGATTGAACCTGAAACCACGGAGTACCCTCGGCAGGGTAGTATACCCGATGTCTTCCGTCAACAGGCTCAGAAATCTCCTGGTAGCGTCGCTGTCAAGGACTCAAAGGGCAGCTTGACGTATATGCAGCTCGATGAGAAGTCCGATGCCGTCTGCAACTGGCTTATGAAGCGATTGCTCAGCCCCGGGTCTCTAGTTGGAGTTTACGCGCCTCGGTCCTGTTGGACGATTGTCGCATTTATCGGTATTCTGAAGGCCAATTTGGCGTACCTGCCCCTCGATATCAGAAGTCCCGTTTTGCGGACAGAAAGTCTCTTATCCAATGTGCGAGATTCTAAGCTGGTTCTCATAGGAGAGGATATAGAAGAACAAACTGCTGTTTTCAAGGTACAGGATCTCGAGGTTATAAGTGTTGTCGATATCTTACACCAACAAAAGGTCCAGGCCAAGGGTGGTGGTGTCAAGCATACGGTGCATCCCAGCATAGTATCGCCACTACCACCGGTCAGTTCCAAGGATCTAGCGTACGTAATGTTCACTTCAGGTTCCACAGGACAGCCCAAGGGCGTCATGGTAGAACACGGCAGTATCCTCCGCTTGGTCAAGAACAGCAACATCATGACGCACATCCCCCCTGCAGCGACCATGGCTCACATTTCAAACCTGGCCTTTGATGCAGCGACATGGGAGATATACGCAACTCTCCTCAACGGTGGTACGCTGATATGCATCGATGCCATGTCGGTGCTAGACTCAACAAGCATGGCCAAGATCTTTGCCGATAATAACATTCAGACTGCCTTTTTTACAACAGGGCTCTTCAGGCAGTACGTGCTCGGCGGATCTGGCATTCTCGACAACCTGAGCGCCGTCTGCGTCGGTGGCGAGTTTCTAGACCCTCGAGACCTTACTGCCGCACGAAAACGCATGAAAAGAAGCGGCAAGTTTCTGCATGTGTATGGCCCGACTGAGAACACAGCCTTCAGCACCGTATATGTCATTGGTGACGACAAAGCAGCCTCCACCGCCGAAAGCTGCGTCCCGATCGGGAGAGCTATCAGCAATTCCGGGGCTTATGTGATGGACACGCAGCAGCGCCTAGTTCCGCTCGGTGTCGTGGGCGAGCTCGTGTTAACCGGCGATGGCCTTGCCAGGGGTTATACAGATCCAGCACATAATACCGGTCGCTTTATAACAGTCTCCGTCGGCCCCAAGAAAGTGAAAGCCTACCAGACCGGCGACTACGTACGATATCGACCTACTGACGGACAGCTAGAATTTATCGGTCGCATCGATGGACAAGTCAAGATTGACGGCCAGCGCTTAGAGTTAGGGGAGATAGAGCATACTATGAGGCGTCATGGGCTTGTAGATGAAGCAGTCGCGATCCTGCAGCAGCAGGAGCGGCGTGATGGTAGCCAAATTAAGAGGATCACAGGCTTCGTCACTTTGCACAATCGGAATCTGGAACAACAGCAGCTCGAATCTCGCGTGGTTGAGAATTGGACAGATAACTTCGATTCTGATAAGTATGTTCCACTGGATACTATCGACAAAGCAACAATTGGCAGGGATTTCGTCGGTTGGACATCTATGTTCGATGGAAGTAGTATCCCTCACGATGAGATGAGTGAGTGGCTAGATGATACCATACGATCAATCAGGAGTACGGGCGAAGGCCAGGCCGGCCAAATCCTTGAAATCGGCTCTGGATCGGGAATGATACTGTTCAATCTCACAGACGGTCTACGAAGCTACGTCGGCCTAGATCCATCTGCGAAGGCTGCCCAGCTTATCCTCCAGACCTCCAGATCAATCCCCGGTCTCAGGGACAAAGTCAAGGTATTCGAAGCTTCAGCGCTAGACATCGAGGCGCTCAAGGCCTCTACGCCACTCACGCCCGATATTGTCATCCTGAACTCAGTCGTCCAGTACTTCCCAAGCCTGGATTACCTAATACAGGTTGTAGAACAGATACTCCAACTGAAAACCGTCAAGCATATTTTTCTCGGCGATGTGCGGTCATATGCGCTGCAGAGGGACTTCCTCGTTGCGCGTACACTGCACATGCTGGGCGATCAGCTTGGCCGCACCCAAGCTCGAAAGGTTGTAGGCGATCTGGCACAATCAGAATCAGAACTTCTGGTAGATCCAGAGTTCTTTACACGCCTTTCAACCCGGTATCCCGAGTACATTGCGCACGTGGAAATCATACCAAAATTAATGCGTGCTACTAATGAACTAAGCTGCTACAGGTATGCAGCTGTGATTCATCTCCAGCAGGGAGAGCCGCGGATCACGCAGCAGCAAGTCCATGATATTCCGCCGAATGGGTGGCTGGACTTTGCAGCACAGAGACTGGATCGCCAATCACTCTCACAAATACTGCAACAGTCGTCTTTGACCACCATTGCTGTGGAGAATATCCGTCACAGCAAGACAACGTTCGAGAGACAATTACTCGACGCGCTCGATGATCCAGAAACCCGTGAAGAAGCTGATGTGGCCAAGTCAGGAGACTGGATTGTTCGCGCTAGGGAAAATACCGAGCAATGCCCATCACTTTCAGCCATGGACATTGTCGAAATAGCACAAGCAGCGGGATTCTCCGCTGCGATCAGCTGGGCACGCCAGAACTCACAGCGAGGCGGCTTGGATGTTATTTTCCACCATCAACAACCTACATCATCACAGGGCAGAGTCCTCTTCCGGTTCCCGGTAGACGTCTCGGCCCGGCCCCTGGTATCACTCGGAAGTCGACCACTTAGAACACAGCTGCAGCAGCATACCGAGCGTGAGCTAATTGGCATGCTGCGCCTTGAGCTGCCAGCTTATATGGTGCCCCAGACCATTGTGCTTCTGGATGAGTTACCCCTCAACAACAATGGAAAAGTCGACCGCAAGGGTCTCCTCGAGCGGCTGGAGGCAAAGACGGCAGCACTTCGCGCCCCCGATAAACAACAGCCAACCACGGAGACAGAGAGACAGATGCAGATGATTTGGTCTGAGGTGCTCAAGATAGACCCTACCGCCATTGGAAGCGGTGAGAGCTTCTTTCAAATTGGTGGTAACTCGATTGCTGCCATGAAGGTTGTTGCTGAAGCACAAAAACGAGGGCTGCGAATAACTGTGGCCGACATTTTCCGCAACCCTGTTCTCGGAGATATAGCTCAAGTTATAACAGACTCAAGCGTTCAGCTAATGACCTCTGATAGTATTTCAGATCAAGACCAATATATCCCCCCGTTTGCTCTCCTGGGGCCTGGACTCGAACCTGATCAGTTCTGCCAGGAGATCGCCGAGCAGTACGGGCTTGACCCGTTAGCCATAGAAGACGCGTACCCGTGCACATTGCTCCAAGAAGGCCTCTTATCCTTGACAGCTAAGCGATCTGGAGTCTATATTATGCAAGCAACAATCCCATTAGCTGAGGACATCGACTTAGCCCGGTACTGCGCTGCCTGGGAGGAGGTCTTCCGAGTTATGCCGACCCTCCGCACAAGACTCGTTCAGCATAGCGATTTCGGCATCATACAGCTAATTCTCAACGAGAATATTCAATGGGAGGAAGGGGAAGCGACGGGTGCTGACGTTGAACAGCTTTTGCAAGCTGCCAAGTCACAGTCCATGAGCCTAGGCGACCGTCTTGTACGATACAAGCTGCTGAGGGATTCTTCTTCGGGACGAGCCCGGCAGCTCATCTGGACCATCCACCATGCCCTTTATGACGGCTGGTCACTGCAGGTGGTGACTCGTGCGGTCGAATGTGCATATCGCGGCGAGGCCATTACATCGGGGCCGCAATTTCAGAGCTTCATCAAATACGTGAAAGCTCAAGACCAGGACCAGATGAAGTCATACTGGCAAGAGACTCTCGTAGGCTACGAGTCGGCCCCTTTCCCATCCTTGCCTCCATCGGTGCATGAGCCGGCCACAGATCAGCATGTACGCAGACAAATATCCGAGCCCCAGACCGCCGCCAGCCGGTTTGGCATCACGACGCCTATGTTGATCTGGGCCGCCTGGGCGCTCGTCGCTGGTCGGTTCGCCGACTCTGATGACGTCGTATTCGGCGCGACGGTGTCTGGCCGCAACGCGCCAGTAGCCGGTATCGAAGCCATGGCAGCCCCTTTGTTTGCAACTGTGCCTGTGCGAATCCGTACAAGTGCTTCTGATACTGTATCCCAATACCTCGCAGCGGTCCAACGCCAGTCTGCTGACATGATTCCGTACGAGCAAATGGGTCTGCAGCAGATCTCATCTCTGAGCCAGGCGGCGAAACAGGCTTGTGCGTTCCAGACTTTGATTGTCATCCAGCCCCAAGACACAAGCGAGCTCCGGATGACGCTCGGGGCGAATGAGTCTGGTTCCGGGGTTGAAAGTGGATCTCAGGACACCGAGAGTGTACAGCCATCCGACACATACGGCTTGGCGATTCAAGTCCAGCTCGGCAGCGGGACAATGGACATTTTGGCCTCATACGACTCGAGGGTCCTGGATTCCGGGTTGGTACATAGGCTTTTGGACCGTCTGGGAGCGGCCATGGAGCAGCTTGCAAACGCCGGTCCACACAAGACACTTGCCGATATTAATATAATGACGGCAGAGGAGCTAGCTCAGATCTGGACATGGAATGCGACGGTACCGGAAACAATAAACCGCTGTATTCACGATCTGATCTCTGAGAGATGCAATGCCTGGCCTGATGCAACGGCTATCTCGGCGTGGGATGGCGAGCTGACGTACAAGGAGCTCGACGAGGCTTCAACCAGATTGGCCGGCCATCTGATCGGCCTGGGTGTTGGTGACAAGGATATTATCCCGCTGTGCTTCGAGAAGTCACGCTGGGCCACCGTCGCCACGATTTCGGTACTCAAAACCGGAGCAGCATTTGTTCTGCTCGACCCGTCCTTACCAGCGGCTCGCCTGTCCTCCATCGTCCGATCGACAGGCGCCGGCCTGATGCTATGCTCTGTTGCCCAGGCTGACGATTGCTCCGGACTTGGTCCCAAGATATTGGAACTCGGTAGTGCAAGCTTTTACTCCGCTGTGCCCACAACGATCGATGGAATGAACGATATAAACAACACCTACGCGCTGCCTGTCGTCAACCCCAACTCACCAATGTACGTCATCTTCACATCCGGCAGCACAGGTATCCCCAAGGGAGTGATAGTAACCCATTCATCGTTTGCCTCATGTACCTACCACCTAAGACGTCCTCTTGGTCTTGGAAACATGTCTCGCGTGTACGACTTTGCCTCTTACTCGTTTGACGTTTCAATTTCCAATATGTTCAGCACACTGGAAGCTGGAGGCTGTATCTGTGTGCCATCCGAACCTGACCGCAAGAACGACCTGACGGGCTCCATCATCGCCTTCAAGGCCAATTGGCTGATGCTGACGCCTTCTGTCTCCCGTATGCTCCATCGCGAGCGGCTTCTCGACGTCGAGACCATCGGGTTTGGCGGAGAGACCATCACGAGAGGTGACCTCGAGGGCTGGACTGACCGGGCGGTGCTTTTGAACGCGTACGGTCCAACGGAGTGCACCCCAAACAGTGTCACCACCCGGCTGGATCCGGGCAGCAGCGACCCCAATAACATCGGATATGGCGCGGGCGTCGTCACTTGGCTGGTCAATCCCAGCGATCCAACCCAGCTCGCACCCATTGGCGCGGTCGGCGAGCTTGTTCTTGAGGGGCCTTTGGTAGGTCCAGGATACTTAGCCGATCCCGAGCGCATGGCGGAAGCTTTCCTCGAGGATCCTCCGTGGCTACTGCATGGGGATGGTGCCACTCATCCCGGCAGAAGAGGCCGGGTGTACAGGACGGGCGACTTAGTGCGATACGACATCGAGGGTAGCCTGCATTATATCGGTCGGAAAGACACGCAGGTCAAGATCCGTGGACAACGCGTCGAAATCGGCGAGGTTGAATATCAAATTAAGCGGAACATGCCTGTGGCGACGACACAGGTGATCGCAGAGGTGGTGTATCTCCATGGCGGCGCAAGTCCAACTCCAACTCTCGTGGCTTTCCTGGAACTTGAAGCTGAAGAAGCTGCAACATCAAACGCCAACCCGCCTAGGGATTCTGCTACGGACAATGATGTTGACATCCTCCCAATACCCCCAAGTCTGGAAGCGGCCTTGAACGAATATCTCCCGACGTATATGATACCAACTGCGTTCTTCTCCATGTCCCAGCTACCAAAAACTGCCTCAGGCAAAGCTGATCGCAAGAAGTTGCGCGAAATTGGGGCTTCCTTCTCAGTCCAAAACCTGGCTGCTGCCAGAACTGCCTCACAATATCCTAAGCGCCAACCGAATACAAGCATCGAAAAGGAAATGCAGAAGATCTGGGCCAAGGTCTTGGAAATAGATGTGAACACTATCGGTATCGATGACAGCTTCATCCGTCTTGGAGGCAGTTCAATCGCAGCAATGAAGGTTGTGGGCGAAGCCCGCAAGGCACGTCTGGAGGTGGCAGTCGCCGACATCTTCCGACGGCCAGTGCTGCAGGATTTCTGCCGAATTGTTCGCGCTGCGGGCTCAGCAAGCCTAGATATTTCCAAGCTTCCAGACCATCATAAGTCGTTCCAACAATCATTTGCCCAGGAGCGCTTGTGGTTCATGGACCAGCTGTACCCCGGATTATCGTGGTATCACATGTCGTGGGCAGTACGGCTCGATGGCGCGCTAGATCTCGAAGCCCTCAATACCACTGTTCTTGCGGTGGAGAAGCGCCATGAATCTCTCAGAACCACTTTCCAGACCAAGAACGGCGTCAATATCCAACTTGTTCAACCGTTCCAGCTCAGGAAGCTCGACGTGACAGATGTTGTGGACGAACAAGACCTTCACGATACACTACAACAAGAGCAGACCACCGCCTTCGACCTCACAACAGATCACGGTTGGAGGGTCCGCGTTTTCCGCATCAACGCTTCATCCCACGTTCTCTCCATTGTAATGCACCATATCGTCTCTGATGGCTGGTCAGTAGGTGTCCTGCAACGAGAGTTGGCCGCGTTTTACTCGTCCGCTCTCCGCGGCCAAGACCCATTGGCACAGATCGACCCGCTGCCTATCCAGTACCGCGATTACTCGGTCTGGCAGAGACAGACAGAACAGATACAGGAACACGAGCGCCAACTGGAGTATTGGGCTGACGAGTTGGAGGTTAGTCGCCCAGCTGAACTCGTACCGGACAAGCCTCGCCCGGCGAATTTGTCCGGACGGGCCAGCAGGGAGGAAGTGATTATAGATGACGCAACATGCGATACTTTGCAGAGGTTCTGTAATCTCTACAACGTCACTCCATTTGTTGTTCTTCTCACGGTTTTCAGAGCTGCGCATTACCGGCTCACAGGGGCCGATGATGCAACAATTGGCACTCCCAATGCGAATCGCGATCGCTGGGAGCTGAGAGATGTAATTGGTTTCTTTGTCAATATGCAATGCATCCAAGTCCATGTCGACGAAGATCAGTCCTTTGAGGAACTTGTCACTCAGGTCCACAATAAGACTATCGCATCTTTTGCCAATCAAGATGTCCCATTCGAAGCCATCGTCACTAGGCTTGGGAAAGACCGAGATCTGTCGCGACATCCGCTCGTTCAGATCGTATTCGCGCTGCATGCCGATCCTGGTTCAACCAAGGACATGTTCAGCGGAGTACAGGCTGAGCCAATGCTGCCAGTGATTACCTCGAGGTTTGATTTGGAGCTCCACCTTTATCAACACGGCAAGAACAGTATTAGAGGCCAAGCCATCTATTCTACTGACCTCTACGAAGCCAAGACAATCCACAACATGGTGGCCGTGTTCTCCAAGATCCTCACATGTGCACTAGCCGATCCCAAGATTCCTATCAGCGTTCTGCCGCTATTTACCGGGGAAGATTACTCTACTTTCAACCGTGAGGGGTTGTTGACGATTCATAAAACCCAGTACCCTCGCGATCTCAACATCATCCAAGTATTCAAACAGCAAGTCTCCCAGACACCCTACAAGGTCGCAGTCAAAGATTCTACAGGCCAGATATCATATGCGGAGCTCGACGAGATGTCGGATCTGCTGGCCGAGTGGTTGGCGAGATGGAGGATGGCCACCGAGTCCTTGGTTGCGGTTTTCGCGCCCCGGTCTTGCATTACCATCGTGGCGTTCTTCGCTATTATGAAAGCAGGCTTGGCTTACCTGCCTCTGGATCTCAGAACTCCAGCTGGTCGGATGAAGAGTATCCTCTCTTCAGTCCAACAAAGTCGCACACTGGTGCTGTTGGGTCGTGATGCACAACTTCCTACAATGGAGGACCTGGATAATCTGGAATCCATTTTCATCAACGACGCTCTCGAGGAAGCTCGACAGCTCTCCGAGCGGCACCAACAGCAACTCTTCGGGCCATCGCCAATGAGCCTTGCCCACGTCATCTTCACTTCAGGCTCGACAGGTATACCCAAGGGAGTCATGGTAGAGCACCGCGGAGTTGTCCGACTTGTCAAAAACAACAATATGATTGACCATCTCCCCGCGTCAGGCGCTATCGTTGCCCACATTGTCAATCTGGCCTTTGATATCTCCACCTGGGAAATCTACGCCGCGCTTCTCAACGGCGGAACCCTGATCTGCATCGAGACCATGGCGACGCTCGACCCGACCGCCCTCAGCACTATTTTCCAGAGAGAGAAGGTCCAGGTAATCTTCGTCACCCCGCCCCTATACAAGCAGTACCTCCAGCACTGCCCCATAGCCATCGCTGGGCTCGAGGTGGTTTTTACCGGAGGAGACCGACTCGACCCCCGCGATGTACACCTTACGCGGGACATCACTCGCGCAAAGCTGATCAACGTGTACGGCCCGGCCGAGAACAGCGTCGTCAGCACTTTCTACCCCCTCACAGGCGACGACGACGACAAGTTCGTCAAGGAGGTACCTATCGGGCGCAGCTTAAGCAACTCGGGCACATACATCATGGATGCGGAGCAGAGGCTCGTCCCCGTCGGTGTTGTGGGTGAGGTTGTGGTTACTGGCGACGGTCTGGCCAGAGGCTATACGGATCCTCTCCGCAACGTGGACAAGTTTGTCACGGTTCAGATCATGGGTGAGCAAGTACCAGCGTACCGCTCTGGAGACTATGCAAGATGGCGGCCTGCAGATCTGCAGCTGGAGTTCATCAAGCGACTAGACGGCCAGGTTAAGATCCGCGGTCAACGCGTGGAGTTGGGTGAGATTGAACACGTCTTGCGCAGCCACGAACGGGTTGATAATGCGGTGGCACTCGTGCTACGCGGAGGCGCCGGCGGCGGCCCAGATGATGTCATCAGCAGTTTTGTCGCTCTTCGTGAAGGTGACATCAATAATGAGGGACCACAGCAAGACAGTGGCCCGGCATCATTAGACCAGGTAGAGGCATGGGAGGAGAGATTCGACGTCGATACGTATACGGGCATCGAGGATCTGCAGCAGGGCATGGTAGGCAGGGATTTTATAGGATGGATATCCATGATCGATGGGTCAGACATCCCTAGAGGCGAAATGGACGAGTGGCTAGATGACACAGTGGCTGCGGTGCTCGGTTCCCTACACGGAGGAGGAAAGTCCCTCGGTCACGTACTCGAGATCGGTACTGGCTCCGGAATGATCCTCTTCAATCTCGACTCCAACAGCTTTCAAAGCTACACCGGGTTGGAGCCTTCTGAGCGAGCCGTCGCCTTTGTCAGAAGGGCAGCGGCGGCCAGTCCAACACTCAGAGACAAGGTCCAGATGCACAAGGCAACGGCTGCAGATATCAGCAGTCTCCAACTAGCCGCTTCGCCTAACCTTGTGATATTCAACTCGGTGCTGCAGTATTTCCCGACTCAGGGCTACCTGCTGCAGGTAATCAACAGCCTTCTCGCCCTTGGAGGGGTCAGAACCATATTCTTTGGTGATGTACGATCATTTACGCTACACAAGGAACTCCTGGTCACCAGAGCGTTGCATGTCCTCGGCGCCCAGGCCTCGCCGGGCCAGGTCCAAGAGTTGGTGTCTGAGTTTCAAACGGGCGAGTCTGAGTTTCTCATTGACCCGTCCTTCTTCACTGGCCTGAAGGACCGCATGCCCGACCGCATCGCCCACGTCGAGATCCTACCCAAGAAGATGCACGCAACCAACGAGCTGAGCTGCTACCGATACGCAGCTGTCATCCATGTCATCGGGCCAGATGAACACCAGCAGCAAAATGTGCAAGAAGAACCTGCAGTCGATGCTCAGTGGATCGACTTTGCGGCTCTGGGACTCGAGCGGCAATCCCTCTTGAACATCTTGAAGAGTGATGCATCCTCACCCTCCCACTCTGATAACGACTCCAATATGATACGTATCAGCAATATTCCATATAGCAAGACCATCGTCGAAAGATTCATCGTTGATGCCTTCGACCCTTTAGCGACCGCTCAATCCGGGACAATGCTTGACCGACCTGATTGGTTCTCGGCTGTTCGTGAAGAAGCCCTGCAGGAGCAGCAGAATTCCATGTCCGCTGTGGACCTGGTAGCTCTGGCGCAGGAGACTGGGTATCAAGTCGAAATAAGTTGGGCGCGACAGCACTCGCAGAGAGGTGGATTAGACGCGATTTTCCACCGCCACCATTACCAAGACCAAAATAGGAGACGGCTCATGTTCAAGTTCCCTACTGATCATCATGGACGGCCCTACTCTTCTCTAACCAGCCATCCACTCAACCAGCAGCTTAGACACAAAGTTCAAGAACAGCTGCGTGAGGTTGTGCGGACCCAGCTGCCCCCGTATATGGTGCCTCACAGCATTACCATTCTAGACAAGATGCCCGTCACTGTCAACGGCAAAGTGGATCGCAGAGCGCTTATGCAGACTGCCGCTGCCGCTACAACCACGCGGGGGCTTGTCGACCGCGTCTCCGCACTCGTGCAAGAGCCATCCTCTGAAGCGGAAATCCAGATGCGGCTGATCTGGGGCAGAATCCTCAATGTCAACCCCTCTACCATTGGAGTAAACGATAGCTTCTTCCACCTCGGTGGCAGCTCGATTACCGCGATGAAGGTTGTGGCGGAAGCCCGGAAGGCCAGCATGCAGCTGGAGGTTGCAGACGTGTTCCGGAGACCTATTCTCAGCGACCTCTGCCGGGATATCCAGCTTGAGCGCCAGAACGGAATTATGAATGGACATCAGGAGGGGAAGGAGAAGATATACCCTGCCCCAGCAGCATTTTCCCTCCTCGGAGACAATATAGGGGACATTCAGAGCTACCTGTCACAGCTGACCTCGCGGTACCATCTCGAACCCGGCACCATCGTCGACGCCTTTCCTTGTACGCCTCTGCAGGAAGGTCTCATGTCACTGACATCAAAACAAGCTGGGTTCTACATCATGCGCGGCGTCTTCGAGATCCCGCAAGGTGTCTCTGAACTGGACTTCCGCACAGCATGGGAGGAAGTCTATGGTATTATGCCCATTCTGCGCACTAGAATAATTCAGGATGACGGTACCCATGGTCTATTGCAAATCGTAATAAACGAACCAATCCAGTGGGCCGAGCCAGCAACAAGCAGCGTCCAGGAGTATCTAGAGGCCGACAGTCAAAATTCGATGGACCTCGGTGAGCCACTTACACGCTACGGTCTAATCAGGGATGGAGACAGGAGTGGAAGCGGAGCCGCCAGGTGGTTCGTCTGGACTGTTCACCATGCATTGTACGATGGTTGGTCGATAGGAATCATCATGGATGCTGTAAACCGCATCTGTCGGGGCGAGACAGTTATAGCCGAGCCGGGCCCGCCGTTCTCAGCTTTCATCAAATACATCAAGGACCAAGATGAGGACAAGGTCAAAGAATTCTGGCAAACCACGCTTGGAGGCTGTGAAGCCGTGCCGTTCCCTGGTCTAAAGTCGACCATCAGCCAGCCCATGGCCGACTCAATGGTTGAATACCGCTTCCCACTCACTGCTCAGCAACAGCACCTGAAGGGCATTACGACGGCCAGTTTGATCCGCGCGGCTTGGGCGCTCGTAGTTTCCTCTGCTACGGACTCGGACGACGTTGTATTTGGCGCCACTGTGTCGGGCAGGAATGTGCCCGTCTCCGGCATCGAGATGATGGCGGCGCCGACGTTTGCTACGGTGCCCGTGCGGGTCACTCTGAAGCGAAATCAAAGTGTTCAAGACTACCTGAATGCGATCCAGGATCAGTCTACCAACATGATCCCATTCGAATACTTTGGTCTAAGCCGGATCGCAAGCCTTTCGGCGGGCGCCCGGCAGGCGTGCAGTTTCCAGACCTTACTTGTCATCCAGCCACAGAAGCAGTCTCAGTCGCTCTCGACCAAGTCGGATGCCGCCGCCGCTACCATCTACGAGTGGAAGGATGATCGGCAGGTGCGCCAGTACGATACATATGCCCTGGAGCTCGAGCTGCACCCGGGACCTGACGGTATCTTCGTCTCGGCCTCTTTTGACTCGAGGCTGACGGAGCCTTGGTCAGTAAGGCTACTACTACGAAGACTCGAACGGGTGATGCATGAGCTGTCCGACGCCACGCCGGACCAGCCTCTGGGTAGCATCAGTCCCATTGCTGCGCAAGAGGTCGAGCAGATCTGGGAGTGGAATAAGACCGTACCACCGTCAGTAGCACCGTCTACGGCCGGCGGGGTCGACGGGTGGTGTGGCGTCCATGGGAAAATTATAGATCGGGTCCGGAAACAGCCTCAAGACTTGGCCGTCAGCGCCTGGGACGGTGAGCTGACGTATCAGCAGCTCGATGTTCTGTCGTCGCGACTCGCTAGGCGAATACAGCAGGACGGTGCCACCCCCGGAAGCACCGTGGGTCCTGGGAGGATAGTGCCTTTGTGCTTTGACAAGTCGCGCTGGACCGTGGTCGCCATGCTGGCTGTTCTCAAGACCGGAGCCGCCTTCGTCCTTCTGGAACCTTCGTGGCCATCGTCGCGTCTCGCAACAATTGCTCACAAGGTGCGCGCAGGTCTAATTGTGTGCTCGCCCTCGCAGGCAGCTAGGGTCTCAGGCCTGGCGGCAATCATTGTCCAAGTGTCCGGCGAGTCTCTTCTGCCTCTGTCGGCTGCAGATAATGGTAACCAGGGTGCTGATGCTGGGGAATTCGACCTTTCTGGCTTCGCCGTCGCGCCATCATCACCAATGTATGCTGTATTCACGTCTGGCAGCACTGGTGAACCAAAAGGAGTTCTTGTAACACATGCCTCATTCCTGGCGTCCATCAAGTACCAGGCCAAGTTGATGGGTTATGAGAACGAGCCCAGGTCACGGGTCTATGATTTTTCTTCATATGCATTCGATGTGTCGATCGAGTTGGCATTCATGACGCTCGCGGTCGGAGGATGTCTCGTCGTCCCATCAGACCAGGACCGCAAGGATAATCTTACTGAATCCCTCATCTCCTCGAGAGCCACGCTCATCGAGCTAACACCTTCGGTTGCTAGAACCCTAGACCGTGAGCGCCTTGTTGATTTGAGGTTCCTCGTCCTCGGTGGAGAGCCAGTAAGCCAACAGGATATCCAAGGGTGGCCGGTACATATCCAGGTCATAAATACCTATGGCCCGTCTGAGTGCACACCGACCGCCATGATACAGCGTCGACCCTCTCCTCATGACCCAGGCAACATCGGTACTGGGGCAGGAGCCGTCACTTGGTTGGTGAATCCCAAAGACTCCAACAAGTTGGTACCTATTGGAGATGTTGGCGAGTTGCTGCTCGAGGGACCCTTGGTCGGACCTGGGTATATCGATGACGCACGGCAAAACAAGGCATCCTTTGTTGTTGATCCTCCGTGGCTTGTTCGTGGTGGGGTGGACTACCCAGGACGACATGGTAGATTATACAGGACCGGCGACTTAGCAAGGTATCGGTCTGACGGCAGCTTGGCCTTTGTTGGCCGCAACGACACACAAATCAAGATCCGAGGTCAACGAGTCGAGCTCGAGGAGATTGAAAACGCCTTGAGAACCGCCTGCATCCCCGGTGTTCAGGAGCTAGCAGTGGAAGCTGTGTTACCAAATGGCCAGGAATCCCGTCCTACTTTGGTGGCATTCGTGGTTCTGAGCAATAGAGCCGAGGCTTTGGGCAATGGCAAGTCATTCACCGACGTACAGGTCACAACCAAAGGTAGCAGCCAGGACAACCACAACAACGAAGCTCGAGCTCTAGGGGCTCATCTAGTAGACCCATTGGAGTCTGCAGATGAGATTCTGGCCAACAGTCTGCCAGTATACATGATCCCTACCGCCTATTTTGCTGTCAATCGACTTCCAATCACCAGTTCCGGCAAGCTTGATCGCAAGTGCCTTCGGGACATCGGCGCCAGTTTCACAGTTCAACAAGTGGCCCAGCTCCGAAGGAATGGATCGGAACCTAAGAGAGCTCCAAGCACCAGCATAGAACGCATACTGCACAAGATATGGATCCGTATTCTCAATCTTGACTCCAACTTGGTGGGCGTTGATGACAGCTTCTTTAGACTTGGCGGAGACTCCATCACGGCGATGCGAGTCTCGACTTCAGGACGAGCTGCCGGCGTAGAGATATCTACCACTCAGATATTCCAACTTAGGACAATCTCAAAGCTAGCTGCTGCAGCTCAGGAGGCTCTCCGCATAAGTGGAGAGTCTGCTGCTTCCATTGGTACGAACGGCAACGACAACTCTAACTCCGGCTCTGATACCAGGATGCAGACCGCCCCTTCCAACCACGGTGATTCTTGGGAAGCTCAGCTATCAACAATCCGCCTCGGCAAAATCGAACACTCCGATATTGAAGCTATATATCCATGTATGCCGATACAGGAGAGCATGCTAAGGGCACAAGAGGCCGATCCTAGAAAGTACATCACCGGCTGCAGCGTAGAGATCCTTGCTTCAGACAACAGCGGCCCTGTTCAAATTTCCCGGATACAGAAGGCATGGCGAGCCGTAATCCAGCGACACAGCATCTTGCGTGCATGTCTCGTGAATGGAACCAATGACAACTGCATGCAGGTTATCCTCAAAGCCCCAACTCCGCCTATTACATGCTTCCATACGGCCCCCGAATCCAAGGATATCGGAGGACACGCGCCTTATCAGAAAGACGGCTTGCAGCACCACCTTTCTATCTACCAGACAAATAATCGCAGTGCATACCTTATCTTTAAACTGAACCATGCCATGGTTGATGGCCAATCAGTGGGACTTCTCCTGCGTGATTTCCAGCTCGCATATCACGGTAAACTAGATGCAATTGGTGACCCACCACCCCTTGGTGACTATATTCGATACGTGCAGGAGCTGCAACAGCAGCAGCAACGAAGCAACCAGGCCGAAAGATTCTGGTCCGACTACTTGAAAGACGTCAAGCCATGTCTATTCCCGACTTCGTTGAATCTACCAGCAACAGCAACGAACGAGGATACCTTCGCCATACAAGTGTCCATCCGGGACTCCAAGAAGTTGAGGAAATTGTGCAGCGAGTGGGATGTGACCCAAGCCAACGTCATACAAACTGCTTGGGCGCTTGTCCTTTCGAAATGGACAGGCCTATCAGCACCATGTTTCGGTAGTATCGTGTCGGCGCGCACCGCACCAGTCAAAGACGCCGACGAAATTGTCGGGCCCCTTATTTCCCTTGTCCCGTGCCAGGTTGATTTGTTCGACAGCAAGCCGCAGCAGTCTATCCTAGAAATAGTACGGGGAACGCACCGCAACTTCATGAATTTGTTGGAGCATCAAAATCGTTCCCTGGCCACGGCTGCGAGAACCAAGGTTCAGAGTAGCGGCGATGACTCGAACAAGCTATTCAACACTGCAATATCTATGGCCAGGAACGAATATGCGTTCGCGGACTCACAGCTCTCATATCACATATCTTCGTCGTCTGCACATTCCTTTTCTCTACGCGATGACTTTGACCCTGTAGAGGTATGTACTTTTGAACCCCCTCCTCTTTCATTTATTTCTTTTCCTCGTGGAGCATGTTCCACGAGATTCACACGCAGTTTTCTTTTACGCAGTGAGCTAACCCCAGCAATGACAGTATGACATATATGTCAGAGTGAGCTACAATAACAATCACCTTCAGATCTCGTTAGACTTTTGGGCAGACCGGTTTTCTAAAGTGGAGGGACAGAGAGTGGCTACATCACTCGAGAAAGCCATTTCAGCAATTTTGTCAAACCCGGAAAAGAATCCCATGGCAGTTATGAATGAGATTTGACCGATAATTGGATCTTTCTTTGTTTATTTCTTTCTTTTCTTGCTGATATTAACGGGGGGGATTGGTTTATTATAAAGTTCCGGATTGTTGTTAACCTAATATAAATGCTATTTAAATAGTCGATGATGAAAACCTATGATAATAATAATTATTTTATTTAAAATAAAATAAACATTCATAAAAAAGTTTATTAATTAATTAAAAAAAAATATAAAAGAATAAATTCTTCAATTATCTTAGTTTTAACAAACTATTCAACAAGTCATCTATTTGGCCAATATGTTTTTTCCAAGTCACAGGAGAACGATCTGAGACACTTTTCACAACTCCACCAAAATGAGTCCAATTATTTAGAAAATCTGAGGATTCATCTAACGGTTGTCCGATCAGTCTCAATATAAGAAATAACGGTACTTGGTCCTGTGCTTCACAAGATAATATATATCTTTGTTACAATAGGACACCATGTGGAGCACTGGGTATGTGGTCAGGGAAGGGTCCATGAACCTGCTGTGGCAGACTTGGAAAAAGAAATTCCCGCAATTACCAGCAAACGTAATACGTTACAACGCTATTCTAAAACGAATGTATACAAATTATGTAAAGTACTGAATTCTCCATAGTAAGTAGCTGATAAGGAGGGTACAAGTGCATTTCCAAACACGGCTAACGGTGGGTGATATTAAACAAACCCGGTGGCAGTTCATTTAGGCATCATTGAAAGACCGTGCTGCTCGTGTGTGTTGGTTTACCCTTGCTCTCGGTTATGCACTTGGTTGGTCGCCGGTTTTACATATGTACCCGATGTACTGGTATGTATCCTGATACGACTACCTGAGTAGATACGAACCGCTTACATTTCCGACATATTTATACACGTTTTACACGTTCCCCGATCGAGAAGAAAAAGCGGGCCATAGCACCCATGAGAAGGTTGTACATTGCTACTATGTCATCAATGTTCTATATTTTCTTCCACATGTACTGGCCACTACCGCCTGTTTAACCACCTAGGTTGTGCCTAATAGGTATGTATCGGAAACCATTGATTGGACGCCGATTTCAATCCTCCATAACCTGCAGAAGAGTGTCGCTAGAGGTATTCAATGGCGGTGACTGTTTACCTTGAAAGACCACATCGTACCTATCTACACCATATTGCCGTTTCCTGAAGTCGAGGTTGAACAAGCATGTCACCCAACGGCCAAGTATGTGAGCCTGTGGCCATGGTCAGCAGTAGCAGTTCAGCTGCCGCTGTGGAGACGCGTCTGAGTCCATGCCCATCATGTATCATATCTCAAGGTAAAGCAAGTAATGAACCACATTCTATCGATGGTGAGAATCCCTCGAAAGAGCTTGGTTCCGTTTTTTACAAGATGCTGATCAGTGTGAGGGGTGGTATTTTCAGCAAATGCTGCAGTCAAGTCGATGTTACTCACGCCCTTTACCTTCTCAGCGGCATCAGATTCGCAGCTAATGTCTCTTCTGCGGAATTTCGCCGCTGAGCTCGAGTCACCTTCATCATCTGTCGATCTCCGAGCTCTGGCCTCGGCCTTACAGTCACACCGACCCCATTCTCGCTGCAGAATTTCGTTCTCTGCTGGAACCACCCAAGAGCTAATCGACAAGATTCATCGCAAGCTTGAAGCTTCCCAGCCCGATCCGGAGCTGCCAATTGAAAACACGATTGCAAGTGGCTGCGAGGAGCCTCGTATACTATACGTCTTCTCCGGCCAAGGAGCTGGGTCCACATCTATGGGAGCCGAGCTCATTCGGAATTCGACGTACGCACGCGACCGCGTCAGACACCTTGACTACTCACTCTCGACGCTACCTGAGTGTCGAGACCGCCCGACTTGGTCAATTGAAGCCCTCATCACTGCAAAGCCAGCAGCAGCAGCTCGAACCGCCCAATTATTGGGGCAAGTACGAGTATCACAAAGCATCATCACGGCTATCCAGATAGTGCTGGTCGATCTCTTGCGAGTTGCGGGTGTGCGCGCATCCGACGTCGTCGGACATTCCAGTGGAGAAGTAGCGGCAGCATACGCCGCCGGGTTCCTCTCGGCCCACGACGCCATCCGGGTGGGCTACTACATGGCGCTGCACGTGGAGCGAGCAGCAGTAGCCGGGAAAGAAGCGGGCGGGATGCTCGCTGTTGGCCTATCCTTTCGGCACGGCCAGGCATTCTGCGCCCACCCGCTCTTCAAGGATCGGTTGTGGGCAGCCGCGCACAACTCTGGGGCCAGCAGCACGTTATCAGGAGACGCGTCTGCCATTGAGAAAGCCGGGGCCCTGCTTCGGGCCAAGAAGGTCTTCTGTCGAGTCCTTGACGTCAAGGGGGCGTTTCATTGCTCCCGCATGGTAGCCACCTCGGACACGTTTCTCGAAGACATGCGAGGCTTGGGTGTTGAAGTGCTAACTTCACCGAAAGATGCACCGGCATGGCACTCGACTGTCGTCCCTGGTACGGTGATGAATGCTGCACAGCCGCTGCAGGGCTCTTACTGGCTGGACAATGTGATAAACCCCGTGCTCTTTGGGCCTGCAGTTAGAGCAGCAGTTGCGCGGGGAGCCCACTCTGTTATCGAAATTGGATTGCGGCCAGTATTGAAGACACCTAGTCAGTAACAAACTTAACCCCCCCCCCCCCCCCCCCCAAAAAAAAAAATTTCCACCAACCTTGCCAGTGCTAATAGTCAGCATTCAGCTTTACAAACCATATCCGAACATCTTGGCAGACCACTTCCCTTCTGCGAAACATTGAACCCAAACAGCAGCGACAATCAGGCATTTGCTGATTGCCTGGGATTTATTTGGTCCCAGTCTGGATCCAGATCTGTCGATTTCCAAGCTATAGAAGAGACGCAGGCTGTGCATTACCAGGCAAGCATGGTTAAGGGATTCCTGTCCCGCGAGTGAGAGAATATCTTTCAGTAAACTTTCAAGTCGAGCATCTGAAAAATTTGATAATTACCTCGTACAAATAGTATTAGATACAGCCTCATTGGTATAGAGGTTGATGCTGATTACGATTGCCATGATGAACTGAGCTATTGGGCGCGGTGATGTTACCCAGTAACAGTGTTCTTTCGCGTTCCAAGTTCTGCCTACGCCCAGTCACGTGAATGTCATCATTGTAATCAGCCATCATCATCATAATTGTTAGTACTATATCTTTTCGGCAGCAGTTAGGCAATCCACTTCAGTGGGACATGGCTTAGTGAGCCTCACTGCACTGATAGCCTATGTGCACCAGTATCTGTGCCGGCAATTCTCGGCATAAAATACTCGCTAGGCCGACGATCAGCAATTCGTCCAGTTCTAATCCGGGCAGTGTAAGCTCGCAAGAACCACCCTTAAAATACTTTGGTCTTGCCACGTCTCTCGTTATAGCTGCCGAGAGATCTCAGCGGATACTGTCTGAGGTGCGCATTAGGCTATTCTATGTTACGAGCTGAGAAGCTTTGACGTAACTTAGGTATATGTATTTATGTGGGGTTTCCGTACTGTGCGGCCGTTTACCCGAGGAGGAGCAGGGGAAGAGCACAAATCAACGCCACCCCGCTTAATTACTGATTCAACTACTCCGTATCGATGTGGTATACACGCACATCTACGGGTTTATACCGAGTCATTGACCATACCAGGGTCTGAGATACATGACAGAGGGGCTACAACTTACCCATGACCATCAGTACAAAATGCCTGGACCATTTCAATATTTCAAACCAGACAATGGATGCTACTCATGTATCATTTCAACGGGGTACATAACACGCCCCACAAGCCGCATGTTACATAGTACATACCTATGTATGTACGCAATTGGCGATCCTGGTGGGGACCGGGGGTGGCTTTAATAAACCCCTGGCCCACCTCCCTGGCCGGATTTAAATCCATGTGCAACGAAGCTTAAATAAACTACAGCCCCCTGACCGGGATACTACTTTTGCCCGCCTCGGGTGCTGGGAGGGAATAACATCGCGACTGCCAGGGAGGGATAGTTCGTATACAATCGTGTACAACTGTACGTACATTCCAGATGAATCCTTGGCTGGGGTCGTTGACCGCCTGAATCGTTGAAAGGTAATGTAGCGCGATTTGTTATGATCCATGTGATCATGCTCCTGAGATAGCGGATCGCGCAATAGCGACAGCCTCTAAGCAGGGATGACGTACAAGCCTTTTTCCAAGAAGGTCGGCTCATCTTCCTTACAATCGCTCCATTCCTCGGTCGATTCCTTGTTCGTGCACTCAACCCCGAGCTCGAACGACCACCTGGTTGGGAGTGATGAAACCGCTATATCGAGAGCAGTATCGACTCTCATGGACAGTGATAGACAGGGTAGTGTTACAAACTTGGCCAACGCCAAGAGAGCATTGAAGCCCCGCACAGTTGGGTACTCAGAGAGGCAGCCGATGTCGAGGCAGAACCCATTAGATCTCAATTCCTCGGTTTATTGAGTTCTGCCCACCAAGAAGCATACACAACCTTCAAGAGACAGAACCATCTAATTAACTGGACCATGTCCTATACGATAATTACCTCCGTTATCCTGAGGGCCGGCGCAGCGGTCGTAGCTTTGCAAACGTTATATGTATATTGCCCACATTCTGCCCTGGCAGAAAGACCCATTATCCCCGTCGTATCGTGCACGTAGCTAATGTTATTGCTGCTATTCATCAAAGACTGTTTCTGTCTGCGTCTACCGCCTCTTCTTCCATCCCCTTTCTCGGTATCCTGGGCCCGTCCTGGCTAAGGTTTCTAGCTTGTATTCCGCATACCATGCCTGGAAAGGAGATATCCACGTGGACATGGCCAGGTGCCACATCAGATACGGTGCGACGGATACTTTCTTGGTAGCAACTATGGTTTGAATTGAACACTAAATGTGAATGTGGTGGTGAAAGGCAATTATGTTCGCTATGCCCCCGACAGACTGCTTTTTAACACCCACAAGGCTTTCCAAGGTATTCCTCCCTTATATCTATCATGTGCTCAATGAGGTGGTCATAGTTGACATCACATCGCCCCTTAGATATTTACGGCCACAGTAGCAACGTAACTAAATCAATCGCCTATGATGCACTCGTCCATCGTGCACCCAATATCCTGACAACTCGAGACAAGGCTCAACATGGGCGACGAAAGCGCCTCATTAGCCAGGGTGTCTCTGATGCCAGTTTACGAGCTTTGGAACCAGCCATAATTAGGCATATCCAAAAGTTCTGCCGCAAGGTATCTGAGCCAGATCCTGCAGGCTCAGATTGGTCTACTGCTAAAGACATTTCAGAATGGTGTAGGTAACTCTTGTTGCACTTTACCAGCACCTGTTGATCAGCTTACGCGTTACTACAGGCAACTATCTCGCATTTGACATAATGTCCGAGATAACTTTCAGCCAGCAATACGACGCTTTGGAAAACGAGGATTACCGCTGGGTGCTCGATGCTATTGAAGAGTCCAACGTTCGCATCAGCGTGCTCTTCCAAGCGCCAGAGGTAAAGCTCTGGCGGCTGAACAAGCATCTCTTCCCACAAGCAATCCAGGCTCGAAATAAATTCCTAGGGTTTGTTAGACAGTTGCAAAGAGATCGCCGTGAGCTCTCCAAGACGGCCAATTTGAAAGACATATTCTCCTTCATCGCCAATGCAACAGATCCAGATGGCGAGAGTGCATTCAAACTGGATGAGGTCAGTGCCGAGAGCACTACTTTAATCGTTGCCGGTAAGTACAAAAGTGCGCCGATCTCTCCTGAAAGCTTCACCTGGCAACTAAGACTCGGAAATCAGGATCGGACACTACGTCCACTGCCATGGCAGCCCTCTTCTTTTACCTCAGTCGCCATCCCAAAGCTCTGGAGCGCGCGACGGCTGAGGTTCGGGGTGCATTCCAACGGGTCGAAGAGATCCGCACGGGCCCCAGACTCAACTCGTGCACGTACTTGCGGGCGTGCATTGATGAGACACTCCGCATATCACCACCGTCGGGGAGTGCGCCGTGGCGCGAGGTGGGGGCGGGCGGTTCCGTCTTTGACGGGCAGTACGTACCCGGGGGCTGCGATGTGGGCATGGGCATCTATGCCATGCAACACAATCCGGCCTACTATCCGGACCCTTTCACTTTCAAGCCTGACCGTTGGCTGGCGGGAGAGGCGCAGCCGGGGGACGGCAGGGAGCCTGGTTCCAGGGCCAATGGAAAGCTCAATAGCGGCACCAACAAGGTTCCTTATGGGCCGTTCTCGATTGGTCCCCGCAGCTGCATCGGCAAGGGACTAGCTATTATGGAGGTGATGCTCACCATGGCACATGCCCTTTACTCTCTGGATCTTAGGAAATGCGACTTAGAGGAGGAGTCGAGCCTCGGAGGACGGTCCACTGGACATGCTCTGGATATTGCAGACGAGTTCCAAGTTCGAGACCACATCACTTCTATCAAGAGTGGCCCCATGCTTCAGTTCCGTCGCCGTCAATAATATAGAGCCTTGAAGAAGGCAGTTAGCCTACTGAATTGCTGCTTTCAAGACTAGCTATTGAATATGAATACTCAGAGTACCTGGTAGAAGCTTACACTACAAACTGTAGATTTGATACGCACAAGATACACGAACTTTCTTGATTTGCGTCTATAAGCACGCATTAGCGGCCATCTTACCTAAAGGAGATGAAATGGTATATACTCTTGGTTATTTGTTTCAATATTTGTCAAACTTGGATGTGGCTATGGGATAATAAATCACTTGCAAAATAAGAAGCAGCATACAGCATACGCTGCTCTCTGTTTACAGTCTGTCAGATTATCACCTACTATGACAAAAAGAGGGGGACTACTGAGCTAGAGCCTCCGAAGTTGTCTTCGCCCTTACGTGGCCTGTGGGCCTTGACTTATGTAAGGGCCCTCGAGGTATTGCACCCCTTTTGACCTTAGCTCCACGCAGCACATTTCAGTGTGGCCCTGAATCCCTTCTGTAGCGAGATAAAAGTAAGCTCACAAAGTGACGTTCCTGACTCTATATAACTATATAATCAACCCGGCTCCCAGGGTCTCGTAATTTAATCCTTTCGCTACACTGCACTGTTACACACCTGCAGCCCGAGACGGCCAGGTAGTAGTGCATGAAGGTGGTGCTGGTGGCCCCTCCCACGATTTTCTTTTTAATCAGACGTGCTGCTGGAAGCATAACTGCCGTTTTCAGCACCTGTCGCATCTGCAGACGCGTTGTCTCGGTTGTGCAAGTTGTAGCGCATCTGGAACCGAGCCCTCCACCCGTCGCTCCATTTAGGACAGGGCTGACCACGGGAGCACGGGAGCTGCTGCCACAGCTCGGTGGCCTTCTTGCGGAGAGTGTGGCCCGGCACGCGGGTGCCCGTCTGCTCCTCGTGCCGCCGCATCCACTTGCTGAGCTGCTCCTCCAACTCCTCCCACTTGGCACCGCGGTCCCGCCGCCTGTCACCGTAGGCGCTTGCGTCCAGGCTGGCTAGTTTGTCGAGCGGCGCGTACTTGTAGCTGAGGATCTCGCTGATGGTGCTCGGGTTGAGGCGGTACCCGTATGTTTGCTCCCACCATTCCGCTGCCGCAAGGTGAGTCTTGCCGCGGCCATTTAGGTCCGTCTCCGGGGAGGTCATTGTCCCGTCATCAAAGTACCACAGCCTCAGCGCACGGCGCTGGGTGTTGGTGATGGATCTCCGCCGTTTATGGTTACAGCTGTCAGGCATTTGCAGGCGTGGCGAGCGTGCCTGACTTTGAGCATACTGGTGCTTTCGGAAACGCTTGTAATACAAGATGACACGTCAAAAGGTCGGGGGTAACGTTACCCCGTTTTTTGACGTGACTGTTCTGAAATCCGGGTTGCGTCCACCTAGGGGAGTGATATGGGACACTACTTCGTTATACTAATATACTAACTCGAATTAAAAAGAAAATCCCCCCAAGAGTCTGAAGAGTACGGATTGCAAGGCCGAATATTCGATTCTGGCTGTAGCCCAAAAGACTTTACGCAGTTGTCGAACAGTAATTTCTTCGTATAAGGAGGCGCAAGTGGACTTACGTAAGTCGGACTCCTTGAACAAAGTTGATTTTCAAGGCGGGAGCATGGCATTACGTTTTCTACTCAGATAAGAGATATGTAGGCGATTTAGTCCGGCTTGTGTTACAAGGGTACATCAGGGTGGCTAGGGCAGAAGTATTTTGTATCCTGTCAGTTCCCCGATGGTGTAGTTTTAACACACCTTGATGTTGCAGCATGTAATAGCCGGCGCCCGCGGAGGAAAGTATTGACGATCAAGCTGTATAGTCGAGGCACACTCGACCCACACTGTCGCCTATTCTGTAATCGACACCGTCAGCCGGGATACGGTAGTCGTGATTCCGCTGTACAGTTGAGGCACAGTCAGCCCACCCGTTGCTGCCGGTCACGTGTAGGTTGATGCGAACCACCCATTTTCCTTTTTCCTTCTATCCATCTTTCTTTAGCTGGTTTCTTAGTACATCGAAGTCGTGTTGACTGAATATCAATAATTATATTTGCGTGGCTGGGACTGGATACTTGCAGAATCGACTACAAGATTAATGCAGTTCTATAAAGCACAGCTGCACCTGCAATCGCAAACTGTTTGCAACCTTTGTGCGTGGTTTGCAGAAACTCACAGTGTCGAAAGAGAACAGTTTCGTGATCAATTGTGTTTCTGAGAACCCCTTGTGGTACGTGCAATCTGCCGTGCATATGGAGCATGCATGGAGCCTATAACTAACCAGGGGCAATAAATCAGTCGACTTGGTCGTGCGAATGAGGAACTTTCTCAACGTCGCTGTACACAAAAGAAACCTCCCCACGATGGAGGATCACCTAGTTCAGAAGAAGGCGAAAACTTGAAGCCTCAGCTGGGTATGAAGACACAATTAGAAGAGGAAACGCGGGTTTCTGGTGGTCTTATGAGAAGGGGCGAAACTCAGTGCAGGCGCTGTAGGACGTACAGAGAGGTTGGCGATGACTCCTGAACTTGTCGGAATAATAGAGAAACATCTCATGAAGAATATTCCGAGTGGTTTTGATTGAACTTTTAAACCTTGGTTGAATTCACTTGTACTTAATCGTACGAGGCTAACCAAGATGGCCCACTCGTTTATGGACTACATTGTTATAAGAAAAATAACTAAACGTAGGTTTATATTGGGCAGCATCCATATCTTATCGATAGCGAACTGCTATGTCGAGCGTGGTGCGTATGCACAGACCGGCGAGGAAGTAGTAGTAGTTTCACGAAGCTGGAGCTTCGTGGATTCCCCTCTTTAGAGCCCAGAAGAGCAAGAATGAATACCCAGGAATCTGTCGTCACCCTTCCTCACCGTATAAGAACTCTTCCAGCAATATGTATATTATTTCAAAATAAAGGTTTATTATGAGATCCAATTTCTTTCAAGATTCATTATAATTATTAGTAAATTCATCAGTTTAATACTTGATTAGAAACAAAATCAGTTGATTAAAGCGTCAAAAAAACAGTATTGATAAAGTCTAATTACAGTAAATTTGGTGAGAGATGACATTTTAAGCCAGCTATATAAGTAATAAAAATACCGATAATACAGTGGTGATATATTAAAATATAATAAAGTACACAACCTCAAAATAATAATAGGATTGTATGCTCAAGATGATGGAAACGTGTAAAGTTCGCGTTACCAAATAATTTGTACAAATTATACAAAGTACCGAGTTCGCCATAGTAAGTAGCTGGTAGGGAGGGTACAAGTGCATTTCCAAACACGGCTAGCGGTGTGGTGATATTAAACAAGCCCAATGCTACCAGGGGTGGTATTTATTAGGCATTTTCTGGGCGCTGAAAGCGCTGTGGGATCTACCACCTTTCCCCAAGTCTCCAGGTATCAGCAGCGGCCGGCCATATTCTTGTTAATGAATCAAGAAGCCGGACCAGCATTGAATTCCGCCCTCGCATACCAGCTGCCGGCTCTGTGCAGGTTGGGGAATAACCACAGCTCCAGAATCAAATAATGGCTTCAGAGCCCTTTCAAGAGAAGGGCGACCACCCCTCCCCGGCGGCTTTAGTTAGTACTCCTGGCGCGGGAACCTGTCCAAATTCTAGCCCCAGGGAGACACCCGACGTCCATATCGATTCTAAGGCACAGCAAGAGCTGGAACATGTCATGCCAGAACCGCAGCAAGACGCACTGCAAGAGCCTCAGGGCTCACAGGACCCATATGGCCACCTCACGCCTGAGCAAGCTGACATCCTCAGACGCCAGGTCGATGTGCCAGAGCTCCAGCACGGCCTCAACGCCATATATCGCTATGCCACGCGCGCCGATATCATTATCATGGTGGTCTCGTCAGTCTGCGCAGCCGCGTCAGGCGCCGCTATGCCGCTCATGAACCTTGTCTTTGGCAGCTTTCAGAGCACGTTTCAAAACTACGCTGAGAATTTCGATGGAAATCTCGAACAGCTACATCGCGATTTCGACCATGTCATGGTTCAGCTCGTGCTTTACTTTATATATCTCGCTATCGGCCAGTTTGTCGCCTCCTACGTCGCTACCCTCGGATTCATCTACACCGGAGAGCACATCACGGCCAAGATCCGGCGGCAGTATCTCAAGAGCTGCCTACGCCAGAATATCGGCTTCTACGATAATATTGGTGCCGGAGAAGTGACGACGCGCATCACTGCCGATACAAACCTCATTCAGGACGGCATCTCCCAGAAGGTGTCGCTGTCAATTACCGCCATTACCACCTTCGTCGCGGCCTTTATCGTGAGCTTTGTCAACTACTGGAAGCTCACTCTAATCTTATCAGGCACCGTATTTGCTCTGATATTTACCGTCGGCGCGGGCTCCAGCTTCATGCTGAAGAATAATATCGCATCCCTCCAGGCGTACTCCAAGAGCGGTGGTCTGGCCGAGGAGATCATCACATCGATCCGCAGCGCCATCGCTTTTGGCACCCAGGATCGCCTGGTCAACCGATATGCCAAGTATCTCGACAGTGGAACCCTATACGGATACAAGATGCAACGCTCCTTGGCTGTCATGGTCTCCTTCATGTGGTTGATTCTGTTCCTCTCATATGGGCTGGCCTTCTGGCAGGGGAGCAAATACGTCGTGGACGGCATCATCCCGCTCTCCAAGCTTCTTGTCATCACCATGTCCGTCATGATCGGCGCGTTCGCCCTTGTCAATGTCATGCCGTACATCCAGGCATTTATAACAGCCATCGCCGCGGTTTCCAAGATTGCCAATACAATCGACCGACAATCGCCCCTCGATCCGACCAGCGGTGATGGTGAGAAGCTGCATCAAGTCCACGGCGACCTTCGCCTCGAGAATGTGCAGCATTTCTACCCATCCCGGCCTGAGGTGGTGGTAATGGATAACGTGAGCCTTGACATCCCGGCAGGTAAGACGACGGCTCTCGTTGGCGCTTCGGGCTCCGGCAAGAGCACCATTGTCGGTCTCATCGAACGCTTCTATGAACCCGTCGGCGGCACCATATACCTTGACGGCCACGATATCAGCAAGCTGAATCTGAGGTGGCTGCGTCAGCAAGTTTCCCTTGTCAGCCAGGAACCTACTCTCTTTGCGACATCCGTCTATCAAAACATCCGTTATGGGTTAATTGGTACCCTGGCCGAGAAAGAAGACGAGCAGACGCAACGAGAACTCGTCATCGAAGCAGCAAAGAAGGCTAATGCACATGATTTTGTTTCCTGCCTTCCCCAAGGGTACGAGACCAGCGTTGGAGAGAAGGGGTTTCTCCTCTCTGGGGGCCAGAAGCAACGTATTGCTATTGCCAGGGCAATAGTTTCTGACCCTAAAAGTTGGTCTACCCCTCGAATTCCCCATGCAGTCCTTTTTTTCCTTTTCGTCTTCTCTCAAATTCCTTATAATGGAGGAGCAGTATGGGTTGAGTTCCAGTCCATTGCCACTTGATAATAACCTGTCTACCTTTTGGTAGTTCTCCTACTAGACGAGGCCACGTCGGCGCTCGACACGAAGTCCGAAGGTGTCGTACAGGCAGCACTCGAGGCTGCTGCCGCTGGCCGTACTACCATCTCCATCGCCCACCGCTTGTCCACCGTCAAAAATGCCTCCAACATTGTAGTCATGTCCGAGGGTCGCATCGTGGAGCAAGGAACACACCAACAGCTGCTCGATAGGAAGGGTCCATATTTCAACTTGGTGTCGGCGCAGAAGTTTACCGACTCCAAAACCCTGACAGCAGAGGAGGAAGAACTCATGGATGTCGAAGATGAAAAGATTTTGCTCCGCAAAGTCTCGGCCAGGGCCCGAGGCGCGGCTGGCGGCTCCTCTCATCGGATGATGGGCCAAACTACTGCTATCACCGCCCAGGACATGGCGCTAGACCTGGGAAATGATGCCCTGGACGGAGAGGAAGATCCAAAGTACAGCTTATGGACCTTGATTAATCTCATTCGCTCATTGAATCAGCCAGAATGGAAAATCATGCTTGTCGGCCTCGTCTTCTCCATCATATGCGGGGCCGGAAATCCCCTTTTGGCAGGTAAGCATTCTTATTACTATTATTTGTATCACTGGAAAGCTAGATAAAGCCTCGAGTGTTTGTCAGACTCCTAGCTAGCAGTGCTGTCTGTGACTGGTACTAATTTTGTGATATGATGCAGTATTCTTCGCCGAGCAGATCCTCGTACTCTCGCGTCCCCTGACAGACGACGCGACCCGCTCCCAAGTCAAGAAGGGGTCCGACTTCTGGAGTGCCATGTTCCTGATGCTCGCATTTGTGCAGCTCATCGCGTACGCGCTGAGCGGCGTGGCTTTTGCGATGTGCTCGGAGCGCTTGATCCGCCGAGTGAGGGAGCGCGCCCTCCGCGCCATCCTGCGGCAGGATGTGGCCTTCTTCGATCGGGACGAGAACTCGTCGGGCGCGCTGACGGCGTTCTTGTCGACCGAGACTACGCACGTCTCAGGCCTCAGCGGCGCGACGCTCGGCACGATCCTCATGATGGCGACCACGCTCGTTGCCGCGATCGCTATATCCCTCGCCGTCGGTTGGAAGCTCTCCCTCGTCTGCGTGTCCACCATGCCCATCCTGCTCGCCTGCGGCTTCTATCGATTCTGGCTCCTCGCCCACTTCCAGAGCCGCTCAAAGGCCGCCTACGTTGCCTCTGCTTCATTTGCGTCCGAAGCTGTATCATCCATCCGCACCGTGGCCGCTCTGGGGCGCGAGGACGGAGTACTAGCCGAGTATGACGAGGCCCTGGCGGCGCAGCAGCGCAACAGCCTGAAATCGGTTCTCAAGTCGACTGCTCTCTTTGCCACGTCACAGAGTCTGGTATTTCTCTGCCTCGCTTTAGGTTTCTGGTACGGCAGCACCCTAATCGGCGACGGAGAATACAGCCAGTTCCAGTTCTTCCTATGCCTGACGGCCGTTATCTTCGGGTCTGAATCTGCGGGAAGTATATTCTCCTTCGCCCCGGACATGAGCAATGCGCACCGCGCTGCCTCAGCCCTGAAGGCCCTGTTTGATCGGAAGCCGACCATCGATCCGTGGTCTGCCGAAGGTGACCGGCTCGATAAAGTCGAAGGCGCCATCCAGTTCCATGACGTCTATTTCCGCTACCCGGCACGACCCCAGCAGTCGGTGCTCCGCGGTCTTGATTTGTCGATTGAGCCCGGTCAGTACGTAGCCCTAGTGGGTAGCTCAGGCTGCGGCAAGAGTACAGCGATTGGCTTGCTGGAGCGCTTCTACGACCCCCTCGCTGGAGAGATATACGTCGACGGCAAGGACATTAGTACGCTTAACATCTCTAATTACCGATCCTTCATTGCCCTTGTCAGCCAGGAGCCGACGTTGTACCAGGGCACCATCAGAGATAACATCGTCCTGGGAGCCGGGGAAGATGATGACGTGCCGGACGACGAGGCTATAGAAAGTGCCTGCCGCAAAGCCAACATCTACGACTTTATCCTGTCTCTTCCCGAGGGTTTCGACACCGTCGTGGGAAGCAAGGGTGTGCTGCTGTCCGGCGGGCAGAAGCAGCGCATTGCGATTGCGCGGGCGCTGATCCGCGACCCCAAAATCCTCCTACTGGACGAGGCAACGTCGGCGCTCGACTCAGAGTCGGAGCAAGTTGTACAGGCCGCTCTGGACGCGGCTGCCAAGGGTCGTACTACCATCGCCGTGGCCCACCGCTTGAGCACGATCCAGAAGGCGGACCGCATCTACGTACTTGATTCCGGCAGGGTTGTCGAGCAAGGTACGCACGCAGACCTGATGAGCAAAGGCGGGCGGTACGCAGAGCTGGTCAATCTCCAGAGTCTGGGCAAGCAAGGGTAATACGGCGGTGAATGCTCCGTATGGAAGGTTCTCGCAAAGGTGTCAATTGTCAGATGATAGGGTCAAATGCGGCATCGTCGCAGACAGTTTTGCTTCTTTGCCGGAACCTTGTTTGTTCCAACTTTGGTATTTGATCAAAACTTTATTGTCTAATTTCCATCATCGTAAGAGTGACCAAATAGGGCAGAAACTTAGCACATCATGTCAATACGCCTTTACCTAGCACGCCATACATGCATTTACTGAATTTTCATGATAGGGATCGTTAGTGTACTGGTTGTAATTTACGGACTATAAAGGTATTATGGGCGTGAATTTAGTATCGGGTACAGATGCTGCACTGGAAACCCATGTAAACATATGTTGGCTTTTATAATTTATGTTCTAATTGTTCAATGCTTGTTCTCAGAAGATGGTCAGGTTTTGCCAACCAATTAGGAGGGGATGAATTCCGTTGGAGAGAGCGACATCTGAGTCGTCAGAGTGTGTCAAACCATCCTATTCAGCTGTGGCGTGGCGAAGACGTCGGTACGTTGACCAAGCGTACACCAAATATAATGCATGCTGCACATGACAAGAGGCAGCCGGTGGCAAAGTAGGGCAGGCCGGTCCAGGCTCCCCCCCACCGGAGCCCGACCCTGAATACCCAGGCCAGGAGCGGCCCAGCTACGAGCAAGCCGATGTTCTGCACGACACTCATCGCTGTGAAGAGCATAGCGATGTTGTTCTCCCCCGCGAGCACAACCAGCAAGCTACGCAGGGAAGAATCGTACCCGTACCCTAAAGACTGAATCATCAGGGATGTGATGAGTAGAGGCGACGTATTAGAAAATCCAATGCCGAAAGTGCCGGTCAACAGCACGACCATGCCTGCACGAGCAAGTAGGGCATCCTTCACGACCGGGGAGAATCTGGTAATTAGTAGTTGACTGACTACCGGAAGAACCACGGCGAGTAGGACAAGGTTCACGAAGGCGGTCACGGATGATAGCAGGCCAGCCTATATTTGTTGTAACAAAATAGAGATATTAATAAATGGTTCACCAGTTTTGGAATGAACGTGTGATAATGAGATATCTTACCTGTGCCCAGGTCCACCCAAAGCGCTTGGTAGTATATTGTAATAATAGGATACTGGCGTAATTTCCGAAAGTCGTGAAAATGAGACTAACGAGGAGCAAACCAAGGCGCTTATTTTCCACAAAGAAATACCTGAACAGAATCGGGATTTGATCTAACTCTAGGACAATTGCAATTCGTCTCCATAACGGTACGTCCTTTAGGGAATTACTGGAGGCTATAGAGCCATCATCGTTTCCTTGGACCCCTATAGCCTCGTCCTGGTCGTTGTTGTTATCGACGTTGTCGCTTCTATTGTTTGAGTCTTCAGGTTGTGCCATTTTGCCAGGATGCGTTTCTGGGCATGCTAGAGCTACAAGAACTGATGTGAAGAGGAAAAACAACCCAATATCAATAGCAAACCATGGATCATATTCAATAGCCATGTACGCCAAGGGCCCAGAGATTAGCTTGCCTGTGATGGCAATAGCTGCCACATAGAAAAATACAACGGAACTACACGTCAGACAGTCCAAGGGATGTTAGTATAGTAGGATTGCATGTAAGATGTTCATGGGGTCCAAGGTTTGAAGAATCAAAACGTTATTAAATTGCATACCGTTGCGCTGCAGTGGACACGTCACTCGCGATAGTAAAAATAATAGCATTGAAGACGAAAGGTCCGCCACCAATCATTAAAAGTAATGTCGCGAGCCATACTAGACGAATGGGAAATATCTCGGGGAATCGGCCTATGAGGACAAAGACAAGTCACGGAGGTTAGTTACGAATTTTCTACACTAGTATGTTTTCAATAGAGTTTGCCATGTTCACCCTTGACAAAACATTTTGAGATGCACCTGGAATGCAATCTGGAATAAGTGTGGAGTGTATCGTTTAAGGACCCGAAACAGGAACTCACAGATAGTGACGCCTACCAGCTCAGCCAGAAATGTACCGAGAAGGGACAGGCTGAGGATGGCACGACGGCCATACTTGTCGGCAGCGATGCCGTAGGGGATGGCAGTGACGATGCCGGGGATGATGCCGAAGGTAAAAGCCCAGCCCTGGATAGTGGACAGCTCGGACTGGACGTCATGGTCCTTGCACCGAGGGTCTGCGGCAACGTCGTCGACATCGGGATAAAACTGACGGCAAATGACGGCCTCCTCTACCTGGCTTAGCGAGATGGCCAGGACGGTTGCGGCAAACTCCACGACCAGGAATAGAGCTAGACAGATGATAGCGACGGTGCGACGCGACACAGCCGGCCGCCCGGTGTCGCTGTCGGTGCTAGCGCCCAGGAGCGGGCTGCGCTCTAAGGAATTAGGTGGCAGGTCGGAAGCCATTGGTGCTCGTTGTCGCTGGACAGTCTGCCATGTATCGAACGTAGTGGCCGGGAGAGCGTTTGATGGATAACTGTTGATGGGGAAGAAAAAGATGAGGACAGCCACCGCTCGTGGCTAGGCCGCTCAGATTCTCCCCCGGAAAGGAAGCCCTGGGAGGGGTGGTGTGGGATGATGTGAGTGGCCGCCACGCCGGTTGCACAGTATGACAAGTCTAAATGCGTGTACGTACAGTAGTGTACCTCGTTGAACTACATATCTGCATCAAGGGAGCGGGTTTGCGCGGGCCAAGCCGCAGTCGTTCCACGAGGTCTTCCGGATCTGGTTCGCTACCAGGCGGCGTCAGCCTGGATAGAGACCCTGGGCGGTTCTTTTCCCAAAGTAACAGTACATCTCACCCACTACTTCAGGGGTGTCACGCCTGGGGAGATGCTTATCCAGGTATACCTATCTATCGAGGTGGCAAGCTGTGCAATTATCCAGCCCGTCGGCCGGAACTCACCGTCCTGCATGGTTCTAGGCTCGCTTTTGCAAGTATTTGACGTCTAAATTCCTCGCTACAATGTACCAAATCCCGTATCGGGAATTTGCAGGCATATGGCGTATGCCTGTACACGCGAGCAGAACATCTTTCCGCCCAAGTAGGCAGGTCACATGGAACGCCAAGCTATCGGTGTAGCTCACCTCGTATGATTGACTACTCCGGTAGTTAGCCTATTGCCCTAAAAAGTTATACAAAGTACGGAACTCTCCATACAAAGTGTGTGAAAGAAGGGGTACAAGTTCAATTCTGGAAAAGGTTTAGTTGGGGTCACTTTAGCCTCTCGCTGTTGGAAGCCTTGAAAGATGATGGAATTGGGCACGAAAGATGTACTAGTGCATGCGCGGTACGTTAGATGCTGTAAGGGGATAAGGTGCCAAGTAGCTATTGTTGGAGGAGGAATACCTCTTGTGTGGAGTCCGGGGTGCTGATAATCCCACGCTCATCCGGGATCAGTCAGCGAATCACATACATAGCTCCACAGTGTATTTGATCACTACGCATTCTGTAGCCAACGAGTTACACTCGCTAAGGCTGACTAATGCTAGAGGGAACGCAATGTCAGTGAGTTGCAGGGAGCTAGGTGCATGCTAAAGGATTCCACCTTTCCCTAACTGTTCTGGGCGAATAGTAGCGTCTGCCGTATCACTGTATTGCTTCATGCAGATGCTATCCACTGTGCTGGTACCCGCGTTCCATGAGTTTTCAGGTATCCAACTCACGGGTACACTCTGATCCATTTCGAGTATAATTCTCCCGATGTACTCCTTGGTTATAATCCTTGGCCAATTGACCCTTGGCTACTGATGCCTGCTCAACTGTGATGTAAATAAAAAACCCAGAAGGCGTGGAAGAATAATAGCACTACTGTTAAAAGCCTACTAGCCTGTTTGATAGGTCTTGATGAAGAAAGGATAAGCCGGCAGCAATACCGAGATTAGGTCATCCGTCGTAGATTCCGTTCTAGCGGCTTTTGCTTATAGGTCTGCAACTTCTGCAGCAGCATCTGGCATACAGAGCAGAGCAACTGACTTTAAGACGTTCGATCATGTCTATCTGTAATAATCAACGCCCGTTGGTCTTTTCCGGCAAGGCCAATTCACAGAGCTTCACTATGGATTCAAATGTGTACATCCACCTGGAGCAGTTCTGTAACCGTCTGAAAGTGGCTCCGTCCGCTGCACTTCTCGCGGCTTTTGGGGCCACCTACTACCGACTGACTGGGACTGACAACGCTGTTATTGGTGTCAAAGGGAATAGTTTGGCGGATGTATTGACAGATGTGACTGCCCAGACTCATTTCGTCCGCCTGGCTGTAGAGAATGAAACGTCGTTTGAGGATCTTGTTCATCAGGTACAAGCCGCCAACCAGAACACCTCGGTCGAAGATCTAGATGTTTCCTCCCAAGAGGAGGGGGGGAGAGGCCTTCCGCGCGAGCCGCTTGTGCAAGCCAACTTTTCGTTCAACACATTGGCTGATTCGGAGGTCGATGCATCGACATACGAAGGAGCGGATTTCAGGCTTGTCGTCAAAGATGAAAACAACGCTGTAAACTGTCGAATCGTCTTCTCTGCAGAGCCTTATCATGGAGAGACAATAGATTTTGTCCTTGCTATATTCCGCAAGGTCCTTCAAGCAGGTCTCGTAGAACCCACAATGCCTATCAACTCGCTCTCCTTGGTCGAAAAAGGCGACCTTGATCTTCTTAGTAACATGGGTCTTCTTCAAGTTCAAGTCACAGATTATCCCCGTGAGCTTAGCGTGGTGGATGTCTTTCGGAAGCAGGTCGAGGAGAGTCCTATGCGGATAGCCGTAAAAGACAAGTCAGGTCAATTGACATATGCCCAGTTGGATGAAAAAACGGATATCCTTGCTCGCTGGCTGTCTAAGCATTTATTGGCTCCGGAAACCCTTATTGGTGTGCTCTCACCGAGGTGTTCGCTCACCATTATCGCCTTTCTCGGCATTCTCAAGGCAAATTTGGCCTATTTGCCCCTTGATCCAAAGACGCCGATTAGTCGGATGAAGAATATGCTCTCGTCTGTCATGAACACGAATATTATTCTGCTCGGCCCTGGGATGGAGGCACCCGCTGATATTGGCGACATGGTGTGCACTCGCATATCACAAGTAATAGGAGACTCCTCCAACAACACGAACGGCAACGTCCAGGGACTCACATCGCCAGGCCCAACTAACCTTGCCTACATCATGTTCACCTCAGGCTCTACCGGGCGACCAAAAGGTGTCATGGTCGAGCATCGGAGCATCGTACGCCTTGTCAAGGAGACAAGTCTTACCGCAGGACTTCCACTAGGTAGCACTAATGTCATAGCCCACCTTTCAAATGTCGCCTTTGACGCGGCTACATGGGAAATCTATGCAGCTCTCTTGAACGGCGGTCAGTTGGTCTGTATAGACGAAGCCACGGTGTTGGATCATGTGGCTATGAGTGCCATGTTCGTTCAGGAGGGTATCCATGCTGCCTTTTTCACGACGGCGTTGTTCAAAGAATACGCGCGTAATTGTCCCCGCGTTATCAGCTATTTGAAAGTTGCTTTCGTTGGTGGAGAGTTCCTGGATCCCACCGACCTCTTTGAGGCGCTGAAGGTTATGACCGGGCAGTTCGTACACGTTTACGGCCCGACAGAGAACACAAGTTTCAGTACAATGTTCTACATGAACCCGGCTGAACATTGCAGAAACGGCGTGCCCATTGGAAAGGCTATCAGCAATTCTGGGGCGCTAGTTATGGACCACCAGCAGCAGTTGGTACCTTTGGGGATAGTTGGTGAGCTGGTTGTCACAGGCGATGGTCTTGCCCGAGGCTATACGGACCCAAAACTCGATGTTGACCGTTTCGTTTCCATTTACAACGGGGCCGAGTGGGTTCGTGGTTACAGAACAGGCGATTTTGTCCGCCAACGATCATCGGATGGCCAGGTAGAGTTCCTGGGCCGTATGGATGCGCAAGTAAAGATACGAGGACAGCGTGTGGAGCTTGGCGAAGTCGAATACACTTTGCGCGGGAACAAGCTTGTCAGTGACGCCGTTGCCGTTCTGCAGCGCGGCGCGGATGGGAACACTGACAATGCACGGATCGCTGCCTTTGTTACTATACAAGACGGAGCCGCGGATCTCGAGGATAGACCACAGCAGAGCCATAAGTCCCAGCAAAACAATGAGTTTCAGCACGTTTCCATGTTGAAGAACCGGTACGATAATGAGACGTATGCGGGATTCGACAAAATCAAGTCTGAAGCTTACGGCAGGGACTTTATCGGATGGACTTCCATGTTCGATGGGAAAGACATAGATAAGGGTGAAATGAACGAATGGTTGGACGATACCATTGAAACAATCCTAAACGACGGATCACCGGGTCATGTATTAGAGGTCGGCTCTGGTTCCGGTATGATACTACTTAACATTCTCAATGGGTTGCAAAGCTATGTCGGACTCGACCCCTCGGAACGAGCCATCGAGCTTGTCGGCCAGATACTCGAATCTCTGCCAGAGATAAAGGACAAAGTATCCATATACAAGGCTACAGCCGCAGATATATGTCGACTAGGCCCTCTGGATATTTCCCCCAACCTTGTAATCTTGAACTCTGTCGCTCAACATTTCCCAAGTCAGGACTATCTCTTCAGATTTATCGAAGACCTACTTCAAGTAGGCGCCGGCGATATGAAATTGTTTTTTGGTGATATTAGATCTTATGCCATGCACCGGGACTTCCTTGCTGCCCGCGCGATTCGGATGGTGACCAAGGACACAACCAAGCCTGATCTCATGCGCCGCATTGTGCGTGACATGGAGAGGGCAGAGTCGGAACTTCTCGTTGACCCGGGCTTCTTTACCGGGCTGGTATCACGGCGACCAGATCGCATAAAGCATGTAGAAATTTTGCCCAAGAAGATGCATGCTACCAATGAACTCAGCTGTTATCGTTACGCTGCCGTGGTTCATGTCACGGCTCGCGGCCGGGAAAGCAGCGGTCTGGTTGCGCAACGAATACACCATATCGGTGAAGAAAGATGGATCGACTTTATTTCGCAGAAACTAGACAGAGAATCGCTCTCCCGCCTGGCCCGAAATTCATCTGGGTCAGCGGTTGCCGTCAGCAACATTCCGTACGAGAAGACCATATTTGAGCGACACATGATTGAGTCGATTGATACAGAAACCAGCGACACCTTTGAAGGGAACTGGGAATCTCAAGTAAAGGAGAAATCACTGAAATGTTCTTCACTTTCAGCCATTGATCTGTTCGCAGTAGCTGAAGAAGTGGGATGCTCGGTCGAGCTCAGCTGGGCTCGGCAGTTCTCCCAGCATGGTGGACTCGACGCGGTTTTCCATCGATATTCTCCGACCAAAGGGTACCGTAGAGTCCTATTTGACTTTCCTACAGACCATCAGGACCGTGTACTCTCTTCTCTGAGCAGCCATCCGCTTCGACATCAGGTTAGACAAAGAACGCATGCGCAACTATCCGAGTTGGCGCAGGCACAGCTTCCTGAATATATGATACCCCAGACTATCACTATTGTTGACTCGATCCCTATAAACGCCAATGGAAAGGTCGACCGCCCGGCCTTGATAGAGATGATGGAAATCAGTGCAGCAGCCTGGGAGTCGGTACAGCAACCGACATCCGAGATCGAAAGACAGATACAAGTCATCTGGGCACACGTACTTCAGATAGAGCCGCAGGCAATCGGTCTCGATCACAGCTTCTTCTCTCTTGGTGGAAACTCCATAGCTGCCATGAGGATTGTGGCTGCTGCTCGCGAGATCGGGTTTGGAATCTCAGTTGCTGACATCTTCCGTAACCCAGCGCTGCGTGATATCGCGCGCGTAGCGTATACATCGACAGCTAACACAGCGAAGATCCTGCAGCTTTCGACGACTGAGATAAGAGGGCCGTTCGAACAATCTTATGCACAAGAGCGTCTCTGGTTCATGGAGCAGCTCTATCCTGGCTTGAAATGGTACTTGGTGCCATACGCAATTAGACTTAAGGGACCTGTACAGCTGGATGCTCTCTCTTCTGCGCTTCTGGCATTAGAGCAGCGGCACGAAACTCTTCGAACGACATTCTCAACACAGAACGGTGTAAATGTTCAACACATTCATGAATTCCAGCACAGAGAGCTCCGAATTTACGACATTCCCATAGATCAGACGGATAGACTGGGAGAAGCGCTGAAAAATGAGCAAACAACTCCATTTGACTTGCAGACCACCCCCGGCTGGAGGGTAGCTTTGTTTCGAACCGGAGAAGACGACCATGTGCTATCAGTTGTCATGCACCACATTATATCCGACGGATGGTCGCTCGATATCCTACGTAAAGAGCTGACCGCTCTCTATTCCGCCGCTCTACATGGCGAGGATCTGGCATCTGTGATAGAGCCTTTACCCATCAGCTACAAGGACTTTTCATCTTGGCAAAAGCAACAGGACCAAGTCAACCAACAAAATCAACAGCTCGAATACTGGGTCACGCAACTTGAGACAAGTCGGCCTGCGGAACTACCTTACGATAAACCCAGAACTGCCACACCGTCAGGCGAGGCAGGGGTGCAGAAGCTGAGAATCGAAGGGCCCATATATGACCAGCTTCAACGGTACTGTAGAGACAACCAGGTGACGCCGTTTGTCTTACTGTTCGCAGTATTCCGAGCTGCTCACTACCGACTGACTGGCGTCGAGAATGCCACCATTGGCACTGCCAATGCCAGTCGCGACCGGTGGGAACTGGAGAATATGATTGGCTTCTTCGTGAATATGCAATGCCTCAGGACCCAGATCGAGGACGAGACAACATTCCAAGACTTGGTCATGCAAGTTCAGGATACAGTTGTTGCATCTTTGGCAAATCAGGACGTACCGTTTGAAAGAATTGTATCAGCGCTTCGGATAGAAAGAGTCCTATCCCGCCACCCAATAGTACAGCTGGCGTTTGCCCTCCATTCTCAATTAGATCTTGAAAAGTTAACGATGGAAGGGCTCGACACGGAACCGATGGAAATGCCGGTCTCGACACGATTTGATGTCGAAGTCCATTTCTACCAGGAGCGACACGCTCTGCAGGGTCAAGTCATCTTTGCGACAGACCTCTACGAGCCCCAGACTATCAGCAGCATACTATCTGTATTCAAGAAAGTTCTAGAAAACGGTCTAATGCAGCCTAAGACACCTATCACAGCACTTCCACTCATGGACACCAAAGAGCATTCTGTGTTGAGGGAACTAGAATTGACTCAAATCCACATCAGCCCTTACCCTCGGGGCTTGAGTGTAGTAGATGTGTTCCGCCAGCAAGTCGCAAAATCACCAGAGGTAGTGGCCGTTAAGGATTCTGTAGGAAGGCATCTGACATATGCTCAGCTCGATCAGAAATCCACGCACGTTGCTCGCTGGCTTTTGAAGCTCTCTCTACCACCAGAGAGCTTGGTTGCGGTCCTGGCACCCCGATCACTCGAAACTATTATCACGTTCATCGGAATTCTAAAAGCAAATTTGGCTTACTTGCCGTTGGATATCAAGACTCCAGCTGGGCGGCTGAGCACTGTCATGTCACAGATTAAAGACCCAAAGATTATGCTCCTAGGATCCGATACTGCGCGCCAATCGACTTTGGGAGATGATATTAGACTGACTCGAATCTCTGATATCTTGAACGAGCAGGAAAGCACCGACATATTAGCCGTCGAGCAACTTCCAGATGCGAGTCTTGTCACTGCTAACAGCCTTGCATACGTGATGTTCACTTCAGGCTCCACTGGCAAGCCCAAGGGTGTTATGATAGAACACATGGGTATATTGCGACTCACCCAGTGCAGCAATGCGACAGAAATCCTGCCGGAGCGCGTCACCACAGCTCATATAGCGAATCTCGCCTTCGACGCTTCTACCTGGGAAATCTACTCCACTATCCTCAACGGCGGCACCCTGGTCTGCATCGATGACACGACAGCCCTAAACCCGTCAGCCTTTGCCGAAGAGATACTGCGTGAGAAAATTCAGGCCGCGCTGCTTACACCAGCATTACTCAAGCAGCACCTAAACACATCTCCTGAGGCTCTCGGGTCCTTGCGGGCGCTATACGTGGGTGGAGACCGCGCAGATTCACAAGATATGGAGCTGGCGATGCAGCTGCTTACTAGAGGCACAGTTGCAAATATGTACGGGCCTACTGAAAACACAGTAGCTAGTACGATATACTACCTACCTCGACGAGCGCCAGGGGAGGAAGGAGAGTCCCAAGATAAGGGAACCAACGGCGTGCCCATTGGGCGGGCTCTTACGAACTCCGGCGCGTTCGTCCTGGATTCGCAGCAGAAGCTTGTCCCTCTGGGAATTGTGGGCGAGCTCGTAGTCGCCGGTGATGGTTTGGCTCGGGGATATATGGATCCAACTGAGAACAGCAAACGTTTCGTTTCAGTGACTATCAATGGGCAACAACTGCGCGCCTACCGCACTGGCGATCTGGCACGCTACCGACCTACCGACGGCCAGCTGGAGTTCTACGGACGTATGGACAGTCAAGTAAAGATCAGGGGCCAAAGGACGGAACTTTCAGAGGTCGAGCATGTGCTCAAGTCCCACGATTTAGTCAAGGATGCTGTCGCCGTAGTGCAGAAAACTGCAAATGACGATGCACGCATTGCCGGCTTCATCACTGTCCGTGAGTTGGACAGTTTGAAGGACGAGGACGTTATGGCGATGATGACAAGGTTCCCACCAATGAACAAAGATGGCCTTGCGATAAAGCTGCCACAACTGCCATCCGAGGTAGCTTTCGAAGGATGGGCAGCGGTTCATGATGGGGCCGAATTTGATACCGAACTCGATGCGGACGAGATAAAAGAGTGGCACGACGATATGATTCGTACGATTTGTCGTGCCGGCTCGACAGAACATATTTTACAAATCAATTCAGGGTCTAGCATGAACTTCCTGGGCTTGGCCATGACGGCTTCGAGCTTTGCCATACTGGAGCAGACCAAAGAAGCGGTCGATTACACCAGGAAGAAAATCCAATCTATCCCACCCATCAGGGACAAAGTCTCGTTTTATGTCGCGCCATTGACCCAAGTTCACCACCTTGATATTCTGAATCCTCAAATGATTCTTTTGAACTCGATCGTCCATACATTCCCAAGTGTGCAATATCTTCTCCAGGTTATCAAGAGCTTGGTCCAGCTGGGAGGAGCGAGAACGATCGTCTTTGGTGACATTCGATCTTATCCAATGAATAGGGAGCTGCTGGTGAGCAGGGCTCTGCGCATTACGGGGGAACAGGCTAGTCCTGCTGAAATTCGGCAAATAATGACAGATTTGGCGGATGGGGAATCAGACCTTCTCATCGCTCCATCCTTCTTTACTAACCTGAAGCTTTGGCTGCCAGACAGGATCCATCACGTTGAAATCCTACCCAAGTTGATGAAGGTGACTAACGAGCTCAGCAGCTACCGGTATACCGCAGTTGTGCATCTGAAGCGAGCGGAGCCTAATGGTGTGGTTGAACAGACGCCCCTATGGGATGTTAGAGATGATGAAGTGGTCGACTTCGTCGAGGCAGAATGGGACAGTGATACACTGCGACAAGCCCTGGCAGTACGCTCTGCTACAGCCTCATCCTGCCCCCCGCGGTTAGCAGTCGGTAACATCCCCCATGCAGAAACAGTTTTCGAGAGATGTCTAGTGACGACTCTAGACGATCTCGGAGAAAACCCAACAGAACAGAAGCATTGGATATCTGCCGCGCGAAAGGAGAGCCAGGGCATCTCGTCAATGTCTGCTACAGAGTTGAGTAAAGTAGGCCGTGAAGCTGGTTATCAGGTGGAGATCAGCTGGGCTCGGCAATCGTCTCAGAATGGTGGCCTAGACGCCGTATTCCACCGATTTGAGTGCACCAAATCCCAAGCGATCAGACAACCTACGAGCTATTTTTGTTTCCCGATCGACAGCATGTCTGTGCCAATGGAATCGCTGGGGAACCAGCCGTTCCAGCAACAGGTACGGCACAGGCTGCGAGAGAACCTGCGTCGACGACTAAGCCAAGAGTTGCCCTCGTACATGGTTCCTCAAACAATCGATGTCATTTCGGAGATTCCGGTAAATACCAGTGGTAAGGTAGATCGGCGCAGACTGGAACAGCAGGCTCAGTCGCAAGTATCACGACGAGCACCGACTAAACTTCCAGTGTCTGAAGTAGAGAAACAAATGCAGAAGATATGGTCCCAAGTCCTCGCCATTAACACTCAAACGATCGGTACAAATGATAGCTTCTTTGCTCTGGGTGGAAGCTCAATCTCGGCGATGATGGTCGTTGCAGCGGCAGGTAAGATCGGGCTCGAGCTGGCCCTGGCAGATGTATTCCGGCAGCCGACATTACGTGCTATGGCACGACTTGCCCGTACTTCCACTACATCTAAGGCGCTCGGGATTATTTCCAGACCGCAGGGCGATGTGGACGCACCTGCAGAACAATCATTTGCGCAGGAGCGCCTGTGGTTTCTGGATCAGCTATATCCGGGCCTGATCTGGTACAATATTCCGTTGGCAGTTCGAATCAAGGGCCCACTTCAACTGGATGCACTTCAAGCAGCACTTCTTGCCCTAGAAAGACGGCACGAGACGCTGAGAACTACCTTCCGAACTAGTGGGGGCACCAACTGGCAAATTGTCCAGCCTTTTGTACCGAAAGATCTTCGAGTAGTCCATATAAAATCAGACCACAACCTTGAGAGCGACCTGATGAATGCCCTTCGACAGGAACAAACGGCCGTGTTCGACCTCGAAAGACAGCCCGGGTGGAGAGTCTGTGTCTTCTCCTCCCCGAGTGACCACATCCTATCACTCGTGATGCACCATATTGTATCTGATGGCTGGTCTGCCGAAATCCTCCGGAGAGAGCTGGCTGCGCTCTATGAAGCTGCGCTCCATGCCCATGCATCGCAGGACCTTCTGTCTGTTTCTGGAATCGAGCCTCTGCCTGTCCAGTATCGGGATTACTCCAGTTGGCAGAGGAGCCCAGCGCAGGCACAGGAGCACGAACGGCAGCTCGAGTATTGGGCGCAGAAGCTAGACTCCAATAGTCCAGCGGCGTTCCTTTATGACAAGCCCCGGCCGGGAACCCTTTCTGGATCGGCTGGCGCAGTAGAGATGAAAATTGACGGCATGCTGTACAGCCAGCTCATGCGATTCTGCAAAGCTCGCGATATAACGTCATTCGTTGTTCTGTTTGCCGCATTTAGAGCAGCGCATTTCCGTTTGACAGGTGCGGAAGACAGTACAATAGGTGTTCCGAATGCCAATCGTGACAACTGGGAGTTGCGGGACATGATTGGATTCTTCGTCAACTTGCAATGCATTCGGACCACAATTGACGACCACCAAAATTTCGACCAGCTCGTGACCCAAGTCAAAACCACAGTCATAGAATCCTTCGCAAATCAAGATGCTCCGTTCGAAAAACTCGTAGCGACTCTCTACCGTGAGAAAGAAAGAGATCTGTCTCGCCATCCACTTGTTCAGGTTGTATTTGCTCTGCATTCGCAGTTGGATTTGGGAAATTTCCCTCTGAGCAAGTTGGCAACCGAGCCAATTGCACCATTGATGACATCAAGGTTTGATCTTGAGTTCCATGTATATCAGGAAGAACACGGTCTCAAGGGCCAAATTGTATTCTCGACTGATCTCTTTGATATCAATACTGTCAACAACATCAAGTCCGTCTTCCTACGAGTTCTTGAACAGGGGCTGGCAAGTCCCGACACCCCAATAAGCTCTCTGCCGCTAATGACAAGTACCGGTTACGCTGCCCTCAATTCAATGGGGTTGTTACAAATAGAGAAAACAGACTACCCTCGAGACTCTAACATCATCGACATTTTCTCCCAGTTTGTTTCGGCGACCCCACACCGTATTGCTGTAACTGACGACACTACCAAGCTCACATATGCACAGCTGGATGAAAAGTCAAGTTTGGTAGCGCAGTGGCTGGAAAGGCGTTCTCTCCCTGCAGAAACCCTTATTGGCATTTTATGTTCTAGGTCTTGTCTCAACATCATTGCGTGTTTAGCTGTTCTCAAGGCCGGCCTGGCATATCTGCCATTGGACCCAGAAAGTCCCCTTGCGCGAAGCGAGATAATCCTATCTTCGATAGAGTGCCAGAAACTAGTTTTGTTTGGACCTAATCACGAGGGCTATGCTAAACAGCTGAACCATATCGAATCTGAGAGCATCTCGGCCATCATAGATGGCTCAGCATATATGAACGGAGTGTCATCCAAGCTTGTCAACGGATCCAGACCTAGACCTACATCTCATAGTCTCGCTTATGTCATGTTCACCTCTGGCTCCACTGGCAAACCTAAAGGCGTACTCATAGAGCACCGCAACATTATTCGCCTCGCCAAGAATAACAAGATGGTCCAGAATCTACCCCAGCCTGTAAACATGGCCAATATAGCTAATCCTACATTCGACGCATCTACTTGGGAGATCTATGCCGCGTTGCTAAACGGTGGTACAATATGTTGCTTCAGTTCTATGTCAGTTCTGGATTACGGTACACTACCCACTGCCTTTGCCAAGAGGCAAATACAAGCCATGTTCATTACACCAATCTTGTTAAGGCAATATCTAACACACTGCCCTGAGCTATTCAATGGGCTGTGTGCACTATACATAGGTGGAGACCGAGTGGAAGCACAGGATGTCCTTATCACTCGTCAGCATACAAGGGCCACCATCATCAATGGTTACGGGCCGACGGAAAACACCAGCTTCAGCACCCAGTACTGTGTCCCTGAAGAGGAGATGTGCGTTAATGGAGTACCAATTGGCAGTGCTTTCTCCAACTCTAGAGCTCTTGTCATGGACTCGAAGCAACAGCTCGTCCCACTGGGCGTTGTTGGCGAGCTGGTGGTTACAGGCGACGGCCTCAGCAGAGGATATACAGATCCAAGTCAAAATCTGAATAGATTTATCTCGATTGAACTAGAAGGGCAAATCATGAGAGCTTACAGGACGGGCGACTACGTGCGAAATCGCCCAGGAGACGGGCAGCTGGAGTTTCTTCGCCGAATAGACGGCCAGGTCAAGATCCGCGGTCACCGTCTTGAGCTTGGGGAGGTAGAACACGTCATGCGAAGCCACAGGTTTGTATCTGAGGCTGCCGCAGTCCTACAAGCTGGCCAAAAAGAGGACCGAGACGTGGAAGCGGGAATGGCCGCCTTTATCACTCTCTCTGCAAATAGCGACGCATTGCAAATACTGTCAGAAGACGAGCAAGAGTCTCGAGTTGAGGCCTGGGAAGAACGGTTCGATAGTGAAACCTACAAGACCTTTGGCACAATTCAACCAGAAGCCATTGGACGAGACTTTGTTGGATGGGTCTCGATGATCGACGGCCAAGACATCGACAAGAAAGACATGAATGAGTGGCTAGACGACACTCTCCAGGCCATCGTCAACGGCAACCTACCTCAAAGGGTTTTGGAAATCGGAACAGGCTCAGGTATGATCTTGTTTAATCTGCCAGACTCCTCTTTGAAAGAATACGTGGGTCTCGAACCGTCCAACCGAGCCTTTCAGTTCGTGAATCAAATAGCAAAGTCCAGACCCTTGCTTGCCCACAAGGTACGCATGCTTAAAGCAACAGCGGCAGATATTCGCCATTTGCCGCTACCTCTAATATCACCCGACCTAGTGATTCTGAACTCGGTTGTTCAGTACTTTCCGAGCCAGGGATATCTTCTTCAGGTAGTGGACGATCTGCTTCACCTGGATAACGGCGTCAAAACCCTGTTTTTCGGTGACATCCGGTCCTATGCGCTGCATCGAGAGTTCCTGGCAGAACGGACAGTGTATATGTCCGGAGACCAGGTGACCCGCCAAGAATTTCGACGCATTTTGACTGATCTAGAGCGCGCTGAATCAGAACTTCTGGTTGACCCCAGTTTCTTCACCGCATTGGTGGATTCTCACTCTGAACGCGTGGCACACGTCGAGATTCTTCCCAAGCTGATGAACGCTACCAACGAACTGAGCAGTTATAGATATGCTGCAGTTGTTCACGTTAGGCCGGATGCTCGACAGGACGAGTCAAAGCCATGCATAGTTCATGAGGTCGATCCAAAGGATTGGATTGATTTCAAAGAACAAGGGCTGGATCAAAGTTCACTAACTGACTTATTGCGCAACTCTTCAAATCCCTCCATGATTGCGATTAGCAATATCCCAGATACAAAAACATTACTGGGAAGAAACCTCGTGACCGCACTCGAAGCAAGCGATGATGCGCTGCTTGGGGACGACTCTTCTTGGCTTATAAACACACAGAGGAGAGCTCAGGATCTTAGTTTCTCCCTCGCTGCAGTGAACTTAGTCACCATTGCCCAAAGCGCAGGCTACCAAGTCGAGATTAGCTCGGCCAGGCAGCATTCGCAGCATGGAGGTCTTGACGCCATCTTCCACAGGCATCGGGAGAGTGATGGTGTCCAGCGTCAGAGGACTCTATTCCATTTCCCCACTGACCATTCAAAGCACCGACCTCGCCATGCTCTTAGTAGTCATCCTCTCCAAGAGGAGTTGGTGTCCAAGGCCCAGGACAAGCTTTTCCAACTGCTGCGTAGCCAACTGCCATCGTATATGGTGCCTCGAACCATTACAGTGTTAGAGAGTATGCCGGTAAACAGCAGTGGCAAGCTAGATCGGCAAGCAATCGCCAAGATTCTCAGTGAGACGGCGCTTGCTCGACCCGCGCACCAGCAGCCCACAACAGATACAGAGCGCGAGATCCAGTCCATATGGGGTAGAGTGCTCGGGCTTGAGCCTTCAAGGGTGGGCTTGTCTGACAGTTTCTTTTATCTGGGAGGAAGCTCGATTTCTGCCATGAAGGTAGTCGCAGAAGCTCGGAGGGCAGGCTACGGACTCACCGTGGCAGATATCTTCCGCCATCCCGTGCTCTGCGACCTCTCGAGATCATTGGCAGAGGCAGGTCGAAAACTCAGCAGCCCCGCTACGGCAGAGGAATTCGCTCCTTTCTCGCTCCTCGGTGATGGATTCAATAAGGAGGTCTTTTCCCAGGAGCTTCGCAATCGCTATCAGCTAGATCCAACGCTTATCTGCGACGCATATCCATCTACTCCTCTACAGCAAGGTCTAATCTCCTTGACATCAAAGGACGCCAGCGATTATGTGATGCAGTCTGTCTTCAAAATATCACCCGCCGTCAATGTGGAAAGACTGCGCGCGGCATGGTTGGCTGTCATCCAAGCTATACCTATTTTACGCACAAGACTTGTTCATATTAATGGCCTAGGCATCGTGCAAATTGTCATGAACGCTGAAAGAGAAACCGAATGGGTCTTTAGCCCAGATGGCATCGATAATTACATAACTATGGCAGACAGCATTCGGGCAATGGATGTCCTTGGCCAACCACTAGCCCGTTACGCAGTTGTTCATGAAGGCTCGCCCACGGTGACGGAGGACGACCATGGCAACGGGAATAGGTGGTTCGTCTGGTCCATTCACCACGCTCTCTATGATGGATGGTCGTTGCCTTTTATCCTGGACGCAGTGGGCAAGGCATACCAAGGCGAAGCTGTCAAGTCTGGCCCTCCATTCCAGACATTCATCAAGTATATCAAGACCTTGGATGATGAAGAGGCAACAAGATACTGGCAGAATGAGCTCGAGGGTGCAATTTGCGCTCCTTTCCCCACGCTTCCCTCGACAGTGGAAAAACCCACTGCGAACAACTTGGTTGAACACTGCATCTCGCAGCCATTCCGAGCAAGCGGCAGCCATGGCGTAACCACCGCTACTTTGGTTCGCGCCGCATGGGCCATTCTAGTCAGCAGAACTACAGGAACCGACGATGTCATATTCGGTGCCACTGTGTCTGGCAGGAATGCCCCCGTGGACAGCATCGATTCGATGATTGCGCCAACCTTTGCGACAGTTCCAGTGCGAATCAAGCTCGCACAGACACAGACACGCACAGTGGGTGAATATCTGGCAATGGTCCAGAAGCAAGCAACAGATACGATCCCATTCGAGCAGACGGGACTTTTACGCATTGCTTCTATTTCTGCCGAGACAAAGCATGAATGCATGTTTCAAACGTTGCTCGTCATCCAGCCGCAGGACGCACTTGAAACGAGCTCTAGCATTCTGGAAGGCCTCGAGCTCGACCGAACGTACGAGCAAAAGCAGAAATCCGAGACCTACAGCCTAGTTGTCCAGGTGACCCTTGGCGACAACGAAATCCGCATGTCAGCCTTGTTCGATGTGAGGGTGATCGACTCGTGGGCTGCCGGCAAGCTTTTAGAGCGGCTAGATAGTGTACTTCGTCAGCTATACCGTGCAAACTCAGAGCACCTGTTATCAGGAATTGGAATTCTCTCGGCAAATGATACGAAGCAATTGTGGGAGTGGAATCGAACTGTCCCATCACCCATAGCCAGACTCCCACATGTCATGATCGAGGAGCGAGCCAAGGCCGACATCGATGCTCCAGCAATATGTGCCTGGGACGGAGAATTGAGCTACGGGGAACTTTTCCATCTTGCTGGAATACTCGCCCATTACCTGGCGCGTGTCGAAGCGTCCAGTAGCAGTCAGCCGATAATCCCGATCTGTTTTGAAAAGTCCATGTGGACTGCAGTGGTGATGCTCGGAGTTCTCAAGTCTGGTTCGGGCTTTCTTCTGCTCGATCCGTCTCTGCCGAAGCAGCGACTGCAGACAATGTGTCAGCAAGTTGATTCGCGTATGATCCTGTGCTCATCCAAGCAGCAAGCTTTATGCCTGGACCTGGCCCCCAATGCCATCGTCCTGGATCGCCACTTCTTCGCGGCGGCCGCCTTACAAGACGATTTGCCACTCCGACTTGCCCGGTCCGGGCCCTCTTCTATCATGTACGTCGTATTTACATCTGGGAGCACCGGAACCCCGAAAGGCATCATGATCACCCATGAAAACATGGCCACCGCTCTTCATTATCAGGGGGAGACATTTGGACTCGGTAAACAATCAAGGGTATTCGACTTTTCGTCCTACACTTTTGATATGTCCATCGATAATATGTTTAAAGCCCTGTACGTCGGGGGATGTCTTTGTGTGCCGAATGAGCAAGAGATGAGAAATGGTCTGGCGAGGAGCATGAACACACTAAGAGCAAACCATGTGACCATTACACCCTCGGCCGGACGGCTGCTGTTTGCCGGTCAAGTGCCTGGTCTACGGACAATTATCTTTGGCGGAGAGGCCTTGACACCCAATGACACGCGGCAATATTGGGGCAAGAATTGCCGCCTTAGTAACGGTTACGGCCCATCCGAGTGTACTCCGATGAGTGTCTTTAACGGCAATCTCGTGAGCCCTGAAGCTGTGGCCAGGATCGGGACTGGGTGTGGCGCAGTGACCTGGGTCGTGGACCCAAGCAATCACGACGCCCTGGTGGCGCCCGGGTGCGTCGGTGAGCTCGTTCTCGAAGGGCCCCTGGTCGGCAAGGGTTATCTTAACGACCCAGTCACAGACGCCCAAGCCTTCATCCAAGACCCGGCCTGGCTTCTGCAGGGTGCTCCAGGTGTGGCTGGAAGGCGGGGCCGATTGTATAAGACTGGAGATCTTGTGCGATACGAGTGCGATGGCAGCTTGATGTTCATCGGTCGGAAGGACTTGCAGGGGAAAATCCGTGGCCAGAGGGTAGAGTTTGGCGAGATCGAGCGTCAGCTGGAGAGCCTGCTGGATCATGTTGGCCAGATCGTGGTAGACATAATTCAACCATCTGGTGCCGTTGATTCCTCAGGCTTACTGCTTGCGATTTTCATCACGGCCAGCGCCTCGGCGTCCTCGAATGGAAACGTTTCAGGGAAACACCGAGTGATTTCCATTTCAGCATTGTCAGCTGCTGTTGCTGGCAGATTGACCGAGCGACTGCCCCTGTACATGATACCGACTACGCTCTTCTCCATGACAGCGCTGCCTCAGACTTTCTCTGGCAAGGTTGACCGCCAACGTCTGCGCCAGATAGGGGGCTCCTACTCGGCAGAGCAGTTGGCTCAGATTATATCGGCCGCCAACGGACCAAAACAGCCACCAGTGACAAACATGGAACGGCAAGTGCACAAGATCTGGGCAAGCATCTTGGAAATCCCCCCAGACTCCATCGGCCTTGATGATGACTTCTTCCACTTGGGTGGTCACTCTATTGCTGCCATGCTGGTGGTCGGCGAAGCCCGCAAGCACGGAATAGAACTTGAGGTAGCTGACATGTTCCGCCTGAAGACTCTGCGTGACATATCAAGCCACGCCTTGTCCCAGCTGCAAGCCTCTTGTGATACGATCGTCCACTCGCAACACACCGGACCCGTGCTGCAATCGTTCGCTCAAGAGCGTCTATGGTTCTTGGAGCAGCTATATCCAGGCATGCTATGGTATATGATCCCGTGGGTAATTCAGATTCGGGGCCCGCTACGACTCGACGCTCTGCAATCTGCTCTACAGGAGGTCGAACGCCGCCATGACACTCTACGTACGACCTTCCAAACGTGTGACGGCACCAGCATTCAGCATGTTCAGCCCTTCAAGCCCAGGCAACTGAGAGTTACAAGTACCGCAGGCCTAACTCGAGACGCTTTGGAGCATGCCTTGAAATTAGAGCAGACTACCGCTTTTGATCTCCAAAGTGAACCAGGCTGGAGAGTGCATCTGTTCCAGAGCTCCGACAATGATCACATTCTATCAATCACCATGCATCACATCTTGTCGGACGGCTGGTCAGGCGATATTCTCCGTAAGGAATTAGCAACTCTCTATTCTAATGCTATTCGAGGTCAAGATTTGACGGTTTCGCTGGAACCGCTGCCAATTCAGTATACCGATTTCTCCACCTGGCAAAGGCAACAGGCGCAGCTTGACAAACATCAAGAGCAGCTCGAATTCTGGACCCAGCATCTATCCTCCAGTCGCCCTGCTCAGTTTCTCTGTGATAAACCTCGACCCCCGGTCCTTTCTGGTGAAGCAGATGTAGAGCAAATCGCAATAGACGGCTCGTTAAAGAATTCTTTGGACACATTCTGCAAGACCCACGGCGTAACTCCGTTCGTTGTAGTATTTGCCGCATTGAGAGCTGCCCATTATCGTATAACTGGTGCTGTTGATTCGACTTTCGGTACTCCCAACGCGAATAGAGACCGTTGGGAAGTTCGAAATCTAATCGGCTTCTTCGTCAACATGCAATGCATTCGAACCAAGATCGACGACAAAGACGCTGATACGTCGTTTCAAAGTCTTATCCGCCAGGTTCGCGAGGAGATGCTTTCATCATTCACCAACCAGGATGTGCCGTTTGAGCAGCTCGTGGCCAATTTGCAAAGCGACAGGGACTTGTCCCGGCACCCGCTCGTGCAGATTGTTGTTGCCTTGCACTCGCAGCAAGATCTCGGCATGATTGAGTTCCAGGATGTCGAGACCGAGCTGCTGGTGCCGAAGATCACAACCCGCTTCGATATTGAATTTCATTTCTCTGAACAGGCTGGATCCCTGGTTTGCCAAGCGGTATTCTCGACAGACCTATTCTACCACGAGACAATTCGAACCATCCTGGCCACTTTCCGCAATATTCTGGAGCTGGGTCTGGCCGATTCGACGATGCAAATCAGCACCGTACCACTAATTACCGATGAGACTCTCGCTTCTATGGATCGATTAGGGTTATTGGAACCGACAAAAGAAGCTGAACAAAAGCTTAGCGTTATCGACGTCTTTGGTCAGCAAGCCAGCAAACATCCCGCTAGGGTGGCTATCAAGGATTCATCAGGAGAAATGACCTATGCTCAGCTTAGCGACCAGTCTACTATCCTGGCCGGGTTTTTGACTGAAAAAGGGCTTAATCCTGAAAGTCTGATCGGTGTGCTTGCAGGCCGATCATGCCTGACCATTGTGGCCTTTCTGGCTATTCTCAAGGCCAATTTGGCTTATCTTCCCTTGGATTCCAGGCTGCCTGCGGCGAGAATGGCAACAATCCTCCGCTGCATGCCCAAGGGTCGCAAGATTGTCCTAGTTGGTCCCGAGATGAATATTCCCAAGACCCTACAAGGGGAAATTGAGTTTATGTTGATTGAAGATATTCTGAACAAGAAGACTCTTCAAGCAACACGACTACAAGGAGTGGTCAGCCCACCATCACCGAGTAGCCTGGCGTATGTCATGTTTACATCTGGCTCGACTGGCAATCCTAAAGGAGTCATGATTGAGCACCGAAATATTCTGCGAACCTCGAAGATGAGTCTCGCAATGAATCATCTGTCGCCCGGGGTGGTCATTGCACTGGCTTCGAATATTGCGTTCGATGCCTCGACCTGGGAGATATACTCCGCTCTGCTCAACGGCGGTACCTTGATCTGCATTCCTCGCGCTATTCTTCTGGACCCTACCAGTCTGGGCAAATTTATCAGTGATGAACATATTCAAGCCATGTTCATCACTCCAGCGCTCCTGAAGCAGCATCTGCTGCACCACCCACTAGCCATCGCTGAAATCGAGCTGCTATACGTTGGAGGAGATCGGCTTGACCTGCACGACATTTCCAAGACCATGGAACGTACGCGTGCCAAGATTGTCAACGGCTATGGACCGACAGAAAACACCAGTTTCAGCACTTTGTACGAGATCGTGCGCGATGGTCCCAGTTTGCTAGCAAACGGGATCCCAATCGGTCGGGCACCTCGGGAATCCGGTGCGTATGTGGTGGATCCACGACAAATGCTGGTGCCTCCTGGTGTCGTTGGCGAACTTTTGGTCACTGGCGGAGGTTTGGCCAGAGGCTACATTGACTCAGAGCAAGATGCAGACCATTTTATCTCCGTTAGTATCAACGGGGAAACAACTAGAGGGTATCGCACAGGTGACATGGCGAGGTATCGCCTCGATGGCAACATTGAGATCTTTGGCAGAATGGATGGGCAGGTAAAGATTCGAGGGCAGCGCGTGGAACTCGGCGACATCGACCACGCTCTCCGAGGCCATTTGTCGGTCGATGAAACAGTCACTATTCTACTCAAAGATGAGGACGAAAATACATACGAGCCACGAATAGCTAGCTTCGTAACACTTCGCGGAAACAACGACGAAATTTTCCCTGGGCCCGTCGATAATAGCCAGGAGCTAGAGCAAGTGGTAGAGTGGGAGCAACGCTTCGAAGCTGAAACTTACAGCTCTTTTGACGAGCTGCCTGCCAACCGGGTAGGACGAGACTTTGTTGGATGGACGTCTATGTATGATGGCAACAGTATCGATACTGCGGAGATGAACGAATGGCTGGATGATACGCTGGATACAATAATAGGCAGTAACTCGGCCGCCAAGCACGTCTTGGAGATTGGTTCCGGGTCTGGAATGATCTTATTCAACTTGCCTGAGAGCATGATCTCGTATACCGGCCTAGATCCGTCGAGCCGGGCCGTTGATTTGATTTCCAGGAATCTCAAGCGATTCCCAGATCTCAAGAAGAAAGCCCGTATGCACAAAGCCACGGCTACAGACATCCATCAGTTAGGGACCTTGCCACCTTCCGAACTCGTGGTGCTCAACTCAGTCGTGCAGTACTTTCCGAGTCAAGAATACCTGAGCAAAGTCATACAAGACATTCTCACACTGGAAGGCGTCAAAACCATCTTCCTGGGCGATATCCGCTCATACGCGCTTCATAAGGAATTCTTGGCTTCCAGAACATTACACCTGTTTGGCGACTACGCTACCCCCGACGAGGTGGTACGGATCATATCCGACATGGAGCGAGCCGAATCGGAGCTGTTGGTCGATCCGGCCTTCTTCACCAGCTTGCCAAGCCGGATGCCGGGCATCCAACACGTCGAGATCCTACCCAAGAAGATGCACGCAACCAATGAACTCAGCTCTTACCGCTATGCGGCGGTGCTGCATGTCAGTTTAGAGGCCGGGGAGGCGGTCCTAGATGTCAACGCCGACGAATGGCTAGACTTCGAGCGCCAGTCCCTAGATGCAAACGCACTGAAGCAAATGTTGCAGGGTCCGTCTGCCCCCGCCACTGTTGCTGTGGGAAATATTCCCCATAGGAAATCACAGGTAGAGAGGCAAATAATCGCCTCGCTCAATGATCTCAGCCGAGGTCACAATTCTAATAGTTCAAATTCCACCAATTGGCTGACTTTGGCCCACAACACGGCCGCAGCGACTCCTGCTCTATCAGCGGTGGACCTAACCTCTATTGCTCAAGAATCAGGATACATGGTGGAAATCAGCTGGGCACGGCAGAAGTCCCAGCACGGCGGACTAGATGCCGTATTCTACCGGAATGACGTGAGCCGCAGTCGAGACAAATTTCCGAGCGTGGCTCGGAGGCTCTTCCGGTTCCCAACTGATCATATCGGCCGCCCTCATCATGCCTTCGCGAGCCGGCCTCTGCAGCACCATATCCGCCAGCGGGCCCGGGACCAGATTCGAGCCTCGATGGAGTCCATCCTACCGCCGTACATGGTCCCCCACATCATTACTGTGCTGGATCAGATGCCGCTTAATGAAAATGGCAAGATTGACCGCCAAGCGCTGCGAGGAAGCATGGCAACTCGCAAATTAACGCGTGCAACGGCAGCGGCAGCACAGCCAACTACAGAGACAGAACGACAAATGCAGCAGATCTGGGTGGATGTCTTGAAGATGGCCCCTCAAGACATCAGCGTCGAGGATAGCTTCTTTCATATAGGCGGCAGCTCTATCACGGCCATGAAGGTAGTTGCCGAGGCGAGGAGAGCCGGCTACGAGCTGACTGTGGCGGATATTTTCCGCAATCCCAAACTTCGCGACCTTGTCAGTCATAGCTTCTTTCCATCCACACAGGACGTGGAAATGGTCCAGCCTTTCGAATTGCTTGACGACATCGATGTAGATTCATTCGTTCGCGAGGTCGCGACTCAGTATCAGCTGCGGCCCGATGCCATTGTCGATGCCTATCCCTGCACCCCAATGCAGGAAGGCTTATTGTCGTTAACTGCAAAGACACCTGGCGATTACGTTATGCAAGCGGTGTTTGACCTGGGATCCGAAACATCAGTCGACAGGCTATGTCGGGCCTGGGAAGCGGTGGTCAAGTCCATGCCGATCTTGCGTACTCGACTAGTTCAGCATCGTGACCTTGGTGTCGTACAGGTAGTTCTGGACGAGTCCATTGACTGGATCGACGCAACTGGCCTGGAAGTCTATCTCGCTTCCTTGAAAAACGTGCCAATGGATCTAGGGCAACCACTCACCCGATATGCCATCGTCCAGGATCACACTGGCAAGCCAAGTTGGCTAGTGTGGACTATGCACCATGCTCTATACGATGGATGGTCTCTTGGGCTCATCATGGATGCCACCAGCAGAGCCTACAGGGAAGACCAACTAGTTTATACTGACAGACAGTTCCAGTTGTTCATCCGGTACCTCAAGAACCAGGACAAAACACGGATGGCGACATACTGGGAAACCTGCCTGGACGGCTACGATAGCGTGCCCTACCCAGCCCTGTCCCGGTCCATCACAGAGCCCCGGACCGATACCCTGACTGAGCGAATCTTGTCTCCGCCACGAAAGCGGTCAGGCATCACTCAATCTACGCTGATCCGTGCTGCGTGGGCTTTGGTGGCCGGGCGCATGACCAACTCGGACGATGTAGTGTTCGGAGCTACCATATCCGGTCGGAATGCACCGGTGGATGGTATTGAGAGAGTTCCAGGTCCGACACTTGCCACTGTGCCGGTGCGGATCAAGCTTTCCGGGGCGCAAAGCGTATCCGATTTCCTCGCGGCCGTGCAGCAGCAAGCTGCAGATATGGTGCCTTTCGAGCAGATGGGATTGCATCGTATCGCACCTGTGTCGCCTGGCGCTAGGATGGCATGCAGCTTCCAGACGCTGCTCGTCATTCAACCTGAAGAAACAAACCAGCTCCAGGACGCGCTTGGCGGCGGAAAACGAGAGGGCCCTGGTCCCAACGCTTGGGCATCAGATTCCTTGGGCCTCGTGCTCCAGTTCCGTCTGGGAAGTGGCGGTATCAAGGTCTCGGCTACCTCTGATTCACGGGCTATCGGTCCGTGGACTGTGGAAAATCTCCTTGCGCGGCTTGAACACGTCATGTATCAGTTGGAGCACGCGAGTTCCGGGCAGACAGTGTCTGAAGTAGCCCTGACCACGGGCAAAGATCTCACAAACATCTGGAAGTGGAATGCAGCTGTGCCACTGCCAGTGGAACGGTGCGCTCACGACATGATTGAGGATAGGATTCTCCAGTCACCCACTGCAGAGGCTGTCTGCGCGTGGGATGCCACTTTAACCTATGCAGAACTAGGCCGCCTCTCTACACGCTTAGCGCAACACCTTGTGAGCCTCGGACTGAAGCCAGGTACGACGGTGCCGCTCTGTTTCGAAAAGTCTGCATGGACAACTGTGGCTATTCTCGGAGTGCTGAAAGCTGGTGCAGCATTTCTTCTTCTAAGTCCCAGTCTACCAGCTCGGCGGCTTGAAGCCATTATAGGAGAGGTTAACGCTAAACTAATTCTTGCGTCAGATACAGCGACTGAATTAGCTTCCAATCTCGGCGTTGAATTACAAGTGCTCGTAGTCAGCCGAGGGTTTTTTGCAAGCCCTGCCGAGTCTTTTCAAGCTCCATTGCCATCTCCTAACCCTTCGTCTCCGATGTACGTCGTCTTCACATCGGGGAGTACCGGCATTCCTAAAGGTACTGTCATCAGCCACAGCAATTTTGCTTCCGCGTTGTATTACCAAAAGCAGGACATGGGACACACGGCAGATTCTAGAGTGCTTGACTTCTCGTCTTACAGTTTCGACATGTCCATCTGTAATACCTTCCGGGCTCTTTACGCTGGAGCCTGTTTGTGCGTGCCGAGCAATCACGATCTGGAAAACAACCTTTCAGAGGCTATTTCAAGTATGCGGGTAACATACATGACGCTCACCCCTTCCGTAGCTAGACTGCTATCGCCAGAACGTCTTCCCCACCTACGAGCCATCAATCTTGGAGGCGAGGCTATTCAGGTCTCCGATGTCCAGCGGTGGTGGGGACGGGTCAAGGTCACAGCCGCATACGGGCCGAGTGAATGCACACCTGTCAGCACCCTCAACAGCGGAGCCACGAGTCCTGAAGAAGCGACTTCGATGGGTAAAGGTTCTGGCGTGCTTACTTGGATTGTTGCCGAAGATAATCACCACCACCTTCTCCCTCCAGGCTGCGTCGGAGAGCTCCTCATCGAAGGTCCATTGGTCGGTTGTGGGTACCTCAATAACCCCAAACAGACTGCTGATGTTTTCATCGAAGACCCTCTATGGCTGTTACGTGGCACAAGAGGGCATCCAGGTCGGCACGGGAGACTCTACAAGACGGGAGACTTGGTGAGATACAATGAGAATGGAACTCTCACCTTCGTTGGACGCAAGGATACCCAGGTCAAGATCCGAGGGCAGCGCGTCGAGCTCGCAGAAGTCGAATTCCAGGTTCACGAGCAGATACCCGAAGCTAGCCAGGTCGTCGTGGAGGAAATCCGACTGCGCCAAGGGCAAGGTTTACAAGATTATATGCCAACACTTGCGGCATTCATACAATTCAGTACAACAGGTGACTATGACGCAGATGTTCCAGAAATTCAATTAATCACTACACCTCCAGCCGTCGAGCAGCAACTGGCCCAACGCCTGCCAAGATACATGATACCAACCGTATTCTTCTCTATGCGCTCGATACCGAAAACTCTTGCTGGGAAGATTGATCGAAAACAACTGTGCCAACTTGGAGAACCTTTTGCTGTGACAACTAAGATTCAGCAACTCAAGACGCTAGCCAAGGTGACGCCAAAGAAGGGACCAGTGTCCTTGCTTGAACAACAGATGCAGTACATCTGGGCCAGAATTCTCGGGCTCGATAAGCAATTCATTGAAGTCGATGACAGCTTCATTCAGCTTGGAGGTAATTCCATCAGCGCCATGAAACTGGTAGCAGAGGTACGCCGACTCGGCCTTGATCTCACTGTGGCAGACGTCTTTGCCTATCCAGCCCTCGAAGACATGGCCAGGCGCGTAGAAGAACGCGGTCCGAGAAGAACTGGAGATATTCCGGCACTCAAAAACACCGAGCCAGTTGATCAATCATTTGCGCAAGAACGATTGTGGTTTCTTTACCAGCTACATCCTTCATTGGACTGGTATCTAATACCATGGGCAATCAGGATGCGCGGTCCCATCCAACTAGAGGCGCTGAAAGCCGCACTTCTCGCCATAGAGCGCCGCCATGAGACTTTGAGAACCACGTTCGACTCGCACCAGGGCCGCAACATTCAATTCGTCCATCCGTTCAAAGAAACAAATCTCAGAGTAGTAGATTTATCTCAGAGACAAGAGCAGCTGACGCGATTACTGCAGCACGAGCAGTCAACTCCCTTTGACTTGCATACTGAACCAGGCTGGCGTGTCTGCCTGTTCAGATGCGGTCAGGATGAATACGTGCTATCTATCGTAATGCAGCACATCATCTCAGATGGCTGGTCGGCTAGCATACTGAAAAAGGAACTGGTCAATTTTTACGCGGCGGCGTGCCGTGGTGAAGATCCCCTTGGCCACGTGGACAGCTTGGCTATCCAGTACAGCGACTACTCTGTCTGGCAGAAGCAACAGAGTCAGGAAAATGCATATCAACATCAACTCGCCTACTGGGTCAAGCAGCTGGAATCCAGCAAGCCTGCAGAGATATTCTGCGACAAACAACGGCCGTCGGCACTTTCCGGTCAAGCCGATGTGCAGGAAATCTCGGTAAAGGGAGAGCTATACCAGAAGCTGCAGGCTTTCTGTACGCAGCACTGCGTTACTCCTTTCATTGTGCTGTTATCGGCCTTCAGAGCTGCGATATTCAGACTGACAGGATCAACTGACGCAACCATTGGTACTCCGAATGCGAACCGAGATCGCTGGGAGCTGCAAGATCTGGTTGGATTCTTCGTCAATATACAGTGTATTCGGACAAAGATCCAAAACAATGAGACTTTCCGCGAACTTGTATTACAGGTTCAACGGACGGTTTTGGAGTCCTTCCAGAATCAAGATGTACCGTTTGAACAGGTTGTCAGCGAGTTACGGCCAGACCGGGATCTATCCCGTCAATCGCTGGTGCAGATCGTATTTGCTCTTCATTCGCAAGTCGACCTTGATAATTTGGACTTTGATGGTGTTGAAACCGAGCTATTACCTACAACTCCAACGTCTCGATTTGACCTGGAGTTCCACTTCTATCAGCAGAAACAATCTTTGCTGGGCCAGGTTATTTTCTCAACAGATCTGTACAGCTCTAAGGTAATTGCCAATATGCTGTCCCTTTTCGAGAAGTTGCTGGAAGCAGGTCTCAATGAACCAGACACAATGATCGAAGTGTTACCGCTGTTCGATGACGAGGACCACGCTACGCTCAACAAGATGGATGTTCTCAAAATCCAGACCACAGATTATCCTCGTGATTCGAATATAATCGACCTCTTCTATTTACAAGTCCAAGACCATCCAGACAGAGTTGCTGTAAAAGACTCTTCTGAGCAGATAACATATTCTGAGCTCGAGTACCAAACTAGCAAGCTCGCTCGATGGTTGCAAAAGAAGAAGTTTCCGCAAGAAAAGCTAGTTGCTGTGTTCGCAGCGCGATCCTGTTCCGCCGCCATCGCAATATTCGGTATATTGAAAGCTGGCTTGGCTTACCTGCCTCTGGACACAAGAACACCCGCAGGGCGTATGGAGACCATGCTGTCTTGTGTCGAAGGCCCAAAGCTGATTTTGGTTGGTCCCGGGCTCGATCTGCCAGTTATGAAATTACCCGGTGTTGAGCCCGTCAGTATCGCGAGTGTCCTCGAAAACAATTCTATCGACGGTGTTGAGACCGACAACAACGCAGGGTCTTTATATTACCCGTCTCCCACGAGCCTCGCTCAAGTCATGTTCACTTCTGGGTCAACGGGTAAGCCTAAGGGGATCATGATTGAGCATCGCGGTATAATCCGCCTGGTTAAGAATAGCAATATGATGGACTGCCTCCCGCAGAATCCTAGAATTGGCCAGACCGCCAACCTTGCCTTCGACATCTCAACCTGGGAAATATTCGCCGCTCTTCTCAATGGAGGAACGCTTATATGCGTGGATGCTAACACAATGCTGGATTCTATTGCTCTAGAAAGGCTTTTCCGCAAAGAGCGGGCGCAGGCAATCTTCGTCACTCCGTCACTGTTCAGGCAATACCTCCAACAGTGCCCGGCAGCTATGAATGTGCTCGATGTCATATACATTGGCGGAGAAAGTCTTGACCCGCAAGATGTTGCCATTTCCAGAGGAATCACCAAAGCTACAATTGTCAATATTTACGGACCCTCTGAGAACACCGTTGCCAGTACCTTCTACTGCACAAATGTGCATGATACCTATACGGATAAGGTGCCTATTGGTAGATCAATCAACAATTCAGGATTGTATATTATGGATCCCCATCAGGCTCTAGTTCCTGTTGGAGTGGTGGGGGAGATTGTCGTCACTGGAGATGGTGTTGGGCGAGGATATACTGATAAACAACGAAATATCGACCGCTTCATTGACGTCTCACTTGATGGGCAGATAGTCAAAGCGTACCGATCTGGTGACTATGGCCGCTTTCGACCTACAGACGGGCTCCTGGAGTTCATCAAGCGGATGGATAAACAAGTCAAGATCCGGGGACAACGAGTCGAACTCGGCGAGGTCGAACATATCCTACATAGCCATAGCAGTGTCAACAATGCCGTTGTGGTAGTAAAGGAGGTTCAGGGCCAGGAGGCCCGAATACTTGGGTTTGTGACCATGCATGAGGATGTTGGACATGAAAGCCAGCCAGACAATGATGAAGTCGAGTCACAACAAGTAGAAATGTGGAAAGAACGCTTTGATGTCGACACTTACACACCATTGAACGACACGCAACCTGCAACAGCTATCGGACGAGATTTTATTGGATGGAATTCCATGTACGACGGCGCTGAAATCGACAAAGGGGAGATGAATGAATGGCTCGATGACACCATTCAGACGATCCTCAACGGCTCACAGCCGAAACATATTCTCGAAGTTGGCACAGGCTCAGGCATGATTCTTTTCAACCTGGGCGACGAAATACAAAGCTATGTCGGCATTGAACCATCAGGTCGTGCAGTGGACTTTGTGACCAAGACTGCGCAATCTATTCCTGGACTTGCCAACAAGGTCAAGATATTCAAAGCCACTGCATCGGATGTTTCCCGCCTAGGAAGCAATATCTTGCCTGACCTGGTCGTTTTCAACTCAGTTGTCCAATATTTCCCCACCCAGGAATACTTTCTCAGGGTCATAAAGGACTTACTCGACCTTGGAAGTGTCCGAACTATCTTCTTAGGCGATATTCGATCCTACGCCCATTATAAAGAGTTCCTAGTCAGCCGAGCGCTGCGCATGGTTTCATGTCAACCGAGCGTGGATGAGATCCGCAGCATCGTACGAAACATGGAGCGTGCCGAATCCGAGTTCCTCGTCGACCCGGGTTGGTTCACTGGACTCGTGGACCAGTTTCCAGATTACATCGACCACGTTGAAATCCTCCCCAAGAAAATGCACGCGACGAATGAGCTCAGCAGCTACCGGTACGCCGCTGTTGTACACGTGCGGCCACCACGTAGTGGAAGTCACGATTGTCCACAAATCCACGACGTAGATTCAGAGGCGTGGATCGACTTCACAGAGCTTGGGCTAAACCAACAGTCTCTAACCAGTCTATTGCATGACCACCAAGACTCGTCAGTCGTCGCTGTCAGCAACATCCCTAATAGTAACACTATAACAGAGAGACAGCTAGTCGATTCACTTGGCATTTTGAAAGCTGAATCGCCGCCATCTGGTGATGCCCACTGGCTCGATCAAATACGAGAGAAGGCATTACTCTCCCCTGCTCTCGCTGCAGTAGACCTGATCGATATAGCCGAGAATGCAGGGTTCCGAGCCGAGATCAGCTGGGCTCGTCAGTTCTCTCAGCGCGGCGGCCTGGATGTCGTGTTCTATCGCCCAGAAGACACCCAAGCAAAAGGACCAAGAAGGTTATTCCGGTTTCCCACGGATCATGCCGGACGTCCCCTTCATCAGCTTAGCAACCAGCCGCTGCGTCAACAACAACGACAAAAGGTACAGGAGCAGCTGTATAAGGCACTGCGCTCTCAGCTACCTCCCTACATGGTGCCGCACACAGTTGTCATTTTGGACGAGATGCCGCTGACAGCGAATGGGAAAGTTAACCGGAGAGCACTAGAGGAGGAGGCGTCTCAGTCACGATCAGCGTTGCCAACATCTCGTTTCCAGGCGCCCAAAACATATGTTGAAAAGGAGGTGCAGAGGATATGGGCTGAAGTGCTCAATCTGGACCGTTCAACCATCGGCCTGGGCGACAGCTTCTTCCATATTGGAGGAAGTTCAATCACCGCGATGAAAGTTGTGGCAGAGTTCCGCAAAGCCAACCTCGTGGTTGAGGTCGCCGACATCTTCCGCAGCCCCGTTCTGCAGGACCTTGCGATGGAGATTCTCGGCAAAGCCAGTCAGGTCGTTACAGTCGAGGAGATACCGCCCTTCAGTCTCATTGGATCTTTCGGCACTGACAGTTCGTTTCTTCAATACATTTCGAATGAGTGCAGACTAGACGACGTCGCGCTCATTCAGGATGCATATCCCTGCACTCCCTTACAAGAAGGGCTCATGTCTTTGACATCCAAGAGAGCAGGAGATTATATCATGAGGGGGTGTTTTGAAATTCCTAAATCTATATCGCCCGAGATCTTTTGCAAGGCATGGGAAGCTGTTTATATGGTAACACCGATATTACGCACACGGGTGATTCACCACGCCAAACTCGGATTCGTGCAGGTCGTTGTTGATGACAAGATCGTCTGGATCGCAGGGGGGGATAACCTCGAAAGATACGTCAAGGAGGACGAGCAGCGCACCATGGAATTCGGCCAGCCACTAACTCGATACGCCATTGTCGATGGAGACCAGGATGGGATCTCTAAGTGGTTTGTCTGGACCATCCACCACGCACTGTACGATGGTTGGTCTATGGGACTTATCACGCAAGCTGTGGAACGAGCCATCAACGGCCAACCTGTTACCCAAGGACCGCAGTTCCAAGCATTCATACAATACCTCCAAGATCGTGATCCCGACGAGATGGAGACATATTGGCGAACGAGCCTAGAAGGGTGCCAAAGTGTACCATTTCCAGCCCTCCCGCCTACCATTGACCAGCCGTCGTCGGATACTATAGAACATTGCTGGCTCGCTCGCCCGAACCGGATTTCAAAGGACATCACGACATCTAACCTCATCAAGGCCGCGTGGGCATTGATCCTGAGCACCATGACCGTATCGGATGACGTCGTTTTTGGAGCCATTGTCACGGGAAGAAACGCCCCAGTCCCGGGCATCCATGCCATAGCTGGTCCTACGTTCGCAACTGTTCCTCTGCGCTTCAATGTATCAAGAAGCGAGATGGTTTCTACATATCTCCACGCGGTCCAGAGACAAGCTACGGAAATGATACCCTTCGAGCAGATAGGACTACACAAGATCGAGCCCCTTGGCCCTGGCCCACGCCAGGCATGTCGGTTTCAAACGCTGCTGGTGATTCAACCGCAGGAGACAGTAAGCAAACATGATGCTGCTGGCTACGAGTGGCAAGAGGATCATGAGACCCAGCTTTCCGATACATACGGCCTAGAGATTGAGATCCTCCTTGGCCAAAACACCATCTCACTGTCAGCATCCTTTGATTCGCGGCTGCTGGATCTCGGACTCGTCCGAATGCTGCTCCTTCGGCTCGAACACGTCATGTATCAGCTTGACAACGCTTATTCTTCAGGCCAGCGCTTATCCGAAATAGAGGTCGTGACAGCCCAGGATCTCGGTCAGATCTGGGAGTGGAACAAGTCGGCGCCAGCCACGGTGGAGCGCTGCGTCCACGAGACGATTTGCAATATCGCAGCGACTCGATCCTCTGAGATGGCCGTGGACGCCTGGGACGGAAGCCTTACCTACGCAGAGTTATCCAGCTACTCGGCCCAGCTTGCGGCCCATCTTATCAACGTCTCCGGTGTCAGCCCAGGGGCGGTGGTGCCGCTCTATTTCGAAAAGTCAAAATGGGCTGTCGTTGCCATGCTGGCAGTGCTCAAGGCCGGTGGTACATTCACACTTGTTGACCCCTCGCTACCGGCAGCCAGGCGTGTGTCGATTTTCGAACAGGTCGGCGCAAATGTAGTTGTGACGTCGTCGAGTGACGGGACACCCATGGAGTTTGCGGACCTCGCAAAACATGTCATCAAGCTCGATAGAGACTTGTTCACTGCAACGACTAGTCTGAGCCTCGAGCTGCCGAATGTTGACCCTTTGCAGGCTATGTACGTTGTCTTTACCTCCGGCAGCACGGGAACCCCCAAGGGCGTCGTGGTGCCTCACGCCGCATTTGCCTCAGCCGCCCATTACCAGTCCGTGGTCCTGGGATATGACAGCTCGGTGCGGGCATATGACTTTTCTTCTTATGCATTTGACATGTCCATCGAAACCACGTTTATGACGCTCATGGCTGGAGGCTGCCTGTGCATACCGTCAGATGAAGCCCGGAAAGCCGATCTTATTTCTTCGTTACTGGAGACCAGAGCGACCCTGGTGGAACTCACACCGTCTGTGGCCCGTACACTCCCGCGCGATCGACTCGTCCATCTCAAGACCCTGGTCCTCGGTGGTGAGGCTGCCAACCTCGCTGACTTCCGAGATTGGCCAGCCGGTGTATCGGTAGTAAACTCATACGGCCCTTCCGAGTGCACACCTACTAGCACCGTGCACCGTGGTTCTCAAAAGTCCGATCCTGTGAGCATCGGCGTGGGCAGAGGTGCCGTCACTTGGGTAGTCGACCCGACCAATTCGCAGCAATTGGCACCTATAGGGGCAGTTGGTGAGCTGGTTCTCGAGGGTCCACTGGTTGGCGCTGGATATCTTGGCGATCTGGAAAACACAACAGCGAGCTTCATCAACGACCCAACTTGGCTGCTCCGCGGCACGTCCGACCATCTGGGACGCAGAGGGCGGCTATATAAGACGGGCGATTTGGTCCGTTACAACTCAGATGGCAGTCTGGTTTTTATCGGTCGTAAGGATAGCCAGGTCAAGTTTCGCGGTCAGCGTGTAGAACTGGGCGAGGTCGAACAGTGCCTGCACGCGTGTGTTCCGGGATTGCGAGATGTTGTCGTCGAGGTCATCACCCTACAGGAGGGCTCGAGTGACCGACTAGCGGCCTTTATCGTTTTCGACGATTCAAGCGAGCTACGAGCACATGATACGAGCATGGATAAAAGGAATTACCAGACCGAGAAATTCGAATCGGTCTGCAAACTTTCAATGGTAGACCTACCAGAACAGACGGAAGATACACTGATGAAGGCGTTACCAAGCTACATGGTACCAAACACCTGTTTCGCAGTAAACCAAATCCCAACAACAGAATCGGGGAAGACGAACCGCAGTCTTCTTCGAACCATGGCGTCTAACTTCACTGCCGCGCAGCTAGCCAGATCGCGAACCGGCCCCTCGGTGTCGAAGCGCGCCCCGTCAACAGATCTGGAACACACGCTACACGACATGTGGAGGCGAGTTCTCAATATCGACCCCAGCCACATCGGAGTTGACGACAGCTTCTTCCGCCTTGGGGGAGACTCGATCATGGCGATGGTGATCTCGGCGGAAGCTCGTTCCAAGGACTTACTCATCTCAGCTGGTGATATTTTCCGAGAAAAGACTATTGCGAAGCTGGCAGCAACTGCTGCACCGACTTCGACATCCAACAGAACATCAGCCTCTACTACTTTCACCGCCAGACACGACATTCTGAGCTTCTTCAAGAACATGCCACCCCAACTAGGTGTCTCCGATGTGGAATCGATCCAAGACATCCTCCCTTGCACGTCAATCCAAAAGCGTATGCTAATGGCAAGAGCTGAAAACCCCAAAGTCTACGTGACCAGCATCGGTTTGGAAATCGAGACTCCGGCTCATGATTCAGTTGATATCAAACGGATCCAGAACGCATGGCAAGCTGTGGTACGTCAGCATAGCCTACTGCGGGTTTTGTTCGTCCCTCAATCTTACGGGATGTCGGGGTCGATGCAGGTTATCCTCAAGAACCCTGTCCCGAGCATCACATGTCTGCAGCAAGTATTCAGGGAACCATCCACTTCAAGCTCAGACTCTGCCAGCACCGTATTACCGGTCGCTAGTTTCTCCGAGTTTGGTCTGCAGCACCACTTGACCATATATCAAGCCGACAAGACACATGCATATTTGCGATTCGAACTGAACCATGCGCTTATAGATGGCCAGTCTGTAGGGATTCTCATCAGAGACTTCCAGCTCGCCTACGACGCTCAACTAGAATCACAGCCTCCGATATCCTTTGCTTCGTTCCTTCAATATGTTGCAGAAAAGTCACGCGAGGAGGATCGTACGTACTGGCTTGAGTACCTGGGTGACGTTGAGCCTAGCATTCCAACAACCCCAGCACGAACCCCAATCCCATCTCACCTCCAGTCTCAAGGAACATTTCAGATTGACGTCCCAGATCTACAAGCATCAAAGATAGCCAAGTTCTGCAGAGAGTCGGAGGTTACTGTCGCGAACACCATCCAAGTAGCCTGGGCCATCGTTTTGGGACACTGGACTGGATCGCGAAAGCCTGTTTTTAGCAACATGGTGTCCGCACGCGATGTATCACTTGATGGCATCCACGAAATGCTCGGCCCCCTCATGTATCTCATGCCAACCAAGATCTCCCTCGACACAACGCGATCCATTTCGGACGTCGTAAAGGATGTTCACGCAGATTTCTTGCTAGGTTTAAAACATAAAAACTATCTGATTTCCGGGTCTTCCTCTGCATCCGACAATGAAATTTATCTTCCCCACGACATGTACAGGACAGTCCTATCCATCGCAAGTGAACCAGAAGAGTTCCTAAGCAGACAAGGCGGACACGTCTTCGTTCTCAGGGATGGCTTGGATCCAGTCGAGGTAAGTTGACTGATGATGACGGTTTGCATAAATGAAATGAAACTAATTCTGAGAAAAACAAATAGCATGACGTTTATATTAGAGGTTCCTACAAAGATGACAGCATCCGACTCTCCCTGGACTTCTGGGAAGGACGTACATCTGGTGAAGCCGGGAGAATATTGGCTGCCAAGCTCGGAAGGATTTTAAAATTGATTATTTCACATCCAGGGTGGAGTATCAATAAGCTGGAAAGGGAATTATTTGAACGAATGTCTGAAGGCAAATGGTGATATGTTGAGTTTTCTTTTACTAATTGTTACCCAAAGGAGTTCGGCCTAGGGTGTCTAGGGTTCCTTATTCTTCCAACTAAATTCAAAAAGCCAATGTAATTAAAGAAGCTTGATGGGGTGTTGGTAGAAAGTAACTTCTCTTGTCTCATACCTAGGACCTCAAGGAGGTTCTGGATGAAAATATTATGAATAAATAAATGATATTTCTTTAAAGTTAATAAAACTAATCATCATAAACTAAAATAATCAAATATATGTTTTGTTTTCAAGATATATATATTATTTTTATAATAAATCGTATCTCGTTTATTTAAATGAATAAATCAAAACAGAGGGCAAATGATATATAATCGAATTTCAATCGAATCTCGCCAAAACGGTGTAAACTCAGGCGAATAAACCTGGGCAGCCTGAACAGCCTGAACAGCCTGAACATCTTGAGCTCTAAATTGAGTCGAAGCTGAGCTGGACCTGATTATCCTGAGTGAAAGCGGCAATAAGTCACGTGTTCAAACCCGAAGAAAAGGGCTGTTGTTACAATGGTATTCAATTGGAACAAGGGTGTGTGTTAGTGTCCTTAGATCAGTAATCGTGCAAAAGGCTGTTCTGTCTCAGTTGATCACCATTGCATATGGTAGCCTCAACTAGCACCAAGTAGCACAATGCTATAGAGCGCCCAAGCAAAGTCTGAAGCCTGATAACGAGTAGCATTCATGATCCCGAGACGCCCCATCCCAAAAGGGCTGAGAGAGACAAATACGATGTCTCGGCATCAATATTACTGTAAGCTTACATCATGCAGCAGCGGCGAAGTTCAACATGAGAGTGGTAGGGATCACTTGCGCTTGGATAGAAGATCCGGGAAGCGGTTCATAACCCTAGAGGGGAATATGTGGTAATCATGGTAAACCGCGTGGTAAACAGAAAATGATTTAAACTTCAATGATTCCCTAAATGGCGTTGGTACAACTACATAAAATCAGGAGAACCCTGTCGTAAAGACGCTCAACGGCGCCCGCCTGCCTCAATATCTAAGTGCGGCCATCCTGTTCATGATGGCCACATCCCCATTACCTGCCGCCACCCTTGCGCAGAGGCAGCACCGCAGCCCTCTTTATTCTTCTTCACCTTCTTTCCCCATCTCTTCCTCTGCACTAGGTCGCTCATCCTCATCCTCCTCCCTCTCCACCACCCCAACACGGCAGGACGTCGTCATCACCATCCCCAGTAACCGCAGCTTTGCGGACACGCAGGCAGCGCTTGCAGCCGCGATCCCGACCCTCGACCTCACATGGAAGACGTACCTCGCCGAGGGCGACTACCCGGCGGCGCTCGCGGCCCTTCAGGCCTTGCCGCCGCTGAACAACTTCGTGGTACCGCCGCGGGACTTTGGCGCTCTGCTGCCGCTGTTGCTAGTAGCGGCCAACGGCACCACCAACGCCGCCGCGGCGGAATCATGCGGGCAGGCGGTGCAGTACGAGATCGGCAACCCGCTCACGGCGACGACCATGACCTAGTACGACCTCGACGTGGCGCTGCACGTGCCGGTGCGGTTGCTGCTCAGGTCCTCCCCTGTTGCTATTGCCGACGGCGGGATGCCGTTCTTCGAGTTCAGCAGCCCCGTCGCTACGCTGGGCCAGTTCGGCATCCCGCAGGTAGACAAGGTAGCCGCAGAGCTGGAGCGCAACCTGACGGAGAGCTTGGTCGCCGTAGCGGGGTGGGAGACATACGGGCAGTGGGAGTCAATTGCTACGGATGCTTGAATTAAACGACAATTTTGATCATTTTCGAGAAATACAGAGGCCTGGGAATCTGAGTAATATTGTCCCTATACATTTTTCATAATAAACTGCTATGCATTTTGCTACAGTTCTCTCACTGCTGGCTGATCATGCATCGAACAGCCGCTGCTATACATCTGCAGTAGAACCGCCGTATGAGTGGATCTATTATCATCTTTGTGTTAGCGATTTCTTTGCAATTCAATAACAGTTTCACTTCACATAACGCAAACCCCCATCTCTATTTTCATTTGACATACCGTTTCATCGTAGCACCCATCCGGTGTATCGTACGCGTAGGCACCCGTGTTGATATAAAGCTGGCCAGCGTCGCCGCATACGTACCAAGCCGAGGTGTTCGGGCGGTCTATGTCGGCAACGGACCAGGTTAGCGTGTCGCCCGAGAAGGCGAAGGTGCCGTACGCGTTCTCCGTGGTGTTGAACCAGGTCTCCAGCGTGCGCTGCGTCTTGTCGGTCGGGTCCTCGACGCTCATGTACAGGAGCGCGCTACCCGCCCCCGTGTAGTACACCAGCTGGCCGTCGACGACGTTGAACTGCCCCGCCTTGGTGTTGGAGAGCAGGTACGCGTCTCCGGGCCCGGGCGACGGGGTCGCCGTCGGCGCGGCCTGCAGGTACGAGTGCGAGTAGGGCGTCTCGACGGCCCTGATCCAGTAGTAACCAGAAACCAAGGTCGCTGGCGGCCCTGTCGTGGTGCTGCCTGTTGCAGTTGTCGTCGTACCGGTGGTTGTTTTGCTTGTGCCGGTTGTGATGACTGATGTCGAGGTTGATGAAGTCTGCTGGGTCGAAGTTGCAGTAGCGGTACCCGGTACGCACTGGTAGTAGTAGGGACTAGTTCGAGCATTCAGTTCTTTGTTCTACCAGAGTTTTAGAGCGTTATTCTTTACTTCAGACTAGTACATGCATATCCTGCTGTGCAAGAAGTGGCGCCCGAGTATCCTATTCCACCGCCTTGGCGATTATAGTCATATCTTAGCAAGTGCTTGGTACTGTGTCGCCACGAGCAGGATCATTCTTACACTGGCCCCAGGCGGACTGTTGCGCAGTGGCTGTCGCAGCTGCTAGCAGCAGAAACGCGGCTCGTTGGGTAAACATTATATCGTATCGACCTAGCAATCTATCTTCTAGATGGCGTGCATAGAAGGCAGAGGGGAGCGAGAGTTTCAAAAAAGTAAACATAAACATACGAAAGTGCTCGTCTAAGTGTATCTATCTATATATTATGTTCGACCTCCGCTTCCCTAATTTGACCAATGCCAAGAAACTATATACCAAGGAATATATCCCGTGAAGCCGATCAATGCTCCTCTACCAAAAGCAAGCGAGGATTTATCCTTACTCGCGCCAGCGTAGTGCAGCCACCTAATGCGCGGCTGTCGGGTTGATCCATCGTATTATTTGAAATTGGCATAGATCAATGCCCTGCCATAACCTGGACACCGCCGTGGGCTGACTTGGTGAAGTGGTATCTATCTGCAACAGCTGCCTGTGACGAATGAGACAGGGGACGCACTGGCTTAATCAATTCCTTTTCGTTAAGAGGTGTCCACCAATCTGGTCCTAGGCTTGGGGTTGTCGCTCGGAGGCCATGCTCCGTCCTCTCCGAAAAATAAATTGCACCAAGGTCCGCGACTCCTTGGGGAAATTTCAAGCTGCGTGGCCCAAAGCAGCGGTCCAAATCACTGAAGAGGATGGCAATCTCAGCCGTCCGACTTCTTTGATTCGATTTGCCGATACGTCAACATTGGTTAACGTTAGATGCTTTTGCCAAGTCTGGCGAGGATAGAGTCACGGATGCCTTTGCGCGAACCCGGATCCACCTCGTTGGCTACGGCCTTGACAGCATCCAGGACCCGGACATGCTCCTTCTTCAGGCTCTCAAACGATTCATCCAGCTGTTTATGCCAAGGGTAGAGCACAAACACCTGGAAGCCCAGTGCCGAAGAGGCGACGACGAAGTTCGTCAACGAAATGAGACGTGTCACAATCATTTCCCCCCCAGGTGAACAGATTTTCCAAGTACGTAGTGAACTTCCTAAAGACTCTGTTAGATGTTTCGATTGTGGAAGCAAAACGAAGGACGTACGGTGTAGAAGGCTGAAAATCTGGCCAATGGGAACCAGCTGGGGGTTATGAACAGCTGTGAAGCAAGGTGAGCAGTGTTACGTCCGGGAGCAAGTTGGTTGCAGCGAACACGTCCAGAACGATTATGAATTTGACTGGCAGAGCAGAGACTAAAAAAGTCGCTCACGTGGGCAAAATGGCCGCATTCCCGACCAATGCCGAACAAACACACTCACACAGCCTTGGTGCCTGACCTTTTCCCTCCCTCCACGTATTGGGACGCTCCAGTGGGTCGGAGGAAGGGACCCCCTGGACGACTCCCGATGCCTCGGGCATTGCCTAAGGACCGATTTCGCTTCAAGTAGGACTAGACCCGGCCAAGGGCTGTTGTCGTTACAGAGCTCTATCGAATCTAAATGCGAGCGTAGGCTATAAGGGGGTCCCCGTCTGTGACACAAGGACCCACCCCTGCCCGTTGAAGTGGCCTGATAATCATGCCACAGGGCCAGAACAGGCCCGCTTTCAGTAGCTTATTTAGTGGTTCCCGCTCGGGATCGGCAGCATGTGAAGAAGGGAAAAGTATCCGCTTCTAGTTATTCCCCCTTCGATGCTAGTATATTTGCAGGCCGGCATGCGCAGTATAAATAGGAACGAGAGCTGGCCCGATTTCTGGATTGCTTATACCGATCTGGTCCCTACTAGTAGGACTGGCTAAGAACCGCTGCACCAAGGGTGTCATTCGACCAGGAGCAGCAAACCAACCCCGGCCATAACTACCAACTACCTTGGGCGAGAGCCATTAACTATATCTCGCTAAATGTCCATAACACTCTCCCATTGTGTGTAAATCAGATATTGTGAAATGAATGATGGTGTTGTTCTACGCAAAGCGGACCAGGCAGGGACTTGCTAGGCGCGCTCCTTAGCGCGAAGTTATTAATGGAAAAGCGCAGTGGAGGCCGAGGATATTATCAATGACAAATCTCAGCAGTATACCACTTCTCAAGATTCACAAATGTGCAGTTCTTCATTCCACAGAGTGTGTTCACTGGTGTATGCAATCAAGATCTTAGAACATCTGTATTGTAATAGACTTGTGTTAGAAACAGAAATCTGGCAAAATGACCATTCAGGAGCTATATTTACAGGATTAGAGACAGAAATCATGTTAATGTTGAAATATGGCTAATGCTCTGGAACTTTGTCATCGATGGTGCCTGAACTACGACATGTATGGCTTACTTCGCGGCGTCCATGATGTGCAATCAGAGGTTGTATTTCCGTAAAGAAAATCGAACAGAGCTGTTTGCTAAAAATCAATTTAATTATCCAAAATGTGTGCCTGAACAGTGCAATTTATAGGAATAGCCATGACGAATCACTGTAGTCTTTAATCTAGACCTTCAGATATAGTGCTATTAGGATTTGCTACGATGCAAAGCCCACTATAGGCCGTATTTTAGGGCCTTTTACGAACTTTGGCCAATCACGAATTGTCCCTTAAATATACTATGGGTTGACACTTACTTGTGACGCTGTCCACCTCACAGGACATAAACTTGGTATCGGAAATGCCAAATTGCTGTATAGGGCTTGCGTGGCATTACCCTTGGTTTGGGAGGAAATACCCAGAATCTAACGTGGCAGCCTCCTGCCGGCCGGCTATTCGTAGATGCGAAGGTTGGCCCAATAATGTTAAAATTTTATACTCGTTATCAATCCTTCTGGTCGCTCCAGAGTTGGGTTCTTAGCTAGGCTATATCTCACACGTATGTAGGGCTGCAGTGCGTGCTCCATCCGGATTCGCCGTTATTACGGTGGTTGCGTTTTGGGTGTAACTTAAGCTTTTCCAGATGGAGACTAGGCAGCTTACCTCCCACTTTGCTCCCATATTACGTTATTTACGACCGTTGTTGTTCCTTGCTAGGGTCTACTGAGCCTCATCGTGGTTCTTTAATCAAGAATAAGTTTATTACCCATCCCAGGAGAATCCACAGTGGAAATGAAAGCGATGGCACACCAAAATCGGACGGGATGCTAACGGCGTTAACTAGCAGCAGCGTTCTCATGGTAACCGGGTGCGCGCACGGGCCACGGGCCAGAGCAACGTGGGAGTGAGTGGGAGGGCAGTGGATGAAGGGCAGTGGATGGAGGGCAGTTCGACCCGTTGGCAAGACCCAGCCACTCAGATTTCGGAGCAGCTGAGACATGGGACGCTACAACACATGGTTCTCTAGCGTCATCCAGCCCCGCGGTTTTTTTGAGGGAAACAAGCGAACTATAGAATTCGATGAATAAATTATCAAGAAGAAAAGCGAGTGGCCAGCAGGAAAACGCATCTCCTCTTCTTTTCATCTTCCACTTCTTCTGCCGTCGTCATCGCATCCCATCTTTTTCCTGTTCCTGAGTCTCCTCCCAAAGCAAGAAATACTGGAGCTCGAGATCGATCGGCCAACCAGTCAAAACACCCAATCGGCAGGGTTCATCCCCGGACTGCTCACACACAATTTGGTCCCCTTCCCCCCCACTCACTTACGTAGCGCAGTCCGAAATCTGGTGTTGTTGATCGCCGACGTCATCCGGCAGAATTCCCATCATCCCACAAAGCTGCTTGCGCCGTTTGGCCAACCAGACACTAGGCGAGGAACCAAGAAGCAAAAAAAAAGGAAACTCCATCAACTTAGCTGCTAGACTAGGTAGTTTGGAAAGAAAAAAACAACGGGCTCCCTTGTTTACGGGCTCGAGCTCTCTTAGCCTGCCCGCCTACGCAAACAAAACATCCATCTTTGTCGGAACCCAAAAACCGGGCATCATCCCTGCACGCCGTCGCGAGCTTTGCTCTGTTGTTGGGCTGTCAGTTCACCAAGCGTTCGCAGCCAAGAAGCACCACCCGTGTACCAACCCGATCGCAGTCCACCCATCCATCAACCAAGGTGCGGCACATATAATACAGAGCCCACCATCAGCCGCCTAAAGTCGAGTCTTACTGCAAGCAGTCAGCTCTGTCTCATCATCTAACCCCCCCTCGTCTGCGCATTTCTTCTTCGCTCTTGCGCGAATCTCTACTTCACACTCTACTGCCTTCAACACTTCCGTAAAACACTATCACCAAAGCCATCTCAAGATGTTGTTCGCTGTGTTCTTCGCCTTTTGGCGATTCATGCAGATCATCACTCTGGTAAGTGCGCTGCCATGTCTCCAAATTCTCACGACGAAATTTTTTTTTTTCTTCAAACCCCCTCCATGCTCGCCATGCGCTATGCGCCGTCCGGCTGTCCGTTGCGAGCAGGCCGCATTTCCTCAAATCATTTGTTATCCTTCCTGAGCATCGAGCTAACAAGTCATTTTGTGATCAGATCCCGACGATGGGCATGCTTGCTTATTTCGTTAATGGCTACGTGACCGCCAACGCTCTCACGCCCAACTACATCCTGATCCTCTTCATCGTCTCGGTGCTCGGGCTGGCCTGGGCCATCTTCACCCTCTTCAGCTACCACCGCTCGTCGTCCAACGCACGCTTCGTCGCCCTCATCGACCTCGGCTTCGTCGGGGCCTTCATCGCCGCCGTCTACTACCTGCGCTTCATCGCCAACGCGAACTGCACCAACGTCGTGGCCGGCAGCTCGGTCGACATCTCCTTCGGCATCTTCGGGTCCGCCAACGTCAACGGCATCGACATCAACACCGACAAGACCTGCGCCATGCTCAAGGCCTGCTTCGCCTTCGGCATCATGAACTGCGTCTTCTTCTTCTTCACCGCCGTGCTCGCCTGGATCCACGGCGACAGCATGGTCAAGGAGGACCGCAGCAAGACCTACTACCGCGAGACCCACTACCGCCGCCACGGCCACCGCAGCAGCCGCAGCCCCCACAGCCGCCGCAGCTCGCACCACTCCCACCGCAGGGTCTACGTCTAAAACGGCTGCTCTCCTTAAACCCACCAACTGGCAGATTCTTGCAGAGAAGGAGTATCTGTTGTAAGACGAAAAGAAAATAATACTGGAGAAAACATAAGGGCTTTTTCTATTAGCTCTAATTTCTGATTTTAAATCTGTTTGTTTTTAAACCCATAGCGGTGCCTGAGTGATTTGCACTCGTCGAGACGAAGCAGCGCGCTCGAATAGGGAGGATGCGGATCTAGCACGATTTACGACTTGACGAACAAGTTCGACTAGAACAGGCAGGTTTGCGCCATGTTCGAGTCATTTCATGTTGAACGTTTCCAAGATGTCGCATAGTGATTTCAGGCGCAAACGGCCCAGGCTCTAACAGAATACGACAAGGTTCTGTATCCCGAATCATAGCTCTAGGTAGTACATACTTGCCCAATTGAATAATGATGTCTAATGTATTTACAAAATCTTCCTCTCGTAATACAGCGTTCGTTTGTCTTCCATAAGCTATCATGTGAGGATAAGACACCTGGTGATTGCTATGTATTTTCTCCACATTATCCTGATGATCCATCCTGCTATTAGCTATTCGTTATGCTAATGTCGAACGAACGGAGAATAAGATGGCCATCGCAGTAAGAAAGAGACAACACGAGAGAAAAAATGGAAGGCTAATCCACATCCCGTCCAATCTCAAACCAAGGCGAAATGCAGCCGCAAGTATAGGACCGGAAACGATCCCTCCAAGACTCTCGAGAACACCGACCGCATTGAACATGAGAGTTCGGTGTCGCTGATCAATAATAATTGATAGAGTACTCCGGATAAGAAAATTGTAGGGGGAGCCAAGAGTGATAATAATAATGCCTATGTAGAACTTGTCAATCTCCTATCTCGATGGCTACGTTAAGAAGCTCACATACCTATGATGAACATTGCGGAGTTGACGGAGAGACCTATGATTACTGCGCCGAGGATGAAGAACCCACAGCATGTTCTCGCGAGCCGCAGGTCCCTCTCCTTTGGGCTGTATGATGTCCATCTACCAAAAGCGCTGCTAATAGACGGCAAAAGCACAAACATGACTATCGTGACTACGAAAGCTCTCAGCGAGGTGAGAAGACCGGCCTAGGTATCGACGTGAGTTGTTTTCCTCGAAGCGAGAGGGCCGAGAAAAACCTTACCTTTGCCCAAGTCCACCCAAATTTCTTTCGTGCAAATTGCATGATGACGTCCATTGCATGTCGACCCACGATTGTGAGGAGCATGGTAGACAAGAGGAGAGCAGCGTCTCTTTGTGCATTGAAAAAGAACATGACAGACGATTGAACTTTCTGCAATCCTCTTACAAGCTCTCCCCATAACGTGCTGGTAGCTTGGGAACCAATCGTGTCCGGGTGCGACGGGGTGTCTCTCGTTTTCTTAACATCCAATGTCTCCGGTAGCCATAATGCAATGGCCAGTACGGGGATAAAGACAGCTATGGCAACGAAGACGGGAAGCCAAGGGTCGATCTTCATGAGAACTACCGCCACCGAGCTGGAAATGAAAACTGAAGAGGCTATTGCTCCGCCCGCAAAGAGAAATATGTTGGTCCTAGCAGTAGCACAGTCAATAAAGCTCAGAGGGATCTTTCATGGGTTATGCATAGTTACCTATAGGCTTCTGGGGATAGGTCAGCTAAAAGGGAGAAGAAGGTTCCAGTTAGCACCACTGAGCCGCCGCCGATCAGCAAAAATGCAGCAGATAACCATGTTAGGCGGACTGGGAAGATGTCTGGCCACCAGCCTGTACAGACATAGAGAATAAGAGTTAGAAGATCACGATCCAATCAAGCCATCAAGTCACTGTTGAGCTAGGGAGGATTGGAAATACGAACAAACAATGATGTAAAACGCTTGAGAAAGAAATGCCCCCAGTATGGCGATGGACAGGACCAACTTGCGCCCGTACTTATCGGCAAGGAAGCCGAACGGGATGGCTGCAATCACGCCTGATTTTGGACAATGTTAAAATGATGCTAGTTCATCTGTGGAGAGTCTGGTTTGGGTGCTGACTTACCTGCGAGCAGGTCTAGAGTGCTCTGCCAGCCCTTCAGCAAGGCAAGCTCGCCCTGTACGTCCGGATCGTCGCCGCAGGACTCGCTGGCGCCGCCCGGCCGAAGCCCTGCGCGGACATTGCGACAGATGATATCCTCGAGAATCTGGTTGATCGGGATCCCCTGCAGGTTGCTGGTGCCCTCTAAGAGAACAAACATCAGGATCACGAAGATGATGCGTACCAATCGGGAGGAGGAGAGATTCTCGGTTGGCCTGCCAGCCTCGTCTTCTCTCTGGTCATCCTCCGCTCCGTGCTCCCGGCCCCCATCCGGCTCTCCGAGAAGCGGCGAGCGCTCGTTTGGGCCGAGAGACGGCTTCACATCTGGTGTCTCTGCCTCAGGCATTGTTAATCAAATTGTTGAAATGATGGGTAGTTGCCAACAACGGGACAACAAGACAGTCACTGAGGAAAAAAAGAGATCCCTGCATTCGATGCAATCTCAGGGTGAGGGGTCATTGCGGCACGGCATCTACTCCGTGTAGCTTCCGTAAACAGAAAGACACAGAACGTACAATTGAGACTTAAGAAACTCTCAAATTGGTTTGTATTATCGTTCTACCGTGCTTACATTTCTTGCCGCAATTTTGAGTTGTAAAAAAGCCTGTCGAAACATGCTGCGTTAGTTAAGGGACTTCGGGTCCGGATCAACTGTAATGGCCAAACTTCTATACAAACGATCTCGGGTTTGGCACGCGTTGACGATGGTCGTCGTTCTCCCCACCCTCCACGAGTGTCGCGCTATGGTGCTGGCGCTCAAGATATGCTTCTCTGGTCGGAACAAGATGGATAGCCAGGGAAATATGTCGGTGCTGCAAGTCTATTCAAAGGTAAGTATTCAATTGACACCATACACTAGTGCCAGTTGTCTCTCCTATCACAATGCAACTTCATTACCCTCTGTGCCCCCTTCGCCCTTTGCTGACTTTTTGCCACCTTTGTGTACTCGTGGTGGTCACTGTGGTTGTCTGAAGTCAAGAGCTGACATATTCATAGGTGCATTTACATTACAGTACAATTATAAGCTTCCAGTGATAAACACTGGCAGTATAGATCATCCTAATTACGTTCCTCTCGAGGCTTGCTACGTATTAGAGGGCAAGAGGGCCCACGTACGACTAAGCGAAGCACAGTCACAGAAGATGATTCTCTTCACCGTCAGAAAACCAGCGCTGAATAAGGAATCAATTCTTAACCACGGCTTACGTACCGTTGGTCTTGACTCTACTACAAACGCTAGGCTGGTAAGACTCTTTCGGCTTTCAAAAATTATCTTCAGAACTAACACCACAAATAGAACCAATTTGGCGTGGAAGTTAATCCGAAACTCATCTCTGTCCAAGGGCGTATTCTAACTCCGCCGAAGATATTATACGGAGCTAACAAACAAGTGATTAACAAGAATGGAGGCTGGAACTTGCAGAACCAGAAGTTCCGCCGACCAGAGAAGTTACCTCAGTTAACCTGTAAAGTTATTCATGTTTCGGATCATCCGAGACTGTCCGCCCCCAATACCAAACGGATTGAAGAGGTTCTCCGAAGTTTTAAAGGTATCATGCAAGGCTGCGGTATGGAGGTAGGCCCAGTGGAAGCCCCAGAAATTATCCGTCTGCCCACCGTGGAAGATGACAGCAACAGACTCGAGCAGGTCTTCCAGAATGCCGTATTGGCATCTAAGAAAATGCTCTTCTTTATCTTGCCATCTTATAACAGTCAAATTTATAACGAAATCAAACGCCCGGGCGATATCAAGTACGGGGTCGCGACAGCTTGCATGATAAGCACCAAACTGCTCAAAGGACAGCCACAATACCTAGCCAACGAAACAATGAAAGTAAACCTCAAGCTGAATGGTGGGCACCACCATGTAGAACCAACGAGGCTTCCATTGGTACCAGAGGGCAAGACAATGATTGTGAGAATAGACGTTACACATCCAACACTAGAGTCCGTTTTCAAGACCCCAAGTATCTATCGTGGCCATGGTGGCAAGCCGTGACAGTAGCCTCGACCATTTCCCGGCAATTTTAGGTTTCAGTGAACCTTTTCAGGAGGTGAGCGGAAGCTTGACGACGATGATTCAACGGCATCTGAAAAATTAGACCTTGAAACGATTACCGGAGAACATTATCGTGTATCGGGACGGCGTATCTGAGGGTCAGTACAAACTGCTATTAGAGAAGGAGCTTCCCCAATTTCGTGAAGCGTGCAAAACGGTCTACCCACCTGAAGCCACCAAGAACGACTTCCCGTGGATCTCGATCATAGTTGTGGGTAAACGCCACCATACTCGCTTCTATCCGGTCAACGAGCAGCATACCGATCGCACGGGAAATTCGCTGCCGGAAACTGTCGTCGATCGTGGGGTCACCGATTCCAGGCAGTGGAACTGCTTCCTGCAAGCCCACGCCCCGCTGAGCGGGACCGCGCGGCCGGCGCACTACTTCGTGGCCCACGACGAGGTGTTCCGCACCCTCTACCAGAACGGGGGCCCGAAGCAGTACGCGAACCTCGCCGACCTCGTGGAGGACTTCCACTTCGGCCTCAGCCACAGCTATGGAAGGGCCACACGGTCTGTAAGCATCTGCGCCCCGGTGTACTACGCGCACCTTGCGTGTGAGAGGGGTCGCAACTACCTGAGTTCGTTCTTCGAGCCGGAAACGCCCGAGAATAGCACCACCGCCGGCGGTGCCAGCAGCCGTGGCGGCCAGCCGCCCAATGTAACCCTCAACGACATCACAGTCCACGACCGTTTGAAGGATAGCATGTTATATATCTGACTTGCGGAGAGTGCCGCTTAGGCTGCGGGACTCTTGGACGAAGATTGGCTGGAATGCGTTTTCTATGATCGAGACACTGAGACAAAGATGTAGATAAGTAGACAAAGGATCCCGGTGGGGTTTCTTACCATCAAAGGTCCATTACTTACTTGATCGTGGTCACTAATGGTTGGTGCTCGAGGTAGTATTTTCAGTAGTTGTTCCGCTGAGGATATGCCGCGGTGTTCATAGTCACAAGGAAACCATTGGGCTCTAGAGATTTGCTAGCCTTAACTGAACCACATAAACTGCAATGACACACACGTACTGTTAAGATCTCCAAGGTGAAATTCTTTATTTATTGCTTCAACAACCGGCGGATTTTACAATAGTTCTGCCCCACTGAGTAGGCTCTCAACCCATGCCCATCCTGCAGTCTCCCCTTGTTCGTCAAGCATGTGTCGATCAGCAAAGACAGGATCATAATGGATACATCAGCAGAGCCCAAGACCAATAACACACTACCAGCTAGGCATTGTTGCACGGTACTTTGAGCTTTTTCCAATATAACGTAAGTCGCGCTTATTTCTCAATCCAGAAATCGCAGTCCTTGGCGCATATTATGTTCCACTACTGGAAACACCAGGATTCAAGCATAGTCAATAGAAATATTAGGCATAATCTTGCGAGCCCCAATTATGAGAGAATTGGCCTGCCGCTTAGAGGCACAGATATTGGCAATGGTACGAGCTGGTCAAGAGGAAAGTTATTAAAACTGTCTCGCAGCCCCGGGCGGCTATCCCTCACCCATACACTCCGCTGTCTTGGTCTCTTTATAACTGCATCTGATAGCCCGCTTGGTCGAGTACTTGGAATGAAGCTCTAGTCGAATATTTTCCCAAAGAGAACCTATACCGTCCCTCCTCGAAGAGAGTAAGCCAGCAAGCACAGGCCTTCCCAATGCCACGCAAGTTATCTGTACCTAGCATCCTCGCTGTCCTCGGGATAGCCTTTGGTGCACGTAGGGCCGCGGCTCAAGACAACAACCGCATCAGCTACTTCCCCGACGGCACCGTGTCGTCGATCGACGTTCCTTGCTCCGCCTCGGAGCGACACGCACTGCTGCGCGAGAGGTACGGATATCTGCCTCGACAATGGTTTCTGCTTAGACACCGCTCAGCCCTTCGGTCTGTCACGAGCTAGTTGTTCAGACAGAAACTGGGGATCGAGTTGCGCTCAGCATTGCTTTGGGAGTTGGTAATCCCTTTTTCCCCGTTTTATTCCTTCGTCATCTGTCTCTCATACCGAAGCCCTTTCCCTTTACCTATTGCAAATCTCGGTGTTCCCAGAATTTCAGGAGGAAGTTTTGATTCCCAGTTGTCTAAAATCTGTGATGAGAACTGTGCTGAGCGAGATCTGGCACTGACAACAAACAGCCGAGAACTACCCTAGTTTAGGTGAGCGCGTGGCGAGATGGAAGCTCAACGACTCCGACTGGCAGTACTGCTGCAACGGTGTCATGTTCGACAATCCCTATGACACGGCCTGCACGGACGGCAACCCGCTCTTTGCGCTCGCCAACGCCTCACCGATATACGGCTTCGCAGCGCTAGCCAGCGCCACGGTCATCAACGCCGGTTCCACCACCACTACCACGGGCACAGGTACGACGGCGGCTGCCACCAACGGTGGTGCGGCAGCAGCAACGACCACCGCGAGCTCCGAGGAAGAGATATCGGCAGCGGTGGCGAACACGCGGACGGTGATCGGCGCCGGAGTCGGCGTGCCCTTGGGCTGCATCGCCGTGGCGTCCATCGCGTGGGCGCTGTGGGAGCGCAGGCGCGCGCAGCGAGCCATCGCGGCCTCGGCCACGGCGGCGACCGCGGCTTCGGCGGCGACTGCGGCTTCGGCGACGGCGGCGTCTTCCCCTGCGCCTGCCCCTGCGTACACTGCTGAGCGAGAAGCCAAGCTTCACACGCCCGGGGAAGGAGGAGAATACCAGGGACTATCGTCGTCGCAACACCAGCAATACCACCAGCCGACACCTGGTTATGGCTATAACATAGAAAGGCAGGAGCTTGCTGCCTCGAGGGACCCCATAGAGTTGGGAAATTGAGGAGGAGTTGTGAAAAAAAGAAATATTCAACGGCCTATAATGCATGTATTCTAGAGAGTTGAGGGTTATCAGTAATAGTATCCCTTCTATAAATAATAACCCAGGATCAAATTTACGTTTTAATTGATGAGACTTCATGCGTATTGTGAAAAGCTTAATTTTTATCTACCTCTTTCCAAATCTTTTTGATTTACGCCCTTAGGAGGTCTGGTTTGTTCATATGGCGCCGATATGATGCTGACCAGGCCATAGCAATGGTCGTAGAACAAGTCGCGCTACAAGGTATGTACATCTTGCAAATGTAGTCAGGTATATGGGAAGCAGCATATAGCAGACTGGTATTGGCCAAGACACCAGGTCGGTGAAGTACCAGCCAAAGCCGAAATCCGTTTTGGCTGAGAGCACTTTATGTGGCAAGTCGGAGGACCTGTACCATAACCTCCCCCAAGCCCTTGTCCTTCCTGTCTTCAAGATTTATCCTCGTCTTCTCCAACGGTATATCCCCTCGCAACACCACTCCGGCCTTCTTCTACCAATGTGCTCTCCTCATCCTCTCCGTCTTCATTTCTGAAATCGCTACCTAGGCCTTGCCACGTCCTTTGGGATCGCAGGTACTCGGCGCCAGGACTCACCACGCCGTTGATCATGGCTATCTCCCCTGCCTTTGCACGGTGGATGAGTGCTGAGGAAGATCGGTCTTGCGAATCCGTCGAGTCGGATGCAGTTGCTGACTGGGAAGTGCCATTTGTCTGCCCGCGAAGGGCGACCCTCATCGGCCGAGAATTGCTCACTAGTTTCCCCGTGCGGAGATCAAACACCGGCGGCTCTGATTCTTCTTCATCGACACCGCCTTCCACCTCTTCAAGCACAGGATCTTGGTCCTTATCCGCAGGTATCTCTTCCTCCTTCTCCTGCCCACCAGCTTCGCCAACCCCAGGAACACCTTCGATGCCTGCCCACCAAGAACCGTCCCACACGCGCTTGTCATCCCCAACAAGCGCCAGTCCCAGCTCAAAGGGGGTGATAACGGGCTTCCACAGCCCCTCTTGCTCGACTAAGCCGCTTTCCCAGCAACCAACGACGACCCAGCCATCGATCTCAGCGAAATTGGCAAGCTTGGCCGCGTTGAGTTTACCGACGACAATTGTGTAGCTCTTCTTCCCTGCAGCCGCAATCTGCTCCTTCAGCTTGTTGATAGTAGGGAGGTAGTTGGCAACGGAGAGAGTATTCACTAGAATGCCAATGATAGAGGCGGTCACTAGCCGGATAACCAGCCCATAGCGGCGGCGCAGCAGAGCCGGTGCTGTAGATGGGTCCGGAGTGTAGGATGATGACGCTGCGTAAGGCGATGAGGGTACCGAGTAAATGTGCAGAGATGCGAGGCGGGACGAGAGGGTGAGTAGCAAGGCGGTCGGGGGGATGGCAATATGGAAGAGATGGTGGTCCTTGAGGCTTGACTCATCTCCTGTGCTTTCTTCCTCCGTGGTAGCCTCCGCTCCAATTGCTGCATCCCGGATGAGCCGTCGATTAGGTATCACAGCCATCGGATCCCGCACCAACTCTGTAGCAGTGATGTTCTTCCAGCCATCTCCACGCAGCTTCTCGCAGATGGGCGTAACGTGCTCTTGGAACATAACATCTGCCATGAGCACGATCTTTTCGTCCTTATTTCCGCCGAATTCCTTCGCAAGGGCCTCGATTACCGCATTGTGATCCAACTCTTGCCGGGTGAAGATGTGCAAAACGGGTAGTCGCGATGTTGGGCTTAGACATGACCGTCCGTAGTGAACGACAGCATCTGAGGTGGCGTGCTCTGCTGCAATCTCATCCACACAGCATGAGCTGTATGACGTATCGGCTAGGACATACAGCCTTGCTATCGACCTCGAGCTAGCTTTGCTGGCTGCATCTGCTTCTACCGTTGCTGCTTGCCCCTCTATCTGTACTTTCTTCTCCTCCCTCTCCACGCCAACGTTTCGTTCTTTCGCGTTGACATCTGTTTCTAGACTATCGCCCCCCACGACAGATGCAACTTTCTGATCTTCCGGAGCTGCGTCGATCGCCTTCGTCAGTTCCCGGGTCAGCGCATCGATGACCCATCCGGCATCTCCGAGCATGGCGTCGGGGAACTGTAGGGCTACCCGTTGCCACCCATTCTTTACGATTTCTATTGCCGTGCGCTCAATCTCGTAGGTCGCTGCGAGCTCGTGGTCTGTCCTCGATCTGCTACTCTGGGCTTGCTGGGATGCTGCGACCGCAGTGTCGTCGTCGAACATGTACTCTGCCGGCGTGGACAGCACCGGCGGGGCACTGAGCTCTGCTGCCATTGCGCCTGCCTTTGTGGCTGTTACCGTCTAGACCCTTACACTCTTCCGTTCTGTTATAGGAGTTCCGTTAGGTTGGATCGGAGCTTGGCAGAGTTTCTTGGCCTTGGCCGTCTCTCAGTTTCGAAATATACAGACTGCTCTTGGTAATTTCCACTTACCTTTCCTTTCCTTTTTTTTTTTTTTCCCTTTAATTGCTCGATGGAGGGGCAGCACCGTACGTTTGATGGTGGGGGCGGGGCAGAGATTTCAACAGCAGGGTTTTAGTTGGCCAGCGACCTTCACTAGCAGTGTGGGGCCTGCAGCAGGGGATTCGGCGGCAGCGGCGCAGGCAGAGCCGCTGACTGGCAGCATCAGAGCACATCCTCTGACAACATGAAGCTACACAGTACATCATATAAATAGCTGGGGGTAGTTAAGGCCTTGGTTGTATTAGACGCCGTGTTTCAAGATGCTCGATGCTCGTAATCACAGTTGTGTGCCATTATATCGTGCTGTAGGAACTCCGAAATGTCTCGCTTCGCAAATATCCTAGCTATTTAACGTGCGCCGGCTGTCTCTTCTTCTAAGCTCTTATACACTTGTATGTATGTATGTATATATATATATATACAACATTTCTCTCTAACTTCTCTTGTTCACAAGAGCTGATCTAACTTCTTTCTTTTTTTGTACATGCTCCAACCTGCGTTACAGCTTCACACTACCGCCGTTGAGGCCCTGCCAGTCCCTCGCACCAAACTTGACATATGAATCGCCCTGCAGCCACCACAGCTCATCGCTGCCCATCTTAGTTGGATCGACACCCTGCTGCCTGAGCTCGTGCTTCTGTTGTTTGTTGGTTCCAGTGACCGCAGCGCTCATATCATTCACTACCCTGAGGAAGATTGGCACCGCATACTTGGGCAGGGTTTTCCGTGCGTGTGAAGCAAGACTCTTCATTATGGAAGCATTGCTCGGCTCCCGTAGCACTATCGCCACGCACCCAGCACGGCCGTCGTGGTTTGGGAGCTGCACGCCGTAGACGTTGGCCTCGTCCACGCTAGGGTGCAAGCCCATCATATGTGATACCTCAGTTGTAGCGACATTCTCGCTCTTCCATCGGAACGTATCGCCAATGCGGTCGTGGAAGTATAGTCGCCCTTCTGGATCCCAGCTCACTAGATCTCCGGATCGGAAAAGAGCATCGCCCTTTGTCAAGACGTCACGGACAATTTTACCCTCCGTTGCCTTCTTGTTGTTGTAGTATCCCTGGAAAGTATCGTCCACTTTGCCAACGTTAGGAATGAAAAACATGAGCTCGCCCACTTCACCTCGCGGTACTCGCTGTCCGAAGCCTGTCTTGGGGTCTCTCCACACTGTGTCGGTTTCGGGGTCCATCTTGATCACAGCCAAGCGCTGACGCATAAGCAGACCGTAGAGGGCCCCGTTCCTACCGATAGCCCCACTGGCGAAGTCGTTGCGCGTAGCATTCCACGTAGCCAGGAAGCCTTCGGTAGCGCCATAAAACTCGCATATCCACTCGATATCAAAGCGCTCTCGGAATCTCTCCCACACATCCGGGCGCAGACCGTTGCCAAATGCCATGCGCACATTGTGCTTCTTGTCCAGATTCTCTCCGGTGACGGGGTCGATCTCTGGTGGTGCAGTGAGCAAGTAGCGTAGTGTTTCGCCGACATATTGTATTTGCGTGGCATTAAAGCGGCGCACATCCTTCCAGAATGTCTTCGTTGAAAATTTCTTGCCCAAGGCAAATGTGGCGCCCGCCGTGAGAACATGGCAATGGCCCATGATCGTTGCCGAACTGTGGTAAAGAGGCATAGCCTAGAGAGTATTAGCACCAAGGACAGAGTTCCGTGGCATTCCGCTTATCATACCGTGTAGAAAATGTCCGTCTTGCGTGTTCCCAAATGGCCCGTACAGAAGTACCCGCCCACCAGCAGCTTAGCCCATGTGACGATGGCGGCCTTGGGCAAGCCGGTAGTTCCTGAGGTGTAGATGAGAACGGCCATGTCTTTAGCCATATCGCCGGAGCGCAAGGAATCCGGGGGCCGCTCGGAGCTGGCGGCCTCGACTTCCGCTCGTAGACTGCTTGTGAAGAACTCAATAGGAAGACCGTCCAGCGTAGTGCGCACCTCTTCATTGATATTGGCTTCCAATTCAGCATCCACCAGCAGCAGAACCGAATTTGCTGCTTGGACACAGTGAGTCAAAGCCTTTCCAGTGAGATTGTAATTAATAAGTGCTGGCTTCACCCCAATTGACCACAGACCCCAGGTAAGAAAGAGGTAGTAGTCCGAATTGGGCATGTCCAGTGCAACAATATCGCCCTTCTTCAAATTATATCTGGCCTTGAGCCAATTGCCGTACTTGCGGGCGGCCTCATATGTCTGGGCGTAGGTCCATGTTCGGTCTTCAAACATGAGGAATACCTGATCGGCCGAGGATTTGGTCGTCGCTCGAGTTTCAAGGAGATAGAACAAGTTGACTTTGTCTTGACTTTCGTTGCGCCAGTTATGGAAGGCGGCCACTATGATGGCACGCAAAAGAGTTCGATCGTAGGCAAATCCTAGTTTGGCATCCAGGTAGGCGAGCCCGGCCGCCGCTGCCGGGAGCCCGAGAGCTAAGGCGGGATCTGTCATGGAGGAACGTCAACACCGATCATCCTAGGATCTAAGCAACTAGTGATAGCGACAGGGCTGCGTGCGCGTGCGCGTGCGAGTAGACTTACAGGGCATGCTGAGTATCAACGATGGTCCTGCTATTCGAACGATGAGATCAGCGATTAGAGAGCTCGGGATGAGATCGAGAAGGAACTAATGCGATCCACAAGATGGGGGGTGTTGGCAATAATTTACCCTTAAGATTCCAATAGGCGGAGTATAAAGCTCATGAGCCGGCCGACCGGGTTAGACACGTGAAAACCGCGGCCAATATACTCTACGCTGTTGCTGATGGAGGGAGAGAAATGCGACAAGACAACTTAACTACACGCTGAGGCAGGGCGGCAGGCGGGCCTTGATAACGGCACCAGCAAAAATACGGCAGGCAGGGGTAGCAATTAGAGGTGGATCGTGGATCCTCGGTCCCCTTCCGGGAGACGTCATGGTACTGGACCCGGAGACTATTATGTAGATGTGTACTAGGCTCAGAGGGGCAAATCCAGCGGTTAAGGAGAGCATGCTGAACACTGACAGACAGGCATTCGTTCGGTCAACGCTCGCCCTAAACAGCGCCCGCAAGCGAGCAGAAGCGGGGAAGACCCCTGGTGAAGAGACAGCCGATGCTAATAAAAGTTAATCCGTGAGACACCGTGAGGAAATGGGTGCGTTTAGCTGGAATTCGGCTGCGCCGTCCGCCTCGCTTGGGCAACTGACTGAAGTGGTGTTCTCATTCTCTGCAGATGAATCAAACAGGTGGAGCGCATGTGCTGTTGGCGAAACGTGCTTGCGGCACTTGGCTCCTGGGGAAAGGTTTTCTTGTGCCTCGGCTCGCCAATTAGTGGGAAGCCAGGGGTCGAATAACGTGCACGTAGCATTGGCACTAGCGCGTTAGGTTGGCGTGGTACCTCGCCCGTCCCATCGCAATTGTTGGCTAGTTGCGCTCCAGCACTCAGTGTTGGTTGTTCGTTCGTCGCCTTCATCTGAAGGTATGGCGCGTTGTGGTGGGCCCATTTGTGGGTGGTTCGTTGTCTAGCTGCCGAGGACCTCCCGAGCCCGAGTCCGACAGCATCATATTAGTGAGGACGAGCTCGGGTCTTCGGGGCCAAGAAGACTTCCGCAAGGATGATGCCATGGGTTGATAAACATCAGTCAACTTCATGTTCGCGACAAGAACATGGCACTATCTGAAGATTGTTGACATATGGAGGACGCAGTGGGTAGTATTATAGTTATTTCTACGATTGACCAAACGTATATTTGATCTAATCTCCTGAGCGCTGCGATCCAAGCAGTAGATGCCTCAGTGGACGGACTTATTATGTATTGTCCTTACAGTACATCGGAGTTCACGGAACGGGCTAGTGTCGTGGCTGGAGCAAAATACGAGCCTTATTTACTTAACGCCTAGAAGCGCACAGGCTGCACTGCACCAGCAATGTAAGCTCTTATCACCACGTGGAAGCTAGCCCCTTCTGGGTCTAGCTGGATGACAGCGAGCCAGCATCATTGCAACGATGTGAGCTGGCCGTTTCGTAAGGATACTCGACTTTTTGGTGACAGGAGCAAAGACCAGAAATGCACCTTCGCCATGTCTACTGCAGTCGACAATGGCGATAGCGCACATATCACTCTGCGGAAAGCGGCCGTATCACCCACAACGGCCGAAGATGGCGCCCCGCAGGTCGGAAGCGATGCGCTGAACGCCCGGAAAGAGCCTCCCCCTGAGAAGGCCTCGGACATGCGACGACGCTTCTGGGTAATTTTGTCATTTTGGGTCATTGTTTTATTTATCGGACTGCCCATATGGTGGAAGACCACGACCATCTATCGAGCGAACTTGCCCCTCGACCAGATGCTGGAGTGGGCTGACGGAAAGGTATGGCTTCTTCTGGCACGCGTTTGCAGCAACGCGACGTAGCACCTTTTTTCCCTTCATTTCGATAGATGCTAGAGTCTAACGTTATTTTACCTCAGGCGTGCCGACCTGTCTTCCCCTTACGCATCGCGATCGACCCAGGAGTGCTTCAAGAACAAGAAGCGAACAACCTCTTGCGGCTTACCCAACATGCCCTGGACGACCTGAACGACTACTCGGGGCATCATCTGCGATTACAGCTCTCTCAAAACGAGGGCAGCCAAGAAACTCCTAAGCATGACTCCAATGCTGCGCTGACGATCCGTCTCGTCCCCGGTGACTCGATCAATACGCCCACCTCGTCCCTTCACTCGCATTTTCCGATTCTCGATGTCTCGTATCCTCCCAACTCTATCCCCACAGCTACATCCTCCTCTTCATCGTTGGCCACGTACATTGCAACGCAGCTGCGCTCGACGTTCGCTGAAGAGCAGGGTATCATATCTTACCTGCTCGAAACGGCATCTATGCCTTCTGAGCATCGCTCCAAGCCGACCTCCCAGGATGTAGCGGATACTCTGTCTCAGCGGATGACTAGGTCGCTAAAGTATTCGCGAACGTATCACCTCACATTCTCGCTCTTCACCGATGGCCCTTCTCCCAGCAGCTGGGAAATTGAATCTGCCATCGACCAGTATATGAAGCCCGTGCTCGATCTGTTGGCACCGATACACAACTTTACCGTAGAGACGCAGGTGCAGCTGTATGCCACACCTGGGGTCCAGTCGCAAATACTCAGCAAGGAGGATCTGTCCTCCTTCATCAACGCCGCAGAATGGCCCCTCTCGCCATCGATTGGAGGTGCACCTACTGTCAACTTTGTGGTATATATTGGCAACCAGACTATAGGCACGGCAGAGTCGGAGACGTCGCAGTCGTGGCTGATCCCTCAATGGGGCTCTGTATACCTGCTATCCCCTTCTAGCACCACCCGCGTATCGTCCGACACTCTAAAACAGCCCATTCTGACCTTCACATCGCATCTTCTCTCCCTCCTCGGTACCCCTCAATCCGGGTCGCTTCCCCTGCGGCTATCAACACTAACTCGAATCAGATCCGCTGATCTGCTGCTAAGGGCCTCATCCACACTGGGTTCTCTGGCCCGCTTATCGCTAGCCCTGCCGAGCATATCTATTCCCTCGAGCGTTGCGGATGGCGTTGCAAAGACTATGCACCACCTGGAGTTGGCGTGCGCTAACCTTGGTAATCCCGAGAGCTTGGATCACGCTCGAATTGCCGAGGCAGAGGCAGAGCGCGCGTTCTTCGAAAAGAGTATGGTGGGGCAGCTGTACTTCCCCGACGAGCACAAGATTGCCGTCTACCTACCCCTTTTGGGACCTGTTGGAGTGCCTTTAGTTATGGGTTTACTGAATGAGCTCAAGGCGTGGCGGACCAGACGCAGCCTGAAGGCCAAAACTGCATGATCGTGTCTTGTAGCATCAGAAATTAATACTAAATACAAACTACATTATACTACAGCTGTTAAGCAAAGTGATACCATTGCCTACCTGGAATAATCCCCCCTCCCCCCCCCCCCCCCTCCCTGCGAACCCACCATATTCTTACCATCCGTTTCGTAGCTTAGCTGATTAAGTGGGGCGCTATACAAGTCAGAGTTGAGCACTAACTACGTTGACAAATTGCTTGGAACCCTCCTACAAACCCATGTACATACTTCTATACATGTGCAGCTTGTCGATTTTTTCGGCTTGTCGTTTCATGAAGGCAGTGATGCGAAGAAGATAAGCAGCTGTCCTGGCGTCAAAAAGATGCACGACCACTACCACAGAAACTGTCTCGTTAGGCTGTGCTTCGTGTTAGAATTCCCAATGTCGTGGCTCCCCTACAAAACCCCAGATTACAACGGCGCCCCGTCTGATTGGGTAGCTGGTACGTGCTAATGTCCGGCCCCGCCTCCTGAGCCCCGGCCGAGGTCCACGGAGATGATGGGAAACCTGTCAAACTACCCCAGTTAAAGATCCAAATGCGTACAAACTCTCCACCCCTTGTACGCCACGCCGTCGATCCTCGTCTCATTGGGGTGCCTGCTCTGGGCAGGAGTTACAGGTCGCGAGCATGCTCCGCAGCCTGCGCGGACGTGTTCAAATGTACAATCATGTCACTGCGTGCCTGAGCACATGATAATCCAGCCGGTTTCATTTCCTATCAGATAGCCCTCGTCGTGCAATCGAACGACCTTTTGATCTCGTCCGGTTTGGGGGGGAGGGGGATGGGGGGGGAGGTTCTCTTTTTTTTTCCGTACTTGTTCCATAGTCCGTACAAGCATTGTCCCCAGCCCTACAAAATAAGGAGAAGGTCTCCACAGCAATCGGTTCACCTCAGACTTTAAAGGCCCGAGATCCCCAGTATCCGGGGTCGAGAGGAACTGATTTGTTTCCATCCGCTGGCGCCCACTCCTTCTCAATAGTCAACCAGGCATATCCACGCTTCCTCGCTCTCGTGGTTTATCCGCCAAGATTTGGTGTGGCATCGGCCAAGCTAATAGACTGCCTAGTTTCAAACCTTCGGTAGTTGGTTTCTCCCCTCCTATTTCCCACTAGGCCACCTCGGCCGATTGAAATTACATAGATATTGTACGTTTCCTGCCTCCCGGACGTCCTCCTTCTCTGTTGCTGTCTGCTGATTCCAAGTCACAACGGCAAGGCGTGCCATTACCATTACAGCTCTCACGAAATGGCGGCAAACATTTCGGCCGCGCTGAGTTCGCTGCCGTCCCCGACAGCTCTACTTGCCTCGCTACCCCCTTCTCTCCAAAGCTCGTTCGGCACCTTCCTCGCAGCCACACACGATGCACCATGGAAGTCCTACATCGTCCCAGGAACCTTGGGTTATTTGCTTCTAGTCCGGGCGCTCCGGTACCGCCGCGAGAAGAGCATGCTGAAGCGTTACGGGTTCCAAACCCGAGAGAGCCTGGCCAAGATGACCGTCCTCGATGCCCACCACATTATCAAGGAGCTCGCAACGTTGGAATTCCCCAGCTTCCTCGTAACAGCGTTGCAGTTCGGTTTGTTCAAGGTACGATAGCCTCATACACGTCAATTATTTGTGTGTTGCGGAGAATTAGCACAGATGGGGGGTTCAAATGCCTTCCACGCAATTGGTTAACCAAATGCTAACACTCTTGGCAGACATACGGAGTCGAGTCCATCAGCCGATTGCTGCTCGCCACTAGGAACCTTACGGATCCTGTGGCCAGCTTGAAGAGGTTCGTTGCATCCAATTGTTTCTATTGGCAATAAAGAAAGTGCCGTTTCGCTCACATTTTATGGTAGATATGAAGATACCGCGGTCATTATTGGCGAGTTCACTGCCAATCCACCCGACTCAGCGCGTGCCAATGCGTCTATAGCGCGCATGAACTGGCTGCACAGCAAGTATGTAGCCTCCGGTCAGATCTCCAATGCTGACCTGCTGTACACACTGTCTGTGTTCGTGGTCGAGCCTGAACGTTTTATGCGTCTGTACGAGTGGCGGCCGCTGAACGAGATGGAGCGCTGCGCCTACGGCGTCTTTTGGAAGAGCATCGGTGACGCCATGGGTATCAAGTACGAGGGTTACCTGTCGAAGACCCACTGGAAGGACGGCCTCGACTGGGCAGACGATGTCGCCCAGTGGGCTAAAGCGTACGAGATCGTGTCCTTCAAGCCCAGTGTCGTTAGCAACAAGCCCGCCAGGACGCTAATCCCCATGATCACGTACTGGGTTCCCAAGCCTTTGAAGGCCTTTGTCAACGAATGCGTTGTAGTTTTGCTTGGCGATCGAGTGCGGGAGGCGTTCATGTAAGTTTGGTCCATTTGTCTTGCAGTCCTCATGGCGAGGTTGAACATTTCGTTAACCATCATTCAGGCTTCCGGAGCCTGGTATCGGCGCTGCGGCGACCGTCTACGTTGCGCTTAACGTTCGCAAGCTCTTCCTGCGCCATCTGGCGCTGCCTCGCTTCATTCCCATCAACCGTCACTCCGAGGACGACGACTCGCTCGAGAAGCGCCACCACATCAACTGGCCGTACGGCAACTATCCGTTCTATATCAAACCAACGTTCTGGAACCGTTGGGGCCCCCAGGCCTGGGCGGTCTGGTTGATCGGTGGGACGCTCCCCGGCGACAACGGCGACGAGTATCTGCCTCAGGGCTTTAAGTTCGACGACCTCGGCCCCCGCAGCCGGATGAACCAGGGTCACCAAGAAATGGAGAAGGACTACCAGAGACTGAGATCTCTGGGGAGAGGAGGTTGCCCATTCGGTTGAGATGGTTGGCTTTTCTTGAATGAGGGTTCTTGTGCAAATGATTTACTAGCTTTATCCTGCTTATGATTGGGAGACATTTGGTGTATTTTAACGACCGGGGGTTAATTAGACTCTGTAAGGATCGAAATGATGATATATTTTCTGATATTCGTAATGCTACATATGTTCGTTGTTGAAAGACGAGGGTATGTATAACGTTAAAACACCGCTTACTCGTTTCAAAGCTTCATAATAAGCAAGTCAATATTTATTCATGCCAGCTGTAGGTATAATCAAGCTTTCAAATCAAAACAACCTCCTTGACCAACTCAAATCAAAGTCGGGTGACGTCAAAGAAAAGCTTTGATAAATCTTACAAATTTCTGGTATAGCTGACGGAAACGCTTGTCATGCGCATCTCTGGTAAGACTTTCCGAAGATATACCCCGTTAGAGGTCAAACAATGATCTGACATCAATATAACAAGCTCAGCCAAGATTAGCTATGCGATGATGACTTATCTCAGCCGGCCGATTCCACATACCAGAATGCAAAGTCGCCAGCCACACACATTATCACCGTAACTTAATAGCCGGTTGGTTCATGTAGCTCTATGCTTGCATCTGTTGCCGGGCAGCACAATACTCTGCGCCGCCTCGTCCACCCCGGCCGAACTGTCAGCACAGGATGAATAATGGGGTTCGGCGGCTAAGATTAGCGAGTCGTAGATGGTTCGGCGATTCGCTTAATGGCCAATCGAGTTGGATCAGATCATCGCCCGGGAGTTCGGTTCCATCTTATCAGCGTTGGAAAAATCTGGGGTTGCCCAAATCAGCGGGGCTTTCAAATGTTGAAGACATTTGGTTTGTCGAGGCCATATTCATACAACGCCCTAACTATCCCACATGTCGACATTTACTGCAGTTGAGGCCATGCTTGCTTCACTGCAATGACTTCTATATAGGACTCTGGCCTCTTGCATACATACACAATCGTTCAGTGGGTGAATGCTTCGACCGGGTCGAGACTGGGGATCCGGGTGCATATTTCCGGCCTGAACACATTTGGTCGCAGCAAGGGTCATCCAAACCTGTCCTCATGATCCTAATTAGTTTGCGGTGCAGGAATTGTTCTCTACAGCCTTCACCACATTGTCTTTGGGGTTAAATCAGGCGATTTTATCCACTAACTGTTTACACTCCATATCCCCCAACGCGGGGTGCATGTCGATCCCCCGGTTCCCCCGCAAAGATGACTGCAGAGCTATACCCCGACGGTTAAAACAAATGCCCACCATCTCTTGGCTGACCGTCCGACGGTAGCATGGTTCCTAGCTCTATTCAGATGCGGCAGTTCGTATGGGCGAGTTGGCAAACCTGGGGTCGCGACGTCATGGAGCCCTACATAAGCATGATTTGTCCTGCTGTTTTCATTATCTCATCGTCTTGTTCTCTGCATAGTACCACGAACTTTGACAGCCTAATCTACACCAGCGGCGTTTAACTCAACGGTGTCTCCTACCTTGAGAGAGTTTAAACATGGCGGAAACAAAAATGCGGCCCGCCTCCTCCCCCGACTCTGGTGGTGCTGATCCAGGGTTGTCGAAAGATATCGAACAAGCTGATGCGATAGCAAGCCATCATGAAGACATTCGATCCGAACTCAAAGGACCTCTAGCGCGAGATGTCGACGTAGGCATGTCATTGTTCGACAATCCTGACCAGATACACGAAGCTCGGGACCCCGAAGAGGAGAGGAAGCTGGTCCGCAAGATCGATTTCATGATCTTGCCGTACATTGCGGTTTGCTACGCTTTCTTTTATATTGACAAAACCACGCTCTCTTATGCCGGTAAGCCTTTCCCACGCACCACACCCTATGGTTACTGTAGCTATATACGTAACTGCTAACCTTCAAAGCAATCTTTGGCATCCGCACCGATCTTAACCTTGTAGGGACTGAGTACAACTGGCTCAGCTCCATGTTCTACTTTGGCTTCCTGTTCTGGGCATTTCCAACAAATTTTATGATGCAGAGATTTCCAATAGGTACCTAGAATACTTGTTCGTGCAAGTTCTACCAGCAACTCACACCAGTGTAGGGAAATACTTGGGTATCAACATCTTTATGTGGGGTAAGTGTTGGTTTCCTTTTCCTGGTCCTCTTCAAGCCAATGCGATTTGACACAGTCTACAGGCTTCTTTCTCATGCTCCAAGCCTCCGTTCACAACTTTGCTTCGCTTATGGTGCTCCGGTTCTTCGCAGGAGCTGCGGAAGCTTGTTCGGACCCTTCTTTCCTGCTCATCACTAGCATGTGGGTACGTATGATGTTCCCGTGAAAATAGGACTTTTAGGAGTCTTGCTAATCAGTTATCACCCTAGTACACGAGAAAGCAGCAGCCCGTGAGATTAGGGCTCTGGTACACCGCAAATGGTTTTGGGATTGCCCTCGGTGGCTTACTTGGATACGGTAAGTTGATTACACAAGGCCCCGGCTCCCCCAAAGATACGTCGGGTTGTCTTGCTTATATCCATTGGTTTAGGTATCGGAAGCATCCGGGGAGCGCTCGCATCCTGGCGGTATGAATTTCTCATCATTGGAGCGCTCTGTTGCATCTGGGGCATCATCATGGTCATCTTCCTGCCAGACTCACCCGTCACGGCCAAGGGCTTGTCCCTCTCGGAGAAGCGCATGGCGGTCCAGCGGCTGCGCGAGAACCAGACGGGCGTCGAGAACAAGCACCTGAAGTGGTACCAGGTCCGCGAGGCCTTCACGGACGTCAAGCTGTACCTCTTCTTCTTCCTGGGCATCGTGTGCAACGTGCCCAACGGCGGCATCTCCAACTTCGGCACGCTCATCATCCAGGGCTTCGGCTTCAGCACGCTCGTCACCACGCTCATGCAGATCCCCTACGGCTTCATCATCGCCATCAGCATCCTCATCTGCGTCTACCTCAATGACAAGTTCGTGAACCGCCGCTGCTTGTTCGTCCTCATGTTCCTCACGCCCAACATAGCCGGCGCCTTTGGCTTGCGGTTTGTGCCCGCCGACCAGCGCGTGGCCAGGCTCATCTGTTACTATCTGACGGGCCCTTACAACGCGGCTTTTGTTTTGGTGCTGTCATTGCAGACTGCCAACACGGCTGGCCATACGAAGAAAGTGGTTTCTAACGCATGCCTGTTCCTTGGCTACTGCACTGGCAATGTATGTGCTCCTCCCCGCTAATGAATTTTGCTTTATCTTTCCTGACGCCTGCCTTCAAAGATTGTCGGTCCTTTCTTCTACTTAACCAGTCAGGCGCCGTACTATCAACTGGGTATATGGTCTATGATTGTTGCCCACCTGTTAGAAGCCAGCATCATCATCATATTTTGGGTGCTCATGAGCCGCGAGAATCGTCGACGCGATAAGCTACAGTCTGAAATGGCAGGCGGCTTGGAAGGGAGAAATCTGGACTCGACAGCGTTTGCTGATTTGACGGATCGGGAGAATCTCAATTTCAGATACATCTACTAGAGGCAATTCAGGGTATTCACGATGGCACATGGAAAGAGGAGCATTCCTCCCCTGTATTTCTGCGAAGGGCGCAGCAAGTTTGAGAAGTGTACCGTTGTATTGTGCAAAGGAGCAACATCGTGGCTTAATACTACGCAAACAAGTCTCGACTCCCGAGCCAGGTAAAGGCTCTGGGAGCAAGATAGAAGATATCAACAAAATAATGACAATGAATTATCTTGGAACTCTCACAGGCATCTTAGGGTGGATGTTGGCGACAGCACGTCCTTCCCATTTCGTCTACCGGATGAAGCCGACCCTGCTGAGATCAGCTAACGGAACACCAAACCCTGCATCCAATTGGAATTGCTCAATTGTGTTTGCTGTTACGTGCATTAGAGGATGGCAGTAGAGCTTCGCAATCATCCCAGAATGGTCCACTGCTGTAGCGACACTCCGCGTCAAATCAGCGACTAACCCTCTTTTCTTTTCCCGGCCCCGGGCAGTCCTGCATATGCGTGCAACTGTAACCATACAACTTGTTGATCCGCAATTTGGTTACAATTACCTGAAAGGAAGATGGCCGGTGTGGGTGATTCCGCATTGCTTGGCACTGCGGCCTGTTTTTATGTTCTTGGCTCTACCGCCGGTAAGCGGCCAAACTATTGCCATCGATCACGCCATGGAACGGGTGCAAAACGCCCTATCAAAAGAAGCGATCGCAACAGTAGCACAGCTATTGGTCGGGCGAACCAGCTGTCCCGAAACCAACATGAAGTGGGAAGTGCCGCACGCGCGATGGGTAAATGGGAAGGCTGCCGACGCCACAATTACTCTACTGGCTTTATTGAGAGTTCACAGAGACTTGATGGCGTTGGCCTGTGCTATTTCGGTTGCGCCGCCTTCTAGAAACAATCATGGAAGGCTTCGGTGCAGGGGGCCTGCGGGGATAGGTGGCGACGCTATAGTGGTAATGAAAGCCTCGTGCCCAATAGGCTACCCAGGCCCGCCCTGCCAGGGCACCCGTTGTGTAAGGTCCGCAGCGACGTTACCTTATCTGAAGCCCCCCGAGACCATGCAACTATGCCACTAAATAGGCCAGCTATGCGAAGAGGAAGCGCGGATCCTTAAGGGTGGACGGCTGTAGTGCCACCAGCCCAGCACCATATACAATCGGCGGTGCTGTCTCCCAATCGAGCAGGAGATTGGGGGTGGGGTCCCGCTTGCGATTTGAGTCCAGGCATTGGATGCTGGTGCAGCTGTGTCCATTGCCGGTGTTCGTGGAATACTACCCCTCTGTAAATTGCCAATGAATCTTGTTTCTTTCGCCGCATCATCTGGATCTCAGAAGCCGCGTCTTGGACGTCTTGGAAATGTCTTGGGTTGGTCTTGGTCTTGGTCTTTGATGGATGGCGCTGCCTTCCAGGCTGCTGGGCTAGAGGCTCCGTCTTGTCCATGCTTGGCCCTCCTTGGCCCTGCAGCCACAGGCGCCGGCACAGCGAAGCAGGAACAAGCTTTCTGCGCAGCTTGCTTGGAAGTGCCAACCCCATGTCTCAGGGATCAACAGTGGAATAGATTACCAAAAATGCTGTCATAGGAACCTTGAGTTCAGATGCACTGCAGCGGACCAATGCAGAGCTCCCAATACCCAATACCCAATAGGGGGAAGATGCCAATCACGAGACGCACCCCTGCCGACCCCTCGCAATTCCTAGCGCACGCCCGGATCTGGGAAGGTGCGATGCCTTGTATTCCCCGAACCGGCAGTTGGCCAGGGCAGACCCCATTGCGACTTATTAACGTCCATCTGGATCGCACACAGGTCGTCAGTTACCGCGGGTGAGCATTGCCTGTTCCGACTGTTCCATTGGCGATGCTGTCCCTGTACTATGGCTGCACTGGCCATCGCCTTCCCCGAATGCCCCAGAATGGGAGGACAGCATGCAACCACCGGTGTGCGGTGCAGAGATGGTCGCTATATTAGAACCCCCGTGAACCCGCCGGGGCGTCTATTCGGCCTGGTTCCCCCATCTCTCCCTCACATCATCATCTAGAAACTTGTTCGGCTTAGTTGTCGGACTTTCACGCTAGACAAGATGCCGAAGAGGACAGCCGAGAACTACGTCGCGGCGATCGGTGAGACCGTCGAGTCCAGTGAGCTGGATGAGCTCTCCCCTACCCTCCAGGGCAAAGTCATCCGCGCTCCTGAGCACGAGCGCCTCGACGATGATGCCGCGGCGAGGCGATTGAAGCTCTTCCGCCTGTCGGCCCAGAACGACCCCAACATCGCGACCGAGGATCTGGACGCCGTAGACCAGGCAGTCTTTGGCCACGATGTTGCCAAGGAGAACGACCTCGTGCAGGAGTTTGTCGAGGACAGCCCGTACCCTGAGGTTCGTACAGGGAAATTGTGGTTAATTCACTACGTTTGGTCAGTTGGCTAACTCTTCATCACCATATACGTTAGGTCCGTGCTGCTGTCAGAAACTACGACATTGATGTTCCAGCCAACACGATTCGAGCCTGGGTTATCGGCATGACAATGACGACTATCTTTTCCGGATTGAACATGCTCTTCTCCATGCGATCGCCTTCCATTGTTATCACGTCCATCGTTGCTCAGTTGGTAGCTTACCCTATTGGTTACGGATGGTCCAAGGTTTTCCCCAATCACGAATTTAACCTCTGTGGGCTGAGGTTCAACTTGAACCCCGGCCCTTTCAACTTCAAGGAGCACGGTTTGATCGTTCTGATGGCCAACGCCTCATATGGATCAGGTGCGGGTTACTTCACGGATATTTTGACAGCGCAGAAAGCCTTTTACGGCTTCGACTGGGGCTGGGGATATGCCCTGCTTTTGGGTTTGACCACTCAGTGTGTCGGTTTCGGTATTGCTGGAGTTGCCCGTATCTGGTTGGTGGAGCCAGCCTCCATGATCTGGCCTAGCAACCTCGTCAGCACAACCTTCATGTACACGCTCCACGACCACTCCAAGACGGATCCCTCCAAGGCCAACGGATGGAGGATTAGCCGTTACCGTTACTTCTTCTACATCTTTGCCGGTTCTTTCCTCTGGTACTGGATTCCAGGTTACCTTTTCCAGGCCCTTAGCGCGTTCGCTTTCCCTACCTTCATTGCACCTGATAATGTGACTGTGAACCAGGTCTTTGGCGGCTGGACCGGAATGGGGCTGCTTCCATTGACCTTGGATTGGACTCAAGTCAGTGGTTACGTTGGTTCGCCGTTGATCCCGCCGTGGCACGCCATCCTTAACACCATGATTGGTGTCATCTTCTTCTTCTGGGTCGTGGCCCCTGGGATTCACTGGACAGGCACTTGGTATGCTGATTGGCTACCATTCAGTGACTCTGGTTCGTGGGACAACACACAAAGCTCCTACAATGTATCTAGGATCCTGACTCCCGACTTCAAGTTGGATCTTGCCGAGTACCAAAACTACTCTCCTCTCTTCCTATCCACCACCTTCGCTCTCTGTTACGGTCTTTCATTCGCTGGAATTGCATCGATCATCGTTCACACTGGGCTCTTCCACGCCAAGGATATCTGGATGCGATTCCGCGACACCAAGGGCACTCTAGATGACGTCCACGCCAAGATGATGTAAGCAAATATTTTCTTTCTTTCTCCATAGTTCGTTTTACGATGTAGCACTGACATTGTTTTAACCTAGGCGCAAGTACGTTCGTGTTCCTCAGTGGTGGTTCTTGTGCATCTTCGTTCCTTGCGTTGCCCTCAGCTTTGCCACTTGCTACATCTGGGACACTGGTTTGGACTGGTGGGCGCTCATCATTGCCTTTGCGATCTCGTTCGTTTGGATGATTCCCATTGGCATGGTTCAAGCTGTTACCAACATTCAAATCGGATTGAACGTCTTCACTGAGTTCCTTATTGGATACATGCTTCCGGGCCGTCCCAACGCCATGATGATGTTCAAGACCTACGGTTGTAAGTACACGTCGCCACTTTACCATTCGATTTGACCAGAACACCTCTGACCTTTTGTAGACATCACCATGACTCAAGGTTTGGCCTTTATCCAGGATATGAAGCTGGGTCACTACCTTAAGCTGCCTCCCCGAACCATGTTCTTTGGCCAGTTGTTCGCCACAATGTGGTCCTGCGTGGTTCAGGTTGCAGTGTTCTATTGTGAGTTTGCTGCATGAATTAGTTTGGTGGAGATGCAACCCGTGTTCTGACTCTTCTTCTACTCTAGGGGCCATGGGATCAATTGACGGTATTTGCACTCCTGATGCTCTTGCCCGATTCACCTGCCCTGGTGGCAAGGTGTTCTTCACTGCCTCCATTATTTGGGGTCTCATTGGTCCTCAGCGCATCTTCTCCGGCACCGGCCTCTACAAGAATCTACAGTTCTTCTGGATTGCGGGAGTTGCCCTGCCTATCATCTTCTGGTTCATGCAGAGAAAGTGGCCCAAGTCATGGGTTCGCTACCTCAATGCTCCCGTTATCTTCTCCGGTAACGGCATGATCCCACCTGCCACCCCGCTCAACTACTTGACCTGGGGTATTGTCGGATTCATCTTCAATAACTGGATCCGCAACAAATGGCGAGGCTGGTGGATGCGTTTCAACTGTATGTCCTCCCAACAACCACTCTCCGGAACTGTCCTATCTCTGTTTTGTGACCTGCTTGCTAATCTCTCAACACTACTACAGACATTACATCCGCCGGTCTGGACAGTGGCCTGGCCATCTGCACCATTATTATTGTTCTGACTATTAGTCTGACCAACACCGCCGCCCCCGACTGGTGGGGTAACGGCGCGGCCCTCAACACCATGGACTACAACGATGCCGCTGTCTACAACACTGTTGAGCCAGGCGAAATCTTTGGCCCCACTTCCTGGTAAATGGGTGGAATCGAAGCCACGAGATGACGTTGAAGATTGCCATTTCCTGAAAATACCCGTATTCTCATAAATACCGAAAGCTACCCTGCGGAGAAGCTCTTCGGGTGTATTAAGGATAATATTTTGTTTACCAGACTACTATCTGTACTTTAAGTTTTCTTTCCAGTTTCTGAATAACCATAAAATGAATGATCCAGTCGTGCCAGGTTCTCTATCAAGCTGTACTGTATGACCCAGACTATGCGTGACCCCGCTGTCGTCAGCTTTAATCAACTCGATCCATCATTCTATAGACCAGCCGTCGGAGCTAATGGCCTATAGTGCAAGTTGTGCTGAGGGTCACTACCTAAAGCGGAAGGTGGAGTTGAGTTACGGTGCAGCTGTCTGGGTTTCATTCAACGCTAGACTAGCATCGCAGATCACCCACCATTGATTTCGGAACCCATATCCTCGGGTTCGCTTTAATTGGAGAGCACCGCTCTGCTCTGACGACTTGAATGGGGTAAACGAAGGGAAGGAGCGCGGGTGTGGCGTCTAGACGCTCACAACGCGAGCGCTCTTTATGTTGCAGCAGGTGCTGGGTCCCATGCAAGGTCAGTAAGGGATGGTGTTAAGAAGCAAGGCGAGCTTCTCCTTCTTCCCCTTCTCGTTCTCACCATTTTCGCCCACTCTCCTTCATTCCGGATGATCAAGTAGGGGTCAAAAAACCCCCCCTCCTTCCCATAGAACCACCGCATGTTTCCCCACTCCTGGCTCCGCTACGCGTTCGCCTGGCCTGATCTCGCCTGGACACTGGCGACCTACTCCATTGGGTATGTACGTAAGCTATCGCCCTGTTTTATTTTATTCTTTAACCATATAACACGAATATGCTTAAATCTAACCGAGGGCAACAGCGAGACCTGTTGATGTGGTCGTGTGGATACATGTCGTTCGGAGAGGGTGTGAAGAGGAGGTAGGCGGAGGAAGAAGCATAAATCGTTTAGAGTATTATAATGATTTAGCATTGCATGGATAGGCCCAATGCGATATCAGCCGTCGGTATAGCTTGTCTCATCGTGAGGCTGACGTAGACTTAGCTTCCAGATTTGGGTTTACTTAATCACCATACCATATCGTAAGCACCAGATCCTGATCTGGCGAGTCCGAAGAATCTGTGGTCTATAATTGCTGATTACGGTGCCAATAAAACCAGACCAAAACGTACTTTCAGTGAATTTCCAGTCTAAAATGCGACGTCTTTTGTGTCTAACTCGTGGGAGACCGGACAAAAAAGGTACAACCCTATGCAGCCTGAAGTCCTTCCCCACGATACTTTGTCGTCTTGCTACCCCTCAAGGGAGAGGTCTACTCGCATAATAATGACCTGAGGTTGAATCCAAGCAACCAACCTATCCTCATGATGCTTTTGGCTCCGAGTCGAGTGTCTTGTGACTTGTCCCTCCTGGAGCTTGTTTCTCTCGTATATGCTGCTGCAAATGAGCCGATCTTCTGTTCCCTGGCCTGATATTTTGGCATCAGGGGAGTTAAAGATGTGATATATCTTCAATTTAAAATGGTCCCACAACACGCCACCTTAGATGGGCATCATTTCGATCAAATAGCATGACGCTGAACCATGCACGTTCCGGCACAGTAACATTTCTGTGGCCGTCACTACTCATCCATGGGTTCGGACTTCTAGACGGACTAGTGCTATCTGGTCGTTAGGTTCTTGTCTGGCATCGGCTTTTATTTGTAAGCCTTTGTGCGCAGGTTGACTTAGTTGGATATTAGATAGCTTCCCTCACTCATTCTTGATTTATGTATTTGTTGATAGTATATGAGATCAGAAGAGGGTAAACTCAGAATCTGTAGAATACAGAGAGTGGCGCCACTTTGGGTATCCGATCTTTGAACTCGTTGCTTGGTAGATGAACAATACTCTCGAGTTGAGTATTCTTTAATGATTCCAAGTTTGATCGAAACTGTGGTCGTAGCATTCAGCTACTTATCCAGGATTAGGATTTAGGATGCTCAGACGAAGAACCCGTTTCCTTGTCGTATTATATCTCATCCGGGAAAGGTATCACACCGAGAATGCTCGTGAAAACGCGAATGGTACATTTCCCGCAGTACACCATGTATGTATACCCTCGCATATTTATCCTCACAAGTTACCCCCCCCCCCCCCCATATGAGTGACTTGGCACCTTCGTCGTCTTTGGTGTATTTGGCTCATGGGTCAGAGCACGACGCCAGAAAGGGTGGACTATAGCTGCGACGAGTCAGATCTTGACCTGCTGTTACTCTTCCAGTAATTCTTCTATTCCGGCATTCATGCACAGGTATCCCCGTGCGAGGGAGCGAATGTCTTGACTCGGGCTCCCCTTCGTCCAGTCATGGCGTCAAAGTCACTTTCTCCTGCCACAACCCACCCGTCCGTGATACTCCTTAATTCTCACTCTGTTCTCCTTTCCGAGTTATGGTGAGTACCTTGCTATCGAATGACAATGGCACACTCATCGGCCGGTAGGGGGTGTAGGGGGTGTCACCGGCATAATTTCGAGAACGTGGTCCGCACAAACTTGGGCTTGCGTGCTTCAGCCATGAGGGGGGCATGCGCATACAACGCCTCTCAAGACATCTTGGTCTTTGCCTCTGTTTCATGTAAATAGGCAGTCGAAGCCATGTTGGAATATGCCGCTCTGAACGGTGATGGTAGCGGTGACTGCCAGGTGCGTATTTGCATAGGAGGTGACTTAACAGTTGATCGGCGTATACTGCATATAATAACTGTAATCTTAACATTATGGTGAGCAGAAAAGCCTCGAATTGCTTGCCGTTCTAATAGCAATGATGAGCTAAATCATCTGAAGATGAGGCATAATTTTGCTGTCAAGATTGTCGTCTTCAATCAAGATAATTTCTGGAAAGAGTGAGGGATATTTCTACGCTCAAAAATGAGCTCCAGCAGAATAAATTCCACGGAGCCGAGAGCCGGTCCGACTGGTATCTCCAAGTTATTGATAATTAGTAGCTAGAAGCGCGAGCAATGGCCTGTCTCTCCGCAAAAGAGAATCATCTCTCAGCCATCTGCCGGCTCTGCCATCACGGTCTGCCTTGGATTAATGGGAAGGTGACCTTCCGGTATGGAAAGCCGAATGGTCCGTGGAAGGTGAGGCTGCTGCAGAGCTCAAGAGTATGCACGTATGGAAGTTGTCCGTTACGCTTGTATATATATTCAAGGTCTCCAATATGTCAATCAGAGTGCCATCGGAATGATGGTGATACTGGCTCTCAGATCCACAACAGTTGGGAGGGGTTTCAGTGGCAAGTCATACATAAAACATCCAAGCATGTGCAGAATTGTGATGTCAATCAAGTTTGCCATGAAAGCCCAAATACAAACGACGTGCATTCTTTTGATGGTATCTATTAGGCCAGTTTTCCCGTGCCGTCACCCCAAACGCCGGTGGATGCATTGCCCATCCAACTGTTGTCACATATGTAGCTATCACAAAATACAAACCGCTGCCGTCTCTTAAATCCATTTGCTACCAGACACGGACAATTGGCTTAATCCCAGTACCGAATGGTTCCATCCATGCCTGCAGCAACTACCTTGCTGGTTTCTTGAGGGTGCCACTGCACACAAGTTATAGCTTGATCACCCGCAGGCAACTTGTGGTACATCTTGCACGTTTTCCAGTCCCAGAAGCACACAAAGCCAGCGGAATCTCCGGAGGCCAAGAACTGCCCATCCGGACTTATAGACAAATCAATGCCAACACCTGCGTTATTATGTCCGCGGTAGCTCTTCTTGCGATTCTGTCGGAACTTGTCCGTAGCTCCGTAGACGACAATTTGGTTGTCGCTGGATTGATAAGCCACGTACTTTCCAGAGGGATGCAGTGTAGCCCGGGTCATGGGGTACATGTAGGGCTCAGCGATGTACTTGATAGGCACGGGGATATTGTAGTCCCAAGCACGCAAAGACTTGTCGTCTGAAGTAGTCATGAATCGGCGATTATCATCAACAAACACAATAGTGTTGATAGCGTTAAGATGGTGGTCATACTCCTGCACCAGCTCTCCACTGCGGGTGTCAAATTGCACGATCTTCTTATCCGACATACCGGCAAGGAATTCGTGTGAGTGCTCAACCGAAGGGTTAAAGCGGATCACGTGTGGAGTCTTGCCTGTTGTGAACTTGCTGATGCAGGCACCCGTCTCCGTATCCCACAGCTTCATCATGCGGTCAAAGGAGGCGGTCAAAAATTGTGTGCCAGAGTTGTTGAAGCTGATATCTGCCACAGCCTTCGTGTGTCCAGAATACGTGCGAAGTAGCTCCTTCTGGTGATACACATCGAATATCTTGACAGTAGTGTCTGCGCTGGCCGAGAGGAGCAGGTGGCCAGAGTTGGGGAAGAAGCGCAAGCCCGTGACCGCCTTGTCGCCGTGATGCTTCCAAGTGTGAACCAGCTTCTTGGGGATGTAGTTTGTAATGCTGCCGGGCTCCTTCCGCAGGTCGATATCGAGATCCTGCGGAACGTGCATGTACGTGCGGCCCTGGTAGTCGTATTCCGATTCGCCGTGGAAAGTTGTGGTCTCGTCGCCCAGGGCTTCGACTTCTTGCCGTCGCGCGATGGCCCGCTCGGGCGCGGATACCACGGTGCCGCTGGCCACGACGTTGTCGTTCTCTTCGTCATCCTCGTACACGTATTCGACCTCCTCATCGCTGCCCACATCCTCCTCTCCAACTTCCTCGTACTCGTCCCTTGTGTATTTCGCCCAGGGTCCAACATAACTGCCGTCGCCGTCGGCGATGGTGGCGCTGCCCTTGTGCTGGCGCCCGTCTCGTATCCGCTTCGCCTCGGCCTTGCTCTGGGCGCCGGACTGGTACTCGCGCTCAGGTCCGCCTCTGCGCTCTATCGCGCGATGCTTGCTGCGAAACGTGTGCTCGCTGACAAAGGTCTCCTCAGCAGTTCCGGTGAGGACATTCTTGCGCTTCAGGGCGTTCGCCTCGTCCTTGTACGGGTTCACAGGACCGAATTTGGGGCGCGAAAGCTCCTCGGCCGTGTACGGGACAACGGCGTGTTCAGGGCCGGACTCTTGGCGCAGAACAAGAGCATCTTGCGACGCCATGTTTGGCGGGTAGTCCCCGAAGTCAGGCATCTTGCAAGAAGTACTTATCGGCCGCCTAACTGCTGTTGGAGATCTGCGAACGGGCTTGGGGCTGCGGGCTCGCCTTTTCAGAGTCGAGATGGCTTCGGTGGTACTGGTCTCAAATGGAAGTTTTGGAGCTTCGGGCGGTGGCAGCTGCCGAATGACGTTTGGGGGGTGGTCAACAACTGCAAGAGGAAAAGTAGCCGGCCTTACAGACTACTACTTAAAATACCAAGTAGAGCTCAAAATGCTGGGTCCACCCAGGCTACGCCTAATCATCACGTGATTTATGATCCGTCCAATGTATGAGAAAAGCGATGTGAAAGCTGCCACAATCTACGCAGGTCTAGCACAGTAGATCGGGGGGGTATTATTCAATATTCATTAAAAGTCCACAAGTCCTCTGCGGTTACAAGAGCCATATAACGCCGCTTCAGGCTATCCCTCATGAGATCTAACCTTGCAGAGAAAGCTGTCCATGTAAGCAAACCCTCTCATTCCACCACTCCCGGAAAATGTTTCAATCGCTTGTAGTTTGACGCCTCATTCATGAGGTCTCGTGATGTCTAATCGTATGACCCTCGTTCCTATATGTTGGTTCTGTCCGAACAGCTTCCAGCGAGACTCTAACATGCGCTTCGGCGGTCGGAAATATTCGCGGAGCTATCGTGATCCGTTACCCTGTGGGTTTGGTGAAATCTGCTCAGAGCTCATCTCTCCTTCTAGACATGACACTGATCATACACATGGCCCAAACCACCAAGGATGTATGGGCGATAAGCTTCTAGTTGGTCTCGTCCTTGATCAGGGCAACGATCATGCTGTACAGGTAGAAGAAGAACATGACCAAGTGGAAACCAAGCTTGACAAACGATTCCTGTGGGATGGTATTAGCCTTAAGAAGCTCCTCTCCGAATTGAGCGCGAACACGCGCGATGTATGGCCTACCTTCTTGTGCACATTGAGCTTGCGGAAGATTTCGGTGGCATCCAGGAGGTGGGTGTTCTCGACAATCCTTCGCATCGACGTTAGCAACAGGCTTCTATAGATCTGGGGGGTGAAGTTTCTCCCAACTTACTTCTTAACATTCCAGGCGAGCAGAGGCAGGTTGAGAATCAGTGCCAACCAGTACCCGTTAATCAGGAACAGGAAGGTCAGGAATCCATGTACAGCGGCCTCGGGGATAATGTAGGTGTTCAGGCGGTTGCAGAGATCGATAGGGTTGATGTAGTCACTGTGAATAAGGTAGTGGTTAGCCAGATCCGCGCAGATATCTTCATCGGCGAGCAATAGGGAAAGTCAGGGAGCTGCCAAGATGCAGGTCAGGCGCAGATGACGTATATGTCAACAGCAAGAGCAGACAATGTCCAAAATCACGCCAATATGGCTCGAGGAGAACCAGCCGGCGCGCGACGGACGAGATTGGAGCAAAAACAAAGCTTAGCAGACGTACCATTCCAAGTCGCTGTACATAATAGTGAAGAAGACCTGCAGGAACAGGTTGACGGCGTTTATGAGCACCGCGAAGAGGTATAACCAAGCCTCGCCCGACATCTTGGCGGTTGTTTTGCTGTTGCGTTCGTTCGATGAGGATCTTCTGGGAGTTTGGAGGGCGATGGGAGAGCTTGCGAGAGCTTTGATCGGGGACTCAAGAGGCGAAGGGGAGGGGAAAGATGGCAAGATCGGAAAGATGGCTGGTGTTTTTGGCAGTGGTAAGTGGGAGGAGTAATAAAGCGGACAACAGATAGCTCGACAGGGTTTTGGTGTGGTGGTGCTGGTGGAGGTGCTGGCTGCTATCGGATGGAGCCTAGACGAACCAACGGGACGGCCGACGCGGAGAAAAAAAGGCTCCAGGTTCAGAAAGCTTGCGCATGTAGCTGGGCAGCAGCCGGGCTAGGGGGGCGAACACCTGAGCGAGAGGTTGACTCGGCAAAAAAAAGCTGTGCAGCTGGGGCAAAAATAAACACCCGCCAAAATTAAAATACCACCCCGCCCCTGCATTTCATGCTCACTTATAAATTGAAATTCATTTAAATAGGCATTTATTGTTATAATTATTTTCAACATTGCTATCACCAATCGCAAGATCTAGAGATGATCATTTCGTGCGCTTGTTGTGCGCACGCAAAATGCACTTGCCCTCTCCCAAAGTCAACTATTATTCAAGGTTTTTAGCAATCGGGGTTATCAATGGACAAGCTCCAGAACATCGGGGTTTTGTGTGCGAGGCCTTTTCTCCCCACCCCTCGCTCTCCCTCCATGCTCAAAATGTGTGGGCTACCTACAGACGAGGTGCGAAAGAGGTGGCGGGTAGGCTCCAGTCGATGATGGAAGCGGCTCGCACGCCAGAGCCAGAGGAGAAGTCGATAGAAGCATGCCTATTAGCATTGCTTGACTCGGGGCTGGCTCCAACTGCGCCCCTCCCTGCTGGCAGGCTCGTGCAACTGGACGTTCCCTGGCAGGAAAAGCTCGGGGGGGCTGGAAGCTGGCGGGGCAGGGTGGCCACGGACCACAGCGCGGTCTGGGAAAGCCGCGCACCGTCTAGGTCCCGGGGCAAGCAGCTAGCGACTGATTCGATTGACTCGCTCGCTGGATTTCTGTCCCCTCCTGATGTGCTTATTAGATAGCGGATGCGCGGAACGGCCTTTCGCACTAACGCACTGGATCCGGGAATGAACGGCAACATCGCCCAAGGTTCGTCCACGTTCACCGTCCGCTGCCCCCGAGTTACGGGATGAGCTCACAGTCTTCACGGCATTCTCAACTGGATTTTTTGCACTTTAGGGCCAGTGCCACCGGATTCAGGGGGTTGCATTTCGCAATTACAAGGTAGGTCTCGGTAGCCCGGTATGATTACTACAGCGAAACCCCGTAACACGTGTATCTCGTCAACGAAAGGCGACCGGGATCACGGTAAGGGTACAGATCCGCTCCACTGAGCAGAATCCATGTGACTGTCTCCCCTTTTGTTCTGGATGCTTCCTCTATGCCATTTGATAGTTATGCCTAGGACTCGTCGCTCGATGTACCATATTTAACCCACGAACAACCAACTTGCCGCGCCATAGCATCGCCTCCTAGCTGCTAGCCTTGCCGTTTTCTGCTGCAGGCATCGGGACAGGACCACCTGGGGAGTTCTCCTGGCGAGCAGTCAGGATCTCAACTCCATCCTCTGTAACCAGCAGAGTGTGCTCTATAATTGCCCAAAGATTAGCATATAGTAAATAAGTAGCAGGGAATGGCTCGCGCCGGCAAAACTAGAGCTCCACACGTACCGAACTGAGCAGTCCTCTTGCCATCAATCGTCGTGCTGGTCCAGTTGTCCGGCCAGGTGACATCACGATATTTGCCCAGTGCAATCATAGGCTCGATCGTAAATGTCATACCAGGCTTGCACTCTCCAATGGCCTTGTTCTTGGCGTAGTGAGGCACGTTGGGAGGGCAATGGAAAATACTGTTGATGCCGTGACCACAGTACGTTCGGATGACGCTGCAATTCTTCTCCTTGGCGTGCTTCTCGATCACGTTGCCAAAATCTCGTATCAAAGTACCAGGCTTGACCATCTTGATCGCCTCGTTGAGACACTCGCGAGCGGTTTCCACCACCCGTACGGAATCGGGGTCTGCCTTGGCCCGGTCGCCCACGTAGTAGGTCTCGTTCAGGTCGCCGTGGTATCCCTCGTGGTAGAGCGTAACGTCCAAGTTTACAATATCACCATCCAGGAGCACACGCTGATCGGGAATACCGTGGCAGATGACTTCATTCGGCGAGGTACATATCGACTTGGGAAAGTGGTTGTAGTTCAGGGGTGACGGGTACGACTAAGTAAGATGTTAGCATCGCCAGCGCGGATGAGCGCTCCAGCTGTAGATAAACCCGCAACTCCCTGCGACTTACATTCCGCTCCACGCAGGCTTTGTGGCAAACCTCGTCGAGGTAATCGGTGGTAACACCGGGCCGTAATTCGGCGGCGACGATGTCCAGAACCTCTCGTGCCAAGCGGCACACTTTGCGCATGCCCTCCTGCGCCTTAGCATCTAGGATCTCGATCTTGTTTCGGTTCAGCAGCCGCGAGCTCTTGGGGATTCCGGACTCGGCGTAGTCTGGGTGCGGGATCGACTTGGGGACGGTGCGCTTCGGGGACAGCGGATAGACCGGGCGCAGCGGTCCAGTGAAAGGATACGTGGGGAACGGGTTGAAGTAGCCAGTCACTGGATCAGGTTTAGAGACGACTTTTGGGGGGATGATGTTGTGGAGGATACCGTTCTGTGTCTTGCCTTCGCTCGTTTTGTGCATCGCCTTGTGATCACCCTGCAAGCAACGAAAGTTCAAGTTAGTCTTGATCTTCCTGCTGCGCATGCCGCGGGACCCCGACCGGAGCAGCTACGAACCCAATTCTTCTTGAAGCAGTCCTGCGAGCAGAAGAAGCTGCCCTTGATCCCCAGCTTCAAGCATGTCGGGCACTGCAGAGACCCGGCGTCATTCTCGCAGTCCACTCCCAAGCACTTTTTCTTCGCCGGCGGTTCGGTGTCGGCCATTTTTCGAAATCGGAGGACCTTGAGGACTTCAGAGAGTGGTAATATACCTAGGTATGCTCGGTAGCGCTATCGGATGATCAGCAAACGGAAAGATGCCCCTCCGCGACACAAAAAAATTCAAGCCAGGGCGGTCGCATGATTTCCGCCCTTCAGCCCCTCTATTGATTAGATAGCGAGTCTGCCGCCTGTGAGGGAAAGGGCTGCACGGCCGAATAAGCGCCATTCCCCGCGTGGTACATTCGATATTGGAGAAGCGGGGTGCTATGACTGTAGTGGTACTTCGGTAATTAGCGGTTCATCAGATTGATCCGCTTCGGATATCGGATGATGGCTGCGGAAGTGTAAATCTTGGAAATTCCGCTCTTCCTGTTAAAGCTCGAGCTGAGCCCCTTGTGTTGCTCTTTGCTAACTTTCCGTTTCTATATTTCAAATTCTCGCGATTTCACAGGTGCAATGTCGGCTGAGAAGGTTATCGTAGTGGGTGCCGGTCCCGTAGGATCTCTCGCTGCCCTCTATGCAGCTAAGAGAGGGCACAATGTTGAGATATACGAGCTCAGAGGCGGTACGTGACTTTTCCCCCATATTGTTATACCTCGAACCCCAGGCAGAAATTCGTCTCGAAGTATGACCGCATCGGCGGGCGGACTCTGCAAGGTTTCCCGCATGTATATGCTCTTGTGTCGTCATTGGCTGAGGTGCCATGCGCGCGGCTGAGACATCAGAGGGAACCGTTGTGCTGGGGGTTCAACGGGACAACCTCCACCAGGGTTAGTTGTGCTGGCACTTGCTAATATGGGCAACCAGATCTTCGCAATCCTTCCATAGTTCCGTTGAACTTTACCAAGTCCATCAACTTGGCGCTTTCAGAGCGAGGCATCAATGCGATGCGTCATGCAGGATCGGAGAAACTTCTAGAGCACGTGTTCTCGGCGACGATACCCATGAGGGGCCGCATGATTCACGGCAAGAAGCCCTCTGGTGAACTGTATGAGGAGCCCCAGGACTATGACATCCACGGAAGGGTGAGTTTAAACTTGAGACTACAAGACGAAGCGCGTCTGCTAATTGACCATAGACGATCTTCGCAGTTGACCGGGCAGGTCTCAACAAGCGTCTGTTGGACATTTTGGAGGACATGCCCAATGTCAAGTTCTTCTTCAACCACAAGCTCACTGGAGCCGATTTCAAGGAGCGCAAGGCATGGTTTGAAGCCAAAGCTGATGACGGCAGCAAGCAAGAAGTTACGGTCGACTTTGACCTTATGATTGGTGCCGATGGTGCTCACTCATCTGTCCGCTATAACCTGATGAAGTACGTACGGTTGGACTATAAGCAAGAATATATCGACGCGGTATGGTGCGAGTTCCAGATCCAGCCCAAGGAAACCTCCACGCCAGACGACTTGATGTCGAAATTCAGGATATCACCAAATCACCTCCATATCTGGCCTGGGAAGCAATTCATGTTCATTGCTATACCGAGTGATGTAAGTTGATTTCTGATCAACGTGGTAGAAATGTGCTAATCAGTGCTTAGGATGGAACATTCACCTGCACTTTATTCATGCCTGGTGACAAATATGCAACCCTAGAAGCAGATCCAACAAAACTTCCAGCTTTCTTCGACCAACACTTCCCAGGAGTGACATCATTGATTCCTCCGACAGAACTGATTGCCGCCTTTAACCGCAACCCCCATCTCCCTCTCATCAACATCAAGTGCAAGCCTTACCACTATTCTAGCTCTGTCGTGATTGTGGGCGACGCTGCTCACGCCATGGTGCCTTTCTATGGCCAGGGTATGAACGCAGGCTTGGAAGACGTGTACACCCTATTTTCCATCCTTGATAAGCACGCATTGGAGACCAACGACCCTCAGAAGCCCTCTACTTTCCCTGCAGCTGTGCAGAGAGCTTCCGCACTTGAGGAGTACTCCGCAACCCGCACGCCCGACGCTCACGCCATAAACGACCTGGCTCTCCAAAACTACGTTGAAATGCGCGCATCCGTGCTGTCCCCAACGTACCGCTTGCGCAAATCTCTTGAGGAGTGGCTCTCTGTCTACGTTCCCAGCTTGGGCTGGCAAACCAAGTACTCGCGTGTCAGCTTCAGCAACGAGCGATACTCACAAGTCATTGCCAAGAGCGAGCACCAAGGCAAGATTCTCAACAGGGTTCTGAAGTTCTTATTTTGGGGCTCTCTCACTGCGACTATCGTCGGCGTTCGTTACTTTAAAGATCCCAAGGCCTCCAAAACGGCCAAGCTCATTGGGTTTGTTCAAGACCTTGTAAAGAATTTTAGATCTTGAGTTGTATTTAGACTTTGTAATTATGAATATATTTTTAAAAAGATATATAAATATACCAGACTCATGCCATATTGTGCCTATAAGAAGTTCAAAAATACCATTTACCATATATAATTTAGATTTTGTTTTAGATTTCTCTTTACTTCTGACATCATTGAGGCTTCCTCGGATGTTATTACGTAGAAGGCTCGATTGGTGATGTCTTGGGATCGAAATCGGTTCCAAGAGCCTCTGCCACTGCCGAACTGGCATCATACACAAGCTTCCTGGCGATTTTGTGGATTCTAATTAATCAGAAATTAGTTAGTTGTCCATGCGGGGGTGAATATTTGAGATGTAAACGGCAAAGACTAACCCGGCAAGCGCGAGTATGCTATGTGTGGCGCCTTTGTAAACCTGGAGCTCGACAGGCACTCCAACGGCAGCCAGCTTGTCCGCGAAATCCAGAGCTTCCGGAGCGAGGAGGTCGCACCCGGCGACGCCGATGAACGTCTGCGGGCTCTGCGCCAACAGCTCCTGCGACGCAAGGCAGGGCGAGGCGTCCCAGTTCGACCCCAGTGCGGGGTCCGGCAGATACTTCTCGCGGTACCACAACATGCGTCCCGGGGTAAGCCAGGGGGCGTTCTGGGAGCTGGCCCAGGCAGTGGCGGTCGTGGCCGTGTTGTCGATCACGGGGCAGAGCAGCAGCTGGAGAAGCGGCTTGGTTTGGATATTCAGGGAGGCGATTTTAAGGGAGAGAACCGCGGCGAGGTTACCACCACTGTATAGGGTAATGGTTAAACAAAGACGAGAAAAATCACATAGAACAGTGCTTATACGTACGCGGATGAACCGCCGATTGCGAGACGCGCCGTATTGATACCAAGAGATTTTGCATTCTCGGGATCGACAACCCATTGGTAACCAGCGGTCACGTCTTCCACAGCAGCCGGATATATGTCCTCTGGGGCATGGCGGTAGTTGATCGATATCACGGCGATATTGACGTCTATGTCACTAGTCAGTTCGTGATTAAGCCACAAAGCCCATGTTCTGTTTCTGTTCTTTCTGGAAAGCAGGGCATCATCAAACTACCAGCACAGAAACTTACATTTGCAGACAAATCGCAAAAACGAGTTCTCACTACCCAATCCGCCCAAAACCCACCCTCCGCCATGGAACCACACCAGCGCAGGCCACCCGCCCTCGGGGGCTTCTCCATGCGGGGTGAAGAGCCTGATTTGAAAATTTCCCAGGTCTTTGTCGAGGATAGAAGCTACCTCCTGGAGACGATGATCGGCAAACGCTATGTGAGACGGGGTAGTCCGGATGGCGACATCCCAGGATGTGCGCTCGGTCGGCACGACGTACTGGATAACCTCGTCGTGGAGTGCCACATACTCCGGGTAAAGCTTGTCCCGCATGGACGGGTGGATCGGCTGGTGGATGGTTTTAGAGTCCGGCGTAGCCATTGTGGAATGGTGTCTCGAGGACTCGGTAGATCTAAACTTGCATCTGCTGAACGATGTTTGAGTTATTCGGGGGGATGGGGGGTTGATGCCCTCGGGAAGTTAGACGCCCTCAGAGATGGTTTTTTTGGAACAGTATATTAGTAGTGATGACACTTTATCAACTAGTAATAGTACCTGGCAGATGCCACCTCAATCACGAAGGTCCACGAAGTTATGGTCGAAAAGCTCGCTGAGGTTGGGTGATGGCCGCTCTCGGATTGCTTCTCGGCGCGCCGGCGGGTCCACTTAGTCTGACCACGGCCGGCACCGGGCACTTACATCTCGCGGGAGCGTGTCTTACCGTTGGCACGGACACGGCAAATGCCAGCATTCTTTGGCTTCGATTTATGGAGAGGACTGAAAGAACGAGGCCCACAAAGATCTTATTGCTAAATAGGTTCGATCCAGAAATCACGCCGAACATATTTGATTGGTCACGGCTTGGCAGGTTCATACGGCTCCACGTGCAAGCTTAGAGTATCGCCCAAGATTGAATGAGACTCAAACAAATTGTTTCCGTACAGGAGGATGATATGGAACACCATTCATAATATGTAATAGGTAGTTTAGCATTGAATCAGGTATCATCGGTTGCGTTCGTGAACATACAGAAGCCTGTCCTTGCTGCTTGCAAGAAAGCGGGCCATTCTTTCCGAGACTCGAGCTAGCCGCTACTGCTGACCAGACATGGCATATTTTCGATGGAGCCGATTCTACCGGAATCACCTTGTCCATGCAATTTATTCAAATAAAAACGAAATAAGACGTATCTAACTTAGTTGTATGTCTAAAATATATTTTCGATTGACGAGACTGGCCTTTGAAAGTGCTATCTGCAGCGCAGTCCCGCTTTGAGTGGCTGTTGGGGTAGGCCAATCTGTGGCGGTGCATTGGTGCGGAACGCGTCGCCAAATTTTATTTTAGAGCTCCGAGCAACCGACTGCCGGCGCAATCTACAACTCTGCGAGCTGCTCTTCCTTCAATTCAAATTGCATCCAGCTGGCTCTTCGGTGGTGTCTTTTTCTCTTTCTTCAACACTCTTACCAAAGGAGCACTGCATCATGAGCGCGCCTTCTAAGGTCAAAGCTCCACGAGCTACCGGAGCTGATACAAAGCCCGCGACAACGAGGTTCTCTGCGATCCCTCCTGCGTCCTCTCGCGCAAAACCACTGCCCTACAACTCTACCGTACAGCTACCCAGAAGCATGCAAGCTTCGGCGCCGAAGCGAACCGACCCATCGAGTCCACTGTACAAGTCTGCGCAAAGCAGATATATCCGCTTCATGATTGCAATGCCTATTTTGCTCGTCACTTCATATGCGCTGGCAGTGCGCCTGCTCCCTGGGTCAAAGCAGACGGAGGACAATGCCAAGAGTACCGAGCCCAAAGCTGAAATATAGTTTTGGCGATTTGACCCGCACGGATGGTCAGATATACAGTTTTGCTCTCGAAGACCAGAAACATTGGGCAACGTTGAGCGGCAAAGATATGCGCGGATGTCCTGGCTTGAAAGACCGATGAGGAACTTGGCAATTACGATGATATGTGCCAGCCCACAGTCGTATCAAGTTCTGACAGCGGCGTGTCTATTATATCGACCCGGGCTATTGGATATTAGACTCGATCTCAACCATATCTAGGAGAAGATGCTGCACATTAGCTGCCGTTGCAGGATGTCAGAATGTCTATCGAGCGCCATTACACATCTTTTCGTGAACTTGGCGGCCTGATCTGAATCACTTGGCAGATGAGAAATCTGGCAGTATCGATACAGAAGCTGGCGAGATTTTATCGGTGCTGATAAAGCCGAGTGCATGATTCTGAGTTTCCGTCTTCTCAGCTATTAGATACCAAACTTCCTACCTAGGTATATGATGTTCATTACACCAGACATCAAGCACATACGACCATAGCTTCCAGAGAACTCGGGGTCCCGTCCGCTCCCCCATAGATAAGCTGGAAAGCGCCGAATTAGTAGTTGGGTGGGTGACCACCAGCGAATCCTCGGTGTTGTATGTTTCTTTTTGCCCTGTTGACCCATATATCAACACCCTTACCAAATCTAGCGATTAATAGGATCTTATACACAGCTTCAAATGGCCGTTCTTCATTGTCTCTCCGTTTTAACGATTCTCTTGTTGAGTGTGGTCTTGGGAAAGTGGGATGGCTTTTTATATCATGACCCATTGAGCGTCATTGTTCATTGTGAGCCTCACACGGGTGCCCATATAATGAGCTGAATGGCCACAAAGCGGGCTATAGACCTTACGCATATTCTCAAAACCATACCCGCTACTCCCGCGCTTTCTCTGGTGGCTGGGTCTACGAAACTGTCCGTGTACAGGCCGTCTCTTGCTTTTGTGATATAGACTATGCTGCAATAACTGACAAGCATAAGAACGAGGAGCGGTGCATGTCTACCAAGCATTAGCTAGGCGAACTGGATCTACGCTAGAAAGGCTACAATCTGCTACGTAAACGCAAGGTTGCGTTTGTGCGCCAGGCAGAACTCTTTCGAGGATGGCGACGAGGGAGTTCAGTGCGTGGCAAGTGTATGTCCAACCTAGAGCAGAGGCAAGCCAGAGAACGAAGACAAGAGCAGGTACAGTTTGATGGCCCAGCAGGTGATATTGCTGAGACAGTAGAAGAATGGCCCAGCAAATTCATCTTGCGCGATCGCAAGCTTTGCTATAACCTCAGCGGCTGCCTAGGCGCCGAAAGCAAGGCGTCCGAGTCTAAGGATCGACGGGGAAATGAAGGCCGAGGTTATGAGCCTATAAGATGGTTCGAACGGAGGAGTGAATCCAAATAAACTCCATAGACGAGGTATTGGTGGCAAATAATGATGTTGATGCTGTGTTTCGTTTCTTGTTTCTCAATTCTCATGGAAGCAGGGCTTCGTGTAAAACACCTAAGTAATACGAGTCATTTGTACCGACTTTGCGAATTCGATGACTTTGGTAAATTAGCAGGACGATAACACCAACAACATCTTTCAAAAAGAAACAGCCGCATAATTTTTCCGAGTTGTTGTGGCTTGTAAACCTCTGGTGATATGGCAAATGCCGTTTTAGGAAACCCTGCAACGGTCACCCCTGGTCAAACGACCTCATAATCTATACTCTTCAAGGAAAGGTTCATTTACCCCAAATCGGCAACTCTCCATTGGCTGGATCCAAAGTTATATCTACCAGGCACCAAAGCATTAGGCAAGATTGGGATGGACGATCCGGGAATCTTAACCCCTCGACCCAAGGCCCGGTCTTTGTCTTCATCCTTTGTCTAGCTCAAGAAAGACTTTTATTAATGTTGGCTTACGCGTCGGTCTCACAATGTCTGATCAAACTTTTTGGATTTTCAGAACTAACTAGCTAGTGGGCGATCCTGTCGCCATTCACTATATGGTATCCGTACTGTGGTTCCCGATAACAAAATGAAAGCCAGGTTAAAGAGTTCGCAAAGAGCGAGACAGATCTTTTCCCCCTGGAGCGTCTAGCCTGTAGATGATACATCCGACCTTCAGTAAGTAGGTGCGGCCTTTTTTTTTTCATTTTGGAGCGGGTCTTTTTTAAATTTTACTATTTCGCTTCTTATTTCAACCTAGTCGTCTCAAACCCCCTCAGATCAGCCCTTCAGGGTCAGGACTCCACATCTTGGTGGTTTGCAGATCCTGGAGTTTGAAGCGCTGGATCTTGCCGCTCGCCAGGCGCGGGATCTGCTCGACGAAGAAGACCCCGCCGTCGAGCTTCTTGTAGCTCACCAGACTGCTCGCGGCGAAGGCGTACACGGTCGAGCCTGCGAGCGTCTCTGCCCCCGCGCGAGGCACGACGTAGGCCCGCGGCACTTCGACGTCGTCCTTCATGACGCCGACCACGGCGCAGTCTTGGATGTCCGGGTGGCTCAGGAGGATGTCCTCGACTTCTGTGGGGGAGACCTGCCACCTGCAAAAGTAATGTAAATGGTCAGCGGACGAACTTGGGTATTTAGTTGCAGTGCATATTGGAGAAAAGAGAAAAAGCAAACGTACCCCTTTGTCTTGATAATCTCCTTGTAGCGCCCAATGATGTAGAGCTTGCCATCGACTATTTGTCCCTTGTCTCCCGTGGGGTACCACTTCAGCTCCTCCTCGGGCACAGGGGTGTCCTTGTACCCCATCATCACGGCCGGTGACGAGATCAGGATCTCCCCAGGCGCGTCCGCCGGCTCGTCCTCGGATTCTTGCCTAACCTTGACCCGCACCGCACCGAGTGGCCGCCCCACCGATCCGGAGATGTCCTCTTCGCCGTAGGGAAGCATGGTCACGGCACCGATCTCAGTGGTGCCCCAGACGCCGCTGAGGGTGGCATCCTCGTGCAGGAGCGCGCGGAAGGCCACCAAGGTCTTCGCCGTGATGGGGGCGCCGCCGACGCCGATGTAGCGGATGGATTTCAGCGCCGAACGCAGGGCCAGGGGATCCCCCGCCTTGCGGCTGTCGAGCATCTGCTTCACTACGGGGGGAGACATGAAGGTCTCGGTGATGCGGTAGTCGCGGATGTGCCGCACAAAATCGTCGAAGCGGTACCGGCTCATCACGTACGTCGGCTGGCCGTGGCGGATGGTAAGCGCGAGCGCCCAGGCGCTGCCGAACTGGTGGAATAGCGGCAGGGCCGCCAGCCTCACCACATCGTAGTCCACCCTCTGGTGGACCTGCTGGAAGAGCGCAACCATGGCGTAGTGCGACAGCACCGCCAACTTGGGCAGCCCGCTCGTGCCCGATGTCGAGAAGTACGCGGCTGGTGTGCTCTTCACCGGGATCTCGCCGCGGAAGGATCGCCACTCCGCTTCACCGTAGCACAGGAAGCTACTCAATTTGGCATCTGATGACTCCTCGTCTGAGTCTTCCTCCGCGCCGTCAGTTTCCTGCCCTTGCTGCCGCTGCTGGCAAATACCGTCTAAATCGAAGGTGATGATATTTTCTGGGTAGACTGGAGGTTCGCACTCCATTATCTTTGGCCGAGCTTCCTCGGAGGTGATGATAAACTTGGGTGCGCAAAGCCGAAGCAGGTGCTCTAATTCATGGTGCTTGTAGCCGGGGTTGATGGGACAGAAGATCCCTCCAGCTCCGACCACGGCAAGATACAGTGCCGAATAGGCATACTACATGCAAGTATTAGGGACCAATCACAGCAAACAAAGATTCGAGAACCTCGAAATGTGACGCACATGATTAGGTAGATTAACCAGCACAGCGTCTCCAGGCTGGAGGCCGGCTACCTGGAATCCTCGGATGAGCTGCCGAACCAGCACTCGAATTTGAGCGTAGCTCAGGGACTGTTCGGGGTTGGCTGCATTGAGGTACAGCGGCGAGGTCTCATCATATGGCCTCTGTTTATCGAATGCATAAGAGACGACATCGATGAGGGGGTTGTTGATGTCATCAAGCAATGGGTTCTTGAGTTCCGCGACCAGCGGCTTGTGGAAGTCTAAGAGACTGTCATACTCGTCGGTAATGGGCCCCTTGACTTCGATAACAGATGAGGTGAGCCAGTCTAAGTACCAACTCAACTGGGAGCTTAGCTTCGCCAGCTTGGAATCGATAGGCACTGTCGACATCATCGTGTGTGTTTACGGATCGGAGAGCGATCAGATCTGAGCCCCGGTTTTAAAAATAAAAGAAAACAATGAGAAAATCGAAAGATCGGAATCGGGATTAAAGAGCAAAGAACAAGAAAACCCCTAGTTCGATCAGCACACAGTTCCCGACTGTGGCAAAGTTTCCTTCGACGGTCAGAAGAGCAGAAAGCATGCAGTTGGCGTCCGTTGCTACTTATATCCAGCAGTCCGGGCAACCGGGCAAATAGGCCCGAATGCGCCGATCGGGAAACCCAAGACCCCTTTTAGGAGCGATGGAATTCCAGGCATTATTCAGGCAGGCAATGAGCCGTGGTACGGCCGAAGGTGAGCTGGTGCGACTGTTGGATTAAGGTTGGAATGCAGAGGGTTTGGCTCTGGCGCTGGCTCTGTGTTATAGCTGCCCCAGGAGCCGGTTCCGCAGATGCTATCGGCGGATCTGCGACTCCACTGCGGCCTTGGTACCCAATCGGAAGCGGTGCAGATCTCACCTTGACGACGCCAACTTCGATCCAGGCGTTGTGCCAACTGAGACAGCCCTCCCACCTGGGCGGGCGTTGTATCGAGGTGATGCTTCATTCTTGGGGCGCCGCAGAGTTGCATCACAACCAGGCCATCGCTAAACCTTCGCCGACCAGATGGTTTGCCGCGCTGGCTTCTCTCTTTAACCGCGGTAGGGGCCTACATGCGCCCGCCCAAGCGCTGACGCTTCTTGTTTTCCTCTTCTTCTTCTTCCGGAAACCGCTTCGTTGGGGAGGATAGTCGCTCTTTGGTTTGGTACCGCACCGCCATACTCTCTTTAATCTTCAACTTTGATAACGTCACTCTTTTATTCATGTTTTAGCCTGGGCCGACCAAAAACCATCTTTTTTATCTTTTACCGCGAGCCTCTAGAGATAACTGTCCATTGGCAAAGATAAACCTCGCTCGTGTTACACTGAACCATTCATTAAGCCCACACTCTTTTTATACACTCGACGACGACGACGACGACGACTAGAGTCCAACCTCACTCATTGCTCAATAACCAGGAAAGTTTGATGCTGCACTGTCACGGTTAATCGCCCCTCGGTGAAGAAATCCACCGCGATTATATTAGTTACGGACCATTTGAGAAAACCAAATATTCAGAGCGACCTTCCTGCCCTTGGCCCACCACTTACACACTCTCTCACATTGCATATCATCCACAATGTCGCGGCCACACAATGCTCGGGGAACCCGAGCGTACAGTGGGTTAATAATCACACTCCCTCCTGCGGTCGCTCAGAATTACCTTTACTGTAACTTTGCCGAATTCGCCAATGGCAATGCCAATGCCAATCCCAGTACCAATGTCAGTGGCAACACCAACAACCAAATCATTGCCAGTTCGAGAAACACGATACTCGCAAACCCGTCGGCTTGGCCGCTGCAGGCGGAAAAGATTTCCTTCACTAACAACCCTCCACCACAACAAACCCCAGCCGATCTGGAAAGCCAGACGCCGACTGCTCTGCCGCCGCGGAAGTTCCTGGCCGCTTGGCGCTACCGCCTCTTCAACACCTACCGCCGCCTATTCAGCCTCGTCTTCTTGTTGAACATGGTAGCGCTCTCCGTCCTCCTCTGGGGCATCGCCTATGGAGTCGTCAGCCTGGAGACGTGCATCCCCATCTTCATCCATCTCGGTGCCGCCAACACCATGGTGGCCTGCCTCGCGCGGTCTCCCGCCATCATCAACATCCTCTTCAAGGTCTTCTGCGCCGTGCCTCGTTGGGCGCCGTTGCGCCTGCGACACCTGTGCTGCAAGGTCTTTCACCTCGGCGGTGTCCACAGCGGCGCCGGCGTCTCTTCGTGCGCCTGGTTTCTGGCCTTCCTCGCCGGCTACATCACCACCGAGCCTTGGCTGGACCCCACGTGGCCGAAGCTGCTGGTGCTCTCCTTATCTATTATCGTCATCTTCGTGCTGCTCGCCATAATCCTCATGGCGCACCCGACGGTCCGCGCCAACTTTCACGACACCTTCGAGTCCATTCACCGGTTCGCCGGCTGGTCTGCCATCCTCCTGTTCTGGGCGCTGCTGCTCACCGTGGCCTGGCAGAACTCCGTTCCGGACGGCGGCACGTCGACCACCACCCCTCCGGACCAGATCGCCCGTGCCATCTTCCACTACCTGGTCACATTCCCGACCTTCTGGTTCCTGGTGGTAACCACCATCGCCGCTATCTACCCGTGGCTGCTACTGCGCCGCGTGCCCGTCAAGGTCGAGAAGCTGTCGAGCCACGCGGTGCGCCTGCATTTCCAGCACAGCGAGGTGGGCTTCGGCAAGGGCCACTCGGTGGCGATGCACCCGCTGCGCGACTGGCACAGCTTCGCGACCTTCACGGACCGGTTCGACAGCCCCGGCTTCGACTTCTCGTCGCTGGTGTCGCGGGCCGGCGACTGGACCTCGTCCGTGATCGAGAAGCCGCCCACGCACCTGTGGGTGCGCGCCTTCCCCGTCTACGGCTTCGGCTACGTCATGCGCGTCTTCCGGCGCGTCATCATGGTCACCACGGGGTCCGGGATCGGGCCTTGCCTGTCCTTTGTCGACGACGACGACCGCCCGCCCATGCGCGTCGTCTGGCAGACCCGCGACCCCGTCAAGATCTACGGCCAGCGCACCCTCGACCTGGTGCACCGCCTCGACCCCAACGCCGTCATCATGGACACGTCGCGCCACGGCCGCACCGACATGATCCCCGTCATAATAAACCTCTTCAAGCAGTTCGGCGCCGAGGCCATCTGCGTCATCAGCAACCCCGTCGTCACCAAGAAGCTGGTGTTCGACCTCGAGTCGCGAGGCTACCCGGCTTATGGCCCTATATTCGATAGCTGAGCGGTGAGCGGCGGACCAGGCAGAAGGGAGTGGGCAGAACAACGATGCAAAAGAAAATTAAACGGAACAACCCCACACAAAAAAAAGAAGAAGAAGAAGAAGATGAAGAACCAAATTCTTTTTATAAGAAGCAACATCACTAATTATAACGCCTAATCGGCGTCATTCGGTTGGGCGGCAACTCTCTTTGCATTTGGGCTTGTTGGAACTCTCTTTGCCATTCTTTTCCTAGCAGGCGCAATATTGTATGATCTGCGTTTGGATTTTGACTCGACTCATGATATCTCTTTTTCTGTGTAATTTCCGCTCCACCCCAAGGACGATGGATTGGCTTGGAATGACCCTGCACACGCACGTTTCTCCCCAGGCATTTTAGGTTGAATATATTACGCCGTATTGCTGCTTAGAGCAGTCTATAAATTAAATTTTGAAAATTCAATTTTAAAATGTTCTCTTTATTGATTCCATGGAGCGTATCATAATGGTAGTTATTCTCTACCGTAGAGTAGTTGTCTATAAAAGTTACGGCCCCGCCAAAGGATTTGTTGAAAAGGCCTTGCAAGAGCAGTCCCTCCAGATATATCGCCCATATTTCAGAACCAAGTTTGCAAGCGAATAGGTATAGTCCGTACTGCCATCACAGCAGTCTAATTACCTAACACAAGGCAAGCTAGTCACCATGTGAAGCCTTCACAATGGAAACCTATGATTCGAGTCAACGACCTGCGTATATTAGCTGCAAGGATGCTTTATAGGCAGAATAACGGTGTCTCTACGACAAATCCACTATTTCTGGTTCGGCTGACATCTATTACTCACAACATGTCAAGTTAAATATATGGCTAGTCATACTAGGGTTAAAAAAAAAAAAAAAGACAAAAGTGACATACCAGCCTGAACCAGTCAAAGTAGTTGAGTGGATTTATAGTCCCTACCACGACCTATGGAAGGAAACTCTCCCGAAGTTCAGTTTGAAAACCACTAGAGTTCTCGAGATCCCAAAGAAATGGCTGAAAGGGTACGGAATCAGTCGTTGGGTCGCTTTCCGAATCCCACTGAGCCCACCCTTGGCTAGGCTTGAAGACTGAGCTGTCCAAGGGATTGGGTAAGGGGAATGTAGAAGGCTCATCAAAAATAAGTGACATATCACCATTCTCCTTATTATCGAGGCTCTCTTCCGCATCGCTCGTTAGGGGTAGCGGTGGAGATAAATACGGCGACCCTTGTGGGTGCAGACGTTCAACAGTAATAATTTCCAAATGATGCTTTACTAGGTCGACAACTTGATGAGCCACGTCTTGGATATTCTTTGAACAGCTTCTCTCGAGGGAGTCTTGTAGTCGCGAAAGTAATTGACTCTGTACGTCGTGATCTAGACACAACGATTGATTTGGCCGGTCATCAGTGTAATCATAATCTGCATAAGAAACAGTGTCAGTTCATGCCCCAGGTTGTAAAGATATTTGTACACCTACAAGGAGAAGGGATGACATTAGCACTGGGAAAGATAATGCGATATATCTCTTCCCATTTCTTCCAGGCTGCCTGGTCATTGCCCGACTTCTTTTTCCGCAGTCTTTCATATTGGACGTCGTCAATACCGTCAAACCTTTTGGCAGTGACGACCCTACATGGATTGGCCGCCCGCTGATGATTTTGAAGTTCTGAACTATCCTGACATTCCAAATAGCAACGGGGACATTGGTACTTTGGCAACCTATGTACTCGGTAAATGTGTTCCCTATATCGTCTTGTTCAGCAATTATCGATATATAAGAGGGATCTCATTTCCAGCGTCACTTACTTCAACCGAGCAATCGAGGACCACCCAGGTCCAGTGCATGCTCCACGGCCGGACCAGTTTACTGGATCTCGCTTGAAAAAGGGACATGCATATCTTTCGGATAGTCTTTGCACTGTCTTGGGTTTCTTACTCCCGCCATCATCATCTTCATCTCCATCGCGTCTGATGTTTGACCTCTTAGTGCCAGCCCTTGTGTCCTCTTGTTCTCGACGACCTGATGCTTTATTGCAGCTCTCTTTGCCGCTCCCCCCCGATTCTCTGGTCTCGCCTTGATATCCACGATTGGAAAACTCTACGCTATTTTCAGACTGTCTGCCTTCCGCCTGGAGCTTCTGACCCGGAGATTCGCTGATGCCTGAGTTCGCATATGTATTCTTGAAGCTTGTATCTGAATCCATCAAACGTGATTGATACCAACGATTGAATCCTTCCATCATCGTTCCCACCCCAGCGCGATTCCTGACAACTAATGGCCCCTGGAGAGCAACGTGTCCCATTCCATGTTTCTCGACCGGGCGACTTTGTGTAACTGGCTTCGTAGTAGAAGAGTATGAAGCCAATTGAGATTCATTTCCGACGTACGTAGTTCTATTAGCTGAGGATGCTGGATCGCAGTGAGCATCGGCTCGGGGCTTTTCGGAAAGAGTAATGTTACTTGTTAGCATGGGCGCATCTGATTCGTTCCCAGGAAGAGTTTCTTTCTTACATTTCTGACAATGAGCACATATTTCAAAGCTGTGGGGGGTTTTGATTCAAGAATTCTTGGTTTCGCACAGTAACCACTTTCCATCGACCAAGTCGTTGTCGTCGTTGGGCTAGAACGGCTACGACCACCTTTGAGCGGCAATCTTGGTGGTAGATACACCTCACGGACAGCGCTTGCCATCGTGTTTTCAGTCGTGTTGGTGCTTCCGGCACGCCTCCCGGAGTGTTGAGGTTCTATTACGACCACAAGCTTGTGGAGGAGATCGCCGACTGCCCGAGAATTGAGGCTCTGTTTGGGGTTTTTCCAGTTTACGCATATGTGATCGGAGAGAACGCCTTACAGGTTGCCTTGTTTGCCTTACAAGTATTTATGACGGGAGCCGCCCACCCAGGCTCCCGCCCTGGTGGCAGAAACGAGCATCGCATCGCGACGCTCACTGCCCGGCCCTAAACCTAATCGGGGATGTCACAGCCCAAGCCAGCGTCACAGCCTGACGGATGGGTTTTGGCCACTCCCCCGTACCAGTCTGTTCGGCTAGTTTGCTTCGTTGGTCACTCGCCCAACAGGATTTGGGATCAAGAGAATAGACCTCTGCTTGAAATTTGACTCTACGTTGCACCGACATACTGGCGAGCCCAGGACCCTTTGGTGATATCAAGGCAATTTACCGTGGATATCAGGTACAAGTAGCACGCGCTTACTATTGTATGTAATTCCAGCTGGCTATCAAGCATTCTTTTTTTTTTTTTTTTTTTTTTAAAAGATCCAATTAGATCTCGGGACGGATTTCGCGGGGCAGCAAACACTCATTTCATTGGATGGGCCCACGAGTATGGCCGCGTACAGAATATATTGGGAAGCGCTCAACTTGTCTAATCAGTAGTCATTTGAAGCATTGCAGGAGCTTTCCCCCAATAGTGCTTCCAAACCAAAGTAGTCAAATCCAAGAGTGGCTTCGAGAGAGTGCTCTTCCATTCCACCGTCTACTATCTGCGGATCACAGTCCATTGCTGCCCCCTCCCCGATCATGCTATTGTCATTGAGATGGCTTGGGTCTACGTAGTGGCCCGGGTCGGTGGCAGCAGAACTGCTTGGAGTACTACCATGATCCTGATCATGTGGAGCGTATTCGTCGATACTTTGTGGGGCCATTAAGTTCAAATAGTCGGAGATCATGTCCAAAAACACTTTGAACGCCTGCGGTGTAAGATTTCTGGCCTTGCAGTATTCCAAAACCTTGGACTCGGATGGATTGAAGATTTGACGGCGGAACTGTGTTGCCCAGGGGTTGTCGTATGGGTTAGGAGAATCCTCATCATCGGGGAAGAGAATTTTATAGATCTTCTTCCATTTGATCCCGGGATCTTTGAGCCGCTGGATTGAATGTATCTCGGCTAGCTGCTGGTCTGTTACATGCCCAATGGGTTCATCTGCACCCCGAGAAGGTGCAGTGGGCTCAGTGTTGTGTTTTCTCTTGAGGTGCTCTCTGGTGCTGGGTCAGCAGACTAGAGTTTGCTTAATTTCACATACTGCAATCCATAGAGAACTCACATCAATCTAGCAGGGGTGTTAAATGCACATCGCCAACAAGAGCCGCTCTTGCTTCCGAGTTTACAATTCCTGGCATGGAAGGGACAAGACAGGAGGAGGATGCTGGAGGCCGATTCGGGGATTTCTGGTTTGGGCGCCTTATTCTTCAAAGGCTTTTTTTTCTTGCTTACACCCATTGTTACGAACAGAGAACAGAAGAAGAAAATAAAGCAGGAATATGCTGTTTTCGGTTTTGTTTGCTCCAGCGTGCAACAGTCAGGATAGTGGTACGGGACTAAAATGAATTTCTAATCTGGTATAAGCCCAGAGGTCGATGCACGGACCAGTTGGTTAACATCGCATTGCGATACTGCCTACTATGCCAAGCAACGTCACCTTGCGACTTTCGTTATGTCGTAAAGCGATTCTCCAGACCTTGATGGTGCATACTAGCGGCTATTTGCAGACGGTTGTATGCTATGGGTGCCTCGCCCGGTTTGGTTAATTCCTTCCCCCCCCCTCAGGCATCTTCTTCATCACTGCATGCAGCAACAAGACTCGGTGGAATACCAGCGTTGAATGTCATCTTGTAAGACAAGAAGGATACAAAACCAAAAGTGTAGAGTTACAAGGTGCAAAACAAGATGGCAGTCCCATTAAACAAGTAAGTCATCTGATTATCCCCCAGCTGACAAGATAGCTCATTGATTCAAGCATGCCGGAGATGCCTAGAGAACAGATGATCGACCGTTACCTTGGGGGCCAGGATCAACCAGGTGTGCATTACCTTTTGTCACTCGACAGCCCAGTTCCTACCATGGAAGAGAAGCTTCGATTGTTGGCGTGTGAAGTCGGACTCTACCAACAGAAGATTCGACAACTCGATCCGGAAGAAAATAGAAAGAGTGATAGTGCCATAGCGATGGCCATAGACGGATCCAGAAATTTCTTTGAGGATGTTGAGCGGACGACCCTGGATGCAAAGAGTGTGGCTGGAGCGCCAAAGAGTCAGTAAAGGGCCATAGGGGCGCAGCCGCTTGGCTGCGCGACTGGCGATTTCGTCGCCAAAAGTTGTAATCGGAACAGCGCCATGATAGTGGATAATGACCATATACATATATGTGCGTGTGTGTGTGTGTATTTATCATCGCGGATGATGGCCAATATTTATACATCATGTATGTGCATTCCTTAGATTGCGCTGATGCGCAGATGCGCAACGCGCATTTGCGATTTCACCAAGATTGATCATTTGCGACAAGGGGGCTTGCGTCGTCAGCCGGGCGTAGCGCTCAAGCCAGGTTTCACCCAGGCTCTGCCCTGACTCGCTAGTCAGAGTTTTGTTTATGGTCCAAGACTGTGCTCTCCTTATAGTGCTGAAGAAACCGTTGGATAACCCAACGTCGTTCATCCTTTCGCGTGTTATTAGCGAAGCTTATACTCTCTGTAATCAGCTCAATCAGCCACTTGTCGCATTCCTTTCCGGTCCGCCGTGACCAACGCTCGCCGTGACCAACAATTCACCACTAATATTGTCGGGCAGCTCAAGAAAGACTGTCCACATCATATCTACACGCAGGTATCACTAGGCTTCTTTTCCCAATTAGCAGTGTAGACTCATCTGTCCACGGAAGGTGGTTGTAGAGACTGATGGAACCTCTTCTCAGCCACAAGCTGTAAATCTTTCACCTGGATGCCGATTACGAGTCTGCAGAGCGGAGAGCGCTTACCTCCATTGTGAATAGCAGAAACTTATTTCATAGAATTCCTGGTTAGCTCAGAAACTCTGCAAGTCAGACACTCGAGGTGCTCCGGCTTGTGTTGTACCGTCGAAGGATTAGGATACAGCCAAGTGTAATAATTCGACGGCGTGATCAGCGTAGTATGATCGTTCTTGATATCACGGCTGCCCTAACGAGCAGCGTAGTAGCCACTACTTCGGGGTCCCGGGTAAATGTGTTCGTCACCTTCATGGCACCGTTATCCCGTCCAAGTAAGGCGGAGCGGAGCCTTCGCTAAATACTTGGCGACTACGAGATATATCCTCTTCCTAAAGTGGCCGGGTGCAGCAAAACGGTATGAGTGCGGACCCGATGGACTGGAACCGATGGACTGGAACCGATGGAGTAGACTTGGGTCTCGTCCTTCACAGTCCCCTCTACAAAAAGCCACAAATAACTAGTCGAGATTGACAAATAGGCCAGGTTAGCCTCCGTGACTGTACAAGACTGTACCCGAGCCCTGCTGTAGCTGCAACTCTAAGAATTCGTCGCATCGCAGCTCCATTGCTGTAAGCATATAGAACTACAGCACGGAGAGTTCTGTTAAAGTTTCTTGCATTAGTCCTGATATAAGACATGGCTACGCACGAAAACACGGCCAACGGCGAGAGTGAAGCCCAAAGCAAGGTGGGAGCTGCGCCAGGGGCTGCCTGGAACTTACCAGCGTTCCCTTCACAAATTCTCGATACCTATAGTACGAGGAGTCCTCCGGCGTTTTATACGATTGAGGATATACCTGCTATCACCGCTTTTCATAATGGCGTTGGAATGGAAAATTCTGGAGACCTTGGCTTCCCATCAGCTGGGGTAAGCGCACCAAGCCATTCTTTCGCGACTACAGCGAATAAATTCATCGACCAAAGTCTAGGCCGGGTTCCGTCAGGGGGTTCAGTGATCGAACCCGATTCCGTCCTGGGAGAGTCCGGAAGGTTATACCACGGTTATAAGGAGGGCAAATACTTCTTGCCAAACGATGTTGTAAGTTTGATATAAGAGTTGTCGGGTGACTAAGTGTTTTCCAATGGAGATCGATGTGTTTATTGACGGGAATGTGTAAAGGCTGAGCAAGACCGTCTCGATCTCCAACATGAGATATTGCGACTATTATTCGACGGCTGGATGGCCCTGGCTCCTATAACAACCGTCCCAAGGAATGTAATTGACATTGGCTGTGGAACAGGAATCTGGGCCTCGGAATTTGGTCAGTCTTTCTTTTTACAGCTCAACTTATTATGATGGCAAGCCATTTACAAGACACCCTATGACTGACTTGATGTTTCGATGTCGAATAGCGGAACAAAATCCGTTATCGCAGGTCATCGGAACGGACTTGACGCAATACAGCCCATTCCCACCACCACGAATTGCGCTTTCTTGAAGGCTGACGCCGAGGACGAATGGATCTTCCCGGATCCGCAGCCGGACCACGCGAACTGTTCCAAGGATGTAACATGCCAGCATATGATAAAAATTGACTACGTTCATCTAAGAATGATGTTTACGTGCTTCAGCGACCCTAAGAAGGTTATGCAGCACGCCTTTAATGACATGAACCCCGGCGGATGGATAGGGTTTCAAGATTCGTCAATGGAGTTTCATCAGGCCAACCCTAACTTTCCAGGTAAACCAGCAGCATATTTGAGCCTTTTTCTTCTTCTTCTTGACGATTGATCGTGCACTGACAAGCAGCTTGTAGGCGATGCCTGCATACGATGGGGTCAAGCATGTATCAAAGGCGCACGCGCCGCCGGGCGAGACATTAACCTCATCAAGAATTATAAAGGCTGGCTCGAAGAAATTGGGTGTTAATGTTTAATCCCTCCACCCTCCTTAAGTTCTTCCCGGAAGGCTATTTTTGGCTAACACTAGATCACCTGATATTTTCTGCTGCGCAGTCGAGGATGTCGTCGAGAGGTAGTTCTCCCTCCCAGGCGCGCCGTGGCACCCGTCCCCGAGACTGAGGCGAACCGGCGAGTATTCTCTGCAAAATGCGATGCAGATTGCCGGGACGGTCAAGAACCTGTTCAAGGCCTCCGGCATGGCCGACGAAGAGGCGGACACCCTGGTGGAGGAGATGAAGCAAGAAACGCTGAATACAAAAAACTTCGGCTACGGGATTATGTAAGTCGACCCCAACTAGACTAGTCTGACTAAGCTCGAGTTTGATTACTTACGCCAGGGGACAGTCATGTCATATACGGACGAAAGCCGATGCCAGCAGGATCTGCCTAGGAGTATTAGGTCGCATAGGCATCATCCTGCATTCGGTTCCGGTGTAAACCGAGCTTGTGATAGATAGTAATATTGTTTAACCGTTACACGTTACTGCTCCACTGTCATGATTCGCTACCATTTAAACTAACCACGACCTCGATGTCATAACCGGATTCCTTGATGACTCTACACGCATGGGAAAATGACAACACGACACGGACACGACACTTAATAGTATATTTAATTCTAGACTATGTACGCTTTCAAGTCCTTATCCAAATACAGTCTTTAAGCCAGTACTCGCCATCACATCGAGCCAGTGTGTGCTTTGCGTGCCGGGACTTTCCTGATCTGACACTGCCCAAACCGCCTTGACCAATTGTTTTGCTACTGCTATCGGCTTCGGCGGTAGGACCTCTTCCAACTTGTCCAGTCTTTCCAATACCAGCGCCCTCGCCTTGCAGATGTCCAACGAGTTCTGCGCGTTGCCCTGGCCGCTGTAACTTGAGGCCATGGCAGGGTCCGGCGTTTGTGCCCGGGAGAGTCCTAGAAATTCTGGAGCGGCACTGGGCAACCCCTCAGGCATCGGTGCGGATGGGTTATCGTACCTGAGGCAGCTTCCGGTAGACAAGTACAGCAAAGGCTGAATGCAGCGAAGATCAGATGTGGTTGGTATGCGCTCCAGCACGGTCATTATATGAAGCGCCAGAGGCGAGAGCCATGCACTGTGAGGCACAACACCATCGAGACCAACTTGACCAGGAATCCTTCTCGCAATGAGATCCGGAAAGGTCAAGTATAGCTGCAGCAAGGAAGACAACCGATATGCTTCGGTTGTGTCATGCAGATGGGACGATCTAGAAAGGTCTCCGTTTTGAGCCAAAGAATCAATATGTGTGGCATAATCGATCCCAAGCAGCGTCTCCTCCAATTCGGTGGCGCACTCGATATTTTTAAGAGCCTCCTGGAGGCTCAGCATGGTCATGCTATCTTTCCTTCGCCGGCGCACGCACTCTTTCCGACAAAGACACACAGCTCTTCCAAAGAGGTCGAGAATCTCGGGTGAGACTCCTGTCCATGCGTGCGGACGGGCAGATACAAGGCTAACACCCTTTCCATGTGGTTTTGTCCTGGCCTGGGGCTCGGCTTCTGCGTCACCGGTCACATTCCTAAGCATAACTTCATACTTGAGACAGCCATTGAAGAACTCCCAGAGGTCGCGATCTTCGGACCCTTCGACATCGAATTTCTTCTTGAGCAATCGGAGGACTTTACTAACTTGTCGCACGTACTGGGTGCCAAGCGATTGTGGGTCCGTCCAGCAGAGTGACGAGCCTATACAGAATAACGACAACACCAGGCCGCTGGGAAATTTGGTTACAGTATCGGGTTGGCGGTACAGCACAGCCAAGTCCTCACTGATGGCTTCTAGAGCCATAGATGTGGAGGACATCTTGAGAGCCTCCAAATGTGGAAGATATCTGATCAGGGAAGCGGCCGCCATACTCTGCAGTGAGTAAAAGACCATCTTCGATGAACCCCATAATGACGACGCAAGGATGCGGTAAGGGTTCGCATCCGAGTCTAGGGCCGACCAATAACAGCACACTGATTTGAACCAGTGCTCAACCAATGACGTGGGCGTGTCGATTGGGCCGTTCAAAGACATTGGCAGCAGTGCAGAACCACCGCCTCCATGTGCCATAGAAGGTCCTGAAGAGATGAAACCGTCCAGATCATACCACGCATTGTTAACCGAAAATGTGAACTCAGAGAACTCAGTTTGTTGTATACTTGGATTCAGTCCGGAGTTGCAACTAAGAGGGAAGCCACCACTAACAGCAGCTGTCAGATCACACGCGCCCAGATCATATGGCTGCGAGTGGTCAAGCACTAGACCCAGCGGATCGGCAACATCAAACGCGGGCTCGCCAACCAAACCTATGAATGCGGTGGGCTCCTCGGCTGACGCGAACTGCAGCACCGGCGAGGGTGATGAATCCTGGGCGGCGACGGACGCGGTGGAGGCGTAGGGGCTGGTGATCACATCACCACCGGCCGTGGGCTCGTGGGCAATGGCCTGTGATACCATGGAGACGAGCTGCTCAAAGTCCAGCGGTCCCGTAGTCCTGGCGACCGCAGGTGCATCCTTGGCCTGCTCGTGCTTCATGGACCACTGTAGAGCCACCTGGTAGCCGGGACAGGCACGCCCTCGACGCACGCAGTTGCGGCACTCGGGGCGGGTCTCATCGCATTTCATCTGCAGGCCAAGGCCAAGCCGTCAGTCAGCGCTAGGGGTTCAAGAAGCATGATCGAATGGGTTCTAGTAAAATAGGACGTTAAGTTACCCTCTTGAGCTTGCAGGTCTGGCATCCTGATCGAGACTTTTTATCCCGTCTGGAACGGGGCTTTTCTGGATTCGAAGACTCCATGGCGACATCGGTTGGGGTTGGGGAAGGGACGGGGACGACAAAGTGGGTTCCTGCGAATGCTTTATCTCGATAATGTATCGTGGGCCATTGTGGGGGGGGGGGACGCCCGCAGTTATTAGTCGGGTGGGGGGTGTTGCAGGGGCTAACTACTGCACTGCTGCATTGGCTGCAGGCGCCACCGCTGCCTGAGAGCAGCCGCTAATCACTGTTAGAGATAAGCACCTCGGTAGGGAGAAACGCCCCCGACCAATGACAATGAGTGCGCTATTGCGGCGTGGGTGGGTGGTGGTCGGGTGTGTCTTGGATTGTCTTGCCACAGCTACATTCGTCTATTAACTAAAGTAAAACTTAATTTTATTTACCTCTCAGATATCTGTGTTTTATTTCATTCTGATTCTACTGATTTTTTCCGTCACCCTAGCCTGCGGCATGTCTAGTTAAGCCGCAGTCAATTATACTGTATATGTCATCTTCCGGATCCTGCAGCGCTCAAATCTTAAAGTGCTCTACACCCCCAATTGGTCAAGATAGGAAAAGGTTTAATGGTGGCTCGTGTAGCGGCACCGAATGTCTATACCAAATGCTAGCTCCTCCCAACTTCTAATTGCAGTGCAGGCCTAGAGCTCAACCTCGCCGTTGAAAATTGGAGAATAATCCAATTCATCAGCGTATTCCATCTCGCAGAGACCTTCTTCAGTCTGGTGCGTATCGAGTCCAGCGGCGACCTCCCTATTGGGTTTAATTAGTCAGCAGTCTAGTATAGATCAACCACCATCATCTTTAAATCAACTTACTTGTCAAGTGCCAGGACTTCCAGGCCAGGGATGCAGTCAATGAGGGCAATTATGGCAAAGGAGCCGATGAAGGACCACAGAAACCCAACCACCACCTCTACGATCTGGACGAGAACCTGGCGCACATTTCCATCAAAGACGACACCGCCAGCAACCTCCAACCCTCCGTAAGCCGCCACCTCCTTCTGCGCAAACAGGCCGGTCGCGATGGTAGCCACAATCCCCCCCACGCAGTGCGTCGCGAAGGTGTCACCATTGTCTACCCACCTCCACCGCCTAGCAGTCTCGGTGAATTTGATCCTCAGGGCTTGTCGGCAGATCCCCGCACCAAATATGCCGAAGAAGAATGCGGTCGGCAAGTCAATGAACCCCGCTGCCGGAGTGATCATGACGAGGCCAGAGATGGCGCCCATGAAAGTAGAGTCGATAGACCACTTCCCGGTCTCGAAGTAGGTTATACAAAGCCAGGTCAGCGCGCCAGACGCGGCGCAGAGGTTCGTCACGCAGAGAGCCATAACGGACTGGAAGTTGAGGGCCAGCGTCGTACCGGCGTCGAAGGCCAGCCACGAGCCCCAAATGATGATCAAGGCGATTAACTGGCAGAACGAGTTCCCCGGACGGTGGATACGGATGTGGCTCGGAGTGCGTACATCGGAGCGCCGTGAGCGGAATATGGGGTACGAGAGGTAGAGACTGATCGCGGTTGCTGTCGCGCCGGAGCAGACATGGACGGGAGTGCCTATTCCCGTTAGCATTGCGCGACACCGCGTGACATGTCTTTGCATCAAGTGATAGGTATGTCTCTTACCTCCAGCAAAATCTAGAACCCCAAGCGTCTCACCCAAGAAACCCCCTCCCCATACCATATGCGCCAATGGGCAGTAGATGAAGGTAGCCCACAGCTTATCGGGCGTCGGTCAGCAATTAAGTTCTCACGTGCAGATGTGGCTTTCCCTTACAAATATGAACGGAATGACAGGTAGCAACCTTCCTCTCTCACAAAAACCTCCCACGGCAATGGCACAAACTGTAGCCTCAAACACCAGCTGGAACTCGCTGAAGAGCAGTGCTGGGATCGTGCCGACCGGTTCTGCCAAGACTCCACGGTGGAAGATGTAAGAGAAGTCTCCAAATACAGCTCCGCCCTCGCCATATGCCAGCGTGTAGCCGACAATAAACCATTGTATAGAGCAGGTAGCTATGGTCAGCAATGCGGGGATCACAGCTGACATGCCATTGCGCTTCCACGTGTAACCTCCATAGGCTATGCCCACCTGCTTTGATATCAGCCTCCATTGCTCACCATGATAGATGAAAATAGATACTTGGCTCTACCTACAGTGGGAACAATGGTCCAGCAGAAGACGGTGCAGACAAGAATGAACAGGGTGTCAATCTTGTCGCACTCTTCCCATGCGGCGAGCACCGCGGCCATGTTTGCAGTGGAGATGGGGGCAGTATGAATAACAAGCGGACCAGACCTAGCAAGTTTGGCTGATTCCACACTTGGCTGGCTGGGGGGGGCGGGATTCGGGGTCACCAATTTCTGCCCTTTTATGGTTACGATTGCCTTGCACGTCGTCCCAGAAGGAAGAAGAAGTGGTCCGAGGTACGCAATAATTAAGATAGCAGGACTTCCTTGGCAGGATCATAGCTTTTCAATAGCTGCCTCCCTCTTTTTATCTTATCTCGAGCATCCCCATTCCACCGGGTAAGCTCCCCATGCTAGAGCAGGTACAGTACGTACAGCATGATACATGTCGATGCTGCAGGTCACAACACTTCAAAACCCCCCACCCCCCCGGCCTCCTAGCGTTCCCAATAACCTGCTGGCGGCTTGCGGGGAGCGAGAGCCCCAGCCAGCAACGCCTTGGTGCGTGGTGAGTGGTGATGTGTGCGTAGTACGTTGTACTGTGTTAGCTGCAATCGGGACTTTTTGCCTGCATCGGGTATAGCGCGGCAGCCACCCTGGTTGGTGGCTCGAAGCTCAGCACTGCACCATTCCCTAATTGGGTAATGCTCCCTTATCAGACGGGACTCAAGGGGGTTCGAGATATGATACTGGATGGTCGTTCAACACATTCCATGCCATTGCTCCCATTGGATGGATGTGCCAGACTCAGGCGCGAAGGGATCTCCTGTTCGTCGGCAGTCTGTGCTGCACCACGAACCAATTGCTTAAATCTGCCCAGAGCCACAAGCCTGTCTCCGCAGATGCGGGTACCCTCTTATACCGACCCTCTTTCTCTTAGGTATTTCTATTGCTTGCCTCTTCCTGACTAAGGTTCATAGAGCTCCATCTTGCTGGTAACTCTATACACCAGTAGTGACTCGTGATCGCTTGCTGTCGTTCTTACTATTGTTGCTTTTCCTTCCGCTGCTTGAGTTTACAATTACGATCCCATCTTGTAATCATGAGCTCATCCTCCGAGAAGGGAGGTATCGTGGCCGATGGCGTGGTTGGCGATGACTTGCAGGCCCTCAGCCAGCTTGGCTATACAGCCGAGCTTCGTCGCAACCGGTCCATGTTCACGCTGCTGTTCCAATCGCTGGCTATCGCTGCTGTACGTCACAGGTCGCAGAATCCTTTTGACCCTCGCAAATCGGATTGATTGCTGATCTTTACTGGCCAGATCCCCTATGGCTTTGGCGGCCCGCTCATAAGTGCCATCTATGGCGGAGGTGAGACATGTTTACGCCCTCCCGTGGCTTGTGCTCAACAAGTACTAAACTCCAGCAAAAGGACAACTGCCCATGTTCGTTGGCTGGGTCATGGTGCTTTTCCTCGACGAAGCCATTGCCCTCTCCCTCGGTGAGCTGGCCTCCCGATATCCGACTTCTGCTGGCCCGTATTATTGGTCCTTCCAGCTGGCGAGCCCAAAGTACCGCAGGGTGCTCTCATTCATCACCGGCTGGACCTGGCTCGTCGGCAACTGGACCATCACCCTATCAGTCAACTTTGGGTTCGCCTCGTTGGTAGCAGCATGCGTCGCTTTATACCAACCTGAGTTCGAGATGCTGCCGTGGCAGCTGCTATTGATATTCTACGCCATATGCGTCATCACCTTCTTCATCGTGGCTTTTGGTAACAAGCTCCTACCCATGGTCGACACCATCTGCGCCGTCTTCACAGCTATTACCATCTTCGTCACGCTGATCTGCCTTTCGGTAAAGGCAGATGTCGGTCGAAACTCTCCGAGCACAACTTTAGTAAGAGCTTCACATCCAGAATATATGTCGTCATCCGCTGACCAATATTTCCATTAGGGAGGTTATGATACAACAATCTCCGGATGGGGTGACTTTTCCTTTTTCATCGGTATTTTGCCGGCGGCTTACACGTGAGTCTTATGCTTAACTACGCACATGACACATAATCTAATTCGATGACAGCTTCTCTGCCATTGGTATGATCACTTCCATGGCTGAAGAGTGCGGTGACCCCACGATCAAGCTTCCCAAGGCCCTGTCACTGTGCGTCCCCGTTGGCGGTATTGCCGGGCTGTTCTTTGTAAGTCTCGACTGCTCTAGAGACACGCGTGTCTGTATATACTTCCCAACCTAACCGTGTCACCTTAAGATAATCCCCATCTGCGCTACGATGCCCGCCCTGTCAGACATCCTCGAGGCGCCGGTCGCCCAGGCCCTGCCCTACATCTACGGTGTCGTCATGGGTTCGCCGGCGGGCGGTCTCGGCCTCACGGTGCTCGTGCTGATCATCACGCTGTTCTGCTCCATCTCCATCACGGTGGCCGCCTCGCGTTGCACGTGGGCCTTCGCCCGCGACAACGCCATCCCGTTGGCGAGCCTATGGGCCCGGGTCGACGAGCGCCACGGCACCCCCATCTGGGCGCTAGTGCTCACCACCGTCGTGCAGATGCTGCTGGGCCTCATCAACCTGGGCTCGTCCTCGGCCTTCCTGGCCTTTGTATCCGTCGGCGTCATCGCCCTCGCCGTCTCCTACGGCATCCCCATCGCTATCTCCGTCTTCCATGGCCGCCGCGAGGTCTCAGTTGCACGCTGGAATGTCGGCCGCGTTGCCGGGTGGACCGCGAACGTGATCGCCCTCGCCTGGATCTCCTTCGAGGTCATCCTCTTCTCCATGCCCACAGCGCTGCCCGTCACCGAGTCGTCCATGAACTACGCCATCGTTGTATTCCTCGGCTTCATGGCGCTGAGTGCCATTTGGTACGCCGTCTACGCTCGCAAAGGTAAATATCATTCAGAGCCAGATAATGTTTGTGACGTCCATACTAACCACACTTTCTCTTTACCACAGTTTACCAAGGACCACCAGAATCCGATGGACTTACGGTTGAGTCATCAACTTGATAAATAGCAGAGGTTGAGAGGCCAGTACAAGGCTATTATTAGAGACATGAGAAACCTGCGAGTTGTTAGTACCGATACCACAGAGCGAACCTGTGTATTTATTCATGCACTATATCGAATTTCCCCATTTCTTGCATCTGGCACAAGTATCTGTTATATGCTTCTGTATAATATAGATTATATTGAGATGCAAAACAATTCGGAAATTTTAAAGATTTTATATAACTTGAACGCACAGTAGGGATTGCGGCCCTCGTGAACTGGAATACATCACTATTAAGTCATACTATTGCGTATGAAAGAAAACGGATAGCAAATCCCATTCATGCGAATCTTGATTTTTCTGGGACTATACCATCTGCCGTCTCCGAAGTGCACGAATCAGTATTTCCACACTCTGACCTATCCGTAATGGTGGCCGAATCTCCATAACTATCGATAATAATGTGCCAGCTTTTTTACTGAATTATGGGAATACACCTCCTGCGCTGCCGTACCGGTGTGGTCGAAAAGTGGGTCAGTATTCCATATTCGATTACTCCTGCATGTCACAGGCGCCTGGATGCACAGCGCGATTTCTGGCCAATCGTTGTGAATAGGTACATATGTTTGGCGCTCCTTTGGAGTGGAGTGGGCAGGTTCCATCTTCTGCGCATTTTATGTCTCTCAAACCCCGACCTTTGAAAATCTGAAGTCATTTTTCATGCTTTGATACGCTGTAGACCCGCAGTCGGCTGTCGTACATATTCAATATCAAGTCTACTGTGCCACAATTTTCTATAAGGCTCGCCACAAAGTCGTGTCAATATGGCCAATCAAGATATCAGCCCTGCTGAGGCGCAACGTGGAGCGGTTGCCAATGAGCTCTGGCATGTCTCCATGCCGGTTCTGCCCTCTCAAATCCTGAAGTCCTACACTACCAGTCCGCCGCCCAGACGTCTGCTACTAGAAGGTGTAGTCCCCAGCTCTCCACCGCACGCTTCTTCATCCTCCGAGCCCCATCTGCCAGTCCAAGGAACCTCTTCTATTGCGGCTGTCTCACACGAGCCCTCCTTTGCCGAAACTGCCAATGGCTTGATCAATGAAATTCTGGATCGATCACCAACCGGGGATTCAGTGGTCGACCCTGACTCTGTAATAGGAGAGTCCTTGAGGCTGTATCACGGTTACAAAGATGGGAAATAATTTATGCCAAATGATGCTGTGCGTATCTGATATGGAGTCGATCTTATTTAATATTGCCTAAATCATAACTGCTTTGCAAAACTAAGTTAACTGATGAATGTATATAGGCAGAACAAAACCGACTCGATCTTCAGCACGAGTTGTATCGTATTTTGTACGATGGATGGCTCAGTCTTGCGCCTCTACCGAATGCGCCCAAATATGTTATGGATATTGGTACTGGAACAGGCGTGTGGGCCTTCGAGTTTGGTATGTATCCTCTTATTTCCTTGACAAAAGCCCACCCTATTGTATAATGATTTCGGATAGAATGCTAATGCAGACACACGTGAATAATTAGCGGAGCAAAATCCATCCTCCTATGTTATTGGAGCAGACTTGAGCGCAATTCAACCTACGGATCGGAATATTCCCAATTGTGAATTTATCAAAGCCGACGTAGAAGACGACTGGATATTCCGATATCCTCGTTCAGACCACCAGAACTATGGGAGAAATATCGTATTTGATTATATTCATTCACGACTGACTTTCAGTTGTTTCGATGATCCCAGAACGGTGATGAAGCATGGGTTCAACAATCTTGCTTTTGGTGGTTGGATTGAGTTCCAAGAATCAACCATTGATATGTTGCAAGCTAACGCAGAATTTCCTGGTTTGTTTATTTATTTTTCCCTAAGTTTCTTTTTGTTCTTCGTCCTGTCTTCCTCTCCAGCCTCCCTAGAACAAATTCGTTGTTGATACTTATTTCTAGAGAAAAATACTTACGGTTATCTATATAGGTGATGCCCTGCAAAGATGGTCGTCTGGATGTATCAAAGGTGCAGCCAATGCTGGACGTGACGTGACCTGCGTGTTAAGGTATAAACAGTGGTTGGAAGAAATAGGCTGTAAGCTCCATGACTTTACTGGGTCTATGATTCGATGATCTGATCTCATAAGATAGTTGTCGACGTCAGCATGAGGAAATTTTGTTGGACCATTGGAGAATGGGCAGGTGACCCGAAATCTAAGCTGCTAGGGAGATATGGCTTACAAGATGCTTTGGAGGGTATTCGTGGGGTTGGGTATAAGATGCTGAGATTAGCAGGCATGACAGCGGAAGAGATCGAAACGTTGATAAATCAATGCTTGGTGGAGTTACGGGATCCGCGTAACCATACTTATGGGTACAGGTATGTTGTCTTATGCAAAACTGGATTTGCGTTTACTTACACCTATTCGTAGTTACGTTATTTATGGAAGGAAACCATACAAACAGTTATCAACCGAATAACGATTGGGGAATCGGGAGGCGATATTGGGTGACATAGATAGCAAATTAAGTTTTGTTGTTGAGTCTTTGGAAATTTGTTCATAATCTCTATCTCCGTAAGCTAGGAGGCACGCTGTGCTTTTATATGTAGATTTTACCCTGATGCGCGAGAAAAAGATCGTGATAGCTTCCGACTAGCAGGTGGATGGCTACGCAGCGAATCGTCATTTACTATTAGGATGAAATTCTTAGCATTCATCCAAACATAAGATCTGGATGTTGCAGCATGCTCAGACCGAGCATCCGAGCCTAGCTAACTTAGATGATTATGGAATCCGAGCCGTTAAGACACTGCACTCAAGTTACTCCAATTGAGAATCGAGGATAATGATTCCAAACCGAAGTGGTGAACGCGTCCCTTCTTCGGCATTAAGTTAATTATATCTTAGCATAATAGTTAATTTTCATGTTGGCGGGCAAACTTATGACTTAGTAATACTGGGTTATGATTCCAAGATTCCAAATCGGTCCCTTTTCGGATGGCTTAACAACTTACTTACACCCTTCTCGGGCGCTATCTTAGCAAGATAGTCAATTCTTGGCGGGCAAAGTGCAGTAAAGTTAGCCCTGCTGACCGATTCATGGACGAATCAAAAGAGAAGATCGCCGGGTCAGACTCAGAGACAGAGCCAAGAGCTTGGCATACAGCTGCAACTGCAACCACATTTCTCCCACAACAGCTTTCCCCATCAATAGAATAAGACCTCTGATTGGGGTGACGTCTAGGAGCATTATACATGTCCTTTCTTTTTCCGTTTTTTTTTCTTAATTTGTTGTCATTTCCTTCACAGTCATTGTATTAGAAATCAGACGGAGCACGCTAAGTTAGGCTTCCTAGCATGTGTTATCGGTCGTAGCTGTGCAGAACTTATAAAGTCGCATGTAGGTCTGTATTTGTGAATCGCTTTTAGTGCTTAAACTGACCATATCAGTCCAGACAGAAAATCATAAAGCCTCCCAAGTACTACCATTCACCATGTTCTACGTTCTTTTCGCAGGAAGCGTGCGATCAGATAAAAGTGCCTTATCCGATCAATATTACAACACCCTCCAGCCCATTCTCCACCAGAGCAAGGGTTTCATAGAGGAGCTTCCACTCGGTGATCCCACACGTCCTAATGCCTCGCTCCTCTTTGCACGCTTTGCTACAGCAGATTCCCTTGCGAGGTGGAGGAATCACCCACAACATCTCAGAATAATGCACCATGCGCGACACGGCATTTTCGAGCAATACCGAGTCACGGTTGGTACAGATACACCTCGGTCCATTGAGGCAGCAAAGGCGGAGGGGCGGGTGGTTGTTGTCTACCAGAGATCAGCAACACAGGAACTCTGCCCTGAGAGTGTGCAGCTTCCGCTCGTGGCCAAGAGCAGAGTCTTCGAGATGGCTACCGATGTGGCGTTTTACAACGGAGAAAATCACTTTATGTGGGTCGTGCGACTTAAAACTGGCTCCGATGTGGACGAGTTTGAGGCATCGCTCGAGCGCGTGCCTGGCGACGCGGTGCATCGGATTCATGTAGTCCGCGACTATACGAAAGCCGATAGAGATGAGGCTCCTGTCGGCATCGATAAAGCTGAGGCTGAAGCTGGGGCAAGAATCTGAACAGTGTAAGCAACGAACTAGCTTGTGATAGGGCAAAACTCTACCTACACAGATCTGGCATGATCGAAATTGGATATAAGCTACTCTGGCCAGATGAACCATGTCTCAGAAAACATTCTGTTGAGCTCGAAATGGATGTGAGAAAACTCGGATACAAAGAGCAGAGAAGACCGTCACATGCTTGGGTAGGAGCATGAATCGTCTCATTACAATTATGTACAAGGAAGCTATTAAGGACGTTGTATGAAACTGCTCTAGTGGAATGTAAAGTAAAAACGGATGGTTCATTTCATGATCATTACATCGTACATTCAAATCATGTAAAGCACAAAAGATTAGTGGGGATATAAGAAACAACACCTAGGTTGCTGTCTAGAACGAATGATTGGTGGTGATTCACCCGTTCCCACACCAACAGTGCTTTAAATTTGCCAAGTTACACCACAAACGTGTTTGGCTGATTAACTGGAGATAGTCTTGCACGCAGGCAAGGCAAAGGTTGCTGAGAACTGGGAAAGGCCAGACTGCCACAGCCATAGACCACTATATTCCTGAAAGATAGCAGGTGCCAGGACCTCGAGACCAAAATCGGGTGGCGTTTGCAACGGAAGGTACTTCATTTTTAGCGAATATATTGCATATCTATGATCTACTGGGCTATGCTGCAGAATGCTGGAGATGGAGGAAGATGTAAAGAGGCGGGGCGGCTATGATTTGAAAATATCGAGTATATTTACCTACGTGCGTGACGACGATGATGCCTATGTTGTTGAGGCTGCGTAAAACAGCGGCATTGTGCCGAATAAACTCGATGCTTCTAACAGTGTTTTCTCGCCTTATGAAGTAAGAATACGAACAAATCTAATCCGCTTCTAATGAGTATCTAAGAGCCTTTAGTAATGGATGTCACAACTCTATTATTTGGTGTATAGAGTGGATTTCGCGGGTCGCGGCACAGGCCAATCGATTCGTGATGAGCTGTGGCCGCCATGGGGAAAATTGAACACACCAGTAGTGTTATTAGTGGTATTTTAGGAGTAGTACTAGTACTAGTATTGGCCGAGGCATCTAAACCCCAGGTTTTGACAGAAGGACTGACAGCGCAGCCAATAATGGGGAAATGAGGCGCCGGGGCATAAGATGGCGGTTAGCACAACGGCATGCTGTGGTAGGAATCCATGTATCTCACTTCTCTCCTACCTGTCAGCCGCCAAGTTGTACACTCGGAAGAGGTAGGAGGCACATAAACGAACTGCCCAGGCCATGGCAAAACTTCAGGCAAGTCGAAGCATTCTCGCTAAATCGGCTCAGGACAATCCCAACTGATACTCTATGCTCCAAAATAGGCGCGCTTAACCGTAAGGCCCGGATTTGGGTCGCGCACACGGTCTAACGTTAGGTTACTATGCTAGATCTGAGCCATCAGCACTAACCAAGTTCTTAGGGATATCCTGTTTTGATGCCCCCAAACTCGTAAGCCGATTTGGTTTCATTCCAATGTGGATTGTCCACGCAAGCGTGAGGTGTCAGAGTTGGGATCTCGCATGAGCAGGGTTGGGGGGTTTGACTCGATCCGACCGATTCCTTTAATATTAGACTCCAAGGGTTATCCCCGAAACAGCCAACGAATGGATTTTGTGAAAGAGCTCGCTCGGCACTTGGAGACGCACTAAAAACACGTGATTTCTCCCTTTGTATAGTATCGTGGATGGGGAGATGTTTCATGCTGTAGACCCACCCAACAATCTACAACTGTGCTAGTGTCGCGATGTCGCGCTTCCACATCAGCTTGCAAGGAACAGGCAAGTTGGGCTGAGAGAGCCAAGCGATCCGAGTTCAGACTAAGAATCCTCCGACAAGATAGCGGGGAGAACGTTGTTTGGACCAAAGTTCATCACCACATTCCCTACGCAAGTGCGTTCCCTCTCTTTCCAGTTAAATGGCTACGGTGCAAAACATTGCTTTGTTAGTACATGATGGAGTGGAAGTAGCTAACTTAGTCTAATATGGCAACATCCTATTAAATCGTCCACCGATCTAGCAGGCCTGACATGCTGGCAGCTTGACTTACACTGAGGCAGAATATTCTTGATAACCATCGAATCACCCCCCACCCCTAGTTGTTTGGTTTTCTTTTCCGTGTCGATTCCTGTAATCGAAGGCGGAGGTATTTGAGATAATATGGTAGCCAACTATATCAACTATCTGTACGGCGATACCGACTCGGCCCTCATTGGCTCCGTGCCCAACAACCAAGATGACTGGAATTTTCTCAACGGCTTATACAGATCTTTTGGCCTCGATCTCGACCCTACTTTGGGATTCCCATTGGCACCCATGGCACCAGTCGGATATGTTCACGAAAGCAAACAAGCGGGCATCGTTGGTGCCATGGGCGTATTGATCGCAGCAATTATCGTCCCAACAGGTGCGAGGATTCTTCTGAAGCGTCGTTCAGCCAATGCCATCTTAGGGTACGATGATTACACCATCGTGATAGCCTCTGTAAGACTCAATCTTCATATGACGTTTCACTATTACCCTTCTTGGTCCTTCTCAGCATTTTCTTTTTGCTTTTTCTTTTTGCTTGGGCCAGCAGAAATTGGAGTCAGAGAGACTTTTCCTTGTACATTTTTGAGCTGCTATAAACATGTCGCTGATCGCCCCGATAAATGACGGAATAGGTAATCGCGATAGCATATCCAATCATCGTGATCATAATGTGCACTACTGCCGGTGCTGGACGGCACACCTGGGAGAACACCTATGCCGATTACCAGCGATTTTATTACTACCTCTCAGTATGCAATCTATTGTTTTACATGGCAGTTGGAATGACCAAAGTATCCATCACCTTGTTCGTGCGCCGGCTCGCCCTCGACGCTTCGCGACTTTGGCAGATTGTAGCCGACGTATTCCTAGTGACAGTTATCCTATTGATGCTGGGTACGCTTTTCTGGTCGGTATTTGCGTGTCGCCCATCGCGCGCCACCTGGGATATGTGGTACGCGGGCTCGCTGACCGACGCCGCGACCTGCGGTGATCTTGTCACGGCGACACGGGTGATAGCCATCATCCACACGGTGCAGAACCTGCTGCTTCTCTTCACGCCCATCGTCATTCTTTGGCACGTCAAGATCAACCTAGCCAAGAAGATACGCCTCTTTGTCATCTGGGCGTCGGGAGGCGCCACCGTCACTTTTGGCCTGCTGCAGCTCTTCGCCTCCAACTCATCGACCGACATCTTTTGGATCTTCACTGACGCCCTGCGCTGGACGTCGTTCGACATCGTCATGGGCGTGCTGACCGCTTCCCTGCCGGTGCTGGACTCCGCCATCATGGGTGTGTGGCACGCAGTGACATCGTCCGGCGACCGGACAAGATATGGAGAAAGCCATGGTGGTGCCCACCAATATGATTGGCCCGACAGCAGGACAGCCACCCCCATTATCGTTAATAGAGGCATCAAACTTGAGGATTCAGAGTCGGTCGAAAACATTCTGCAGCACGAAAATGGCATCATGTTAAGGAATATTGTAAGGACCGACAAATTTCATACTGGTAATGAGGCCTACCGTGATGAGTCAAGTAGTAGTCACATGTGAGAGCCCATTTCGGACCATTGGTACTTACTCAGTTACTATTTAACTTTGCCAAGATAATGTTGTCTTTAACTTGATGAAAGAGAGACGTCTTGGGTTCGATACATGCCTCCTATATACGCATAAAATAATAAACCATATGCCAACTTTGCGCCCGTGAATGTCTTGGATTGACGCATGAACAGAGAAACTAAGAGATTGACCTGCCAACAATTGAGTTTGATTATGTAGGTAATAATACGGTGGAGGTTTCGTGGCTTGTTCCAGGGTCACGTTTATGAGATTCATTACAACTCTTGATTTGCCAGTAGCAAATTATATCATTTCCGACCAAGGTTACTATATCAACCAATGTCTTGTTTGGGTAATACACAATTAACAAGAAAGATGGTGTGACACCCTTTTGTTGATAGTACCACAGGCGCAGCACAATGATTGATGACAACCACACAAACGATGCTGCCATCATGGAATATTTCATATCTTAATTTATCAAATTCGACACTATCAAATTTATACAGTAGAATGAAAAGCGAATATTCGCTATCCTTTGCTCTGTCCCTTCGAGTTTCTGGGTTACAACCGAGCCGCCACCGTCCTCTTGCGTGCAACAAGTAGACTTTGCCCAATGCCTCTCGGTGTATAACTGCAAAGTTCCTTTAAAGAACGCGCTAATGAAAGATACGAACTATATAGTTTGCTACTCATCCGTCATCTCCTCCCTTAGTCTTGGTTTTCACGGGTCCCCCTTGGCGCCTCAAGGGGTGAAGAAGGATCAATCATCTGTGTACCCTTCTCAGAGGCACTGCGAGTAGTAGGCGTTGCCCACCTTGCAAGTGCCGGACGAGCAGCAGGTCGGTCCGCTCCAGCCGATGCCGCCGCACTGGCCGTAGAGCGCCGAGCAGGTGCCGCTGGTGCCGGTGGGGCTGGAGGTAGAAGTGGTGGTGGTGCCGGTGCCGGTGGAGCCCGAGTTGCTCACGGACTGCGAGGCGGAACCGCTGCCGCTCCAGCCCTCGACAGCGACGACCTGGTAGTTCATGGTGCCCAGGTTCATGCCCAGAGAGGCCCACTCGGTGAAGTGGTTAGCGATGGTCACGGTGCCGCTGGTGCGCGGCGTGTTGCGGATCGAGATGTACTGGTTGAAGGTCGCGGTGCCCACGATGGACGGCTCGTTCACGCGCGTGTTCTCCCAGACCGTGTACGTGGCGCCGTCGCTGGTGAAGGTGCCCTTCTGGGTGCCGCCGCTGGAGAAGCTCGTCGAGTCCTCCACGACGTAGTACTCGACCAGGGGGTTGGTGGTCCAGCCGTACACCGAGAGGAGACCAGTCCCGCTTGAGGTTGAGAAAGTGCCTCCATAAGAAATTGGGCTTTAAAAAATGGGCTACGTTAGCTAAGGGACATAACTATCACGCATATATTTGCATTTTAGAGGGAAGGGGGGGGGGGGGGTAAAGGCAGCACTGGGAGTATCCTACGCGCTGGTGCCAGTCTTCCATCCTACACCAACGACAAAGTCCTGGGCATTGGACCAGGTAACTGAGAATCCAGTGCTCGAGGGAGAGTAGCTGACCGAGCCGCCAGTAGTGTAGTCTTGATCGTAGTCGATGGTAGCGCGACGACTCAGGAAGCTGTCGGGGCCCATGAAGAGGTCATGAGGACCACGCTCGTCGACGCTCGATTGAGGAGCATCTACTGGGACAGCAAGTGCACGGCCGAGCACGGCCAGCGTGACAAGATAGCTTGAGAAAGAAATCATGGCAAGATTTTGTCCCAAAGTAATGGGTCTGCGTACAAGTCACGGTTATCAGTTGGAGGACACAAGGTATGGAGCTACATCTGTCAATGTCCAGAATCCCAAAAAGCTCTTATATACTCCTGTTGAAGCTCGTGTTCAGCGCGGTTCGCAGCCCAAATAGGACATTACTCCTTTGGGAGCGCCCAGCCTTCTGGGCGGCGTCTAGATAGTCGGCAGACGTGACACGGCTGACAGACTAACACGAGCAGGGTAGCATTGTTCAATTACACTACCCTATAAGTTACATCTCCACATTTGGGACTTGGGTCCCTAAACGGTAATTTCGAGGGCAAGCTCCGTCAGCCCCGTGCTGAATAAAGCGTCAGTTGCCGACTGTGGCGCAGGCGCGCTCCAAAGCATGGGGGGAGCAATTTAGCCTAAGGGACGTTGATGCGGAGGACGTCGCATTCCAGCCGTCCGATCTATTGGTAGCTTGGGGAACCAGAATGATAATTCGACCGTCATCTGGTCTTTCAGCGTAGCGTTTTCAAACCTCGGCTTGCTCAGGTGCTGATTCATGAGGCCTGCTGGCCAAGGCGGTCCGTCGGGCATCTTTATTGTTCAGCCGGCAGGGTTGTATCCCGGCCCACGAGGATTGCCCTTTACGTGAAGGCTATCCGGCAACAACAAAGACAATGCATTTACCCACTTCATCGATTTAGACTATGCAAAAGGTTTTTAAGTGGTCCCGTATTTAAACTCCGATTTCTTGGACACAGGGGGCTCGGTCTCAGGTGGACGGGGACAGTGGGCCGATCAGCCCAAGCATTGTGGATGGCAGTGTGCCAAGGACCATATGATGCGTGTAGAAGGATATTATATATCTTAAGCTTAGATTAGTAGAGACTTAAGCTTGTAGTGTAGTCCAGGCCGGCTTTGTGCAGAGTAATTTTAAACTCGTAACTGTGCCTGACTCCCCCGAGTTTCATAGAGATTGGCGCGCTGTGTCACGTTGACCATGCAAATAATCTCGCAAGAATACATTGAAACCGGTACCGCTCCGCTGTACCGGTTGGTGGTACCGGCAGGCAGCGGATGACATCACAAATGACTGGTCGAAGGATTCCCTCCCTTTTGCTGAGGATATATGACTATATCATGCAAATTTAGCCGTATCGCCACCGGCAAAAGGTAATGTGGACCAAAAAAAAAAGAGGCGCCGAGGCTTCTGGGATTAACTAGCCCTTCGAATAAGTGGCCGTTGCAATGCGGCCCAAGGGAAGGACAACGGGAGCGCCAAAGCACGGGGGAACCAGACAACAGCCTGGTCTGGTTCACGAATGGGGTTGCATGGTTACCCTCGCACAGCCAACCTATCTACCACAGTAGCTTCCGTCGATATTAAGTATTACTCTCCACAACCACCCGAACAGGTTTTCGATAGCGGTCGGAGACAATAGGGGCTTCCGAATCGGGCCCGGAAGTCGGCCTCGACGCCGAATCCTTCAGGCTAAATAGCCTCCTCGACCTCCTACAGGGCCGGAGAACGGGATGAGGGTCGTCACGGTTGGCATCAGCATACCATCGTGGACGCCTAGCTTAGAGCGATCCGGCGACAACTAACTCCGCGATACTACAACCCAGAACGAAGTACAATAGACCTGCTCATCCTCGCGGCTATATGAAGATAAGGGGCATTTGATCCAAAGAAAAAAAAAAGAAGGGAGCCGATCCCTTTTTTATTTTTGTTACATCCAATCATTTATCAACTGCTGCCAAGATTCATACTACATACACATACATCTCTTCCGCTTGTGGAACACAGAAGCAGAATGGCGCCCATCACCAAGAACACCCTCCTCGCTCTGCTGGGCCAGGTCCTGCTGGCGGTCGCCACCCCAGCGCCGCTGGCCAAGCGCCAGTGCCCGCCCATCCACGTGTTCGGCGCCCGCGAGACCACGGTGTCGGCGGGATACGGCTCCTCGGCCACCGTCGTCAACCTCATCCTCAACGCCCACCCGGGCGCCACCTCCGAGGCCATCAACTACCCGGCCTGCGGCGGCCAGGCCTCGTGCGGCGGCGTCAGCTACGCCAGCTCGGTGCTCCAGGGCATTAGCGCCGTCGTCACCGCCGTCAACAACTTTTACACCCAGTGCCCCAGCACCCAGCTGGTGCTCGTCGGCTACTCCCAGGTGCGTTTTTATTTTTGTCTGTTTTTCCTTTTGTCCTTTGGAGTTTGTTTTCTTCAGACGTAAATATGGGGTTACTGGGACTAACAAACTGCTCTGTTGCGTTGTGTGGCATGTAGGGCGGTCAAATCTTCGATGATGCTCTCTGTGGAGGTGGTGACACCGGTGAAGGCTATACCAGCACCGCCGTTCCCCTTTCCGCTGGAGCTGTAAACGCCATCAAGGCGGCCATCTTCATGGGTGACCCTCGCTATGTCTACGGCCTGTCCTACGAGGTCGGAACTTGTACGGCTGGAGGAGTAAGTACTTGCAAAGACTTTCCCATGAATTCTTCTCAAGCAACATTTCGGCTAACACGAAGTCCTCTTTCCCCCTTGCTCAGTTTGACGCGAGAACTGCTGGTTTCTCTTGCCCCTCAGCCAGCAAGATCCAGTCGTACTGTGATGCTTCTGACCCATACTGCTGCAACGGCAGCAACGCGGCCACGCACCAGGGCTACGGTGCCGAGTACGGCTCAGCCGCGCTCGCATTTGTCAACAGCAAGCTGAGCGCCACCACCACCACAGGAACTACGACAAGTAGTTCTTCCTCACCAACATCGACGAGCGGAAGCTGCTCAGCTCTCTACGGCCAGTGTGGTGGAATTGGTTGGACCGGCCCAACGTGCTGCTCATCCGGCACCTGCAAGGTGGGCAACGCATACTACTCACAGTGTTTGTAAATAGTTAGCAGTCTGATATCACGGAAGAGACAAAATCCTTTGGCAGGATGTAATGGCGACAGAGAAGTCATGTTCTCCTATTAGCTGAATGAGTAGGGTTATCCTCCTATGCCATCAAAATGGGCGTTTTGGCCCGTCCGAAAATTCGGGATTTGTCTATGTAATATTCCTCGTGTAGTGGTGCTACCAATCGTGGGATGCTCAATTGAAAAAAAAAAATTGGAATCAAATCATTAAAATGGACGCTTGCAGTCTCTTTGACTTTGTTACCGTCACTAGGGACAATCGCTTCTACTAACAGCACCCTGACGTCTAGACCTTCTCCTTGGGCAGGTTGGATGCTTCAGCAGCGGTTTCATCCGCCGGCTGGCCGTGCTTCTTTTCTTTCTTCTTCTTAGAATCCTTCTCTTTCTTGATAGCGGCCTCCGCAACAAGCTGCTCGAAAGCCATGTACTCGCCCTCCTCATCGGGGGTTCTTTGCGCCTGCATACTGTTAGCGGCCATATTCTTGACCCTGAAATAGAAAAACTAACCTTGGAACAAATTTCACCAATGAGAACGAGAGCCTGAGCGCGCTCGAGGCGTTTACCCAGAGGAACCTTCTTGTCGTTGAGGACGGAATCACAAACATCGCGGAGTACACTTTGAATCTCAAACTTGGATCCTCTCCAAGCGGCGGTAAGGATCTTGCCTGTGACACGCCTCTCAAACTCAACCTTCTTCTCTTCTGTCCAATCATCGCCACCTGCCTCCTCGAGGCGGGCCATTTCCTCCATGGTCTGCTGTGCATCGAGGGCGCTGGATATGGTGTTCCAAGTGTCCTTAACGAGGGTGCCCTTGTCACGCATGCGGCTGAAGAAACCACCGATACCTAGGAACTTCTGGCTCTTGAGAAGAGCAGAAGCCTTGCTCATGTATACCTGACCGATTGCGTGCAGAATATCCAGACCGAAGCTTTCCATCTTGAGATTCTCGACTTCGAGGCGGATCTTCTCCTGGAAGGCCTTGGTGACGTCGGAACCCTTATCTGTCTCTGTCCAAACGCTGACGCGGTCAAGAAGCTTCTGAGATAGATTCTGAACTCGTTCCTCACGAATGCGATGGCGCTCCTTCTCGTAGGCGGCAAGCTGCTCACGCTGCTCCTTGGAGAGACCACCCTTCTTCTTTTCCTTCTTGCGCAATTCCTTCTCTTCTTCGGTCTGGTGTGCAATCGACGCTTCATCGCTAGGACGGTCCATGAGCGCCGGGCGGATGGGGATTGCGTGACGCGACGGCGTCGAGGTCCCGCTGCGGGCGGGAGACTTGTCGCGACTTATTTTCTCCGATGCTGCTTCTGACGTAGGCGCAGAACTGTAAGGCTTCTCATCCTCTACATGGACTGCCGGGGCCGGGGCCGGGGCACTGCTACTTGCCCCCGACTCTTTAGCACTCTCCTTCATGGCTTCAGCAGTGCCAGGAAACTCTTCCTCGTCGCCGTTGCCCCCAGCGGCGGCGGCGGCGGCGGCGGCAGCCTCCTCGTCCATTTCTCCCTCCTCCCCGGCCATAGTGATATCCATGGTCGCCGTCAGATCCTTCATAAGACTGATCTCGCCGATCCAATCAACAAAGGCCTCGCCGCCGAATATGCTGGAGAAGAATTCGGCAGGGTCGACAAATCCCTCGCTGGGTTTGGCGCTATCCTTTCCATACTTGTCGTATGCGGCACGGAGATCCTTGTCTGAGAGTACTTGGTATGCTTCTCCGATGGTTTGGAACTTTTCGTGAGCAGTCGGGTCGTTGGGGTTCTTGTCTGTGGTTCGACACCGGTTAGATCACCTAAGACTGCGGGGCGAGAGTCGAGATACATACCTGGATGATGGATGATGGCAAGTTTACGGTACGCCTTCTTAATCTCTATGTCTGTAGCGGTGGGCTGGACGCCCAAGGCATCGTAGTATGCCGTGTCAACAACCATGGCGGGCGATTGCTGGGTCGCAGTGGGTTATCCTTTGGGATGATGTCAAGTCGCGGTGAGAGAGTGAGGCAACAGGATTCGAGAAATCTAGGGCTGAATCTCTCTCGCAGTGGGCTCCAAAAAGGGATGTTACGTCCTTTGTGACCAGTGGTGAATCGCAGGCTTTGTTATTGCACAGCAGCAGAAAAAAATATTCCAAAAATTTGACCGTTTCGACGCCGCTGAAGAATGACGAAAATAGTTGACCTGGTTCTCAGATCCCCCCCTTCTTAGCGCTGAAATTTGGTAGCTTAGCTCGGTGGATTCGGCTCAGCCTTGAACTATTACGTCGTTTTCCACCAGGGCTGCCGGCGCGCAGGTGTGGACGTCAAAAGCCTTGTTCGCCAAGCCGGGATTACCTGTATGTTGCCAACTCTACACCAACGTACAAAACATGGCATCCATTCAGCCAGACGTCGCTCAAGAATCACTGTGTAACGCGTGGCTGTTTACCTCTTCGCTGCTCTCGCCTTCTACTGGGAGCCCATGCTGAAGCTTGTGAAGGTGATGCGGGGCTGATGTGACCCCGCTATCATGGCCGTTTCAAAACAGTTGACCCTTTCAAACGGCCATGCCCAATCACTATCTACGTGTACATATTCTGCATTTTCACATGGAGAAGCCTTGCATAGGTATATAGTTGTTCATCGCACATCTTTATTGGGCTTGTGTACGCCGATTCGTTACTTTTAACGCCACTGGACTGCTGTGAATCTGACTTGCTAAATCAAACCGAGGGTCATTCGTGGTGACCGACCATATCATAAAAATAGAGAAAAAAGAAAAAAAGCCAGCAAATGCAATAGCTATGGTGTTTGTTCAACACTACAATCAGCAATATTTATTGAGTTCCACTTGCTTTCATTCTCTCAAAGCACTGCCGATAGGCGTCATGGATTTCAGGAATGATGATGCCATACGACTTCAGTTTCTTCTCCAGTTTAGTGGTGTTCAAGAGGCAGTTACTGCGGCCGGCCTTGATAACCTTGGACTGTTCTTCGAGGGTGAAGTTCTTCCACGTAAACTCGGGTCGCACGATCTCCTTGAAGAGAGCTAAGACCTCGTTGTGGCTGATGGCACCAGGGTTGGTGAAGTTGTAGACACCAGTGTCCTTGTGCTCGGCCATGACGATCGACGCTGGGAGCAGGTCGGTGAGGATGGTGTTGCTGTTAGGAATGTCGACTACGCGCTCATACTTGGCAATCTTGGTTACGAAGTTGCGGGGGTGCAGATCGTCGGAGACGGGCATACGCAGGCGCAAGATCAGACAATTGTTATAGTTCTTCATGATCTACGAAAAGCAGGTATTAGCATTGCTGATTGTGTGTTCAGTCACGCTGCTAGCGCTTACCTCTTCAACGTGGCCCTTTGTCTCGGAGTAGAAGCTCCCCTTGAAGTTGGCAGGGTCGGTTTCGGTGTAGCCAGGACCGCCAATGGGGTGGGTATCATCGTATTGATAAATACAGCCGGTGGCGAAGACAGTGCAGTGGATGCCGGCGAGATAACAGCTGTCGGTAAGACTGAGAGTGCCGATGGCATTTGATCGCATCGTCTCCTCTTTGTGGTCCTCGCACCAATCGACGTTGGGTCGACCGGTGCAGCCAGCACAGTTGAGAACGTGTGTCGGCTTGATCCTCTCGAGCTCGGCTTGGACAGCCTCCCGATCCTCCATGCGGATGGTAGTAGTGTAAACCTCCTTACCTTGTGCCTTAAGCATCTGCTCGAGGTGCTGGGCAATCCAGCCCCGGCCACCCCAGATCAAGAATCGAGAAGGGCCATTGCCATTGCTCGCGCTTGGAGTGCTGACGGTCATGATGCCGGTATGATATGTCTTGTCTCTATTGTATGGGTATAATTGCCTGGTGCAGTGGGTATTGTTGGCTTATCGCTATCAGACGTGGTGTGCAGGCAATGAAGTAGTCGACTCGAGTGAATCTAAGCTGGAGATGCTTTGTATTTGGGAGAGCGGTGAGATGGACACTGAATGACCGTCTTTTTAAAGAGGACAGAAAGGCAATATAGGAAGGACTGCTCAGGTAAGTAGAGGGAGAACCAATGTGGAATGCGAAAGTAATACACGTTTTACCCACTGAGACATGCACCTGGCCTGTTGCTGCTCTCCCAAGTCGCACTTGATCGACCGGTGGGGCAATGGAGGTTTCGAGAGTACGCGGCCAGCAGAACAATGCTTAATAAACCTGAGGCTCCAAACGCGGGCGGGACCTACTCCTTGACTTGATAGAAGCCCCCCTTGATGGTTTAGTAGGTGGCTTTATTGTTCTGGTCTTGATTGCCCGTGTCGTGGTTCTCAAGACATCATCACAAGGGAGCCTGAAATAGCTGCAATGAGAGGTGAGCGTGGCAATGGTGTAGCACGGTCCCGCCTTTTCCTTCCCCTTGGGGTCGGCAACCAATGCTTCAAGTGATCCCTCGACGGCAACTTGCAGTAGATGGTGCTGCTCTTGCCGCCCTGTACATTACCTAGATTCCTCGGGCAAGATCATGTCAGCAGTCACTAATGACCTCCGATGCATCAAAGCTTGAGTTGATAAATCAGTAGCAAGTTATACTATGCTCTAGCATCGAAAACGGCAGTCGTCCTCTCCAACGTTACGGCCCTGAGGCTAAATTCTGACGGGGCTCGCGAACTGTTTGACCGCAAGATGGCTGACGCTAGCCAAAAGCCACATCTTGTTGCAGCGAAAGCTCACCCTGGCCCCGCATGTGTTCCCAGTGCGAGAAACATCGGTGGCAGTGTGTGGGCAGGCGTTGACTCGAACGACGCCGGCATGGAATCAAAGAGGACAGGAGAAGCGGAGCGCCACCATTTTCCTCATCACGTGCACAAGGCCACAAATGCTCTGTACTTTGTGCTTTTACTTATCCCTAAGCACCAAGGGAAGAGACAACTGACGTTAAATATTTTTCTTCTGCAGTTGCCAAAAGATATCCACCTGCCAACCAGCTCGTTTCGTTCATGGCAAGGATTGGCGATGTGCAGACGACCGATCACAAACCGTGGACCCCAATCGCAGGCTCACAGCACAGGGTGTCCCCGTATTTCTCTGTGAGATAGATCCCTCTGATTGGCCAATGCCAGGCAGCAGCAGGACAGGCCTGGCCAGCATCTGCAATTTCCAAAGAGGAGGCCCTGTGAGGTGTGTAATCACTAGTAGCTGTAGAGCGTGGTTGGCGTGGATTTGACTCCGACTCGCCCAAAAATTTGGGGTTTGGTCCAGGGGGTCAGGTGCTCGGGCCCTTCCTAGCTCGTTAACTTCTGGAAATTTACCCTTTTCGCGTGGGTAGTGGTGGAAAGTTGCGGTGCCGTGAATTCTTCCTTCTTCCCACATTGCACCCTTCATAAACTCTTGGTCCTCACCCTCGCCCTCTCGCCAGATTCTCTGGAGCCCAAATTGTTTGTGTCGGGTCTTGGTCTGGTGCTCTATCATCGTGTAAGGTGTTTCCGTCTCACTTCACAGACCGCGTGGCTTGCGAAGCTGCCGAGTTTCTTCCGTCTTTGCGGCTGGTCTTACCTCCGCCCACACCCCCCTTTCTTAGCGAGAGTCGAAAAAAGCTAGCTACCGCAAGAGCACTTTGCCGCGAGAGAACGTCAAGATGCCGTCCGTCAAGAGCATTTTATACTACACCTTCCACCCGAATCAGCTTCGGTCTATCATACAATGGTAAGTGTCCCCAGAAGAATAATGGTTTGTGGACCTGGCTAGGGCACAAGAAAAAAAAATCATGACCTCTTCTAACATGCATATCGTGTAGGAAGGTCTGGCACGAACCGGCGTATCGTCGCGACCCGTCGAAAGAACCAGAAACGCTCAAGTCATGCTTCAAATTCCTTAACATGACGAGTCGCAGTTTTGCCCTCGTCATCCAGGAGCTCAACCCGGACATGCTCGTTCCTGTAGCCCTCTTCTACTTGGTTCTGCGTGGCCTGGATACCATCGAGGATGATATGACTATACCTCTTGAGAAGAAGGAACCCTTGCTCCGGGGCTTTGACAAGCTCATGAAGATCGATGGCTGGACATTTACCGAGAATGGCCCGAATGAGAAGGACCGTGAACTGCTCGTGCACTTCGACGATGTCATTGTTGAGCTGAAGAAGGTCAAGCCGCACTATTATGAGATCATTGAGGACATTACCATCAAGATGGGTAACGGCATGGCTGACTATGCCATAAAAGCTGAGGAAGGCCTTGGTGTAGAGACTATCCCACAGTACGAGGAGTACTGCCATTACGTCGCTGGGTTGGTGGGCGAGGGCCTTACGCGGCTCTTTGTTGCCGGCGAATATGCCAATCCTGCCGTGCTCAAGCGACCGGAACTGACAGAGAGCATGGGTCAGTTCCTCCAGAAGACCAATATCATCCGAGACGTTCATGAAGACTTCCTCGACAAGCGCCGATTCTGGCCCACAGAAATCTGGAGCAAGTATGTTGATACCTGGGATGATCTATTCAAGCCTGAGAACCGGGTGAAGGCGGTCCACTGCAGCTCGGAGATGGTCCTCCACTCCCTCAAGCACGCCGAAGAATGCTTGTTTTACATGGCTGCCATCCGCGAGCAAAGCGTGTTCAATTTTGTTGCCATACCACAGTCCATGGCGATCGCTACGCTCGAGCTAGTTTTCCAGAACCCTGCGATTTTCGAAAGAAACGTCAAGATCACTAAGGGTGACGCATGTCAGCTCATGATCGAGTCTACCCAGAACCTCAGGGTTCTCTGTGACACTTTCCGAACATACGCGAGAAGGATAGTCAAGAAGAACGACCCCCGTGACCCCCACTTCGTGGAGATCAGCACTGCATGTGGCAAGATTGAGCAGTTCATCGAGACGCTTTTCCCGTCACAGGACCCTAAGAAGATCGCGCTTGTTCAGGGTGCAACTGGAGGCAAGGCTGAGCCGGAAGGAGACAAGTGGGAGAACTTGATGCTGCTTGGTTTCTCTGTTCTCGCCATGGTGGTCATCTCTGCCTTGATGGTTTGTTTCATCCCTCCCCCCTGCACGGATTGTGACGTAAAACTGACCACTTTTGATAACAGCTTGGTGTCGCATACTTCATGGGAGCTAGGTTTGACTTGATGTTCTCCGGTGCCCCCCGGCCGTCGGCTGGCCTTGTATCAACAACTGTCGTCCCACCGTCAACGACGGGACTAGGCCATAACGAATTATAAATGACTGTCGACCGAGATGAATGTACAACAATAGCGATATATTTTTTATTATTTCACTTTTCCCAATGTATACACCGCCGTCGAGGGTGTACAGCTACCACTAGCCACAGCTGCAGTCGGGTTGGCTCTGGATTTCAACGTGGGAAGCAGCGGCGCAGGATCTCGTCTGGTTGCTATGAAAACGAACAAGGTATTATAACTTTTAATGCGACAATTTTAATTACGTACCCAAGCATGACTCGCTTGGCGCTGCGTTACTAACTATTCGTGCTTCGTGATTCTGTTTCCACATGATTTGTATTGCAATACACAATAGCACGGATGTCAAATTACAATTCAGTCATTATTCCATGACTGTGGTTGTGCCGAGAAGTGCTGATAATAAACTGCGAGAAGTACCGACCCCAATGAGGTGTCGTAGGCACTTGGTGTCCAGCTCAGACTTGAATTTCTCATGTCTAGGAGGGTATCCTTGGATCGCGGACATGTATACGTCTCAAATGTCAATGTCTTGAACACCATGTGTGTTTTCCCACTTTAATCCTGTGTGACTTGAGCCAATATCGACTGTCGCCCCCCTAAGCAAGCTTTGACTACCTCTGCCTACTCTTTGTTTCACCCCAAAAGGGAAAGGGGGGCACTGGCAGTAGAGAGCGGACAATGTTTCTTTCCGGGGAGATTAGTGAGAAGATAGGACTTCCCTGTCACGATGTCGACATCATTTCCACACTGTCTACGTAATCTAGTCTTGATTCCACATTCAATATTACTTAATAAACGCACCAGTTCTCGGCTGCCATCTCACGTCAGATGCCACATGATCCATCGTCTATCTCTGTATGCATCCTGGCGATATCTAACCATCAGAGCCTGGTTATTGGCTGTTGTTTTCCTGCAGGACGCGGCAATGCAAGGGCAGCAAGCTGACCCCGTCAATTGCAAGCTGCAAAGATGACCAAAGTGTACCAGGCCCATGACCCGTAAAGGTTGCAGTAATGATGCACGTAAGGGACAGCGATGCAGCGCGCCGACAGTGCAACGCCCCCTGCACTGGTGATCTTATATATATACATATATACCTCTATGAAGCATGGCTGCGCACGGCAGAAGCTAGGGACATGTAGCCGTACGGTGACATTGGAATCGCTAAGCTGCCGCCCCCGTCACTCCCTCCGTCCGCACCCGGTTTCCCAAGAGTTTCGGCCGGGGGCTTGGTTGTTTACTTACTGCGCGTGGTTTGCCCCTCAGGGAAGTTGGTGGTGGTGCTTGTGTGCGGACCGGACGAACCCGTCTTGGAAGAAGTCTCATCAGAGTGCTGTCTCAAACGTGGAGCAGAAGAGTAGAGGAGGATTGTGAATGGAGGTGGGGAGGCTCGAGTGATGCCGGGCCGGGGAGACACTTCCTTCGGTCGTGGCTCTGTCAAATCTGCCAATAGAAAAGAGAAGAGAGTGTTGTGTGTATATGTTGGAGCGAGAGGGAGAATAGAAGCTCTGAGTGGCTCTCCGGACATCGGGAGTGTCGATCCTGTTCCACTTGGCTGCGGCACTCTCCTCTGAACGTGGCGAGTTCCCGAAGGGCAGATTGTGTGACTTGCCAGTCTAACCTGTCTGGTCTGGCTATTTTAATGTGCGATTGTTCATGTTCCTGAACAGTATGATAATCACTCTCGTGGTATCAGAACGCGTTGTTTTAGTAGTAATGTGTGTATACAATTGACTAATATTGACCTGGTTCTATCTAGCCAAGACGTCTTTCACAACGATCCTGACTTCGACTTCGATTAGATGGCTTTCCTTCATGAGAGCCGAGAGCCTTTTGTGCTCTTTTCCAGAATGTTCTCTATATAGCGACTATGAAACGTAGCGCTCGTGGAAGAATAAAAACGATGTCTAATAATGATTTATACGCTGTATCCCTTTTTCCTCCTTGCTGACGAATGATATATTTTTTGACTTGATGTAAACAGCTGATGATCGCTTGAGGCTGGGGTTAGCCCACATATGATGAGTAATTAACGTGATAGGTATGACTATTGTATGTGCGAAGATAGCATGACGCAAGCTTTAGATAGATCTATGACGAAAGGAAAAATAGTACGTAGACCGCCGGATGATGACGAGCGGGCACGTTACAAGTTTCCGTTGTTTGCAATGAGTGAGGTCGTGTCGGCCGAGTTTGCAATGACGGTGGCATTGGACAAGCTGGCAAGCGCCTTGATGCGGTTGGAAACAGCGGTAACATTCGTGATACCTTCGAGAGCCATAAGGTAAGCAGCAAGACCGGCAATGTGCGGAGAGGCTAGATTTTGGTTATGTTAGCAAGAAAACTAGGATAAAGTGACAAAAGTCGCAGCAAAGATCACAAGAGCTTACCCATCGATGTGCCGGATAGCACTTCGCTAGCAGTATCGTTGGCAATGCCGACGCTCAAAACATTAACTCCCGGGGCGAATACATCGACGACGGAGCCAAAGTTGCTGAAGCTCGCCTTTCTATCATTGGTCTGATCGATGGCGCCGACGGTGATGGCATCCGGAGACGACGCAGGGCTCGTAGTCGAGGCATCTACGTTCTCGTTACCGGCAGCGACGACGGGCACGACGCCAGCAGCGGCGAGAGCCTCCACGGCGTTGTTCAGGGCAGTTGACTTAGATCCGCCGAGAGACATGTTCATGATAGCCTTGCCGGCCAGCCCCTTGGCCGTTGCATCAGAAGCCACAAAGTTGAGACCATCCAGAACTCCAGAGTTGGTGCCACCACCGTCGGCGTCGAGAACCTTCACTCCGATGAGGGTAACGCTCTTGGCGACACCGTAGGTGGCACCACCGATCGTTCCAGCTACGTGCGATCCGTGGCCATTCTCATCAGTTGACTAGGAAGAAGGTCAGCTTTTCTCTCCATACTTGCATATCGGCAAGACAATATTTCTTGCCGTCTCAGGCAATATCGTAGAACATACCACATTGTTGACGGCGTTGTACTCCAAGGTAGCACGTCCCTGGAACTGCTCGTGTGTCGTCCGGATACCAGTGTCGACTACGTAAGCAGTGATTCCCTCTCCAGCTGTACCATCGAAGATGTATCCCGCAGTCGAAGAGTTAGTAGCGTCTTCACGTGACAGGCGAATAAGACCAGAGGGAGCGTTGGTCTGCTCATACAGCGTCGAAGCTTGCACGTAGACATCAGCCTCGACGTAAGCAACCTCGTCGGCAGAGTTGATGCTTGTCACCATGTCATCATCGGCATCGAGAGCCATGGCACGCCATCCGGACATGGCGAAGGTTCGCACACTGGTGGACAAAAAGGAGCCGGTCAAACCGCGCTTGTTCAGGTTGCGCTTCTGAATAGCAGAGGTGATCTTTACCTGATGAGCATCGATCTCATCGGTGGAGTAGGACGAGTTGTACACCACAATGTAAGAGTTGGGTACTACATTCTTGGCTTCCGGGTTCGAGATGGGCAGGCCGGCATACCCACTCGTCGAATTTGTGGAAGAGCGTCTAACCGCGGCTGCGTTGGCGAGCGGTGCAGCCGTTGCTGCAAGCAGCGCCGTAAAAAGAGAGCGGAAATGGAAGTTCATCTTTGGCGAACGAACAACCAAAAGACCGGGTGGAAAGTTCGGTGACAGAAGGGATTGTAAAGTATTTGTTGTTGTGCCAGACAACCTAAACAGTAAGCTGCTGTTGGGTGTCTTTGTAAGCCTTCTCTCGGTTGAGATGTTGCGTTAAGATCCTTCGAATTTTTGAAAGAGAGTCCACAAGGTATCCTCGCGAAAAAATAGCTTTTTCCCCGGCTCCAGGCAAGGAAATCTAGAATGTATTACAGTTTTATTGTCCCGGAGTGAGTGGTGGGAACAATGAATGTCGTGCGTTTGTCAAGAGAGCGGATTTTGTGCCGAACAATGTAGGAGATAGCAGAGAATCAAAGACTACCACAACTCGAGGCCACAGACAGCAGGACTCGGCAATTCTCGTACCGTGCCTCCCCAATGTACAGACACTTGGAAGGAAAATGAATAAAATAAGAGAAATAAGAAAAACAAGGAGCGCGATCGAGAGATTTCCCTATCGAGAAAGACAAAGCAGGAGAAGGAGAATATAACCAATGCACGGTATCGCAGCCGTGCGGGATCTGCACACATCTTTATGGATTGACAAGATCTGCTAAAGGGGGCCGCCCCGCTGCAGCACCGCCGGACTGGGGATCGCATTGAGGTACCTGCAGCTCCCGGCATAACACATCCTTGGCCGCTTTGGCGGGCCCTGCCCTTGTGCAGCGCGGACAAGATGTACTTCGTGCGTCTCAGTGCTTGCGCAAGCACCTTTTGACAGTATCCAGGGTGGGGCGCTGGTGGCGCCAAGCTCTAGCGACGCGGCCTAGTCGCCAAGTCAAACGGCCCTGTCTCCTGTGGTCTGCCGCCGCGGTCCACCTTTTACAGCACCTGGCTAGGGTCTTGCATGCCCTCCTTCATTGGCTCAGAGGGCACCGACCGCCCGCAGGATTGCAAATTGATCCTGTGCAGAGCCCGGACTGCACCCCTACGCATAATTAATCATTGTCCATAGTAACCACACACAAATAGTAAGCTGGGCATCGAGTTGCACAGTAGACGCCGCATACTCGTGGTATTAATTTCGTCCCAAAAGGTATCATTGGGTGCAGAATTGGTTGTTGGAAGCTGCTTCCAGCCAACACCCCCCCCCTTTTGGATGATTGGGGGAAAGGGGATAGTGCATGGCGACGTGCATTAGACTCTATGGCTGATCTATATGATGGGCCCGTATCCGTACGTACGTCACGGAGCCACCACATGTTGATTAACTGGTTAGGCACTATGCAGAAATTTTTCCTTAACTTTCGTCTGCATGTGTAGTATGTGTTATTCCCCCCTCCTCTGTGTGCCCCGCGCCCGCGTGTGCGTATGTCACCGTATCTGTTCCGGAGAGCCGGCTTAAACGCAACGAGCAGCAAGACTTGTGGCCGTGGATTGCGTGTGCTACGTTTGATGGCCATTGGCGTTTCGCTGACCATGACTGTAACGTACGCATGGCCTGTCGTCCTTGGCCTTCTCTTAATAGCACAATGCTGTTCTATGTACAGCCAAGCCGATCTAAGCTTGAAGGAGTTGCGATGCTATATATTTATCGCCAGCGTCGAAGCTCGCTCCGACACGCCCAGCCCTGAATGCGACAAGAGTGAAGCAAAGGCATATTGTGCGATTTGGTTGACCCGTTTCGACAAGGTCTGCGCACAGCCAATGTTCAGACGTAGGTAAATCATGTCTGGGGTAGCCTAGGAAAACACCGTCAGGCTGGGATGAAAGACCGGGGAGTTTCCTAAAACGGCACCGTAGATGAGCTAGGAGTCGTGCAGCAGTAGTACAGTACGGACGACGTAGTAAACCTGGCAGCACAGCACTTCCGGGCACGTGCATCAGAGAGGGGGGGAGGTGCGAAAAGCATCCCAATCCCATCTGAGGCCCTAGGATTGGATTAGCTGTACATGCATAACTGTACCACCAACCGCTCGATAGAATGTAAGCAACTGCCTTGTGAGACTCCAGCACCATCGCATTAATTACACTCCTTAAGCTCAGGGCAGAGTAAAAAGGAAAAAAAGGGAGTCTCCTCCCGTTCCCCCGTTCCGGACAAACGTGCTCCTGGATCCAAGTAGAGCCAAAAGGCGCAGAGGTTCGAGTTGCTCGAAGCTAGAAGAGTTCTAATACCGCCACATTTGACGCCAGCGTCCACTCCTTGATGCGCTTGGCGGTTGCGAACGACGGGCGCTAGGAGAAATTTCATAGACGATTGGACATGCGCACAAGAAAGGCGATGGCCCGAATAGGCCCCTAGCCTGCACTAGAAACGGGCTCAGCTTAGCCTCCGTGGGTCCCCAGGCCGGGGGACGTTTCAGGCTGGATCGGCCGTTGATTGGCTGGTTCTGGGGAATTAAAGGAGACATGAAACAGTAAACATCCAGTCTTTGTTGTGGTCAGGGAGGGGAGAAGAAAATAATACTCATGACTAGACGAGGTAAGGCAGGGCAGGGCCGTTCATGATCGACCCACGGCACCAAAAAAGTCCAACAAGAAGCACCGCCAGGGATCCAGGAGGCTTTTTCTGTCCTACCGCTACGTTACCGTTCAACGCCCCACGGTTCGTAGCCGAGAAAGCAATAAGTTATGATCTTAGCCATACACCTGTTTTGTGCCGCCAATGGCTCAATTACGCAGAACTTAATGTTGCGCGGCTAGTCTGACATTTGACTGATCAGCGCAGCACCAGTTTGAATGCAAGTAAATTGGCAATCACAAATGCTGTGCCATCATGACGGTTTCTTCTTCCCCATATCGTCTCAACTCTCTGGCGTCGGGGATGGTCCACCACTGCACCACGGGATTTGTTCCCTGATTCGGGAGGCATGGTTCCCAGACCGAGGAGGCCGCCAGGGTGCGGTGGAATCTGGTAATATATATCAGACCGCGGCGGGCTGGACACAGGACGGCGCAGGTGCTACTCCCGGCTGGTACCGTGAACCTTGGGACAATGGCAGCATTGATAGATAGTAGGACTGGCCCCATGTGTGTCCACCTCGTCTACCTGAACTACAATTAATCCTCCTCGGGCAATGCACAAGGAGGTTTCAGCTGCTTTATCGAGAGACTGCTTACGCCGTGCCCTTTGGCCAATGCACGGGAAGGGAAGGAGGTCCACAGCCGGTAAAGGGCGGACGGCGTCATGAAAAGCTTGTAAGGATCGTTGAGCCTCATGATCCTCCATCTACGTAGCACGTATGTAACCTAGGTGCTGTGCTGTAGGATGCTAATTGGTACAGTAAAATAAGACGCTATCAATGAGTAGTGGCATGGATGGTGCAAGCACTGCCACGCCCCAATTGACCCTTCATTATCAGGCTCTTTCCCTGCATGTATGCCCTCCCCCACGGGTATTGAGCTGAGAACGTGGTGTCGGCGGATTTAGGCGGCCTAGAGCTGGCACGTTGCTTGTTCCTGGCCATCAGTTTTTTGTCTTTGTGATGCCGCCCTTGGGACCAAAAAACGTCGGGGTAACCGTCACTTTCCTCGCAGGTCCAAGACATGATCACCGCTCGATGTTGTGGAGATCGAATACTGACCCGCACATCTATTGTGATGGCAAGTAAACACATGCATAAGCGGCCTAGTTTGTGTTCAACTACGATTCACCCCTCGCTTGCGGTCATGGGCATTGCCACGATCCAAACAATGCGCTGGTGCTTGTTTTCTGGTCATGGCCTGATCAGGGTGTGTGGATGGTGCCAACAAATAGGAAGCCCCATTGTTTAAAAGCAACCCAATCCATCGGCCACCCTCATTGGAGGGCCCTCTCGAGAAATACGCCAATGACATAGCAATCCTGACGACGTAATCGCCGTCCACGGGTGTAAAGGCATTTGAAATGCTTCCAGGCTCTTTCATTAGCGTTGAGAAAATGGAGCAGAGCATGGGGAGCAATGTTAAGCAATTCTTCAAGGGCAACGGCACCGCATTCGATTTTATGTCTCGTCCGCCGTGGTATCTATCCCCCATTAAGTTATTGCGTATCTATTCCATTTTGCCTGGCAAATGGGCATTTGCGTGATGTCCCTCCGAGACCGCATAGCCAAACAAGCCGTGGCCAATTACCCAAATTCCCTGATGGTAAAAACTTTTGTCGGTCGGAAATTCGGGGCGGACTATGGAAATTGGCAGGCCGTGGGATTATCGCCCTAACAGAATCGTGTGCAAATTGTTAGCCGATCTAATAGCTAAACACCACGGGCCCCCGAGAGCCAGCCATCACCGAAATTAACCAGCGCAGGAAAATTGGAATAAAATAAAAATAAAATTGCTGGCCGCTCATTCGCTAGATGCTCTGTCCCAGTCCATCCATGCTGGCCCTGTTTCTGCTGGTCCAAAAGTGCGCTACGACTAAAGTTGGCTACTGCTGTGGCCGCCGTCCACACTGCTCGCGCTCCTGCTGCTGCTGCAACCACTTGCTGTCAAGCGCCTGCTTCCCAGCGTGGCACCACCACCGTTACGTCGCCCTGCACCCTTCGCATTCTTACCACACCCGGCCCAAACGCAGGACAGACCCCCGCCCTGCTCTTCCCCCCCCCCCCCCCCCCAAAACGGCACCAGAGGACCCCTCCGGCAATTCTCGCCCATTCCTGGGATCCCAAACCTGTGCATGCCGAGTCAACCTGCTTTCTGGCCCAACATTACGCTCTCATTACCACCACTTCCCATCAGGACTTGAGGATACCATCAATCGCCTGTTTCTTGAGACCGCGGCCGGTCACCCTGCGTCCACTCCCCGCCTTCCCTCGCGTGCTGTCTGATTAACCCGACTTTCCTGGCCTCCACCTGCTTCGGCGGTGGTGAATTCATTCTCCGTCCCTATCTCTATCACCGGACCATACCCGGCGTGTGGTGCCAAACTCTCTTGCGATCATTTCACTGCCGACGGCATTCCCAGACACACACGCGACCAACCACAGCGCCCACCCCGACCGGCAATCCCCTATCCTCGCTCCTCCTCTATAGCCTTTTTCGCCTCCCTTCGTTGTTGTGTCTCATTTGAATCCCATAACAGGGTCCTAAACACCCTCGGGGCACTTCTGCTCTGATTCGACACTTTGGCAGCCCAAGGGATAATCCCTCTGCTTCGCTTCTTTCCCTCCCTTTTCCTCCTCTTCAGCTAACGCAAACGCTCGCCCACTATCGTCTAATCACGCCGAGAGATCCCTTTTCGCCTGGACTGTCATGCGAAGCGTAAATCTGGGCTGGGAGGACCTAAACTTAACAAGATGATGGTGGGACCCCGAAGTTCGACGTCTTTAAGAGCCGGTGAAGCCCACGGGACGAGCGCCCCCGTCTTCGATCCCCACACTCATACGTTACATCCCTCGAGAAGCACAGCATACTTGCGCGAGATGCCGATAGATGGTGACGATGACGACGACAATGAGGGCACCGCAACTACAGAATTGGCTGCCATCATGACTACGACGTCCACACCGGTCACGCCCGGCCCCTCTAGCCCGCCGTTAGAGCAAGGAAAATCACAAGATTTCGTACCGCCGACAAGGCCGAGTAGCACTCCGTTCCCAAATGCACAGCAAGGCCAAACCGATATACGCTGCCTCAAGTGCCAGCCTGATTGTGTGGACTGTTCCGAAGATGCATTGGTGTTGAACCCTCCCGAAACGCTTGATGTGGACCAGCAGCCGCTGGTAACTTTACACTCGTTGCCAGCTGAGATTCATGAGTGTATTCTGGATCATCTCTTTGGGTACCGGGTATCCACGTCCTCACCCAGCTCGCTGAGTATACCTAGCGTCAATGCTCGGAGTTGGAGCACTGCGCTGCGGCATTCAAGGCGCAAAGAGCTTTCCAACTTGGCTCGGGTGACGCCGTTGTGGAGGGACCTGGTTCAAGCTAGATTGTTTCGGCACATCAAGGTCAAGGCAACTGTGCACGGCTGCAACGAAGTCGTCGAATTCTTCACCATTAACCAGCACTTACGCGAGTTCGTCAAGCATATCGAGATCTGGTTCCCAGTGTTTCAGCCCAAGTTCGGCTCAGTATTTCCCACAAACTCGGCCCTTGCTCTCCCCACTGTGTCCCCCGAAGGTATCTCAAGTGCGCAGTACGGTTTGCCGACGGATAATGCAACGCTTGAGGAAGTGTTTTTCATGGTCAGCAGTTTGTTCTCGGAAGTTCAGGTGATGACCCTCGAAGGCGGTGAGCGTAAGAAGGCTCCCAGAGTCAAGTTCACACTTCCGGCGCCGGCGTACTGTTCCTCGAGAGAGCTACCTGAAATCAAGACCATCCGCACTCTCATTATCAAGAGCCAATGGAATATCATTCGGCACTACAAAGACTGGGAGTACATTTCCAGAGCGCTACCCAATTTAGAGGAGTGGCATGGCACTTATGCGAAACCCAAGTCCAAGAGTTACCTTAGCATGGCTGGAACCCTCGAGATTCTTGACCCGAAAATCACCAAGCTCAATCTAAGCTTGGAGACAGACTACCGGCGGGAGATGACCTGCCCACCATACTACCTCAAAGTCTGCGACCAGCTGCACTGGTGTGAGAAGATGGCAAAAGCGGCTAGTTCGCTGGAGCACCTATCTTATACTGGTCGCGTCTGCCACACCTTCTTCGACCAGCTGGCTCGGTACTCAAACCCCCGAACTACCCGTCTTAGAACCATCGACATCACGGTGAAGAATTGCTGCCGCCAAAACGCTCAGTGGAACGAGTCAGGCTCCGGGATCACGGACATGCACTTTATCAATGCATTTGAGCAGCTTGTGCTCGGAGGTATCCGTTCCTTGGAACGCCTGAAGTCGGTGAATCTCCTTCGGATCAGATATGTTGATCTAGGTCAGTACCACTAGCACCCAGTCCAGTGCACTAACCACCACCATGGTTTCCACTCTGATCTTGCTAACCAACTATATAGATTCACCGGTACCACCCCTGAACCCTTACTTCATTATCAAGGACGGCTGGTGCTCAGGCGTTTGGAGCGATGACATCGTAGCGGAATTGAATCGCGTTCGACCAGACGCGCGCTTCGAGGCGATGGCCGAAAGCTTTGGCGAGGTCGGATACAACAAGGAAAACCGTCTAGTTATCAGCCCGGATTTTCCAAAGTCACGCGTCCTCTCCCTGAAGCTCGCAAACTACGCCATGCTCTCCGGAGGTATTACCATCGTATAATGGTCGTACCTTAGAAAACGCGAATCTCGCTATCGACCGCACGCACAGTCCTCAGTCGAGATACTGTTATACCCACCACACCTTACCCTCTTCGACTGGAGTGAAGCTCTCCAGTCCTCAAACCCCTCTCCAACATAGATGCACGACTATACGATTACGATAAATCAAGGGGCTTGCTGCCCAGGGATTGTCTATCTGGATAATCCTCTCATTGGAAATACGGCGTTCATAAAGGCTTTTAATTTTTCTTTCTGGTTTTGGCTTCTTTGCGATGCTCTCTATAGAATAGGATGGGATCCGGCTTGCACACGCACGATACCCCTCACACCCAAGGGTAACCTCACTCACACCTACTTCCATTTGTTAACTTGATTCCCACTCCGGCTTTGTCCTTTTTCAATGCATCAGTTCCCATTCGTGGGATGGAGTTCTGTTTTGTTGGGTATCATCAGTTGTATTAGCATGGCATAATCAAGCGGCGTTTCATATTATGGTTTATTTCGGGGGAGGTGTGGTTACGATAGTTTCGGTCGCCCAATGGTCCGGAGGATAATCTTGACCTCATCTTAGGGGTGACTGTGGAAAGCTTGTAGGAGACGGGTGGATTTTTCTTGATCAGAGTGGACAAGGATAGTACAGGCCTTTCCAGACTAGGAAGGCTTTATAATAGACGCGATGGATATCTGCTCTTGCTGCCACAGTGGCGATGTTGGTAATTCTCCTACAGTATTTTCCAGCTATTAGATGAGGCTTAGTTGAAGTCAATCACCATACTCCCAAGAATATATCACTGCAGTGTCCCAGATGACACACTTTCTATGTTGAATCTTTCCATCTATATACTCCTTATGCATTCCTTATTTTCAATCATACCACTAGATGATCCAACCAATACCGCCAAATGCCATCCATCTACCGAGCATTAAGCTTGTTATCGACCCGGCCCTTGGGTCCACTCACTTCACCATCCTTGCCGAAATCCCCGACGATGACGCCCAGGATCCAGCAGTTCGCCATGAAGAAGGCGAGAGACGCATAGAAGAGACCCGGCAAGAAGGTGCTGCGCCCTAGGAACTCGAGCTCGTAGCCCTGCTGCAGCCAGAGCCCCTGCGTGGCAACCCACAGGCCCAGCGCAGCGACGCCGACCCGGGGTTTGCGCAGGAACGTCGAGATCGGCAGGTACAGCGGCAGGAAGACCATGTACCAAAGAAAGTACTGGGTAGCGGCAATAATTTTGAGTTTCGGTTAGTGGGATTAACGATGACGATAATGATGATGACATCAACACGGGTGAGAAGGTGAGAAGGCGAAAAGGAGGAAACAAGGAAGTGAAAAGTGTAAAGCTTACCTGGCTGGTGCACACCTTATTGAAGGCGACGAAGGCAAAAGTCTGCGCGAGCATGGTGGCCGGGAGGTCCTTCTTGGCGCCCACCAAAGGGATCAGGACGCAGCTCAGGAGCAGCTGCGGCAAGAACGCAACAGACTCAATCTTTAAGGCACCCAGGGCAGCACTGATGGTGGTGGTAGTGGGGTCGGACGATGCCGGGAGGTACGGCTGCGCGGACGTCAGGTAGAGCAGCACGTTGTAAGGGCTGAAGTTGTGACGGTGGTCGATGCGGCTGACGTGGTGGAAGAAGGTGTGCTGGAGAAACTCGCGCCCGTAGCAGGCGAACATGGCGGCGTTCAGCCCCGCGAAGGTGGCCAGGCTGACGACCGCGAGCAGGATCCGGTCCCGGGTGAGGAACCTGGCGAGGAGCGGGGCGGCCCCCGCCGCTGCCGCCGGCCGCCCCATGCGCTCGGCGTCCATCCACCAGGCAATGGCGGGCGCGTAGATGAAAGGGTAGATCTTGAAGTGGACGGCGAGGCCGAGGACGGCGCCGGCGAGGACCACGCGCCGCTCGAGCACGGCCCACAGCAGCGCGGTGACCAGGACGCCGAGGAGGCCCTCGGAGCTGCCGCGGGTCGAGATGGTGGCGACCATGGGATTGAGGAGCCAGATGGAGGCGAAGGCGAGGGCGCGCGGGAGCGGCATGCCCTGGTGGCGGCGCAGCACGCGCACGAGCAGCCAGCCCGCGGCGAGGTCCGCCGCCGCGAAGAGCACCTTGCCCGAGGAGAACCAGGCGGTGCCGGGCAGGGTCGTCGGGTACAACATCCACGCGAGCAGCGGCGTGTAGCGGTAGGTCTCGCGGGTGTACGGAGATCCGAATCCGAACCCATAGATGGAGTTGGAGCTGGAGCCAGTCCCCGAGCTACTACTACTACTACTACTACTACTGAAGGTGAAGCGCGCGGCATCCGTGAAGACGTAGTAGTCTATGTCCGTGTACTTGAGCGGCGAGTTGGCATCCTGCCAGAGCCCGTAGACGAGCAGGACGGCGCGAAGAAGGAAGGCAGAGGAGAATACAAGGAATGGTGAAGAGAAGAAGGATGACAGAATGCTTGACGTCATCTTGAGTTCTCTTTTCTTTTTTTTCTCTCCTCTTCTTGAAATGGTGGGTGTTGTGGTTTGTATATCGTCGAGACAGTGTATGTCATGGCGTGGCCCCCTTTTTGTGATATGTGGCTGGTGTAGAGGACGGATTGGTCACGTCTCTCTTTGAATTATCTCAAGGCCGGCTCAAGAATATCCTGCTCATTATGATATGGTAAGTTGATCTTGTTTGGTTTTCAATTACCATTTAACCCTAAAAGAAAACGAAATGAGTCGCGAGAATTCGAAGCGTGTCCCTGACCCTCAACCGAACTCGAGTGTCTCTGTCTCTCTCGCCTGTCGTGCAATGCAAGTCCCACGCGGTGCAGTACGCCAAAGGAGAGCCAGTTTAACGTTAGTGTCTGTTCAGAAGGGCCCGGCAGTTCATCGGCTGAACTGGCGGCAGCTCCCGCCTCAGCCAAAGTTGACGGTGCTTTTTTTTTTTCTCTTCCATTTGCTTCAATAAGGACACCCCGGGGTGCAGTGATGTAGCACCTCGTCCAACTTCCATCCCATCTCTCCCAGAACTGCTACAAAACCCCAGGAGCCACGATGCCAGAGACTCAACCTACTGTTCCCATCATCCGCGGTGAAATGGTTGGAGTCAAGCGAGACTACCGGGGCAACAAGAAGGACGCCCCTCCGCGGGACGTGCCCCGCAATGAGTTCACGTCCATGTTCGAGGGCTTCCGTGATGAGCTCGACAAGCATCACGATCGCCGTGACAGGGTTGGCAAGGTGTCGAGGGATGTGACAGCTCTGAGCAAGAAGATGTACGATATTAGCAAACCCACCCCCACCCCCTCTTCTCTACCATTACGACTGTGCTAATTGAACGTCTCTTGAATAGCATTTTCTCTCTGCAGAGGTAAGGCCTACTCCCATCATCACTCCCCCCCCCCCCTGGTACCTTACCCTGAAAAACATACAACCCTAACACACCTGCAGAGTCCGCAAGTTAAATCAGCCAGTTCCTCGCCACATCGCAGAGGAGAATGAGAAGCGCGTCACCGAGATCAAGGAGCTTCTGGCCACCATCCAGGACGACGTGTCCGGCATCCGGCGCCACCGCTACAACCTGATGTGCCTCGAGGAGTTTGTCGAGGCCATCTCGTTTGCGTACTACTTGGAGCACCAAACACTGATCCCCCCGGGCACCATGCAAGCGGCACTGGGCGAGGAGCTGACCATCCCTATCTCCACCAAGGACTACATCTTCGGCGTATTCGACCTCACGGGCGAGATGATGCGCTTCGCCACCGCCACCACCGCGCTCACAGGCCAGATCCCCGGGAGCGCCGACGGCTCGCGCACAATCCTGGCCGACCTGCAGGACGTCTCGAGCATGCTGCAGATCATCCCGTCGGCCGGCGGCGGCAAGAGCTACGACCTCAAGGTCAGGACCATGGTCGAGCAGGTCCGCAAGGTCGAGCGCGTGGGCTACGGCGTCACCGTCCGTGGCAACGAGCGGCCCAAGGGCTGGATGCCGGACATGAACGACGACAGCGGTATGGGGATGAGGGACGATGGCGACGGCGCTGCTGACTAGGAGAAGGCAGCTCCCGCTTGTGAGATCTTTACCAAGTCAACGGGCCATCTCGCCGTTGCAGTGAGAGCCCCCATCAACAAAAGTGTTTTACTCGGTGTTATATCATGATGGCGCAAAGTGATGCTGTATGCCTCCAGCTAGCACAAGGGTGGCCCGCTCCCGGGCAATGTCTCAATGTTTGGGAGAAGGGAATTTATAGATCATCTGGAATGGAGTAGTCCTGTAGGTTTACAGTCCCTTGCCTTTGGGTTGGACCACCATTGCAGGATGAGAGTCAAGGTCAACTATTTGAACTTGAACACTACTCGGTTATAAATTACTGTCGATGGATCATGAATGGTTTATCATCACAGCACTCGAATCATCTGCTGGTTCCTGCACTATGTAGTGTAGTATTTAAGCTGAAGGTGGCGCTACTACCTTGCCACTTAACACAGCTTTGACACCGCAGCATGTTATCTGCATGATGGAGGGGGGTTAGGGTGCCAAATAGTTAGCCTGTCTTCCAACGAATCCCATGCATCTATGCTTCCTGTAGATCCCACAAACTCTTAAATAATCCTCCTCGCTCAAGAAGCGTGCTTGGTTTGTCACATTCTGCAATCTTTCCATCCTGTAACACTACAACTTTATCGAAGTCGGCGATGGTCTTGAGCCGGTGCGCCACGACAACTATGGTCCAGTCGGCAAACTCCTTCCGAATCAATGCCTGTATGATCTCGTCGGTATGGTGATCAAGGCTAATTGAACAGTCAGCAGGAAGAACACAGTTCAGTATCAGAGCGACAAGAACAGAAAAAAGGGGGGGAAAGCCAGCCGAAGTGGTTCGCAATGGGTCATTCTTACCCGCTAGTAGCTTCATCCAGCAGCAGGACCTTGCTTGTCCTCAGCAGTGTCCTGGCGAGGCAGAACAGCTGCTTCTGCCCGCCGCTCAGCCAGTCCCTGTTAAGCTCGGCATCCAGCCCTCCTTTTTCCGCGATCACAGTCCGCAGCCCGGTCTTCTCCAGCGCCGCGAGGAGCTCGGCGTCGCCGCCGCCCGGCCGCGCCGCCGGGTCGAGGTTGTACCGCACCGTCCCCGCGAGCAGCATGGGGTCCTGCGGCAGGGCGACGAGGGACTCGCGCAGCGCCCCGACGTTGATCGATGTGATGTCCACGCCGTCGATGGTGATGCTGCCGCCCGCAGGCTCGTACATGCGCAGAAGCAGCGCCAGCAGCGTCGACTTGCCGCTGCCGCTGCGCCCGCACAGCGCCACCTTCTCGCCGGCGCGGATGTTCAGGTTCACGCCGTCGAGCACGGTGCGGTCGTCGTAGGTGGCACTCAGCCCGGACACGACGATCTCGCCGCGCTGAGGCCAACCGGGCGGTGGCGCCGGCAGCGAGCGGCCCCCTTCCTCCTGCGGCGTGGAGCCGACGAACTCGCGGATCCGCGTGATTGCGCCGAGCGATGTCTCGAGCTCCGTCCACAGCTGGATCACGACCGTCAAGGTCTGCCCGAAGTTGATGGTACTGTTCATGGCGACACCCAGAAGGCCCGCAGCGATGCGGCTGCGTAGGGCGACGGATATACCCATTAGGGTGACGCTGAGCGCAGCCACGGCAAGGTCAAGCACCAGGTTAAGCCACCGTTGGACGCAGTACAGCATGTAGAAGGGCTTTTGAGATGTGTCCAGGCGCCGGAGGTGTTCATCATAGGACAGCGTTGTCCAGAAGAAGGCGCGCATTGTTGTCAGCCCTGTGAAAGAGGAGATGAAATACGAGTATAGGGGCGACTTGGCCCCGAGCTCTAGCAATCGGAGCTGGCGAGAGGTGTGGAGATAGAACTTCTGGATGTAGAAGAGAACCACAAGGAGGACCGGGATGCAAATGGCCATGTAACCAGACGAGATACAAGTCAGGATGAGGCTGCCGATAGACGCAATAGCTTCTGCAAAGAAGTCAGCATGAGATGACTGGCATCCACATAGGAGTTTAAGTAAGCTCACGCTCAGAGGTTGTTAGTAGGGATACTGGTAAGGGGAGATCCACCAGTGTCATGTCTTGGCTGAATCTATTCACAATCTCGCCAATATCTGTCTTGACGAAGTATGACATTGGTGCACTGTTCGTTACAAGGCTTGTTAGCTTTATTGAAAGGAAGAAGTTGTAGGGGGCATGTCAATATTGGGTTCTCACTTCATGGCAACCTTGAGAATCTGCCAATGCAGCGACCTTGCAGATTTTGGGACTATGGTGAGCAGGAATATGCTGTTTTTGGTGAGGTTAATTAATTTGGCATCACACTGCATTGTTGATGATAGGTCAACAAGCTGAAACTCACGAGAACTCGCTGATCATGAATACCAGAGTTAGCACCGAGAAGAGAACATATATCCCAACCCACTTCGAAGGATCCTCATTTGGATTCCCCTCGTTGGCCGAAGTCCAGAAGTTGAGCCACAGTGCTTTAGAGATGAGAAGCATCAGTAATGGTTTCTCTTAGCCACAGTAGGGCGGGCGACCAAATGGCCTACTCACGCTGAATAACCCAAAGGCCTACCTGCGTTACCATCAACGTCATGAATATCACGTAGGCTACGCCGAAAAGTGATTTGAGGTAGTATGGCAAGGAAGAATTCATGTTTCCGCGCCCTTTCGGTGGCTTCGCTTTGACCGGATCAATAGTTGATGGTTTGGATAGCTCGGTTTTCTCCAAAGCGGTTGGATGGTCTGACTGCTTCGGCGTGGCCGGTTCCTCGGGTGTTTCTGAAACATCAGCATCGCTCGATTCCTTGCTGCGATTTTGTTGGTGAAAGGATGCTTCAAGCCCAATGATGTAGTCTGTATCCCTCAGGGAGTCAAATGACCCGATGTTGGCGATCCCACCATCTCCCCCTAAAACAACCAGCTGGTCTGCATAGGGGATCCATTGAGCTGCAGGTGAATTAGTTGTGTCTCCAACCCTATAACATCTATCTGAATGTACCCACCGTTATGCGTTGCCATGATGACAGCAATTCCGTTTTGGCGGAGGAGGCCATTCTTTCCTAACAATGCCTCAAAGCATCGACTGGAAGTGTCTGCATCAAGGCCTCGCATTGGGTCATCAAATACGACGAGCTTCTTACGACTATACACCGCTCTTGCAAGAGCCTAACCCAGTATCTCGTCAGAACCTGGCCTACGAGCTTTTTGAGACGGGTCCAATACTCACGATGCGTTGCCTTTGTCCGCCACTTAACGAGATACCTTGGCTTCCTACTCGGGACATATCGCCTTCTGCCAAATGGCTCAAGTCTTCCTCGAGTTGACAAGCTCGAATAACTGTACGGTAGAAATCTTCCTCGTAGTTTGAAAATCCCACAATATTCTCCCGGATCGGAGTGTTCAGTATCCAAGCATCTTGGTCGCAGTATGCCACATTCTCAACATCTCCAATCTGTACTGATCCGGAGTGAAGATAAGTTTCACTGAGTAAACTTTTGAGGAGGGTCGACTTGCCGGAGGCGACTGGCCCGATAACCAATGTTAATGTGGATGCGAAAACATCGAGATTGATATCCTTAATCGTTGACTTCTCTGCCTCCTCTTTGGGGGACCAACCGAAGCTTGCATCTCTTACTCGGATCAGGCACTTCTCTGAGGAGAAGGAAGCGTTTCCGTCCTGGTAGGACATGACACCCGTTTCCCGGAAATCGTCTCTCTTTTCCAACAGCATGAAGTCCTGGATCCGATCCAAGGACGCCATCGCTTGAGCAGCTCTGGTAAGCGAGCCGACGAGTTGACCGACTGTCATGGATTAATATGATGCAAAGGAATGTCTTTTGCGGCAAAACTTTACCTGGATTAATTAATATGGACAAGAGGGTTAATGATGTAAATGCTTTTGAGATCCCAAGGCTTCCAGTTCCTGACACCTTTGCCACAATTGCGTAAACGGTAAACGTCACTGCTGACATTGTTACAACTGGCACGATATCTGGATGTGTGGGTTATCAGCAAGTGGCTTCCGAAGACAAGAATTGATCTTGGGCATACTCAGTGCTATGATCAATATTTGGATTTTGCGAAACTTCCTCGATTCGGCAAGTTCAAAATCCCTGAGGTCCTGCACCTGCGTGGTAACCGGGTCCCTAATTCCGACCATCTTGACCTCCTTCATCGTTCCTAATATATCAGCCGTAATACCTGTCCGCTTTTGGATGGCAGCCATCCACTTGCGCTGCCGTGGCGGCACCAATTTGCTGAAATACACCGTAGCAATTCCGCATAGTGCTGCTACGATAAAAGGTGCTATGCAGACAGCTCCGATCTGAGTGCCCAGAATCCCCATGGCTAATGCTACCTGAACAAGACTTGGAACGAACGCTACTATCATGCGACCCGTGAGCACTACCCGATCTACTTCAACACTCATTAGCGACAATGCAGAAGCCGAGTTCTTGCTCTCCGCCCGAAGAGTGAGCATGTTCCTATAAATGATACCGACCAATGCCCCTCGAACTTTGACCATCAGCCGAAAAGACAAGAACGTATACAACTGGTTGGTAATCTGTTCTAAAGACATCAGCTGCATGATCGATCCTTTCTCAGGGCTATTTATTTCTAGCAACTTACCCCAACACCAATATAGATTAACCCTGCGGCTCCGATGAGGCCATATCCGTAACTGATTGGGTGTTCTTCATAGTTTGAAATGTAGTTAAGCATTGTCTGGACAAGAAATGGTTGGGCCATTGTAAAGGCGATATTCAAACCCTGGGGAATCCATGTAATGAGAATCTCGGGTATGAATGTGACCAGAGTGGCAGTACTTAGGCAGTGTTTGCTCTTTTTGTTTGCTATAGTGACGAATCAACAATAGATCATCATGCTTTGATCTTTGGTGATCTATACCTGTTTGCCATACTCGGGCTAGGCGGTCTGTAAGCAGCCTGCCATCAAGATCCTCTTCGAGTGGAAAGAGATCGGCCAGCGTGAGGTCGCGACTGTATCCAATCCTCAACAGTGGGTTTACCCACAGGAGCAGCGAGTGGCCAAAAATGCCAGCAGTCTCGAGTGGTGGCACGCGGCTGCCAGCTTTTCCGGAGAAAGCGAGCTTGGGAATGGATTCTAAGCCTAGGAGCACAAGCTTCAAGGCTAGCGCTACCGATACAAGAGAAGGTATAACGCTGCTCTTTTGGACAAGGAGCCATTGTGTTCTTATGCGCACAACATCCAGGAGTGAGGTGAAGAAAAGAAATGCTTGTATAACCAATGATGGCGGTATCGTACGACTGTGCTCGAGGCTGGACAGAAACGTGAGCATCAGGGTGCACACCAGGGCGATTACGCTCGCCGGAATGGTAAGGTCAGTCGTCACACCATTTCTCTGGCTCCAGAGGCCAACCAGCGCTGCTTGGAATGCTGCAAGGCCAACGAATCCGACCTGTTTATAGTTAGGCACAACTCTCTTGTAGTAGTTGTCGGAAGCTCTCACCAGCTTCAGAGCCCGTCCCAGAGGCCATCTCACCACTGCTGCTCGGGACTGGACTCTCGTTACGCGGTAGGCGGCCGCGACAATTCCAATGGCAGAAGGCACAAGGCTGAATATACAATCCTCAAACCGGAGGGTGAAATCAAAACTGTAGCAGCCTATGCCAACCGGCAAAGGGGGGCCAAAACTCTGGTCGCCGTTGCATCGCTGCATTAAATTGAAGGGGGCCTGTTCACGGGACAAGCGGTGGGTGTTCTTGCTACCTTGGTCTGGGGAAATAATTTTGCTTCTCTTTACAAACACCTTGCCTCACGGGAATTATCCCTGGGCTGAAGTTGACCTCTTGTATTTTCAAGGCAGCAGATGCGGCAGGGTTGCGGCGCAAAAGATTGGCCCAGATAGGAAGGCGGGGGGTGGCTCTTCTTTTTCTTAGTGTCTATGTGTTCATGAGCCTATGAATGTGATTCTGAGCACGGGTAGAGCGTTAATGACTCACTTTTTGCCAAATGAGATGCTTCGCCGTTCCAAGAAGGGGAGACTTGAAAAAAAAAAAAAAAAAAAAAAAAAAGACGGGTGCCAGACACGGCTGGGAACGGCTAAGGAGAGTGCTTGTGATCCAACTCCGATCCGAGCCTTTCTTTGTTGGGCTTTTCGGAGTTCACTTTGCATAACTTTATATCTAGAAATTCCAATTCCGACATAATATCGGCGCAATGATTCCACCGTATCATAATTGTCCGGAAAACACAAGTAACGGATCATAAGAGAGTGCAGCATGGCAGTTTGGAAATTGTTCTGAGAGCGTGCAAGAAATGGTTTTAGTTTCTTCCGCCACTGAACATTATCACCTGAATAAACAGTATAGGTTGGTTCAATTGGGGGCAATTCCATGGCTCCAAAAAAAGGCTGAAAATATTTTTTCGAAGCGTACAATTTATATTCCCGAACCGATAACTCTCGGAGAACCAGCCATGTGGCAGCAATGCTAGGAAAAGTATTTTCGAGTTTCTATAGATAGAATAGATAGAGGAATAGTACTGCAGACGGTTTAAAAACGGGCCTCTACACCTGGAAGCCTATAGTGACATGTCAGGAGGAGAAAATCCGGTGCTCTTGTCACGACAGCGGGCAAAGGAGAAAAATGTGGACAACACGAGTGCCATGCAAAACCCCAAATAATCATTTAACACCTAGGACGTATTCTTGGGTGGTCCCCCCCCCCCCCCCCCCAAAAAAAAAAGAGAAGGGTGCTCTTCTGTCATAGAACGCCTGATCACGACGGATTGTTACCAGTATGCCTACCGCTAAGCTTGTATACTGAGGTGGAGCCGAATAGTGAATCTATACTTGAAGTGGATTCGAAATGGGAAAAAGACCTATCGGGCAGCTTTGATGCATCAATCTTGCCGCGTCCTATATCCATCGACTCTTCCTCGTTCTCAGATTTCCGCACGTATTTGCATCTACCGGATTTTTAAGACAACCATTGAAGCTGCTTAACTTTATTTATTGCCTACTTCTCAACAATCAGGGGGCCGAAACCCTCCGTTCAACTTTTGTCTCAAATTTAGCTTGAACTTGTGAACACGTGCCAAGCAAGATTTATACTATTGCTCTGAGCACGCAGCTTGGCAACCGCTTAGGGTTCTCGGGCCAAGAAAAGCCAAATGACCACCCGCGCGAGCCACCCCGTCAGCCATGTTTTCGATAACCAAGTGCAAGCGCTCTTGGCGACTCAACGGCGGTTTGTCTCATTTGCTAAGACATGACCACATGCCTGGGCGGACAACGCTTGGTGGCTTGTTGCCAGAGTCGAGACGACATAGCATCTATACCAGTGTTGCGCAGCACTGGTTCGCTGGCAATATTGGTCACAATGAATGACTAACGCGGACCTGGCCTGTCCGGATGCGGACACAAACGCGGATGTGATTTCAAGAATGGGGAAAGGCCAGCATCATCCATGTTTTCTTGATGTGGGGTCAAATTGGTCTAACACTGCAGGCACCCACAGAAAGTTCGCTGCAGACCTACATTACGCACCAATCACGTTTGCAAGACGCCCGTGATTCACGGCTGAAGCAGAGCTAGCAAAGGCTCTCACTAAGCGACAAATTTTATTCCTGAGTTCTCTAGGTAAACGAATTTATGTAGATACCTCCTAGATAGGTCTTGGTAATTAAGATAAGTACTGCAATGTTGGCAACGCTCCATGGATATAGAAACTCCCATTTATTTCCCGTCCCTGCTGCATTAGGACTGCACTGCCATAGGTTAACCCCATTACAGTAGGCATCCTCCAAGACAGCCAACAAAATCAAGCGCGGTTAAAGGCAAAGTCGAGGGCAGATGTGGTAACTTAGACAGTCTCGCGGACAGACTTGGCGCGGGCCTCGCGACCCTTGTCGGACCACGGGAAGTGGATGACGGGAATAATGAAGAAAGAGTTGCTGTAAGGCTCAAGTTAGAATATAGCACTCATACAATGATTAGGGACAGCTCAAAACTTACCTGCTATCGGCAATACCAGCAAACGCGTTATACCAAGCCAAAAAGGCGGCCAGCAGACCAAACCCACCACCAGCTTGTTGCAGTGTAGTGGCGGCTTTGGCAGTACCGTTGGCAGCGGCATATTCAGAGCAAGCCAGCATGAGGAAGGCCAAGTCCAGGGTGAAAAACAGCAGGAAGAACAAAAGAGTTGAGCGTAGTGTGAGGAGAAGAAGGATAAATGTGAAGACGAACCAGCCCGTCAGGAAGAAGCCTAGAACGGAGTGGAGGTCGGCCGCTTCTGTATAGGCATCTACAACGCCGAACCCAGGGGTGAGTACGATGGCGTAAGAGATCCAAAAACCACCGTACGAGGAGAGCGCGGTGGCACCAAAGGTGTTACCAACAGCCATTTCCCTGGGATTTGAAAATTAGCAACTCTCACTGAATGCCGTGCCACGTAGAAAGCTGTGCTTGTGGCACTCAGGTGATAACCAGGGAGTAGAGGGATTAACACTTACCACATGCCGGCCAGAAGCTGCACCAAACCTCCGTAGCCGAAGGCCAAAGCCAGGGCGATATTGGGTGCAGCAATACCACGGGCACCGCAGTTGATCAACGACAACACGAATGTAGTCAAGGCGAAAGCAGAGAGACCAAGAGGCGCAGGGTTGGCGAACTTGCGGTGCTCCGTGGGTCGGTACAAACCAGGCTGGAACTCACCACCAAAGGCGGCCAGTCGGCCCTCGCCGCTAGAGTGGATGTGAGCCATGGGGTTGCCGCCGTAGTCGTAGCGGTTGACGGCGGCAGCTCCGCCATTGGCCTCAGAACCGGTGGTCACCACCTTCTCAGGCTCCGTAGAGACAGCTTGCTCAGTAGTAGACATCTTGTTCAACTGGCCAGAACTATTCCGTTGATCAATTCGTCGTGAAATCTCTGCTTATTCAAGAGTTGAAGTGAGATGCTGACTACCTTGATGGGGGTGGCAGGCCTGGTAATAAGTAGGAGAAAGAAAGAGGAGGACCAGTTAGGGGATGGATCGCTGACAGGTCGGTGGCCTGGAGATTTATACGAATGGGAGCGTTCAATTAAGTAAAACGAAAAAAAAAAAAAATCTTATGTTCATGGGGGAGGACCCTGGGAAGTCGGGCAGAGCAAGAGGGATCGGCACAGCTCCCCAAAGAAGACCAATGCAGAAGCGGGCGAACTAGCTCAGGTAGCTAAAATCCACACCAACAACGGCGTAAGGATATGGGATGCACCATGTACCTCGTCAAAGTACCGACCGGCAGCCATTCACACTCATATCCATTCATCAATGCGTGGTTCACCACCACTCTGGGTAGCGGTCCTGCCAGCAACCCATGCACGATCGGACCGTTCAATTGGCCTTAGCGAGATGCGAACAACTGAGGGTACATGATGATACCACACGCTTTGTCGTTTCACGGGGCACCAAAAGTACAACCCCAACCATGCGCGAGTTCCCCAGGCGGGGGGCCCACCCATACGAGCACCCAAGCTCCTGAAGATGGAAGTCAATCAGAGCATCCCACCAGCCTAGCATGAACGGAATTGCCAAACACAGAACATGAGGCCACTGATCTTACCCCATATTTACGATCGGCCTCTTTTGTGCGGAGTGCTACCTAATCTAGCTAGATCAGCAATGTGCTATGTGATGTGATGTGGCATCCGGACGCCCGCACAGAGGCACAGCGCTGATTTGGGTTGATGCTCCATGAACATTTCTCGTCGGCCCATATTTTTCTTGCTTTTATCATCTTACCCTCAGAGGCCGAACCAAGATGGTGGTGAATGCCTTCATATGGGCGTTGGGAAGTGTACGTAGCTGCGTTTGCCCTTTTTGCTTTTTCATCCCCTTTCCAAAGGATCTGGCAAAACACGATGTGCTGCTTACACCTATTACCGCCTTCTTAACCCGCCCGCGCTCTTCCCTCCATCTCTTCCCCCAAGCAGAAAAATAACCAAAATACGGGATGCTTTGGAGTAAACCAGAATCTATTTATTTTTCTATTCCAGGATCGGTGGGCATTATTATCAGTGAAACACGGGGAGCTGTCCTATTCTAGGACCCTGAACACAGAATTGGAGCTCCCCTCTGGGGCCCCTGGATGGTTGCAAAACCTTGCATATGCAGGCCACAGGAAGAAGATTTGTCGACGGATACTGGTCCGCGGCTCAGTAATAAGCTGACGAATTGCATGGGTAACCCGTGCCCGGGAAGGCTATTGGAGGAAATCACAGAGTTGCTTTGCATGCCACCTCATACAAGGTATCCTATCCCCGGCGGTTCCAATAAAGAATGCAGTTCATAAGAGGCTAGTGGTGAGTGAGTAGTGCTGGTATCGGCTAGGCGGGACGACATCTGTCTGACCCAAAGGGCCATTTCGCTTTCTTTGCCTACCTGCCTACACATCTCGCGGTAGGACTGAGGGATGATCAAGTTAGTTCCCCCCCAATCTAAAGTCCGGATCCTTCAGCCGTATTGTGTTGTGATATGATGCTACATGTGGGTAAGTTTCTTTTGGTAGAAGCTAAAACGCATGTCTTTCATCCATCCTCAGCTCCCAGTACCACATGAGTGAAGAGAGCAGGAAGGGGGGAAAATTAGAATAGGGTGGGTGCTAGCACCATTCCTTCGTACGTTCTACGTAACTAGCCAGGGTACTTGTTACGCGCTCGCTCATTTCGTTATTTCACCAAGTGCCGAGCAGTAGCGCCAGTGGTTATTTTACAATGCTTGGCAAGATCGGCCATTTGGGAGGTACTCGGTGGAATATGCCCCGCACCAACCTAAACCTCCCCGCACCAAAATGGCCCGCCTGGCAGTCCGTTGCAACACATGGTCGATGGATCAGGCGATCTGGGGTCACTTTGTTCCCCAGATGCTAATAAATAAATGGGGTTTCTTGCCATTGACTTTTGCTTCTGCTGTCAGTGGCTCGGTCATACCCCATTTTATTCACTGGGGATATCAATAGCCTTCAGGTTCACCACGTTTCTGTCTCACGCGTGACCCTGTCAAGGTATTTGTTGCCACGCAGCTAACGTTAGTCAAGCTTTCCACCACCTCCTCAGCCATGGTGATCCGTCTAGTGGAAGCTCCGGAAGAGAGCCTTCTATCATGTGTGCACTAGCGGGGGGCTGCATCTCTCCGCAAACTGTGGGTCGGCGACGCGCGAGAGTGAGCCGCTTCGCTCCAAATCTACCTAGGTAAGTAAGTTACAACCGGGAATTTTGCACAGAGCAATACCATCGTTCCGAATAAGTTGTATCAGTACCATCATCTTCGATCTCGGGATGCAGAAACCTCGTGAGACATGCAAGGATAGCCCTGAAATATGTCCAGCAAGAGAGAAAGGCTAGCTTACTAACGACCAAAAGACGAAAATAAACCAAAAACAGTTGAACCACAGCCTTCCAAATTTCAAGCTCCAAATTCCCTACACCACCATTGATAGAGGGCTGATAGGACACTACAATGTACTTACTTTCTAGCTGTCCGGTTTAGGACAAATCAGTGATGCGGTGGTGAGCGGGCCACCCCTGCACCGCTGCGTACTTCGCCTGATCATTAGGACGAGGCGCTGAACTTTCCAACACCAAGAGGTACTCCAAAAATCCCCGAAACACATTCGTTCGACAGTGATTTATAATACGTCATGCCAATTGCACACGTCGTAACGGCTTGTACTGCCAAGCACAAGGTAGCTTTTGTCAATTGCGGCAAACAGTCAAACTGGAAAGGCGCGTGGACAACCCCTCGAGACCGATGATCAATAGTTACTCGACAATGATGACATTTACATTTCTTGGGTTGTCCGATCTTAAGATTTACAGTACGTACGAGTAATTGGTGAAATTTCGCTAAATGGTCGGCCAAATCTCCACCTGCTGTGGGTTTTTTTGGTTCACTGTGCGGAAGCTTTGTGTGCAGCTGGCAGCCTGCCCACCCTGATGACGCCAAGACGGCCGAACGGAAGCCTCAAACCCAAGCAAGCCTCAACCCGCTAGCAAGGTAAGTTAACCATTTGGGTGCTGTGTACGGAGTATTTACCACTCCTTTCGGTGCTACTGGCACTTCCACATTATTCCCCTTCCTGTGGATGGGTTGTGCCTAAATTAGAGAATTGGCCCCCTTCCGTAAATCCGAAACTCGGTTCTTTGCTTCGGGAGCTGGTCTTGAGAAGCCCCCCTTTTCACGGCAGTACGTACACGCGCATACGTCCGTAGACGAAGTGAAACCTGATCTCTTCAGCCACCCAGAGTGAGCTTTGCTTTCCATCCCTGCTAGGTCTAGACCGTTTATGCTGTACGCTGCAGATGGTGTGCTATTCTCAATATCGGGGCCAGGGTCCTTCGACACGTGTAATTATCTCTGGCCAAGCCCTGCACGCTGGGACATTATAGCAGATTCCCATTGATTGGAACAGCATCATCCTTCGGTTGCATAATTAGAAATAATGTACTTACATAGCTCTGGCAAGCTCGCTGAATAACTGCGGCTTATTCAGTCCTCGTTAGTTTGGCGAACCAGACTGCATTATTCATTTCATGTGGCCGAAGGATTTTCTAATTTTGCCAAATCGACCCAGCGGGAGGCTCAATTTTTTTTTTCCTTTCAAGTACACGCGTAGGGGCGAGGGATGAGCGCCGTGGGCATGGAGGATTTAGAAGAGAGGTAGTGTCTTGGCAACCGTGATCTGTCGATAGTCGCTGCGGAAGGCCGGGAATAAGTTTTCGTGCCCTTGAGCATGAGTCGACGTTTGTCAAGGGGGGTTTTCCAAGCTCGTTGGGGTAAAACGGGGGGCGCTACCGTTCAAACAATTCACTCTCGGCAGGGGCATGTGAGTCGTCCCGATGCGAGATGCCCATGGCGATTTCTAGAACAATGTACGCCACCCGAGATCCGTTTAATCATGTCCAAGGGGTGCAACCCCTGGACTGGCTTACGTCCCTCATGCAAGGCTCTCAAATAAAAAGGTACAGGGTTTCCTGAGCATGTCCATTACGAATCAGAAGACGAAGCTCGCAACTGGGGTACGTTTTCAGACAGATCTCACCCAGGTCAGAATAGTTTAAAGCTACCAGGGGATAACACGCATGGAGTTCCTAGAGGACTGGCTGTGCCACGTCTTGTTCGTATGCAGCAAAAACAGAAAATGAGGTGGCCCAGCATCATGGGCGGCTCGCTAGAGCAAGGACGTTGATTTGCGGTGCGCAGAGTTGCACCGAGGACTCTACAAACCCTGATATCCTCGGCAGCCCCAGCTGAAGGACCAAAATATGCGAGCACCATAGTCCTAGTTCGGCATCTTGGTTATCAGAGGTAACCGGGGGCGTGTCTACTGTCCGTACAAATTCTAGTTGGCACAGCGTCGTGATTGATAGCGGGATCAGCCAGGTCGTGGAATGATCTTTAAAAAAGAATGGTTTAAGCCTGAACTTGGTCACCACAGGTGCCAAGAATAACAGGCAAAGTATCTCCCAATATTTCCAGGTTCAATATTCATTTCTAATATAAGGGCTAGGCAACGTCGTTTTCACCTAAGCCATAGTTGAGCCGGACTGGTTAGCACCCAAGTCAAACCTAAGCCGAAATATTTAGTTCCGTCTCGATTACAGAGTTTGTACTGGGATGGAAAAAGTATACTTGGATAGAAAATGAAAGGGGCCAACTATTTCCAATAGGACTATCTTCCCTAGCCCAACTCCTTGTTCTAGTATGGCTCTCTGTCCTAGTACTTCTCCATGTCACAGTATCGCTTCCTGTTTTCAGCGCTCCATCCTAAACCTGGTCTCTCTAGCAGTGATCAGTCTACATTTAACTATAAGCAGGAGAAGTAATGTGCAATATATCCCAGTAACAGAAAACCGACATGCAGATCCGCTATGAAATACTGGACTAGGTGTGCCACAACCACGAGAACTGTGGCACAGTGAACAAAAAGAGAAAGGTGCTGTCGTTTTAAGCGGTATCGACAGAGTGAGCGGCGGCCGATACTTTTGTATGAGCATGTCTACCCCACGGTCCCATTCAAACACCAGAGCCTGAAGACCAGACTCCTGTGAGTTTGGAGGTAAACTTGCAGCCACAGATTCCAAAGAGTTGCTGGAGACTGTTCGTACTTCTTTGACACTACGGCACCTCTGCACCAGTCTTGCCAATTCCAAAATTAGTGGGTATAAGGACATACCTCCCATGTTGTTCTCACTATATCTCCCTACCAAAAAATGGCCAGCTTTCTCCGAGATTCGCTACCTACACTCACTCGCGCGTGAACGCCCTTCGACATCCCCATGGTTAAGATATTCGCCTCAATAAGACGATCCTTGCGGCGTTGGCTGGGACAGCCGACACACAGGGTGGACCTGCAAGCTGCGTCTCTACTGTCAAGACAGCCTTGCGAGATCTTGCTCCTACTATTAGAATGCCTTCCGCCCGAGTCCTCAGTAGCTGTAACCCTTACCTGCAAACTATTTTATCATGGATTCTTCCACGTCATAAAAACTCATCTCGATACCCAAAGTTTGCAGAATCTTCTGCTTTTACTAGAAGAAAGTGTCAGCCAAGAACTTTACTTTTGCCACGGTTGCATACAGCTTCACCAATTCTTGCCTTCCTGGGCGCCAAGCCAAGATTCTCCAAGGCCACCATGCAATCCCAGTACTATCGACTTGGGAGGACAGCAGATTGGGTTCTATCACGTTCGTCTAGTTATGAATGGCCATATTTTTGGACCTGGCCGTGGACTTAAGCTTGAACAGCTGAAAAGGAGAATGGTGCCTTTTGCCAGTGGTTGGCAAATGGATTCTACAGCTCGGGTTCTTCAGAGTCAACTATTCCTACGAGTTTCACATTGGCTTCGATTAGAACAGAGCCCTAAACTCAACCGGATTGCTATAGGAAGTTACTACCGTCATGACGTCTGCCCTCATACTGTAACACACCGACCCAGACGCAATCCACGAAATCTTACTGCAATACTCCCTACCCAAATCCCCCAGCTGTTGAACTTAGCTGAGAGATACTGCTACGATGAGTACGGTCTGGACAACTGTACTGATGTCCCAGGGTCATGTTCCATTTGTCTGACGGACTTTGCAATTAGCATTGAACGGCAAAGACCAGATGCCTGTGATTCCGAGCGAGAGCTGTTGGATGTTACCATCATTTCTTATCATCAACTTGGCTCCTGCCGTTCCCCATTGGACTGGAAATGGCAAACGTTCTCCACGTCATGTTCCTGCTGCCCACCGAATGTTACCACGCGCACACAGCACCCGGAGTCTTGCTGTAGGCCTGGCGCTGTTCGGAAACAATGGGAGGTAGCGGACGGCACTTCTCGACGAGGAAGATTCTGGTACTATGCTCAACAAGAAGGCTAGGCGGATTTTGCGCGTAGAAAAGGAGATCACTCACTCTGGAAGAGCAGAAATTCTTCGTGGAGTGCAAAACTTGAGTGAACGGTTGCGAAAGCCTACATCCTCTTTAGTCCCTCAACACCAATACTAGTGTTAGGCTCGTAGGTGCGAGAATACCATACATTCATGCGGCCTGAAACTGCACGTCACCTAGGGCTCCTTCTATCAACGGAATAGATCTTTGGTTGAGGAAAGCATAACATCTGTGCAGGAGGAACGTTATCTAGGAAAAGGTTGTTTTCACCTGCTTTAGAGAGCACTCTTTGACTTCTTAATTCTTGTTCATTTACCAACATGTGCCTCTCTTCTTCAAGCAGGATAGAAATCACTTAGACGATAGAGATGCGACATATTCAATGTTCTTCCACTCTCCTGATCTGTCTCCCAAGAAGCCGCTGCGGCGATGCTAACGCGAGCTCTTTTTGAAGCATGAAACTAGTTACAGCACAGTATTGATCTTGTTTTGACCGTCGCTAACCTAATACTAGCCGTTCATCATCCACTGCTTGGCTCCTGAGAGGCTGAACTGAAGCTGAGAATCTAGGCTCCCGGACGATCCTGCCATCGGCAAACCCTACACGGATGTCAACAATCAATCATCGCACGGCTATTCTACTCCGGCAGGTTGGACCTGCATGTTGAATGGTAGCTTGGAGCTGTCGGGAATTTAAACGCCAAGGCAGATAAAGAAATTACCTGCCGCATGATTCGACAGTCACAGGGTTGCAGAGAAACTTACCCACGCGAGCTGGAGAGGTGAAAAAGACCCTTGCATGAGCCAGCTCGCCCCAAATAGCCTAAATTGGTTTTCTCAACACAATGCCAACTCCAAGATCACATAAAAGCTCACATCAAACGGATGAGACTATGAAACCCTCAATTTTCTGAACCTTCGTGGCTGCACGGCGCTGAATAAATTCTAACAGATGCGTGCAGTACAAAGCCCATCTGGGTCAAAATGGGACCAAGGCGCAACCACGATACACCGGATGCGCCAAATTGAGCCAGGAGTGCACATACCGGCATATCCTATCCTCATATGATCCGATTTCAGGCACGCCGGCCAGCTTACTCCGGTGGTGGACGCGGCAGATGGGCACAGCTCCTCCTCGAGCCACCTGGGAGCGTAGGCAGGCGACCCAGGGCTTGGCTTCGGATTTCCCAAGCCTCCGCTCCGTTATTACAGTGCCATCTTAGCCCTCGTCGACCTCCCTCTTCGGGTCGAGCCCTAATTCCAACATCATTGGTTGTTTTCCTAGCGCGAGGGCCCCGCGACTCGGCAGATAGTACATCACTACCATATGCCACTTACTTGCCAATGCTTTCATCTATCACTCGGCTTGTGAGCCGAGGGGCTGCCTCCGTCCTATGGGGCCGTAGATCGTCTCCGCAGCCCCGAGCCCGTGCATCCGCCACGAAGTCTTGTCCATTTTCCAAGTTCCACCCGAGCTCAGTATCCTCTATTTCCGGTCCGGTTCTGGCTATGTACGTGCCCCAAGCCATCCATGGGAGAATATCCATCGTTTCTCAGGGCCATTAATACAATATATCCTGAAATATCGATGCATTGCCAACGCAGTTTGAACTCCGAACCTGTTTCAACATAACAAATCACTGAAGGACGAGGTAACAATAAACCTCCGCAACGAGCTCTTAAGCAAAAGGGTATCAACTCTGGTTGATGCTCAAGATAAAAGGACATCGATTTTGAAACTTGCAATTTACGAGCTCGTATATTCTCTAAAATGAATGGCATACCTATTTGGCAGAGCCATTACACGCAGTCATACATTTATAATTGTTGTAATTGAAGCATACTCAATAATTATTCTTCCCATCAAGTAAAGGAACGAAATTAAACTTACAAGAGGTAGTCAAAAGAATACTAGAATCAAACAATAGCTTATTAAAGATTGAAAAGAAAAAGATTATTCAAACTAGTTGTTACCTCCCTGCCTTCATAAATTATTTGGTCCTCGGCCCTTTTTTTAATGTAAGAAATAAGCGTTTTTGATTTTCTTGTTGAATTTCCCCCAGTTATATGTTTCACTGTGCTTGCACACTTTGACTATCAAAGCTCAATCGTAAATAATCTCTGGTCTGGACCGCGGCTGCGGCGACACATATCGACGGTGGCGACGACGATTGCCGCTGTTCCCCTCTTCCTCTTCTTCTGCTTCGTCCTCATCGTCCTCGGAATCTTTATCGACTATATGGTCATCATCTTCCTCTTCATAGTCGTACTCATCCGCGTCGTCGCCATAGCCCACTCCATAGCCTCGGCGGCGCACGCTCGTCGCCCGCAGGAAGGTCTTGAACCCGCGGCTCATCCTGGCCACGGCTCGGAGGTGCTTGTCGGCTATGGTCACGGTATCGACATCGCCGTCGCGGCCGTCATCGAGGGCCTCCGCCTCGGCCAGCGCGACCGCCGTCTGCAGCGCGTTGCGGATCTCGCGCCCGTTCCAGCGCAAGCGGCGCACGTCGGCCCCAGCGCACACGTACTCGCGCGCCGCCACTGATACCCGCACCCGACCCGCGGAGTCGCGCTCCAGCCGGTCGAAGCCGTTGACCCAGACGCGCTCGCGGTCGGCGTCGGTCAGGTCGCGGTAGTGCAGGGCGACGTGGATGCGGGACGTGAAGGCCGCGTCGAAGCTGCGCACGCGGTTCGTGGTCAGGAAGAGCACGCCCTTGTAGTACTCGAGCGCGCGCAGGAAAATGGACACGAGCCCGTTTCGCGCGATGTCCTTGGCCCGCCGGGACTCGAGGTACACGTCCGCCTCGTCCAGCAGCACCATGGCCCCGAACCGCTCGCCCAGCTGCAGGAAGTACTCGAGGTTCCTCTCTAAAGTGAGGGACTCGGTCCGCAGGTTGCCGCTGGTCAGCGACAGGAGAGGCCGGTGGGCCAGCTCGGCGATGCTCTCGCAGGTCGCCGTCTTGCCCACGCCGGGCGAACCGTGGAGAAGGAAAATGCGACCTTGGCCCTTGTTCTTGACAAAGTCGCTCGCCCATGGCGTCACCTTGCCCTTCTCACTAGAGAACTTGCCAATTAGCGCCTTGACGGTGAGTTTGATCTCTTCGTCTAGGACGAGGTACTTGAAGGCCTCTTTGTCATGCTTGATCTCCCCCAGCGACTCCACGTTGAAGTGATTCCAGCGGCGTTCGCCAATGATGAAGCCCGAGACAGTTTTGGAGAGCACCCAATAGTATAGATCGCTGGTCGGCGGCTCGTCCAGCGTCGCGTCTAGGTCATCAAACTTTGCAAAGGGCCCCAGTTCATCAGGCTTCGTAGTGCCGTTGCAGGCATCACAGCTGCAGCGTTGAACAAAGTATGGCAATCGGTCCCTTGGCGGTGGAACTCGACGCGGTGGACGGCGAGGTGATGCTGGCGCAACGTTGCCGTAGTATCGAGAGAACCCTTCACAGTCCACAATAACGCGACCGTTCATCTGCTAATGTATCAGACTCAAGCCTCCCATTGATACTTTGTAATCAAAGCACTGTCATAAAACCGAGATTGGGGGGGGGGGGGGGAGGGGGAGAACTCACGTATCCAGTCGTGCTGGTGGGTGGTGGAAAGGCCAAGTTGCTTTCAGTACCTTGGGTGGCAAGATTTCCATCGTAAGACATATAAGTTGGTTGCTTGCCCAGCTCCCAGGACAGCTTGCCGAGCTCAATATCACGCTTGGCGACATCATCGGGAGACTGCTTGCCATCGCTTCCCGTGAAGAAGCGGGCGGGGATGACGGACAGACTGGATATGGCGATCTCTCCTGTAAACGGGGTAATACCGAATTCGTGCATGGTGCGGCGAAGCTTAGTACCAGCGTGCACAATATTCCAGGCATGAAGGATGAATGGCGATGCCTGCTCGTGGGGGCCTTTTTGTAGCCGGCCAAAGCTTCGGCATATGATAAAGGGAATCCATTTGCCACCCACTTTCGAGTATACTACCTCGCCAGGCTTAAACAGCATCCAGATGTTCTCGAAGGTAGCCTTAGGTATGGTGCTATTGTGGCGAGCTTCCTCGTTCCTAGTCTCCTCTCCAAGTCTCTCATTGAGGAAATTAAGGAGCACGTCAATATGGCGGGCGGTGGTAGAGGTGTACTCTTCATCGTGCTGTTCTGGTTGATGGAGCTTGAATTGGGCAAGAGCAGTACGGTGATGAAAAAGTGGCCAGTATGGGGCATTAACAACAATACTATCGCCATCGGTAGTAACTTGTCCAGAGTTAGTACAAGACTCAGCCCCAGAGTGATCAGATATCTGGCAGGGTTTCACTGACAGTCTGGGTCATAGGTCACCACAGCCCTAATGGCGTTTATCAGATGGTGAGAGTATATCACCATTACTGTGTTATCAATAGTATCAAATTTGATTCCATAGTCGTAGCGGAAACCTGGGCACATCCCTGGATGCTGGTAGTCCCAGCGAGAAGGCGCAACACGGGGTGGGCCAACAACTGTTGGTGAGAATTGCGTGCCCACCGTCACAGCGCTGACCACTGTGATAACCTCTAACACCGGCTTATTATCGCCAAGGTTGGGTTCATCGTGGTATTTATCATTCAGCTGCTGGACACTGACCGGTTGAGCACTACGACAAACTGCCGGGGAATGTGTATAGTTAGCACCCCGTACTCACGTCACACAGGTCAGTCTCCTGACAACTTGATTATACTGACTCTGCCGAATCCTGCCTCCAGCTCGTCCTTTGTACTGTAGAGTGTACAATACATCAGGCACTTCACCGTCAGCTTTTTCGCTGATATCTCCACCTCCAGACTCGGCGGCGATAGCCCTAAGTTTATTGAAGGTTGATCTCTCAGGTGTGTTGCGCTTTCGTTCATCATCGGAATGGCTCATAGCCCCAATGTCGTCATAGCTAGATGAAGAGCTTCCACTATCATCATACATTTTGATCGCGTGTCTCTGAATTCAATAGTGAAGCTGGCTTGGTGTGTGTGTGTGTGTGTGTGTGTGTGTATACGAATGACAACCTGGGCCACGAGGAGGAGATGGAGGTTGAAAGTGGACTTGGGCCTAATCTGCGTTTGAGAAAACGAAAAGGCGGAGGAAAAGGAAGAGGCTCTCGCTTGCCAAGGCTAATGGGAAAAGCCACTTCGCCCTGCTATAGAGCTCCAAGTTTCTGCTGCATCACATTGTACGTGTGAGGCTGCGATACGCCTTGATGCCTGGGAAGCTTTCACCAATCATAACTCTTCGGCGCACACCAAACTGCACGCCGAAACTTCGATTTCTGCAACGGGAGAAAATTCACCAAATAAGCACCAATCGATCTACTCAAATATGCACAAGAGGTTGCCGATGTGGCACCACGGTAAGAGAATTGAAGCAGGCTCGCAATTGTCCCGAGGGAAGCATGACCAAGAAAATGAGCCGCTGTGGTAGTGATGTGATGTTTCAACTCCAATAGATGCAGCTTAGAGCTGTCTGCCAATGACGAACTTGGCGTGTTGGCCAGAGCCTCAACTTCCATGCCCGGTACGCTGCTTCGGTCGGCATATGATAGTGCGCTGGCATATATGGCATCCAATTCAAATCACGCCCGCCATCACCAACGCGTGGCCGTATTCTGTAGGCTGGCCTTGGCCAAGACTGCAAGCACTCGTGGCCGTCTTTCCTTTTGTTCGTGTTAGTAGCCTTTCTGGACCATTGGAAAATGATACCAGTGTTGATTAGCTGTACTGTATGCTCAACCATGCCAGAGAGGCACCTCTGATTGTTACCACGAGGGAAGAGAGCACGAATTGAGAAAGACCGCATAAAACTGGGTTTAATTAGAATGAATACTATGTTCAGGTTGGAGTGATGATTGATTCATGGATGTCCATGGTTGCTGTGTACATTTGCTCCGAAACGCGCAGCAGCCCAGAACAGAGATAACTAACACCTGAGGCCATATGCCCAAAGCCTATATAAACCAAACGATAAACACCAACTCGCAATGCCTATGCTAGTTATCCCCCTCCAGTCCGTCTTTATCAGTTTCGTAATCTTCATGCCGGCATGTGCGTTTGCTTTTATCATTATCAACGGTTTCAACCCTTATGTCCAGCTTTCCCAAGCCTTCTTCTGCCACACCCTACCATTCCCACTCCCACTCCCATCCTCTCTTCCCACCTTCAAGACCTCCTGACACGATTACTGAGTTCTATAGAATTTCTTGTACAATCTATGTAGCAGCAAGTTAACGTTTAACTTGAGGTTGCCCTCGAATAGGGTGAAGAATTGCTGGCTGTCGAACTGGGCTTGCAGCACATCCTCGATGGATATCGACCCGCTGGCGCCGGGGATCTGGATATGGCCGCGACTACCCTCGAAGTTGAACACGCCCACCTCATCGCAAGAGATGGTGAGACTCACAACGCCCCAGTCGCGCTCGTGGACTCCGTCCCAAGACACAATGACGCCTTTGTCGGCTAGGTTGCGCACGCTGTACTTGTACGAGCCGAACTTGGGCACACGACCTGAGCGCTCAAGCTCGCGCTGGTGGTTGTACTGCTTGGTGAAGGGAAGGAAGAATCGTTTTTTGCTGGAAAAGAGGTGTTAGTTAAAGTTACAAAGCTCATTGTCCACCGTGGACAAGTGAGTCTTACCCTTTATTCTTCTGAAGGGTCGCAAGGGCTTGCTCGATGTAATCATCGTAACTCTTGCGCTGCGATTCCAGATACTTTGCTTTCTCGTGAAGGTTGGATAGTGACATCCTGACCCCCTCCAATTCGCGCTGACGCTGTACGCGACGCCTGCTCTTGGTGCGGATATCGAGGGCGATGGCGTTGAGGACATCTTGATAGAAATTATGCTTGGAGACGCGGCCCAGTTGCTCAAGCCGCATGATGTTTTCTAAGGCGTTCCGTTTCAGATCGTAGTAGGACATTCGAGTTACGTCTATCATGTTGGCATCTGAGTAGGCGCCTTTACTCGCACCATTGTTGAAGTCCTCTCGGAGGATAGACTGCCACTTTTGCTCATCTTCCCGGGAGGGTGGACGAACAAGAATCTCCAAGAGGTTAGTACCAGTCTGGACGCGAATAATGTAAAGAATGCACCGCTTGGTCTCCATGAAGAGAGCCTTCACTTCGGCTTCAGGATCATCCACATCGTGAAGGCGAGGTGTCAGGAACATTTGGATGTCAGAAGATCCGGCAGCAAACATCTCGTTGTTACTCTGTGCACTCCCCAAGTCGCGCACGATTTCACGAAGCACATCATCACGGCCGGGGCAGATGGACGGGAGTTCCTGAGCAACCAAGCTATGGATGGAGAAAACATCGCTCATCTTGATGTAGAGCGTTGGCCGGTTCTTGGCGTATAGATCATTGAACTCATCGATATTGAACGTGCTCTCGGCATCGGGGATCGTAATAAGGCTGCTTGTGAGATGGGCCATACGCTCGATCGATTCAGCGATGAATGCATTCAAAGGCTGCAAGTAGATGTTCTCTTCGCCGAACGGGCGGCCCGACGCAACCTGGCTGAGCACATTGGCCACTTCGTTTAGATTGCGCTTCTGCAAGTTGCTCAACGTCTTTTCAATAACGCCCACTTGGTCTGGGTTCGTCAAAGCAGGCTGGAAGTAGAAGCGCCACACCCAATTAGTGACAAGCTGGAGGACGTGATGCTGCGGCTCCCTCTTGAATCTTTGGCACAGTGCCTCAAACGTCTGCCAGCAGATGAAGCGGAGGCCGTATGGCATCCGAGGCAAAAAGTCCTCAAATGCATTGAAATACTGAATACAAATCTCTCTGAGGTCACGGAGGTGGTCGATGAACAAATCTCGAGTTTCAGGATCTTTGAGCGCAATATCCCTAGGAACATCCGGTGGTCTCCTGCTTGGCTGACCGGTTCGAAGCTCTTCGTTACTGATGGCTGATCTGTAGATGAGCAATGGGTCACTTTCCAGATCTAATTCGGGGTCCTCGATGATGTTGTCACGAATCAAGGAACCAAGAAGATCTCGGAGGTACTTGCGGTCCCTCGGCGAGCGGGTATAGTTGGTGAGAAGCTTGAAGCAGAAGAAGTTGCCACGTAGGTAGTCTTGGATGGAGTTGCAAGCATCGATCTCCTCTCGAATGGAGCGGGCGATCAGCTTGAGGAGGTAGTACTCTTCTCTTCGTTTCTGGGCGTATCCGAATAGTCCCATCATCAGATGCTCGATCCGTTTGCATTCCTTCTCTGCGGTGCTTTGCTCACGAAGGCGCTTGAAAAGACGAGCAAGATATTGGGGCTGTGTTTGCAGATTAAAGAATAGTTGCTGATATGATTCGAGCTTTCTTCGGGAGCTCTTGTTCAAGGCCTTAAGATCGAACTGGTTGGCCGACGCGATAGAAGTATTGGCGAGAAGGCTACTGGCGTGGCCACCGTAGTTGCTTTGGTGTCGCACAACCTCATCCAGAGTGATTTTGTTCTTGACGAGGAGGGCAATTTTGATATCCAACTGGTCAATGTATTGCTCCAGCATCTCATTCTGTCTAACCTGTTGGACAACAGTCTTTCGCAATCTCTCGAATTCGATCTCCTCGTTGAAGTCAAAGTCGCTATCGTTCAGCAAGTGGACAAAGTTTTTGACAGCGTTGACAGGAGGGTTCTTGCCAGTGGTAAGACTCTTGTAAGCCTCGCCTTGAAGCTTGGCGCGCACGAAGCTCTGGATCTTGATGACTTTCTGCATATTATCGTCGAAATGCTTCTTTTTCTCGGCAAACTGGCCCCGGACGATGAAGCCTTTAGCGAAAGCCTGCAGTTCGGCGATAGCATCTTCGTGCTCGTCGAGCTCGCCTAGTAGATCACCAATACGGGCCCGGCAAAGCATGGCTCGGCTGAGAGCTTGAAGAGTAACGATCTCCTCCTCATGAGACTTCAGCTCATCCAAGAAAGCGAAGTGTTGTTTCCTAAACAGAGAACCCCTGATTCTCCCTTGAAGACTCGTGATCTTGGGAGCCAAATTCTCAAGCTCGTCCAAGTCCGCAGCGATACGCTGGCGCACAAGCATACCTCGTGCCATAGCTTGGATTTCTATAACACTAGATTCTTCCGCTTGCAACGCATCTAGAGTTTCCGCTACATCTCGGCGGACTGCAGCGGCACGAATATGGGCTTGCAGGGAGCCTATCTCGAGAGTGTGTTGCTTCAATTCAGCCTTCATCGCAGTCATGTCTTCTCGAACGGCTCGTCCGCGGCAGGCTGCCTGGATGACCACCCACTTAGGGGTGAACTGCTCCAGGATACGTCGTTGGTTGTTCACCTGGGATCTTGTCAGCATTGCCCGAGCGGCAGCCTGAAGTCCACCGATGACTTCGGCTTGTTCCTCAAGAGCATTGAGGTCATTCTCGACTCTTCTCCTGAGAAGCATCCCTCGAATCGCAGACTGGAGCACCGTAACGGGGCCCTGCATGCGATTTGTCTCCTGCTGCTGAGCAAAGACCTTCTCGCGCGCGAGATAGCCTCTGAAAGCAGCCTGGACACTTCTCACAACACCATCCATCTGCATCAACTGGGATCGCGTCTCGCATACCTCATTGCGGACCTTAATAGCCCGCATCATGCTCTGGAGCTTAATGATGTTTTTCTCCTTGCTTTTCCAGAAGTTTTCCCGGTGCATCAGGTTGCTGCGTACCAGATATCCTCTCGCTGCACTTTGGAGCTGGACCGCAAAGCGCCGCATCTGCAGCCTATAGTCCATGACTTGACGAGTGAAGTCACCTCGGATGCGAGCCTGAAGGTCGATGATCCAGTCTTCGGAGTCCCAGAGGTTGTTCATGATGTTGGCAAGTCGCATTCGAACCATTGCCCCGCGCATTTGAGCTTGAAGGTCGAGTACAGCGGCCTCATTCTCCGCCAGCTCGCGATCTATGCGTTCCTCCTCTGTCTCCTCGGGTTCAGGGGTGGGCTCGACGCCAAAATCAGCTCCCATATTGCCAAAACTGGGCATGTTGACCCCGAGCTTATCTAGGCCTTTCTGCATCGCTTCTAGTTCGTGGTGCTCAAACTCAAGTTGTCCAACCAAATTGCCCATTCTGAAATCGACAATTCCTTTGCGGAAGAGCAGCCAGCTCAGAGCGTGAATGCAGTAGATGACCTTGGGAATGTTCTTCTTCTCATACAAATCGATGAGCTCAAAACGAAAGAGGTCTGGCAGCTCAACTTGATCCAAGTAGCGGAAAAATATGGCGATATTGTCCCAATGGCGGGCTTGTAAGCGCGTGTGGCGGATGATGCGCTGACCTTGATTAGGATTTAGCGCTTCCACGACCTCAGCCAGAGTAATACCATCTCGTAGGGCCTCTTCCAACTCCACAATGGGGGGGATTTGACGATGAATGATGTCTTCGATCCATTCTTTGGCTTCTCCAATGTGGCAGAGATACTCATAGGCTTGTAAGAACTGCCGCTGCTTGTCCATCCAATTTCTACCACCAAATCCAAACTTGTCGCTGTTGCTTGGTGCGGAGTTAGACGCTCCAGCTCTTTGGAGTCTACGGCGACCACGAAGACCTACCACCTCCTGGGTTGGAGACGTAATGGCAAAGTCTTCAGCGGTTCCTAATTTTGACAGTGTGCGTAACTGGCTAGTGGAGGATCGCCCTAGCTTCTGGAGATCGGAGGTAATGATCGGAGTGTGAACTACGGGGCTCAGGGAGCTTTCCCGGTATCCCGGTGAAGTCTGTATGATCGAATCGGAGCGTGTCAGAAGCATAGAAGTCGGCCTTGCAGTGCTCATGCGAGGAAGTGGAGAGGGGGAAACCCTTCCATCAGATAGGGATAGTCGTCCAAAGTCGACGCTCTGGCCACGTTCGTGGCGATCATGGCGCGGCGGAGTGGGTGTTTTCCTCGGGGTAGAGTGTGGTGGAGGGCTTGGGCTACCAGCGGGGGCCTGTGGCAGCGGCCGCAAAGACTGTCGAGCCATGCTATACATATCTTTCGCGCTAGGTGGAGACTCGTCGTAGGTGTGTGATCTTACGGGTGGGTGCCGAATGGCCGCTTCGCTCTTGCCCCGCCGATGGGTATACGCCGACGAGCTGAAAGCACCGGAAGAATTTGGGCTCCCCCGGCCAAAATCGTATGAATCGGAGTTGTACGAGTATCCAGAAGAGGCCGACGAGGATGTTGTGGAGGGCTGCCGGTTAACTCCTCCATTGACGCTGTCGAGGCTGGCATAGTCCACAGTGTAGGACTGCCGCAGAGGATGTGGGCGATACGACATTTTTGCTGGCGACGGCTAGGATAGAGTATGGTGCTCGTTGTTGAGATTATTGCATGCGCCGCTGTCAGGTGTTGAGCACCACATCACAGCTGGACAACAGAGAGTCGTTACGACGAAGTGAAGGCAAAGACGAGAACCCTGCTGAATGGCGAAAAGATTAACGAACAAGCAGCGGAAAAAACTCGAAGATCAAATCCAAACAAGGCGGAATTGCGCGCTCGAGCAAGTGTCTGGTTCCAGTCGTATTAAATCGGAGCGCACGCCAGTACTGCACTTGGCAGTACAATAACTGCAGAAAGAGGCAACAAAGGAAAAGGATGTGTAAAGGCAATACAGCTGTTGGAAATTTTACAGAATCCAATTATGGAAAACCAGCATTCCAATATCAGCCACGGCCATTAACAGAGGCCCGGATATGACATATAGGTTGCAATAGATTCCAATGTAAGCTCGGCTGGCCGGAGGGGTTGGGGCCAGGGAAAAGTGCTGCCCGTCATGTTTTGTTTACTTTGGGGCGGGCACAGCAACGGGGGGGCAGCCAGCCCAACTGCCGGCGGAACGTGCTCCAATGACATCTTCTCAACGCCTAGGCCATCATGCAGATGATCCGAGCGTCAACCTCGAAAATTGGGCTAAGCAGCGGGGGCTGGTGACACCGGGGTCAAGCCACCCCCAGCCACAGATATACGGAGTTAATAACATCGCACCCCCCTGCAGACGCGTTGCAAGGTTTTTTTTCCACACTTCCTTATAAGTCCGTGATTGACCGCCTTCTGTTTTAGATACGCACACCGCTTTCGCTATCGGTGGCCACTTGATAAGATGTGGGGTCTTTTAAGTGCTAAGGCTATACTAGTATTTCACGCAGAGTTACCTGCTGTTCTGAAGTAGCTAGCTATTGAATGCCCCTCACCCACTAGCCCAGGATCCGTCACGCCTGGTCCGCCCGGTTCCGCCAGTGAACAAAAAAAATTTCAGCGGGCTGCTCGTAACTTTTTTTTTCCCTTCTTTTACTTGGGAAGGAGATCACTGTTCAAGCTGTCGTTGGATTGGAAATATTCTATCAAACGGCGATCTTCGACCTCACCCCGTTCAAGCTTTCAAGGTATGGAATACTACCTCTCTCACACTTTGTTGATGAATATGCTCTTTCGGGCGCTGACCTGAACGTGTCTGTAGCCAATCTTCATCTACCTGGTCCTCGTTAGACTTCGAGGAAGACTCTGAAAAAGATGCCTTCCACGAACGGTACCAATGGCTCTTCTGCCAAGGTCCTTGACCACACCAAGGCCGTCGAGCTCTTGAACGAGTACAAGAGCCGTGATGGTCTTGGTATCGAGGACCTCATGGACACCAAGCAGCACGGCGGTCTGACTTACAATGACTTCCTCGTCTTGCCTGGTTACATTGGCTTCCCTGCCTCGGACGTCACCCTCGACTCCCCTGTCACCAAGAGGATTTCCCTGAAGACTCCCTTTGTTTCCTCTCCCATGGACACTGTCACCGAGCACGAGATGGCTATCCACATGGCACTGCAGGGTGGTCTTGGTGTCATCCACCACAACTGCTCGCCTGATGAGCAGGCCGAGATGGTTGCCAAGGTCAAGAGATACGAGAACGGCTTCATCGTTGATCCCGTTGTCATTTCTCGCCAGACCACCGTGGGCGAGGCCAAGGCCCTGAAGGAGAAATGGGGATTCGGTGGATTCCCCGTTACCGGTAAGCCCAAAGATTTTTTTTATCTGATTTATTATTTCCTTTTCCGCCTTCCAGGATCATCAGCACATACTTTCAGGTTTACCCCGAAGTCCTTGTTGGAGAATTACCTGAGTCCATTTCGTGATTACAAACCATAATATATAACTTTCGTTCCACCGTATCGACATCCAATGTCATGGGGAGTAAATTATGCTCTTTATGAAAATGGCAATTTTTACTATCTTTCTTGGTTCTCAACCAGACACGCCAATAACTCACGAGCGCCTGCTAATAACTCGCATTGTGATACAGAGACCGGAAAGCTCGGCTCCAAGTTGCTTGGTATTGTCACCAACCGCGACATCCAGTTCGAGGAGAGCGATGCCAAGTCCGTCGAGAACGTCATGGTCACCGACCTGGTGACTGCCCCCAACGGTGTCACCCTTCTCGAGGCCAACAGCATCCTCGCCAAGTCCAAGAAGGGCAAGCTGCCCATCGTTGATAAGGACTTCAACCTGGTGTCCATGATCTCGCGCTCCGATCTCACCAAGAACCACAACTACCCCCTGGCCTCCAAGCTGCCAGACTCTAAGCAGCTCATCTGTGCCGCTGCCATCGGCACGCGTCCTGAGGACAAGACCCGCCTTAAGAAGCTGGTCGAAGCTGGCCTGGACATTGTTATCCTCGATAGCAGTCAGGGTAACAGCATGTATCAGATTGAGATGGTCAAGTGGGTCAAGCAGGAGTTCCCTGATCTCGACGTCATTGGCGGAAACGTCGTGACTCGCGAGCAGGCTGCCAGCCTCATTGCTGCCGGTGTTGATGGTCTCCGAATTGGTATGGGTAGCGGAAGTGCCTGCATTACCCAGGAGGTCATGGCTGTTGGTCGTCCTCAGGCTGCTGCCGTTTACGCTGTCTCTTCCTTTGCCGCCCGCTTCGGTGTTCCCTGTATCGCCGACGGCGGTATCCAGAACGTTGGCCACATCGTCAAGGGTCTTGCCCTTGGTGCCTCCACCATCATGATGGGTGGTCTCTTGGCCGGCACCACCGAGTCTCCCGGTAGCCTGACCTCATTCGTCACCCGTGACGGTAAGCTTGTTCAGACCAAGGCTTACCGTGGTATGGGCAGCATCGATGCCATGCAGGACAAGAAGGCCGGTGGTGGCGGCAAGAACAGCCAGGCTAGCAACGCTGGAACTGCCCGCTACTTCTCCGAGGGTGACAGCGTCCTGGTGGCCCAGGGTGTGTCCGGCACCGTTGCCCACCGCGGCTCGGTTGGCAAGTTCGTCCCTTATCTCGCTGCCGGCTTGAAGCACTCCATGCAGGACTGCGGTATCAAGAGCCTCCGGGAGCTGCACGAGGGCGTCACTGCCGGTACCGTGCGCTTCGAGATCCGAACCGCCAGTGCTCAGCTCGAGGGTGGTGTCAACATGGAGAGCTACGAGAAGAAGCTCTACGCTTAAGAAAAAATGTGTTGTTGTGTTGTTTGTAAAAATTAGGAGGCTGATCGATTTGGGATATGGTATGCTTGATCTGGTATAAATCTCGGACACGCGCTATCTCATTGGATCTCTTCCTACGAGTCATGTTATGGTTATGCCGGCGTTCATGGAACTTGGATTGGGATTGAGCAGTAGATGAGCATTTGCATTCTCCAAGCCGAGTAGTTCGTTCTGCTCATTTGCATGGGTGAGAGGTTAATTGAAAAATAAAAAGTATTACCCTGGTACAACTCTGGTCGACGCACTATTGAACATGTGATTAGATTATACAAGTGATCACAGTAAGAATCTTATGTTGCAAGATTATTATATTCAGCCAGGCCCATCTTGAACGCCGGTCTGACGACTTGGGCAGCCAAGTTAGGTACCTTTTCAGACAAATCTGAGCTAGCACACAGTAAGTCCAAAATGAAGATGAAATCAATGCTGCAACCTAGATTTTGTCTCCTCGCTAGGGTAGCGTGAGAAATGCGACACATGCTACAACAGAAATTCCAGATTGTCCCATTGAATTTACCATTTAATACCCGTCCATGGAAAGCAAAAAATAACACCGGCCTATGCATCATCTAGATGGTATCCTCACCCTATTAAGTTCCACATCAGTCGACGTCTCGCAATAATGTCATTTTATATCGTGCTGATCCTTTCATCGTGCTACCGTGCCATCCAAAAGCAAAGTGGCCACTAAGAATAAATGTGAATAGATGTTCAAAAGGCAACAAATTCATGGTGATTTGGGGGGTGTTATCACTCCTTAAAGCTTCCGTAATTCGGCGAGGCGGCACTGGAGTCGTTCGCTTGGAGGCCAGCCTGCCGGGCGGCATTCATGGCGTTAGCACTCTTCCAGCTGCCCACCAGAGGGAGGTCATCGTGCGCTGTCGGATCCGCAATCACGGCGTCATGCTCGCGAGCATCGAGTTGGCGGGCTGTTGCCCGACTGCTGCGGTCCAGGATGCTACGCGAGCGCGTGGTAGACGACGGCAAGGCTTTAGACATCTGCTCGTCCTCGACAGCAGTCTCGTCGTCATCTGAGTATTCTACCGGCGTGCTGCTCTGCGTTGATGATGAGCCCGAAGGGCCATCGCCCTCCTCAATCCACCACGCGGGGATCGCACCGAAAACTGCGATGACGGCAAGCAGCCACCATGGTGCGGCTATGAAATTGCGTTTAACACCCCATGTGAAGGCCAAACCCGCAACTGCTGGTCCCGTAGCTCGGCCGATGGCGCTCAAGGTAGTCGCGAAGCCGTTCAGAGTTCCGAGAATGTTGAGGCTAGAGGCGCTGTTGGTGAGGAGGATGGTGGTGCATGGGAAGCCGATAATGACGCAGAACGCCTTGATGACCATGACAACGAGCAGAGCGCCAAGTCGGCGGGTCTCATCTTCAACCAATGTCGTGAATGGCGTTATGACGTATACGAATGGGAACACTACACAGCAAGCTCTAAAGCACTTCAGCACACCAAAGTAGGTGCACAGAGGCGGGAAGATAAGAAACTGAACAAGTCCACAGACAACACCATAAATGGTGAAGATGGTCCCGATGCTGCTAAAGGAGAGACCAAAGCCGCTACTAAACTCGAATGGGGCGTTCCACCTGTCGATGTCATCCTGTAATCTAGGGTAGTTGAGAAAAACCGGCAGCACTTGGTCATAGGCGACACTGTGCAACGCTAAGAAGGTGTATGCCAACAGGTTGATAGAAGACTGGCGGGTGAAAACTTCCTTCAAAGTAGGGCGTACCACCTGCGGTATATTATGCTTAGAAGGCTCATGCCTCACGTTGGTCTGTAGCAGAGGTGCCGTAGCCTCATCATCTTGAAAAGAATAGCGACGGGCGCGGAGAAACTTGCGGCCCTTTATCGAAGCTGTCAGTCTCTCACCGAGGATCAAGCCCCAATCGCGCGAATGACGCTTGCTCGCCAATGTCTCCTTAAGGAATAGGAGGGCAGTCGTCAGAGAAATCATGAAGATGAATGAGGCTAGGATGTTGGGCAGGGCGAATGGGTACGCCTTGAAAAAGGCACTATTTCCAAACAGAGACGGAAACTGCTCAGCAGGCTTTGCAAAGAATCCGCCAAACGCCGGGCCGAAGATCGAGCCAATGCTCCAGACCAGCGGCATGATGGAAAAGGCTCTAGGTTGCAACTCCCTCTCTGGCACCATCTCTGCCACCATGGTCCTGATAATTCCGACTGTATTGAACTGTCAGCAGGGGTATCACAGCCGCCCCAAAGGACAGTGTAAAGTACGGGGGAAAGGATGTTCGGCTACCCACCGTTTCCATTGCAAGCTCCTTGTATAGCACGAACGGTAATGGCCATTGTAAGACTCGATGAGAACCCCCAAAACAAGAAGCACGTCATGGTGCATAGCAGCCCACACATGATGGCAGGCTTTCTTCCAAAGCGATCAGAGGCTCTGCCCCACGCGACAGCCGTGACACTCTGAGCGAGGGAAAACACGGAACTCGTGGCACCGGCCCACTTGGCAACGTCCATCCTATCGATGCCGAAACTGGCGATCATCTCGGGCAAGTATGGGAACACCGAGGTCATGGCCAAAGGTTCCGCGAACCGGGCGATTGCTGCGAGGGCTGTTAGCAAAAACTGCGTCCGGAAGGGCAGGGTACCTGGTCGTGCCACCAATCCATATCTCCTCCGGTGAAGTCAATCCTCCAGCCGGACTGGTCCTCTAACATGCGTCCCTGCTCAAGCGTTTGGTGAGAGTTTGTCATAGACGGTTGTGCGAGGGGGTTTCATGAACCGAAACTATCAAAGTGAAAGGTAACAGAGGTGGGTGTGCTTCCACCAACGGCCAAGCAAGCCTCACGAGCCATGACAGGTGTGTAGAAAGAAGGTATATTTGCGTCGAGCGACGTTCCCAAACTCGGTATGAATTCCACTTTTCCTCGACTCCGTCTTGGGAGTTCACGCCACCTCACTGGACAATTCGATCCGCCAGCCCCGCCAATGACACTCCCGGACGCCGCTTCTCCCTTCCAGGCCAACCACTAGAAGCCAAAAAGTAAAGAAAAGAGAAGCCTCAAGGCTCAAGCATAACTTACCCAGAATGGCAAGCTGATTCGATGGCAGCTTGGGTCCATGCTTACTAGTCGCCATGGTTGCAAAGTTGTAAGATTTTCAGAGCACCGTTTCAGGCCAGTTGAAGCAGAAAAAGAAGCAAGAATGTATGTGGTCAATCACGGAGCAGGGGAATCGCCCAGGAAGCCTCGGCCTGCACAACAAATGGATGCTTGAAAGTCACGTTGGGTAGAATAGTTTATTAGGACGACGCTCAACAAGCCGCTCAACCCCTAAGAAGATATACTGGGGTAACTTGGAGAAACCACTGCTTCAACTGAGGCAAGAAAGAAAGAGGGAGAAAAACAGAACTGCTGAGTAAATAGGCGAAGGGATCGTTAATAAACAATGCTAATATTTCTCAACTGGAGACCCTCTGTACATCTGCACGCGGAATTCCAGCCCGGTTCGCAGCTGCATAGCCCTAGCCAGAAGAGGCAAAGGTCGTCAGCGGTTAGTTACCGCTGATTTGCAGCGGTGGGCGGCTTATACAACGTCTGGGTAGGGTGAGTGGAGTCGCACTCTTCACAGGTCTGCAGATTTTTTTTTTTCTTTTGATTAGTTGCCACCCCTTGTCGGCGGTTTTCCCCAATGCCTGAAGTCCAACCATCCCTTAAACTTTCGTCATTGAGCCAGGAAGGCCGTTGACATGAACATGAGGGGCGAGCGGGCAGGCCGTTTGGCTTCCCTGCGGAATGTGTGCATTATGGGATAAGAGGCAGCCCTTTGCGGTTCACGGAGCATCTCTGGCTTTGCATGTTTTTTAATATCGTAAAATCCATGCTCTTGTCGCTGCGCTCTCCGCTGTCGGATATGAGATCTCGCAGCAGACGCAGTTAATTATGACGCACCATGTCACACGCCCTCACTTGAGGACACCCAAAGCGGCGCAAGGGTGGCCACCAACCATTCCTGCTAGGCTTTGGCGGCCCCTCCATTGGCTGCTTCAGACCACCCCGCAGCGTCCCCTCCACCCCTCTCCCTTCCCTAGGTGCTCCACCACCGAACGGACTTTTTTCTTTCTCGCCAGGTATTTCCCAGCCCCCGATGCGCTCGCCATGGGGCTACTCTTAAGTACCGAATATCCAGCGCCAGAATCCAGTCGAGCAGCACCGCGCGTGTGTAAAACAGTCAGCCCCAGTGATGTGGAGGCGGGGGTGGGCGCGAGGCGGCCACGCACAAGCATGTCTCGCACCTTCGAGCCACTCCGCTCGCCGGGCGGTTTCAGTGCTAGGCATAGCCCATGTGTAATAAGTTCTAATGTGACCTGATGCATCGGGGCCGGCCTGCCTTGCATGTATGCTTGCATTTTCCTCACCACACCCCGGACGGGCGCATATCTCGTCTAGCCTAGTCATCCGTACGGATAATCCTAACGCATCCACCTCCAGCGACAATACCGAATTTTGCAAGAATGTGTGCCGGAGATTCTTGGATATTGATGGTACCAGTTCTTCCACCAAGCCTGGCCTAGGGTCTATCCCACCTTTGCTCCCAATGTCGAGACACATGCCATTTGCTAGCATAACGGAGCAGGATAACTCGTGACAAGATTATGCAGAGTTACGAAAAAGGAAGAATCAACTTGTTTTGGGCCTTGCTTATCAAACTTCGTGCAGCAAATCACGGCGTTAGGAGGCCGACACGCTGCTGATAATACTTCCATAACCAACGCCCGGACGGGTTTCCGGAAACGCTTCTCGCATGCGGATGTATTGACAATAGTATGAAAAAAATGATTGCATAGCGAGGACAGGACGAGGTAACCTTAGTACACTATTCTCGGGTCATTTTTAACTACAGGGTATTTCGGATCCAAGCCAAGTGCCTTTTGTACACTAGTACTGCTATTTCGCTTCCTTGAGGATTGATTTCCTGTGTATACATTCTTCTTAAATTTTCGACCTGGCTGCAGGTAGTTTCATCTCCGGTTGTCATTTGCTCTCTTCTACCTGTTTAATGTCTCACAATGACAGATTGTCTCCTTATCTGTTTGGGGAGACTTCCGTAGGTGAGGCATACTTTCCACTATATCGATCCTTTGTCCTTTTAAGAAAATATCCAAAAAGAGCGAAGTTTATGGGTTGCCCACTCCATCATGGCCCTGTCCCAATGCTCATCTGAATCTTGTATATACATGATGTGTCCCTGCAGCATCTAGGTAAGTTATGTTAAACTTATCATTTCTGAGCATTCTGATGAGCATGGCGGGCCAGCTGGAGCTGAGTAGTACGTAGGTAGTTAGGGTGTAGTCTAACCGAAGGATATTACTGGTGGGCCCGGGAGGGAGGAGAAGGTCTTATTCAAATGAAGTGTAACGTTTGTGTATTCGAGCAAATCTCTTCCGAAAGAATTCAAGCTAAGCCTCGAATATTGCGGTAGATTTAATTGCCTCATTTCTTATCGAGAGCAAACGCTAAATAAACTACAAAGCCTGACGGGGTTTCACTAGATGTTGGTCAGCTCTGCCGTTGGCAGAGATGGATTCTACGATCTACGAGCTCTGTAAGTTTCTCAGGTGGCCCAAGCTTCCGTCTCATTCTTCGCGTGAGGCGTTCTATGACATCAGGACAAGTTCAGCATCCTAGACAATGATGGAGTTTATTGGCCATGGCTTGCAAGACTGACATAGCTATGTCTCAAAATTGACTTCACACCTCTGTCAAAAGCCCATACTCTTGTGTCGTACTTAAACTTCCATCATCCTTATTCACCTAGACGACATCGATTTGTGCTTCCGAGGTTGCATAAAAGTTTGAAGGCATATGCTCCCCCAAGGCTGGAAACTCAGGACTACGTAGAGAACTTCCTTTCTACTTCAAGATGGGCACTACTACTAGATCATTGGATGAGCATGTCGAGTCCAGTGGCCACGCATCCACCGAGCAGGCAGCTGGCACCAAGCATGGAATCGACGAGACGTCTTCTGCGCCTAATGCGAAGCGCAGTAAAACTGAGAAAGACGAGGAACAGAACGCGTTAGAAACTACAATTAGGTGAGCACCTTTCCGGAAACCGTCACTTAATCGCATGTATTGCCCCGTCGCACTACAACTCGGGGCAGGCATGTCAGATGTTTTGCTATCCAGCACCGTTACTACACGCTCCGCCACCAATCTAACTAGTTTCAGTGATGCTAGCGATGTTGAGCACGATGAAGAGGAGGGATCCGAGGAGAATCCGATCCCAATCACAGACACAGATGACGCGCCAAAGAAGTCAAAAAAGGAAAGCGAGCACGCCCAGAACGGACGAGCTGAGGCATCCAAGTCTCAAGATAGTACCACACCAGCCAGCATTCTAGAGAAGGGTATTGTTTACTTTTTCTTCCGGGGTCGCGTTAACATCGATGAGCCGAGTGGTGTCAAGGACATTGCACGGAGCTACATCGTGCTCCGGCCCATCGATGAGGACTCTGACTTGGGCGAGGGCCCAATCGGAGACGCCGGCAACAGCCGGCTCATCGCCATCCCCAAGAAAGTTCTCCCGCGCAGCGGCCGAGACCGCTGGATCGCTTTCGTCGAGAAAGCCAACGCGTCCTTCGAGACACTCAAGGACGAGTTCCTGGCATCCTCCGAGTACGAGACAAAGACGGCCGGCACCCGCCACAAGCCGGCGGCCACGCCCGTGGGCGAGGGCGTCTACGCCATCACCACGACCGGGCGCGAGAGCCACCTGGCGTACATTCTCACGCTTCCCTCGGAGCTGAGCGAGGTCCAGAGGGAGCTGGGCCTGCGCGAGCGCGGATCCTTCATCATCAGCACGCGGAACCCGGACTTCGAGGCGCCTGCGAACGCGCGGTTGCCGCAAGGGCCAAAGTACACCCAGGAGGTCAAGGACGAGTTCCGTGGCCTGCGCTGGATCCCTAGCAACCCCCGCAACCTCGACTTCGCCAATGCGCAGTTCCTGCTGGTAGGGGAGCCGTCGGGTGTCCAGGGGGCCACAGGGATGCAGGGTGACGAGGAGGAGGAGGATGCGGACGGCGAGCTGGAGGATCCCCTCGAGGAACTTGAGAAGCTCGAGGACGAGGATACTCACCGCATGGAAGCCATGAAGGGAGATGATTCGGCCGCCATCTTCGCGGATCTGGAAGTTCACTCCAAGAATTACCCCCGGCTGCAGACTACTTTCTAGAGCAGTCCAGTCTTGCTCACAAAAAAGAAAAGTTTTCCCTTTCTTTATCCTTCCCTTTAAACACAATCCATGTTCTTATTCCATGGCGTTTCGGGCAGGATTGTAGTGAACTAGAAAGGCAAACTCTCTACCAGCATCCCTGAGAACTGGCACACGATCTTAGGTGGTTACGGAGACTTACAATGAAGGATGTGGGTGATGCTAAGCCAAATTTATATTTACGGAAACCTCTCTATATAGGTGCCCAATACAATCATTTAATAAGACTGATATCCGTGATTGCCAAGTGATTACAAGATAAGCTGGCTTGGAACAGAGCCCTCAAGTGATAGTCGGTAAGAATTTGTAAATTGCGAACTAATAGCCACAATTAGAAGTTTATGCGCAGACATTGGTCTCAATTAATATGTGTGTATGTGTCAACTTGAGGTGAGAAAACAGTGAGGCGAGTAGTAGTAGTATAGCTATACATACCACAAGAAAGTGAAGGATCTCCACAAATAATACTTTTCTAGCCCAGCCCAAATTATACTCATCCAGAAGAGCAGAAAAATAAACATGGATCAATATAATCTTACACCTCCTCCTTGGTAGCAACGGTTCACAGTGGTCACGGCCCCCAGTGATACGACGGAAAATAATAGAATTCTCTGCAAGTCTTTCGAATCCAAGAATGCCGATACCCTTTCCCGCTGCATGATCAAGCAGCAATTCCAATTTATTAGAATGCTGTTAGTATGGGGCTCGTGCAGCGCATTTAATCCTCTCGTACAGACTTCGAAACGTGATTGCTCTGCGTCTAGTTCGTTGTTGCGTGCAATAAGCAGGGTTTATGAGTAAGTACGCACATCCGACAAGACCGAACTTAGGGTAAGTGTTTTCGCTGCACCCACAATGCACCGCTCTATATTTTATGCCCTGGACCGAATAACAAATAATACGGGACATCGTTTGCCCCATATCGTGTGAGTGATAGGCCGATTACAGCTAGTAATGAAGACGGCTATAGCTGAAGAACACATTGGAACATGTCGAATATTCCTTGAACCACACACAATTGAATATAAAGAGGAAAAACCACTACCTCCAATTGTGTCTTAGTTAGGTACCTATCTAGGTGCATGTGCTTCTTGGCCAGTCCTCAGCCCAAACCCCACACTGGCCATTGGTCAAGAAAAAAAAAGAAAAGAACACACAATGCCACAGTGATCCGGCCTAACTTTTTCTCTGATTGCTGAAACACCCAGGAAACACCATTCTTTATCATGGCTAGTCAACGTACTGTGCACGTAGTCTTGGATGCCTTAGTGGGTGAGCTTCGATCAAGCAGGGGAAGTCTGACTGCGCTCGAAGAAGACTTTGCCAAGGAGAGTCAGCGTTGGCAGTCGGTTCGTCTACTGCATATTATCTGGTAATACTGTTCTATGCTGAAGATTGATTCCAGGATCGTCTTAGAAATGAGGTTGTTACTGAGCCATATCAGTATGCCTCTCTCGTGACCCCCGAGAAAATTGAAGTCAAAATGACAAGGCTACTTGAACTTCTTCCTGGGTCCAGACAAGATGATATACACTGCTGCCTCTCTCAGGTCAATCTCGATGAACTTGAAGGATCATATGAGGCTTTGTCATACGTATGGGGCGATGAAGGCGAAGTGACGCCGATTCAGGTCGACAATGCTACGTTGCACGTAAGGACCAATCTCCGCAGCGCGCTTCTCAATCTCAGGGAAAGAGATAAGTCGAGGTTTCTGTGGGTCGATGCTGTTTGCATAAACCAAGAGGATCCGGACGAAAAAGCCCGACAAGTTTCCATAATGGGAACTATATACCGAAGCGCTCGACGAACCGTGATCTGGCTTGGCGATGCCGATCTATACACAAAGGAGGCTTTCAACAATTTGACCATTCTGGAAAATGGGAGAAAGTTAGTTGCGGCGGCAGATCAAAACACCGAACCTATTCAGAAAAACATCTTTGATCTGTTGAAGAATGACGTCTGCGTTGAGCATGTGTTTGGGCTTCCCTGGTGGTCCCGAGCGTGGACAGCGCAGGAGATCATACTGGCTAGCAACGCGCTTGTAACGTGGGGGCCCTACCAGATTAGCTGGGACATACTCGTTGGGGGCATCGAGTTTGGCGCGACCGTGGGCATCTGGGAGTCCACAGTCCTGGGGGTGTGGAACACCTCCCCCTTCCTCTCGCTTGAATCAATACTCAAGGTCAAGAGAGAACCGCCTCTGCCTAACATCGCCGAGAACCTCTTCAGGCTCCTGGTCAGCAATCGTTTTCGGCATGCCACCAAGGGCAGCGACAAGATATTCTCCGTCTTTGGACTGATTGGCGATGATACAAGAAGCATCGGCATTGAACCCAACTACCGACTGCCCGCTTCCGAGATATATTGTAAAGTTGCATCTCAACTCATCTCTATAGCAGGCAACTACGACATTATGGGGGCTTGCTATGGTGCGGAGGATAGTAGGTACTCCAACAAGCTGCCGTCATGGGTTCCTGATTGGAGCTCGACCAAATACATTGCCCTGCCCTTATTCACCGATTCTCTCGGCAACCCACGATTGACTCATGCCTCCAAGCAATCCAAAGCTCGCCCAAGATTCCCCACGGAGTTAAGAGACGTTATGGTTGCACGTGGCCAGGTGATTGGACAGATCGGCGAGTTGGCCGCTGTTCTAAACTACCTTCATGATGGAGAATGGGATGATACAGACGATTATGAGGGTGATGACCTGAGAGAGATAGTCAAGGACATCGCAAAAGACTTCAAGGTGGCGGTGCACAAGTTCGGTAAAGTAGTTCCCCATCTTGAGACCTTCGTCACCTGGGAGGCATTTGTGCTCAACTTGTGCGCGAATCGAGAAAGCTACGAGGACTGCAATATACAGACTCAAGACGAAGCTATGGAGCTTTATATGCAAACCATTAGCGCGGGAACCGTGGCCCCTGGGGGATATGGAGAGACCAAAGGACTGTTTCAAGCCTGGTTCGATTCGCTCAAGCCGATACGACGACTCAAAGGTTGGAAGGTAGACAAATGGAGGGGTCTCTTCAACCCTCTGGGCTTCGGAGGATACTTGAAGAGCTCATGGAGCACCTCTGGCGAATTTCTTCCCTATCTGAAGGCTGCGTATGAGCGTCGTCTTGGTGTTACCAAATCAGGCCATCTCTGCCTGCTACCCAAGACGACGGAGATTGGCGACTGCTTGGTCGTGCTGGAGGGTGGGAAAGTTCCTGTTATTCTAAGAAAGGGTACAGAGGGGCTCTATAGATTCGTTGGGGAAGCCTATGTCCATAGCATGATGGATGGGTTGGCCTTTAAGCCAGAGAGTTGTGTAGAGATACATATCAACTGAACGCAAAATAATTTCCTATTGCTTCTCCTTAGGAACTCAGGTAGATGCCTCATTGCATTAAGATACATGAATATAGTCGCAAGGGGAAACTTTACTTGCTAGAGACAATGGCAATGTGAAAGTGAAGGTTTCAGATACCTATTGCATGTGACCGAAGGTGTGCTAGAAATTACAAACCACAGGAACGGCCATCACAGCATTAGTTGGGAATCACCGCATGCACACTTTAGACTGGGCAAAGCTATTGTAATAGCTTTGAGATACTATTGGCATGGGCCTCGCAACACTATAGTGATCCATTTTGGACCTGGAAGGATTCGTATAACGATAATGGATACTTCCCGAAGAGGAGACTGTGAACTACGTAGTATACGACCCCGTTCACGATGCATGGATAATGTTTACCAGGATTTCTTAATGTCGTGCTTATTCACTTCCCAGGACCGACCCTGAGGGGGTTCAGACAGAATAGGCAGCGTGATTCGAGCTCGAATAAGGAAAACCGGTTTGCCACAAGCCTGACTACAAATGGCATGGGGCAAAATATGCAGTTATTCCCCCAGTCTCAAGTGCAGCTCTCTCTCTCTCTCTCTCTCTCTCTCTAGACGACAGAGACGGGAAGCAAAAAAGCGATGTGTGCAAGCAGTCTGCCAGGCACCCCCATGGCGTCTTAGAGGCTTTAGATGGCGTGGCTGTTTCTGTTGCGTAAAAACTGGAGCCGTATTGCTGTCGGGGCGTCTCCGCTGGTACACGAGCCGAAGTGGGCAGAGCGAAGTCGAATTGGGCAGGTCGAGTGAATGTCACCAAGAGTGGGTGGTCCAAGCTCCTCTACTCTCTGCGATGCGGCAATAGCACCGACGTAATGCGTCACGGCGCTGTCCCGCCGAAACGCAGGAAATTGGCGGCAGCTCTCCAAGCAAAAAACAGAGCACCACCCAAAACACAAACACACACATAGAGAGAACTCGATCCTGGCCCTCTCACTTCTGCCCAAAGAGAATTAGCTGCATCAGCGCTTGTAGAAAGGACCGGTCTCCCAGGATCGGCAAAGTCGGGATTTCTTTCTAAGCTGTGCTGCTTTGAGCGCCTGCCCCGCAGAAACTAGTAACGGCCCATCGGGAGTGGCAAGGGCCCTGGTTTCGAGATAAGTTCCGAGGCGATAAAGCTGACCTGCCGTTATCTTATAAGGTCTCTCAAGCTCCACCCATCGTGCCGTGCTCCTCAATTGACTGAGCATCTCTTCTAACCCGTCGCTTGCAGATATCGGACCGCCCTCCCTGTGTCAGCGGCGACTCCAGAAACCATGGGCAAGATGCCAAGCGAGACGACGCCATTGCTCGCCACTGTCACGGTTGGCACAGTGCCCCGGCGCTACCCCCACCAGACGCTGAGGCGTTTTTGCACCGTTGCCCTGAGCTCCGCTCTCTTTGTTGTCCTGGCCGTCTTCCTGTACGTGACGGCATTCGACCCTCCGGAGAAGTATGGCCACCATGGCAAGCATCTTCCGTTCGAGGAGCTCCAGCAGATCCTCCTTGATGCGCCCAGCGCAGAGAAGGCCTCGGAGTGGAGCTACTACTACACCTCCGGCCCGCACTTGGCCGGAAAGAATCTGTCACAGGTAAAACCATCTACTCCTTATAACACGAGATGACATTCTGCTGGGGCGGCTAGGCTAACCATCTTTCTGCGCTCCATAGGCCGAGTGGACGCGAGACCGATGGGAGGAATGGGGCATCAAGTCCGATGTCGTAGCTTATGAAACCTATATCAACTATCCCTTGGGGCACCGGCTGGCCATGCTGGAGCAGTCTAAATCCAAGTCCAAGGGTGCAAAGTCTTGGAAGGTCTCGTATGAGGCCACCCTCGAGGAGGCTCTGCTAGAGGAAGATCCCACCAGCGAGCTCTCGAACCGTATCCCCACTTTCCACGGGTATTCGGCAAGCGGCAATGTGACTGCACCTTTCGTTTATGTCAACTACGGTACCTTCCAGGATTTTGATGATCTTGTCAAAGCCAATATTAGCCTGGAAGGCAAGATTGCGCTGGCACGATATGGTGGTATCTTCCGCGGCTTGAAGGTCAAGAGAGCTCAAGAGCTGGGCATGATCGGAACCGTGCTCTTCACGGATCCTGGTGATGATGGTGAGGTTACCGAGGCAAACGGGTACGAGGCATACCCCAACGGCCCTGCCCGACACCCTAGCAGCGTCCAGCGCGGAAGTGTCCAGTTCCTGAGTTTCGCACCAGGCGACCCTACCACACCGGGATACCCATCGAAGCCCGGCGCTCCGAGAGCCCCGGTGGAGAGTGCCATCCCCAGTATCCCATCGCTGCCTATCTCGTTCGAGGAAGCCATTCCCATCCTCAAGGCCCTGAATGGCCACGGCCCCAAGTCTACGGACTTCAACAAGTACTGGACACGGAACCAGGGCTTGGAATACAAGGGCGTTGAATACAACATCGGCCCTTCTCCTGATAATATCGTGCTTAATCTCATCAATGAGCAGGAGTACACCATCACACCGATGTGGGATGTGATCGGCATCATTAACGGCACCATTCCCGATGAGGTCATCGTTGTCGGAAATCACCGTGATGCGTGGATTGCCGGAGGCGCTGGAGATCCCAACAGTGGCTCTGCCGTGCTCAACGAGGCCGTGCGAAGCTTTGGAAAGGCACTAGAGGCTGGGTGGAAGCCTCTCCGCACCATTGTATTCGCCAGCTGGGATGGTGAGGAGTATGGTCTCGTCGGCAGCACAGAGTGGGTTGAGGAGTACCTGCCTTGGCTTCAAGGCTCTAATGTTGCCTATATCAACACCGATGTCAGCGTTCGGTCGCCGGTATTCTCAGCCTCGGCCGCTCCGCTTCTGAACCAGCTCATCTACGACGTGACAGGATTGGTGCAGTCACCAAACCAGACGATCAAGGGCCAGACCGTTCGCGATCTTTGGGATGGCCACATCAGCACCATGGGAAGCGGTAGCGACTTCACTGCTTTCCAAGATTTCGCCGGTATTCCCTCTCTCGATATTGGATTTGGTGGCCAGTCAAAGGACTCTCCCATTTACCAATACCACAGCAATTACGACAGCTACCACTGGATGAGCGAATTCGGCGACCCCGGCTTCATCTACCACAAGACCATGGCGCAGATTCTGGCACTTATCACCGCAAAGATTGTGGAGAGCCCACTGTTGACTCTGAACGCGACCGACTATGCGATAGCTTTGAAGGGATACGTTAATCAGATCGAAACCAAACTAGCAGCAGTCGATGCTGAGTACTACCCGACCACGGAGGGTGAGATTGCCGAATTCAGAGCACGCGCTACCGGCGATATGACCAAGGGCGATGCTGAGTCATTCAGACTTTCGCTTGCCCGCCTTCACGAATCCGTTAAGGAGTTCAGGGAAGCCGCCATTAAGCTCGATGCCAAATCTTCGCAATTGTCGGAGCAGGTCAGCGAGCACATTCCTTGGTGGAAGTGGATCACCAAACTCAAGCTGCTTCACGAGATCCGGTTCACCAACACCAAGTACAAGAAGATAGAGCGCGCTTTCCTTTATCAGGGCGGTTTAGATGGCCGTACGTGGTTCAAGCACGTTGTATTTGCCCCAGGTGTCTGGACTGGCTACGCTGGTGGTAAGTTGGCCTCGGTTTTCTTTTTCTTTCATCGACTTTGGACAGTACTGACCAACCTTTTTCTATAGCTGTATTCCCTGGACTCGTGGAGAGCATCGATGCCAAAGACTACTTGAATGCCTTGAAGTGGGTTGACATCATTGACGACTGCATTAAGACCGCAACCAAGACTGTCACCTAAAGCCATAGATGATGAAATGGCACCCATGTACTAGCACTAATCTGACAGCAATAAAGTCGGAATAGATTGCATTGTTCTTTTCACAGTCACGTAGTCTAGATAGATTTAAGGCATGAGGATTCAGTCTCTCTTTCGAGAATACAAAACCGCTCGTGGACGACAATCTTTCATAACCCCGACAGTCCCGTATAACTTTATTCTTATCCTGCATGATTGAACAATGAGTTGACCCAACCATATTATTGGAGATGGCAATTCGAAGTGCCTACTATGTTTGTCTCGTTGATTCTAGATTTTTCCCTAGGCTGGGCCGCCTTTGCGCCGCATAACCAATGTACAGGGCTGGCGGTCGGCAGTGGGTCCACCGGATCGTGTGCTTCGCCGCCGAGTGTTCGGCGGTGACCCACCGAACGCCGATAGCGCCTGTGTAACGCACCGAGTCTACTTTCTCCCCCAACTATATATACGTGCAAATCCTCGTATATTATGGGCATTGAAGATACAGTCTTCTCTAGGCTAATTCTAGAGAAAAGGGACAGCAGAGCAATTCATATAACTCCCAGTTCGGCAGAAGAAAATGGCAAAGATACCCACTACCATGCGGTCCCTCGTGGCCCCAACAAGCTGCGACCCGTCCAAATACGAAATAGCGACCGTTCCAGTCCCTTCTATTACAGAACCCCACGATCTCCTCATCAAAGTCCATGCTGCCGGTATCATGACGGGGGACACCCTGGTGGCTTCCGGCAAAACGGACCTGTTACAGGGCAAGCGCGAGTACGTCACAATGTCTCACTTTAGCACAAAATGATAGAAGCATGTGTAGTAACTACAAGTACTAACCGGGGGGGGGATCGAAAAATTATCATTAGACTGCCATTTAAGCTGGGCATTGAGTGCTCTGGCGTGGTGGTCGCCATCGGCTCGGCGGTAGCGGCGTTCAAGCCAGGAGATGCGGTGTACGGAGTAGCATTTGGGCACCCGATGAAATATCAACCGGCGCCGGGGTACTGCTCCGAGTACTGCGTGGGCCACGAGTCGCTGCTGGCGGCCAAGCCGCCGCACGTCTCGTTCGAGCAGGCCGCGGGCCTGCTGTGCTTCGCGGTGACGGCGTACCAGGCCATCGAGCTCGGGGCGCGGCACCTGGCGGCGCGCGGGCGGCGGCTGGAGGGCGCGACGGTGTTCGTGCCGGGGGCGCTGAGCGCCACGGGCCACATCGGCGTGCAGATGCTCAAGAACGTGTACGGCGTCGGGAGGATCGTGACCACGGTGTCGACGCCCAAGGTCCCCTTGGTCGAGGAGCACCTCCCGGGCCTGGTGGACCAGGTCATCGACTACACCAAGGTCAAGAACCTGGCCGACGCCGTGCCGCCCGGCAGCGTCGACTTCGCGTACAACACACAGTGGAGCAGCCTCGCGGCCTCCGTGCCCATCATGAACCGGGAGACCGGCGTCGTCGTCTCCATCGCGAGCCTGTTCCCTTACCGCATCCTCAAGTCGGCCATGGGCGCGGACCTGCCCTGGTGGCTCTGGGCCGCTGCGGGCCTGGCGCAGCTGTGGTACCGCTGGTTGCTGGTCGGCACCGGCGTCAAGCTCGATTTCTTGTCGGCTAACACCAATGTGCGCGCCGACTTCGAGAAGGTCGCCGAGTACATCTCTCTGGGCAAGGTCAAAGCGATCTTGAACGTGGTGGAGCTGGAAGACATTGAGGCGGTCAGGAAAGCATGCAGCAATGTGTATAATGTGAAAGGAGGTTTGGGGAAATTGGTCGTCAAAATAGTCTAAGGCTCTCTTGTTATGTCCCTTCGTGTCGTGTCGTTAATACCAGTCTAAAAAAGCCTTCGCCTCTTTGGGAAGCAAGCAAATACCTAATACTCATTACATGCAAGACTCTTATCTATACTATAAACTTCCTCCCAAGTGCGAATAGACGTGGAACCATGGTAGTCAGATATTTCACGGGAATGATCCAAACGAATACCATCGAAAGAGAGACTCCATTACAGGCGTTTTATCCACTCCTTCTCTTCTTCACCAAAGGCGCCAGTCCCGATTATCTCCTCGCATATTAACTCCTCCGAGAGATTGTGGTGCAGCCACATGAGCCACATGAGCCTCGAGCTCACGTTTCGCGACAATGAAGTTGGCTGACTGGTCGTCGGACGCGAACCCGGTGTCCAGGCTGTAGCCTCGGTGGCAGCCCCACTGATGCAAAACCAGAGCGGGCTGTTCAGCGATGAGGTAAGAGGCGTTGTAACTTGAAAGCAGTGGCGGCGATGGTCGCTGTGTTGGGCGTGGTGGTGGTGTTGAAGTCGCTGTTGATGTCACCTCCGCTCAGGGGCGCCAGAAGCCCCCAACATGAACCTCCCTGAACGCGCGGGTCCTGCGGTTGTCTAAGCAGCGCCCGCAGCTCGCTCATCCGCGACACCTCGGGGGCCAGATACTGCACACGTATGCTCTCACTGATGGTGAAGAGGCCAACACTCAAGATTCCCTGGTGGCAAGATGATCTTTTTGAATCCGCGGTGGGGAAGCTTTAATGAAACGCCTGTGCGCAATACTCATTAACAGGAGATCGGCTATAGCCAAGTTTGCTCGGCCTCATGGCTTTTTTGAGCTGTGTTCAGCTGTTGCTTGTGAGCTTCTATTCTCGGCTTCTGAATGTTCTTGTGTGGAACAGTTGTCATTCGCGGAATAGTCGGCGGTTGTCATATCAACTTCGTCATCTGGTTGCGGCGGATGATTTGACCCACAGGCTCTGGAAGGCTGCCTTGAGGTATGGTGCGTCAGAGCTTGATATTTCTTAGGCTTCTCATCAGATACATCAGATATGGCAGACGCCCTTCGTTTCAAGGGAGGATTCATCGGATTGGGTCGACGGCCCATGCTGCGCAACCTGCAGATATCAAAAGGTAACTGCTTAGTCCAGCTGGTATAGTGGGCTTCCTGCGATACTGAAGGGGGTGACCTCAAGGCTCCTTTGTCAACATTATCAGGTTGCAGGGCCGGGTAACGCAGACCGTATTCATGAGTTTTCTCAGCTTCAATTTGACAGTAGTGATCCGCGCTCGACAAGCCATGTTTACTCTCTGGTGTGCGTATTCCTGTATCTCTCGACTGATTTGTAGCCGTTGACCCACCCTTATAGGCTTCCAATGATATTTTGGAAATCCCCCTCCTGGTGACTTCTTTATCTCTCTCGAGAGGCTCAAATTCTGCTCGCAACGTTGGTTTGTAACCCTCACTTAGAATTTCTACTGTGTCTGTAATCTTCCGAGCCAATTCAAGCGCTAGTTTCCAAGCAGTATGCTGTTTTGCGGGTGTCAGAGTACGAATACACCTGGAAATTTTCGCAATACTCTCGAGTCTGTCTTCATCCGGCCCCACGGCCAGTCCGTATTTATATTGCGCGGATATTGGTTGCATTCTGGAGTTCTCGTCAAGTCTACCCCTAATTTTCCCCTGGGTTACGTCATTCTGCCTCTCGAGCGGCCAGCGCTTCATATCAAAATATCTCCCGCGTCTGTATGCTGCATGGTATGCTCGAATCGGCTCCTTTGCCCAGATCCAGATATTCTGTCGCTCAAATGTTTGTTTGACTAATTGGTCTTTGTCAGTGTTTATTCTCAGCCGACTTGGATAAAGCATGGAACGATTTTGGACAACATCCTCAATAATTCCGAGGCGGATCTCCTTGAATACTGCGCTCAGATCGTTAGAGCCGGAGTTAGCATTATAACTGTCAGCCTTGACAATTACAATCTGAGGTGGCGGCACCTTCAAAGGGATCGGGGAGCAGTTGTCCTCGCTAGAGTCATCTGGTGCAGGTTCGTGAATGGACGCTTTCCATTCGTCCAACACCTCGTCGAGGTCCCCTCGGGACAACTTTGAACATGTATGAAATTGTATATTCAAGTCCCTGAAATGCCTAATGGTCCGTCCCATTCGGAATGCCAATACACGGAGGAAGTTTATAGTTCTGGTGCAAGGGCCACGGTGAGTCTGTGGAATATTGGTAATGTCGAGCAGGTCAGTCCAGCTTGGTGTTCCGCGCTGGTGTTCCAAGCTCTCGCGGTTGAACATAGGTCCTTGTTTCCAGTTGATTTCTTCACGAAACTTTGCTAACTCACCGTTTGCCCTCTCTCCGTAATTTTGGGAGCAGACTCCCGTATTGGCTGTGTACTCGGCTTTCAGTTTCTTGTTGAACTTGGAGAGAGCCACTTGCGACTCGTGTCGCCAGCGTATGCGTTCTTCGGGGAACACATTAGGCGCTTTGATGGAGACCAGAGCATCTTTTGCTTCCCATGTCTTGCTCTGATACTGGAATAGACTGCCTTCGAGGCGTTCTGTCTGACTCTCTGGTGTTTCTGCCGACCCAAGAGGACATGGGAGATGAAATCTGAGGTAACAGCTGTTAGTGACTTATAGTTTTAACAATCATCTACCAAATGACGTACTCTAGTCGGTCAAGCTTCGCAAGTTGACTGCAGTACTCAGTTGCTTCCTCCAAGTTGAACTGGTAGAGTTTATTTGACGGTTGATTTATAGGATCGGGCAGATCTGCGGCCACCCAGAAATCGCCTGTCTCACCACGGACGAGTTGCCGTCCTCCACGGTTTATCATATGTAATACCGTTTTTAGGGGAATTGCCTGACGATTCCACTTGGTTTGTGTAGTGCTTCCTGGTGTGTCTGAGGTCCAAAATGGATTATTTAGTGTGTCGTTGAGGAGCAGCTGGATGCGGTGGTCAAACAAGATCAGTAAGTGATTCTTAACTCTAAGATCCTCCCTGTTGCTTGGAATAGGACCTCGGACTGCATTTGACTTGCACAGATATTCCAGCCATGCCAAATCTTTCTCATCAACAAGCTGGAATGAATTGGGGCATCCTGTAACGGTATCGATACCGATGCGTGGCATAATATCACATGGAACACCTTTGCCAGATTCACCACTTTTGATGTCATCGGTAATCATACGCAGGATCCAGCGACTGTGAGTATGAGATGTGCGTTCGAGATTCTGCTGCAGCACCAGGAGATTATGACCCATTTTGAACCAATAATCGTCGTGGATGCACATGCCATTGAAGATATAAGGCCCGTTGATGTTGTTGGGAAGGCTAATATGCTGAGAGTTCTCCCACTGCTTCTGATGGATGTACTGGCGATGCGAGGCTGCCGCATTGTTCACCCGCCGCGCGTATTGATTATACCAGAATATCCAGGGGGAAGGCTCCTCGCGGGAGCACCTATCACCCTGATGTGTCTTCCGTGCGAGCGCTCGTGGCGCGAAGCAAGGCTCTTTCGACATCTTTGGGGTTATTGGGAACACCACTCGTCTCCACGGCGTATTTATAATCTTATTCTCCTGACTGGAGAAGAGATTCAGAACCACCTGTAGTGCAGCCCGTCTGAAACCGCGAGTGGCAGCTATTTCGCCGAATTCCGCCGCTGCGTCCTGCTCGTGGATCTTCGGGAGCTGTACTAGTCTTGAAAGTTCTGGGAAAGATACATATTTCTCGTATGTTTCGTTCTCTATTTCTGCATAGTTAACTGCGTGTGGATTCTTGGGGCCTTGCAAGAAGGGAATTTGACTCCATTCCGTAGATATCGATGGGAATAGGGGTCGGGTTTCCCAGACATGGTTTTCGTGGATGCCAAGTGCCGTGAAATATCTCAATGGGAGACTGTTACCAGCGAAGTATTCATCCCAATCAAGGCTCTTGCCGAAGTCAGTGACATTGATAAATGGCGATGCATCTACTGTGTATTCGCGGGGAATGAGTGGCGGCAGGATGCTTTTACTCCCTGATCTGGGAGTGAGTTGAGGTAATCGACTGCATTCATCCAATCGATTGGGCATGATCAGTGATCCAAGTAACTGAGTAGGCGATGGGGTCTGACCATATGTCCATTCGCTGAAATTTTCATGAATCCTGACAAGGGCCTTACAGTCATGCAATACGGACTGAAGATGAAAGCCGAAACTCTTGTGGCCATTCTTTCGAAGTTGATCCACATATTCGAGGTACTTTTTGATCTCGGTGAGCGTCCAGAAAAAGCCTGGGTGTCGATCCTGATCCTGGTCGCGAAGGAAAATGTGCATCTTTTGGAGTCTTTCGACTGGCCCTTCTTCGTGATGGGTTCCCCATGCACCTCTGGTAGCCCTACGAAACTGTACGCCATGAGACAGTTCTCTGCCTGCTGAGCACATAGTGATCGAAGTACCTGTTGCCAGATCTTCAGCACTGTGGAAGGTCCCAAGTAAACACAGTAGATAGAAGAGTGCTTATCAAAATATGGATGACATTAGTTTACAATGACAATGAATAGGTCTTCTGTAAGGACGCATAGTCAAAGTTGGGAATGCATCTTCGAGAATTCCGGACCAACCATTAGGGAAACGCAATACGGAGGAGGAAGCGGAAGGCGAAGATATCATTATTTTCTTCCATGTTTGCGATTTTATCACTGAACAAGAGGATCTTTGGATCTCGGCATGCATTGTTCAACATTCCATTGAGCCCTCATACAGCTTCCGAAGGCTGAAAGCAGTAGCAAACAAGGTTACCTTATGACCATAGCTTCTCCTTTTTATAACCCAACCCATCAAGGGCCCAAGATACAATTCATTCCCCATTCCGGTGTTGACCATTGCCCACGGCCTTCTTTTGTTCACATCAAGACCGGTTTTCATACCCGGAGGGAGAGCTTGATCACGCTCCCCTGAGCTGAACGGGGACGGGCAATGCATAGACAGCATGGCAATGTATGTCTGTGTTTGCATGTTATTATAATTATAGCGTCTCGTAGACGTAACGTTTTGTTGTTCTTCATTCCTGAAGACTCAATGCATAAAATATGTTTTTCATTTCCTTAAGGTAGATAGGTTATTGCAGAATATCACCAATATTACCAATCACCATCTGTGGCAATCCAGGTTGCCAGTCGACGAACAGGATGCGAATATGCATTATACCAAACTACTGGCTATAACTCATGGGGCCTCGCTATGTGCACGTCTCGTCCGGAGGTCGGCACATGAGCTGGGCTCTTGAGACACTTGCGACAAGTTATCAAACCATTGGCACGCCAAACTGACCCTCAACGTTGTCGTGCGGCTGTTCAAAACCTGGCTCACGACTAACTAATCCACCAAGCAATTACTCTACACGGGTGGAAACATACGCTACAACACGCGTCGCGTCTGTAATTTGATTCATTAAGGAGCCGAAGCGTCACCTGAAGAGCGGCGGAGGTTCATTGACGTCACGACGAAAACGGTTCAGCGTCCGCGCCCCGGAGGGGGTTTTCTACCGACACCAGGTCGAGCACATCGCGCCAACGGTGGAAAGTAAAACGCCGGTGCGTCGAGGTCACGGACACGCCGCCGCAGCGGTTCCGGTGGGGAGCAGTTTCGGGCCCCCAAAATGTCTTAATTATCCCAACAGCCACCCAATTTGGACTTTGGTCGTACTTTCGGCCTTTGTGCTCGTATTTCCCGGAAGTGCTGATGCGAACAAATAAAATAACAAAAACCGATTTGTGTCGTGCGAGCGAGAATGCGACCCTAATCTCTGGACACTGAGCCTAGAGTCAACCCTCATTGGCCTCTGGGCAGATAGGGGCCTGCATCAGTTGAATCAAAACGCAGTGCAGCCGAGCGCCACCGGTAGTAACTCTAAGCGTACATGGGATTTCATTGACTGATAAGCACCTCCAGCTATAACTCAACGTCGGTAGCTATTAATAAGGGCGCCGTGTTAAGTTACACCCGACCTGGATCCAACGGCCAGCCAGCGCCATGGTTTTGGATGAACCTCCCTCCACACTGCATGCACATACTCTCCATGTGTGCATCGTTGTATCCTGGGAGAGGGAGTAGTTAAGAAGGGAGGGGGCTGGGTGGCTCAATTCCACGATCGGTATCTCAAACTGGCATCGGCGTCCTCCCACGCACGGGTTCGTCATTAACATACCTAACCTACCCTGCTAATGCAGAAGGATTCTTTGCCCATCGAGGAGACGAAGAACAAAAACAATAAAAATCAAGATCCGCAGCAATTGCGATCCTGCCGTTCACACGCTGCTGTGCTCTGCATCAGGAGGGCAGCTAGCGCCTAACTATCTCGTAGAGAAAGCCCTATCATAGAAGAATTCCCATTGTCTTCCGAGAGCCGCTCGGAGATGACGACTTCGAATGGCCCTAAACCGTCCAGCTCCAGCTCACGCTAGCTAGCAGGCAAGTCGATGGGGTGGGAGGTAATGAGGAATTTCGAGCAGGGATCGTCAGCTGCCCTGGCACCACGCCCCCATACCCGATAGGGAGAACGGCGGACAGGGAGGCTTGCAGGTGTCAGCCGTGGCGCGTTTGCGGTGGGATTCGCTTTCGCAACGCGTAAAGTGATTTCTTGATCTTGTCCATGGCCAAGAGGCGGCGCCGCCAATTACCTCTGACCTATCATTCCACCCCCCCCCATTGGTATGGGATACCCAACCGGACCGAGGGTTTCGATTTCCTTCACCCTGATAGTGCTGGAGGCGCGCCAGGCTCGTTAGCGAGCACGACTAGCAAATTGTCTGGGGAGGGGAGGCATTCGAAAGAGCTGACCTCGCCTCAAAGTTCCCTTTGGTGCAAACCTTGAGCAGTCAGCCACGGCTTGGTCTGGACCATTGTGAGTACTTTTATTTATTTATTATTACGGGTTTACTATCTCGTAGCCTCTCACGAAACCCCCCGTGACAAAGGGACAGTCCGTCTTCCAGCACTAAAAAGCTGAGACGCGTTAATTACCTCCTAGGATGGAGATGATCCAAAAAGAATTTGATGGTGTTATTTTTTTCTCTCGATGATCTTGGGATGCAACGCTTGACGCGTGACGTGACTTGGAACTGTCCGCTCTTCGTCTCAGATTGGGAACCGGATGCACCAGTAGACTGGGAAACATTCGGTATCGTGCATACCCCGCCATTCGCGTGCTGTCCGTGCCCCCGTTAGCATGTCAGTTCATCCGGATACGGCAACCTGACCATCAGACCTTGCGAATCCAGCTGTTTCACGTACACGTTCAACAGGCCCGTAGGACATCCCCGGTTCTATCGTTTTGTTTGGCAGCAAAAATATAACGCGCGCATCTCACGCGTTTTCTGCAGATCCCCGCGGTCCACAAGGCTGTGCGCAGTGTCCGGTTTAAGCAAGATAGGCTTCTCCGACTGGAGGCGATAGTGCTCTCTATACTGCAGCATGCTTCCCAGCCCCCCCTCCCTCCCCGCATACTATATACATGCCCTGGTCGCAGCTTGCCTCCCCCTCGCGTAACCCCACCTGTTGCTTTCCCGGGATTGTTGCTGCTTGGTGAGTGAGTTCTTGACTTGCTGCAGGGCTAAGCTGGGTCCGGAAGGTTGGCTGCCCAGTGGCACGTCGAGATTCCAGGCCTTGAGATCTGTCGAACACGGTATCTGTCAGGGGGGAACATGCCATTCTTACTGAGATCACGCTTGAAGGTAACAAGGATCACCGTGGCTAGAGCTTACTGCTGCTCTTCCTCTTCCTTAGTATCCCCTCAAGCCTGTGCCAATCCCGATTCTGAATAGAGCCGGCACGTCTTTGCTTGAGAGGCTGAGAGGTACGTGGCCTACCAGCCGGTAATTCTCGTGCCGAAAGCCGGATTGTTTAACTTAGGTGCCTTTGTAGCAAATCTTGGACCACCTGGAGCCTCCCCTCTGGCCAAGGTGCAAGCTAGTATCACTGCTGGTAAAATGGGGGCCGTCAGTCGCCATGGATAGATCGGCGCACGCAATTGAGCCAATCGCGGCTCTTAGACAAGGAATGTTGAGATAGAGTAGCTCGTAGGACGCGTTTTGGGACAAGCAGAGATACTTTGACTTGATGCACGATTGCGGGTTCCATCCTGCGAAGCGAAAGCAAGTTGCCTGTCATGGCGTACGCTAGCCCAGCCTGGAACTTGAGTCTTTTTCAGACTTTATGCGGCGGCAGTTGTCCCATACAGGACTATAGGCCCTTCAGGACAAGCCACTAGGCTAAACAGAGACGGAACCCACGGTGATTCTGGTCGGCCTGCGGAGGAATAGAGCGAACCGCCATGGATCCTGAGACCGGCGCCCTGGTCGCTGCCGGGGTGCTGTGAGGAGATCGTATGTATGAAATAGCTAGCCTCCGGCGAGTTGCTAACCAAAGAGGCCAATGCTGTGATGCTCAATTTCAGACGAAACGAGCGTGATATCCTGAACTGGGTTTCTCAAGTCTAGGGCCCTATCTGAGCTTTTGCAAACCCGTCGCGGCAACTGCGGAGAACCAGGATATCAAACGCCCTCTTGACAAAGAGGCTTGCCACTAGGTCTCCGAGTTGAGTACACCCCAATATGCAAAGTAGATTGAAGCTTGGAGTAGGATTGACATGACCATAAGCCCGCGTTAGGACTTTCTAGATTGGGATTGCTAAGGTATACTCATCAGGTAGAGGCTGGGGTCGATCCCGGGGATACAAAGTCTATACTGTGTGATTCCACGAGACATATTGCCGCTGGTCATGAGTTACAGCGCTGCTGGCCTTACCCAGCAAACCTGTAAGAAGTTAGAAAGTCCCCTAGCATGATTTCTTTCAGCTCGGTCTTCCATCCTTTGTCTGAGAATGTTGACGTGCTGACACGCTGACTTTGCCTTTAATGGCGCTCTTCTAATCCTGCTCAAACCGGGAATTTGGAATTCGGCGTCCTAATTGGAGGAGACCCGTTCATAGGCCGATGTGCAGTACTTAGATTCGGCCTTCTGATTGGTTTGCCTATAGTGAGCGGGTTTTTAACCCAGCGGCGCTTGGCACCTTGTTCAGCTAAAGTTTAGGCCATTCAGCCCTCTAGCCAGTGAGTAGCCAGTGAGGGGAAATTCAAGCTGCCCAGCACTTTAATCCCTGGGTTTTGCCTCTTGTGCAGCCTTGAAACAAGACGATCAGGTGTAAGGCAGTTTTGCCTACCTGGAACCCTCGTCAACCTTAGCGAGTGCCCTGGCTTAGTGCCCGAGAGGGGGATTTTCAGTGAGGATGGAGGAGCAGTTGACGCCACTGCTTGCATGCTCTGACTGCGGCGCTCTCCGGGGCCGAAAATCTCTTCCGCTTCCGTACGGGTTTCCGTGATTGCATAGGGGACCTTTTGCCGTCACCCTGAGGGGGGTCCCTTGCCCGCACAGCCTGCTGCAGGCGCGTATTCCAAAAGTGAGAGTGTCGCGAACGTGGTAGTAAGTGCATCCTCGCGGCTTTGCTTACTGGATTCTGCGAATGATTGGGGACGGAGAAAAAGTCCCCGCGAACGATGTCTGAGCGCCGCAGGGTCTGTTCGTTGCAGGGGACGGACATAGAAGCTAAGAAGGTCAAAAGTGAGGTCGCACAGATAGAGATCCCCTCTGCAGTAATACGCTAAGCTATTTGCTCTGAGGTCCTCACCGGGTGCCTTGCCGGCGAGCGCCAGTGCCGCTGTCAAAATTGTCAGAGAAGATAACGGTCGAGTAGTGCTGCGTATGAGTACAGTCTGTTCGCTGGGAGTGTACCGGATCCGGAAATGCATTCATCAACTCAACGGAGCCAGTATGGAGCATCGCCGTCTAGTACTTCCACACGCACTCACACAGGATGCAGGTGGCAGCGCTGCCACGTTGCTTGCCGTCCGTTTTCCCACCGTGCATGCAGCGGCTCCCTTCGATTGATGCGAGCTGCGAGGGGACTGGTATGTCAATGACAAGTGCACACATGGCATTGAGATCAGATACGCGCATCGCGAGGCATCCTGCTCGATAATCATGGCATATATTGCGTAGAATATTTGTTAGAGGAGCCTGCAGCCCGCCAATGTATGAAACCCCGCTCTCATTAACCGGCGGAACCCAGGGATCTGCTTTGAGATGCCCATTCAATGCGGTTTTCTACAAGGAAGGGCCGACGATCCCTGGGTTGAGCGAAACAACGGGCTCCATTTTCTGGACGCGCAGAGCCATCCGTCTGTTCTCCTATCTACAAATCTGCTGCCTCAGTAATCTGAATAGAGGAGCCAAAGAGCTTGCCGGATGTGTGATATTGCCACCGATGTCCATGCTTAAGTAGAGAGCTGTTCAGGGGGGGGCTAATCCATCCCCTGTCCCGGCATGATTCGCAATAAGCAACGATTCGTTGCACAGTACGACTCTAAATTTACTGTCCACGCCTCGCCATTTCGCTTGCTCTGGAGATGTGCACAATGCAGCGCCTAATGAACAAGGTTAAGGCGGCCCAAGTGTTCGGCAAGTTTCTTGCCACGGTAACGGCGGATGGAGCCATTGGGTCCCTCTAGAACCGTCTAAATTTCACCGACACAGTGAGGATACGCCATCATCGCGGGCTGATCTGCGGCTCGAGAGGAGCGACAGGGAAAAGAAAAGGGGATGATCGTATTACAAGCTAATAAACTCCATGATGAGGAGCCCTTATTAAACATCTCCGGCAGTGTGCAGGAGTGAAGGTACGATTGTAGATCGAATGGCACACAACTTTGCATCAGCCAGGAAATTATCTCGAAAAGGGGATACCCGTAGATCGGGTGCTCACGTGTGCCATCGCAGGACTTTGCATAAGATGATCCATGATGAATTAATAGATTTTAATGCGATCCAGCTCCATGGATCTACGAAGTGACATGAAAGCCGTTCAAGCCTCCTAAGCCTCATTGTGGCTCAGGGGCGTGCATTAGCTAATCATACCTGAACCCGCCAGCCTAGCTTAAAGGAGGTTTTATGCATGAGCTTAATATCCAAGGTTCTGGCTTGGAAGCTCCTTGAACTTGAGGGATCTGGGTTTATCCACTATTGAAGGATGGCATGTGTCCATCGTTAATGGGATGGATCACAGTGTCTACAGCTGCTTCTGGCGGGTTACTATGACAGATATCTGTCTTGTTCATTTTGCGTGCACCACCCGTTGTCGTGTGATGTACCCCTATCATTCATGAACAAAAAGTGCAAGGTAGCGAGGGTCGACCGGGAAACCGGATGGTATATGCGTGCACATTCGCTCCGCATCATAGTCATCATAATCTCTGGATGAATCACGGCGCGGGATCGCGCGGGTCGAAATTGGGCACACGGTAGGCTGGGTACTATTGAAAAAACCCACGTCCAGGAGGAGCATCTGGAGAACCACCGCCGAAACAGTGCATGTAGATCTGCCACTGTACCAAGAGCAAGCTAGGCAAGGCTATTAATTACTTGCGTTGCGTTGTGGCAGCATGCTGACTTCGGGTAAGCAGCATTATTGAATCAGAAGCCTCGGCGTTGCGACAGACATCGAGGCGAGACAAGGCTTCTGCTTCTTTGATGAAACTGCATCATCCGGTGGTAGTGTAGTATCTACTGTCTCCTGGAGTGAGCCCCTTAAGACTCCTTTTTTGGGTCCTTTGGGACACTCTTGTCACCTTATCCTTATCCATTAATATCGAACCAGCCTGCGTACCGAGCAGAGAAAAATTGCTGAAACCTCCGTTGGGAGTCCCCCCAAAAGGGGAAAGGGCTGTGCTGTACGTGGGACAGTGCGGTGGTTATTGAGCAGGGGTTCAGAGCGGGACAGAAACTCATTTGGGGCGGTTTCTGTCGAATTCAAGTGGAGAATCGAGCCGGGAGCGTTTTAGGACGGCGAGAGCAAAGCAAATGCAAAATGAGGGTTCAATGTCTCCCAAATCGATGAGCTCTTGGCGGAAGAAATAAGAAACACTGAGCTTGTCCGCCATGTCTACGCAATGGCTGCCCTCTGATGATTCCAAGATCTTCAAAGACGACGAATCGATCGACAACCGACCAGGAACGCCGGTCTGCCTATGGAGATTGTAGAAAATTGCCATGTTTCTGCACGAACCGCTAGCGTTCGAAAGAAGATATTCGTTTCCGGGTCTCGCGTGAGCTAGGCGTCATCTGGTAAGGCTGGAGCCAAATTTGGTCCTTTGTCCAGGGCCCCACAGGAACGCGAACAAACACGTCATGATTCGAGATGCCGCCATGCGGCTAGTGTGCTGCTTCTGGCGTGTAGCATATAGCGTGTTGGAAACTTATCTGGCCAAGCCGTTGTTCTACATATATACTTTGGACAATTAAAATCTAAGCAGCCTCAACGCGCGGGTGTGGAGAGTGTGAAGGCAAGCCACATCTTGAGCGTGTTTTCTTACTCTCTCCTAGCCTTACTCTCTCGTCTGGCCGCTATTCCGAAATGACCCCTCCCCTTCTTTCAAGCTGATGCCCGAATGCGGCAATGGAGCTTTTTGATCCCATAACTTTAGTGGTTCTTCCTGTTCGTGGTCCTAACAGTGCGAATTGCTGGACCTGGCGGACGGTTCGGCTGGTGTGGGGCACCCGGGGTCGGAAATGGGCCCTGGCGGCAGCACAGTACGCGGGCAGTTCACTACATAGCTAGTACTTAGGTATTAGTTTGGGATAACTATACTTAATTATGACAACCGACAGCATACGGTTTTCCCATGCGGATAATTGGATGTGCAACTCCAGAGCTGGGCTGACCCCACGAGACTTCTCAGCGAATGAATGACGCCGGTTTTGTGATGAACTGCCCTCTGCCTATATACATGGTATCTGATAGCTCTGCTCTCATGCGTCAATCATTCAAAGGCCAGTAAATGCCAGCTTGCTGCCAGCTTCCACTTTGAAAGACGCCTCTTGTGGGCAACGCCGCGAACGTTTCGAGAAGATAAAATTCATAACACGGAGTAGTCTCCGTCGGTTTCCTTTCAATATATCTCACCGTACTCCGTAATCTCCCTTAGCTGGACGAGAAGGGGGAAAAAAATCATCGCCAACGGCAACCGTTGCTCTGTGGGGTTATCCAGACATAATTTCTTTTCATTCTCGGCCTAGTTGGGCAGGATGGGATCCTCCACCGAACAGGCATCATGAAGTGGATAAATCAAAAACTTCAGGGTCTTCTCCGCAATGGAAAATCTGAGTAACGGCAAATCCGGTTGGTATTGTCCTAATTGCTAATGGAAAATGGAAGCGATGAGAAAGCATGACGCGACTGCATGAGGCTCAGGGCATTCGCGGGTCGTGTTGAGTCCACAGTGGTGCCCCGAGTGCAGAATTTGACATCTAGACCGGTTGACCGGAACCGTTGACAGATCTTTTGAATCATCGACGACTAGCTCCTGGTTCTGCATCAGAACAAGGCATTGTATTACTGAAGCCCCAACGCGACGCTATGGCGTTGGCCTTTTGTGTGTTCAAAACCGATTCAGATCCATCCACCCCTTCATACCGAGGATCCGGTTACAACTCCCGGAGTCACTATGAGGGTTTTCAAACGCGGAGGTCTGGGTCGGACCACGAACTGCTACATCATGCCCAAGAACTTGGACCCGTGCGAGGTGCGCAAAGAGTTGTTTAGGGCTATTTTCCCGCTGACAAACGGAATCATGGTTTACGGATTTTTGGAACCTTTTTTTTTTTTTTTTTGATAGTCAATAATAACGAGAGTGATGCCGCATTCGGCAGGTAGGCAGGTGGGCCATGACCTCGGATACCCTGTTGCTGTTCGCAATTGAGCTTATCAGATAAACGCGAAAATGCCCAAATGTGCATCTACGTAGCAAATGAAGCGACTTGTGTAGGTCTCCTTTGGACGAGCGAATATGTTTGAAAGCAGAGGGATAACATGGCTCGCTGGAGCCGGGCAGTTTACTCCTATCTTCAGTGGGATATCAGAAGCAAATGCCTGAAAAGGGGTGTGGTGAGTTGAAGATGGAGGGGTGTAGGTGCGTTGTCCCGCGGCAAGCGGAAGGGCAAGGTAATGGGCTCTGGTCCAATCATTGGTCGCTAACCAGACCACCATTCTGGTAACACAGCTTCTGCGCTCCGGGGGCTGGCCCCCCAATACGGCCACCCTCGCTCACCGCAATTAAGAAGATGCTATACTATCCTATCGTTTGGGCCTATAGCGGAGAGTTTGGTAACAGATATCAGACTTTTTCTTGTATTGGGCTGCTAAGGAGGCGGCCATGGGGCCTCGTGAATGGGGCCTTGAGAAGAAGGGACTGTGGGTCCTGCTAGCCAGTCAACTGGAAACCCGCAAGCCCGGTTTCGCGGATGGGCTCTGCTTTCGGGCCTGAGGGGGATGGCAATCTGCAGCGTCGTTGGATGATGATGGAATTGGCAAGAAACCGATGAGAGTAGCACCGGAAGCCCGTGGGTCTAACAAGACGTGATTGCTGAACTGCACACAATACACGCATGATTACGGGTTTGATTTCGAACAGGTCGTGTTTGACCGCGTCTGTTGAGCTTGATTGGCTACGACACGTCGACTCACCAGCTGCATGAGCGAATAGACTGCCCATTTGCCTTGATATTTTTGCAGATTTCCAAGGGCTGAAGCAACGCTAAACAGGCCCCTGGCCCCATGTTCGCAGGCCCTTTTAGTTAGGGCGCTGGGGAACCCACGCTCGGCCCAGCAGGCTGGCGACGCATCTCACGCGAGCGAGCTGTGGTAACTCGCTTGGCCCCTCTTGCTGTGCGGTCTTTGATTGATGGGCGTGCGTGACAGGCGCGCATTAGCTCCGAATCCTCTGCGTCTCACTCATATGCTACCTGCTGCAACGAGCAGAGCCACGCTATTTGCTCATCCGCAAGGAAAATAAAAGAGGGAGCAAAGAAAGAAAGAAAGAAAAAAAAAAAAACCCATGTCGCGCGCCTTAGATGCAGGTCTATTATTGTATGCACGTACTATGTATGTAGAGAACCGAGCTACGTGCCGTAATGGGCTTGGGGGTTCCGCGATCGTATTTCTCTGCCATTAGGGGCACGAGATTGCCAATTTGATGCTGGCATCGTGTCCGCAAGTAAACGCCGATGGCCGTCTTATTATCGCTTGCCCAGAAATACTATGCGTCCAAGAAATGCATGCACTCACTGATGGCTAAACCGTGTGAGAGAATATGGAGAATTGACTGTCAATCTTCTGGAAGCCTTCTTTTCTAATTCTTCCTCAGGGGTCCCATCTCTAGCAAATGGGTTTATTAATGGAACATCCGGGAGCCAGCACGTAACTTAGACCAAGACCCGGTGCGTGCGTGCCGGGTTACTGTATTACATTTTCTCCACCGTGAGACACGACAATTAAAGAGGAAGGGAAACAGGAGTGCTGCAATTGATCGAACGCCAATTTAACCAGAACAGTACGCGTCGCTGGAAACATCAGACTGTAACATCATTCGTCCCAAGCCGCGGTATCGTTTGGCCGCTTAGGGGCTGAAGCTCGCGTATAGTGGGGGGGAGACGCTTGAAGAAAAAAGAAAACCAGATACATGATACAAAGGAGAAAAGAACTAAAGCAACTCCATACGATCATCGGTCTTAAATGGTATTATTTGGTAATTAGCTCCATCAGAGGATGGCTTAACTGGCAGGCCTAGGGTGAGGGGAACCATCGTCAACCACCTTTCTAAGCAGCAGAAAGGCCGGCTGGGGCAAGATACATACTCAAGTGCTGTACTGTGCGGTACCTACTTGGCCTCCACTAAAAGCGCAAGTTTAGGTATTACGTGCATGCACCATCATTGATCTTGCGCCTTCGTATCTTGTTTGGCGGATGACATACATGCAATCATACATGATGCGCACGCCGTGTGGCCTCTGTGAACAAGACCCATTCATGCGCCCAGTGGCTCAAAACAAATAAATATTTGAGATGAGTGAAGTGTTGAGGCTCTCACTGGCTGCAGACCTTTCGTGCAGTGGGCGGGCCAGGTGTGAAGCGGCCACGAAGCAAGGACACACCACCAGGAAGGAAAAAAAAAAAAAAGGGAGAAGCGCTCCTCCAACGGCTGCTGGCACAACTTCACGATCATAAGACATATGCCTGGTTGCTGCGAGTTAATGCCAAATTATACTTGGATTAGCCGATATCCATGCACAGAGGATTAGGAAGACTCCGTGTAGCCCCTGGCTGTTCAACTTTGTCCATTTAGTCGGTGGTTGGTAGCTTCGCACTGTGTCTGCGGGCAACTAATGCTTTCCCATCGGTCATGGAAACGCAACAGGAGCAGCAAGTACGAAGTAGTGCGCGTATGAGCCAGTAGGTACCCGCAGCTTGCTATGGGTATTGCAGGCAAGCTCGGTCGCGCGAAGCAGTCCGGTCCAGTCGCTCAAGTGGCTTTGTCCCCTCCCCCGACCATCCCTGCGCGGGCTCATCAGACCAGGGCCTTGGATTTCCCAATCCCAAGCCGCGTGAGAGAAAAAAAGGAAGACCCGAAAGTCTCCACCCGCGCTCGAGAGCGGAGGTACCCCAGTGCAGCACATCCCAGTAGTCGGCAGCCTACCACAGGCTTAGGTCGCTCGTGCCTTGCTGGGCTCATCCTGGGCCCTGGTCTGGCGTGTTCTGTGTGTGGCTTCCTGGTGCCTCTCACTAGGGTGCTCTTGTCCCAGCTGTCTTAAATCTTAAAAGTACCTGGTAGCCAATCTCTTCCAGTCCTTTTTCATCTCTCCCATCCTCCTCCTACTCGAAGCTACCTCCTCTCCTTCCCTCCCTCTATCCTCCTCATCCCGAACCATTCATTCTCAACCCCTTCCGCCATCTCCCTACGAGAACTCCTTGGTCTACCAAAGGAGGGAAGGACGAGAGAATTTATTTCTGGGAACCGACAATTGAGAACCCCTCCCCACTCCTCCGTAGACAGCAGGGTCCGAGACAAAGGAAAGCGAATAAATGAAGAGGACAGCAAGCAGATAAAAGGAAAAGAAGGTCCAGTTTGGATGCAACCAGGCTGGTTTTTCTTTCTCTTCTAAACTGCTTTCGACAACACATCCCTCGTCTTTTATTCATTTTCTTCCATGCGTTTGTGATAGAGCTGGAATTCTTCGGGTTGGGTTTCAATTACCACATCTCCCCCCTTTCGGCTCCACTCCCACCTCCCTTCAGCCATCCGAACGTGCAGTTCATCAGCCCATTCCTCGGCCGTCTCTCTCACCCCTTCGTCGAACCCAAGGACGAATAATCGAACTTGCCTCGATTCTTGACCAGGCAATTCGATCCTCTGATCCTTCGTGCCAGCGAAACTAGGAATCTGACTTTGGCTCATCCTCATTCGGTGGATCCCCAGCTTTAGACCCGTTTAGCGAGGTCTAAATCTGGTTCCGAGGACGTCACATCCGACCTATATGAGCTCAGTCGTGTAAAGCCTTGCGCAATCGCCGAGGCGTGCAGGTGTTGAGGTGAGTTCGCATGCTACAAACTGCATTTTCTTTTGCTGCCGAGTTCCTCTTTCTGCTCCCCTCCATCAAGACGAGAACGAAGGAGGGTAGCGAAGAAAAAGGGAAAAAAGCATCAAGAGACTAAAAATCTCTCCATAGTCAAATACCCTGGTATTTTCTCCTCCCTCACGCTTCACCGCGTTGAACGATCATCGCTCGCCTCGTGGGACTCGTTAACTCGTTGTTCCCACCACCCGAATCCCCCTGGAATCACTTATTTCCTGTGGGTCAATCGTGGCGGTAAGGGATATCCTCCTATTCTCCGATGTGATGAACCCCCTCGACGTCACTAGTTGGTAGCAATTACCAACACGCCTCGCCTCGCGTGCCAGGGCTCGAGCAGGCTCCCCGGTGGAGACGTTGGTTCTTCCCCGCGGATGTCTGATAGTTCTGCCCTTAGCCCAAATGGTGCCTTTCTCGAGTCTCACCATTGACGTTGCGATCTTTACCTTGTTAAACGGTTCCTGAGACTAATGATTCTGCAGAGCCATCTAGTCGTAGACGTCTCTCTTTTATAACGACCTCGTTCCCACCGTCCTTTCGACATTGGCAGCGAGATCCTTTCCACCACTCCAATTTTTCCGAGCTTCGGCCACTGTCGTTCCTTTTTCTTTTTTTGAGAGAACTTCATCACACTCTTTAATAAGTAATACTCGTCGTTGGGACCGGTTGAATTCATTCCTTCATTCAACTCACTAAGGCACAATCTTAATACTCAAACCGTCCACTCATTTACACCGAAAAGATTCCTGGAGAACCTACTCGTCACTCTCTTCCAAAAATACACGCATACACGCACACCTCAATCGCGGACTAGTCACGAACCTTATCACCACATTAACCGAACTGTACTGTACAATCATAGAATCCACCCAACATGGCATCATACTCCAACTCCGAGTCTGGGTACTTTGTTGAGACAGACGAGCCACAATTCTCCCGAATCCACTCCAGAGAAGCTATGAAGATGCTGGCACGGAATCGACAGGAGATGATCGGCAACGAGCTCTCTCGTCTCGCAGGCGAAGAATATCTGGAGGACATCATGCAGCACATGAGGCACATGGAGGTTGGACTACCTCAGATTGCTCCTACTTGTTCTAAAAGCTGACCAATATACCACAGGATGAGACGTTGCCCGACGTGAACCTAATCGATATGCAGCGCGAGATCCAATGGTTCATGAGACCATTCCTGATCGACTTCCTCATCGAGGCCCATGCAGCCTTCGCCCTGCTCCCCGAGACACTCTTCCTGACCGTGAACCTCCTGGACCGATACTGCTCCAAGCGTGTCGTGTACAAGCAGCACTATCAACTCGTGGGATGTGCAGCCCTGCTCATTGCCGCCAAGTACGGTGACAAGAAGGACCGCGTACCGCAGATCAACGAGCTCAACAACATGTGCTGTGGACTGTACGACTCTGGCATGTTCACTCAGATGGAGATGCATGTCCTAAACACTTTGGAGTGGACCATCGGACACCCCACTGTCGACTTTTTCACACAGCTGATTGTTGCAGAAGAGGCCGATGATCGTGAGGTTGAGCACATGGCAGCTTACTTGTGTGAGATTGCACTTTACCATCGTGACTTCGTTTCAACAAAGCCTTCCATCATGGCTCCGGCCTCCCTGGCGCTCGCTCGCGCAATCCTGGGCCGTCCCGAAGTCAACGATGGCGTGTGGGACCTAACCGAGCGCGCCACCCTGCAGGCCCTGTTGCAGCACCTGCACCAGCCCTCGGCCACCCTCTCGAGAAAGTACTCTTCGCATCACCTCTCGCGTGTCTCCGCTAGCCTCTCCGACTTCCTCGCTCAGCAAGCTGCGATTTCTCGCCGCGCAGGTCCACCATCGCCACCTGCCGAGTCTACCCTTTCGCCCAAGGCAGCTGACATCTACAGCACTCCCTCCAAAGGCCATGGTGCCGTTATGGGTGCTGCAGACGGCTACATGACGCCGCCAATCACACCCGATGGGATTTGCTTCGGCGTTGCTGACCCGATGAACCGATACGTTCCGCCTCGATGCCCAGTCACCCCATCGCCACAACCTTCGGTGACTTCGTACCCCCAACAACAACCTCAGCCACAACATCAACTACACGTGCAGCAGTACGTTACTTCGCACGACGAGTATGGTGACCATGTCATGGACCATTAGGTTCAGGTGGCACTAAGCCATCCCATCCCGTAAAGCAAACACAACTACAACCACTCATTCTCTTACCAATCGACCCGTATTGAGACAACCTGGTTTTCATGGAAATTCCGCATGGCCATGTGTATCATTGGAAGACAAAAGATTGTTGCATATATTGACGGATTAGGATCTCCATGGCATTAGCGACTTGTTTTGATTGATTTCATTTTACTTTTCCTTGTTTCTACAAAGTCATACCCCCCCGGATCGAGCGCGCCTATTGCCTTGCAAAGAAAAGAACATCATTACGATGACTTCTACCAAAAAAATTTGATTCCTCCTTTTGGCGACTCATTGGTTTCTCCTGGATTATTTTGGCTGGTCTTTCGGCAAGGAATGTCGAATGAAGACCTGGCACATTGCGCCATCTAGACATCAACAACATCAACATCTACTTTGGGTCACTGGGAAGGATGTTCCTTCACCACAATGAGGATATATCAACCAGAGATAAGAAGCATATGGCGGTTGATTGAGCTGTTAGGCGGAGGACCGGGGAAAAAAATTAGGAAGATAGCCTTGGGGGAGCCATGCAGAGCCATAGAGGCTGCAGGCAAAGCTTTCTTCGCTTCACCACGAAACCCCATTTTCCAAGGAGGGTCTTGCTCGGTTCGAGACCCTTGCAAAACTTTGCTCCTAAATCCGGAGCGGAGTGGCCAGTGTCTCGTCACACGACATGTACACGACCATGATACATATACTCCTATCGGAGAATAATAATTCTTGTGGAGGATGTTGCTGCGGAATCAAATAATAATTGGGCGGCTGTTGGAGGGCCGATGCCTTTGCTACCACGCAAATGCAGTGCAATCTACCAGGCTTGCTCAACCGCAACTCGTAAATAGGCACACCAAAAAAGAGTAAAATATCTCTGCAAACTTGTTATTCCCAAAATGATTTTTGTGACTACTACATGCAACTACGATACAACGTGACATTTCTTTCCACTGGCATGGTTTCTTTGCTGTCAAAACTTTGTAATATTATAATATACGGTCTTACTGGTCACCTGATTTGAGGAATGAAGCATTGTCCACCTGTTCCTAATGCAATAAGATATTCGAATGAAATTGATGCGACTGTCGCTTTGCAAATGTACTAGTTAACGTTTAAGCTGTCCTCCCCACCCGAGCCAAGTCTAAGTTTGCTAGCATACAGCCGACTCTCCCCTGCCTGAGACATGCAATGTATTATGTTCCCAGGAGACTGGAAAGCCGTTCACCACTAATTGAGCTAATATGTTCTGCTGGTCATTGACAATAGTCTCCACACGAATCACCGATCTTATCACCGATCTGGAATATTTCAATCTACGTACACGATCCGACGCATACCTTCCTGCTGAGAATATGGGCGTGGTCAACTTCTAACTTCCTAAGGGAAAGACGTCTTGGAGTGGCGTAGGAGATCAGTTTAAGTCTCCATATCTAACTAGGGGATTGAAGATATGTTTTGTCTTAATCATTCTGGCCTCGATTTTGGTCCCTGCCTTCTTCCCCACCCCCACCCCCTGTTCCCTTTCATCGGGTTCTATTGCATACCAGGCGCTGCCGGCCTGCCTGCCGCAGGGGCAGGGAAAAAAAAAAAAAAAAGGCTCTCCGGAGGGTGTGGTTCGATCCGATAATGCTGATAATGCAAGACACGGCGATTTCCATGAGCCATCATAGCGCGCGCGCCAGCGCATGTATATGTTTGTGTGTGTGTCGTTCACTCATCCCCGCCCTCCACCCCCCTTTTCCTCAAAGCCTACAACACATGGCGTAATATGTCTCTTGATAATGAAATGTGTTAAAGACACCATGTGAAAACGAAGCAAAAGCGAGCGCGTGTATGTGGTTACATACTGCCCGTGCCGGCATGTGCACTGTGTGAAGGTGCTCCAATAAAAAGAGACAAGGGGTTTCAGGGGAAGGTGGCTTTCCAAGTGCGTCTACCTCTTGAAAGGCCCCTGGTTGACCGCAGTTCGAGTCTGGAGGGGGTGGGATGGCATAGGTTTGTTGAAGAATCTTCAATAACTATGGGGTGGTAGTGGAGAGGGCAGGGGAAGAGGGGGAAAAGAAAAAGGGTGTGGTATCGGGCCGGAGCATGAGACAAACTTGTTCTGTCTTGTATGTCTCTCATTTCCCTTCATTAAGCATCAGGAGTGTCCATAACGCTGCCGCCGGCATTTCTACCGCCACGGCTGCCACTAACCCCCTGCTTGTCGCGTGGGGATGATCTTTATCAGCGTACATTACATCAGGAAGCTCTCTTGGATCCCTGGCCTATCGATAGCCACAATAGCCACGGGTTCATATCGATAATGTCTCTCGTTTCATTGAGCGTATCCTAATATCCTACCCAAGCACTGATGCTTACCATACTAAGGGCAAGATGGTTACAGTAGTGGCATATTCCACCAGCTCTTTATATAAGAGTTAGCTCGTCGTGATATTAGAGCACAGATGTGGAAGAGCATTACGGACATTAGGCTAAACTGCACTGGCTGAGTTTCTCCGTGAGCCTTTGGCTTTCATGTCAGCACGATCCCAATCTAACCGCACAGTTCCTCCTGACTATGGAAGGCAGTCCATCTGTCTTGAGTGTTGATGTACCCCATTATTGATATTACACTGCTTCACTAGTGAGTTGCCCATTGTACGATAAGTGTGTTACTCGAAAACAGTTCCAGAACTATGAATCCGATGTGTGACTAGAGGCCTAATAAGGTATAGAGAAGTGGTAGAGCATTCATAGTTTCAGATTCTAGCGCGAATCCGTACGTAGTATGCTTCTGATTTTCGAACCAAGGTTATGAAGTATTTTTCAGTCCGCTCCTCCGACTTCAGAGATAACATTAATGGGTTTCATAAACAGAGCATAACCATGGCCAGATCATTCCATGCTAAAGCTATCTTATGATGATAACCTTGCGAGTTTTCTCGAAGGAACATTCTTCAGCTTATTATTTCGTTTCACAGCCCTAATCATAAGCGCTTCCTGCCTCTGATGCCAGCTGGCGTGGTTTTGTAATATTCTGGCATATCTGGATCTTGACTTTTTATTATTTCTGAAGTTTTCACATTAATATACTCATGCTTTTCTTGTCTTTGGCGTAGTGTAACAGATCCTTGCTCTCCATTGGGCGCCTTCCAAGTAAGCATCTGCGCCAAAGTGGTGAAAGGTGACTGCGGGCCCCCGTAGGGGACAATGCCTGGTGGCCATGTGTAGGTGTTGGTGGTTGTGGTTGTGGATGGGGGGCTGTTTTGTCCAGGTGCAGCTCCGGTTTTGCTGTTTGGTACGGAAGCAGACGTTGATATTCCACTTGAAGTTGAAAATGATGATCTTGATGTAGCTGGGGCAGGTGGTTGAGTGCTTGAAGCAACACCAGCACCGCTGTTGGAAGATGAAGTTGCTGAAATACCTGGAACTGGATTGCTGGTTCCCCCTGCGCTCAAACCGGTTGAAGATGCTTGACTCCCACTTCCACCAGTGTTTGACGGACTACCAGCCGGTGTTGGTACGGTGTTCCCACCAGTGGAACTGATTAATGTGGGGGAATTACCCTGATTAGATGCTGTTGGAGTTGATACCCCTGGTAATGATACAGTACCTTGGATATTTCCTCCACTTGGAGAGGGAGACCCCCCTAGGGTTGCACTAGACGGCCTACTTCCTACACCAGGTGGTGGTACGCAATTGATGCCTGAAGAACCTGGAGTGCATGTTGGAAGTTGGCCACCACTGGGTATGAGGCTTCCAGACGGGGATGGTGAGGGGATCGTCCCAGTCGTTGAACGAGTCTGCTTTCCAGGAGCCACTCCCCCTCCATTTTTAGGATCAGAGGTTGTTGACGAGAGCTCTGAAGCCGTTGTTGATGCCCAATTCGGACTGGAAGTTGTACTACCCATGGTTGTTATCGAAGCTGTATTGAGTCCTTGACTACCTGAGTTACCGGAGTTAGAGCCTGGATTGGTATTTAGACTAGTTTGACTCCCTCCTATACCGCTCGGACTTGCAAAGGTGATGGAATTAACGGAACGCGTAGCCCCCCCTTGATCATTAGATGGTAACGTGCTCCCCTCAGATGGTGAGTCGAGCGTTGGACTACCGGTGGAGATTGACGGACTACCAAAAGTGCCAGTGGTAGGGTTTTGTCCGCCAGGAGCTGTAGCTCCACCGCTGTTTGGCGATGGGGAGTTTGAAGCACTACCAGAACTCGTTGGACTAACACCTGTTTGGCTAAAGGTTGAACCAGTTGTACTTGGACTGTTTCCAATACTGGTGGGAGTTGTTGTGGGGGTTTTCCCGCCAGGCGCGACACCTCCTCCTCCATTTGAAGGGGTCTGTAATGTTCCCGTGGGCGCGTTGGTGGTAGTTTGTCTTCCAGGGGCAGCACTGCCTCCCCCGGATGGAGACGAAAGAGTTTCAATTCCAGTGTTGCTTGATTGCGAACTGCATTGTGGAATTTGTCCCACCACATTGTCCGGTAATACTGGCTGCGCAATCTGCATCTCTTTACCAAACCGGTTGAGCATACTCTTGAAATTCGCTCCTGAGGTAGGTCCTACAACGACCTCCGATGTGATGATCGTTTTTTCCACGCCTCCAAACACCATCTCTACCACCGTGGGGGGTGTCAAGAGACTTGGATTTGGCTGCTCGCCAACTGGCGCCCAGCCACGAGGCACACCATCGGGAGTGTACGTACTGAAAGCCCAATCGCCACCACAATATGCAGTGTCGTCACCAATGCAAGGAATCGAGCAGGCCGAATCTGGTAGTTTTTGCGTTCCATTTAAGAACAGCCCACAAAAGCAATCACTACCAGACGACGTAGCAGCTACTGTGTACCCATGAATAGCACAATGCTGCACGCAGCGCTCATTAGTGATGAGGCCGAGATTGGGCTCTGGGTTTGGTGCTAGCACGGGTTGGTATGGCTGGTTAGCCCAACAACCTGAATAACCCCACTGTGATGCAATATCTTGTATTGTCGGACTGGCTGGTGCGGCAGTAGATCGACTTGATGAATGTTGCCTACGGATAGAATCGGTCGTATCAATTCTGGTTGACCCATGAGCAGTAGAGATCGGAACCCCTGAGTTAGCGGGTTGAGTGCCAGCACTGCATTCGAGGCAGGTGCTGAGGCCCTGGGTGGCGATACAAAACCACCCATTTCTGCAATGGGCGCATGGCCATCCAAAGCACCCCGTGGGACCAGACTGAGCCGGCGTCTGAGGCGGTGGGCAGAACCAGCCATCAATACAATCATCACATGTGTAGCCAGATCCAGGACAAGGCTCACTTCCGGACTGTCCACCCAACGGTGAGACTGTACACTCTGGGCAGTTGCATTGTGATGAGCACGGCATTGTGTACGACACTGTCACCGTGGGTGCGAATCCCTGACTAGATAATCTGATTCAGCGACTGTTGTTCCTATGAAAGGATGCTAATCTATATACTTACAGAGATACACTCATACCGACCACAGTTGTTGTCTGTGTTAAAGTAACGAAAGCGGTGACATCTATGAGATAACTGTCAGCCGATATAACTTGTGTTGTCGTGTAAACAGCCTGGATCTGTTGCTTACTGGATTTAATCGATGAACCTCCGGAGCTTGAAAGCCCCACATCACTAGAGCTGCTACCGATTCCAGATGATTCGGCATCGGTATTGGAGTTAACCGATGTGGAAGAGATGGGTTGAGAATACTGACTCCCCGAGAAACCTGGCACAGGACCAGAAGGCGCAGTTGAACTACCGGTGGATGAGATCAATGATGAGCCAGAAGAACTCCCCAAGCTTCCTTGACCTGACTGTGATGATACAAGGGTTGACTGACTGTTTCCAGTGGTAGAAACAGTCGAAGGTACTGTAGAGCTGGGCTGATCACGTGGAGTTGTTTGCGTTGGGATGGTTTGTATCGAAGCGGCAGCTGCTGAGTTGATCTGCGAAGATACAGTGTCCTGGGAAGTAAAGGTACTGGAATCACCTTGAGAGTTTCTGGTACCACTTGTCGCCAAAGCCGACGAAACATCGGGCGTAGAAGCCATATCGCCGCATATTCCAGTAACAGTTTGAAGAATACCATCAACTTCCTTAAGAGCAATGCAAAGATTTTGGTCCAATAAAGTTGCCACCACACCCAATGGCCCATTTGTCTGGGCGATGATTGAGTTGAGACCATGAGTAACCACACTCAGAACATCATTCAACATGTCCGAGGGCAGAATACTTCCCACGTTTAAAATAACATTGTTAAATGCATCGCTGACCTGCGATTGGAGGCCATTGAGCATGGATCCTGCGTTTCCCAAGGCATCATCAGGGCTCAAAGCCTGTAGATCAACCTGGTCAGCCATGGCAGCTACCTCGGTTGCAACAACCTCTGCTTGGTCTAGAATTTGTGAGGCAGCGAAAGTGGCTTGAGAAATGATATTTGATACAAGACTTGGTACAGCGATATCTGGATTTAGCAGACCGGTGGCCTGCCGCAAAAGTCCCGAGATCCCTACAGCCATCCATTCAGCAGCATCTGCAGCCTCAGGGGCCAATGCGGTCGGTATACTGACAGGCAAAGGAACGACATTAGGAACCAGAGGTAGACCTGCACCTCCATCTGGGCTTACAGTCGGCAGGACATTAGGTACGTTTGGTACGGCGGGAACGAGTGTTGTTAGCGGAACGTTAACCAGGGATGTTAGAACACCGACTAGGCTTGGATTCAGGTTCGATAGAAGGCTGGGTAAGACCTTCCCCGGCAAGATACCACCTAGACCTAGTGCCCGTTTCTGCTGAATAGGATTCGGGTTCCCATAATTTACCACATCTTGTTGATGCACCTGGATAGCAGGGTTATTGTCGTCGAGTGCACTAAGCTGGGAGCCCTGGACTGCAGGATATTTGGCGATAACTCCGAAGTAGAACGGCAGCAGCAGATAGAACGGCAAGATACGAGCCAACGATAACCAGCCAGCCATGCTGGGGGATACATTCCTCGAAGGCATCTGGGGACTGAACAAAGCTGTGGGGAGCAAGTCTAAGACGACCAGTAATAAATAGGAAGATTTGGTAGCAGTGGGTGTTGCAACTCAACTCCAAAATCAAAAGACCAAGACTTCTTAAATTGGTCCAAAAATCGTCGTCCAAGAAAGCCAAAATAGGTGACTTGAAAGACCATGGAATGATGAGAGAACCATGATGAGGACGAGTAAGAAACCGAGAGGATAAAACCTCCCGGAAGCATCGTAGAGAAACCAAGCGCGCCAGGGACAGGCAACAAGCACTTGAGCTCCATCCTGCAGGGTGCGACTTCTGTGATCAATTATGGCCCTGTTAATGAACGCCCCTTGACTACATGTATGTACTTGACTTAATATCGGATTGAGTGGAACATGTGCAGGTACTCATCCTTGAACAAATCAAGGCAAGCAAGTGTTGACAACACTTATGACCATATCTAACGAACACCGCTCTTTCCGTTCTGAGAGCTGTGGCAGATAGCTCTTGATCAAAAGCATAGTTGCGGCTTCGTATTACTCGGGAGCCACTCGCCTGAAAATGCTGAATACCATTATTACTGAAGTCTGCTGCCAGGGTTATATATAATCCCATCTGAGACGAGCAAAGCATGTTTCATTCTCCGTTGTCCCTCTTGGGGTCCATCTGGCTAACTTGACAGTTACGTTATGGCTCTACGGAAGTCATGCGATTGCCCGGTTAGAAATATATCTTCTGTCACATGCACGGTGTTGGTCACAATCAATATAATCTTGACGTGGGTGAAGGTCATATCTCAATATCTGCCTGGAATTTTTTATATCCTCGTGTCCGAAATTCCCTTGGTGGCCTGCTCACCTGGCCATCAATGCAATTAGAAAGCACGTGTCAAAATGGACGCCGGTATTTGCCCCTGAAAATCATCCATCGCTCTAGTACTTCTTGCCATCACGCAGGGTGTCCGCGTACTCATCCAGAGGGCTTCTGATGAGCTTGGTCTCCTTCCACAGGTTGGGAGTGAGGAAACCGTAGGTGTTGGAGATGGCGGCGAAGGTAGCCTTGAGGGTGTTCTCGAGGGTCTTGGTGGAGCCGGAGGAGGAAGTGTAGGCATCCTCAATACCAGCAAGCTGGAGGAGACGCTTGACGGCGGGGGAGGCGACGATCTGAGTACCACGGGGGGCAGGGATAAGCTGTTTCACACAAGTCAGCAATCTTCGGTTTCTAACTGGTTCATGACCAGGTAATCATCTCGAGGTCGGGGAAACGTACTCTGACGGTGACGGAACCGCACTTGCCGCTCTCCTTGACGGGAAGGGAGTGGGGAAGACCAAGGTTGGTGCCCCAGTAGCCACGGCGGACGGGAATGACGCTGAGCTTGGCGATGATGATGGCAGCACGGATGGCAGTGGCAACCTCCTTGGAGGTCTTGATACCGAGACCGACGTGGCCCTCGGAGTCACCAATGATGACGATGGCCTTGAATCGGGTACGCTGACCGGCACGTGTCTGCTTCTGGACAGGCTTGATCTGTTTCGAGGGGATATCAGGTTAGCCATCTCTGCTCGGAATTTCATGCCAGGCACTTCCATCGGTGTCGAGCCGTCCCATGTCTTCCCCATTTGCTGGCTATGATATTTCGATAGCGCGGGGAGGACAACTCGCAGCCCAAATTAAGACCTCAGTGTCGATGGTGCGCAAAACATATTATCCCCATCCACATAAACGTACCTTCATGACCTCATCCTTGAGCTTGGGCAGGAAGAAGTCGACGATCTGGTACTCCTTGATGGGCAGAGAGTGCAGGTAGATCTCCTCCATGCTCTTGATCTTGCCAGCCTTGACAAGACGGCCGAGCTTGGTGACGGGCTGCCACTCCTTCTCGCCAGAGTCCTTGCCGCCGCGACGACCCCGACCACGGCCACGGCCGCGTCTGTCGCCTCGCTCGCCGCCGCGAGAACCGAAACCAGCGCCACGAGGGGCGGCACCACCACGATCAGCCATTTTATCCTGCTTGTTGGGGGGTGGTTGTTTGTTGTTAGTATTCGGACGTGGGAAGGAGTAGGAATTGGCTGCTTGTTGTCCGGCCCGGGGGTTTTTTTGGAAAGGCGCAAAATGGGTGGGATGGGGCTCCAGAACTTTTGGCCAAATTGGAAAAAAAATTCCCACCACACTTTGCCAAAGTTGTGCCCGTACCAAACGACGAGCCCTAAAAGCTGAATTGACGAAAAAAGTGGACCCACTTGATTCTCGAGCAGCTTCTGGTCCGTGCACGCTGGAGGGGAGTGGATCTCAGTAGTTCACTGATCTGTCCAATGAGATCAATAGCCGTAGTTCTATACAAAGTACCTAAGTACGTTGTAGACCGCCCGGCATCGGCATCGGCGTGATCGGCCTTCTACATAATACCAGGCGTCTGACAGGTACCGTCCTGATGAGAGGCTTGCGTAAATAACCCACAAGAGGAGTCTGCTTCATGTTCCTAGACAGCGTCAAAACAAAGAATTAAAGAACAACCGCGGGGCTTTACGCCTAGGCAGCTGATTTGGGAGATGCCGACTTGACGCACGTATGTAGTTTTTAACATAGTTCTAGTCTTCTCGTCGAAGCATGAAACAAAAATAGAAAACCAGGGTGAACATGCCCAAAGCTCGATTGTCATTATGTCTGATTACTTTTCTTGGCCACCTTGCGGCGGGCCACCTATATACATACTTCCAACTGGCCTCAATCCATTTGCTGTCGAGAATTTCCGACCCAAAATGCGCCTCTGTATGCACCCCTCACGCATCCTATATTCGCGAAGATCGCCACTGAGTAGAGTCTTTCCCGTCACAACCAATGCGCAGCTCCTCCTTCGCAAAAATGGTATTCAACGCTCTGTCCATTATACACACGGTAAAACAAATCCCGAAGAGTGAAGGTATCTCATCATGATGGCCACGGTCCCTGCTGCTTCCCCAATGTGTCAAATCACCTGGATGCTGCCTTACTCGCCATCCTTCTGAATGAGAGACTCGCTCGGCTTTACTCTCTGGGCCCACTCACTGCAGATAATCGTTAGCTACTGAATCATATTCAAGGCAGTGATGGTTAGGGATGAACATACGTCCAGCTTCCGTCATAAACCTTTCTCTTCGCAGGGTCCCCAAAGCCAGCTTCTTCCAGTGCAGTCTCAATGACGACAGCTGTGACACCAGTTCCGCAGCTTGTAATTATGGGCTTCTCTGGATCAACGCCCTTCTCCTCAAACAGCTTCCTCAACTGCTCCTTGGGCAGGAAAGCCTTGGTTTTGGGGTCGAGCACAGCATCGAAAGGAATGTTGATAGCACCTGGCATATGACCGGACGACAACCCTTCTCTCGGCTCTGGGGCTGTGCCGGCGAATCGGCCTGGACCTCTGGCGTCCAAGATCTGAACGCCCTCGGCACCCTCCTTGTTGTGGTCCAGCGCAATCTCGCGGACCTGCTCAAAACTGGCAACACTCTCCTCTGGGTCGATCTTGGGGATCGGGTATGGACTGCACTCAACGCTATACAACTCGCCAGACTCTGTAGGGTAGCCTTCTTCCACCCACAGCTTAAAATTGTTCAGAATGTGAACCTTGGGATGGCCAAAGACCCGCAGCGTCCAGCCTACCCTCGGTGCACTGAAAATGCCCATCTCCTTCGAATCGTAGACCACCACGGTGTCCTCTTTGCGAATGCCCAGCTCACTCATCGCTGCGGCAAACTCTTTTGCACTAGGCAGCATATGAGGGTAAGGGCTGTGTCGGTCCTTAACCTTATCCAGGTCGAAAAACTTAGCCCTAGGGATACGAAGCTCGCGGAACACATCAATGCCTGTGCGCTGGTCATTGGGCAAGAACCAAGCTGCACAGAGCGGTATTACTCTGGGTTCGGGGCTGACTGGTGAAGGGGGGCTCTTTTTCAAGGCCTCGGCCAGCTCTTTGGGCGTTACAAGATAGGACGATAGGCTGCGACGGGACTCCATGATGTTGATCTGGTAGGCGGCCTTGAGCTTGAAAGTTCCACGAGGGAAGCTCGCTATAGGCGAGCGAAATACTGCGAGGGTAGCCATTGCGAGTGCCTGGGGATGGTGCTCCTACGGTAGGTTTCAATCGAGTGGGCGTGGCGGCTGCTGGTGGATACTACTAATGCGTGCCGTGAGGAGAAACTCCAGTCGCCCGCCGAACGCTATCCGATCACGCAAGTTAAAGATGAGATGACGTCCCCCCGATTGCGGTTGATTTCTGAGGACGTATAGAGCTCACCAATATTTCCTAGCGGAGGCTTGTTGAAGTCGCGCGAGGTCGAGAGAGCCGCAGAGCTCACCTGGTGACGCGGATTTCGGGATCGGAAGAGCTGGGAGCTGCAGCCGGGAGGGCTGGGAGGCTTTTCGGCAGTTCGAATGGTATTAAATCTAAGAGCTGGCGCTGCGGGGGAGCATGGAGCTGCAGTCGATTCGCCAAGTCAATTGTCGTGTTGAGCCGGGCGGGTTTTCTTTCGTTGCCGATCCTTTGTTTTGGAGTCTGCGGTAGCTCCGGCGGCTGTGATTCGAGAGACGGGCGAAATTCTAAAGTCGCATGACGGTTGCATAAGTAGGATGGGTGGTTGGACATCTTCCGATAAGCGGGTTTTTTGCCAGCGACAATCGAGCCGTTTTTTTGCTGCTGATAACGGTGGAGTTGCCGCTGTTAGCGCATTCCGGTGCTTATGCGAGTTTGTTGACGCGTTTAATGCATGCTCGTGTTGAAAGATACCACAAAGAAGAGTGGAGGATCCATAGCGTCAATCCAAATAATTATTTCCAGCTACACAACAAGTCATAACACTACGCTGCTGTATTTTGTGTCTTTTTCTCCTACTTTTCTTTTGCCTCCCAGTTTCGGTGACATAGAGAAGCATGAGATATGAAGGTGAAGATAAAAAGTTGGAACGCCGTGGCGACATGGCGTTGGGATTTGCCGGAAGATGATGTCTGTGGTATCTGCCAAGTCCAGTTTGACGGTACCTGTCCGACGTGCAAATATCCAGGAGACGACTGCAGTCTTTGTAAGTAGACTAGCCCGATGATTCTGTAGGACGGTCTGTTATTGTTATGATCATCTAACAGGGCTTATTTAGTGTCTGGAAAATGCGGTCACAACTTCCATATGGTCAGTGCCAGCCTTGATGGCATAATGGTGGAAATTTTGGGCCTTGCTAACTTGTCATAGCATTGCATTATGGAGTGGATCAAGCAGGACTCATCCAAGGGACAATGCCCCATGTGCAGGCAGAGTGAGTCAGAGGTCTTCCTACGGTAGAGTGCGAGGGCTAACATTTACCATCCAGAGTTTGATTGGGGTGAAACTGGTCAGCAGCCTCATGAGGAAGATGAACAACAACAGTCTCCAGCGGAGGAGTGATGCTAGAAACATAACTTTCCGCGTCCCTTACAACATTCCTCCGTAAGTAGAGTTTAACTAAGAGGTAAAATAAAAGTTAAAAATAAAAATTAAACCCCTTCCAAACGTCAGCTTGATCATTCTGCATAGTTTTATAGTCCTCGACTGATAAGCTATCCTCACAGGCACTGCCAACCTGAAAATCACGAGGCTGGCCGATGGTGCATACAAAGCCTTCAGCTAGCTCACTGCACGAGTTGATTGTAGACAAGAGGAAAGCAGCTGGGACGTTCAAGGTTGATTTGATTTTCCTTAGTAAATATAGATGATACCCTCCAGATGAACTGGAAGGTCAAACGAAACTGATCGGAGAATGAATACTTGCAGACAACACGAGTCGATCGAGGTGCCATTCGTATCATATCCCATAAAAGGTCCTTGGTCTGGATCAGCGCCAGCTGCAATGATACATTGAGCTAGGCAGAACACCATTTCTGGTCATAGTGCCGGGAAATTCTTGCATGTGCTCCTAGAAATACCATTAATGAACATTTTGTGAATACTACAGTTGACTCGCGCATTCTGAGGTCGTACTGTGCACCAATATAGCTCAGCTGCTCGGTAATGCAGTATGGGAATCATTCGTGTGTACGGTAAAACGGCCCCATGTAACTTAACCTCCAGCTGGTTTCCACTAAAAATTGACCCCTCCACATTTCCCCACGTGCCGATTAGATGGAAGCTCCGCGATACCGGGGGGAGCTCGACCTCCAACCTGATGCACGAACGACATGCTCCGTTCATTTCTTCCTCGGAGCCTAGTTCTCACTCGAATCGTGTCGTGCGCTACCCCCGCATAGCCTCACAATGCTAAGATCTGGACCAAATCCTTGCATTGTAACGGCCAGTCTTCCGCCAGCGCACGCTTTGTCCTCCACCGCCTCTGTTCTAGACGGATAGAGGTTCCTACACGATGGCGGAGCCGATGGAGCCTTCAGTTCAGATGCAAACACGCGAGGCAGCAGCGGAAGACCATGACGACCAGCAACAACAGCAATATCACTACGATGGGCAGACCCAAGAGCAGCAACAGTACCCAGGTTCACCAACCTTTGCGCCGATATACACGCTCGTGAACAACACATCTACTAGATCTACATACCATCCCCAAGTACACTACATATTCAGCGATGACGACCCGGACCTCCTCACGCAAGCTTTAGCGGAGCAACACAATTCTAACCTGCAGGAGTCTGCTTCGGGCCCCGTGCCAGATCACCGAGCCATCTTGCTTGACCTTGCGCAAGATGCCGAAGGAGGTTACAGTGTATCGTGGGCCTCGAGCCTGTCACCCTCGTGGGCGGTCCTTAATGCTCAAGTCAACCGCATTTCCCCCCCGTCATCCGAGAGCGAATCCGGCCCAGGAACCAGTGGCGACAACGCCCAAAAGAAGCAAGATCGCTTTATGCTCCGAATCGAAGGTGTCGAGGGCGGATCGCCTGGTTCCGCGAGCGAACTAAGACTATCCGGGGAGAGGACAGGTCAAGGTTCTGGCTCGGGTAGCGGCAGTGGAAGTATCAATAAGGAGCGTGACAACGAATCCAAAGGAGAAGCCGAGGACTATGCGGGGTTGGTTGAAGAGTTTGACAAGAGGATGAGTATGTTGAGGAAAGTGGTGGAGGCAGGGGAGGAGAGGAGGAGAAAGATGGCTGAGGCTTCTCACGTGAGCGTAACCGGTTCGGTTCATGAACAGCATGAGCAGCATGAGCATCCCGATACAGGACCAATGGATGATCTACGCAGATATGCCGAGGATGGGTAACATTCGCGGATAAGCGCTATTCGTATCAGCCCACACGTAGAGACAACGACTCCCGTTTCATCTAGTCGACTCGCGAAAGGAGGCAGACAAACAATTGTAGGGGCAACCCTATGTCAGCCTCAAGGTCCCGCGTTGTAGGTGTTAGGGGCAAGTTGGGCATACGACCACTTGTATGAACGGTAAAATGTCCAAATTCTGGAAGTCGGGTAGAACTGTGGGCATCTCTTCATGGCAGTGAGCTTGGAACTTAACGAAGTGGACGGCAGGTGTCGTCATCGGAAAAAGCAAGACGGTCACAATTCAGGGTAAATATTGCATGTGTATATAGGAGGTGTTCCAGTCGAATGAATCTATGTTGTACAGGTGGGCAAACCCATGCATTAGCATAACAAAGCACGAACAGGCAATTCTCATGGGTCGACGCTAGATGATTTGCAATTTTAATGATAATCCAATGAAACTATTTCATACCCTTTCCTTGGTTATTTACCACTACTTTTATGTGATGGAAAAAGAACCCAACACTCTACAACTCAAGGTTCACCTCAACTGTCCACGGTAGTTCATAGTTACTACTGCCGTGATCTAAGCATTCAAATTTTTATGCATTGGTTTTCTTATCTCGTTAATTGCCTAGAACCAGTGCACAGCAAATCCTCAGAGTTTTTCTATTAGCGTTCAGTTTACAGGACCTTGGTATAACTTCAGCACGAGAGATGAGATTCCTCTCCTGTGGGATCCTATAGAGTTTCTCCACCAGCATTGATACCATGGAAGTCCGGAAGTACAGTACATTGGTAGCACAAAAGGATATAAAGAGCCTTATTGAACATATTACACTCTGTGATGGTGCCTCGAAAGCAAATGCATGGACAAGTTGGTGGGAAGAAATCCATGTATATTAGGTAGAACTGTGGGGTTTGATATCGGTTCTGTACAATAAGACAGCACCAGCCCATGCTGTCAGCATCTGACACATTAATTCCTCTCATCGACATTTGAAGGTCAGGACGAAGAACCTCAGGACCGACGAGACGATAGTTGAAAGCACATCTTTCTCTCCATTCGTTCGTTTAATTTGGGCTATTATACAGTTAGCTGGTGACTTTCCGAGACAAGACGGTCTGGCCCGAGGCGTAGAGTTCGACTGATTTGAAGTTGGAGCGAAGTACATGGAACTTATCACCAATTGCTCTAAGCAGCAATTGCCAATTGTATACTGAACCTCCGTCAAGGCGTCCCCCAACTTGCTTTTCTTACTCACCAGAGAGAAAGACAACCTCTAGAGCTAGTAGACGCCCGCCTTGCGTTAGCAACCACCTCGGGTTCAAGCTCTTGAAGCCCCTAGCAGGCGCATTCCCACTGAAGAGCGCGGGGTACTGCAGCTTAGTAAACTGGGGCTGATATTGACCCAAGGAGAGCGTGCAGATAAGGTGACGAGTGACTACTCAGCTGGAGTAAGGTTTTGGTGGCCAAAAATCCAGAGTGTAGAGAGATCAATGTGGAGGTGCTTGGACTAGAATCGTATTCGGTACAACCGATTTAGCTTACCGGGCTGTGAGAGGGCTGAGCCAAAAACAGCGCCGCTCATCTGCACGGTGGCAGGCGCGATCTCCAGACACTGGCTGCCTGGTTGGCCGAAAAAAACGAGCACTGCTAAGCGCATACGTGCCCATCCACTGCGTACTTTCGCTGGCGGTGGTTCATCTCTTCGCCAGAAGCCAGACCTGGTACAGATGCATCTGAATTGTCTTGGAATGTCCCCATCCCATGAGGAACTTACCTATAGTGTGCTTTAAGCTTTTAAGCTGCGCCTGCGGTTGCGGCGGGACTTCCCATCTGTTGTTAGGCCCTTTTTAGGGAATTTTATTTCGGGCCTGGGGACTCGGTATGCAGTCTTTTACTGGGGTCCCGACGGATGTCCCTGTGAGAGGGATGCTTGCTGTGGGTCTGACCAACTGGAACTGGAACTGGAACGGGAACCCCTGCTCCCACCCCTGATACCGCCCCCTTCTTAGGAACCAACAGCTTTTCCCCTTCTGCGACAGGATCGCCAAAATAAACTAAGACAATTTCAACAATCTACAAATGTGAGGTGGGATAGCTTACTTAAAGAAAAATATACGGCCGCCCTATGCAGGCCAAACAAACAATGGGAAAAGAAGCGAAATTGGGGCAGCCGAGCAAGCAGGCATTCAGCAACCAGGTTGAGAGTAAATACAGTAAATACCTACGTACTCACCGCTGGGGGCTAACGTATGTGACTTGTATCAGATACATGATTTTGTGTTTCCGTACTGGTAATGCGCACACAATGTAGTCATGCACGAGATCATCGCAAAGTCAGCTAAACTAAAGCCCAGAGGCACTACCAGCCCGTCTCTCTATTCCTTTGCAGCCAAAACCGGTCTCCTCATGTTGAAGAGGAACTGGGCGCCAACCCAGACCCACAGCACCGAAGTTGGTGGTTAACGTTAGCGCCTAAAGATACACTGCGGTCACCCACGCTAGGCAGGGAGATCCTCGCTGACCTAGGTGCATCAGCCACAAATTCCCAGACCCGACTGGCTTCAGCTCATTGAAACGGTGTTGGTACATCCCTGACCACCCTGCATTCGTTGGATCCGGGGGTTTCTCTCATCTTGCCTCCTGGTCAGCTTTCCCAGTTGCTGACTTGCGGCGAAACGTTTCTTGCACATTCACAACTTCGCAATCGACTGGCTTGAATTGATCTTGGACTCGATATTCACGGCACTCTACCATAGGCAAACTATTTGCAATATCCGCCAGGTACTTACTAGCGTTTTGTATTTTTGTCTCGAACACCGTCTTGGGATAAGGAGCGAGCCCGTGCTTTCGACGAGATCGACACAAGTGAGAGACCAGCAAAAATGAGCGTGAGTGTTTCATCCCTCCTACACCAGTTTCAACTCTTCGCATGAGCTTCAGGATCCCCGTAGAGCCTTGAAGAACTCTATCTTCCCACATCTACCGAGAATTTTACTTTCTTTTCTTCCTATTCTCCCTTCCAATTGTAATACAGATCGCGAAAGCTGACAAGATGGCTCAACCTCCACAGTACGGGTACGTTTTACCCCTGAACACCCAAACGTGACAGCCGATTGTAAACCGGTCAGAGGAAGTTTGTGCAACTGACCAAATAATCAAAAACATAGATACGGACAGCAAAACCCCTTTGACGACCGCAATACCACTGGGTATAGCGGTGGTCTTCCCTCCGGGCCTCGAGCCGGGCGCAACAATGGTTACGGAGGTGGCTATGAAGGCGGCTACGGTATTTCTCTCCGAGCTTTGTTTCTTGCTGGCCGACGACGCTAATCCTGCAATCACAAATAGACAACAATGTAGAGATGGCACCCCTGAACCAGAGCGGCGGAGGCTACGCCAACTCGGACCCTAATGCTATCTTGAACGAGTGTGCAGATATTGGACGAGGAATCGACGAGATTGACCGAAACCTCAACCAGATGAAGATGCTGCAGCAACGGTCACTGGATGACGCTGATTCTTCGGCTTCAAGCGCCACCAACCGTCAGCTCGACAACCTCAGCAGTGAGACCATGACTCTGTACCGATCCCTCGTCGAGCGAGTACGCCTGATGAAGAGCAACCGGGACAGCCAGCAGCCCAAGAACAACGCACAAGTAATGCGCACCGATCGCCGCCTGAAGGAAGCCATCAACGCGTACCAGCAGGTGGAAGCACAGTTCCGTAAAAAGACCCAGGAGCAAGTGGCCCGACAATACCGAATTGTGCGTCCTGATGCAGATGAGAGCGAGGTCCGCGCTGCTGTGGAAGACCCAAGCGGTGGCCAGGTCTTCCAGCAGGCCCTGATGCAGAGCAACCGACGTGGGCAGGCTCAGTCGGTACTGAACGCTGTCCAGGACCGCCGAGTCCAGCTTGAGAAGATTGAGCAGCAATTGATCGAGCTGGCCCAGCTCTTCCAGGACATGGACACCCTCGTCGTCCAGCAGGAAGTTGCTGTTACCAATATCGAGCAAAAGGCAGAGGAGACGATTGAGCACTTCGACAAGGGTAACGAGCAAATCGGTGTCGCGATCAACACTGCCAGATCCACCCGAAAGAAGAAGTGGTACTGCCTTGGTATCTGTGGTATGTTTGGAACCATTCCCGTCGCATATGCGATATAGCTAACTCTCCCGCCTTCTAGTCGCCATCATTCTTGTGATTGTGATCATTGTTGTCATCTATATGGCTGTCAATGGAAAGTTCTCATCTTCCAGCAGCAAGAAGCGCAGTCTTGACTTCGTCAGCTCTCAGGTTGCTCGTGTGCATGCTCGAGCTTGGCAATTGAACGCCGAAAGGGGCAGCCCAGATAACATGCTCGCTCGGTTCATTGAAGGCACAGTAAGTTTCATCCCCGCCGAGGTCATGGTGGACTTTTGAACTGTTACTAACAGCCATAGACGAACCTATAAACAGAACATCAGGATTGACGAATAGCCCCCAATCCTGTGGCTTACCAACCATGGTGGCATTAATTATCCGCTCCAGCAACAGTGATGGCCAATTTGGTGGTATTAAGGGAATGGGACCCCATTGCTACGAGTTGCCCATCATTTATTGCTAACATTCCAATCACTGCATACACACATCTTTGTCACATCTTTTTCGTTCGGAGTCCAGGCGTTACTCCAATGGCCCGCTGTTCAGACTTGACGTCGAACAAGTGGCGATGCTTCTCGCAAGATTAGGGAGATTAGGTCATGTTTTTGGGGTTCTCTCATTGTCTAGGAACATCACCTCTTGTGTATTGTCGTTGAGTATCCTGCACTATGGGTACAATTTTGGCGAGTTTTGCGACTTTCGCTAGGCTTAACTGCATTTTCTGGCGTTTTGAGGTTTAGACAGTAATTTCATTACTTGTAACAACATGCAAGAAGTAAATGGTGTTTGCGTAGATGCCGACGTAGATCAGTTGTTTCATCTAGATTAAACACTTAACGTTGAAGATTGGTGCACAAAAAGTTTATACTATATACCACAGTGGTTGCTCAGCGCTTAGACAGGGATACGCATATCCAATCATGCGCTGCAGGACTACTCGTCTCATCGTGAGGACAAGACATCTTGGTCCAGCATGTTTGCTGTATAACAATAGTACGGATGACTAAGTTACGGCTGTGACTTTGACGTTCGGGTTGCCTCAAAACGCATATATCTTGTTCTTGGTAGTCTGGTCTGATCTCTCTTGCAACGTTGTCAACGCCTAGGCGCGAGCATTATGGGAATGTGTAAACTCTATAGGTTTGGTTCTGCCTTAACGCTTTGTAAGGCATACCCTGCAGACTGCTCGGGTTGACGGGGGAGCTTCACGCCCTGGTGAAGTTATACTAAGGATAGAGCGACGACGAGAGACTCAATATTACATAAGTGAAGTAGGTAGGGAGCCAAGTTTCCGAATACGGAGATGCCGCGTCCTATTTACCTATCCCACGCGAATTGGCCAGGCTGCCCTTGAATCTAGATCAAGCGAGCGGGTTCAAATAAGCGTTTCCCCACAACGATATGAACTCCAACCGGCAGCATGTGAAGCTTAACCTGCGATCGGATGCTACAGAGATTACCTACGAAGAGTCCACAGGCAAGGACGGATTCATCAAAGCTATTGGTTTCAATGGAGCTATGGAGAGACCTACCAAGTTTGAGCAACCCTCTATTGTCTTCTCTGGCCTAATAAGTTGCTCGGAGCGTGCCGGATCGCCCACCCTCCGGGGGGGGTCCCTTTCAAAGTGGACGGGCCCCCCTACGGAGCTCTTTCTGAAACAGAGGGTTTGTCACACATCTGCCGCAGAGTTGGAATTGCCGGTCTGCAACGCCACAATGACTTGCGAAAGGGTATCCCAATGCAGATTGAAACTTTCTGCTGCTCGGAGTGCCACACTCTTCTGGGCTGCGTAGGGTTTGGCATGCAGGTGAACGTTAAGCAGTCTGGGGAGCGCTTTTGATCTAAATAAGGTCGAGTGCCCCTCGCGCCGTCTGGTGGTTGGAAAAGCTTGGCATAGTCATTTTACATTCCTCTCCTTTTGCGGATTCCTTATTTTGGGAGCGCAACGCCTTCGCCTCAGTCAATTTCCACGTCACGCCCCCGCGAGCGAGTTCATTTCGAAAGTTTTGGGCTGGGGAATCTGTCAGCTTTTCCTATACAGTTCTGCGATCAACGTCTAGGGAGACACTCACCAGTAACGATAACGAGCTGAGCGGAGACGCTAGCTGAAATACAAGATGCCCTTCTCATTAGCCAGAGCCCGTATCGGCACTGTTATCACGGAAGCCATGCTAGAGAGCCGGCAAAATACCAACACAACAGACGATGAGGTGCCTCTGGGATTCGTCGAGGTCAACGGACGAGTTGTTCCGTGGTGGGATACCAGGGTACGGGATCATCCACACTCCCCTTTCAAGGGAATCACGTCACCCAGGCTTGCTAATCACCCAACATGCAGACCGGTCTTATCGTAAAATGGTCCATTTTCCTCGGGCTGATAGTGATCATGTTTGCCTACTTAATTGGCGGGCGTTGGCACGCCAGACGACGGATCAACAAGGGCCTGGCGCCGATGGCATATCACAGGGTAGGTCAACCACCACTCACCCCTCCCCCCAACCCCTCACTGGCAACAATAAAGCTTCGGAGATATGTCTCCCAAGCATTGTGTCTCTCCCTACTTGCATGAGGGGAAAAGACAAAAAGCTTTGTGTGGCTAATGCGGTCTTTCTCTACAGTGGCTCATCCCGCGCGCAGAGCTCGCCCGCGTGGACCCGCGTTACGCCTACCCGGAGGCAACGTACACTAACTACGCTCCCGGGGCGGCGGGCTACTACGGCATGCAGCCCATGCCGCCGCCCGTGTACGACCCCAACCGGCCTCCGGTCTACCAGGGAAGCGAGATGCCCCCTACTGGAGCCACCAAGGTAGATCCGGCGCAGGAGTATGCGCCGCCCCCGGGTCCGCCACCGGCCGCTGCTTCGCGCGAGGCCAACCCCTTTTCTGATCCTCCCAGACTTTGAGAGGACCAGAATGTGTGAGAGAGATTTTATGGGGCAGAGGCGGTGAGGGTGGCGTTTGGCGTTGTTCCTTATTTCCTATGTCGAGGATCTCCCCCTTGGCTTAGTTGAAATAGGGTCAATGTAGGAACGTTTGGGGTCAAGTGGAAAGCACAAGCATATTAGATATTTGATTTGTAACTTTTAGTATAGATTATTACATTATGGCCAAGAAATGTCGCTGGAAGGCAAAGGGCCGGGAAAGCATGGCCAGGGGTCAGGTAAATGGCGTTTGCGTTGGATTGAACATTGGCATAATGCATGCCGAGACCTGGTAGAATGGGTCTGAAATTCGAAATCAAATCGATCCAGAGACTCTAAGCTAAGATAAGATACAAGTACATTCGTGTATGAGAAAACAAGTCTTCGCCTTCTTGGGCAATGGAGAAAAGAAAATTGAAAATAAGTGCAATCATGGTCCTAAATCGCCCGCCGCCAATTCATAAGAAGGGTCCCAACTGCAACTAACGCCGTATTGCTAGAAAAATCTTATTTAAAACAAGGTAGAGCCAGGTTCCCCTGGGGTATCATTCAGGTCGTGCCGATAAACTCCTGATGTTGCAAGCCATGCCGAATCATTAATCCATATCCATCGCATCCGGGTCATCATTCGTTAGAGTCCAGGAAGCACTGCTTGATGGAACACCATTTGTGACCACGTGAGATGGAGGCTGCCTCACATCGTTGGCTAAGTTGTTCAGACCATTTGGAACACGTCGTGATTCGATCTCCATTCTACCGGCATCATCCTGCCGAGTTCCATGCGGCACTGCGCCCCCGTTCGAGTGACTGTTCTGCTTCTCACGCAACCGCGATCTCGCCTCGAGAATGGCCTTGCGCACGCTGTCTTGGCCTTCGGGTACGCTTAGCGACTTGGGCTCATTGTATAGGACCATTTGCATCCCAGCAAGCTCTCCATCCTTGTTGGCAAGCACCGACGGCGGAATGCGGTTAAGCCGCAGGTGCTTTTCGATGTCTGGCAGGAACACTAGCCTGCCGTCGTCTGACCCTGCGTCGTCGCTGTCTGATAGCTCGGCATCTAAGTCATAGATGTAGACCTTGTGCTTGGAGTCGTCGAGGCGCATCTCCTGCTCCTGGTCCGGGATCGGCTCCAAGGCTGATGAAGGCGTGGCCGCCAGCTGAGGGGTCTCGACGGGTACGTATAGTTTTTGGCCATTTTTCTCTATATGAGGTTGGGCCAAGTTAGCGATGACGAATGAGGGCCTGCAGGGGTCCTGGCAGATGCACCTACCAAGGTTCAGTAGACTGAAGCGCTTGTTGAGTCTCTCGTTATCCTGAGTTTCGGCTTTGCGCTTGCGCATTTTGCGCGGTGCAGGCACTGTTTCATGCTCCCTGCTTGAGTCTACGTGTGGTGAGAATGGCTGCGGCGTCGACGACAACAACGGCGAATATGATGCTGCATAAGGCGGCGCTCCAATGGCAGCAGCGCCGAGATCAATGGGTGGATGGCCATTGGTGGTCGCATTGGGGCCAAAGCTTTGTCCAATTTCCACGTCCATCATCTTATCGGGAACTAAGTCGGTTGACACCCCCCTGGCGCGCGTTTTTAGTGGGTGGTCAGGTGGTGACACGGCAAAAAATCAACCCAGTCCCTTCTTCTCCCCCTAAGAACCATTCAGAAGCTCAATCAAGAAAGCACAAGCTCGTGGCCCAAACGCAAGAGAGCGATAACCGGAGTGCGGTTGAGTCATTGATCGGATCTGATGAGAGTGTGTGGTCGCATTCGTGACTCCTTCGCGCGGCCTCCAGAACAGAGTGTTTGAAATCGACTGGACTGAGTCACCTGCTCATTACCGTTGGTTCGGATGAGATTCCAATGCAGCGGCGGGAGGTCGTCGTTTATAGGTGCGCGGAGTCACTCTTGTAGAAGTTTCTACAGCGGTCGCGCACTTGGTGGCAGCGGTCCCTGCGCGTCCTGTGGTGCCGACGCTATAATTGGAATTGGACACCCCGTTCCGGGCCCCGGCCAGCAGCGGCACCAGCAGCTACCCCTCGATACCTCAAGCACTTTTTACTCCACCGCTACCAGTCCCGCCACCAGAACTAGCACGATAAGGCGAATTTCTCCCCTACTCAACACTGCGACAAGACCACTACAACGCACGCCTGGCACTGCAAGAGGCCATACTTTCTATCCCGTCCCTCTGAGATTATTCACCACCGGCACCGTAGTACCCGAAACCATGGAGCAGAGGAAGTGGACTGGTGTTGGCGTCCGCCAGACCTTCTTCGAGTTCTTCGAGAAGAAGGGCCACACCATTGGTGAGTTTTCCTGAACGAAGGCTCAAAACACTCTCTACACCACAACCACGGCGAAAAGCCCGGGGATGGTCCTGAGGTAGTGTTCTGGTCTTGTCCTCTTTACTGAGATCTCTGTTTTTTTTTTTTTTATCATCTTGAAGCGTATGGCTGCTAACTGGGTGAACCTCCTCAGTCCCGTCCTCCTCTGTCGTCCCGCACAATGACCCCACTCTGCTCTTCACCAATGCGGGCATGAACCAATTCAAGCCTATATTCCTTGGAACTATCTCTAGCTTCGATGATCTGTCCAAGCTGAAGCGAGCTGTCGATACCCAGAAGGTATAAAATAAACACCCCAGCAGCATTGGTCTGTATCTTGAGTATCATGTTGGCTGACATGGTACGGAATAATAGTGCATTCGCGCTGGTGGCAAGCACAACGTACGTACCGCCCTGCACGCCTTGGTGTGCTTTGTCCCATGCGACGGACATTTTTGCTAATATAAATACTTTTTAGGATCTTGACGATGTCGGCAAGGACAGTTACCATCACGTACGTAGCCTCGATCTTCGACAAGTGTTGAATTCACCTCCAACTAGATACGCGAGAACCTAGCTGCTAATAATATGGACAGACATTTTTCGAAATGTTGGGTAACTGGTCGTTCGGAGACTACTTCAAGAAAGAAGCTATTGAGTGGTCATGGGAACTTCTCACTAAAGTCTATGGCTTGGACCCTGCTAGATTGTACGTCACCTACTTCGAGGGCAACCCGGACATGAACCTGGAGCCGGATCTTGAGGCAAAGGAGCTCTGGAAGTCCGTTGGTGTTCCCGAGGACCATATCCTACCTGGAAACATGAAGGACAACTTTTGGGAGATGGGTGACCAGGGTCCTTGTGGCCCCTGCAGCGAGATTCACTACGACAAAGTCGGTGGTGGGCGTAACGCTGCCCATCTGGTCAACATGGACGACCCGCTGGTGGTTGAGGTCTGGAACAACGTTTTCATCCAGTTCGATAGGCAAAAGGACAAGTCGCTGAAGACTCTGCCTGCCAAGCACGTCGACACCGGTATGGGTTTCGAACGACTAGTATCTGCCCTTCAAGATAAATCTTCAAACTACGCCACCGACATCTTCTCCCCCTTATTCGCCAAGATCCAGGAGGTTACTGGTGCCAGAGACTACACCGACAAGTACGGAAAGGATGATGTGGATGGTGTTGACACCGCCTACCGTGTGGTCGCCGACCATATCAGATTGCTGACCTTCGCCATCTCTGACGGTGCTGTGCCGAACAACGACGGTAGAGGCTATGTTGTTCGCCGCGTTCTCCGCAGAGGTGTCCGATATGCTCGAAAATACTTCAACGCCGAGATTGGCTCATTCTTCTCCAAGATTCTGCCCGCTTTGGTTGAGCAGATGGGGGAGCAGTTCCCGGAGATCGTAAAGAAGCAGAAGGATGTCCAGGAGATTTTGGATGAAGAGGAAGAGGCCTTTTCAAGAACTCTAGATCGGGGTGAGAAACAGTTTGAGAAGTACGCTTCCCATGCTGTTAACAGTGGAGCCAAGAAGCTCTCTGGAGCTGATGTTTGGCGGTTGTACGACACATTCGGTTTCCCTGAGGACTTGACCAAGTTGATGGCTGAGGAGAGAGGGCTCGATATCGATGAGGAGGAGGTTGCAGTTGCTCGCGAAAAGGCTCGTGAAGCCAGCAAGTCTGTCAAGGATGCTGTGCAGACCTTTGAGAAGCTTAATGTGCATCAGATTGCTGAACTCAAGGACAAACTTCAGATCCCCACACCTGACGACGACGCCAAGTTCTCGAAGGGCGACATTAAGACCAAGGTCCAGCTGGTATTCACCGGCACGGAGTTCCTCAAATCTACAAAGGGCGTGCCGCTGAACACACCCCTAGGCATTCTGCTTGACAAGACCAACTTCTACGCCGAGCAGGGTGGCCAAGTCGCTGATACTGGCCGCATCATCATTGACGGTGTTGCTGAGTTCAAGGTCCTTGATGTGCAGCAATATGGCGGGTACATTGTCCACAACGGTTATTTGGAGTATGGTGAGCTCAACGCCGGCGATGAGGTCATCTCAGAATACGAAGAGCTGCGGCGCCAGCCTATCCGAAACAACCATACAGGCACTCACATTCTGAACCACTCTCTCAGAGAGGTTCTAGGTGATGAAATCAATCAGAAGGGTTCTTTGGTCGACCAGGACAAGCTCCGGTTCGACTTTTCGCACAAGTCCCAGGTCACCGTGCCAGAACTCAAGAAGATTGAGGATTTATCCAACTCCTACATCAGACAAAACTGCAAGATCTACTCCAAGGAGGTCGAGCTAGACCTCGCTCGCCAGATCAATGGCGTGCGCGCTGTCTTCGGCGAGACGTACCCCAATCCTGTTCGCGTGGTATCTGTAGGCATTGATGTGGACATGCTACTTGAGACGCCAGAGAACCCAGAATGGCGCAAGGTCAGCGTCGAGTTCTGCGGTGGTACTCACGTCGATCAGACAGGCATCATTAAGGACCTTGTCATCGTCGAGGAGAGTGGTATCGCCAAGGGTATCCGCCGATTGGTGGCTTACACTGGCGATGCCGCCCACCAGGTGCAGAGGGATGCCGTGGAATTTTCCAAGCGTATCGACGAGATCGAGGCTCTTCCATTCGGTGCCGAGAAGGAGGACAAGGTCAAGCAGGCCACTGTCGACCTCAACAACCTGGTCATATCTGCTGTTACCAAGGACCAACTTCGGACAAAGTTCACCAAGGTCGTGAAGAGCGTCGTTGAAGAACAAAAAAAGCGCCAAAAGGCCGAAAGCAAGACCGCCCTTGACGCCGTCACGGGCCATTTCGCCAAGGACGAGAACAAGGATGCTTCGTTCTTCATTGGGCATTTGCCCATCTCCGCCAACGCCAAGGCTGTGGCTGATGTTATGAACCACTTCAAGACGAAAGACAAGACCAAGTCTGTATATCTGTTCGGTGGTAGCGCCCGGGAGGGTGCTGTGGTGCATGGTGTCTACGTTGGCACGGTAAGTTTCACCTCCTAGTGAACCAGACTTAAGCAAGCTATAGGAGCAATCCGCTAATTTATATTATACAGGATCTTGCCGGCAAGGGTGTCACTGCTGAGAGCTGGTCCACCGTTGTTTCTGACATCGTGGGTGGCAAGTCTGGTGGTAAAGAGCCTACGCGACAAGGCCAAGGTACCAACCCAGATAAGATTGAGGAGGCTGTCGAGAGTGCTAGGAAGTGGCTGGAAGAGAAGCTCAAAATCTAACATGAGATCGGGCTTTTTATACAGTGGGGAATTATAGAAGGGCATTGGCATCAGCTGTATCATTAGTAGAGGAGAGGAGCTCTGTCCAAAACCGGCTCAGTTTCTATAGTGAGAAAATGCATACATTGGACTGGACGCACCAGTTGACGCCTCTGCTGGGTTTAACCAAGACAAATCTGTGGCCAATCGTCTCATCGTCATATTTCCGTGATACATATGTCTCTGTATCATTTCATGGTTATCCAGGAGGTGATTTATTACGATATGGTCATACCTCTAATCAGTACCATGCATGACCCTATCTAAGGGATCTCGGGACTCGTGGTGATTTTTCGGTCGGGCCCGGTGCTCTTAGTTTAGCTCCACACGCTTGCCGATCCACACACGGTGACTTCCGTGACGGGGAAAGAAATACGCCAGCCCGTCTTGGGTTGGGGAAGAGTAGATAAAATGAAAGAACGAAAACCCCCGTATGTAAATCAAGATGTGGCCAAGATTTAACCAGATGAGCCAACATTGACGAACAGAGGAAAAGCGAAGGAAATTAAAGCTTTGCCACTTGCTTCTGACTCGAACGCTCGTTCAGCATCACATTATTAACTGCAGGGTGAAATTTCTTTTGTGTTAAACCAGGAAGTAGCAACGATATTCCCATAGAGATGGTCTCTTCCGAGCTCGAGGCCCACAAGTCAGATGTCCGGGCGCGGGTGTGGACGGAGCTCCGCAAAGTGGCCATTCCGGACTCGCGGTTCCACTTCGACTTTGCCGAGTACATCACCGATTTTGCCGGATCGGCGGCGGCGACGGACCTGCTGGTGGCGCTGCCGTGCTACCGCGACGCGGCGGTCCTCTTCGTGGCGCCCGACAACTGCCTCGAGGACCTGCGGCGCCGCGCCCTGCGCGACGGCAAGCGTCTCCTCGTCACCACGTACGGCATCCGCCGCGGCTTCTGGCTGCTGGACCCGGCGGAGATGGATCTACTGCGCAAGGGCGAGGGCGAGGGCGAGGACGAGACCCAGGTGATCGACGAGTGGAAGCTCGCGTACGCGGCGACGCTCGACGGCATGGAGCGACTGGGGCGGCCGGTGCCGCTCCGCGATCTCGCGGCCATGGCTTCGAAATCGTCTTCCCCTGCCTCTTCCACTACCACCGCCGGCGCCGATGGGCTCCAGATCCCGCTCATGGTGACGGGCACGGGCGCGGTCAACGGCCAGGGGATCCGGTTCGGCAAGGGCCACGGCTACTTCGACCTCGAGTGGGCGCTGCTGCACTCGATCGGCGCCATCTCCCCCGAGGCCACCACCACGGTGGCGGTTGTGCACGACTGCCAGGTGCTAGACGAGGACCTGCGGCCCGAGGTCTTCGACACCGTCTGCGACCTCGTGGTCACGGGCACGCGCGTGCTGCGCGCCGAGGCCGCCCAGAAGCCCCGCGACGGCATCCTCTGGGACATGCTGCGGCCCGGCATGCTCGAGGACATTCCGCCCCTGAGGGAGCTGCGAGAGATGCAGGAGGAGGGCGTGGTCAAGGCTTAATTATAGGGATAACTGTGGGTTTCTTTTTGTTAGGAGGGTTTTCTTATTAGGGGAAAGGAAGGTTCTTTCAACCACTGAGGTATCAAAGTCACAAAATATAGAACAGCGCATATACTGTGTGGTGTTGTTCAAAGAGGCCCAAATTTTTATCGATCAGGTAAATCGCGTAGTGGAATTCATTGGCTCATGCCTCGCTCAAACAAAACAAAACCAATGCAAAGTAAGCAGAAATCTCAAAATAGCCCCTAACCATGAACGCCATGCTCCAAACCTGCCTAAGTCATAAAGATGCGATAATGCAGCCATCCTTCCCACAAGGCAAGGCCTGACCAAACCCGACCCATCCAGAGAACTAAAGAGCACAAATACCTATCTCAGGACTTTATTAGCCAAGCAATACAATACATCCCCCGGCCCAAGTTGCCGATATCATGCAGTCATGTAACAACACAAAAGTCACGAGGTGTAAACCATGATCCATGGGTGTCTCCGTCGCTGTCTTCGTTTCAATTAACTCCAAGGCGAAACTCAGGCGTCCAGCCCAGCCCCCTCGCCCAGACAGGTCGGCCCGCGCAGCCCAGGCAGCGCCGGCGCTCGCCGAGGTTGGTGATGGAACAGTGGGAGCAGACGTGCTTCCCGCACCCCGCGCAGCCCGCATCGCCGCCGTAGTCGTCCTGCATGCCGTCGTCCACGTCCACGTCCATGGAGTAGTCGCCGTCGTCGCCGCCGCCGCAGGCACCGCGGAGCGCCCGTCCGCAGTCCTGGCAGTCGGTGGGGCCGCCGTAGAGAGACGAGTCCGCCGCGGGCGACAGGAAAGAAATAGCAGTGGACCGCGGCTGAGGCGGCGCGGACGAGGCAGGCAGCTTCCAGAACGAGTGCAGAGACGATTGGGGCTTCTGCTGCTGTTGCTGTTGCTGCTGCTGCGCGGGTCGCTGGGCCAGGACCGGGGTGGGTTGCTGCTGGAGCAGAGGTGCTGACGTGGGCTTCTGCGCGGCGGAGAACAGAAGATTGAGGGTTCGCTCTGCAAAAGCATTTCTCCAGTCAGCCCATCTGGTGGATCTTTACACATTTCGGTTCATGGGCCAGGACTTACCATGTATCTCCTGCTCCGAGGGCCGCGAGTCGCGGAAGCGCTTCATGGTGCGGCTGTGGAGATGGGACGGCGTGGCCATCAGGGACCGCGACGAGAAGGGAGACGGTATGGGGGTTGCGGCGATCATGGACATGTCTATATATTCGGCGCCGAGGCGTGTCGGGGAGTTGAAGGCACTCCCCGTGCTCGACGAGGAGAAAGAGAGCTCGGAGGAGGAGCGCTTGCGCTTGAGCATGGTAGCGGACGACACGGTAGTAGTTGTCTCTTTATGTGTCAGTCTCAAATATCCTCCGGAGTACAGATGCCAGGTCAATACAAGGTCAATTGTTGTCGTCAATAGTTTCTGTATGTAATCCTTCGGTATGTGGTATGTAATAAGCAGATCAATAAAGGTGGTGAGGTTCAATTAGTGGGAGCCGAGGTGGCATAGGATATTTAGCCAAGGCCGTTCGCACAAGAGGCTGGGGGGGGGGGGGGGGGGGGGCGCGCGCAGGTGCGTTAAGTGGCTGCTGACGCGACCTAAAAACGCGAACTTTACAATGAGTGCCCACCACCTAATCTGTACTACTGCACCAACACAGAATCAGGCGGACCCCGCAACAGGGCGCGTTTACGCGTAAATGGACTATTCTGCCCCATCTCATAGTAAAGTTGAAGTTAAAATAAAATAAAAAGTGTATGCACTGGATAGCGAGACTATCTATAACTACACACTAGTAAAGTTAGGAAAGTTATAGTTGTCGCATCTTGACGTGATCTCAGCCTGAGGCTTCAGGACCTAGTGAGTACAAAGCCATATGTATGTAACTTGAATCAGACACCCGGGCGAAGTCATGCCGTATATGCTTCAGGAGACCCAATGCGCGTAATCACTCAGATGACAGTAGAGACGTTCAGATGCGTGTGAAATAGCACTTGTGGTTAACCACGAGCAGTAATTGGCCATTTGAACCTGTTTGCCTATATCTTGCATAATGCACAGCACGAATGATTATATGGTGCAGCGTGGACTGACCGCTCCTGAAAAGCGGAGATCGATTCGAGCGGTTGAAGGAGTTGGAAGAGAACGAATGGTCGGTGTAGTGGTGCTGGAAGACATCTGGTAGAGGAATGTGGCTAGACGATCTGAAGTTGAGTTTGAAGGCAGCACCCCCATCAGAACTGGTTTGGGCAGGTAAATTTGATAGACTTGTATGAACTACGTTATATATCCCGAGCTGACATGAAAAATAGCCGGCATTGTTGCCGCAGCTGGGGTATCTACTTAGCAGAGGCAACCATTCTTATTTCCATATCCAAAATACCAAAATCAGAGACGTTTTAGCCGTCCCAGATCAACCCCCGCTCATTCTACATACCAAAGTTCAAAAGGCCGTGTCCTCCCTGGGAAGCCGTTGTAGAGACTTATTCGGCCATAAAGTGAGATCACGCTCGTTCCTTTACGTGAACCAGCAGCGGCTTCTTCTCCCACTATAGTTGGAGTCAGTGACGAGTATCCTTTGAAAAGCAATGCAGTATGAATTGTCGAAGCTATGGCTTCGCATTGCAATCGAGAAAAAGAAAGAAGGCAGAATCTGCATTTACTTACCAGAATGAAGGTTTTCTGGTTCAACCAGTCACCTGTCTTCTCGTCCAGCTCGAACTCAAAATTCCAGAGCACGGTGGCCAGGATCAGGCGCATCTCCGCGTAGGCCAGGTTCTTGCCGATGCAATTCCTGGGGCCGGCAGAAAACGGCTGGAAGGCATCGAAGTGGTCGTCCTTGAACTCCTCGTCGCCCAGGAAGCGCTCAGGGATGAACTCATCTGGGCGCTTAAAATTTGACCCCGCGTGGTTCATGGCATACTGGGTTATGCTGATCTGGGTTCCCTCGGGTAGGTAGATGCCGTTGACAGTGTCCCCCCCCTTAGGGACGAGGCGCCCGGCCTGGAGCGGGACGGGAGGGTATACGCGCAATGTCTCGTTGAGGACAGCAAGTACGTACGTCAACTCTGACACAGTGAACATATCAATATCATCAGAAGAGGTGAAGTGCTGGCGCAGTTCAGCCATGACTTTGTCCATGACACGCGGATGGCGCAGAAGCAGGTAGACGCATCCAGACAACAACGTCGCGGTGGTCTCGGATCCACCCAGGACGATGTCGGCAGCATTATGCGACATCTCAGATATCGTCATTCTACCTTGCTCCTCGTCGAGTTTGAGGACGTTGTCCCAGAAGTCGCCGTTATTGTCTCCTGCAGCGGCCCTTTCCTTAATCCTGTCTTGCGCAAACTGATGATTCTTTACCATGTTTTCGGCGGCTTTCTTAGGAATTACGTAGGGTAAGATCTTGCCAAAACCGAAGCGCATCAGAGCCACGCCGTAGGCACTGGCTTTGATAGACCCAAAGACGGACTCGATCCATGGATGGTGGCGCCTTTCCTCCAGACATCCGAAGGAGGTTCCGAATGCTAATTTCCCGATAACATCAAAAGTTGTCCAGTTGAACCAATGCACAAGGTCTTGTGGCTTCTTCCCAACAGAGTCCCTCAAACCCTGGACAAGCATATTCACGTGCTTGAGGATAGTCGGCTGCTGTTCCCTCATGGATCTCTCAGAAAAGGCGGGTGAGAGTTGCTTTCTGTATCGTCGGTGATCTGCCGTATTAGCCCCCAAGATCCCTGGAATGCTATCTAGCGAGGTGGCTACGGGGGCTCTGGGCTTGCTGAATTCTTTGTGGCCCTTACGATACGAGCAGACATCTCTCCAGACGACAGCATCACTAAAGGAGAGATTGTTCGGGGTAGTACGGACGACGGGGCCGTACTTCTGGTGCAGGTCAAGGACTCTCTTGTGAACGTTTCCGCGGAGTAAGCTCAGACCTGATGGTATGAAGGAAACGGCCGAGATCTTGGGCCCTGGAAAGGATCGCAGTGGGTGGAAGTAGAGGCGATAAACACATAGAGACACATTGTATGCAAAAAGCTTCGCACCATGATTAGCTTTGGTTCCTCGTTATGCAAGCGGAAGAAGCCCTACCAAGGTCAAGGCGAGCGTGATGAGGTTCAAAGCGGGGTGAGTTGACACCCCGAAATAAACAGGAATATTCGGCAGCATGGTTCGATTCCCAACCTGTCTAACTTAGAAAAAGCTGATGGTTGGGAACTGGACTCTGAATTCCAGAAAGGGCACTTTACGAGGTTTTAAGAAGAGACCATATGCAGGCATCCTTGTTCATGCTATCAGGCGTCTGACTGGGCAGGGATCTGAGCCCTTGTCTAGCACTTCAAGGAACCTTGTCATAGGAACAACCTATAAGACGCTTGCTGATGCCCAGCTCGGCACAGCTGGTAAACGGCACTAATCCGGAGCTGACGAAAACATGCCTGTGTATCTACGTAGCGTGTGTACGAAGTAAGCTCTGGTGCCCTCCATGAAGCTCGATGGCCTTTCCTCCGCCCAATCTCATCTTCTTGGGGACATGGGCAGGATTTTAACTGCATAAAAGCTCCACTTCACAGAGCTAGTTCATCTTACTCGCTACCACACTATAGGGATTAAACAGGTGTCTGCCTCTCCATTCTGCATAATTTCCTGAATGGGAAATTCTATTTAGACTCAAGGTTTTGACAAATGCGTCCAATTACCATAAAATTCAGTATAGTCGCTTATAAGTGTAACTGGCAATCGAGTTCAAGGGTATAATTATCATTCCATATAGCAAAAACAAACTTTCCTTCATATTTTCATGATGAAAGATAATATCGCGGGGTTAATGGTGATGACGAAGGGAGCCCAGAAGCGGCCAGAAATCTCGCTGCTAGTACAAGTCCGTTGACGATGGCAGTCCCTGTTAGCGACTCTTCAGCTCCTCGCAGATTCTCAGTCGCAGGAGAGCTAGAAACCTGTCAATCATGATCTTAGTCAAACACCTCCCATGACAGTAGAATTCAATAATGCAAACCCTAACTTCGGGATCCATATCTGCTAAGCCAGATAAATAGTAGAGCAGACGATAACCAGAACTGGATGACGATCGGTATATTTCGCGAGCACACCAGCCGTATTGAATTCATGTTAGCAGCGGTTTATGCCATGCCATAGTACTAAGCAAAGAGAGGCAACTGCCATGCCATAGGAAATTCTGTAACATCCAATGGCTGTCTTCCAGAATAGATTTCGCTGAGAAGAGAGAACCTGAAAGACTAAGGAGGTGTTGCGAAAAGGGTTTACTTAGAGGCTACTCATCACAGACACCTAGGTCATGTATTAAGAACAAGCATAACTTGTTACGTCTTAAGTGCAAGAATTACGTTTTACCTAGCTCTTCTTGTAGACTACCAGTGGCAACACATCCTGCTGCAAAACTCTCTCTGTAGATCTTCCCATTAGTTTCCGTGGCCTTTTAGATTGCAATACCCCCTCCCTGGGATGTGTGGTCGTCTACTAAGTAAAACCTAGGCTAGCTTGTATGATGTCAAGAGGATATGGCGGCGAGACCTGCTCAATCAAAGAGATGAAGAAAAGAGCAATTGTATAGGATGAGGCAGCAGGGAGCTAGCAGACTCTAGAGCGTACGTTTTATCACCATTTCGATCCAGGGTTGGAGCAGAACCAATGGAAAGCGTTTCTGTAGCAGCCGTGTCAGAGTTTTCCTAATCTTCTCCTATCCACCGACCTACTTTGTATCATGTAATATTCGCCAATTACAAACTTGTAGGACGTGAACTACTCTTTAATAGGTAGTTATATATTATTAATTATCTAATACACGAGATTCCACTCAGATTTGAAGGTAACATATCTCTATAGGTTGAGGATCAATGTCCCAATCTCAAGCTGAATCGGACTATACCTAGGTAATGACCCACCGGTAGGAACCGTAACCTCAACTCTACATCCGACTATGATGAAAATCTTGTACGTATTTGAGTCTGCACAACAAGACTACATTGATATGAATCTTAATTTGGCCGCGGACGACTTGCTGTAGATTCTTCACTATAGGAAAGAGTTGGACAACCTGGTAACATAGATCGCCCTATGTTTCGTTCAATTATACAGATGACTAGTTCTGAGCAAGGGTTATGCAATTACGACTAAAGGACCCTAGCCTCATGGTATATTGTAAAATAAAAATAAAAACGAAAACCCTTCCATACATTATGGCGGTAAACGAGCTATTGCTTCCCAAATGGCATACAAATCTTGTGTAACTTGTAGCCGGTAGAATATCGGGGCGAGCCTTGGCAAAGGGCGAAAGCGCACGGTCCATCTCTTGCTCCCCCACCCAATCAATAGTGGCGGGTTGTTCCACTCAATTGGAAATGCGTGAAAACCCGTTCTGGGGTACGTACATTTAAGTTAGTGGTTAAGAACACGGAGGGAGGAGGGCAGGTAGGGAGGGTAAAAAAAAAAAAAAAAAGAGAGAGGAAGAGCTCGAGGCAGAGTGGCACGTGCACCTACCAGCATCCGCCCGTCCACCTCAGCGGCGACCGCCAAACGGCAAACCACCAGAGCCGCCGACCCAGTGCCCAGGAACGCAGCTCGACTACAGGTCTTTATCCCATCTTTCTGCCCGTCTCGACGTCCAGCAACCAACAGCTCGGAGGGGCGACTCCATCGCGCCGACATTCCGCGACTCTGGTTTCATTAGCTTGATAACCAATACCACGCCCAATCTTTGCATACCCCACACCACAACCACGCCATCACATCACCTCACATTGCATCCCCATCGCAACTCTTGCTCCGCATCGCCGGGTCGAACACCACCCTCACACCTCACGCCTCCGCTCCGCCAGCTCGTACGCCCTCAATCAGCTTCCCTTGCTGCCATCGCCGAACCCGCATCGCTCTCTCTGTCAAGTCTTGACACCCAAGAACCATGGCGGATTCCCGCGAGCTCGCCCAGCGCATCAAGGCGCTGCAGACCTCGTTAACCAAGAATGAGCCCGCCTCCAGCATCATGACCCAGCTGGATCTCTTCAAGAAGGATGCCGCTCCCTCCGAAGAGGCCTTACGCGTGAGTTTTTTCCCGTCGTTTACCTTTATCCGTTTCTTGTCTTTCTGTTAGCCGGCCGGCGAGAGTGAGACCCCCCTGGTGGCCAAGACATGCCCGCCCACTTCCAAGCTGAAGTGCCGCCACCCGCGTTGGAGTCTTCAAGAGTGACCTCATCTCTCTCTACCCCTACCGTGTTGTTGTTTTCGTTCTGCTCCTTTCATATTCCCTCTGTTCGTTTCTTATATTGCACTACCGGCACCTTATCTACACCACTAGCCCTGTGTGGACACAATGGATCCCCTAGCTGCTGAAGGCCGAGCTCTAATGTTCCTGTCCTGTATCCAGATTACCAAAGCCGGCCACGTTATGAACAAGCTGCGCTCAAATGCTAACAAGGATATCGCCCGTGCCGCCACCGAGATTGTCTCCAAATGGCGCAAGGGTGTCGAGGCGGCCAAGGCTGCCCGCAACGCAAAGACCCAAGCCCCCGTGTCGCCCGCTCCCGCGAAGTCTGCGTCCCCGGCCGCTAAGCTGGTCTCGACCGGCTCCAAGCGCAAGTTCGAAGGCGATGCCGAGAAGCGAACTTTTACGTCCGAGGGGGTGGACACCAAGCGGCTCGGTGTTCCGGACCGCGACGGCTGCATCGGCCTTCTCTACAACGGTCTGGCCTACCGCTGCTACGAGCCGTCCGACATCGTCCTCCAGCGCGCCGTCGAGGTCGAGAGCGCCGCGTACAAGCACTTCAACGGTACCACCAAGGACTACAAGCTCAAGATTCGATCCCTGTTCCAGAACCTCAAGGTCAAGACCAACGCCGAGCTGGGCCAGAGCGTCATGTCCGGTGAAATCACTGCCGAGAAGTTTGTGCGCATGTCGTCCAAGGAGCTCATGTCTGCCGAGCAGCGCAAGCAGAATGCCGAGCTCGAGAAGGAGAACATGAAGAAAGCGCAGGTGCCCATGGCCGAGAAGAGCGTCAGCGAGGAGCTGCAGTGCGGCAACTGCAAGCAGAAGAAGGTCAGCTACTCGCAAGCTCAGACCCGAAGTGCTGATGAGCCTATGACGACGTTTTGTGAATGCATGGTCTGTGGCAACCGCTGGAAGGTGAGATTACAAGCAACTATGTACGAGATTTCTATGCATCTAATGCTAACCCAATACTATCTTGACAGTTCTCTTAAAAAAGAAGAAGAAGAAGAAAAAACCCACTTCCCTCTCTGCCTCTCTTCTGCTAGAGGGTTGACATTACATGATTCACGAGTTTTTTTCCAAGGGTTAAAAGCGAGAGGGCGTTGGCTGTATTTGGCTGTGGCTCTGGCACCTTCGTCGTTGTTACTGTTAATCGGAAGGTCGCCATGGAGTTTTCTAATCACTTGATTTCCGATTCCCCATTTCAGGCGTTCCCACGGACGCGGGTAGGGAGGATCCGAGCTTGCCACGGATCCGACCAGGCTGTACCATAGACAAGAGACCTCAATGCATAGATATTGCTCGTTGAGATACACAACACATTAAGATAACAACCGTGCCCTTTGTGAATGCCTGTTTGCGGTGTGCTCCCCCTCGTCCCCCCGTATCTTGCTTCTTCGTTACGCTTTTATTTTTAATTTTTTTGAGGATGCCTTTTGAAAGGGCTATCCAGGACCGACTTAGTTCGGAAAAGGAGGGGGGGGGGGGGCTATTCTGTGACTGGCCCCGGGATCCCGAGAACTTGGAATAGATCATTGGGCTTCCCCTCGTCTTCGAGGCCCATCTCCGCAATCTTCTTCCAGAACTTGCTCAGGTGTCGGGCCCCTGAGTCGCACAGCACGGTGACCACGGTGCTGCCCTCGGGCAGGCTCAGCGCCGCGACCACCGCCGCGACGCAGTTGACGGAGCTGCTGCTGCCGACAAAGATGCCGTCGTGCTCGGTGAGCCAGCGGGCCATCCTGCAGGCCTGCTCGTCGGTGACCTTGACGGCGTCGTCGACAAAGTCGCGAGCGGCCTCGAAGTTGGCCGTGATGCGGTTGATGCCGATACCCTCCACGATGGTGTCGACCTGCTGGCGGCGGCGGGTGCCCTCGCGCTCCGTCGACGAGTACATAACGCCGTGCCGGATCTTGTTGTAAAGCCCGCTGCCCTGCGGGTCGGCGAGCACGATCTTGACGTGGGCGAGCTTCGCCTCGTCCTTGAGGTACCTCGTAACACCTGCGATGGTGCCGCCCGTGCCTGCGCCGGCGACGAAGGCGTCCAGGGAGCCTCCGCCGGTTTGGCGGAAGATCTCGGGGCCCGTGGAGTTGAAGTGCGCCTGCCAGTTGGCCTCGTTCTCAAACTGGTTCGCGAAGAAGCCGTTGCTCTCGGTATCGCTGGATTCAGTGTGCTCCTGCGCGCGGCGCCGAGCGAGGTTGACAAAGTGGTCCGGAGAAGTGATGGGCGCCACTGGAACCCTCTCCACAGTAGCGCCGAGGTGGTGCAGAAGGTCCGACTTCTCCTTACTCTGGTCGTCGGGCATGCAGATATGCGCCTTGTAGCCCTTAGCCCGCGCCAGGGCTGCAATGGAGATGCCCGTGCTGCCTACCGTGCCCTCGTAGATGGTGTCCCCGCGACCGGGCTTGAGGAAGCCTGACTCCTCAGCAGTCTTGATCATGTGCAGAGCCACGCGGTCCTTGGGCGAATTGCCAGCTCCGTTGAGGAACTCGGCTTTTGCCAGGATGATGCGGCCGGTGGCCTCGGAGAGAGACTTGATCTCGACCAGAGGCGTGTTCCCGATGCAACCTTCTATACCTTCAACGATGCCAGAGGCCGGCTGGCCTCCCGGCAGTTCCTTCTCACGATCCTCCAGCTGCACGGGACCCCACCAGAGGCTAGAGCGACGCCGTGCAGAATCCTGTGCTGTAGAAGTCGACGACCTCGATGTGCGCCGACGGTTGACATCTTTGCTCTCCTGATATCTCCTCTCCAATTCCGGGTAGAAGTCCTTGAAGCCGAGGGTGATCAGGATCCCGGCAATGAAAGAAATGGCTATGGCAGCTGTGCCGTAAGCTTTAGGGTGCGTGCTCAGAGACATTATAAGAAGAAGCTGCTACAGGCGTTATATCATAGTCGCCCTCTTTGAATATTCTCGCCGTTCGGCTCCAATGCACAGAGTTTCATATGTAAAGAACAGAGGGTATATACAGTGGGTGTCCCTCGCTTCACGAGAGAGAGAAATGCATTGACGTCTCCGGAGCCCGAGACGTTTGTATAAGTTAGTCTCGAAACCATACCATAGCATGGGATTGCTAACAATGCAAAGTGCAAAGCTTTTGGTATGGCGTATTCAGCTCATGCCAACTGCCGGCACTTGTCTTGAACCCCCAAGGCGAGTGCCGCAGACTAATAGCGTCAAGTACTTGGTAACTCCAGTTGATTAAGTAAGAAGAACGTTGGGGCTTCTGGTACGGCTTTTACCCCAATGCAGGTAGTCAGGGCCCAGTGGGCGCTAGAAGCTGGGCGTGTGCTGTAATTGGAAGCAGCATGGGAGGAGCTCGGGCCCCAACTGCTAGTCCTCACCCTGGTGTCCAACGCCGTCGCGGGACTGGGACTGGGAAGCTCTTTGAAAAAAGATTCGTACCGTTGCTTCGCGTGCACTACGCCTGAGATCCAACCACAAAAGCAGCAGCGTCGCATGTCTCTGCGGTGCTGCGCCCTACCATGGACTCCCCTCTGGTGAACCAGCTCTTTCGGCAACTGTTTCGACACCCACATCCAGCCTGCCACTCGCGTCGGAATCTGGCTGCGCTCTCCTCCTGCATCCAACATGGCCGGAGGCTGCAGCAACAGAGGAGGCACATGGCCTCGCGGCCGGGCGTAATGCGCGGCACCAAGGCATCAATGAAGTCCAAAGACAGCGATTGGCAGCAGCGAACCGAGCTGTTCTCGCTCGATGTGTCGGAGGAGTACATGTCGTACCCGACCGTGACGGCAAACGAACTGCGTAGTAGAAAGGAGCGGCCCAAGAAGGTCAAGATGTTGATGCGAGACTTTATTGAAGGTACGTTTGTCCGATCCATTGGCTCTGCTGCGCCTGGTATCGACCCCATGGGCTAATGAGAAACATTGCAGACAGCTTGTACAATCCCAGCTACGGCTACTTCTCGAAGCAAGCCGTCATTTTCTCACCTGGAGAGCCCTTCGACTTCCCTTCGTATCGGGACGAACCCGCCTTCTTCAAGGAGCTGAGTCGACGCTGGGTTCAGGTTGAGGATGACCTTGATGCAAAGCTACCGGAGCCGAATGAGACTCGCCAACTGTGGCATACGCCCACAGAACTTTTCCGTCCATACTACGGAGAAGCCATAGCGCGATACCTCATGGCCAACTATATCATGAAGACTTACCCGTACCACGACCTAATTGTGTACGAGATGGGTGCGGGCCGTGGTACCCTCATGATGAACATCCTGGACTACATTCGCGACCAGGAACCGTCGGTCTATGACCGAATACAGTACAAGATCATTGAGATCAGTTCTTCGCTCGCCGAGATCCAGAACTCGCAGCTTCTGGCGAATGCTGCAAGCCGAGGCCACGCCGACAAAGTTGAGATTATCAATCGGTCCATCTTTGACTGGAACGAGTGGGTTCCGTCACAGTGCTTTTTCATCGCCCTCGAAGTCTTCGACAACTTCGCGCATGATATCATTCGCTACGACTTGAAGACTGAAGAACCGCTGCAGGGCATGGTCCTGATCACTGAATCCAACGATTTCTATGAGTTTTACGAGCCCATCTTGGATCCCGTAGCCGCACGTTATCTGCGTGTACGACACGTGGCCACGGGGGGCCGATATCAGCTCCCTTACAACCAGAGCAGGCTGATGCGCTGGGGCAAGAGCCAGCTACCCTTTGCGGCAAATCTCAGCGAACCAGAGTACATACCCACGCGACTCATGCAATTCTTTGATATCCTCGAGAGATATTTCCCTGCCCACCGGCTGATCACGAGTGATTTCCATACATTGCCCGATGCGGTGAGGGGACTAAATGCGCCAGTGGTGCAGACGCGGTACCAGCGTCAGATGATCCCGGTGTCGACACCACTCGTACATCAGGGCTACTTTGATATCCTCTTCCCCACTAACTTCATGACTATGGAGGCTATGTACCGCGCGTTGACCGGGAAGTTGAGCAAGGTGCTGACACACGAAGACTTCATGCGTTCTTGGGCGTTCGTTGAGGACACCAGGGTACAGAGCGGAGAGAACCCTCTGCTCAGCTGGTATAAGAACGCCAGCGTCATGGTGACAACGAATTAGTCGTTGCGAGAGACAAGAATAAACGGGGAAGCATTGTACAACAATAGACGAATAGATCTGCATGGTTGCGGAGACTGTAACATACAAATTACATATTGATAACTACACCGAATCCCAAGAGACACAAAACTTATTTGATGATCTGATCCACCTGAAAATCGTATGCTGTGTTTCAGCACTGGCTTCCAGCCAACTCCCTTAGAGTAACTTTGATCTCTCCGGGCGCCAAAGATGCCTTTCGAGCAAATTCTGTCCGCAGCTCCAAGGTTGTGCACTGCCCCTGGACCTCATACTCTTCTCGTTGGCCAATGGGGTGATCGGCCGCTTTTTCCTGCCTGGGTCTGCTGCCGATGGACATTCAGCCAATTCGCTCCGTTCCGTTATGTACAAGAAAGGGGCGGGAGTTAGCTTCTTACTGGTTCCTACCACTGACACCACCAGTCTGGCGAATAGGCTTGACATCCTGGGGCTCCTGAGCCACCTTGAAGCCTTGTTGAGTGTCCGTGTCAAAGCCGATCTTGTTATATTGGTGATGGCCTCTGTCTCTCATGTGGGCCGTAGCATCATCTAGGGTAATGAATCCGACGTACTCAGCGTTAGAAAAACCATTGACGAGAGATTTGGTGAGATCCCTATTGTGCCAGAATTCTCGTTAGTCGTATATGGACGGCAGCAGTTGTGCGTGAGATATGCAAGTACCACGATGAGCATATCGCAGGGGCCGGAGCTCGTCCCTGGATAACGCAGTAGAACTTCTTGGCCATTTCCTTTTTGTTTTTTTCCAAGTTTTTTTTGGGTGGCTATTAGGAGGTATTGATTTAGCAGAATCGCCTGGATGGACCGAGCTGACCGTTGTGCGGAATTTGGTTGAAACATCGAAAGAACGGGTGCTTTTATACTCAGTCATGCCAGATTAAAAAAGAGACGTCTTTACAAGATTGCGTGACCTTGCGGCTGCCATGTTGGCCATTTGAAAGCAGGCTGTGGTCATCTCGAGGATTTTTCTAGCCATTCGGAGGGCTTCACATTTCAACGAAGGGTGCTCCGTTGTAAACCAACATCAACGAGGAGGGCCTCCCGCAGCAATAAGCCACGATAATCCACGAGTTGTTTCGTTGAACTTTCTACTTGGAGCTCTAATGGACTGATTGGTAGATACGTATATCGCTGCATGCATTCCTGTAAATGTCAATGGATAGCGAGTCGTCTCCGAGTTGGCTGTGTAACACACCAGCCTCGTCATAATTCCCTGGTTATGTGGGAGGCCCATCACTTTTTGCACTCACGTAGGAGTGGTTCTGAGTTTCTATGGAACAAGGGCTATGTTGCAGCCGGTGAAAGATAACACTGCTTAACGCCACTAGGTGAGTTGACTGTGGATCGGCAACTATAATGAATGAAGAACAGAGTAGCGGCTCTACAGCTCTGATAGATATGTCACCTGGCAGAGCCGGGCTTGCCGTGGAAGCACTGAATGCATCACTCTCTCTTTTAAGATTGTCAACAATTCGACGAATAATGCATAATCTCCAATGTTATTGAAACGTAGAATTAAGTAAATAGAGCAAAGCAAATAAACTTATCACTGACCCTCATTGGAGCTTGCAATAGCAGGTATTGTCTCGCTAGGGGAGGAAGTTCTTACCCCGCAGTCGACAGCTTCAGCGGGGCTCGCGGCAGCATAGCTAAGCTCCCTGGCTCCCGCTCCCTGGCTTCCCACTCCTGGCGGCCAAGGACCGGTTCACGCGATCCGATACGATCCCCAGTCCCGCGCCACCCTCCAGCCAACCGTCACCACCCTCCCCCGAAAAGGTTGCCTTGTTCACGGACGTTTGCGAGTGGTCTGGATCCGCTCCAAGTTTGACCGAGATAGCTGCTAACTACATTGCTGCCATTGTTGAAAAGGCCTACACCTCGAGATGAAACAGCAAGGTATCCGAGAAGCCAGCCATGCGTTCAGCTGGTACGATGGCAACCCGAGCTCCTTATCGCGTGAGCTCGATGGATACCTCGCCAAAGTGCCCGGGTCCATCGATGACAAGACCCTGCCCATAGCAGGCGCCAAAGTCATCATTGCACCGTAAGGGCTCTGCTGTTCTTCTGCCTGCAACCAACCCCCTTCACATTGCACTCAAGCTACTGACGAGAATGGTACCTCTCTAGCCACGCGGGTTACCGTTATTCTGGACCCTGTGCTGCCTGGGCCTACAAATGCCTTGACCTCAGCCGAGCCAAGCGCATCTTCGTCCTGGGCCCGTCTCACACCTATTACCTTCACGGCTGCGCCTTGACCAAGTTTGCCAAGTATGCCACGCCGTTTGGCGACCTCACCGTCGATGAGGCTGTAACACAAGAACTGCGTGAGACCGGCAAGTTCTCCGATATACGTAGCAATGGTGATGTCAAGGAGCACTCTCTGGAGATGCATCTGCCCTACATATACAAGCGGCTGACCCAGACCTTCTCCTCCGAGTCCGAGTATCCCACCATCATCCCCATCCTCGTAGGGGACAACAACCTCGGCGAGGAGGCAGAGTTTGGCAAGCTTCTGGCGCCCTACCTCAAGGACCCAGACAACGTCTTCGTCGTGAGCTCCGATTTCTGCCACTGGGGGGATCACTTCAGCTACACGCCGTCTGCGCCCGGCGCCCCGATCCACGAGCACATCAAGGATATTGACCAGCAGGCCATGGATGCCGTGGAGACCGGCATCCACGGCAACTTTGTTAGCAACCTCGCTAGCACCAAGAACACGGTTTGCGGGAGGCACCCCATCGGTGTCACTATGGCGGCACTAGAGGTTCTGGCTAAAGAGAACCCCCAGGAGGGCAAGAACAAATTCAAGTTTGTGCAGTATCAGCGGAGCACCTTGGTTCAGGACATGAACGATTCGAGCGTGAGCTATGCTTCTGCATATGCTCTTGTTTAAAATTAATGACCTGTTAGGGGAAGGGCGTTGGTTTTTATTGCAAAGACGCCAGCTGATTGCATTCTAGTGATAACCATAGATGATTAGGTTCCTGACACATTATGATTCAATACAAGATTTTTTTTTTTAATCTTTCTCTTTTTCCTCTTGTCCATGATTTCCATTGCTACTTGTGTATCTGAATTTTGAATAAACCCATTCAGTGCCGCCACGTTCTATCTGCATGCATATATGCACTTCGCATGATGACCCCCAACCCTTCCCCGGTGCGCGCCGAAGCACAGGCCAAGTATGTTTCGGACATCCGTCTTTCGGACCGTGCGGCTCGCTCTACAACCATCTATTAGACCGGCAGCTAATGAGAAATTCCACCTCCCCTTCCCGAGCCGCCCCGTTTGGTGAACATTACCTACTCAATGAGCTCAAGGGACCCAGAAGCATCTCTCGACGAAGAATCCCCCTTGCTAAGTCAAGGTGCCCAGCAGCAAGCCCCATTCAACAGGAACAGCGGCAACAACAACAACAACAACGCCACCGATCTCTCCAGCAGCGGCAGCACCCTCATCTCTTCCTCTTCCACTCCGCCTCGGCTGTTTGACGCCACCACCACCTTCACCAATACCACTACCGCTACCGCCACAGCCATGACCATCCTGGTCACCCTGGCAGCCATCTACGGCGGCACCGCCGTCGCCCTGGGCGCCTTCGGCGCGCACGGCCTGAAGAAGCGCATCGCCGACCCGCAGCGCCTGCAGAACTGGTCGACCGCCGCCCAGTACCAGCTCGTGCACTCGGTCGCCGCGCTGGTGGCCGCTTCGGCCTCGCTGCCCGTGTCCCCGCGCTCGGCCCGCTGGGCGGGCGGCCTCTTCATCGCCGGCATGACCATGTTCAGCGGCAGCTTGTACCTGCTCACCCTGGACCCCCAGCGCTTCCGCGCCGCGGGGCCCGTCACCCCGCTCGGCGGGCTCTGCCTCATCGCCGGCTGGGCCGCGCTCGCCGTCGGGAGCCGTGGCCGCGTCGGGCTGGTGCGCAGGTGAAAGAGAAAAAATAAAAAAAAAACAAAGTTGGGTTTCCCCTAAATCCCCTCTGCCGCCTCTCTCCTCCGTATGCGCCCTTGCAAGAGAGACAGAGAAGAGAGAGGGAGGGAGGGAGGCTTTTGTGTGGTTTGTGTGTATATGTATTGGAATGTGAGACGCCCATGAAGTGGAGGTGCAGTAACGATGGACTAGGTGAGGGCATTTGGGGCAGCAGCATTTTGAAATCATTGTCAGAGTAGAGCTTTTGCCAAACGTTTTCTCACTGGAGCTGAGTTTAACATGTAAAAACATAGCAGTCGTGGAATCTAAATACCCAACTCTTTATTTGCAGTCATCTCTTGGAGTTTGTATCGTAGGACATATCAAATATCTAGCAACAACTATGATATTTGTGAACTTGAGCGGTGCTTTGTTCTCGACTGCCAAGCATCGTAATGTCTGAGCATCGTGATGTCTTCAAATACGTATAGATAACATACAAAAAGGTGGCAGCTTTTGCTTTATGATCTGAGATGTCTATTCTACTGTAGTGCTACATTGGGTATCACGTCTAGTGTGTACACTTACAATTCTTCTCCGTCTCGTCTCCGATATGATACATATTGTACATCCAGAAAGTCGCAATGGGCCTGCAGTGTGTATTGCCTCATAATTTCACCTCATCCTCGCACCGATCACACAGCTCTTCTTCAACAGGTGCGACATACCGCCAACAACGGGGGCATTTTCCTCCGTTTGGGGGGAGAACAGTAACAGTACCGAGGTCAAATTCCTGCACATACGACCATTCTGCAGACTCTGGGATTGCACCGTTGATCTCCAAGCTGGAGACCACAAACATGGCATCAAGCTCCTCGGAATATTTCTCCAGGATACTGGCAACTCTGGAGTCCGGTATAGTCAAGATTACAGCGCTTTGGAGAGATGAACCGACAACCTTGTCGGTACGAGCCTTCTCCAGCGCTGGTTTGATGGCGGCGTGAACTGCCATCAAGGTAGGAATATCCTTTCGTAGTTCGGTGAGGTCTTGGCTCAAACGACTGCTGTCAATAAGGGGATCATTGTAGATTTGGTGCAGCGGATGCATGACAAGGCTATGGTTGCATTAATATAGTTCAAGTGAGCAGTTACTTGAATTGTTGACTCAAACTTACGGGTCATTTTTCATCCACTCAGGGCGATGATCCCAGGCCTCCTCCACCAACGAGGGTGTCATGGGTGACAGCATTCTCATAAGACCATTAAAGATGGGTTCAAGTACGCCCCCTCCATCTCCGCAGTAAAGTCTATCTTTGGAAGCCTCTAAGTAGAAAGAAGATAGGTCATTGGTAATCCAACGATTCAGAATATTGAACCCTTTGTAGAATTCATGGTTGTCGAATGCTTTTCCGACCTCTTCCATAGTATCTTGCAATTGGACGATTGCAATGTGGTCCGAGGTGCTTAACGCACACGTGCGAGCGGACTTGTGCATCGAGCCAAGCAGCATCTTAGCAATGATTCTGTATTTGATCAAGGCAGCATGGATAATTTGAAGCACATTGACACCAATAGCAACATCTTTCGTGTAATCGCTGCTTGCCGCCCATAGTCGGAGCGCATCAGGTCCTAAGGTATCGGAGGCGGGTGCGGCCTTGCCTTTGCGCTTCAGGGGAGGCAGTAGTGACCCGTCAATGACTTGATGGGGTTCGATAATGTTGCCAAGAGACTTGGACATCTTCTTGCCGTCTTGGTCCAACGTGAATCCGTGAGTAATGAGCTGCTTGAAAGGAGATCCCTTGACAAAATCGACGCCCTCCACCGCGCCTGCTGCTATTCGGGTCAACAGACTGGACTGGAACCAGCCGCGGTGCTGGTCACTTCCTTCCAGATAGACATCTGCTTGATCAGAGAGCATGCTCCAACTGCTACCGCTGTCGAACCAGACATCCATCGTGTCAGTTCCGCGACGATACTCGCCTTGGGGAAGTCCTGCTGGAATCCAAGCTGTATCATCCGGGCTATCTGACCACCAGGCGTTGGTTCCCCGTTGCTGTATTACACTAATGATGTGTTGAACTGTATGTTCATCAACAACGGCAGCACCATTTTTGTCGTACAGCGCTGGAATAGGAACACCCCAGGACCGTTGCCTGGAGATACACCATTCGCTCCGGCCTTTGACAAAGCTTTCGAGGCGCTTCTTACCCATCTCTGGGGTAAATCGCACTCGGTCCAAGGCAGAAAGCGCCTCGTCTTTGATTGATGCCACATCTGCAAACCACTGTTCTGTAGCACGTATAACCACAGGCTTCTTGGTTCGCCAATCGTAGGGATATTTGTGTTTGTACTTCTCCACGCACAGGACATCGTCCGCAAGCAACTCTACAATTGTCTGGCTTCCACCCTCATTGATAGAAGGGGCAGCCATCAGGCGCTCCGGGTCATCAGGAAGTGCATCGGCGGTGAACCGGCCCTGGTCGTCAATGGGCGCGGTGACTGGCAATCCAAGAACTCTGCATACTTCGTAATCATCAAAACCATGGCCAGGGGCCAGGTGAACCAGGCCGGAACCAGAGTCGGCAGAAACAAAGTCGGCATGAATGACGGGCTGCAGACCTGCCGATCGCCCCTTGAGGACGTTACGATACTTGATATCCCGAAAATGACTTCCATTGATACCGCTTGAGATGATCTTGAACTCTTTTTCCGGTAACAAGCTGCGAACAACATCAAGCCGGCTCTCGGCGACAATATAGCTATCTGTGCCATCTGTTATGATAGCATATAGCAGATCATCGTGCACGGCGATGGCTTGATTTGCTGGCAGCGTCCATGGAGTGGTAGTCCATATAAGAGCATATAAATTGCCCCTAACCCGCTCCTGCAACTTTGAAAGCTCACTGGCGGCATTCTTCCATGAATCAGAGACGGGAAACCTGACCCAAGCAGCAGTAGAGATATGATCGTCTTTGTACTCCAGCTCAGCCTCTGCCAGTGCCGTCCCAGACGACGGAGACCAGTAGACTGGCTTGTACCGACGGTAGATGAGCCCTTTCTTCACCATCTTCTCGAAGAGACGAAGCTGCCTAAGCTCGTATGCTGCATCCATCGTCGTCCATCTGTGCTCCCAGTCCGCCATGACGCCGCAAGATCTAAATGTCTTCATCTGCTTAAGCACGGTATTTGAGGCTAGATTTCGCGCTGTCTTGCGGATTTGGATTGGCGTGAGATTCTTGCCGCCCGAATCGCCCAAGGCCTTGAGCTCAATGGGAAGGCCATGGCAGTCCCAGCCGGGGATGTAGTCGACACGACGACCCTGCTGCACCTTGACCCGCAAGATCATGTCCTTCAAGATCTTGTTAAGCGCATGGCCAACGTGCAGGTTGCCATTGGCGTAGGGCGGGCCATCATGAAGAACAAAGGTGTCGCCGGAGGGCCGATTGGCCTTTTGCCATTCGTAAAAATCGTCGGCCGATCGCTTGATGTATTCTTGTCGGAGGTGGCCCAGGGGTCTCGGTCTATGAACAACCCGATGCAAGTTAGCGAATGTTGGAATTTAAAAGAGGCTAGGACACTGGACAAATGGCGTACGGGAAAGTAGACTTGGGCAGCCTCAATGATGCCGTCCACGATTTCGACATGGTCGATTCCAGACCATGATGCACAACGAATTTTCCCCACAGACTTCGCGCTGCGCAATTCACAAGCTTACCCAGACAGTCAACACTTTTGCTTGGAGCTCGAAATTTTGGCGGTTGTCAGCTAGGCCAATGGCGGCAAGGCTGAAATGATCTGCAAGCGGACGCTGCCAATGGTTGAAGCTCTGGGATGCCCGAGCCACATCCCCTAGCCACGCGAGGCTAGTGGCTCGGATAGTTACTCTACCATACATCATCACCAAGAGGCTTCTTGAAACGTACTTATTAGGCAGCCCCCGAAGCAAATCGTCCCCATGATCCCATACCAACCTCTCGGGTCATCATTTTACTTCGGCAGGGCACAGACTGGGACATGACCTCATCCTGCTGCAACTCCCCATGGCGCCAATCCGGCGGTACCTACGAGTAACCAAGTACTCTGTACTTGAGTGCCGCATCTATTTGGACAACCCAGCTCTCGCACAGACATGGCTGTTGAACCCAAGAAACCCAGTGCTGCCAAGGGTGTTCCAGGCTATCCGACCATTCGTATTGCCCAAGCTGCGGGAGGAGAAGGAGCGGGCCCGAAAGCGCAGCACCAAGAAGAAGGGCATTAAGGACGTTGTCGTTGAAGGTGAGCAAGCTAGCACATCTATTTTGAGTTCGAATAGTCCAATGCTAGACTGGACTGATGCATCACACGATACTTCCCGCTCGCCTGAGCGGTCGCCTGAGCGCTCAACTCAGGCAATCCCTGCGGTCTCAGTTCGACCCAGGTGCAGTGTTGTTTCATGTAGCAAATCTGTTTACCTACGTACTGACTGCGTCGGCGAACTGCAGATGACTTTGAGGTTTCCATATTTCTTACCGAAACCACCACTCGCCACTCATTGTTAACGAAGCAGAAACATTTTCACGACACGACGCAGACAAGGCTGACGTCCAACTCGGGCCGCCTCGTCGGCGCCTCCAATGAGGCACCCATTGATGTGGATCTCCAAGCAATTGCGGAGCCCATCACGCTGAGGGATGAGAGTGACGATGAGGATGCCGCAGCTGCGCTAGCAGAGATACCTGCAGCCCCAGCAGCGCAAGGTGACTTGGCAGCAACGAGGCGCTCAAAGAGACCCCGGAGGCACACCGAGGCCGAGACGCCGAATGAGGCGGGCAGCGATTTCGAGTTTGTATCATCAGATGAGGGTGACCCCAGCGATGAATCCTCCGTGACATCAGATGATCCGAGTCAGCCCCCCAGCAAGCGTCGCAAGGAAGTTGCGGATCGAGACGGCGACGACAAAAAGAAACTCGCTATGGATATCTCGTATGAAGGCTTTTCCATTTACGGCAGAGTGCTATGCCTGGTCGTCAAGCGGCGTGACGTTCCCGCAGCAGCGGGAGCCAGCGGTAGAGTAGCTCCGGGTCACAAACCCAGTGGGAAGGCACAGGGTGGCCCCGGTGGCCAGGCTATGATGGAACACTTTATCATCTCAACCCAAGTGCCAGCTGGTGAGGATGCGCCGGAAAGCACCTGATCATACTCAAAAATAGCGAGCGACTATTGGCGAAGCTGAATGATCCTTGCCAAGCAAACCAGTGATTGGATTGCCAGTGGCTTGTGGTGTTGGGTTGAGCAAGCTAGGTAAATAGGTCGATACTGTAATTCTCACTATGTAGTGTACTACTGCAAGCTATCAATACAAAAAGCACAGATGGATCGACATAATCAGTATTAGCGTGTGGGGTTGGCAAGCGAAGCTACTCAAGGTGGCAGATGCAAGGGATTGCCAGAGTGTGGGGAACAGAGTCTCCTCAGCACGTAGTGTAACAGCTTGACAAGCCTCCTGCTTCCTGGCATGGATTGGAGATGGGACAGAGCAAGGTAGAGCTGCCTCGCCTGCAAGTCGTCATCAAATTGTTTCAGATATGGAACCACCTTGAAAAAGGCCTCAGTTGACTGATTGCTTATGGGATTTGTCATTCAGAGGCTGACAATATCAATCAACCTAAGAGATAGAAAGAGATGACTAGCAATAGGTCAACCATGGTACGATATGAAGCATTTGCTTGGCACCTGAGCAACTCGATCATGTCAGTTGCAGGGGCCTCGGGCATCGAGGTAGTGTAACACTCAAGATTGAGGAAGGTTTAACACGAACCCATCTACAGCACGAAGCGGAAACCCCAAATCTGGATTTGTGCATCCACCTGTGCTCCAGCCTGCCTGATGCCGCTCGCCAAGCGGTGCACCGCACTTAGTAGATACGAACTCAAATAAACAATCTCTCAGCACTCTATCCCTACATGCATGAGAATGCGACCAGGAATAGTTTCGCCAAGGGTAAACGAAGGGCTGAGCCACTGCCGCCAATTGACCCGCGCACACCTGCTATCTAGTACGAAAAGGGTGATTGTCAATCCCGCTTATTATACGACAGCATTTCCCATCTAGTAAGCCGAAAGTAGCTGATTGTGGAGCGATGTGCGTGCGGATAGCTATGTGTAAGCTACCACTCGCCAGTCGTCAAGTTGCTGCTTTGTCTGATCAACGAGTAACCATGTGAAACATAGCTTAGGTAGCTACTGCCCAAAAATTTCATCTCGTGGCTGGGATGGTGGGGGGGGGGGGGATTATTGGGTAAATGATCCCCCTCATTCTCTACCTAATCTATAAACTCAGACACTCAAGGTCTGTATTTACCGTACATGCAAGTCTTGTTACAGTCTACCTACTACCCATAGACCGGCAGGCAACAATGTATTGGTTGCATTGGTTTGAGTCGCGTGGGACCAGGCCTGTACATGCGTCCATTAAATTGGTACATAAGATAAAAATACTGATCTTCCGAACCGCATTTGATGATCTCAGCGAAGCGAATGCAATGAGCCCTAGCCACCTTTCCAGGGTACCTTGCATGCATGCGACTGGTTTCATCAGCTGAGCAGTCGACTAGGTGCAGTTGCGACGCTAGCGATGTTCAGATTGACATCCCACCGAGCAATGCAGCTGGTTTGCTCGCTCACCACTCGCCCAGAGTTTCCCACCCAATATCCGTCCGACCGACAAAAGCTGACAGGCCACCCGGTGAGCAAGGGTACAGCACCCACTCACACGGGGTAATAGTCGATTTGCGCATTCAGTTGAACAAGGCTTGCGGCGAAGGATTGGCTCCCCGATTTGCAAACCCCCCGCCCCGGGACAGTTCGACGTGGCCGGGTGAATAACACAAGAAGTACAGGAGAGAATTAGTAGCATGTAATACTTCGCACTCAAGGTAGGATATACACACAGCTCGAGTAGCTGGTCCTTTCAAGGTCCTGGAACCCCCCCTCCTCTCCTGCTTCGGGGCTACATGAGCATGAGAAGTGCGGCAAGCCGCCATATGCCGAGACCTGCTGCGGCGATGGAGTTGCGGAAGCCGATGGCGTATTGATGTCATACACACACGGGCACGCAACTGGCCTCGACTCAACAACAAGGTTTAGATAGTGCTTCGCCGGGAGCTTACCTCTCAACACCTGATCTGACTGATGGCCTGAGTGGCTGTATCAGATACGGCAATGTAGTAGGATAGGGAAGAAAGCCTCCGCATGCACGGCTAAGACCGATAGAGCTCACCACCTTCGGGCCCGTAGCCTAGGACAGCGCCCTAGGCCGGTGGCGCATGTCAAGATAGACGGGTTTGCGTACATGTCATAAATTCGTCATTCAGCATGCAAACTGATGGTACCTTAGCATTTATTCATGATCCGCTTATTCGGTCCTGAGATGCCGCGTTGTCCTTTATCGTATCATCAGCATCTGATGATCCCAAGCAATCCACAATGCAACGTATAATGGGCTGCGCTATCGTGTGTCGGTGTCATTGATACGGTACCAGGGCAGGCGCACCCTGATTTCAGCCGATTGAATCAGGACTGGTGGGACTATCTGTTCCGATACCATCCAATACGACTTCGGCGTTTGCCTCGATCACGATAACACAAAGAACCAAACCTGACAGCGGCGCAGTTGTGCATATGCCATATTTGTATCCATACATAATAAAAACAGGTGACATTCTGTCGTAGTATACACATTATTTACTAACGTGCCTTGGCATTACCGTCTGAACGAGAGCATCATGAGTGGATAACGGGGAGCCAAAGCTGATTAATCACTATTATCATCGTCGAGTCCGCCGGGGTGAGACTGGCGGCAGGATGAACGACAGATTTTACCGAAAACCACGTGTTTTATCTTTCTTCTTTTATACTCAGCCATTCTGCAACCTTCAAATGTTAGTTTGGGCGTTGCCAAGGGTTCCAGACGAATATACGCCGAACTAGCGTAAGCAGACAGCTCCGCGCGAACTGGCGCACTTCCTCGCAGATCAGTATTTTATTTTATCTCTGGTTCGTATTGCCTGCAAGTTTGACACCTCTAGCTTTTCACGTACTCGATTCCGGTGTGTAGCATGGTCTGGTTCGGTCTCGCAAGATATAGCTCTAAATCCATGATGCAGTGAATCTACTATGGGGCCCCGAATTTGGTGGTGTCAGGGGTACGATTTCGCTTTCGCCAGTTCGTGAGCCTGTGCCCCTGGTTTCCACGTGGGAAATGACTAATGACATGGTCCAGCCAAACAATCTGTTCTCTCAGATGTAGTCAAGTGCCTGAGTACATGGCTGGAGGTAGAGAGGAATTCTGCGCTTTTATTGGCCAGATTGCGACGTGGCAGCCACCAGGCTGAATAAAGCGCATGCTCTGGATCTTGAGGCACTACCGAGCGATCCGATGCTGTGCCGGCTCATGATTCAAATTCTATTCTTTATTTTCAGGTCCAAGCCCGCAACGCCACACCAATCTGGTAAGCTTCACAATCGCATTTCCAATAGCTGCATCCGCTAGAGCGCCGCTATCATGAAGCCAACGGTGCGCGGTGCGGAATCAGTTTTGGGAACTAAACAAGGTCTTGTTCAGCTGCTCCCTCCCATACCACGCATTGAGTTTTGCTGCCACAATGTTGCTCTCCCGTTGGCGGCAATGTGGTGGATGTGGGAACAGTGGCGGTGACCTGCAAAATGCGCTGCAAACCCCGAATGGTGGTCAAATCAGGAGTCCGGAGTGACGCACCACCGGTTAGGCAACATCAGACTGAGGTTGCATCGTGTGGGTGAGGGGTGATCCGGAAATCTGGCACCGCCTCTAAACCTGCAGCAATTGCTTGCGCAACACTTGTTGCTCAGGCTGCAGTTTCATGCATTATCAGTGCTCACTCACCTGCGAGTCTCAGGCGAATGAGAGGGCACAAAAGCCCTGCACGAACAGAATACAGCCCTTTCTTATTTCAGTGACATGGACGAGGAAACAGTTTCGTACATTGGCTCTGTTGTACCATGTTTGTGTCGGGTTGTACAACCTCAAGGCTTGCAAGTTCCATGATAAACTCGTAGTTCATGTTATTAGCCGAGCGGTGAGACGCCCTGATGCTCGCATTCACGTGAAACCAGATTGCTTCCCATTTCTGGAGCTTCCAATAGACGATTACGGCTGCAGGTGGTCAACCTCGGATGCAATGGGTGATGAGTAGATACCTTGCAATGATACAGTAGCGGGGGAGTTCCAGTCACTGCTTTTCGTGATAAGGCCGGAGATCAGTAAGCTTGCTTTCCCAATTGAGATCCCCTGAAAGCCGGTATTCGCACTGACATTACTTCATTTTGACCAGACTGTTGCTCAAAACTGGAATTGGCACGAAGGACCTGACCGGGGTCGGTACTCACCTGACCCCGGGGTTCAGGGAGGGCGCCTAGACAGGATCAGAGTGATAGGCACAGACAGTCCTTGGTAACGAAGTGCTGCCAGGGCCATTACAGATTTCCTTGTTTTTACGGGCCAAGGAATCCCGACACAAAGTCCTCCTTCTCCGCCATAGCAGCCTGAAAATGGAAAAAGTAAAAATGTTCACATCTAACAAGATCAATTTCATATAGAGCCGAGACAAAAGCAACGAGGACGATCAATCTCTCGGGCGGCTCAGCTACATCAGATGATCCAAAGCTTTGCTTCTTCTGGAGGGTAGGGGCCAACCACAGCGTAGCGCTCTGACAATGCTATTACCCTTGAGCGGAGCGTGCCTGGGCGAGTTTGGTATTCAAAATGGCACCATATTGGTGAAACGGGTCGGTACAAGTTTGCCTTCTCGAAGGAAATACGTGTCCGCAGAATGGAACCGCCAAACACCGTGCTCCAGATTTAGAAGCCTTCTAGAAAGAGACGGCATCTCGTAATAACCGAGTGGTTCGTGCTTGAGATCCAAGCGGTGTCGGTTTGGTGCGTTTTACCAGGGCTTGGCCAAGGATGTTGCTTGTACAAATACCACTGGCTCTGTTTGTTGAAGATTCAGACCTTCATTTTGCGAAACCTCAATTAATGAGCAAGACCCACTTGGTGTGCTGCCAGAACCTTTGTGTCGGATTTTCAGGGTCTGGGTGGCAAAATCGTCATTTCGAAAATCGTCGCCCCATCGGTCTTGCTGTTGGGGGATTGTCGGTACTTTGATTTGCTTTCTCTGGCAAATGTGAGAATGAAACCCACATTAAGGTGGCCCTGGAGTACTTAGGGTTTTGACCGCTCTTCAAGGATGGACCTGTAAGATACAGGCCTCGCATATACATGTCCCTTGAGAAAAGTCAAGCACGGTCATGGATTAGGCTGTCATGTCTGCGCAGTGACTGAACGAAAATACTGAAATGAATAAAAAAAAAAAAATTGTTCTTGGCTGCAACCTGATGCCGGAAATATTCATGACCACAAATTGGGCTAGTCCATGCTTCGTGAGTGGAATGCTAAGCGTGCATGCAATTTCATATGCGAGTGATAATTTTGGCAGCATCAGCCTTGCAGCCCTATCCCTACACCTCCCTTGCGTCACATAAAAAAAAACATAGTAAGGTATATTTCAGTCAGATGTAAACCCTAAGTATGGTGCAACGCTAGATGCTGCAGTGCAGGCCAACTCTAGGCATTGGTTCTATTTGTGGATGTTTGTGTACCGGAAACACAATGTACTTTGAGTATTACATGCTTCGCGGAGGACCCACGGGAACTCAACTCGAGGATGCGGTGTGTTAAAGAGTTATTACTACTGATCTCCGGCGATGATCGTCTGTATGTAGTAAGTTGAAGCCAACTTCCTTATGGAGATCGAAGCCGGGCCAGTCTGCGTTTGATTTGCAGTCCTTGCCAGCCCTGTGACAACTTCTGCCGTTGCTATTGGGTCGCATGTATGAAGAGATTTTCCGAGTGCAATCTCGCTGCCATGGGGTAGCCAACAAACAATTGCGCGATCGCGACATTCCTTCCGTCTATCCGCTGCGCGCATGAGAAAGAGAGGGGATCATGCGGACGATGCTGCCTGCACCTGTAGCGTTTAGGTAGGTTTAACGGCCACATTTGCAAAATTGTCCTGCTTCGCTCCACTTCGTCACAAAGCCCCGCCCTCGTCGCGGGGAATGCCTACTTTGGAGTGCCAACACCGTTTGAACAACGCATCATGAGTCACCAAGTGCCTTGTCAATTGGTAGTCATCATTCGAGTCCAAATTCCTGTGCTTGCTACTAGCCTCGTGCTGACCCATTGAACCCTGTCGCTCGGCCTTGGTTGTTCACGTAAGCGCACGGTGCCCAAGGGTTCTCGCGTGGCAGCCCTCTTCCAGGAATTGGGTACGGGCCCACCTGAAGCGTGAATGGCTTCTGTATCTCTTGTGTTTCCAATGTACTTCATCATGCCACATCCGTGCCAAGGTGTCGGACGCAGATTCACCTCTGAAAACGAAGAAGCAATCTTTGTGGTCTTCTGCAGCGTGTCTAGACCGGCGGCTCGCCGCCGTGGCAGTGAATTGTCCCATGTAAGTGTTCGGACCTCAGTAGGCGGTGCACATGCCCCGTTCTTTTTTTCCACATACGACCCATGTTCGTACATGCACACCCACAGGGCAGCTGAATCTTCAGCTATTAGATCTACGACATGGTCTGTAGTCATCCGCAGTGTATGTCTATCAGCATATGATAATGCCAGTAATCTGTACATGGTCCCAATAATCGTCAGCAGCCTCTTGTTTCCGCCAGATCACCCTCCGCTGACTTCAGTGTTCTCACCAGTCCGTTCATTCCGGTGGTTCCCAGGGACATGTCTTAAGTGGAGGAAACCCTTCGGCCACCGATTCATTGCCGTGATAAGATGATAAATACACCCAAAAAGCAAAATGCAATTATCATATAAATCGTCCTACCTAATTCGCGGGGCAGTATTTTAAGTTGGTGCATTCCCGGACGAAGGGCTGGCTCACTGCCGCCCCCAAAATGTGCAGTAGTAGCTTTCGTCTGCTGCCCAAGCTCCAGAGTGTCAATCTGGTGGCTTGTTGGCACCCTGGTTGTGGAAAGCGAAAAATTGCTTTTCCCATCTCAATAACTCAACCTTGATCTTCGTGAAGCGGCAGGCCCCCCCCCCCCCCCCCAGACCCACGCCACAACATCGAACGCACTCTTTAAGGCTGGAATGCAGGGGCAGCAGCCAATCTCACAGCAGGTTTTCGTCAGGGTGCAGAGACCAGCTGACCTACCCACTCCCTGCAGCTTTTGATGAGATTTAGCAGCTTAGGTTTCGCATGGGTTGGGACGGTATCACGCTGTGAGAGTCTCACTTGTGTGTCCTGTCTCATAATACCTTTCTCAATGCAGAGGTAATTAACCAATATTTCATTCACTAAATCTCGGGCAAAGCGCTGAGGCTAAATGGGGCTGGCGAAGAATTTTCTAGGACGGGGTCTAGATGGCATGGGCTTGGAATCCTCTGCAAATGGGAAAAAAAAAACCTTCCCACGGAAAATTAATTCCTTGTTTCTATTCCCATTCTAGCACTTCCGTTGGGTGGACTGAGTAATCTCCTCGTGAAGCGGCCGAGGTCAACGGTTAAGGGCGCCCCAAGTCAAGTCCCATACTGACTCTCGAGTTCTCAACACACTTTTTCTTTCCCCTTGTTCCAAATTGGGTCCCACTTTCCCTTTGGTATATGGGGGATGCCTGAAAGGAGCGCCCGAACACGGCTTCTGGCTTTAAATTATTGTGACGAAAATTTTGCCCCTTAAGGACGCTGTCCGGGGTCGTAGTGGATACTTAGTCGTTCTACGAAGGGTTCATAGAAGGAGTGGAGTCCTTTTTTTTTTATTCAAGTGGTGACGAAGTGATGCCAATCTTTCGTGGTCAAATTGGACGTATACGTACCTGGGTCTGGCGACCGCTGTTTTGGACAGTACTGATCGACCTGGGTCATTCAGCTTTCAGCGCACACATCAGCAGAGGGAACTACCGCGGTGTAGGGTCTATCATTAGCAATACTATAGATACCACGGGCAGTGCAGCGCCGCGCATTGCAACACAGCATACCTACATACATACATACATACATACATAATCTGTACAGGTAGACCGACCACTACACGACGCAGGTTGATGCTGTTTTGGGTGCTGTGCTCTCGGGCAAAGGGGGCTTAACTACTGTACATGCCACCGTACCAGGGGTCCAGGGGTTAACGCCTGTTTCATTTTTTTCCCACTCGACTTCCACCACACAAATTTGTGGCACACCCCCTACAGTCTGCCTCTGGCTGCGTCACTACTGTCAGGCTCTTAGTCTTGGGGGAGGCGTCTTTGTTTTGCGCCCGGCCCAACTAGCTGTACGTACCTGAACGACATGGGTACTTTGTGCTACGTACCCGTATTTAAAAATGTGGGCCCTAGTGTCAGCATGTACCTCGCTACTTCTGGCTTGTATCTGGAGTTTGGCGGTGTACTTTGCTTTTCCCTGCGACGGGCTGGGTATGACACGAGCTACATTGCGGATGTATCTCACTCATCATCTCATCAAACGAAGGACTCTCGCCGTCGCCTACCTACATAAGGCACCCTATCCCCTCCGCCTAGCTCGATTGCCTAGTTCTTCAGACTTAACAAACATCAGACACAGAGACTATTTGAACACCATATACTCTTACTCAAACACAACAGCATAACTCGTCCTTCGTGTCGATCAACTACAACAACTCTCTAGTGTCTTCTCACATCTGACAACTGCTCTCGGACTATTCCTGACAGTCGTCCTCAATCACCACATCTATATACATCCAAATGGCTTCCCGCGCTTTCTCAGAGTCCAGCATGACTGCCCAGCGCCCGTCGCAACTGCCTCCTTGCCCGGGACCGCCCCCGAGCCGGCCTCTGCCTCCTCTGCCCAAGAGAGGTTAAGCTTGCCATTGGTCCTATGCAAATGCTGGCGCAACCAAGCCAGCTGCAACGACCACCGGACGCAAGACAATGAACCGGTCTAGGCGCAATGAGAAACGGACAACACAGCTTCACGCTATAAATACGCTGATGGCACCACTGTGGTCTCATGGTCCTGAGCTCCGATCAACTACTCCGCCGAAGCAGCTCTTCCAACTTCCTCCTCGGCATTAGAAGCATGCAATGACTTGCTTCTGCATGCATATCCAGCAACACTGCCATTACAAGCACTCAATCCATGCAATTGGATTGGCGGATGTCTGAGCGAGCCTCCACATCTAACCATTTGGCGACTCCTACGGTACGACAAGGATGCTGCAGCTCGATATTGCGCCTCCCGGCTTTTATCGAGTCAAATACTACAATAATTCTTCCGCGAGCTGGGCTCTAACATGGAACCACCACAACCTTCTTTTTTCCCTCTATCAATGCGCCTCTGGCGCATTGGTGAGCTGTACTATTATATCGATACGTGGTTTAATATCTCTGGGTCAATCAGCAACAGCAAAGACCCAACGCATGGACACAACACAGGTGCTTTAACTTTTGGAAAGGGGGAAAATCATGATTTCAAATGTTCGTTTGGAAATTGATCCACCAACAGGGCGTTTTTTTATTTACTATTTTTTTTTTTTATTATTTGGAACGTTTCAGCTACAACTCATGTATACATAGAAGCATTGTCAGGGCGTCTTTCTGCAAAGAAGTGGCACGTGTGCGCCGGATACCCCCTCAGACATGAAAGAAGTCATGATTATGGGAATACACTTGGGAATAATGGGCATATACTAGGATACCTTGTGGCAACTTGAAACGAGTTAGCCAGTTTATGCAATCGAGGAAATGATTTTCTTTCAACATTCAGATACTACACTTTTCAACTTTGTTATTTGATGTGATGTGACTCTACTCGCGCTGGTCTACATAGTATAACGGTTTCGCCTTGGCGGGATTGTTGTGAGTATTACATAGAACCCACCACTCTGTAGCGGAGTGTACGTATTCTCTGACAGGGCAATTGGAGATCAGGATAGTCTTCACACTTGCCACAACCCGCAAACACACCATCCCATCTTGGTCGGTGGTTGCGAAATTTACATCGAACCGTACCCAACCCCTCATTATCTCGCCAAAGAATTCTGGTTCAGTTACAGGGTTGCATTTGGAGGGGGGTAAACTCGTAACTCCAAGCTTGCCTCAGATCAATTGGCTGCGCCGACGTTTCTCCCAGTCGTGATGGAGCACTCAATAATAAGCGAGCTTTGGAGAGTTTGGCTCAGTGTCCATTCCACAGCAGGCTCCTCAAATAGAACACTACCTACAACCCACGCAGGCGCTAATCCAAAAAGCTAGTGTGCCCCATCCCCTCCAAAGTCACAGACAGAAAGAGAGGGAAGAAAATAAAATAATAAAAATACAAAGAGCACCGCGCCCCTTTCGGAAATGGCGATACCCTAGCAGTCCCACTCCTAGAGCCCGTTAGTGCGCAGCTTGACGCTTCATTTACATCATCACTTCTGGTCCCTCTGCCAATTCCGCACCGCCAGGGCCTCCTGATGCATGGGTCCGTTGCTGTGCCCTGCTCAGGTCGAAGTGGTCCCATCTATATGTACATTGGTAAGTATGCAGCTTGAAGTCTGCTGACCTGCCGCACTTGCATGAAACCATCACTCGATGGGTCACGCTTATGCGGCCGTCCAATGTGTTGTGCCATGGCATTCAAGTTTATCGATCCTTGGGGTGACGCCAATGTTGTTCAAGCCAAGACAAAGTTTGGTGCCGCAAGTTTTTGGAAGGAAAGCAGACCTGACTTGGCTTCCGGTACTTCACCTTGCTCGGGACCGTGCCTCGTAGAATAGTAGGAGAAGTGGCACTTGTGTCCCTTGCTCTTCAGGCATGTGCGAGCGGGCCGCCCTTGGAGAAGGTATTTCCTCGGTCGTCTGTCTCGTTTTCAGGGCTGGCCACGAGTTCCAACTACGCCGGTTTTATTCACGCTAAAAATGCACGTGTGGACTACGTCCCGCGATGTGGGAGTTAGCACGTTTTCCCGTCAGTACGCGTGAATACAGAAGGCTGAAACGTGGAGAATTAACTTCACGTAACGTTGGCACGAACTTTACGAAGCAGACACCCCAGAACCGCTTTAATGTGCCGTACAGGATCTCGATGAGAAGCATTCCTGTCCCAAGATCTTAGTTTGGCGTGGCTTTCCACTTACTGCCGCTTCACTAGCGATCGGTAAATTTACCACTGGTAAACTTACTAATATGAAACGATTCCGCAAATATACCCTCTCTGAGTTTAGCCCGTCTGCAAGCTTTCCCAGCCGATGTCCACCTTAGCAGCAGTATACCGTTTTGGCGTTGCTTCGAGGAGACGCAGCAATGGTATGGCGTGGCATCGAGAGCTCATGGCGCACATTAAGTTTCGAGGTCGTGACGTGGTTGCACAAACTACGGGTCGCCCTCATGGACAATTGGATATCGAAAAATCCATGTGCCGTGCAAAGGGAGTACTTACCGAAGTAACGGCAAGCGCTTATTAGTGGATGAACCACTGGGGTTTAGACTTTTGAATCCTGCTTCTCTAGAGTTTTTTTGCCACCCCCTGGAATTTCAGGAACAGTTGCAAACCGGCGGTGGCAAATCTGTATGCACTCCAAAAAAAAAGTTCGCGTGTGATGGAGTCAAATCGACCTGCCCTTCTCCCAATAGGGGAGGAGTTGGGTCCGCTGTGCACCCAAGTGTGGTGTAGTGCGTCCTGGAGAGAGCGTGAGGCATGGGTTGTTTAGGCTGGTGCTAACTACAATTCGACCCCTAGCAGTGACGTCGCAGCCTTGACGGCAGGATGGGATCCCACGTGCTGATAAGCAGCCCCAGCTAAAACTTTTGGCCTGAAACGACGCGATAACATCAATGCAGTAGTGATTCTCACGCCGGCAGCGTTGGAGGAATGCTGATTTGATGTTTCCTCGTTTCCCAGCTGGAGAGCTTATCATTGATCGTCGCGCGCTGACGACGCCGGGTGACTCGGTTCTGTCGAATTCGCCATCGAGATTTCTTCCTCCCTTGTTACCCTCGCCTGCAGTTGTCCTGATCTTCTACTCCAAAGGACCAGAGGACAGTGGCAGAAACAGGCAAACGCCACCTCGGCCTCGGCCCTCTGACAACTGAGGACAGCTTTGCAAGTCCCCCGGCCTGGTTTTAGTATTTTGATCTTCGCCTACTCGACCCTCCATTTCGCTTCCATATACCGCAAACAGCCGTTTCCTGCAGGCTGTCTCGCTCGGTTGATCCCTCGCTAAGGACGGGCGCTGCGTGTTTGTTACCCCATCCCGCTTGCTACTGCGTCCCTATCGTATCATATCGTCATTCCCGCAGCCAACATGGCGCTGGAACTTCACGTATGGGGACCAGCCTTCGGGTTACCCTCCATTGACCCGGAATGTCTCGCCGCCGCCTCATATCTCGGCTATACCGTTCCCCCCACGAGTTGGACCCTGATCGCCAGCAATGATCCATATATCAGCCCTGATCGTAAGTTGCTGCTACCCCTCCTCTTTACGTTGTTCCGCATTCTACATATCTTGGCATCCCTTCGGTCCTATCCTGCAATCCCTGAGACACCTACCACCCCACCGACTGGCCAAGCTGATGCCTAATGTTCTGTAGACATACTTCCCGCTTTATACCACGAAGGTACTTGGACTTCCGGGTACCTCAACATTGTATCATACCTTGGCGAGGAGCTCCTCCATGGAGTGGATGATTCGCTCACCCCGACACAGCGTGCTGATCTCCTAGCATACACGGCTTTCTTAGAATCTAGAGGATCAGCCCTTGTATCATTTTCGCTCTATGTCTCTCCAAGCGCGTGGTCCGAAGTGACCCGGCCGGCGTACTCATCGCTTCTCCCTTTCCCGCTGACCTGGACCGTTCCTCTGAGATTGCGCAATGCCGCTATCGCTCGAACAGAGCATCTCGGCTTGGATCAATTTGCGGCCGACGTGGATCCAGAAGATGGCACGTCCGAATCGAATATCATGGCGCCTACGACATCAACGGGGTTTCTCCGGTTGCCTATCAAGCCGTCCGTAAGCAGCTCCATGGCGCCTGAGCAGGCGGCAGCGATACGCCTTCAGAGACTTACTGATGATCTCTTGTCGGTGCTTGACGAGGTCCGTTGCGGTGATAGGTTCTATTTTGGCCGAGAGCAGCCGTGCTCGTTGGACTTTCTAGTCTTTGCCTATTTGCAGTTCCTCCTAGTTCGAACACCGCACCCGTTTATGGAGAAGTGCATCAAGAGGAGTACAGAGGGTGCTCGTTTGTTGCAGTTCCTCGATATCATGCAACGTGGACCTGTTGTCTGGAAGCAAGGCAAGCCTAGTGAGAATTTGCCATGGGCCGCCTCAGGTTCTCGCAGTCTCCTAGGTACTTTGGGACAGTTCACCGGTGATGCACTTGAGCATGTCCCTGGTTTCGCTGAACCTTGGAAGAAGTGGCAAGGTAAACGCGTGCAGGCTGAGTCGCATGAACGCGACATGTCGCAAGTCCTCTTCGCTCTCGGCGGTGCTGTAGCAGGGCTCACAGCTCTTGGCGGTGCGGCTCTGTTCCGGTCCTCACCCCCATGGGGAGCACCGGTCCACCGCTTTGAACCAACAAAAAGTGGTTTACACCAGTTTGGTGGTGACATAGGTGCAATGTTTGAGAGTTTGCCCACTTTCACGGACGCATCTCCCTCGTCTCAGGCTTGACTGTCAAGTTGAGTATGAAAGAGGAAGCTAGTGCTAGGGTGATGGACAGCAGAGTCCTCCAGTAATATGGGCATATTGACCCTTCACACATACAATGGAACTTTGGTTGTGTTTGGGGTCTGAAGTCTATGAGCAATATCAAGCCGCTTGATATCAGTGCCCGAGCACAAGTGTATTGTATTGAGGGTGATTGAAAACCCATGTTTGTAACATTAAGGAGAAGGTTGGATAACACGAAAAATGACAGTATGATACCCCTCTACAATGTAGTACTACGCAAAACTTTCCCGATAATGTAATACACAGCAACATGATACCATAGGAATGGGTCCCGGTACCACCTAAAGGTGACCTCCCCTTGAATGGATGAACTGTTACATTCAGTGCTAGTTTTCTTTTTGTCTACCTTACTTCAGGCATTATTGCCCGTGTATGCCACATCCCGTGTACCCAAATACCTAAACCGTTTTGATTTTATAACGTTCCGTACGTGGGAAAATCACGTTTTGCAGTTGGGTATATCAAAAGCCAAGGCCAATTAGCTAGAGAGCAATGACCCACAATTGGCCTTAGATCGGGATCTGAAGTCTCTGAGGGATCCCCGACACCTTACTCTCCGATCTGATACGTTTTAGCTGTCACTGACCGTCCTTCAGGAGCAGATCCGCGAACTGCGATGTGCGAGAGTTTAATTTTTCTTTTATGGGTGGTACCAATTGAGATAGCATCATGCAACCCCCTTAGATTTGCCGGACTTCCTTGCCTTTCATCTCAGGGCGTTCGACTTCCCACTCGTCACGCAAAGTAGCGAAGGCGAGGTCGCTGACAAGTAAACTCTGACCTAGACTCCACACGAGAGTGATGGCGTAGAAGAAGTTGGCATTGCCACTTCCCGCGTAAATCCAGAGGTAATAAAAGGCGGGGCCGAGGAAAGTGCTATAAAGCACTACGGATGAGGTTACAAAGCTGTATCGCAGCAGTGGGAAGAGGTGGCGGAAGCAGGGTATGAGGGCAAAGAAGAGAGAGGTGTCCGCGATGGAGGGGTAGGGTTTGAAGATGGCATAGACACCTAGAAGCAGCATGAGAACCGCAAGAGGTTGGTGACGAATGCGGATGGACAACGCCGGTGTGTATGCAGAAAGATGCAGCCAGAAAACACCGAGGAAGAAAGACCGGAAGCTGTCGAACATCTCCACAAAAAAGTACCACCACAAGCCCACGTTGGGGGTCAAGTCTGTAAGGGTGAGCTGGATACCATATGTCGAAGCAAGAAACTCCCAAGATCCGGTAAGGACAAGGGACGACAGAAAGAACAGTCCCAAGCTCAGGGCAACCGCTAGAACATTGGTGGCTGCGAACTGGGCAAGCGACGGCCCCTTGAAATTGTATGTGCGGTCATACGCCAAGAGGACCAAGGGGGGCAGCAGCAGAATTGGGTACATGGAAAGGTACGACGCGAAGGACAGCGACAGCATCGCCGTGAAAGGGTTTCCAGATATAGCCTTGGCGATAGCATGCAGTATAGCACAATTAGTGAAAACACTAGTCGGCCGTGCAAGGCACGTAGCTATCGTGAAGGGATTCAACAGGAAGAAGGCGGCCACCACATAGCCACTCCACTTCTTGTCCCGGCGCGGAGACTTGAACAGTCGTGAGACGCCAGCTTCTCCGGACTCTGCGATCTGATAGAGGGCATTGGCGCTAATAAGGTCGACTACAATGTAGAGAATGTAGGTGAAGATAGGATACGTCGCAGGATCTGGGAGTAGAGAAAAGAGGGGGAGGAGGAGCGGTGCCTGGTGGTAGACGCCGCCATCGTACGGAGAGACATTGTGGTTGTATAGGAAAAGACCCTCTTGCACTACACGTCGCAAATTAGCAAATCAAACTCTGCGCAGAGTCAGAGAAAGGGGCGCGGGCTCACATCTCTTGAAGCTATTCACGGGGGTCGAGATCTCAACCCGGCCCGTCAGCAAGTCCGGGAGGCCAGGGAAGGCAGTAAAGAGGAGTAAACGAAGAGCTGCCGCGGCCACATAGAGGCCAGCTGGGCTACGAGGAGTCGCCTGAGAGCTCATCTTATCGCTGTCCATAGTCCAAGTCCATTGTTCGCCCGTTACCAGCAACCGACCAAAGGAGTATGACACAGTACTGTCACGAACTGGGCTTGGAGCTCGTGTTAACAGGGTCGCCCTCCAAAAGGTGTTCAATTCAGCTTAAGCCGGCCCCCGTTACTGGCCGCTCGATCCATGCTAGTATGGGACCGCTAGTCCTGTACAGGTCTACCCCAGAACCACGGGGCGCCAGGCGGTGAAGGTTTTTGGATGGCAGAAAAAAAAGTTAGGGACCGCTAAAATTTTGGATAAGGAAAAAAAGTTCATGACTGGCGGGGCGATGCAGGCGGTAGACTTTTGAAAACCGGCATTTCACAGTCCGGAAGACCCTTCTCTACAACAACACCCTCAAACCAATTGATTAATTGAATTTGGGTACTCGAGACCTCACATCTCGGCTGTAACGATGGGTCGACTCAAGAAGAAGGGCGAGACCGGCGCAGCCAAGAACTACATCACCCGTACGAAGGCCGTCAAGAAGCTCCAGGTCAGCCTTCCAGACTTCCGAAAGCTTTGCATATGGAAGGGAATCTATCCTCGTGAGCCCAACAATAGGAAGAAGGCATCCAAAAGCTCAACCGCCTCTACCACCTTCTACTACGCCAAGGACATTCAATACCTCCTGCACGAACCTCTCTTGCAGAAGTTCCGCGACCAAAAGGCTCTCGAGAAGAAGATTTCTCGAGCCCTTGGCCGCGGAGATGTTGGCGATGCTGCAAGGCTTGAGCGTAATGCTGCAAGGCCTGAGAAGACCGGGAAACCGGCCTACACTCTGGACCACCTGGTTCGTGAGCGGTATCCGACTTTCGTCGATGCTCTGAGAGATCTCGACGATGCGCTCTCTATGCTCTTCCTCTTCGCCAGTCTCCCTTCCACTTCGAGCGTCCCTGCCAAGATGATTGCCCGGTGTGAGCGATTATGCCTCGAGTTCCAGCACTATCTCATCGTCTCGAAGAGTCTGCGCAAATCTTTCTTGTCTATCAAGGGCATATACTACCAGGCAACCATTCAAGGAGAGGATATTCTTTGGCTTGTTCCTTACAAGTTTAACCAACGAATTGTTGGAGACATCGACTTCAGAATCATGGGCACGTTCGTGCAATTTTACATGACACTTTTGAAGTTCATCAACTTCAGACTTTACAGCTCTATCGGCCTTGTCTATCCCCCCAAATTTGATCAAGCCAAAGATGAGGCTGCCGCCGAGTTGGGTGCTTTCACTCTCGAAGGAAACCACGCTGCAGTCATCGCAGACGCGCCGTCTCAACCAGAGATTACCAACGGTGAAAATGAAAAGGCCACCGACCCTGCCACCCAGGCTGCTGTAAACAAATTTATCAAGAAGCTCAAGGAGACAGAAGGCGAGTCAAAATCAGACTCGGATGCCAGCTCAACAGAAAATGAAGAGCAGGCTGGCGATGCCATAGACAAGTTTGAGCCTGTCGCTCCTGGCGGTGATGCACTCTTGCAGCCAACCAACTCGGGTGGTGACCCAAGCTCTCTATTCGCAAACTGCACGTTTTTCTTATCTCGTGAGACCCCCAGGCAGCCTTTGGAATTCATTCTTAAGGCATTCGGCTGCAAACGCGTTGGTTGGGATGCTGTACTGGGCGAAGGTGCATACACCACAAATGAAAAAGATCCGGCGATCACTCACCAAATCGTCGATCGCCCCCCCGTCCAGGCAGCTGCTGAGGAAGGTGGCGACGGCGAGGACAACCAGACTTCGCAGAAGCTCGGATCAAACCAAAGAATGCCTGGCAGAACATATGTGCAGCCACAGTGGGTTTGGGATAGCGTCAATGACGAGGAGCTGAAGCGACCTGATCTGTATGCCCCAGGCGCTCAACTCCCGCCGCATCTTAGTCCGTTCGTCCAAAGCACCCACGGTGGCTACGATCCTACTATTCCTCTTGAAGATCAAGAGCCGGAGGAGGAGGCTCTTGCCGAGAGTGAAGAAGAAGAAGATGACGATGAAGAAGAGGACGAGGAGGATGAAGACGACCTTGCTGTCAAAGCCATTGAGCCTGCGGCTGACGCAATGGATGTTGCCGGCTCCGATGACGAAGAAGACGATGGCTCCTTTGGAGGGTTCTCTGGAGCCGACGAGTCTGAAGATAATGATGACGGCGCTGAAGAGGAAGCAGAGGAAGAAGATTCCGAACTTCAATACCAACGAGAGCTGATTGCTGAGATGACTGGCCAACCAGTTGCACAAAAGCCGGCGCAGAATGCCAAGGCGAAGGCGAAGGCAGAGGCAAGGAAAAAGCTTGCCGCCCAGGCCAAGGAGGACGCCGAGGAGCTGGAGCGTGCAAAGGGCATGCTCAGCAAAAAGAAGCGAAAGTTGCACGATCAGATGATGTTTACCAATAACAAGAAGAGCGCCGAGGATCAGAAGCTCAGGGCTAAGAGGAGAAAACTGGAAAAGCAAAAGGCAAGAAAGCCACCGGCGTAATTGATAAATAGATAGGAGTTTTGCTTTATATACCATAAGAATATATTTCTTGTATTCCGATCACCGGTTACCATTGAATTCGTGGGGGAAAAAATAGAGTGTAGATTGTCATCCTAAGCTGTCCATCACCATCATGCTTAATTTCAATATCGCATACCACGGGTTATTCATGCATTTAAAGGGTACTGCACCATTTTTTTCAGTCGATTCTTTCAACGTTTATATGGAGAGCTAATATTCGGTTAAAAAACAAAGATTCCCCGATAAAAGCATGGCTACTTCTGAGCAACTTCGGATTTCGATTATCCAACATCTGGCTTAGGTTTCCTTTCATATATTTGGTACACCTTTGGGAATCAACCGAAAAATTTACAAACATTTAATAAACAAGAGGAGAAAAGTGTATCCATGTGAAATCTTAAGACGTCAGGCTGGGCGCAATGTCTATGAGTTCATCCGAGTCCTACAACGCCTCGTCGGATTCCGATGAAGAAGCGGACGATCGTCCGAACCGTTGGCAAGGCCCGCCTTCAACATGGCAGGACATGAACCGCGAGGAGATCAACACTCTCACTGCGCTCGATGAGATCGGGAACCGAGACCTGAGTGTGCACTTATATAATGCATTCGCCCTGAAGCAGCGGCATGGCAAGGAGGACATGGTTGGTGACCCTGCGACTGAGAAGGTACTTCCGCATGAACTGAGAAAGCTTATTTGTCCTACAGCTTTCCTATCCTGGATGTTTAGCTTACTTATCTATAGGACATTGATGCTGTGACCGGTCTTCCTATTCAACCAGACAACTGGGCTCCGCCACGTTCATGGACTGCTTGGCCCATGAGCAAAGACAAAGTCCCCCTAGGAGACTTTATGGGAAACAGTCTAGAAGATAAAGATGACAGTCTTACACTTAGGCCACCAAAGCCAGAGGTGCCGAGTTTAGAACTCGAGGAGGCTGTTGGTGCAGTAATGCTGAAGTTTGCGAAGGATAAATTTAATAAGCGAACCTGGGAGGAGATGAATAGTGGGGAGGAGTCTGATGAGAGTCTCGATGCGGAAAGCGAGCTTGATCAGGGATCTGAAAGTGATGATGCGACTACAGAGCGTGAGAGTAGATCACCGTCCCAGTCACGAGCTCGGGGCGTAAAGGAAAGGCCCCCGAGGCATGCAGACGACATGCCTCAGGATGTTGGTGAGGGTTCTAGCGATGAAGAGCCTCTCGAAACTTCTATCAGACCAGGCATCTTGAAACCTGTCGTCACCACGGACGATGAATTATCGTATGCTATTATGCGCCCTGTTGTGCGAAGCATCCTAACAAAGCTAGATGCTACTCTGATGGTGCTACGTAGACAGCCAGGCGGAGCAGATGATTGCCTGTCCGACGATACCGATGACTCGGCAGGGTCGATATCTGAACGAGCTAAGCGATCCAACAGCAAGGGGTCGGAGTCGCCAGCAAAAAGACGAAGAGGAAGACCTCAGAAAACTGGAATAGCGTTGAGACTACGAACACCTCCCCCTCTCGAAGATTCTCCGGCCCCTCAACAAGCCACTGACCTTAGCTCAGCCCAGACACCAACTAAACGGAAAGCCGGGAGGCCGAGGAAGGTCTACCCTCGTCTTCCTGGAGAGACGGACCGCGATTGGGCTGTTCGAGTTGCCAGGTTGCGGAAAGAGCCTATTCCATTCTTTAGGGGGGAACAAGAATCTGAAGAGGCCGGAAGCAGTAATTTGGAGATTCAATCTCCGCGGAAGCGACACATCGCTAGGGCCAAGTGGTCGAGATCTCGTAACCCTTCGCCACATGGGGAAGGGGAGGAAAGCGAGCAGCCCCGTTCAGATAAGCATGGAGCGCGCCTCGGTCTACGGGATTGGAGAGATGTGCTCGGCGCGGCGGCTCTGGCTGGATTTACCCACGCTGCTCTAGACAGAGCTGCGAGGCGATGTGCTGATTTGTTTGGACAAAGCACACAACTGGTAACAATGGAAGAACGCCCGCTTGGAGAATCGACTCTTGATAAGGTTATTAATTATCATCCTGGCATGATTTCCAATTTTGCTATAGAGGAAGGCGACTCGGAGGACAACGACGAAGATTCAATGTCGCAGACTAAACGTCACATCCGCGCTTCAAGCATCGCATCCAATTCCCGCGGTCGGTCTGAAAGTCGTTCACGATCGAGATCCAGAATCAGCAGGTCTCGCTCTCGCTCTTTATCAGTTGCAGGTTCTCACTTCTGCGCAATCAAAAGCTGTCCACGCCATTTAGATGGATTCTCGCGGCGCCCGAACTTGTTGCGACATATGAAGGAGATACACGGTATATCCAAGGAAAATATGCCAGCGGAAGTGGACAGTGAAGATGAAACTTTCGGTGCAGTGCATACTGATGGGTTTCTGAAGCCAATCAAGATTAGAAAAGGCTGGCGAGGTGATGATGAAGTGAAGCGACGGGCCCGGGCCAGGCGGAGGGGTGAGGATGATGCCGAAAATGAAGATGAGGACGTCGCGATGCGGGATTCATCTTGAGAGAAGATTGACACCTACCCATATTTTGTCAGTCCCATGTACATACCCAACTGCTTTACAGAGTGTTGGATTCTTTTGCTCATTGATGAGGCACTGGGACCGTTCGTACAACTAGAAATGTAGGATGGAATTTTCATGATTACAGACAGTCCTTATTGGACAAGCCAGGGACTTCCAACCTTGTCTTTCACCACAAAATTAACATGGATATGTCTTTTTCTATTGCCGTAACTTCTCTGTTCTTTCTCACAGCCCCTTGGCAGCGAACTGCCTCTCCACCTCATCTGCGAGCTCCCCTACCGTCTCGAAGCGCCACTCGTACGCGACCTTGCCCCTGAGCTGCGCGTCGGGCTCCGCATCACCGCGGGTGATCCAGACGCTGCGTAGGCCGAGCGCCTTGGCGGGGACGTGGTCGGACAACAGGCCGTGGGCGACGTGCAGCAGCTCGCCGCGGTCGGCATCGGCATCGAGGTCGCGGCGCGCGTGGCCCACGAGGTACTCGAAGTTGCGGCGGTCGGGCTTGTAGGACCCGACATCCTGAGCGGTGTAGAGAGCGATGGCGGGCCCCGCGGGGCCGAGCTGCCGGCTCGCGGCGGCGCGCATGTTGGCGTTGTCGACGTTGGACAGCACCGCCAGCTTGTACCGCCGCGCGAGCCGCCGCAGCGCGTCCGCGCTGTCCGGGAACGCGGGCCACGAGACACCCGGCGCGTTGCCCAGTGGTTCGGACACCGAGTCCGGCAAGGGAACGCCCAGCTCGCGCGCCAGCGCGGTCAAGGTCTCGGAGAGCACCTCGTTGAAGATCAGCCTGGGCTGCGCCGTCTGGATCTCGGCCTCCAGCTCGCCGAAGCGCCGAAGCGCTCTTCGTGGCGGATCCTCCGAGAACGGGTGGCCGGAGGGCAGCTGCGTGGTCACAAAGCGCAGCGTCGGCAGGATGCCGGCGTCCTCGTCTATAAGGGTGCCGAAGCAGTCAAAGCTGAATAGGACTCTGTCAGTCGGACAAGCACACCACTAGCAACAAGAACTGAGGAGCGCCCACCTGAGAGCTTTGAAGCCTGTCAAGTCGGGATACTCTGATTTGGTCATCTTGCTTTCTGGTACTCTGAGGTTGGATGCAGCATATATCGTCAACGTGTAAGAGTTGCCCTATAATACTACGAGACGGTGAAGAACAGCTTTGTCTGTTGAATGGGATTTCCTAGCAATACCTTAAGAGATTTGATAAATTGATACAAATTGTTAAAATTATGTCTATGCCTCATCATTATACAGGCTTGCAGGATTTGGAGAATTGCAAAAGGTTGACATCATCCCGCCAGCCCCTCACGGATGTCTAGGCTAATGCTTGTATATTGTATAGAGAAGTTGGGGTAAGAAAGGTGTTAAGAACGCAGTCGCTTAATTGGAGTTACTTCCGCCTTTGGAAACGATTAAAAGGCGTATTTGACATCTTAAGACTTAAGGGAAATAGTACTTGGATAGATAAGTGGTCTTGCCCAGCAACGTCCAACTTGTTCCAAATAGCCCTGTGACTTACAGAGAGATTATCTGTACCGTTATAGGTCCACCAAGGGTCCTTGGCGGAGAATAGAAGCCTCAGAAAATTAATGGGTAAGTAAATCATCCACTTACTTACCGTTGGTTTCTCATGAACGAGCAAGTCCTCGTTCCAAACCGCTCAATGGGCTGCCCGGGTATATGGCGGAATTCATGACGGTGGCAGCTTTATCTATAGACAAGGTACTCCCGTTGGCTTGTCAGCCATCAGCGAACTGTTCCTGAAGTCTGTTTCCTATACACAGATGTAGTTATGATCTTATCTGCCCAATTTTTTTTTTAGATGAGTATTCGACAGGTGAATTATGGTTTCTCGTGGTATGCTTGCACCGCCCACTTATATACCAACAGTAATGACAAAAACAAAATCATCAGCATATACTGGACGCGAGGGTATGCAGTGGCAAGGCCAATCTTAGCAACAAAAATGTGTATTAGTACCATACTTGTGAATAAGCAACCATGAAAGACGTGGTGTAGTCTAAGGAAATCTTTGGTATCATCCCTCTCCTCAAACACGGTGGAACTCCAAAACGTCCAATAATGTATAAACATGCCGGGGATCCCCGGGTGCCTGCCCAAAACTCCTTCATATGCTCTTGAACCGTCTGTACCGTTTCGCCTTTTCCCCTATCACCAGAAATAAAGTCTCTGCTGATCCATCCACCAACCTTGCTCGCAAGCCTCGCCGCCTATTACCTCAGCGTACCGGCGAGCGTCTATCTAGTTCAGCCGCGGGCTCTTTCGCCTCGAAACGCTCTGCGCAAAGATCTCCCCCGCCCTGCCCGCAGCGCCAGTGCCAACGACAGTCATTGGGGCGACATTCTCACGGCCCTCAGCCACAGAAGGAACGGATTTCTTGCTCATGGTGCGTGCGGTCCGGCTTCTCTTAAATAGCGGAAGAGTGGTGTCGTGATCTGAACTGAATGTTCCGGGGCCAATGCTAGCACTGAAGTCGTGGATCGTCTTGGCTGCGTTGGTGTGATGATCAAAATTCAACGTGGTAGTAGAGGAGTTGACGTTGGGGTGCAGCTCGCGTAGGCTCATCGAAAACGGATTACGATCCTGAAGAGGGAGTGAGGTATCAGATGACTGTGGGCGGATGGGTGAGCGATTTTCGCTAAGATTTGGATCTGCGTCGGCAAATACACCTCCAATACTGGATGCCTTACTCGGTGATGAAGCTCCGTGCAGTTCGTTTATCAAAGCAGGGTGTGATTTTGTGTGGGGAAGATCAGTGGGATACTCGTAAATCATCTTCTGTGGTGTTCCGCCCGTAGGCTGGTATTCTCGGAAGGTGGTGCTGCGAATATCGTCCCTCAATTCCGCCAACTGCTGGCAGAGATCTTGGGCGATGGGGTTTAGAGCTTCCGTAACTGAAGTGGTTGCATCTTTCATCTCTGTATTCATCGCCTCGACGCGAGAGAAAGTATCTTTGAAGTGAGAGCTAATGCTGCTGTACGATGCCTCCACTGTATCTGACACAGTCTGGAGAGATTCAGAGTGCTGATCATGATGTGTCGCGTTTTGTGAACGTGCGCGAGTGACAAAGTCGTCCAGGGATGTCATTTGCTCATCCAGATCCTTCATCTGCTCATCAACTACGCGCACCGTCTCAGCGTGGACCGATTTTGTCGTGTCTTGGATAGATGTACTGTGTGCGTTTGCGGTCTGGACAGCACTGATTAGCACAAATGCAAGGCGTGGTGTCCCCATGGTTAAGAAAACTTACATTCCAATCGTCCTGAAGTCTAGTCTTCAGCATATCTCGAGACTTTGAGACTTCGTTGACGAGTTGCTCTTCCTTCTCGGCCCAGCCATCCATGCCTTCAGAGTACAGCGTCAAATCTTTCCGGAAAGTTGAGCTGCTATCTTGCACGTTTTTCTGAATAGAAGCAGCTTTGTCAGTTAAGCGAGACTCCTGAAGTTGAGCGTGCGAGTTGATCAAGGCAGTGATCTGAGTAAGAAGATGCTGCCGATCCTCAGCAGCCTGCCTCTTTTCTTCATCGACAGCCTCCTGCACCCGAGCCGAGATCGAGGTGTTGGATTGCAAGATTGTGTCACCAGCGCTCTGAAGCTGCTGTCTGAGGGAGTCAGATTCTTGCTTCTGATTTGTGATGTGCTTTAGCAACTCCTCAAAAGTAGCTTTGAAGTCCTTGCCCAATGTTGCATACGAGGTATGCAGTTGGTTGTGAAATGTGCTCAACTCAATGAGAACGTCCTGGGCAATCTTCTCAGCAGCGGCTGCAATTGTTTGGAGACTCTCCCCCACTCTCTCCTTTATGCTGTCGCGCACTTCCTTAATCTCTTCCAGAACTTCGTCCATTTCCTGCTTAGATTTCTCCTTTTGGGTCATGAGATCTTCCCGGGACTGAGTAAATCGCTCGAGGTTGGTGTCGAGGAATGTCTGTGTCGAGGAGAGTTTGCGCAACTCATCCTGCACAAAAGACTGCATCTTCTGGGAGATGCTTGAGATGTGCCTCTGTTGCTCGTGGCGGAACTCTTCAACGCGGCTCTCAACCAGTGAGGTGACATCGGACACCTGCTCCTGAGCTGTGCCCCATGTTGTCCTATTTAATGATTGCAAATCCGACTTCCTCTTATTCTTCGCATGCAGGCCACCGACATGACTCACGGTTTGTTGCAGTGTTGAAATGAGCTCATTGCCAATGCTGTGCATCTGCTCCTCTGTCTTCTCGTGGGCCTTCCGTATGTAAGTTTCCTCGGCAAGTGTTTTTCGTGTCGCCTCCAAAACTAAGTCTGTTTGGTCGAGTACTTCTTTTGTCTCCTCAAGCTGTGTCCTTGTCGCCTCGTGATCCTTTTTCAGCCCCATAAAGGTCGAGGTGAGGGAGAACAACTCCTGGACTTTATTTCTCAAGTTTGACTCAAGGGTTTCAATCTTGGCAGCCTGCTCGACGTTTTGGATACGCCGAGATTCGCTTTCCACCGTCATCTCTTCATAGCTTTCATTCGAGAGATAAACTCCATTTCTTGTTCTTGTCGCAATCAACTCGCTCTTCAACCTTTCGATCTCGTAGGTGAATTCCTTAAACAAGGTCTTCTTGTTGATTAGCTGGTTAACCTGCGGCTTGTTGCGAATATTTTTGGCTCGGAACGCATAGTCGAGCGTAGAAATGGTTTCCTCCAGATTACTCCTCGCCGGGGAAATAGTGGCAATGATGCACGTTTTTGTCCGGCCGCCCAACGAGTCTTGAAGCAGTCGAGTAAGCTTAGACTCACGGTAGGGAATGTGTGAGCCGCGATCGACAAGGGCATTGATGACGCGACCAAGCGTAAGCAAGCTCTTGTTGATCAGCCCCGCCTCGGCTGCTCTCTTGTTCTCAGCGCCTGATCTCTGAATATTCTCACTGCCAGCAAGATCAACCAGGTTGAGCTTGCCAGCACTAACATAATCCTCCCCATCCTCGCCGGTCCTCTTGATGCACGCGGTGATAGTGAACACAGTGTGACTTCGACTACTGAGGTCATTGCACTTGGTCGCAGCCACCTGTCGCTTAAGACTCCCATCCTGCAAGAGCTTGATACCCTCCGCAGCTGTCTTGATGTGCGACTCTTCCATACCCTGAACAACAGTAGTAGGGTGGCCCTTCCGGGATGTGTCATCAAAGATTTTGAGCTTCGCGCCGTCGTCGTAGGAGATCAGATCACGGAGCTCCTCGTTGTACAACTCAATGAAAGAGCACTTTACAAAGCTCTCGGTCTCCTCCATCTCCAGCTTGTTGAAAAGCGAATGCAGAACGCGAGGGATGATGCCGGCAGCATCAGAGAGCAAGCCGAGAGTATCTGTCATGTCACCCGACATCGTATAGGTCTTGCCGGTTCCCGTCTGACCGTAGGCAAATATCGTGCAGTTGTAGCCGTCAAGCATCTGCACCGAAGGGATTAGCAACGAGAGGAGCCAATGTCAATATAGTGTGGAAAGGCGGTAACCGTGCTTACCTCGTCGAGAATGGGTTTGACTACTTCGTCATAAAGCATGCCCTGATCTGCTGCTGGCGAAAATACGCGATCGAAATTGTAGGTCTTATTGCTGAGAGCATTAGGGCCCATAGAGAGCTCAACAAGCTTCCCCTTAGCACCTTCCGTCTGGACAACAACGGCGCTATTTTCGCGGACCTCCCGCTCATTACGACCCCTACAGCGTACAACAACATTAATGTTGGTTTCTTCACCCAGGCCTTCTATTTCGAAATCGCGATCCTTGCGCTTAGCTCCAGCAGTAGCGACGGAGGCCAAAGATGGTGTGGGAGAGGCCGCAGCAGCACGGTCAGCCCTGGAGGCGGCGACAAGACTCTGCACTGCTGGTGGTCGTAACGAGGATGCTCGGCTAGCTGCTGGTCTGATGGTAGATGCGGTACGTGAAGATGCGCCTGACCTCGCGGCAGGGACCATGGATGGCCGTTCGCGCCGCGTGGTGCGGCTCTGCATCTTGAAGATGATCGATACTCAGATGGAAGAAGAGGCGTAAAGCAAAAAGATGCGCTATTCTGATTTGGTCGAAATTGAGGTTCCTAATGAGATGCGGTCGACATGCGCGTTGCAGAGCGCGGTCAAGAGGATAGGTAAATAGGAAACACAACCAAACGGTGTTCGTCGTGGGCGCCGTGGTGTGATGATGCTAAAGTACAGGATGAGACGCGGGCCGGGGTTGCACAGGCTGTCTGTAATTAGTTAATTGTTCCCAGTCGCAGTGGGTTTTTTTTTCCCGCTGGATGAGTCTGATTTCAATCGATAGTCGCGACCGGGTCTAGGCGGTGGGCTGATGGTTTAGTTACTTTCAATTTCCATCCGTCAACAACAACGGAGGCCGTGCGTTGCTCTGGTGACTATCGGTCGGATGCCGATAAGCCTCCCCGATTGAAAGCGGGAAGGGTACGGAGTACAGACAGGACTAGATTGTAGGGGTACCCCCCAGCACCACATCTGCATAAAGACAGTATACAGTAGTACATAGTTTGATTGTAATGCTAAGCGGGGTTCCCTCTTTCCCCCCTTCCCCCCTCCCTCCCGCCTGCAGCCGATAAGTTACGCGATAAAACGCCCTTGCAGCTGGTGGCCTCTGCCAATCCCATGTGAGCCAGTCCCGTGCTACAGCCACTTTTAGACCACTTAGATGACGTCTAGCAAGCTTTCTGGAGCTGTCGGGTCACAGGGCACAGCATCTGCCCCGCGGCTCACTCAGCTTAGCGGGTGACCCATCGCCAGCCAGCTTCACGCTCGCCCTCGTCTCAGCTTCAAATAGTCCCCTGCTCTTCTTTCCGGATTTCTGTTTTAGGCAGCGCTATGTAGATGAACCATTTTCCTTGATTCCAGATCACGTCGCCATAGTTGCGACAATACTCTAGCACGAGCATTCGAAGTCCGACAGCAGTGTCATTCATGGACGAGCACTTAGCCTGTTTCTAGCACGCCTCAACCCTTTTGTAGTCGCCCCCCAAACGGCAGCCTTCGAGATGTCTGGCCTGTTCACAGCAACACTCCACCCCGGCGTCGCCTTGGGGTTCATGGGTGCGCACCTCGCCTGGTCCATCGACGATATTTGACTTGTTCTAACACAGATGGTGACAGTTCTCGGCGCTTCGCTCCACGATATCCTCACCCGACTCAAAGCCGAACCCCAGCGCTTCCCCAAGCTTGATCTCGTCTACTCTCCCGCTCGCCCTGTCACTGAGCCGGTCATCTTGACACTCCCCGCCAATGGAATAAGGTTGCGATTTGATGGCTCCGAACAGCGGCTGCGCCTGATCGAGGTAGTCGACTTCACAAGAAACCGGATTACTTACGGACACCCGGAGAAGGATATAGTCAAGCCACAGTCTGCTCCAGGCCAGAACATAGCTTCCCCCAAGCTAGGGGCCGAGTCATCTTCCGGACCAGCGTTTCGGACCATCTATCATCGTCTGATGGGACCGACATATGCTGGTGAATACATTCCACCAGCCGACGACGACAAAAATACCCCGGGCACCTATGTCCTATCGTACCCCGGCGTTGCCTTCAGCTTTCCGCTACCCCAATCTGCATATTCGCCTGATAAGGACGTAGTGTCCTTGCTGTCGTCGTCGGCTAGCCAGACTGCGACTTCTATGGCTGTCTTCAGTGGCAAATCATGGGCAGCCGCGCGAGAAACACTATGGACGGAGACACTACCAAGCATAAAATCCTCCTTCATCTTTAGCAAGACGAAGGAAATAGTCCCTGATGAGATTTCTCTTGTCAAGATCCACGGTGGTGGCAAACTTCAGCTCTATAAGAAATGGACGAATGCTTCAGTATGGATCACCCTTGGCGAAACTACACCCCAAGAACTAGTGGCCGAGCTCGGCCCACCGGATGCCATATACCGCAAGAACGATCAGAGAATGTATATTCACAAAAGTCGAACGGCTAGCCATAGCAGATCAAGATCGAATGGCGGGGATTACAAGCGGCCTGACGATCTTACGGATACTGACCAATCATCCGCTCATACTGGATCTGATGACACCGAAGACGAGGCTATTGAGGATGAGTTCGTGGGAAACGTATCGCGAGAGTGTTTCTTCAACTATTTCTATCTGGGGTTTGACATACTAGTCTCGCCACCGGTGGTTCCATCGCCTCTTCCCCCGTCGCAACAGGCTGGGCTGAATGGTGAAGCTCATTCAAGAGTTCAGCCTCTCAATGCAGATTCCCCCGACAGGCTTGTGGCAACTAAAGTTGTCCTGCACTCCAATGTTCCAGGGTCGTATCCGTTCAATCGGCATCGCCGCTGTCGTTGGGAGCTTACCTATCTCCCTACATCGTCAGATGCTCCTGTGGCCTGTTCCGAAATGCAGTTCAACGAGCTGGAGGAGCAATTACGAGAGGAGTGGAAAAGTACATACCCGTCAGAACTCGATTCCAATAAACGGCAGCGAGGAATGGTCCTAAACAGAGGGTGGGGTGACAGCCCGGGTAGCAGTTGTGAGCTGCTTGGAGGCTGGGAAGACAGTAGCGGTGGTGTAGCTGCAAGGAGATTCGATGGCAGTGAGGATTCCACTACGACACTCTATGGCTTCCCGGGCTTGGTCTTCGAAGTCCTCAAGAATGGCTACATCAGCGCTGTGACGGTATTTTAAAGTCCCTGACTAGGTTTTTTAAGTCTTAGGACACGGAGTTCACGAAAGGGTATGCAGGGCTTATTTTCTTTTTACTGCTATGGGATGATGGTGTTCCACGGTTCTGGCATCAAGACGCATTTCTGAGCAAGATGGGATCGGATTATTTCTTGGGTACGGATATTGGCGTATGTTACAATTGTTTAGGTTTAATATCATTACGGTGCAATTCACCTTTGAGTATTGTGCCAAAATGTTATGAGTTTTGAGCTCTACGTGCTGAGAATCTGTTCGGTTCGATTCTACTTAGAATCTCATATTGAATTGTCACTGCCAGGATTACAATCAACGTTGGCATTTCCAAGGAACAAAGCCCGCGCATTGTGGAGGGTTTCAGTGCTGTGTTCCATGCAAGATTATATTGCAGAAACCCAGATTGGAAGGGAGTTGCTTGTTCAACCGCAGCCCTAGAGGGATGATGAGATAGGTCATACCTCATTTGTGCTGTTGAGAAGAGCACATTACATAGCTGAACACCAGGAAATCTTCACCGCCTCAACGATTTCCCCGAATTCTGGCTACTTGGACGATCAGTGATGTTACCAACACGCCTAAGGGGTTTCAATAGATGCGGCTGAAAATAAATCGATCAGCAAGGGTCAGGAAGTGAGAAAAGCAGAGCTGAACGTGGGTTGTCGAACGGATGCAAAGAATGACATAGCAGAGTACTAATCACAAAATGAGATCTGGGCTGGTGGCAATCGGACCTGCAGCTCAAGTTGACGGGCGACATGATCGTTCGAAGGCACCCTGCAGCCGGCGATGTCCGAGATCCCCACCGTTCTGATGTCCTGGCCCCAAGAAGGGGGTTCGGGGGGGCGTCCACGTCCTGCTCCCAGCGCCTCGATCTATGGACGAGCAAAAGCAAACTGTCCGGGGATCTCGCTACCCTATGCCGCCACACATTGTCTGCAGCTTGTTGAATTGCCTTTTTCACATTTAAATTTTATGATGAAAGTAGTGGCTTGATCAGATTAGCTATAGCGCTCGTACTCTCACGTGGTGGTGCGTTGCTTTTTCCTGGATTCCGTTCCTGTTCCTTGGGCGTCCGCGGCATCGTTACGGCTTGTATGCCGACAGCCACCTATTAGCTACTTTGTCTTTGGAATTGAAACCATACGTCCGGGCTAGTATTCCGGAATTTCTCGTAATCCTGGTCTGTAAGCAGTGGCCCCAAAATTGTAGATCTGACCGCAGCTACAGCCTGGCAGCTTTTCACAACCAGCCTTGGAGGATATCCAGTAGAGGCATCTAGCTTCTGCTCACCGCTGTTTTGCGAGGCCCGGTAGCCTCAATTTACCTCTTCGGCACTCCAGCTTCATTTTCCGCAAGAAGAATTGCCATTTACAGCTCAGAATTGGTGGCAGGGTAGGCGTGGCTGGGCGTCACGGATTAAATCATGATAAGGAGTATTGATCATATTGTATTGAAACGACCTTGTCCAGGATACACTACACAAGATAGCCTGGACCTGATAGGTACGGAAAGTGTATTGAAGAACAGAACGCCACATCGGCAACCCTTAGGATTTGGAAGTACCAATTTCCTTTAGGAGCATTATTCCAGCTGAACTGAGATATGCAGGCACTAAAAGCTTTGTCTGCGACAGCCATCTGAGACAATGTCCAGGTATCTGTGGTCGAAACAAGTGCAAAATAACGGATGATGGAATTGTAGGCGGGCGGCGTACTAAAGATTTGGTCTGAGCCCCGTGAAGGTCTTTTCTCTCCCTTTCGGACCTGGGACTAGTTTTGGAGCACATGACATTCTACCTGTGCCTCATGTCTCTCTTTGAGTCCCATCCGCCTTCCGATGACACCATATCATCTCATCTACTCCCGATGATATGCTCAGCTACTCCATCTCGCATCTCTGCCTCTTATGGCTGGGGCGTAGAAGAAACCCAGGTAGGGGCCGGGGCGCTGAGACTGTCGGACCCTAATCAACCGGCTTGTAAGGCGATCAAACCAACAGAGCTGAGAGTACCTGATCATTCTCAACCTGGCCCTTCTCCCACAAGTAGCCACTTTCGGCTCGTGTCCAAGTATTGAAGGTGGATAAAGTTGGCAAATGTCTGAGGTCGAAACGCAAGTACCGAGACCGGTGTTATCCGCCAGATAGAAACCTGTTCCTGGCCTCTTTAGTACTCTACCCCTGATGTTGTATGACGCCACAAATGGAAGCTATATTATAGGTATCGATTAGATCGAGATACATTCTAGATTCTACTACCGCCATCTTCGAAGACTTGTACTGCCTTGGGCTGTCTCATCGCGTAATATTTCCCAACCTCGAAGTGAGGCTGACCTCACCGCCACGTGAAAATATACGCCTCCAGGTCAAAGATTGTGAGCCGAAAAAAGTCGTCTGCTTGTACGTACACTTTTCAAAACTTTCTCTCCCCCAAAGGTCATGGGCTCAGCCTGGTAGACTTTTCAAGACATGAAATAAGAGCCATCCCGCCTGCTGACCAGGGGCAAGTTGGAGTTGTCATGACTCGCAGAACTTGTGTTGTATACATTACATTGAATACTTGTTCAGCTTAATATCTTGTTATCACGTCTTTCCACACTTAGTTAGGTTTCTCTCACACATCCCAGCGGAGCTCAAATTCCGCGAGCCTTGCTTGGATTGATTGATCTGTGCCCTTCTTTCTCTTGGACAAATAAAAGTTCCAGTACGTACTTTCGACACTTGTCTAACATCAAGCTAGACAAGGCCACACGGCAGCCATGAAAAAAAGAGCTCATGGCAAGTCCAGGCACATTTACTTTATGGCAGGTTTTCTTTTTAAACATGATTTTTTAGACCTCTATGAACACCTAGTCGTACTGAACGGAGACACCGAAAAGATGGCGTGGTCTATCCAATATATAAGGGTTTGGGAGAGAAGCTTCGTCTTGATGCTACTGTGAACACCACTCTCGTAACTTCGTACTACTCTATTACTCTCTTTAACCACCCGCAGTGTCATCTCCTCCGCTGTTATCAAATAACATCTAGAAAGAACATGTCGAACTCGGGGCTCTCTTTATCTTCTGCGGAATACTACTATTGGTATGATACCTCGTTCCCATTCCTGCCACGGCCTATATCGGTACATGTGACTTTGTGCCTTTCAGCTGATACTATCTCTGATTGTTTGCGCTCAGCCGTTGTGGTTGTCAGAACCCTTCATCACATTGCCGCCACAACAACAACGCCAAGTCGGACCAGAGACAGCTTGGCAGTGCTCGTCTACAGGCGGTTTCTAACAACCAGCCTTACTCCCCTGGCAGTCGTACCGTTATGCTGTCAAACCATTCTCCCGATTCCGGTGCTACAATCGGCGAGGCGGAGTTGCGGATGTCGGCAATGATTAAAAAAATCATGTCACCTATGCCTTGATGTAATCCACCACACACACACACACATATATATATATATGAATATAGAAGGTCCGTTCATCAGGTTAGAGAAGTTGACACCGCCTGACCAACTTCACGTGTTGTAGAAATCTCAGGAACAAGGAAAGGAACGTGACTATCTCAGTCGCATCAACGAGGGCTCAGTTGAACTTGTATAGATAGAGGCGAATTCTCTTTTAACATTGCTATGTAATTCTAGTTTTCATGTAATTTACCCTTCAGGCCAAATCCAACCCTTTTTAACCCGAACTCCCCCATATAAACACGTTTCATGTCTTTAAACATAATGTTTGTGAAAGCCAGGCATCTTATGTCCACAAATTGTGATCATTTACCCTCCAAAGTGGCGAGGCGTATGCTAACTGCTCGCCTGTGTGCTTCGAGCTCCTCCACTTTGGCGAGCTGCATGACAGCGCCACCAACATTCTTGAGTCCCTCTGCCGTAAGGTTCGAGCTGGTAATGTGCTTGACGAACGAGCCAAGGTTGACTCCAGAGTACTGCTTGGCATAACCATAGGTAGCTGTAAAGAAGAAAACAAAATAGGTTAGCCTCGAGGTTAAGTGATGATGTTTTGAAATAGTTAGCACTTACGCAATGAGTGGTTTACACCAGCAGAGTAGTCTCCCACACTTTCTGGTGTCCAAGGACCGATAAAGACACTTCCAGCGTTCATTACCTGCTCGACGACCTTCTCGGCGTCCTTGATCTGCAAGATCAAGTGCTCTGGAGCATAGTCGTTGCTAATTCTCATCGCCTCTTCGACATCCTTGACCTGGATGGTAACCGAGTGGGCAATGGAGCCCCGTACTATGTCGACGCGTGGTAAGGCCACAGCCTGCTTGTGCAGCTCATCCTCAATAGCTTGAAGGTGTGGCTCGTCAAGATCTACAGCAATGCAGATAACTTGGCTGTCCACACCGTGCTCTGCTTGTGAGAGCAAGTCTGAAGCGACAAAAGCTGGATTGGCGTCCTTATCGGCGATGACCAAGACCTCGGAAGGTCCAGCGGGCATATCAATGCTCACGCCAGCATTCGTATCGTTGCTCACGTACATCTTCGCTGCGGTAACAAATTGGTTTCCAGGGCCTAAGATCTTGTCCACTTTGCTTACGCTCTCCGTTCCGTAAGCCATGGCAGCAACTGCCTGTGCACCGCCAGCCAAGACTATACTCTCAGCGCCAACCTTGTGGGCTACGTATACGATCTCGGGTGTGATGCTACCATCAGACCTGGGAGGGGACGCGATGACAATCTTTTGGCATCCGGCAACCATAGCAGGCACTCCCAGCATGAGAGCGGTGCTTGGCAGGACTGCAGTACCGCCAGGAACATACAGACCAACACGCTCGATTGGCCTGGAGAACCTGCTGCATACAACACCAGGCATAGTTTCAACCTGTAGAGGCTTGTCCTCCTTCTGCGCGGAGTGGAACCTTCGGATATTCTCGAATGAGACATCAATGGCCTTGATGGTCTCCTCAGGCAGGTTCATGAGCGAAGGTGAGAAAGGAGCCCTGAGAACTGGGGATGTCAACGAAGTAGCCTTTTCGAACTTGTGGGTGTATGACAAAAGAGCCTTGTCACCGTTTTGGCGGACATCGCTGATAATCGGCGTGATAATATTCATTATTGTCTCGGCTGATTTCTGCGATGGTCGCTTTAGAGCCTCTGTGACTTGCTCTGAGCCAACTTGGCTAACATCAAGACGCTTCATGGTGATTCGTTCAGCGGATACCGGCGCCGTGGCGGGTGCCGGTGCAACCGGAGTAGTCGCCGGCTTAGCCGTATCTTTCGCTTCTTCCACAGCACCATTCGTAATGCCCTCCTTCTCAGCCCACTTGCCCTTTGCATTCCCAGTTCTTCTCTTCACCTTCAGGCTCTTGGCGTCCAAACTCTTTTCGATATCTGCCAAGCTTACACCGGCACTCACGGCTTTGGTCAGAGCAAAGTAGATCAAGTCGGCTGCTTCGAAAGCTACATCCTCTGGAGATGTAGCATCGCAGAGCTCCTCGGCTTCTTCCATGATTTTGGCCCGAAGGAGTTTTTCATCTGAGAAGAGGCGTGCAGTGTAAGAACCTTCTGGTGCAGACTGCTTGCGTGAAACAAGAGTTTGCTCGAGCTTTGAAATGCCTTTCAAGTCTCCGAAGCAGCCATCTTGGTCCAAGTGACAAAACCTGCCCTTCTGCTTTACAATGAACTTCAGTGCGTCATTGTCGCAGTCCAAGGAAACCCTGACCAGCGTCTGGGTATCACCAGAAGTCGCACCCTTGTACCAAAGGCCGCGCTTGCGGCTCTGGTAAACCCCAGTCTGGGTTCGTAGTGACTCGCTAACGCTCTCCTCGCTGCTGTACACTAGGCCAAGAGCCACGCCACCTTCATCACATACAACGGTGGGGATCAGCTTGTCGGCACGGTCGGAGCTCCATGACCTAGAGAACAAGCTTGCGGCGAGAATCTTGCCGGTATTGTTCTTATCTGTAGTCAGGGCAGTGGATGGTATGATCGGGATGGCCGAGATCTGTGCGCTGATATCTACAAATTTCTCGTAGGCAGTGCTAGCTGAGGGCTTGATGAATAAGGACGAGATTTTGTTGGCCTTGGTCAGTTCGGAGAACTTGGGGGGATCGTAAGTAGCAACATCGAAATCCTTCAACAGCAATCCGTACTCTGCCGCCTCCTGGACACTGTCAATAGTTGTCGCGACTGGAGCAACACGACCCTTGAACTCAGCGAGCTCGGGTAGTCTTTGGGGTAGCACGAAGACTTTCTTGGCGCCGTGATCAAGAACCGATATTATGTCGTCTTTGGAATCTAAAGAAGTCGCATCGACAAATGTCTGGAACTCGGAGTTGTAACTCTTGAGAAATTCGTGCAGTTGCTCGAGGTTTCCCGCAGTCGCCTCCAGGAAAACGGAACCCAAACATGATAGTTCGGCACGGGTTAACCCTTCACTGGACGCGAGTCCGGGGAGGCCAGAAGCCTCAACAATGAAAGGCAAAGGTAGTGTGGTCTCCATGGTCAATTGGAAGCGCCTCCAAAAAGTTCAATTCCTTCTTACCGTGCTCTTGAGGAAAGAGAGGAAAGAAAAGAGACGAATGACTCCCCTGCGATGAAATCAAAGCTCCTGTATCGGGCCAGTTTTCTCAAGGTGGGGCATCGGGGCATCCAAGCCCAAAATTCTGCCCCTCCATCCGGAATCGTCATGCTTGACAAGGGTCTGGCCAGTCCCGGTTGATGCATTGCCACTCGATAAGCTATGGTCTGTGTTACACTGGATACATAACTTCGAAACCCAGAACTTATTTCGGATTATCTCGAGCCGCATTCCGCTCCCCATCAAGTGCTTGGAGAACTAACTTTAACCTGCATATTGATTGATCCGAACTCTGGAGCTCGAGTTCGTGAAGCTCGCTCTCAAACCCACCGCGAATTGCAACGCGTTAGAGCTTATTCGCATGCACTGCCCAGGGATCGCCTATATTTCTCTCCTAGTTTGTGCAAACCATTAATCTCGGGTTCGACCCTTCTACATTTTGGATTACGGGTGTTCTGGCACTCTTTGTCCCTCAATATACAACTTCGACTTTGGCCACGATCCCAAGATCCTTGATGGACTAATTCACACTATCCGCATTCTACCATTTGACAACCACCAAATCGTGCTTCAAGAGTCGGCAACAGTTGATTTTTCTGCACCCGTCGCGCATGCTTTCAGTGCCAGCGCCAATCGATCGCACCCCACGCTAACTCGGCCATTGTCCACTTCCTGGCTGAATGGCAACCATGTCGCAATCCCAACCCAATGGCATAACGAGCGCCTCTTCAGCGGGTCCTTCTCAGAGCCAGTCTCAACCTACACAGTCGTCGTCGGCCACTATAGGCGCGACACAAACCACAGAAGGTGCTGCTGGCGCTGCATCAGCATCTAACAACCCCTCAGCCACCGCAACATCGGCGCCGCGGCCCCGCGACGCTCGTACTATTGAACTCCTCCTCACTAGTCAGGGCGTAACGTCCTACGAGAGCCGCGTTCCCCTCCTGCTGCTCGATTTTGCATACCGACACACATCATCCGTCCTGTCTGACGCTCTGCACCTCACAGCCGATCCTTACACATCGCAAGCTGGCGCAAAACCGAGCGGGTCTTCGGGCGTCGCGCCATCCGCGCCGAGTGCTGCCGACGCTTCCATCAGCGTCAATGCCGTGAACATCGCCATCGCAAGCCGGCAGGCCTTCCAGTTCCGCGGCGGCAGCGGCGCCGGCGGAAGTGGTGGCGGAGGAGCCAGCAAGGACTGGCTCCTGGAGCTCGCCAAGGAGCGCAACAAGGTGCAACTACCGCGTGTAATGGCGCACGAGTGGGGAGTGCGGCTTCCTAACGAGCGATTTGTCCTCAGCGGTGTGGGCTGGGGCCTGCGCGATAATTGGGCGGAAGGGAGCGATGAAGATGAAGACGAGGACGGTGATGACCAGCAAGCAGAGGATGCCATGGAGGGCGTCGAAGAAACTACCGCCAAGAAAGAACCCAAGGAAGAGGAGGGTCTCGGTGATATGCTGGACGATATGGAAGACGGTGACGAGGATATGGAAGGTGCAGAATGAGCTGGAGGATTTTGTTCGTGGAATGCTTGCGGTTTTGTGGCGAAACATTTGAAAAGAAAATGCTTTATGTAAGAGGCACTTGGGTTGTAAATTGGCACAGGGCGTTCCGGGTCTGTCATCTTTCATTGACGGCAACTAACTGGTAGGGGAAACCTCATGGTACGGCGCGTCTTGCCTTCTATTAGTACATACATCTGAAGGACACCTCTCTTGAGGACATGGGAGCGAATGATATTTGTTTTTGAGTATTGATATGTTCCTACGGAATGAAGTGTTAGTGATCATGGGAACCACTTCAGACTCCTCCTCCATGTGTCATCATTTCCAAAAGTCCCATGAGGTTTGGCCTCGTAGTCAAGACAAGTATGCATCGGTATATTGTTGTACACGTCTGTGGAAATGCAAAGCCCGCTGTCCAAACCAAAGCGCCACGCTATGCCTAAAGGTAAGTATCAAACTCCCACCTCTCCTTAAAAAAGAAAAAAAGAAAAAAGATGGCAACCACGCTCCTCGTGATCCTCCCATGATGTGATGAACATGCCAATGGATTGTGTTGAATATTCCACCTCGATTGCCACTGCCAACAGCCCCAATCCCAAATCTAATCTCTCTATTTACTCGTCAGTTGGCTCAGAGTAATATCTAGTGCTCCGAAGGGGTTAATTTAGCATCCGCGGTGTCTTTCTCCACAACCAGATGCTGTAAGCCGGTGATAATTTCAGCATCCAAATCATGGGTGGCTGTCTTTTTTCTGTTATCAAGCGAAACAGACTGTGTCACGTTCTCAGGCTCATCCATGTCCTCTTCCTCGTCTTCATCCTCTAACCCCTCCTCTTCATCATCGGCATCCTCTTCATCCTCAATCATGGAGCTCATCATGTTGCGATCATCTTCGTAGATACCGCTCCCGCTCAAAATACTTTCACCTCCATCCTCGTCACCACGGGAGATGTAACTATCGCCCATGTTGCCGACATCTTCGTCGTCTTCCTCGTCATCATCGTCATCCTCTTCTTCATCCTCACTAGCACTGAACTGATCCATATCAAGCGGTTGATCACGCCAGTACGTGAAATCGGTGTACTCCTCGCCACCCCCCTTGACCAAGGTGGAGACGGGTGGAAAGTAGTGATCAACAACTTCAGTCATGTTCACATAACTGAGCTTGAGCTTATTGAGGGAGAGCAGATCGAGTGAGACCTCAGCATTGGAATTGATCGTGAAGATGCGGTTACGGGGCACATCAACTGTGCGATATGAGATTTGATCTGTCAGCCGGTTTCCAAACCCAGCATAGAAGCAATGGCGATCAGGCCCATAGAGATTGCGAATGTCTCTTAGTGTGGCCATCTTGAAGACATGGGGTTTGCGTAGATAAATCTCTCGGCGTAATGCAGCCATCGTGCGGTCGGGGGAAAGAATGGTCGGACCCCGAGGTAGACGATAGTTGTCTTGCATTATGCCATGCAAGTAAGCTCTGGTGGTATCTGCCTGACCAACGGAGCGACTTGTTAAGTACATAATGTTGTAGCCATTCGCAGCAATGTCGCTGTACAGTTTCGCAACACCGGCATGTGTCCAGTCTCGGCCGATCATGTTGAGCACTTGACCCAGAGCATCAGACTTCGTAATGGTTCCATCAATGTCCGAAATAACCACTGGCGTATCGTGGCGCCACAGATACATGAAAGCTTGACAGGTAGCACGGTTCACAGTGAACGACATGGCGTTCTCTCCGGGCTTTAGATTGAGTGTCTTCAGCTGATCACTAGTCAAACGGAGAGTCTTCGCATAGTTCCTGTTAGGGTCTCCTGCGTGGGTCGAGGAACCGGGTGTGGTAGGAGGTGTGCCCACACTCATCTGACCAGCATCAGATTCGCTTCTACGGTGCGTAGACGCTGGAGCAGAAGAGATAGAGTCATCACTAGAGTAGCCTGGATCAGACGCTGCATCCATTGCCAGCGTAGGAGAGGGCCTGAGCGATGCCACCGTCTTCTTCATAGCAGCCTCTTTCGCATCCTCGCTACTGTATATCCACAAGTTGCCGTGCTCATCCATTCCGAAAAGGGCACCAATATCATAGTCGCCCTGGAGTTCCTTAGCCAGGATCTCACGGGCAATGATTTCTGCTCGAATGGCATCTTCTTCACTGCTCTTAAAACCTGTCATATCCAGCATCAGATCGCCGGTGTCGGTAATGTGGCTCGGAATGTTGGCAGCAGAGAGCTCGTTGGAAACCTTCAGTGCACGTTGGATAGCCTCCAATGGAGCTAGAGGCGGCGGGCTGATAGACCTTTGTGAAGGCTCTGGGCTCTCTTCGCGTTGGTCTTGATCTGAAGAGTCATCGCGGGTGAAGGCCCGCGCGCTCGAAGGTAATATCCCTTCACTATGGGATGGCGCTTTAAGCGAGATGGCGGGTAGTAGAGTTGGGGTCACCGGAACAGGTCCTGGCCGGCTGAAGGTAGCTGATCTGGGCTTTCCTTGCTGCTCACTGTCAAGCTGAAGGACATCTGGCTCCTGTAACGCACCCAAAGTTCCATCGGCAGATAGCGGGGGACTCGACGCTGGAGATACCAACGGAGAGGTCTGCAGGCTCTGCGGAACGTTACCGGTGGTTTCGAAGACGAAGAAAGCCTCCCCCCCTTCACCCAGCTTCATGGCATAGTCTTGCTTGTGGCCATTGACCCTGAACTCGACTTTCTTCTCATACGGGCGCAACAGCGAAAACTTGCCAAAGCGGACGTGGAAAGGGGAACAAGAGAGGGTACCGTCCTCCTGCTCTACTACAATAACATCAATGGCACCACTGAGGGTGGAAGGATTGATGGAGTTCCATGCCGTGGAAACCGAACCGCTGATGTTTCTGACGTACTGCATAGTTTGTTACTGCTGCTTCTGCCCTCCCCTAGATTATCCGATGGTGATACGGGGTATCAGAATGAGCAGGAGGTAGCGTCGTCGAGCAATTATGATTATGAGGTAAGAGGTAGGAATGCAGTCGGTGGTTTGGCCGAGGCTAGACCTTGGAGATTGGATTGTCTTGGGATCCCAGCGTTGGACAAGATTATTGGCAAATTTTCTGGTTCACTCAAGAATATGTGGATTCGGAAGATTAACTATTTGTGTGGCTCCCAAATAACACAGGGAGGTAAACGAGCGATGATGGCTGAATGGAAGTGTGAAAAAGGATCGTTTGGGATTCGGCGTTGGGGATTGCTTGTGATGGGATGCGGAAGAAGCAATGACGCCGGCTGGCTGGGGTCGCAATAAGCGGCAGCGGTTTTTTTTTCGCTGGGGTATCCTGGGTGACGTAGTGAAGATTCTGGGTCAGAGCGCGTGGTGCTTCGGCGTTGGTGGTGTTAATGCAACGAAATGGACGGGTATATCAAGATCGCGGGGCAACCAAGCGACGATAAATTATTAAATAAAATAGCTGTCAGGAGAATCGAAGTAGAACGACTGGGGAAGTGACAGGACGTCGTATGTTGTGACCTCTAATATGCAAAGCAAGCGAGTGGGGGGTTGAGAATATGTTAGAGCAGGCGCTGGGCAAGAAATGAGTTGAGAGAATAGACTGGGAGTCCAGAACCGCACCCCAGTCGGCGGCCAATGAGTCGGAGTAAGTTCTCCCCAAGAACGACGCCGCTAGCCCAACAAGCCAAATCCGCCGTCCACCCCCGTGCCCAGCTGATCACCCGTTATGGGATAGGAAAAACTTCTGACCCCAGCAAAATAGCCGGAGCTAACCGGAGGGTGGGAAAGCATCCCACGCTTACTACTACATGAGGTATGTATGCATTGTGCACACAAACACTTCAAAGCTACTGTCAAGTGGTTCTGATTATTAGGTGGGCTGCTCGCCTTGGGTACTATTAGAAGTAGTCTGCATCTACTAACTTCACTGTTGGGCAAGAACATGTTGCTTAAGCTCTGGAGAGGGTACCGAGGGAAATACAAGTTGCCAGGTCTTCGGGGGCTAGAGTTAACAAGAACCGTGACATTACGGCTACAATAGACACAAAGCTGAAGGGATAAGCTTATGAAAACACACCACCAGGCAGACGCGTCCTAACCGGGCCGTTCTACTCAGCATGGGCCCCCGGCGCCATCTTTTCAGAGTAACCTAAGTGGGTTTACTTGATGCTGATTCTTTTGTGCTCAGCTTGGGCTCGGTATCAGCAGCTTCAGCGTTGCATTTTACTCAAGACCGTTATCGGCAACAGTGTGCTGGGGTGCCACGAAGTCGTAGGCACTGTCGATCCATGCCCCTTGAGCTGCCTGAATTCCCCGCGGTAAGTCTGGAGTGGTCCAATGAGGATACAACACGGCAATTGGAGGAGAAAGGGTTCTCATGCTTACTCACGGGCGATGCCGTGCTGCATGTGATGGTTTTTTTTTTTTTGTTTTTTTTTTTTGCTTTCCCCTCCGCATTGCTTAACACAATAAGGTGGGGTCTCAAGGCGAAAGACAAGCACACTCCAGATAATACTACGAGATATACAGGTGTACCCCTTGGTAATCCAGACGAGCAATCGAAATTTCGCCAAAACACACGGGCGTCCATGGTACCCTCAGTAACCCCTAGGATGTCGTAAGCACAAAGAAAACCAAAAGCCACACAAATCGTTCCCTCAACCCCCCTCCTTTCAAGGTATCATTGATGGACTACTAGCCTATGGGGGGTGATGACTTGTCAAGTACAGCCATCCTAGCGCACGTTGATTTGCTCGCCTTAGCATAGGTGGTTATAGCACCAATTAGCTCCCTAGTCCCTGCATTGAGTTAGTGCTTGTTATTTGTTAGTTGCGCTGCAGCCTCAGATTCCAACGGTGGTTGAGCTTTCTTCGGAACTGTTTGATTAGGCCCGCGACCTTCAAGGCCGGTTCCCGAATGCTAGCTTGAAAGGGGAGGAAGGGGATTCTCGGGGGCTACATCTGAGTCGATGTCGTAGCTACTACCTTTAAATATCCCTCTGCTCTTCCATGCTGGCTGTGGTCATGACGACTCGGTTTGTGACAGGCAACATCAGTCCTGACTCGTGGTATTTTACACCCTTAATAGAGATACTAACTATGAGCAGAATCTAAGGAGGCCGTAACTTAACATGAAAAAGACGGTTCAATGATGATGCTTCTCAAATTTGTCAGCTGTAATTTGGACAATTCTGATTTAGTCCATAGGGACGAAGGGTGTGATGTCCATAACATTGATCCCATGAGGGGCTCCATGTTATTCGGACTTCGGGACATAAAATTAAATCTACCATCCGGTGGTGTTTTCCCACCCCTCTATGTGGCTCCCTCAGCCAATCTCTGCACCGTAGCGTAGGAGCTAGACCGGCCACACAGTGCCATCCCGTCATCTAGCATTAGCCTATCCAGCACTGCCGAAGTCCCTAATGGGTAAACTATGGAGAGATGCCCGACCAAGCAGCAGCTCGGAAGCCCTGTCCCCACCTTCGTTAATGGGTGACCACTTGCCCTTCCCCTCCTGGAACACACTTGCTACGGCAAGTCTTGCCTATTGCATGGGTGGCTTAATTTACTGCAAGACGTATCTTGTGTACATGTACGCATGACGAGAGATCCGACTTGCCAACTCACCAAGGAAACGAACGGCCTGGCACGCGCGCTCTCGAAGCATTGTTTTCGCCCCCATTCTCCGGTTTTGCATCCCCTCCCATGCCTCACGCATGAAATATCCGACCCGTGCAGTGGTTTAATCCGTATTCTGTTCTTAATTCAGTATTTGTCCAATTGCAGGCCAATCCTGGTGCTGGGGTCCTGGATGGCTTGCTGATCTATCTCGCGGCAGCGCGCTTTTGGACCATTCACTCGCCCTATCCACAATTTTGGTGCCCCATTTCCGGCCAAGGGCCCATAGGAGGAAACATTTTCCTTTAGAACTTTGCTTGCACCTCATCTTCAATTCCTCCTTCATCCTCCCCACTCCCTCCCGCAGTCTCCATTCTTTTGTGATCGGGAAAGTTTCGACCAATTTTCCCAGTCACTTCCGATTCACGACGATATGTCATGGGCCCCATGGACGGCGTCTGTTCCTACACTTCTGGTTATCTGTGCAGTTCTTGCTTGGTGGTTTACCGAGCCTAAGACAGTACACCTGAACTTGATCGTGACGATCGGCTGCGTATTGTTCTTCTGGGCTGTTGCACCAGAGCTAGCTCACCAGTCACCGGCTTGGCTGTACGAAGTCTGCAATAATATCGCGAAATTCCTCCACTTGGATATTCTGGTCGCATATCATGCCAATATGCTCTTCACAGGCGGCGCAATCTTGTGGTATGTCTGCCTGCATCTTCCGTGCATCCTTAGCCCAGTCGCAGCCAAACTCTCGCCATTGTCACATTCACTCCTGCCGTGTGACGCTAACGCATTCCTTCATATTCAGGCTGGTTCATCGAGCCTTCCAGACGTTACGAAAACCGGTTCCGGAGCTGATCAACATACTCGGCGTCGACGTTCCTGACGCTCCCGATGTGTCCCTCGCGGGCATCCGTGCAGATGCGGCCACGCTGCACTGGACGCGACCACGTGCCAACCGACCTGTAGGCAAGTTTTTGATACAGGTTAACGGCGTTAATGGTGAGTTGGGCTGCATGGTTCCCTCTTAGCTTTCTTTAACATTAGTTTGTGCAGTGGGAGAGTCGGCTTCCCAGGAAACGGCTATCACGGTGATGGGTCTTAAGCCTGACCATTTCTACAATGTTCGTGTAATAGCAGTTGGACACAACAATTTCCAAGCCGGCAGTCGCGTCATCCGCCTACGTACATTCTCGAAAGAAGGCCGTCCAGAGCTTGGAGATGGGCGCCTGCCGTCCAACTTCGTTCCTGATGAACAAATAGTGCAGGTCATTGGAGATGGGCTGGACGAAGAGGGGGTTCCGCGAAGCCCTGCCGCCAGTGTTGAAACAGCCTCGATTCCCAACCCTTCGCTACTCTCGACGCCGCCGCTTAGCTCAGCCGGCGTCGCAAGACGCAATACATTGACGAGAAAACACTCTCCATCCACCGCCAGTTTGGACCAACCGATGAAAGATGCAGTCGTGCAAGATCCGGATGAATCACTACAAAAACTTGGCGAAAAGTTTGAAACCATACGTAAGGAGATGGAAGATATTCAAGCACAGATAGCAAAGGATGAGAAAGAGCACAAGGAAACAATGGATGAGTTGGCAAGCGAGAAGAAGTCCAAACGAAAGATTTTGAAAGAGAAAGATGATACAACAGAGAAGCTCAAGCGCGAGATGGGCTCGACCGATCGCGCGATGAGAAGCACTCAGCAGAAGAAGACTCAACTGGAAAAGCGCTTAAAGGATAAACAAAATGAACACAAGAAGCTCCACGACGAGATTGCCAAGTGGGACAAAGACATGGCCCAGATGCTAAAGCGGCAAGGGGGCTTCGAACAGGAAAAGGCTACGATACAAGACGAAGGTGACGAACGTATCAAGGAGTTAGAAGTGGACATAGGTGCTTTGCAAGCAAGCCTTGCCCACGAAGAAGCCGAGCTAAAAGAGAAGGGCAGAGAGTTGAAAGAAGCTGAAAATCAACGCAAGAAACTTCCTGGTGGCGAGGAGAGCGACGAGTGGTATGAAAAGGACCGTCAAATCAGGAAGGAATGGGAGTTTAAATCCCGTGACCTGCAGCGGAAGCTGTTTCTCGTCAATCGGCGACTTAGAGCGCAGGAGGAATATGAAAATGTTCTTCGCAGCCAGCTCACCACGGCGCAACAATCCGGTCTGGCATTTACTTACTCTCAAGCAAATTCTTCAGGGGTCGATTTTGAGCTGGCGATACCTAGTCAGCTGAAGAGGCGGAGTCGGAATAGCACCTCCATGTCCAATGTTGCCGTGCCCTCACCTGTGGCATCCTTTGCTCTGGCTGAACGGTCATACGCACCTCCGAGCAACTTCGGAGTTTCTCGTCCTCCAACCATACCACCAGGGTTTACTACTCCGTTCCCAGACTTTCCAGATGTTACGGAACCACTGAATGACGAAAGTATAAGGCTGCTCACCGGCGGGGCGCCGTTGAGCCCCACGGCAACGTCTCTGCTTCCTGCCGGCATGCTTGATATGGTGGACGACGAACTTCCTAGTCCGGAAGCGAGGCATGTCAGGCAAAACACATTTGGGTCAGGCGTATCACCAGATGAAGATGCTCAATCTCCCGTCTCTTCGGGACGATCTCTTAATATTTCTAGCCCCCACAGTTCCTCACAACATCTGCCATTTTCTCAGTACGCTGGTGACAATAGCGAAAGGTTGTCTTTACGTGGGGAATATGGTTCGGCCTCGCCACACACGCCGGCGTCACAGCCTGCTAACCGCGGGTTCAACTTGCTGCCGTGGCTTCGTAGTGGCAAGACCTCTGGTGAGCCTCCAGCTTTGGGATCCCTCAAGCCGGCGCAGAGTCAATCGATGCCTCGGCAGTCCGAAGACGGAGATATTGCAACGAACAAGCGTCGCATCAGTCTCTCCGGACCATGGAATGTATGGAGTCGGAACTCAGCGGGGCCTGAACTTGTAGATGCTGCTCCCCCAAGCTCCCGGGGAATGGCATCGCATAGAATGGGGCTTTTCAATAACGCCAATGGCGGCAGCGGGATCTTCTCGGAGAGGGCGCCCAGCAGTCCTCGGCCGATCTCAATTTCTTCCGTGGAATTACCTCGGCCGTCAACTGACAGCGGATCTATATGGGGCAAGCATCCACAGCCAAGCAGACTCTGGTCGCCTGACGCCGATCCGTGGTCCTCGAGAAATGCGTCCAGGCGGCCATCCATACACGGATCACCCTCGGCACTGAAAACAACTCTCGCTGACGCTGATGATGAGATCTTGGACGAGTCAGAGATTCGGCGAGCATCAACTGTGGGTGTCATAGGCTCTCGACCATCCGCGAAAACTCTTAGCCAGCGCCTCAACCCTGCCGCGCCGACTTTTATGATGATGTTCCGCAACAAGGACAAAGAGTCCAGAGATGGCAAAGAGAAAGAAAAGGCCAAGACGAAAGGCAAAGAGAAGGCAGCATCCAAAGATAAGCGTGCTCGGGAATCAGTTACTTCCGCATCTGAGGCGGAGATGCCTTCCATGGATGAATCACCCTCCGACTCTCGCAAGTCCCGAGATGCATTCTCAGTGGATACCCCTTCAATCTCGGAATCCCGCGAGTCACTTACCCTTGACCAACCACTATCTAACTCATTATCCGAACCAATGGTGGGCTTAGGACTTCAAGAGAGCGGGCTGAAGAGGCTACTGCGCAAGGGAAGCTCTTCTAAGTTCAGTCTTTCCTCAATCCGTGGCGTAGGGGGTAAAAAGGCGCCCAGCAGCGTTTCCAACTCGGACAAGAATCAGCCACTCGACCGGACCAGCTTTGACTTTGATGAGCACGCCGAAGACAGTGGGAGTAACGCAGGCGGTGGGCTCACGCTTGGTCGCAGCTATGACAGCATGACCAGCAGTCCAAATCTCGGACCGCCGGGTTCTGGTCGGCCCAACAGCAAAGTTGGCTGGGCTGGGCGCTTCTCAATGAAGAAGAAACCTGGAAAGGAACGAGAGAGCGTCGAAGTGGATCGGTCTACGGACTCAGTGCCAGCAACGCCGCCAACCACTGGGGAGGAGAATCCTAAGACTTGAGAGGAGCCTCCAGCCATCTACCATCGCGAATAAAGGTCTACCACAACCAGTTTTACATAGCATAGCATACAATTAGAGTCTATCCTGGATTCAACGTCTACTCACATATTCATAAAGAGTGCCACGAAGCGATCAGCTACTGAACTTACTAACATTCTTCACCTTGTGATTTTAGTATCAAAAATGTAGAAGTCGAATATCAAGGGCCAGTTATAATAGAGCCAGAAGAATAAACTCAGTAAAAGCTCTCAAAAAGGGGCAATATGTTTAACCTAGGTCGGTGCCGTGAAGATTAAGGAAACAACAAGCTGCTGCCGCTAGTTTGCAATTATCCGTAAAAATAATACACACCGGCGGATAGTTGATTAAGCTAGTGAATGCACCAATTGGGTAACCTAGTGGCTCTAGCTCCACGTCCCATCGGAGAGCTCGAGCTAACTCACTTCACTATCGGTGCTCCGAGCATTTATTTCTCCAGTTCCAATCAGACCATTTCCCACCAAGAGCTTCGTGCAGGCTCTAAATCCGCAAGCAAGCACACGATCAAATCGTTCCATGGATCGCTTATAGCGCTTTTGCTACGGTCACCCATTACTCACCAATCAAACCATTGGTCTCCCAAACAACAACATAAGGACATCCTTAGCAGGAACTTGGAGGTGTAGGGGAGACTCGTAATTTTTCTATACGGGAGTCAAGACATCTCGAAACACGCGACGAATGGCAGCCATGGCCACCTCAAGACCCCCGAGCACAACCCCGACGGCGGCCGGTGCAGGAGATACCCAGAGTCTCCCTATGCCCTCAAGGAATCCGTTGCCACTATCAGCAAGTCAAGAGGCACAGGTGCGGGAGGTGTTCAACGCAAGAGTGCGGAATGCTTGCGCGGATGAAATTAAAGGTAAATGGCTGAGAGTCCCCCCTCCCCCCCCCATTCTTGTCCCCCTGCAGTCAGGGTGCACTCTTGTCATAAGATTCTCCTAACAGGCAGCTATGTTCTGTGCTTATGAGCCTTCTGATCCTGGAGAGTGGGCTGGCAGCTCGAGGTTGGAGAGCTCAGAAGACAAGCAAAGAGATCATGAAGGGCTAACCTTGACTGGGGAACTTCCTTACAGCTTTCGCCGATTGCGCACGCGGACGGACCTTTACGATCCCCTTCAAGTGCAAGGAGGTATCCAGGGCTATGAATGGGTGCATGGCGCTGCACGCAACGCAGGAGGAACACGACCGGGCGCGCGAGGAGTGGTTCGCAGGGCGGATGGAGAGGGCGCGTGAGCGAGAGCGCAAGGAGCGCCGTAAGCTCGAGCAGGAACGCTTCCACCGCGAGTGGTGGGGCCTGCCCCAGCGTGACGCCGAAGACGTCCGCCGCGATGAGGAGAAGCTCGCCCAGAAGGAGCGCATCGGCGGGTTCAGGAGCTCCCGGGGCGGTCCGACTTCGCCTGCCGGAGGTGCGGACAAAGCTTCATAACCCTGCCAAAAGCAGAGAGAGAGATCAGGGGAGACAAAACTTGGGAGAAGGAAGGCAAACCAGAGAGGATATGCTGTACGATTTCTGGGCGAAGTTGGTCGGGGCAAAGGATAAGAAGGGTGAAGAGGAGATCATGTAGAAAGATATTGTTGAGCATATATCGGCGTTTTCGGGTCTGGGCATATTTCATCCCTCTATACAAAGGGACACACGCTGCTCTCAACCCTCGTGTATTGAGGGCTCGATCTACAAGATCAATTTGTATAATATTACTAATGCAAGAGAAGTTGCATCACCAAATGTCGATGGACCGTTTTCTTTCCATAGATGTGAAAGAGAGAGAAAGAGACATAAATAAGAACCTAAGCCTCACGTTTCCTTCACACTTCTGTGGGTGTATAGTACATCTGAGATATATACATATATATATATATATATATATATATATATCCAGTGAAGCAAGCGAAATGTTGTCCCTTACATGGCACTTTCTACTGGCACGATGGCGATCACTTCTACCTCTTTTCTAGGCATACTTGTTTCCCAGATCTCGCTGTTTCTCACGGAAGTAATGCCATACATCGAGATAAGACGAGGCTGATTGCAGGTATAATCTTTATAAATGAGCAGTGCTTTGATTGAGTTACCGGAGTAAGTATCTGCTGTGTAAGGGCCAGCCACAGCAGAGTGATAGCTTGGGTTACAATGAGATACTGAGGCTTGTGGCACCATAAACTCTTCCCTCTTGCTCTCAACTTGGGTGCAGTTATAGTTATGTAGGTGATCACAACGACGTCAACCGTGAATATGCCACCCTTGGACAAATCCAAAATATAGTCCTAATATACTGTCTGATCCAGCAAAGATCTTGTTCTCGTTAGTTTGAATTGATACTGTGAAATAGGCCAGATGGTTTTAAGAGCAAAATAAACCAGGGTCAATGGACAGACTTTCATGTTTTGCTATCCATCTTAAGCACCGCCATGATGTTCAACAGTTGGTCGTCGATGTCTGCGGCTCGGTGCTGAGTGTGATCGACGACAGGATACAGAAGCATGGCATTTCGGTTGCCATCAGCTGGTGATTCGGCAACAAATGCATTGATACGATCATCAGCTAGTCTTTTGCGCGTGTCTTTGCACTCTTTACCACCCTTCAGCAAGCTGAGCGGCCCAGCGGAGCGTGGGTTATCTCCCACGGCCATTGTCTGGAGGAACAATATTTTTCTTAACTGCTCTGCGCAATTCACAAGCGCATGGGAACAATCAAACACACTTAGCGAAGCTACAAAAGGCAGTGTAGGACGAGATGAAGGTATAGGGATGTTTTGAAGAGGATATTGTTCTCTTGCTACTTGCTGTTTATATAATTTACTCGGAATTACGACTCGCGTAAGCATACAGTACGCATGGTTGCCTTCTTCATTCCACGAAGGTGGTTTCTGAAGATTCTCTGGCCCATAACGGACGACAGATTTGGAGGCGTTAACATGAAGTTGAAGTTGCACGTCGTCGCGGAGGCAATTGAAAGCAAATCCCGAGTTTGATTGATTGGCCAACACCATGCAAAGGGCAACATGCAGGTGCCTTCCGCCAGATGTGGCACAGAACGAGTTGAGCCTTGCTATCGGAGTGCCGAGGTGCCTAATCTGTGCTGTGACAGACTTCTATTGGACGTCTCCTGATGCCCGTGACCGGGCAGTGGCATCTGCCTTGTTGCAGGTGGCATGTTATGGACGTTTATATCGTCAGATTCTCAACCACACCTTCGGCCATTTAAAAAAAAATGTCATCAGGTCAACACCATAGAGAAAGCTCACCGATAAAGAATTTACTAGGCTACCAATAAGTACGACCAACTTAGCATACTAACCATGGGTCGCTGTAGCCCTGGTAAGGCATACGCCGCTGCTCACATCTTCTGCGCAACAAGTCCTGTATCCTTCATGTTAATGGTGAGATAAGATATTGTAAGCAAGATCGAATATTCGAGCTCTTAGACCCATAAGCACCGGCGCAATAGTTAACCATGGCTGCCAGGATTACCTACCAGTTGCGGTTCGTGATGTCGCCACCACATGTTCTTGATGCCCTGCCTTTGCAGTATTCTCAGTCCTGCAGCGAGAGTAGAATAAATATACGGGGGCAAAACTAGCGGTGTCCTGCCACGGGAATAAGTCTAACTCCGCTGTCACTGACCGACAGGTACATGTTATGTTGTCTTAGTGAACGTACATGCATTCTATCTATCGTTAAACCCACATCTCAGCCAAGCAGCTTCCGATACACGCTGCGCAGTATTGGTACTTGTAATGCAATAGAAAAGAATTTGTGATAGTCTGGAACACTGGATTTGGGTGTTTTCCTTAAAAGCAAGATTCTGGGTTTCCAGAATGCAAAATTCATGAAAGGGCCATCAAAGTCTCTAACTTACCTATGTAGTCTATAGTAAAAACATGGAATACTAGACAAAAATATGTATACACGAAGAATGATACTGATTACTAATCTTCTAACTCATGTCTCTTATATGCTTCCATAGCTAGAAAAGCCACCACTAATGTAACATCACAATTGGCACGAACCCGTATAGATAAAATGGCTTTGGGCCTGAGTTATATGTATCGCTAGCTACCTAGAGTACATGGTTGTGTCTATTCTTATTCCTAATCTGATCTCCTTAACGCCATAGCTAGAAACCAAATAACTATTATATTTGACCATGTCTTATCCATACTTGTTATCCATGGTTTGGTATACTTATATCTCTACTTGCTCTAAGCAAGGAAACTCCAACAAAAAAAAAACCCCCCTTGGACAAAGTAACAGTGGTTACCAATTCCCAAGCTGTATTAAACCTCGCTAGTGCTGGCCTCCTCGGAAGAGACTGCACGGTTAGGCAGTCTCACAAACAATAGAGCCCCAAGACTGAGCGTAACGAGCACGGCGACTCCGTAGTATGGGAGACCTATCCAACCACCTCCCAGCCTCATGCCCAGCGTAAAAAGCCCTGCCAGCATTGGGTGGCCATAAACGCTACCAGCTACCTCGATCATGCCAACGGCACTGAACAGCCGGGAACGGTGTTCGGGATCGACGTAGAGGGTCATGGTGCTTCGAGTCAAAGCGGAGCTCCCCGACCCGAGGGCCATAATTATTAAGCCAAAGACAAATAACCCAAGCACAGGCGCTGCACCGAGGATAACGAAGCCCGCGATGATTATGGCAAACGAGCACTTGGCTAAAAAGAGATCGCGTTCTGCCTCGTTGGACAGCCCCAGGCGCTTGGCTATCCAGCCTCTTAGGATTAGGCGCGATAGCCAAGGTAGAATAATGATGGCGTGGATCGCCTGGGCCAATCCATAACTGGACTGAATGTAGCCCATATACTCTAGCGCAACACCGTAGCGCTTTGATACAAACTGTACCATGAACTGGAGAATGGCAGAGGAAACAGGCGTCGAGCCTAGGCAAGTGAGAAGAAGCAGAATCAGAGATGGCGATTTTAACACAGCCAAGGATTCCTTGAGTCGGTCGTAGATATGATCGATGTGTTCTCGGATGGTGTTTGGCTGGTGTCGACTCGCAGCATCGTCTTCGGCGCCCTTGTGCTGCAGCGTCTCCGGAACGAAAGCAAATGCGATCGAAGCTAGCAGCAGACAGGCAATTGCAAGCCACATTACGGGCCAGGGGCCCACGGCAGACATCATGGCGGATGAGAATGACGGTGACACCAGATTTCCACATAAGCTGGCAACATGAAGTCGCATGAAGGCCACGGCTCTACAAAGAGGTGAGCGGTCGAAACTAGAGGACCGGGGGATGCTGCACTAATACAGCATGGCTGGCAGTACTGACCTCTTCTCTTCTGGCACAATATCAGAGACCATGCTCATCAGGATGCTGACAACCACAGCGTTCCCACCGCCAACAACCATGAATAGAGCGTCCAATGGTACCAGTTCGACTGGGAAGGTATTGTGGAAATACAAGACGATCATATCCCAAAGAATGCCGAGGGACATCCCAATCAAGGACAAGGCAAACACAGGCTTTCGGCCAATTCTACCGCAGCATTAGCACATCCCACTCTTCAAATATTGGAAGACATCAGGCGAGGGGGGACATCGGTCATACCTGTCTGCAGCAATTCCCCACGGGAATGCGCTAAAGAACCCAACTATCGCGGTGCTAGCGCTTGACATAGCAAAAACGTAGGCCACCTTGGACTGGACGGCATCTACTTTGCAGAGCTCCACGTCAATGGCCTTTTCGATGCTCTGCATCTGCCCATAATACTGGTGGCAGATCACATTCTCTACGAGCTTGGTTGCCGGAATGACGGAGAAGCCACCGGCGGACGAAGCAATAATGATAATGACGGCCAACAGGGCGAGGATGGTGTCGGGGTTGTGGGCCTTGGGCACATGAACATCCGCGAGGGAGGCAATGGATGTCACCGAGACCCCGGGGCGGTGCTGCGGGCGGCGTGGGCGCTGCTGGCCCTCCTCCGATCCTCTTCCTACCAAAGGCGTTCGCTCCGTGGCGTCATTGTAGCCTTCATCGTGCTGGTGAGAATCCATGATGCCTTGTCAAGCTGGAGGTGCTGGGCGGACGGCGCTGCAAAGTAAACACAGCAAGCTCAAGAACGTTCCACTATCCGCACCAGACAAGTGGTGCAATAACAACAATGGAGAAAGATCAAGTACTTGCTGCGCGCACGCTGGGGAGAAGGAAAGGGATATGTAATAATAATAATAATAATAATAAAAAAAAGAAAATACCAATGATGGGAAAACTGTTGGTCTACACCTGTATACCCACAAAGTCTCCCAGTTGCGTCAGTGATATGCGCATATAGATAAGGCGTAAACTAAAGTAAGCAGGTCGGGAATCTTTTCACTCCGATAACAACGCCTCCCGATGGCCAGGTCCGCGTCACAGATGCCGGCCACGTCTTCCAGTTACAACACAACGCTCGCTCGAATCTGGGAGCCTAACAAGCGTGTCCCTGTCTTTGCGACTTTGATATCTCACTACCAGCGATTGAGGGCACTTCGGAGTTCCCAATCACGCGTCCTTGTGCTGTGATTAGTGGACGGGGGCGAGGCTCCTCTGACAAATCCATCTCCGTGCCAGCGCATTGGCTGGGCTGCAAGCGACACAGACTAGGCATCCTACTTTCAGACTTCCAGGCTCCACCCCAACTCCGAGCCCCGATTCCGACCTGGCGACGGCACAATTGAGAGACACCATGCAACAGCAGCAACCCCAGGAATGCCGACCCATTGCGTTGGGCTCTCGGACTCTGGCGATGATGAAATAAATGCCAACACACCACCCAGCAAGGCGGGACGATTCCGAGCTCTTTCGCCAGAGAGTCTCCGGAGGTCCTACGATAGGTCATTTCATACCGATCTTTGCAATACCACAATATCCCGTCTTACTCCCCCCCCTAAACCCCAAACCGTTACAGATATGGAGATGGACCACGCGCTAGCCAAGCAAGAGTAGTTTCACAAAGTAGATTTCGGAGTTGAACCTGCAGCCGCCTGATTGACGTCCTTATTACAGTAGCTTATTAGTTTGGTCAAGGTTTAACCCACCCCACCCATCCCTATCCATCTATCCCACCTCACATCTGCAGCATTTGCATGTTCTGAAATCCTCCACCATGAGGTTAAAAAGTCTTGTGCGTCATGCCCATCAGCACCCTGCTGTCGGCATGGTCTTGTTTTTATGGTTTGTCCGAGGACCTGCAGTACTTGAAAACTTGCCCCAAATTGCGTGCATACTACGTCGTGTTAGTCGTCATCCTCAAATCCCCTGAAGCCACGCCCAACCAGTAGGTGTTTAATCGTGGGTCCTATTCGATTTCAAGCCCACCAATCTAAACGTTGGACTAACTTAGTCGCAACTAACCTTTCCCCAGACTTAGGGTTGATATAGACTGATTGCAAGCGATTTCGAGCTCTGGAAACCCACATTATCGTGCTATGACGATTTGTGGATAGAGAGCTGCACAAAAAGCCATGGTTATCGCTAGACTTTGCCCTTACTGTCCATATTGTCAATAAGTACAGGTTATAAGCACCACCAAACTTTAATTGTTGTTCGCGTGCACTGTAGATACATCATCGTGTTATGACACTGTTGGCAAGAAACCTTCCCGTGATCACAGCCCAGCTGCCCACTATATGCACGTCAGCATTTATACAACCCATAAATGACGGGGGCCTTACGAATAAAGTCGGCCGTCCTAAGCGGCAGTGCCTTGTACGCACTGGTTGAAGCACACGGGTAGCGGATGAGGTAAACGTAAACCTTCCCCTTATTAGAGCGCATCTTGGATCTTACGCAAATGAAACCTGCGACGAGTTTGTTTGTTGGGCCACATATATTCCTGTGCACTCGCGACTTGGTTCAGCCAGTCACCGTCACGAGATTCGAGAGAGCACGACGAGGTTCCTGCACTCATCGTTTGGTTCAGCCAATCTTGGTCCCGAGATTTGATGGTGTAAGAGCTGCTCGCGGATCAGATCCATGTTCTTATAATCCACCCACATGGCTATAGCACCAACAACAATAGCACGGGCTAAGTTAGCCACCATTAAAGATTGCACATTTCAAGTTACCGTCCTGAAGGATGTCATGAGCGCCCAGTGTACCCCAATGAACAAAATAAACTACGCGGACAATAGCACGAACCAGCTGCATCTCTTGTCCCTGAGTGTAAGCAGTAGACCAGAAAGGCCAGGTGTGCACATGACGACAATGCATGCATGTCTTGTCCAGGATTCTGTTTGTACTTATCTTTCGTGTAAGACAAAATCAGTGAGGGCGTGCTTGAAAACTACGGATGTTCGAGAACTCTCTAGAACTGATCAAATTTTTTTTTTCCGTCATGGGCCTTTCAGGACCACACTCATTCATATCCATGTAATGCAGTTTCGTCATGAGATTCTTCGTATCTGGATTTGCTGCCTCTGAAGCTGAACGTTTGGACAAGGACCACATCGCAACCTGACCGCTCCTCAAACAACAGGGTGAACCAACCGCGCGCACTTACACGGAAAAAAAAAAGGAAAGAAGGCTACGGCGGACTTTTTTTTTCCTTGTCTTTTCTGTTTATTTATTTTTCTTATTTATTCTTCTTTTGAAATGAAAGGGGGCATATCGCTCAATGGCGGTCGACTGACTGACTAAGTCAGCTACTTACTTTATCAGTAAAAGATACCCTTCATATTATTCTTAGAGGATGTTACATTCACTCCCGAATCATTTCTACGAAAATTTACGCGATATTTTTCCCAAAGCTTTACGTTTTGGTCCAGAGCAAACATATCAAGGATCTGAACCCTGTCGTGCCCGAGTTATCTCCGCGATGGGGGGTTCCTCTTTCCGGGAATGTCTCTCGATACCCCAGGATCTTTGCCCATGTCCGCTATTCCACCACGATCAACCGGGGAAGCAGCCGGGTATAACTAGCGACTGAAAGTATATCACTTGGGGTACCAAAGTACGATCTGGAACTGCAGACATGAGTGTCACCCCGGGCTCCTAGACTGTAATCTGGTTATATCACACGCATGGGTACACCTCTCGTGCATATGTGAAGTTGGGTATAATGACTAAGGTGATGCAGGCGGTTGGAAGGGTTCATGGCCACGGCCAATCAATTTAAATGTAAGTAGTTGCCATCCCACGTCCAGATTCGGTTGTCCAATTGGATTGTCCTACACTCTGTTGACCTTTTAAAACACAACTAACCTACTCGTTCAGCCAAGTCCAGCTACACAGTTATTGGTGAAGATGGCGATTGGTTCTCACTCACCTTTGACTCTCACAAGCCATGATTCACCTTGGCTAACCACCAGGCCACACTCTCAGCTTGATACGATGGTATCTTGAGTAAAGATGGGATAAGGTCAGATCGAGTGGGGACAGCTTGATGACCAGATTCAAATGAGCAGAATGTGCTCAGGGTGGCGTAGTTCCGATGGTTCCTCATCTTCAAGCTACCTTCGGCGACCGGGGTCTATGCTTCATGACCCTTGATCAGCTTCAGTTGGAATGGCACTCGAGCAAATGATATCTCCAAGACCTTATTTGCTATATGTCGCTACTGATCATGGGAATATGCACAGTGACCAAAACGAAACCCTTTCATCCCATTGAGTAGTCCTTGGCAGAGACCGTACGATTTCCTATCCTTCTATGTAAGTGGGTTGATTCCACCGTCTTCCTCTTATGGGGATGTGCTATGTCTGTCGAACATATAAGTCCAAGCTGTCTCTTCTAATCGGCAACGTTCTTGATACTGTCGCTCATTCCCCATCGCCCTTCGAGTGCTAAACATTCTTCACAAAGTTGAAAATTTCACGAGCCCCTTATCTCTGCTTTTATTTTCCCAATTAGACACAGCGGAGCAAACCTCTACTATGGCCCTTGATATACCTTGTAGTTGTGAACGATGTCCTGGGTGCCTCGAAGGCACGACGCAGGCAACACTATGTCGGTCGAAGCCAATTCTACCCTCATGGGGCCATCCTTGCGTCCAAGCAAAGCTCCAACAGACGCTGCCGCTTCCGCAACACCGCCGTGGCCGTTCCTCGAAACCCGCTGCTGGCCGAAATTGGTTGCACGAGCTCCCACAAGCCGTCGTGGACCGCATCGCCAGGCATCTGGACTACCGCGACCTCCTCTTTCTGCGCCGGCTGAGCCGGCGCTTGTCAGTGGCCATCAACCCGCAGCTGGCCTCCTGGGAGAGTAAAGTCAGCCTCGTCGCCCGCGCCGAGCGGGGGTTTCCCCGTAACTTCTGGCCCCACCTCGCCCGGCTTGGGTGCTACAGCTGTTTTACTGTGCTGCCAAAATACATGTTCGCGGAACAGCAGCCCGCTGTGGAATATCGCAAACCGTCACACGGCGGCAGCAGCGGCAGCGGTGTCGGCGTCCTGGAGCCCCGGCCCGTCCGTCTCCGCCGGATCTGTATCGAGTGTGGCATGCGCGGGGGTTACTACAACCCTGGCGATCTTCTGAGCCGGCTCAAGACCGATTTCCCAAGCTGCGAGGGCTGCCAAAGAGGTACAATCAGGGCATCCGGAGCAAGCATAGACTGCCGGTGCCGAACCCACATGCGGAGAGCCCCCCCGAGCGTGATGTGGATCTGCAATTGTCGGGTGCTTCGCGATTCAAGAATGATCTTCAGCTGCCTGGAATGTCGGCGCACAGCACCCTTAAGCCAACCGTTTATCGACCAATAGGACTCCCCGTGGAATTCATAGATTTCGCACAGTCGTGGGGGCTGATTTATGCGCACCAGCATGCATGCAGAAGAGAGAGGGGGCGGCGGATCATGAACTACTGCAGGACTTACAGAGTAGTGAAAGGGGTAATTAGACTTCGGGTCAAGCAATTGTACTGTTGAGATGCGGGCATCCAGTCGAGAGGGAACACAGGATATCATGGAAGGATGGGATTGTTAGGCATTCAAGTAACGAGCAAGGAGACCGGTTGAATGGGTACGAAAAAAGCGCTTTGGAACAAAACCTTTGGGGCCGTCAACGGTGCACGGCGTTCTCGAGCCGAAATATAGTATCATTAGCCTAGCTCCCTACTTCAAGTAATGGTGCAATTAAAGTCTGCAAATTTGTCATCAAATCATCCCGACCGCCGACCGGCAAGCTTGATACTCGGGGTTCTTTACTCATACTGGGGAAAGAAATCGCAAAAGGGACTCTTCGACAATGATCACCACGATGGCTCGCTGTGGAAGCGAACATGTGTTGAAGAGAACGCGTATAATCCTAGAGCTAACCAGGAAATAATGCCCATGCTTAAGTTCATGGGGCCGTCTTGGTTGAAAATTTCTTCTATTAAATAAGAAACTGAAAATATCTAGTGTTCTCGTACGTGACCTAAGCTCGTATTTCCCATGCCTAGAAAACCGTCTCTAAATAATTATGAAACACCCAACAGCCCAAATCCTCGACTTTCGAGGTCCCAGTATTCTAATTGTAACCACTTCGGCTCCTGCCCCGTTTCGGGCCTTCTTCGATGGTGCAGTCGGTGTCAGCAGAACCTTCGCGGCCGCCCCTTGAGCCAGAGTTATCTTTGTCTTTACTACCAGAATCCTTATCCCCTCCCTTATTGCTTGAGCTTCCTGAGTCGGGCATCTTGTCCAGATACGGAAATCGAGGTATTGTATGGAGTGAGTGTGAATATGGGGCGTTCAACAGTACGCTATAAGTTGCCTGCGCTCGCACAACTCTGGGTTTATTTGATGACAAGGGGCCTTCGTTGCTGCACGGGAAAGGTTATTGGCAGTATGTAACCTTATCGGTCTTTATTTTGCCTTGTAAGTCACGGGTAAAGTATTGCGTGTTGAGTATATATTGGGCTGTCTCTCCAAGTAATCGTTTCAGGCCTAGGTGCTGTATTGGCTCTATTTTCGACCTCAAGCAGCTTGAGTTACTTCGAGGCACTGAGGGAGTAGCTGCAATGTCACAAGATCAACAGCTAGCAGAATGAAATGTGGTCGGCTTTTGCGCTATACAGGTGACATAGCTTAGTGATCTAGAGAATTGTTGAACAAGTTGTGACAATATGGTTGGCAGGTCTTGAGACGAGTTCGTTGTGTTCCAACATACTAAGAATGCCGATTATAAGAGCTTCTACCTGCTCTTATATACCTTATCCTAACCTGCCAAGTATGGCGAGCCATGTCTTAACGAGAATCCTACTGGCAAGATCGTGAAGTTTCTCGGTAAGCAAGGATCTTCCAACCACACCCACTCCAGGACCCAGGCAAGGACTGGAACAATTAGGTCGCATGGTTCGCATCCAGTATATCTACGGCAGGGATGCTTGCAGAAAAGAAATTCCTTGTACCGAGCTGACTCACCCGCTTGGCGGTCGCGATGGTGCATACGGTACAGATGGGGGAGCTAAACATCTAGCCGGAGATGTGAAGAGAGAGTAAAGTTTGCACTCTACCGCCAATAAGATGGTCCCAAACCAACACACAAAACCGTCCAGAGGAGTTATACAGCCTCTTATCTGGGGTCTGCAGAGGCCACCTGCTTACGGAATTTCCTCCTTCGAGGAAAGCTTCAAGTCTAAAAAGCTACGGCCTAAGGTCCATACAGGGCACGAATTTACAGCCGATGCTGGGTGTTATTTGTGACCTGGGGGCAAGGATGAGGGTAACTGCGCCTTCACTTAGGTAACTGCGCCGGTCGTACTACCAAGGACATTCACATTTTAGAGACTACGCTCATTGCTCTTCTGTATGGGAGTGAACGCGACGCCTTTGACTGGAATGTACTCACAAGAACCGGGCGGAGGACCGTGCCTCTCATTGAATAGATTTCCTCTCGTGTCCAAAAACCTCGTGTTCTAGGAAATCCTTTGTAGAGGGTGAGAAAAGTTACCCAGATGATAGTGTACCAGAAATATGGCGTCGAGACAGAAAGTCATGGAGGGTATAGCTGGATCAGATGCCTTGTAACTGGGGCCACCCAATTCGCCGGGTCCGCATCCAGGTAGATCATATCAGCTTGGCAACCAAGCGGCGAAATCCGAGGTGACAGGCACATCGACGCAAAGCTGCTCTGTGTGCTGGAGAGTTAGACATACCGGCTCTACTTGCCAGGGAAGCCTCCGCTGGGAGTGTTGGAGCAGTCAGCAGTTGGACATTCACTGGACATGCTCCACCCTTACCCCAGGCCACCTCCCAATTAGGGGATCGGGGAGGCGACCTCATCCCAGTGGAGAAACAACGCGAACTCAAAAGGGATAGAGTGAATATTACTGGGATGCTGCCGTTGGGCGAGGATGTGGACGTTTGTGGGACCGATTCTGTAAATTACTAACATAAATCCCCATAGCACTCCCATCATTGCGCTAGCATAGACCCGAAGGGGGGATGTGCGGCCAGAAATAGCGCCACAGGGCCGAGCAGTGGGGCTCTGTCCCTGCATTAGCTCTGTCAACAGCCCTACGGGCGGGTTACCTTCCTATAACGTAGCGCCGCCCTCTTTCCTATGGGATACGGAGCTCCTTTCAGCAATAGTGTGATCCTTGCTCACGTTGCCGCGCCTCTTTGGCCAGCGTAACTAGTCCACTTTGTCGGTCCTACGTTTGCACTTACTGGACAGTTTACGTACGCGTTGAGGGATGATGGGATGATGGCACGATGGGGAGAACTGGTCCAAAATTAGCAATCGACCGCAGGATAATCCATTCGATGGGCATGCAGTCTTGGCTTCTCACCCCACTCTCACTCTGTCCAGGCATCCAAGAATGGCCCGCCTCCACGGTGGTTGTTGCCAGAGCATGCAACCACAACCGCCCAAGACGGCGGTGGCAGATCGGTGACATGAGAGGCAATAGGGTTGTCCGGATCATCCTGCCGGGCTAGGACCGGCCACGCAACCGCCGACGCACACATTACCCGCGGGGCAGGCAATGTTCCGCCCGTCTGGCACTGACACGCGATCATTGGGTCACATCCCGTGTCAAGTTAGGCGGCGGGTTCAGCTCACCTGCACCCACCTACACACCACCCACACAGCCTGATGAGAGCTACTGCAAGACCTGCTAGCGCGAGGGGTGTTTCCTTCTCGCGTCCGGATACCCCGACTCATCATTCTTCCTACCTACGCAACGTTCCATTTGCTACGGCCCGACTGGAACATGCATGGGGGAGTGGACGCTAGGACGGAGACTCCTGCTCCCCGACACAGGCCGCGATGAGCGGCATGCTAGATAAAGGAAATCTACGAAGTACGTAATATGTACGCATCTCACCTCACAACGGCTTCTACTTTGGGGACGCTGCGAGTCAACATCGACTCAACTGAGTCTGGGCAAAGTTATACCAGGTCTGCGACAGTGGTTTTGTCGAACCACAGAAAGTAATAATAGCCAGTAGAGAGCGAGTCGATATACTTTCTGCAGCGCCCCGTGAAGGAACACTGTAGTCATGGCCGCAGACGTTGATATCCGCCACATGATGAGGAACATTCCTTCCGAATACCATCATCTTAGGAGGGGCGGAATCGCGGCTGTCGAAATTTCTTTCTGACTACACCACATCAGACTTGACTCCAAAGAGCAGCAGAGAAAAGCATTTATCGACTGGCATGCGGAATTCGAAGGCACTGAGACTCAACCCAGCATCTCGGGAGGAGTCAAGAAGAGGCTGGTTCGTCTCCGGATGTCGAGTAATCATGCAGCAAATCGTCTTGGGTTGACTAAGCAAACTAGGCAGGGGTTTAAGCCTCAGCTAGGGCGTGACGTCCGGCATTCATTCAGAAATGCCATCTGAACCTCTGAGGCTGTGCCGCAAGGCTCGCGGACAGCCACCCCCAAATCAGCGGTAAGCTCGGTACATAGATTCTGATTCGCAGGCCCAGCCACAGGATTCACGATAGGTATGAGCCGGTGTGCTGGCTGGTGTACTTGCGTGCGTCATTCACCGTCTTCCAGAACTGGGCTCGTGAGCCGCCATAGCTAGTTCACCATACCGCTAGCTCTGTTTGACATACAGCCTGGCCAATGAAGAGATAAACTTTGTAAACCATGTGGCCTAACCCATCGTCAATTTGTCCCCAAAGGGATACGGTTTGCTTGTAGATATGGTTTTCTTATCCTAAAATAGAGGCGCCGCAGTCACGAATCCAAGACAAGTGGCCCCGGCCCGACCGATCTAACACGAAAATCTCCACACACTTGGGGCATCTATGCAGCCTAAGAATCGCCATGTTCCTAACGGTTCCAGATCAATGCAAAGAAGCGGAAACATGGGGGTGCAGTCTACCGGACGGATCAACTTGCATGCAGCGTCCTCGTCACTTGCAACCCTGCATGAACAGATTGCTACCTACGCTGTAGGATTTCAACACATTCGAGACATATAACCTTTTAACGTTAGAATTTCATCCCCCACCGATGTGGGCTGCGCATCCCAACCGGCTGTTGGTAGACCTAGAATTAGCAACCGCGAAGGATGCAGCAGCCTCCGGACAGGACGCATGGAAACAACAATGCGGCTGTTCGTGGTCCCGCTTCCAGCAGGTTGTCACCAGCTGTGTTGCGGCGTTAGTAGCAACCAACGCCTGGTTACCACCCTTCGACATGGGATGCTTGTGTGTGTGGCCTAATTGCCCTTGCCAAGATTTTATACTTGCTGTACCTACGCCTGAATAGGACTTTGGAGGCCATCATCCTCCCTTTACGATGATTGCCATATGCAACGCTTGAGGTTGGTGTCGTGTCTGCATAATGGTTACGAACCATACTCCTCCAATTCTTTTCGGCTTTGCCGTCCCAGCCACCTGACAACCTTTTCCGCCCGTAACAACTGGCGAGATCGTGGCTGGGCCAAACCACGAGCCCACCACGCACCTTGTTGCCATATCAAGAGTAGCCATGGCGTCGTAGGCTGTTCTCATGCTAGGCCCATGAGGCTAGGCTTATGACAGCCAACGGTCTTCTCCGGGCTTCTATCATTACACTGTTCCGACGGAAAGATGGGACTTGCCAAGAACTGAATATCTGAACCAGTCTCTTTTACACTGGTCCTCAAGCCTTTAGCTGATGTACCATTTCCATACTGTGCCGCCTTCTTCAGGGGTTGAAGCAATTTCCAAGATAATACTTGTAGTAAAACTCCCATTGCCTTGACGCCCTTCGTTCTAGAGTTGATCTAACGCCTCGGAAGTGCCGTGGAAAGTATCTTTCGCTCGAGGTCAGTGGCTGAAAGCAGCAAGCCCCCCCGCCCCCCCTCGCGGGGAAAAGCTCGTGAAAATGATCGTATCGAACATCTTGGGACAAAATTGGAAACGAAAACTCGACTTTAATCTTTTTTCCTTTGTGCTAAGCATTGCCTCGTATTCGCAGTAGGCTTGCCTTGGCCGCCGACTGCTAGCTCATATTAAAAATTGGTTGCCAGCCTATTGGTCAAGCTGGTGGAAGCTGACCTGCATCCAGATGTTTACTACCAAGTGCTGGAAGATGGAGCTATCATTCCTTGCTAGGAAATTACATGTTCTTTGGTGGCACTAATAAGTTTGATTGTACCATTGTAGCTATGTTCCAAATCAAGTTATTTCAAGTGTGTGCGAATCACGAGATGCTGCGGTATTCCTAATGTTATATTTTTGAGATGAACTCGACAGGTTTATGGGCTTTGTTTGGGCTGTAGCTGCTTGTATCACATCAAACTGGGATTGGCATACATACGTCAGCTGATACTTCCTCGTTAAGCGTATGCCATTTTCCTCATGACTGGTCGCAGCTGCGAGCCCAATTGGGGGGAGGCTCTCAAAGATAAACATGTTTAGTTCTAATCCAATACTTCTCTCTCATTCTTTACACGAAGAGAAGGGAAAGGGAGATATATTTCCATAATATGTGTGCATTTTAGTCGTGCGACTCCCCTATTACCGTGCTCAAGGCTGAGCTTGCGTTAGTTGGCGCTTCCAAAATCTCTGCGGAAAGCACGATTTAGTCGTTTATCTCTCGACTATCACGACTCCCTTGGCCCTCGCTAGTTTACGTACTGCCTACAAAGGTACTCTCCAGAGGAGCCTACACACAAAGGGGCAAGTGGAGGGAGTCCATTGTAAGCTTTCATACGCTATTACCATCAGAACATGTCCCATCCAAATACAAGCAAGGCACAGCTAGGATCAAATATCAGTCCCTTGCTAGACACCGTCCCCCCTAACACAGTACTGAAACACTCCTTCTGAATAGCATCACTCAACAATTTCTGGCACCGCCAACCAGTCACGCATGAAATCCACTTGTGATTACTGACTTTTAGGTCACTGATTCACCCCAAGTCCTTGAAACATGTATACCTCGAGCTCATCCTATAACACTGCGTTCTAAGCAAGCCCCGTTTTAATTTGGATTAACTATCTTGATATCTAATTACCACGAAAGCAGCATATTAAAGACGACTGATCTACGGCTCTTCACCTTTACCATTGACACATCTTTAGTAACTACGTTATTCCAGTATTCATAAGCGGAATTATTATCCAATCTATACAAGCTATTTATCAAGCAGTCGCTGGTAAGATCATGACCCAAAATATCTGGATTTGACTATTATGAGATCTCTCGTATGCCAAGAATAATATTCTGGATTTCTCTTGCATCGGCTTAGATGGTTTGCTATTTGTGTACAAGAGAAGTTATTCTCGTACCAGTACAGCCTTGATTTCCATCACACCATACCCACCATGAACAAGACACCTAAAAATCACTTCTTGGATCCTGGGGCCGAAGCCTCAAATGTTGTGGGGCGTAGTTGCCTGTTAGAAATGATCCATATCGAGCCTGTAAGTAAGGATAAGTTTATACACAACCGCCACATGAAGCTTATCTCACTTACAGCACCTCCCACCAAATTCATCACATCGATCTGAGAGAGAGAAATCACCTATTAGGGAGAGCTTAACCGGCGATGACTTCATCGGTTCATATAAGTCCCATTCCAGGAATGGCAGTCAGTGTGAAATTTCTACATACATATCATCATCCTTTGACAAGCACTGTAAGTAGCGATACAGCCGTCGTAGCGTGAGATAAATGCTTAGCAGCACGCAGCGAGTGGCCTCTCCTCTATTGCACAACTGTCGTTCATTCAAGAACTTCCAGCAATCAACGGAACACCATACTTTAGACTGATTTTAACGTAAGAACACGACCGTCCAGGTCGAAGGCTAACGATCTGATTGCTAACAAGTTTTAATCAAAATTGACAGGGCAATTGAGAATGCCACAATAGAAACAGCATTTGGCCGCATGTTAGTGGCGACCACGAGCCCGATGTGGAGGCCTACGCAAACTCACTCAGCAGTGGCGACCGAAACTCCACCAACCAATACACAGAATGAAGTAAAGAATATTAACGTTGCATTATACCCGGCGCCCCTGACGTGAATTCGAATGGTGATAATGCCACTACTACTATTGCTACCAACGAAAACGAAAACAAAAGCTGCCTTTCAGAAGATGGTAACTTGGTTCGAGTCCAAGACTACTTGGATAGCCTGAAAATCCAGCCTATTGAGCCGTTTGATAACCCAGAGGGTTTCAAAACTCCATATTTTTTGAGATTAGAAAGTCGGAAGTTTCTGGGCTTGGCGCTTTCGCACGACGAGATATAGCCTGTCAGGATACCATCCTGGTGGAAAAGCTCTTGCTCAGAGCTAACGATGTAACGCTCTACGATGAGCTCGACAAGATAGAGCCGTCTCTGAGGCAAGCCTACGAGCGGATGCACGCCCATGTGCCATCCCCGGGATGTGCCGACTAGCTGCCATCTTTCGGACCCATAGGTATGCAGGGTTATATGACTTCACGAAGTTTACACCTTATCTGCTCCAACAAAGCGATATGTGAGTGCATGTAAAGAACAACCACTGGAGCTAACCGTGGCCATATAGTTTCAGGATAGATCACCATGGTGCTGGGGTATTCCTTGTTGCAGCAAGATTCAACCATGCCTGCTCGCCTAAGAACAACGTTGCGTATGTGTATGATCGAAAACACGACGCCCTTGTGTTTTCTGCAACTCGAGATATATAAGCAGGGCAAGAATTGACAATCACTTACGGGAGATCCTCTGAAGAGCTATTCAGAACCTAGGGCTTCATTTGTCGCTGCGGTGCCTGCTCCCCGCTTACCGAGGACGAGGTCTTCACACTGCAAAACCAAGTCGACTAACTTAGTATGCCTGTCAGTTCTGAATGATATGGGCGCTGTATTAGGGCACCAACCAATGTTGAACCCGCCCACCAATTGATTTTCCCACCGGCTTTCTGTCTGCAGGAGGTATAGGATATATGCAGATTAGGCACAAAATTGCGTCCGATAGAGCAATCAATGAACATCACGTATCTCTATTGTAGGGGGGTTTATCTTGAATTATCCATTTATATTCCCAAAGCTCTGAGGGTTGAAAATATTTTGATTTTGCCGAGTGAAACTTGAAAGCTAAGAATTGTATCCTACACAGTTATATGAGTGCAACGGCCGTTGACGCGATGTCATTAGATACGGTTCAACCAGCGACACCTAGTTAATTCATTCCAATTCTTGCAGGATTCAAGCTTCCAGTGGACTCCCTTCTCATTTCTTGTGTCAAAGTGAATAAATGCCATTATTAATTTCTCATACCGAATTGCGAGTAGGCGAATCCATGGTACATACTACTCTGCCCTCCATCATAGAATCTCTTGACGTGCTGTGTTTAACCCAGTTTATACATAACCAAGCAGGCAACACATCTACGATTTAGAGAAATATATATACACATATATAAAATATTTGGCCTAAGTATCAATATGTCTGTGAAGTGCTTAGTAACTCGACGCGAGTGGGAACGCCGTTCGGGTTGTTTTGGTTGGGTCCCAAGAAAGAACGATCGGTAAACACACCGATCCCGCACCTCTAATTCTAACTGCAAATGGCACGCTAGCAGCCCTACGCAACCCCGCTACCTCTCCCCTCCGACTCCGCGTAACTAAAGTGGACGCGCCAGAAAAACGACGGTTGAACATTGTTAAGCATCCTGATTCCGCCTCGAGCCGTCCGCATATCTTGACACCATCGAGCATTTTCCAGGTCGGCAAAATTGCCTGTGAACGAGCAACTCACCCATCATACCTAGCGCCAACGCGATACCCTCATTCGCGGCTAGCTACCAGCGTCTTTCGAGCTCTGCTACCTCGCAATTCCCCCGCAGCCACCCAACCGAAGCTATATATGCCTAAGTAGTAGCTAAACCCTCCAGCAGCTGCCCGCAACGACCACCACCCCAGAAGATAGTATCCGCAATGCTCCGGCGCCCCCCCACGACGCTGACCCTGACGTCCGAGGATGTCGCTATATACGAGGACAAGCGGTCTCGAGAGGCCGCTGCCGCGGCCGCGACAGCAGTCGCTTCCCACCCCACCGCGCACGACTTCATGGCCGCCGCCACGGGGCCCACGTCGTCGATCCTGCAACCGCGCCGAAGGACGATTCTAGACCCCGCGCCCGGTGAGGAGGGCGGCGGCGCACCGCCAGAGCCTAACGGTCCGCGCGAGCCCCGTAGGGGCGGGCTGGGCAACTGGCTGACGAGGCGCGGCGGTGCCTTGCCCGATGGGGCGAGAGCGGGAGGACCAGGAAATAGCAGCCAGTTGCATCAACACCGTCACCACCACCACGGCCACCACCGCCCGCTGCGAGATCAGACCAGCGACGACCTGGTGCCACACAGACGTGATCTGGACAGCGATGACGAGGAGGACGAGGACGAGGACGACGATGACGAGGAAGTGGACGACAGCATAATCAGGGGAGTGCACCACCACCAACACCACCACCAACACCACAACCCGCGGCGTACCCACCGCCATGACAGGGTCCATCATATGCCGCCCAACCGCAGGCGACACCAACACCATCTGGAAGACGATGGAGATGACGATAGTGCTCGCGATGACGAGGAGGAGGAGGAAGACGATGATGATGAAGAGATGGCGGACTATGATCCTTCGATCCCGGGTCACCTGCAGTCGCTCCCGCGCTCCGGACGGCCTGTAAATCTGTCGGCGCCGCCGCCGGGCAGCAGCGCCAGCTCCCTGCTCACTACGCCGGTGTCCGCGTCTCATCAGCAGCAAATAACGCCCAACGCGCCTGGTGCGCCTATCACAGCACCAACAATGGGAGGCACGGCGGCAACAGCAGGATCTACAACAACAACAACAACAACAACCACAACCACAGCAGCAGCAGCAGTAATAGCAGGAGGGGGAGCAGGAGCAGGAGCAGCAGCTACAACGGTAGGGGCAGCAGCACCCTCAGCGCTGCCGTCGTCGCACATCCCTCAGGCCCCCGCGCGGCGCGGCCACCAGCGCGTCCCGAGCTTGCGGGCGGGCGGAGGTGTTACACGGATCGGCGGCATGGGTGGCGGGGTATCTTCGAGGGGCGCCTCACAAGAACCCGTGTCTTTTGAGTCGGTCCCTGGTGGTGGCGGTGGTGCGTCTTCACTGGCGCAACCCAGCCGCATCACGAGGAGCCGGGATGAGAGGATCGCGGGGCCGGGCCTGGGCGGGCGGAGACTGGGGCGACAGGGTTGAGTCGACTTTCGGTCTTTTTCTTTTCTTTTCTTTTTGCCTCCCCGCTTCCCCTCCTTCTTCATATTCACCCCGAGCACCACTGCCACCATGGGTGGATGAAGGATAGCTGTTGTTGTTGGTTGATGATAATACGAAGCACTTGGTGGTGAAAGAAGAACTCCGCTCCGAGCCGTCTTGGAGCAGCGGCCTTGGGTGTGCCGTTTCGGTGGTGCCACGGTGTATGTGGCAGGCAAGCGGGGAGGCAGCTCGACTCCGACACTGTGCAAAGATCACAGCTCACTGGGGCGGGCAGGTTTGGCTTCTGGCAGCTTTTGCCAGGGTGTGAGTCTAGTCCGCGTCCATGAATTGGTGCCTTCCCTTACCTTTCTTGGGATGAACACCACCGCGATGGGAAGAAACTCGATATGCAAAAGGAGGAAGAAGCACCTTTTTGGCGAGCAGGGGGTGAATAGTGCTCAACAATGGGGCCTCTATCCTTAATGGTTCTTTCCGAAATCTTGCCACCATAGTTTCCATTAGAGCCAGATAGGACCCGGTTGGCCCTCAGCACGCCAACACTATCAGCCTTTTACATCTATTTGGAAGCCGCACAGTATTTGGATATTACGACAATATAACCTTGGTTTACGCTTTAGGCAACCATGGATTTGGACAGCCGATATTCTGGATCGGAAGGGACCATGCACGGGATGGAGCCGTGAAAGAGCCGACATGGCATATGTGCTCTCCCCGGGATTTCACGTCACCCAGTAAATACTATTAATATATGTGGTCAAACCATTCACGAAATACGTCCAATCTTTTTGCTTTGCTGCCGCCTTGTAGATTTGGGGTCGTTGCAACCGAAGCGAACTATTGTGAGTACATGAACCAACCAAAGAACCAGCAATCCAAGTCCACTTAGGTGGCTGTCAAAACGTGGTGCGTCTATACTGTGACACGTAGTGGCGCATTATTCCATTGCATGATCACCTGCCTGCAAAGATACGATTGCCTATTCGGCAGGCTACGGGTGTAGAGAATAGACTGGACAATAAATGCTTCAAACACCACGGTTATGTGCCGTATCCGTAATTCCACTTAATGAAAAACGCCATGCTATGCAATCTTCGGAAGAAAGCCCCAATAAGTTTGTGGGTGCTGGTAAAAATAAATCCACTATGCTTAGTCCCATCTGGAAATCAAGAAAGAAAGGGACCGAATGCGCGTGGGCATTCATTGTGTGGGCTGTTTGACCTTAATCTTGAGCTTTAGTTTTGAGGGTGCAGGTGTTGTCGTAGGCGAGCTGCTAGGTGGTGGATGAGATGGTGTGGACTGCGAAGCAGCGGAAGGTAAAGAAGTACGTGCTCCTCCTCCACCACCTACTCCTCCTCCTCCCCCTGGTAGGGGTTTTCTCTCATTACCCGGAAGAGGCTTTCGTATAGGCTTAGAAGCATTGCCACCAATGACGCTCGTCTGGGATTGAGATGGCGGCGTGGTCGAAGCTTGCGACGGCCGTAGGGGAGGCGATGAGAACGAGGTATTAGCCGTCGTGGTGGGCGTAGAATGTTGCGAGGACGGCGATCCAACGACGATAGAATTGGTCCGGTCCAGCTTCGCTGACGGTTGGAACCCCTTGTGCGTAGCCCGAATAGAGCCAGCTTCTGAAGCTACCTTCCGAAGCTTGAGCCTATCCCATTGTCTAAAGGGGATTCTCACAACCTTAGAGCGCTTCCGGAAGGCGCTTGCAGGGATGCCCTTGGTGTTCAGCTTCACAATCTTCGTAGGCCGAGGCCCATCGTGTGGCTCGGTACTCTGCCTCTTCAACGACTTAGGTGGCTGAGGCGCGAGGCCAGCAGACTTGGGATCTCCATTGACCTTGGGGGCAACCGGGGCCTTGTTTTGGACTTTAGGGGCTTGGATCTTCTGAGATTGAAACTTCGGGGTTTGGATCTTCGGGGCTTGGACCTTCGGTGCTTGAATCTTTGGCGCTTGAATCTTCGGAGCTTGAGTCTTCGGAGCTTGAGGTTTGGGGGTAGGCATAGCCTTCGGAGCCCCTGGAAGCGCTTTTCGCTCGCTTGATGGCGCAGGCGCCTCAACGCTCGGCCGGGGTGATTGAACCGAAATGCTATCGCTTCTAGGTTTCACAGCAACAACCGTTGGAGGCGCTGGCGTAGGCGCTGTAGTAGAACTACTGGAAGCTTTTATTGCTTTGGCTGTCACAGTCGGCTTGTTCACCTGAGCTTGTGGTTGAGCGATGGTCACTGCTGCCGGCTTGAACGGCGCGGCCGGTTTAGATGGCGCGGCCGGTTTAGATGGCGCGGCCGGTTTAGATGGCGCGGCCGATTTAGATGGCGCGGCCGGTTTAGATGGCGCGGCCGGCTTGACGACAGGGGGCTGTTTAGACGGTGCAGATGGCTTAGCAGGCGTGGCTGGTTTTGAAGCATTGAAACTAGGCGCTCTGTTCAAGTTCAAGGTTATAGTTCGTTTGGGTTCCGGGCGTGCAGCAGTCTGTGTGGCGTATGTCTTGCGAGATTTTGTCCGGAATTGACGCTTGAATTCCATTGTGAGCTGCGTCACCTTTAAGTCAGTCTTCGTTTAAACATGTAACTTCAACATAGACAGGTAGAGATTGACGCAACTTACCCTGCCACGTTCCTTGGGCCCCCGCTGGACGCTCCACTTGGTTGGGTACTTGAACTTAAGAAGCAGTTGGTCGTCTTCCTCGAATAGAATGGAGCAGAGCTCAAGGAAGTTCCGCCTCTCCGCAACGGACAAGATGGCGGAATCCAGTGCATCCCACATCAGCTCTTGCAAGGTCTCATCGTCTTTCGTAACCTCTTTCAAGGCGGCGAGTGCCACACTGAGATCTTCTCTTCGCGCCTTTTCCTTTTGCTTCGCCTCAATGATGCTTGACTCCTGCTCCACGATGAGCCCGTCCTCATTAGGAACGGGGTCTTCCTTTCCCTTGTCTTCGTGTTCGCCAATGGCGATGCTCGCTAAGCCGCGACAGAAGGCCTTAAATAACCGATCACGCACAAATGGCGATGCATCGGTCGATATTACTGACAAGAAGAGCCGCAGGAAAACTGGTTGAGACATAAATCCGAGTTCAACGAGAGCCTCGAAGCCCTTGACGCGCACGACGTCAATCGTCTTGTCCTGTAAATACTGAGTGAAGAGAATAGGGTTTGTAGGGATGACCTTGGCTTTCATTAATCGGCAGAGGGCACCAAGAGCTGCCACGGTAAAGCAGTTCTGGAATGAAGGCGAGTATTCGTCCATCCTGCGATACCTGTCGATTTCTTCCAGTGCCTGCGCCTTGAACTCCTGCGGTTCCGGGTCGACAGCAAAATCTTCGTCGTCCTCGTCACCGAATGCAAACGACATTGCTTGCTTCTTTGCATATTTTTCATCCGGAATCTGGCAAGTGGCAAGTGCATTTATCAGCCTGCAGATGTAAAGCTGATCCGAGTAACAGTTCTCAGAATTGTCATTGGACTGAAGTTGCTGCAGGATGAAGCGTCGTGCTTCCTTGGGGCACTTGCCCTCCTTGTCCCTAATTTGAGCAATAGAGTCGGGAATGGCACGTTGAATCATGTATTGTCTCTTGTCTGAGAAATCATTAGGACGTGGCCGAAAGTCGTCTCCATAACAAAAGAGGTGTTGAAAGGTCTTCTCGAGATGTTTGAGCCCGATCCAATCAATCTGATCAGCGTCTGTGGCGTGGCGAGGCAATATCTCAGCCGCCATCGTGCGGATCCCGTGGAAGTAACGAGCATCCATCAGAGTTCGGGTGAGAATGGTCGACACCAATTTTATAGGTCGCTTTGATTCCTTCTTAAGGTATAACATCGAGTCCTGTTGGGCGACAACGTCTCTGTCTTGCTGCAACTGAGACACATACATGTATGGAGGCATGTTCGTTTGCATAGTGCAAATCCACTCGAAATCTGCGTCCATACGGATCCACTCGTAGGATTCTTGGTCCATCTTCGCTTCTACGTCTTCTCCCCAGTCTACCAGACCCCAGTCGTCGATATCCTCTTGCGTTTGGAGAACATCGCCGAGACAGTAGAGGAGGGAATCCTCCTGGTTGTCATCATTTGGCTTGTTGGCATTGCCTGCTATTTGCCGTTCTCGCTGTCTCCGGTTCCTCTTAAGACGTTTGTACTTGGTGTTGTACGGTATCTCAAACTTGACACTCTTGGCGGAGTCTTCGCGGATCTCGACAATATGCTCATAGGGGGTTCCATCGGCTTCATGGATCCTGATGGTCATGGGACCAGTAAAGCAATGGTGAAGCTCGCCTGCATAGACCGCATGGTTTTCCTCCATAATGTCTTTCCAAAATGCATCCTTATCAAGAGGTCGTGCTTTGGCGGATGCCATGTCCTGGCCTTGGCGGATTGTCATTTCAACGCATAGGCGTTTCTTGTTGAACCTCTGGAACACATCAAATCTGGGACAACCCGCACCGTACACCCACTGGTTCCAGAAATTTTCTAGTCTGGTCTGTCCATGCTTCTCGCAGGCTTTCCGGAACATATCTGAGGTGAGAATCTCATCGGATGCCGTACCCGATGTATTAGCCTTGCTAACCATCTTGCCAATGATCCGGGAGATTCCCGCACTGCCAGAGGACTTGGATAACCGCCTGTCTAAGATGAAGAGGACAAGCGAAGCCTTCAAATTCATGAAGTCTATCTCAAAATCGCCTAGGTATAAATGCTCCCCCAGCGAGTGTAGCGGCGGCCGGTTCATATCGATCTCCACGAGACGATCCGCTAGTGTTTTCATGCGGAATCTATAGTCGTTATTACCGCAAAGAACTTTCATGAAAATGTCAGTCATGAACCATGCGATGCCAGCCACTAGCCAAATATCAGCCTTCTCATTTGGTATAATGTTGATGCCAAACCATTGGCTCGCAAGGCCGTGGACCAACGTTCGGGTAATGTCAATCTCGGTATCGATGATTTCACGCGGAAAAAGAATCCGGTTACTGCAGAGAGAGAAACCACAAAGTGGAACGTTATCGCTGACCATGTCATCAACGAAGCACATCTTGTAGTTGTCAAAGGGATACCGGCCGTAATTCATGGCAAAGTGGTCGATGGCGGTAACGATAGCCGCACATGTATTCTTCACCTCTTCAGCCCGGCCAGGCAGACAGTAGCCATGAACCTTGGTTGCATTGGAACCAAGTTTTTCGTCATCTTCTTCTGTCCGAAACTCTGACCATAGGTCAACATGCTCGAAAGGTCCCAATGCAAAACCAATGTGACGCGCAGCCTTATTATTGCATACAAAAGTCATGGTTTTCCGCGTGTCATCGTCCTTATCAATGACCTCGTCTTCGAGCTTTCCGGAAGCGACCACGGTTAGCTCCAGAAGTTTGTCCTCTTCAGTGAGCGGGATGCATGGCCGCTTAGGTTCTTCTTCTCCATGTTTTCTCTTGCGGCTTGATGTGTTGCCCGAGACCCCATTTGTCGATTGGTTTTGCTGAACGCCCGAGGGTGGTGAGAAAGCATCGCCAAGAGTGCGCGGGAACGTGATGGACAGCTTCCAAGTAGATCGGCAACCAGGGTCATCAATACACGGGAAGATAGAGCACGCAGTCCCTGGTTCGATAGAATGCCGAGTATAGACGTGGGGATACCTGTTGTCGGTCTCATCTATGCCAACGAAGTGTAGGCCGTCCCTGATATTCTTCAGAACGAAAGGAATGCTGACTTTATGGAACAATTTCCCGTTGTTTTCCTCAACGGCTCTATTCCACTGATCCAACTGCGACTGTTTCTGCTCGAAACTACGCAGCTCGCGCTGTTTCGCCAAGCTAGCTTGAATATCTTTGATAGGTGGTATGGTGACTTTGAGGGACTCGTCAACAGGCTGGCACTTGAACTGCTCCTCGTGGTCGAAGGCAGTGCATTCCTTCTGGCGCTTTCGGTGCAGAAGAGGTCGCATACGCTGCTTGCGGATGTTCCACTGCTGCGCCGACCAGGAATAACTCTCTGGTGTGTCGACCTTGGTATAGGGATCATCATAGGAAGCCTTAGCAGGACAACTACTGACGGTTATGTTGGAAACGTCGATTTCACATTGTCGCGCATCAATGTATATCTCGGATAGGTTATCATCGTCTCGTGTAGTGATGAAAATATCAACGTGCCCTCGAATAGATTTCTGGCGCAAGTCGATATCCAAAGAGACCTGCTGGTGGAAGACATTGTAGAGGCGATGGGGCGTGTCGTCGACGGGAGGCTCAGTGGCAGCAGAAGCGTCGGGTTCCTGGACGAGCGCCTCATCGACCTCCACGATTGCAGCCGGCATCTCGGCAACCTCTGCTCTTCACGGGCAAATGGTTATCATCGACTCGAGCTCGGCTTTCATATGACGCTGAAGGCAGTTCTGCGTGGACAGGTAGAGGAAGCGCGTGGCGCAAGGCAGGGAGCGAAAATCCAAAGGGGTCGTACGTGGACCGAGGGGGAAGGAGTTTGCAATGTCGTGCGAAGGCGCTCTGAGGGACAAGGCAGTCGACAGAAACGGAGTGAAGTAACGAAAACGCGATCGCGGAAGGACCAGACAAGTCCTAGGGCAGGCAGCGCGGCCAGATGGATGAATACAGAGCGGGGACCATTTGGCGAGCGCAGAATCTCAACAGGGACGTCGAGTAAACAAGTAGAAAGCCGGATGGTACGTTATTAAAGGAAATAACAGGCGTTCTGCAAGAGAAAAAAAAAACAAAGCCGCGTTTGCGGTGGAGGGGAAAGAGTGGCGGGAAGGTATTGGTGGTTGTCGCTGTCGAGAGTGTGTCGCGAGAGCGACTGGTACACGGCGCCGTTCAAACGGTTTTTTGAAAAGTTGCAGCCTCGCGGGCTGGCAATGATGCAAAGGGAAAGGAGCCGTGACCAAACTGATAGCTTGCTCTTTTACCTAATGAGAGAGCTCAGCAGCAAGTAGCCAATCACGGTAGAGATAGCTACCTGCTACCCACCTACGAAATGACCTAGCTTCCCACTGCTCCTCTGGAACTTCCAGGCCCTGGACGAAGCGTGTTCAGGGCTTTTAAAAAAAGGAAAAAGGTAAAATGGCTGGGGGGTTCGAAGGGCCTGGCATTCGCATATACCAACCCCAGAGGTTACTTAAACGGATCTTGGAAACCGGGGGTTCACTGAACCTCCCAACCCTTACCTTTTTATCTGCCATGTTAACGAGATGTGTTAATATCCAGTTGAGCAACATCATTTGTCCCCATGTACTCAATGTATGCCTAAAGCTTACCCAGATGGCCCCTGCAGAGTTATTCTGGTTTGAATTAAATGATCAAAGACAATTCTATTGAGCTGTCACCTCTGTAGGTAATACTGTACGCATGTATGGTATCAAAACACAGCCATACCCAACAAAACCCGCCCCAAAAGCCTTGGTATCAAATACATACCATAACGCGCCACCAGAAACACCAAAGTCCCAAAAGCTTGAATGTGTCGCCGTATTTCGCGCATGAATGAGCAGCTCTTCGCCTGCTACGAGTTACTGTCAAACACCTCTCCGATCCCGCCTCTTCCGCCTTTCTCGGGCTTTCATGGTCTCCTCATCTCGATATTCTTCAGTGAGGTTGAAATTACCCTCTTCTGCCTCCGGTACATCATGACCCCAAGCCTTGGCGATGCGTCGGCTTCGGCGGACATTGCTTAGTGCCACCTCCCGCTCATGTTTCTTTTCGAAGAAGGACCTAAACTCTCTTTTCACGTCCAGTTCAGGCGTGAGCAGTGGTTCACCCCTTGACCTCTTCAGCGAGGCGGATGAAGTAAACTTGGCACTTGCCAAAACTTCTTCCCGCAGCTGTTTGGCGATGGATGCGTCCACATCACTTGAATCAGGTGGGTCGCTTTCACTAACGCTACCAGGGCTCTCTTCTGCTGATCCAGCATCAGCCATCTCCACATCTTGACCCTGCACACTCTCCTCGGCACCTTCTTCCTCTTCTGCATCATCGCCTGCAGCCTCATCATCTTCGTCTTGTTCCTCATCAGGCTCTTGGGATACCTCGCGACCTACGTCTTCAGCCTCTTCGGCCAATGCTCGCTCCCTGTCGAGCTTCCGCCTCTTTTCCTCCTGGCTCCACCATCGAAATTTGTCCAGAATGGCCTGGCAGCCCCGAACAAAGTGGTCTCGAGCAGGCTCAAACGTCTTCTTCTTGCTCTCTGTGACGCCACTGACACCCATAGTTCTTAACCAGTCGGGCCCTTGAAGCTCACCCAGTAGCCGAATAATCTGGTCCTTCTCATGTTGCGCACGTCCTTTTTCAGTATTCCTTATAGACTTCTCCAGCCGTTCGGCTTTTCTGTGCGCTGGCTCAAAATGTGAGTCTGGCAAGGGATCCGCCGTCACGTTAGATCGATGGCTTGTCCCGAGAAATGTGAAGTCGATCTGCTGGGAATCGAATAGATCTGTGAACAATCCATCGCCATAACTTCGGATAGGATATCTGTCAAGGTTTGGACGATGCGCATGCTTTTGGGCTGCTTCAGCATCAATCTTTGTTTGGAGTTGTGGTGGGTGTGACGTTGTGGCTGCTACTGCAGCAGCTTGCCGCGAAGGTAGTGTTCGAACGTGGGTGTGGGGGGAGCCAGCTGAATCATAGATTAAAATTGGCGTGTCGACGTTCAATATGTCTTCACGCGAATGTTAGCTAAGCTCGACAGAATAGGTGGAAACCAGCCCCAAAAAAGTGTACAAAAAGACCAAAAGAAAATGAAAGGAAAGGAGGAGAGGACATGGTCCTGTAGAACGGGGTGCTTGTGTGACGTACGATGCTCTTTCTCGTCGTTACCGATCACCTCGTCGTAATCGGGGAAATATGCTGACAATTCGCTCTTGAACCGCGTGGCCTCTTGGGACCTCAGCTTTCGACCTTGCTCCCGAGGCGGCGCGGAGGCCGCCGTAATTGGCTGCAGATTATCCAGCTCGTGTTTAAGACCATTGCTAACCTTCCTCTGGCTATTTGAGAGAGGTTTTTGCGTTTGAGTAGCCGTTTTGGCGGGCGCTGTCTGAGCAGCGATGGCAGCAGGCGGCAGTGCTCGTGGTTGAGGAGGAGGGGGCTTCACCACGGTCGGCCTGGCCAATCTTTCCGGCCGTTCCACCGCGAATGCTTTTGGGTGGCTGAAGGTCTGTAACTTCTTGTGGTTCGGTATTGTCTGTATCTCAATTGATATTCTAGACTTCTTATGCTTTGAAATGTCAGAATTGGAATCGATGGCGTCCAGCGGGCGCTTCATACGGGCCAGCCTGTGTTGTTGGACCATGTTTGTCTGCATTCGCATCGTGTTTTCCGACGCGATGATGCGGGCATGTTTAGTGGGATTGCCCAAAGGGTGGCCCCTAAAATTGCTCCCAGGGGAGGTTCTCTGGGGGGCGCTGAGACTGGGCTTGTGCCTGGGCTCCTTCTGTACCAGTTGCTCTAGTGGAGCGAGTTTTTGTTGCCATCAACTGCGTACCGATGGCGGGATCATGTTGGTTCAGCGGAAAACATGGGCAGGCGCGATCCTGTGCATTGATCTGGATCGCTTGTTGTACAATAATGTACAAGATTTCTATTTTCTGCATGGGAATTTTTTTTCTTGGCCCGGATAATTATCTGTTAGATGGTAGTCCAATTCTAACAACTAAGGCTCCCAATCAATCAAGGGTGGTGTAGGTAGCTAGGCACCACGCTCCCCTCGCCGCAATTGCTACTAGCAGCGCTAAGCAACCTCGGATCTCCCTGTTGTTAAACTTCTGTTGAGTTTTCCCTTATCCACCAATGTAAAGAATCACTATTTGGTTCCCACTCCGTATCTAGTTCTGATGATGTGTTATTCTATTCTCTTATGAAGTCGCTATATAAATTCGCTTAGGTTTAATATTTTCGCACTTCCTTTCTCCATTTTCTCCTAGCTGCTCATTAATTGGACCTGGCTCTACGAAATGCAAAGCGTCGCGAAAACTTTGGTTAGCCGATATTTGAAGAAACGCCCTAGTGAGACAAGTCAACAATCAACAATGACCGTGCCTCTGAACCGTGGGAGCAAGTCACCCCATACATTTATTATGCCACAGAATTGCTCGATTGGGATTCGCCCCCTTCTATTTGAAGTTGATTTCAGCCTAACTTCAATGTTAGTAGTATATATAACAGTCTGAGAGCCAACTGAACATATTTCCCGATACCACGAATAAGCTGCTAAGGGCATGAACGCTCCTATTACTTCTTATCACTGTAAATGAGTAGAGAGTTAGGAGCTATCAGCTACCTACATATAGATACCTAGGAAGGTACTTAAGTCAGCCTTTCTCTCAAGGTCACATAGGGATCAACTAGGCGTGGTTCATTAACACTATGCACAGTAGGGCCATTCCCAGCTAAAGTACGAATGTAATTCTAGTGGCACTTCCATATTTGTATCGATCAGGTGTTGAGTCGCCACTGCCTGTATATTCTTATACTCCTGTAGAATGGCAAGCATGCCAAAGTAATAGGCAAGACACAAACAAAACCAAGTTTGGATATACCCTTTATAACCTAGTGGCAATTAATAATCCACTTTATGTATTAGAAGGTCATAAAGCACAAGGTCAAGTCACTTCGAGAAGGCAAAGTCGGCGCGGAAATCTTCGAATATGTATATTGGTTCAATGGTGTGGTATCCTGAGTTCGACATTGTACATCCGAACCTTCGCTCTACGCATGCGCCCAGTTTCATGTCCTTGTTCTTTTCCTTGCCCTCTAGCAAGATCGAGCGTACGACTCGGAAACATCTCTCTTCACCCAACCCTCTTTGCCTTTCCGTACATGGAGATGATATCACGATGACGGTGCATTGTGAATTTTGTTCTGAAGTTTCCTTTTCCGCTTGCCGAAATCAGGGAGAAAGATAGAAGAATAATATCCGACGTGCTGTGCTTCGCTAAGTCCCAGTTCTTATAAGAGACTGCTTGCAATCTCGTCCATAGAAACATGGATGTTTGGTGCAGACACAAATATTGGAGTCCAAAAAAAAATCTCAACAAAAGAAACCGATGAATCTTTGTACAGCCTGTAGTAATGGGCGGCATCACCTTGACGACTTCAACTGTCAAAAGCTCGCCGCCGATTCAATGACACTTGATGTGCCCATTCAAAATATAATCCTTCCCCTCACCGCCAGCGGAGGTTTCTAAGCCTCCAGAGCGGCCTTTCATTATGAAATTTTTTTGCATCTGTCTAATAGACAGACTGAAAGCCATCCATCCATTGATCTTGTGCAGTTCATCAACCTCACAGCATTCCTAGCCAGGATAGGGCTCGGGGATGACTGTGGAGGATGTTGAGCGACTCCAGCGTGCTCATTATATATAATTAAATAGTACATCTACGCCAGAATCACAATCATTGCCCAAAACGCCTTCCGCTATGATGGCTAGAGTATGATCTGAGGTGGTGCGCAATGCGAAAAGAACGCTTATAGTGTAACGTCGAGAACGAGACTGACATCGCGAACGTTGGATCCAGCTAGATCCTCAAGAACTGGGATAAGGTCTAATAATTCGTTGTCGTGAGCATCTGAAAACCAACTGCTGATTGGAACAGCGTGCTGGGGATGAAAGATGTAAGAAGTTGGGGAGTTGTCGATGATGATTGTATCTTTCAGATCTCTACCAACTTGGGAGAGGTCCTTTACATAATTGCCCTGGTGGTTGTAGCAGCTTTCTCGGAATAGCCGGTGGTGCACCACTCCGTGAATATCGAGTTGGTCCAATAAGGGATCGCCATACTGTAAATATATTAGCTTCCCTCTTCCAACTTCATGTTACAGCAGTTGAGAGCCAAGTTACCTTTGAAACCGATGCGGTGAAGACGACTACCTCGTACAACTCACCCACTCGCTTCATAAACTGATCCACGCCCGGCCGCTTGATTACGTAGACGTTGTGGTAGTTTCCTTCGATCTCGACGGGTATCGTGAAATCGGCTTGGTGTAGAATCTAATTCATGTCAATATACGAGGTGGAATATTCCAAGTTGCCTGTGCTAAAAAAGCCTTGCTTACTTTGAAAGAAGAATGCACCAAAGTTTCATCTAAATCCAAGACCAAACACTTCCTTCCCTTCAGATGAGGTGCAATAGGTGGTAGCAGCCACTTTTGCTCAGGGGCCGGCGGCTCGGCGGCACCAACGACTTTATCGTCTTCTGCATTCACGGGTTCGCTTGGGCTCGTTATAGGGCCAGGTGGCGGTGGAATTGTTGTCTTCTCATGCTGCTCTTCTGCTGCAGTGCTTGTCTGTTGGTTCGCACGCTCAGCTCCAGATTCTGCATCCGCCATCTCCACATCGCCATCAGCATCCTTCGGAGGCACAACTGGGTTAGTTGTCTCAGCATCCTGGTTCTCGGTAACTGGTGGGTTGACAGTCACACTGGGTCCTGATGTACCGACCAACGTTGTCTGCTTAGATTCATTGTCTCCCAGTGTCGATTGGTCTGGGGCCGTGGAGCCTGAGACGCGCTTCGAAGACCTTGCCTCCTGGTTGGAATCAAGCAGCGCCTGAGGACCTTTCTCCTTCTCGAACACCTGCGTTTTGCTTCCACCAGTCTGGTCTGATGGCGTGGCGGTTCGACGACTCGATGTCAATGGTCTCTGCGGTATCTTCTCGAGTTTATGCGAAGGCAATGGATCCTCGCCACCGTCGAGTGCATTTGCATTATCCGGTACCCCACAGCATCCAAGGAGGGATAGCAGGCCGCCCTTCTTTCGCCGCGGGGGAGCACCCGCAGGCGAGTTTGGCTGCGAGCTACCTGGAGTACTTCCTGGACCCATACCGACGCCTGACTGATTGCTAGAAGCGCTACCGTTCCGGCGGCGCCGTCCTATAATGCTGCTCTTTGATTCTTTCGAGTTACGACCGATGCTATCACGGGACTCGTTTGCGGTCGCGCCGCTGAGCCCTGTCGATGCTGGAGAAGATTGGATCTTCTGTGATGAAGATCGAGAGGGTACAGGTAGAAGACCACGTCCTTTCTTCGAGCTTGTTGCTTCTTCTGGTGATGATATATCCTTCTCTGACACGGCCTGGGGTTTTTCTTCTGCTCCTATTGACATTTCTTCGATCGATGCTGTGGACTATGGCTTCTCGGACACGGCAATGAGTACTGTTGCAGCTGAGTGGAAGCGTAAGCGGATACTCCCGGAGTGGCAACAAGGAGGAAGCAGAGCAGAAATGACAGCAAGAGCCACTGTGAGAAGGCGAACATGCGACTCCTAGCTTGAGGAAGGGGGAGGAAGGTTGCAAACTCAGGTTGGCTGGGGCCGTCCAAAACACCTTCGCATTCAGTGACGGCTTCGTTGTGAATATACAAGGCCTTCAAAGCGATTACGATGCGTCGCATTGCCCAACCGACATTCGCCCCAGAGAAATACACATTTGTCTGGGTAGAAGGAGGAAAAATAAAATCTTTGGTTGGCTTAACTTACCTCCGTCCCTGAACACTAAACTATTGGACTCGAGTGGCTGCCCAACCCCCTAACGCTGCAATTGGTGGCCGTTGAAGGCCGTTTCAGTATCGGTGCCGTGGATCGAATTACAAATAACGAAAAATGCACGCCTAGTTCGGACGAGGTGTGCGCTGTACTCGATTAAAAGGATGAGTAAAGTGATGAGCGCGATAGTCCTCGAGGAAAGCAACCTGTTTGCGTCGCGTCGTGGGAAGTATCGAGGAGGTATCGCCGGATCTGGGGTGCGAGTGGAGATCACCAAGGGGGAACGGGCAGCAAGACAGGCGACCGCAACGGTTGTATCAACTCGGCCTGGCGGAGAGCTGAAGGCGGAGTACGTAGACTCAGGGGAAGTGTACGAAAGCTACAGAAAGTTAAAACTCAAAATGAAGGGCGTAGCAGAATAAAAAAAACACAAGCGGTGCTCAGGCCGGCCGCTCGCAGGAAGGAAAAGAAGGTGGTGATGAGTAGTAGACAAGATAGAAAGACGGGCTTGGATGGTGAATTGAATGGTTGCGGCCGGTGCGCTATGGTACTTGGTCAGAGGCTGAACAGAGAGCCTGGAATCGCAAGCGAAATTGATGCTCCTCTTCCGCAAAGCACCAGAGAACGGGGGGGATCCCCTCTAGCCCGACTCGACTACTGACTTGGCTTGGCCTGACATTCTCACTGACTGGACTGATTGCCCGCGCGAGCGCTGGGTGGCACTGTGCTCAGTGGACGGGCGCATGGGCGGGCGGTTGTGGTGGCCACCAGGGCGCCCACTAAAGCACACCCTTGACTGCATCGGGGGAAAGCACCGAACGCATTCGGGCCAGGAGTGCGTACTTCTCTCCAGTATATTATGTTAGTGCACACCCTGACCTTAGTGCAAGATTGCTAACAAGATCCATCCCGCCAAAGGTAGCCTTCACCCCCTTGCAAATTAGGTCCTACTTTACCTACAGACTACATGACACTAAGAGGTACACCCTGGTCCTGCTTGAGCAGGCCCCGTGCTAGGTACCGGAGTGCTAGTAATTTACGTCCCAGGTTCTTCTTTCTTCCCATCCCATGGGATGAGACGGCACGTTTTCGCAGCATCCACAGCTCAAAAGGAGAATATTGCTGCGTGAGTCAGCTGGTGCTGGGCTTATCTGCTTTCGCTGCCCCTCATTTCCCTCCGATGGCGACACAATGTCCATTCTACTACCCTTTCATAATAGTCGCCGGCACGCAAGCAGCTCAACACAACTCTCACAATGAATGGGAGTCTAGTCGAGAACCAAATAATAGGAAAAGGTTTCCGATCTTTGACGCTGAGCTCAATGAGCACATGCAGCAGGGGGGAGCGTGCACGGGGTACACCCCTGCCAGAGCAATATCCGTAGCTGCGCACAGTGTGGTTCCTGCTAACAAGTTGAGGCCCCACGCCGTCTTACCACTAGGTAATGAGCATATCAGGATCCAAAAGATGCGGGCGACGAGGGAAAGGGGACGGACAAAGCTATTTGGATAATTACCCTATTGTCCAAACGGAACCTAAACAACATGGGGCCGTTTTATTAGCAGCAGTGTTAGCGCTAAGTAGGATGTGCAGACATACAGTGCACTACTTTTCCTTCAGTCCCTCGACCACCCAATTACTCATTTCATGGTTTCTTCAACGGTTCAGGCCGTCCACAACAAATATCAGAAAAGCAAGATGTGGTTCACTTTGTGCACACAAGTGTTTCGGCTCTGCTACACCTTTTTTTTGGTATACTTCTACGGCAGATTTCATGGTGTCTTTTTCTTTTATTGTGTGTATTCTTAAGTGAGCGTTTGCTCTGGGCCCTCTTCAGTTGCAAGATAACTGCCCACTGCTTCCGCCGTCCTCAAACGCACTTCATAGGATGTAGAACGCAATTGGTCGACGGAATGCCATCAGCCGGAGCCAGTATTGACCCTGCTGCTCTTTGGGATGCGACGCAAGGAGGGAATGGCCAGTGAATTGTTCTCCATCGCAAGAAATCTGTAGAGCATTGCAAGTAAAGCGAACCGATGTAGCAAGAGAAATCCCTAGGCTTCATGCAGCCCATGGGGGTTTGAGACTGTGATTGGTGCTGTTGGCGCTCAGCTTTTGGTGATCGGTGGAGCAGAAAGAGCAATGGGATTCTCGGTTCCCGTTGGCTAGACCCGCCGGAATAATCGCCACTGAGGTACGAGAGTACATGCTGGTAGAATCGAAGCATTTGATAGCTCTGCTGTCATCCAAAGAAGCACAGTGGGTTTGCGGGCTTGTGAGCTAGGCCATCCCCATAGTATGATACTCTGCTAAGCAACCAGCATAGAGTTATGGGGTAAGAAAGGCGCATGCATGATAGGTCTTAGGAGTACAATTTACCGTCGGCACATATCAGCACATCCTGAGCAAAGGGTATCAGAAACACAATGCATGAAAGAGACATAGGCATCCCAGCCATCCTAAAACATTGCACGTGAGTGTTTGAGTCGGCCCGGATTATCTCAGCTCGGTTTCGCAGGGAGGTTTATCTTCTTTCTTCTTCATCTTCCTCTTTTTTGTTTTATCAAGGAACTGATTCCCAGCTCCCGAGCCTTGTACCAGTTTCTGAGTTGTGATGCATGCGATATATCTTGGGACTTCTAGAACCAAACCAGAGTGGTTAGTAGCTGATCAGAACCATCAACTGGCCGGACAGGGGTCGCTCGTTTTGTTGCTATCTCCCCGGCTGAGAGCCTACCTATTATCGATGTCCAGGTGGGTTGCACTCTACAGAATAGTGATGAAATGGCAACCAGATGACAACCCTACGTGGTAGTGGTGGGCCATGCCGGCCAGACTGCACGACCGTTCATGGCGTGCTCCCACTCGCACTTTTATTTGGCCCCAAGAGCGCCCCCCCCCCCCTTTTTTCGTTGGAGGAACAAGGTTGGTTGCAGGCAATTGCTGTAAATATAGAATGTGCATTCACATGGGGTGGGATACAGATGCCGCTTTAGTAGCTGAGCAACGCCGCTTTAAACCTAACCATGATCAAGGTATTGCATGAACTTCATCTCTTCTGTTCGGTGGAAATAGTCCTTAAAAGACGATTTGATAATGCATTCCGAAAATAAAGCGGATATTCATGAATTATGATCAAATAACTGACGTGTTCAGCCAACTCATAAATTACAAATTGTGCAGATATTACAGCTTGATAAATGGGCTACAGTAGTCAGACCGAAGGTCTATTATACCAACCCGTAAATAACATGAAGTACAGCAGGATTGGCAACCAGTTAGGGTGCGGCCGACCCGCTAACCAGTTACAGCATGACCTGAACCAGTATAGCTAAAGACATAAAGTAGTACGGATACAGGCAAGCTCTGATATAGATGGTACGATTTAGGATCTGAACCAGTACTGAAATTGAATCAGTATGGCGAAATGCTTGAACCAGGAGTAGTCGAACCAATTATTTACGAACTGACACAGCTTGAAATCTGGGCTAAGAGCAAGGTAAACTAGTAGCGGGAGACAAGGTGGAACCACTGGCAATGTAAACCAGTGTAAGTCAAAATGTGAACGAACATAGAGCAGGACCAGTTATGATAAGAATTAGTACAATCCAACGTTCGAATACTATAGAGATTTACACTCAGCACGCGATTGCGCCAGAACTATTGGCGAGTACAGTCCCGATCAGGTGTGAATCATGCGGCATCCGATGTTTCTCTTAGATCAAGTTGTGTTATCATTAATTTCAGACGATGTCTGTTTTGTCTAACAGACGTTATACCATCCCATATTCTCCAAAAACCTTTATGGAACACCTTGGGCTGGCGCTGAGTCATATAAGGCCGGCTGCTCGGGTTTCAGCATTCTCAATCTGTCGTACACCGTACCGCATCTACCGATCCTCCCTCATATCATCATCCATACAATAGCTCCAACTACATTAATAATAGCCGAAAAAACATCCGTTCGTTGTTGTTTTCATCGAGCGCTAATCACTTACCAGTTTTCTCTCCACATTTGAAATGTTAAATTCCAATCGCTTACCAATCGTGCGCTTCAAGTAAACCCCAAAGCCTCTGTACTCCTCGAGGATTTCACCTGAGAGTATCTGCTTTATTTTATCGGTTACAAACTCTTTACGAGCTCTAACCCTTAATGTCAGCTGGGCGGCTGTCAACGCTAGTCAAATGCCCAACATCTATCGACATTATCTATAGTGACCCTAGATATTTCCTCATGCTCGCGACTTTTCCTGGAAGTGGCCACCTTACTTAACATCGGTTACCTACCCTACCAATATCAATAACATACTCCAGCCAGCAGAAGCAGCCATGAGAATACCAACGCTCGGATATATGAAGATATGGAACTGATAAGAAGGACTAGTGTTGTCCTTCAGATATCGGCTGCTTAAGGCAAGGCGTCCTGAAGTGATAAGCTGGAGAGGTACATGGGAACTTGCGTTAGAGCTCTCGTGATCCAGGCTTGGGAAGCCGTTGCACATTAGTACATCGTGATCGGGGATCTGTTGTTATTTAGGGCCTATTAGATGGCCATGCTCTCATTAAGCCTCATGGTTATACAATCAAATACGTAGACGTAAACCTTTCAAGCCCAGTGATGTGGCCGATATTGATACAGCAGATTCTAACAGAGTACAAAATTCACGAGCAAGTGCTGTAGCTGATAGCTCAATATCTTTAATCTGGTTAAGTTTAGCTACAGCAGTCCTAAGTCATTATCTCTACCAAAAGCACTGACGAAGGTCGTGCAATCGAAAAGTAGCAATCGAATCTGATCATCCCACAGCACCTCCCAGGACGAGGGCATTGTGGATGAACAGATCAGCCAGCTCATGCACGTGACTGAGCTGGAGTAAAAGCGGCAAACACGCTAGTCCCGGTTGGCGGGGGAAATAGATGGACCCAACTTACGTTACTCCAACCTGGGGAAACCCAGTTGGCACGGCACAGCAGACAATGGGGGGCCGCTCATTTGCTAGAGCCTGGGCCGTCTGGGGACCTCGGAACTAGCATCCCATCCCATGATGTCAAACCTTCACATGCCTATGATGTGAAGGCTGAGCTCTCCGCAAACTCCACATGCTAATCGCAACCACCACCACATTCGAGTGAGCATTGTCAACGTGGCAAACCCAAGAGCCTCGTCCGCTGCTCAGTATCTCTGCCACAATTGCACCCTCGCAGCAGACTCCCCTTTAAATTCTCGCGCGTTTGTGTTTACCTACACCGAGCCATCAATTTCGAATTAGTGCGATGCAGCAGTCTGGGTAAGCCCAGAACTGCAGGCTGCTTGCAACATCATGGCAGCGCAATCGACCCTACGGCGATCGGGGTCCGAAGACATCCTAGCAGCTTTCATTGAGAAGTATAAGAAGCAGTTACGAGAAGGTCTGCGTCGAACGTCGCGTCGCGCAAGAATCATCGCGACCGTAGCTCTCGCCGCCGCCATTATCCTCGGCGCTACCGGAACTCGAAGATGGTGGAAGAAACGCCGCGCTGAGAAAGAACAGGGTCGAAAGCTGGTGCGCACAAATTCCTGGCTCTTCAACAAGGACGGGTCCAGGACCATCTATGTTCCTTACAAGGACAGCACGTCCAAGGTGGTTATCCACACTATCAAACCCTTAACCTTCGAAGCGCATCGCCGGCTCTTTCTCAACCCGCCCAAGGTATCTGGTCTCGGAGATGGAACTGTACCTTCCGCTCAGGCGAAGCCTGGCCTCAACCTGGCCTTTCTGCATCAATTCCTGAGCTTGATGAGTATCATGATCCCACGCTGGTCTAGCAAAGAAGCGGGGTTGCTGGTCAGCCATGGCGTGTTCCTGATGCTCCGTACATATCTGTCACTGGTTGTCGCTCGATTAGACGGTGAAATTGTCCGAGACTTGGTCGCTGGGAACGGAAAGGCATTCCTTTGGGGCATCACTAAAGTATGAGCCCTTTCTCCCATTCCCAACTTATCCTAAAGCAGATTGTGTTGATTTGTGTTGGCTAACGGTTTGATAGTGGTGTGGCCTTGGTGGGTTTGCTTCTTACACCAACTCCATGATTAAGTTCTTGGAGTCTAAGGTATCCATCGCGTTCCGGACAAGGCTGACACGGTACATTCACGATCTCTATCTGAATGAGAACCTCAACTACTACAAGTTGTCTAATTTAGATGGTGGAGTTGGCCAGGGCGCAGACCAGTTCATCACACAAGACTTGACATTGTTTTGTGCCTCAGCTGCTAACATATACTCCTCTCTTGGAAAGCCGTTCGTGGATATCTGTGTATTCAGTTACCAACTATACCAGTCACTCGGTCCATTGGCGCTAACCGGCTTGATGAGTAACTACTTCTTAACTGCAAGTATCCTGCGGAGGCTGTCGCCGCCATTCGGAAAACTTAAGGCGGTTGAAGGTCGAAAGGAGGGCGACTTCCGTGCTTTACATGCTCGCCTCATCGCGAATGCTGAAGAAGTTGCCTTCTACGGCGGTGCCGACATGGAGAAGACATTCTTGAACAAAGAGTTCAAGTCTCTCAAAAGCTGGATGGAAGGCATCTACATGCTAAAGATCCGCTACAACATACTCGAGGATTTTATTCTAAAGTATAGTTGGAGTGCGTACGGTTATCTCTTGTCCTCTCTGCCAGTCTTTCTTCCCGCGTGGGGTGGCCTAGGAGGTGCCATGGAGCTGGCTGAGCATACGGAAAGAGATGGCCGCGAGCGCGGCCGTATGAAGGATTTCATCACGAATAAACGACTCATGTTGTCGTTGGCAGATGCCGGAGGCAGAATGATGTACTCGATCAAGGACCTTTCCGAACTCGCGGGATACACCAGCCGTGTCTACACTCTGATTGCGACTTTACACCGCGTCCATGCCAATGCCTACTTCCCTCGGCCGAGCGGCAACGAATTGTACTCCCTTTCAGACGTACAAGGTACTATTCAGAAGGGCTTTGATGGTATTCGGCTGGAACATGTACCAGTTGTGGCACCGGGTCTGTGGCCGCAGGGTGGTGAGGAGCTGATCGAGTCTCTGAGTCTCATCGTGCGGAGAGGCGAACATCTCCTCATCTCCGGCTCTAATGGCGTAGGGAAGACCGCTATTTCTAGAATCCTGGCAGGCTTGTGGCCGGTTTATCGGGGCCTGGTAAGCAAACCAAAGGTCGTTGGCGAGGATGGAATTATGTTTTTACCCCAACGACCCTATCTCAGCATTGGTACCCTGCGAGATCAGGTCATTTACCCTGATGGAGAGGTGGACATGCGCACCAAGAGAAAGTCCGAGGCTGACTTGAAGGGTGTGCTCGATGCTGCCCGCCTTGGGTATCTCCCTGAGCGCGAGGGTGGCTGGGACACTCGCAAAGAGTGGAAAGATGTCCTCAGTGGCGGCGAGAAGCAAAGAGTTGGCTTTGCTCGCCTGCTGTACCATGAACCTCAGTATGCCATCATCGACGAGGGCACGAGTGCAGTTTCAAGTGATGTGGAAGGCTTGCTCTACGAGACATGCAAAGAACGAGGCATCAGTAAGTAAACACCAACATATTGTAACCACGAGACATACACTGACAGTCATCGCAGCTTTGATCACAATATCCACTCGTGCATCGTTGAAGAAGTATCACACATTTAATCTGATTCTCGGTCTGGGAGATAATGGGGACGAGTGGGAGTTTGAGCGAATAGGTACGGAGCGAGAGAAGCTGCAAGTAGAGCGCGAGCTTCAGGAGCTCCGAGAGCGTCTGTCTCAAGTTGAGCAGTGGAAGAAGCGACATGAAGAAATAGAGAAGGAGCTGGCGCAGGTCTGGACTGAGAATGAGGACGAGCCTCTGAACCCGCCGCCATATGTCGAGCAGGGTCCGTCATCAACCGCTACAGAATCTGCCGTCCTTGTCGATGCGGAGAGCAACTAGACGATTCTGCTATCTGCCAAGCTTGAACAGCGTATTGTAGCATTTCCATGTATACCTCAGATAAATTATAGTTAGAACCAATATGTAACTATCAACGACAAGCGAATGACGCATCTTGCCCACCACATCATTTCTTAAAATTCTTACAGTGTGCCGGTTTCTCTGGCACCATCGTTAAGTGCTCTCTCACTGCTGGCGATCTGTTGCCAGCAGCAGGCTCTGCTTAACAGGAGGATCACCTACAAGATATTGAAAAGTCTAGGCACACGGAAAACACGCTATCCAAGACATTGACGCTCGATAGTTGCTTTCTCTGGGGCACCCTTGTCTGAACCTGGCTGCCTGGCACTAAAGCCTCGTACTACCGCAAGCAGCCGACCTATGATGTCTCTCTCCAGCCCACCGAAGTCTGAGGCTATTGACGCCACCGGGAAGTCCCCAAGTACGCCGCTCAGCCCCCACCGCTCTAAACTTAATTGCCTTGATGCTGTACCTTGCCCAGAGAGAAGCGAGCTATCTTGACCAAATGACATGGACGATAATGGCGATCACGAAAAAAAATGTGGAGGTGCCCCAAGGATACGCACGCGTTAGCCAGCAAGCGGGGGACGGAGAGCTACCAACCTACCCAGGTAGCTGATAACTTGTTTGGGCAGCTTAGCAACTTGGGATGGCCCATTGAATGTTTCTCTTCTTTCCTCCAAGGGCATTTTTTGAGTTTGCCTTTGCGGTTAATCTTTGCATCACCTCACACCAAATCACTCAATCTTATATCAAATACTTCTCGAGGTGTTTCTCCTCAGCCTAGAATGGCCACTTCTTCCGCCTAAGACTGCTGTCTGGAAGTGAGACTTCCAAGTGGCCTATTTCCACGATTGCCTCATAACGGAGGGGCTGATAGCAGCAGAATCAATCATCACAACGGTAACTGCTGTTTTGGGGGTTTCATTCACCATCCAGCTGCATGTTTTAAGTCTGCTGGTGCGGTTTGGAAACCTGGGGGCTTTCCTTGTCTTACACTCCACCCTCTGAGAGACTCTCAGTCTACCCAGAGCGGCTGCCGCTGCATTCGATGAAAGATCTCATAAAGACGTTGATCCAGGGTGTTATCAACACCAACTGGCTGATCACCCCTGTCTTTCTTTTGAAGTTCTGTACTTATCAGATAACATTTTGAATATTTCACCCAGGAAACCCTCAGTGACCCGTCATGTCAGGCAGGCGCGGGTCGATGCCTCGCAAGCACAGCCTGCGGCGCATGCCCTCAATCGCGGAGGATGAGCATGACGTCCCGCCGCCACCGCTACCGGAGAAATCTCCCAAGAGAGTCCACGGGCCGGCAGTCTTTCAGCCCATGTACCCGGGATACCCCCCGCCCGCTTATACGATTGACAAACAACAGTATCCAGAGAGCACGTCGACACTGGCGAGCGCACCCACGGCATCGCCGTCTCTAGAAGAGCGGGAGGACATACAGCCCTCCTGGCGAGCACGGAAAGGAGGCTGGTGCCGTCTAGCCTTGCTTGTGCTTCTACCAATTGTTTGTGTTGTCGGGTTGGTGTTAGGTCTCGCATTGGGGCTACACAAGAACACTAGGTAAACATGAATCCTTTGAATATCGATCTTCTGAAAAGAACAAAAAGAAAATCGCCAGAGAGTTCTTACGATATCCTAGTCCGCCAGCTACCTCACCCCCGAGTTCTAACCTCACATTTCCCGCCGGGTCGTACACGTTCACCACGGCTCTGGCCAACGTTAGCACCGCCTGTACCTCAAACCCGGATACGTTCCGCTGCTACCCGTACTCCACCTACAGCGCGGCGCCCGCGGCATCGACAGCTCAGTTCTTCTGGACCATCGCGCCGGCAAACGGCGAGGAGGCTGCGGCGGCGGCGTCGTCGTCGTCATCGTCATCGTCATCGTACGCCATCACGGCGTCGAATAACCCGTTCGTGCCGCAGTTCAGCAACGTGCCGCTGGCGTTCCTCGACCGCGGCCAGCCCACGGAGCGCATGACCTTCAACTTCACCATGAACGCGGCGGTGATCCCCGCGGCGCCGCTGGACGCCTCGGGCGTCGCGGCCACGTGCTACTTCAACGGCACCGTAATGAGCGCCACGATATGGACGCGGCTGGCTGCAACCTTCCCGGCGGCGAATCTAACTTTCGGCAGCGCCGTCGGGGCCGGCGCCCCGGCGTCCAGTAGCTTTGCGGACTGGCCGTATGCCGTCGAGATCGCCCAGGTCGCCAGCGCCGGCCTGGGCGTGCCGGACTGCAGGAGCGCGGCGGACGGCAGTGCGCTGGGGAGCTTCGCCCTGGCGCCGGGCAGCGGAGACTGCGAATGTTTCTACAGCAACTACGAGCTATGAGTTTGATTCTGTCAAGTTCAGTTGGGTGGTGGGAGTGGCTGCGTTTGTTAGGATATCCTGAACTTCTACTCTTTGGGACCGGTGGCTAATGTATACTTTGGATGCGCACGCACAAGAGCTATATACGCTACATTAAACAAGTTTCTTTTGTGGGTGGGAAGGATAAGGGGAAAGTTAACCCCTGGCGTTGCGGTGCCAGTATTAAAGGACTACCAAGGGTCGTTCAAAACTGATATTTGATATTTCTGATTGTACATACGAGTTATATGAGAATCGATGCAGGGCACGGCAGCCCTCAGACGCTTGAAATGATTGCTCCGTCTACCGATACGTTTCAGGTACCTGTTGTTTCGGACTCTACTGTTCAATGTCAATAAAACCAGCAAAGCCGTATCTGACGCTATGCTCCCGTTATCTGGGCGTACAGATTTGTCTTCCGGATGAAGTTACTGCTTCGGGGTTGGAACGTCTGAGCGCGTCATTCCGCTAGCAGCGTGACTAAATGTGGAATTCATGGATAAGAATCTGTAAGCAAAGCGAGGCCGGGGCAGCGGATAATATGCCTAATCGGGAAATCCATCTTTCTACCGATTCTCCTCTCGTGTAAGTGATTCAAGTTTTGTACAAAGTGGCATGATTTATTTAAGCGTGGCTCATACGGAGATTGCAATTCAATCTGAACCATTATGGTCTCATATTGGACGTTACTGTTGAATTAGACCTCAATATCCTCATGGCCTGAAGAGGGAGAGGGAGCGAGAAGGACAAGGCTGGGGGGCGGAGACTGGTGAACCAATACAAAAGAATGGTAACTACACACCCTCTGCGATGCTCAAAGAAAAGTCTGTAGTCGTTGCTATGACCTAGAGAGGAAACCTTGTATCTCTCAACACCCCAAAGGAAGACCTGCTCTTAAATTAGTGAGCTGATGAGAAATGGAAACGTTATCTCGGCAAAGATGTTGGCTGCTGCTATTTCCCCATCTTCTATAGCCCCCTTCGTTGGCGATCGGGAAACTGTCTCGCCAATCAGACTGGCCCCTTGCCAATGCGCCCTGCATCCCCCAATCTATTCAACCTATGACGAACTTGCGATAAGCCAACGCCCTCGGTCGTCGACTGCCGTGAACTACTGCAGTGCAGCAAGTAATGGGTGTAGCTTTTGCCGATAAATCTGCATCGCCACGTCTCGCTTCTCATGACGGACATGCCTGGCGTTGCTGGGCGCGGGTGGGTGGAGGAAGCGGTTTTTTTTTTTTTTTTTTTTTTTTTCTCTATGTGCCCCTCCCGAGAAGTGATCCCTGGTCCGTTGTTCGGGGTCTATCGAGAGGGACATAGCGTACAGAACAATACGCATGGGTTACCACGCGGCTTATCTTATGTATCAGAATCTGGCGGGGGGGTCTCCGTCTGGCTCCAGTATGCATCGGAACAGTGGGGATGCGAACCATCTATCAAGAGTAGATGTATAAGATAGGCTATTAATCCGGCCTGCTCCTTGCACGATTGTCCTCCTCTGTCTTGTACTCCGTGCTCGTTCAAATAAATTAGATCTCGCTTTAACAAGCTCTACTATTACTGCAGCCGCAGGGGTATTCTTTTGACTATATTTCCACAGCACTCCGTTGAGGCAAGAGGGAGGTTATTGCAGCCTTGTTACTACAGCCATTTAACATACAGACCTCGTTTGGCAACTGTATAATGATATAACCTTGGGGTGTATTTTACTCCAGGCTAAGGAAGAGTGGGCCCAATCCAACGGACGCTTGCCCGGTTCCTCCCAAGCTTGAATTTCTTCAAGCGCGCCATAAGGCTGCAAATTTGCGATTTTTACGGAATTGACTGAAGGGGAACCAGAGGTGGAAGGGGGAGAATATTTGTATAACATGAGTTCCGAGGACGCCAACAATGAGCCCTCAGCTACGGAAGCGAAGCCAGAGCTGGGTGGAATAGACAATGAGACGGTAGCCACCGTCGAGGATGGCGTGAACATCAACGCAGCCGGGTACAAGGATCAATTGAAGCGACAGTACAACCTGCTGGCCTTGGCTGGCGTCGCGCTCACAGTCGACAATGCGTGGGCCGCCTTGGGATCGTCGATATCGGTGTCGATAGGTACGCGCCCATTTCTTGACGCGCGGTTGAAGTCAGATCCGCAACCTGCTTGATGGCACTTGTGTTGGCTAACTAACTCGTTCATTATCGCCCCACAGCCAATGGGGGGATTCCTGGGCTCGTTTACGGGCTTATAGTCGCCTTATTCTACTACTCCTTCATCGGACTCAGTCTGGCCGAGGTGGGTTCTCCGATTTATGTCCACATTTCATGATCGTTCATCTACACATACAATATTGCCCCGAGCTTGAGCTGACCACCGTAACTTGCAATAGCTCGCGTCTTCGGTGCCGACTGCTGGAGGCGTCTATCACTGGGCCACTATCGCAGCGGGCCCAAATTGGGGCCGCATGGTCGGCTTCTTCGCGGGTTGGATCAACTTCTATGGATGGATGTTTGATCTTGCCGCCCTGGTGCAGATTGCTTCCAACATCATTGTACAGATGTATGCGGTTTATCACCCGGATTATGTCGGCGAGGCGTGGGACGTCTATATCGTCTATGTGATTATCCTCTGGATTTCTACCCTCATCGTCATCTTTGCGAACCGGATCGTTCCGTACACGCAGCAAGCTGGTATGGTTTTTGTTATTGTTGGCGGAATCATTACGATCATTGTCATCGCGGCCATGCCGAAGCAGCACGCTTCGAACCACTTTGTCTGGGGCTCTTTTGACGAGAACAACTTGACGGGATGGGATGGAGGGGTTGCTTTTATGCTTGGTGTCTTGAATGGGGCCTTCACCATTGGTACGCCGGATGCCATTACGCACATGGCAGAAGAGCTGCCGCAACCCAAGAAGGACCTACCCAAGGCCATTGCCTTACAGCTCGGCCTTGGCGGCCTCTACGCCTGGATCTTTGCCATCGCCCTGGGTTACGCCATCACCGATATATCTGCCCTACTGGGAAACAGCAATAACTACCCCTTGGCCACCATCTACGCGCAGGCCACCGGTAGCGATGGCGGTACGTTCGGCCTGCTGTTCATCCTCCTGCTCAGCACGGTATTCTGCTGCATCGGCACCGTGCTCACGAACTCTCGCATCTACTGGGCGCTCGCCCGAGACAATGCCGTGCCGTTCTCGGGGCTCTTCGGCAAAGTGGATGAGCGGCTGAGTTGTCCCGTCTGGTCGACCCTGTTCGTCTCGGTAGTTGCCACGGGCCTGGGAGCAATCCCCATGGGCAGCTCTGCAGCCTTTATCAACCTCACGGGTTCATTTATCGTCCTTACCACAATATCCTATGCGATCCCCTTTGTGGCGAACATGATGACAGGCAGGAAGTATTTCCCACCAGGACCATTCCACCTTGGCAAGTTTGGATATCTTGTCAATGGGCTTGCAGTGCTCTTCATCGTTGTTTTCAACATCTTCTACTGCTTTCGTAAGTCATTCCCTTCCACGCCAGCTCTCTGTATATGCTAAACTGTCTAAATGCAGCCTACGGCATCCCCACCACCGCGACAGCGATGAACTATAACTCCGTCATAATTGTTGGAGTTTTCGCTTTGTCTGCCGTATGGTGGCTGTTACATGCCATCAGGAACTATCCAGGGCCCAAGGTTATGCATTTGTATATCTTCGACGAGGTAGTAGGGCCGGGTCCAAATTCCACTCTTTTGGAACAGCCTGAAGAGAAATAGTCGGAGGGATTAGACTATCCGGTACCATAATACTTAGGCAATATGTATTGCAGAGAAGGACAAAGAAGCGACGATGTAAGTCGTTATGGACGTATGAGAAGCGGGATGGGAATGAATACCACGGCCGTGCATATCTGGAAACTCGAGGTAAGGTAGACGCAAGCAGCAATCTTACTATCATAACAGCTGCGTGTATGTCCAATTGTGAGGCGGTAACTACCTGATGTGAGCACTCCACTGGAGCGTAGTGAGCACTAGGGGATGCGTGCTGACTGGGATGGGATATCTCTATGAGCTGCGCCAGTACCATAGACAAGCCACCCCTGGTTTGTATTTTAAGTCTAAGCAATTGAAACTATTTACTGCACCAGGCTGGTATGCGGAATCGCTGTAAATAAATTTGACTTAACTACTTAGGCTATTAAATCAGGTCAACACTGGACTGGGGAAAGTTTAGGAAGGAGATATGGCGTGGGACTGATATCCATGTTTCCGAGGTCGCCACCGCCTCTTCAGCTTACACCAAACACCTTCACATACACCCAAACTCTCTCCCTCTCTCTATGTGCCTGTGTGTGTATGTGTGCCCGCGCGTATCATCCTACAAGGGACTTGCACCGCAAACCAAATAGCTAGCTACTGATTTCGAAAGTCCACATGCTCAGAGAACGCTTCTGGTTTGCTCGGCCATCTTCCAGGTAGGTATGTAGCCTAGCACGAGTGGAAAAAAAAAAAAAAAAAAAAAAAAAAAAGCCGGTCCTATTCCAGGTTCTAGTTAGCTGAGGCGGTGCCGTTGTGCCGGCCAGCCGTCGAACCGGCCGAATAGCATTACGTCATTTAAGCTCGACCTGGCGGCGACAGAGTTTTAACTGGTGACGGGTGGGACGAAATCAAGCTTTGCACAGCTTTACAGTGGATTTGATAGAAGCAATGAGATGCCAAGCCGTGCCGTGAAGCCCGTTCCCAGCCAAACCCCAACCCAGCTGGAAGGGAAGCAATTGTGTTGCCTTGATCGTGGCTGTACCTGGCAAAGAAGTTGCGCGTTCCCACCGGCCAAGCCTCCGCCTAGTTCCCGACTTACAGCCTGCACCGCGTGTATAGGTGCCCGACCGATCCAGCAGTCTCACCTTTTTTAAGTGTAATGTAAATATCCTGTACCATAAAAAAACACAACGATATTCTATGTCAATACCGAGTTCAATCTCTCGCGCAACCTTCTCCATCCATCGCACTTGGACCCCGCACAGTCCTCCTACACTGCGATCCCATCCCATGGCAATTGAGCGGCCTCCAACGGCCCCAAGCGAAGGGGCCATCGCTGGACCAATGACGCCAGCAACAGCCAGCACCCCACCATCGCAGCAGCCATCACTACTACCGGATCATCCCACCACCTCTGTAGGCACTCTGCCCGTCACCCCACCACGGTCGCCCAGACTGCGAAGCTGCTCCAAGACCTCACTCGACACTACCGGGTCCAGAAGATCGCACCAGGAGTACCTAGATATCCTGCAGCCGCCTTCGAGCGAGCAATTCGAGCGTCTTGCCAAGGTCCAGGAGGAGCGCGAGAAGGAGCACAAGCGCCGGGATCGTTGTCTCCGGGAGCAGGCTGCCAACCTGGCGCAAAAGTCCATGGAGGCCAAGCAGGACTTCGCTGAGGCGAAGCATCAGGAACAGCAGAAACAGCAACAACAACAACAGGAACAGCATCATCAACATCACCACCACCACCCCCACCTCTCTGGCTTGCTTTCGCATATCCGCTCGCATAGCGGCAGCGAACCTGCGGCCGCCGGTGAGAATGGCGCAGCTAGCGACGATGAGCACACCAGTATCCGGGCTAAGGCTGCGACTCTGATCCAGCGGAATTATCGAGGATACCGCACCCGTCGAGAGATGAAGGGCCTGGCCATAGATGCCAACACACGATGGACACATGCCATTAAAGATGCGCAGGTAAGACCGTAAAGAGATTCCACCTCTTTCTCATTTGCATCCCTTTTACATATATGGTTACCTTTCTTGAACATGTTGGGATAATTGTTACCTGGTAACAATATATCCTTTCCTGAAGTCATGTCATACAGGATAGCAGTACATTAGACGTGGTGTTCGCATTGCTTTCTCTGAAAATGCGCAAAATATCAACAACACAGAGCTAACCATGGTGGCAACCCGCAGTGGAAAGAACTCAACAGACCCAGGCCCCGCGAGGAAAGCGGATTAAGTCCTGGAAATGCTGGAGTAGATGATGACGTTACCTCAGATGGCACCCACCCCAGGTCCAGCATGTCTGCAGCAAGGCAAAACTGGAAAAAGGCCACCGCCATAGTGATGAAAGCCGGAGGAGATGAGGACTCGTCAGACTCTGACGAAGACGAGGACGATGATGAGGATCTAGACCATGCCGATGGTGGCGAACACCATACCACGGCTGAGGATGAGGAGAAGACGGCTGCTCGACGAGCGAAAACCCAAATGAAGCAGAAACGGCGGAAACAGGCTCGCATGATGGGTCTCCAATACTTTCTCGAGATGGTAGATCTCAAACACAGATATGGATCCAACCTTCGCCAATATCACGAGGAGTGGAAAAGATCGGATACGAATGAGAACTTCTTTTACTGGCTCGACTATGGTGGGGGCAAGAACGTGGAGCTTTCCAGCTGCCCACGCGACCGGCTGGAGCGTGAACAAGTAAGATACTTGAGTCGTGAGGAGCGGCAGAAATATTTAGTCAAGGTCGACTCGGAAGGTCGATTATGCTGGGCCAAGAATGGCGTTCGGATCGATACCACGGAGCAGTGGAAGGACAGCATCAATGGAATCGTGCCAATAGATGATGACACCCCGGCCTATGCGCCCGCTATAGAAGCCCACTCGCAATCGCAGCATAACGCGCCACCCCGCCACGGCTTACACCCCGAAGATCATAGTGAGTCGGACACGGACGATGAATCGGACGCTTCGGAATCGGAGCTGGAAGCGGCTCGGGCGGCGAAGTATGCCTCTCCCTCGTTCGATGATGTCAAGGGATTCAAGAAGGTCAAACACGTGTCCGCAGCTACCATCTTCAATAAGCTCCTGCGCAAATCCGTCCGGAAAAACACCTGGATCTTCGTGGCCGACACATCGTTCCGCCTCTACGTGGGCATTAAGGCGAGCGGTTCATTTCAGCACAGCTCATTCCTGCAAGGCTCGCGGATTTCCGCAGCAGGCTTGATCAAGATCAAGAACGGCCGACTGGCCAGCCTCTCTCCCCTGTCGGGCCACTACCGGCCGCCAGCAGCCAATTTCCGCGCTTTCGTGCATTCGTTAAAGGATGAAGGCGTCGACATGAGCCACGTCAGCATCAGCAAGAGTTACGCCGTGCTAGTGGGGCTCGAGGCTTACATCAAGACTCGACAGAAGGGCAAGGAGGCACTGCGCAGGCTGACGCACCACAAGGAAAAGATCCTTGACCCGGAGCGGGCGCGTCAGCGCGAAGAGGAGGAGCGGGACAAGAGTGAGAGCGCTGCCCTCGAGAGGAAGGTGCTCGAGAAGGAGGAGGAGCTGCGTGAGGAGAACCGTGCGGCGGTCAAGGTGATGCAGAAGTTGGGCATTCGGCCGCGGGAGCCTCATGTGCAGGGCGAAGAAGAGGGTGATGAATTGGAATACGGCCCAGATCAAAGCTCGCCAAGAGAATGAATAAACGATCTTAATGAGATGGGGATGGTGTTTGAATAAGCGGCATTTTCTTGATTGGATCGGAGTTCATTGCACATAACGAACGATAATATCCCCTCTCTGTTTTGTTTTGTATTACGTCTTGTAATTTGGCGTGTTGTATAATACCCAAAGAGTTGATCATTCAAGCGCTGGGGAACGCAGGGCTGGCCCCTCCGGGTAAAGAGTCACTATATAATGCTATATATACATACATAACTAATAGCGTATATTATATATATACTTCTCACACCAGAAAGATTACGTTACTTCCTTCGAATCTCCAAAAGTGACGAAATAAAACCAGCGGTAGGTCCTTCCAGCTACCAGGCAACACCGAATACTTCCTGCGCCTAGGATATCAAGGCAGATTCATTTTGGTTCAAATAGATAGGAGTGTCTGGGCGCAAGCCCGCTTGATCCGGAACAAGCGAGTGTATATCTCTTAGGAAAAACTTGCAATCACAATATCACAGTTCTTTCTACGCACGCAGGATCGAGACCCACGAAATTGCTAGGCCTCTCAAGGAAAACTACCACTTGAGGAGGACCATGTTTTATATAGAAAAAAACAACGTCGCCCCGACGCATCGATATACATTCGTACAACTGCCGTCCATCGGCCGCAGGAATCCTTCCCTTTTCTTCTTCTTTTTCTTTTAGCCCCTGTCTCGGAATATACCCACGGATAGGAAAACTGTTGCTCTCCGCTTCTACATGTATGCTAAGCCGCTACCGCCCAGGAGGCCCTCGAGCGTAGCCCGCACCTCCTCCACACCCCCAAACCCAACTCGCCCAGCGACTTCAGCTCTCCGTCCAGCACCCAGCTCGTTCCAGCGCGCCAGCAGCGCGCCGTCGACGATGCTCCGACCTAGTCCGGCATCAACGCCGGGGGGCAGGCGACCAAAGGCCGCGGTAGTGGTGGGTGCGCGGTAGGCCTTCGGATTCAGGCCGCCGAAGTGGGGTAATGACGTCGAGAGCTGGGAGACCAGGGACGAGAGCCGACGGTATTCCTGCTCGGAGAGCGGAGTGAGAACTGCCAGGAGGCCGGTATGGGAGGCCAGGAGAAGGTTCTGTGGCTGAGAAGCGGCATCGTTGGACATGTGACCGTTGGCTTCGCCGTGTCCGGGTATGAGCTCATGACCCAGCGGAAGGGTTCGAGGCAGCAGGAGACTACGGGTGGGCATGTGTGCACCGGCTGAAAAGGTCGTGCGGTGTAACAGCAGGTGGCCGCCCAGTGACTTAGGATCTATTTATGTTGGTCAGCTTAAAATGTGAGTGACAAGCGAGCGAGGAGAGGAAAAACGTACGGTCCGGATCGAACTGCAGTATATGAATACCGCCATCAGAATCACAAGCCACCAGTGACAGTTCGTTTCCATCCGGCAAGAAGTCTGCCGTCAACACCTCGAGCGTAGTAGCACTCTTGCCATAGAGGATCATCTTATAAGGCTCCTCGGTATATCCAGTGAACCAGACGCCCTTCACGGCATCAGCCATCAGGCACAAGCCAGTTCCCCGCAGCTCACGCACCGTAGTGACATAACAGCTCATATCCATAAAAGCGACGGGTAGCAAGCTGCCGTCTTCTTTCAAGCCGCGAACCATGCACTTCTGGCCTTGGGCAACGAGCATCAATCCTTGAGTCCCGATCTCGGACAGGGCCGTCACCGCACCGCGCGGAATATCTTCTTTCGCCACTACTTTCAAGCGCTTGTTGGTCTCTGGGCGTCCAGGCTTAGGGATAACTGTCACCACGTCATAGACGATGACTCGTCCACGGATAGGCAGGTCTTCACCACGGGCTATGGCTGTGCCCACGGCGATGAGGTGTTTGCGTTCGTTGGTGGATTCGGAAATTTCCAGATTCAATGTCTCAATGCACATCACAGTCTCGCAGGGCTCCAGCTCGACGGTATCGATCACGGACCAATTGGAGGGATTGATCAACTTGAGGACCCCCTGCTCGACCATTGGCTTGAAAGCAAGGTCTTTTTCTTGTTGCCACTCCTTGTGATAGTCATCTTCCTTTGGCAGCTCGAAAGGCTCCATGGTTCCGCACCCTACCACGTAAGTGTGTGATGGTGGATGATACGTAACGGAGTTGGCATCGATATCCAGCGGTAGTTTTCGCAACGACATGCCGATTTCAGCATATGTTGTGTCGCCTACAGGTATCTGAGATACCCTAGCAACGCCATTTGAATCGGCATATATAAACCCCCTTTCACAGCCCTCGGTATGGAATGTGCTCATGCTTCGGACCCCATCACCTTGTAGACCAATCACTCTTGGAATGGTTTTGGATGATTTGATAATGAAGCTCGGTGATGCTCCGGGCAAAAACACTGTTTCATAGCCGCCTACATTTGAGCAACGTCGCAACGGCATCACGCGGGGTTGTTGCTCGGCTTCATCCTCTGCGACGGCAATAGGACTTTTGGCCAGACGATCATTTGCCACCTTTTGGAAATGCAGAGACTCTGCAAGCTCAGAAGAATTCTGAGATGCAATTCTGAATGGTTTGTAGATGGTCAAGTCATCATTCGCATGGCGAACCTAACAGAACCGTTAGTATCTCTTCCGCGACGTGGATTTGGACTTGAACTTCATCTTACCATCAGGTAAGGAGACGATGATGTGCTATCTCCAAGATTGGCGACGAGAATTTCGGTCACTACCTCTTTGGCACTTCCTCGCCTAGGAGAGTACCCGGCCGAGAGTATTGGAGGGATATATGATAAACCTTCTACGAGGCAAATCGGCTTTGAAAGGTCCGGGAGTGCATATATCTATAACAATTAGGCCGAGGTTGGCGCCATATATCTGGGCATATGGACTTACGTGTAAAGCGCCGTTTCCACTTAGCAAGAACATCACTATATTTTCGCCGGGCTTGGCGCCCTGGTCTGTCTGCACCTTTGCAAAGATACCAGTAGTATCCTCGTAAAGACACCCAGTGAGCCACTTGGTCGACGAAAGTGTGTCATCCTCTTTCGGCAGTTCTTCCAACTCAAGGTTGTTGTCCATCTTGACTACACATACACTTGAATCATCCCTCACTAATAAAAGAAAGGGATCGGCGATGCAAGCAGTTACCACCCTTGGCTCTGCTCCAGTCTCTTCATCTAGCATGGGTAGGATTTGGCTGAGGCCGAAGTCTGTGTTCGGTTAGAAAAAGACATCATTTGCAGGATAAAGCATATCTTACCTCCATCATAACACCGAACTTCTGCCTTGAGCACCTGGATGATCCTTTTCGAGTGACCCATAGTACCTGCTTCTATGGTAAAGCCAGCGGCAGGGTCAAACTCTGTGCCGGCGAGTGCCTCAAAGCCTGCACCAGTCAAGGCGTATACATCGGACGTTTCATATCCATCTAGGTCAACCTTGGATACAATCATGAATGTGTCATATTGTGTAGATGCATCATAGTCTCCCCCCATAGAAGATGCTCCCCCTTTATCGCCTTGCAGGGATTTAGGAACAGGTTTCTGTGCAGAAAGCGACCAGAAACCTCTAGCTTCAGGAAACTCAAAATGGCCTATGATGGCAGGCTGTATCTGGCGATTTATAATAGCAAGTGATCCTGCATGCCCTTTGCCCACAGCACATACCAGGCTGAGGTCACTCTTGACAATGCTTGAGTTGGCCTCCTTTGAGTCGTTTTGTGGCAAGGTACCCTGGCCCACTGTAATGTCCCTGACGGGGGCAATACTCACAAGGGTATCATGAATTCTAAAAAAGAGCTCGCCGCTTTTCGCTAAAGATGAATCTGGCGTACTGGCAGCCCGAGTAATCGGAGCTACTTCTTCAGCGTACAAATCATCATCGTCTTCCATATCATCCAAGTCTTCTTCGTCCATGTCAAGGTCCAATGAAGTGTCATTGAGGCGAGTCTTCCTTTTGGCGGACTGGATTTGCTTTCTTGTCCATCCTATCACCAAGGAGTCGCCATCCTCGCTGCCGGCAAAGAGAGAGCTCTTGCCCAGTCTTGCGAGTGTCGACGCACAGCTAGTAAGGATCTGGCCACCAGCCTCGGATGCAATGAGGTGAACGCTCAAGCCGGAGACTGTCCGCCCATCGATGCGAAAAGTGATCAGCGCTAATCTCCCGTCGTTTAAAACCATCAGAAGTTCTCCATTCTCCGCAGAGAGTACTTCGATCTCGCAGCCCTCCAGCCGGAAATCCAGGTCGGACTGGTCAACTAGGCCAAAGGATGTGGTCTGTCGGGCAAAGGGGTTAACACCAACCCCATGTGACTTTCCAGACTGGTCAATATGGATGAGTTCGTTGGTGCCCACGAGAAGGGCGCCTCCAACCGGCGCTGGCAGAGCTATAACTCGGAAGAGATCTTGTGGGAGGCCATTAACCGATAGAATGGTGGTGGATGCTTTCTGCTTAAGATCCAAGGTGAAGACCATATAGGATAAATGATCTTTTCGACCCAATGGCGCAGAAGGTGCCATAGTGGAGGATAGGATGCCAAATGTCGGCTCCCTGTACTCGTAGAGGAAGGCAAGGTGCACAGGATGGATGAGACTAGGATCAAGGTTGGAAAGTCGCAGGACAAATGAAGATGAATATGGTGTATCTTGATTGCTGCTAGTTCCATTTACAACAGTCGTGGACAGCTCTTTGGCCGGCCGGGGACCATCCAGCTCTTCGTCCCAGTCATCCATCTCTATGTCTTCTTCGGCATGGCTGAATTGCAGAATAGCAAGACTGCGCGCGCCAAACTTCAGGGCTGCACAGCGACTGCCCGGATCTGCTGCCAGGAAGTTGGCATAGTCTCCCAATGGAGCAGCCCACGGTACCCTTTGCAATTCATCCTGTTCGTAGTAGTGGACGGAGGTGTTGCAAATGGAATGCTTCTCAGGATCCCACTCAACCGTGCTGAGCTTGGCATCTCTGTACGCCAATAGCAGGGCCTCACCACCGGACTTGGAGGCCTGTACCTTGACACGCGCCAGTCCTGTCACGGTCCCAGACAATGTATACTCAGCTACAAGCACCAGCTTTGTGAAGTTGGAACGATCGGATCGGACAAGCATGGAATCTCCTCCCAAAAAGGAAGCCTCGAGGCCATCATCGTCATTTATTCGGCTGTCATAGCGATCGGATACCTTGGAGGACTGCAACTTCGCGGGGTTCCGGGCATTGTCGAGCTCTGCTGAGACTGCCTTGGTCGTGAAGATCTGGAGGAGGGAAGCTCTGGCGACGATTAAGTTCTGGCTCTGCGCCGAGATGAAAGGCAGGACAATGGAGTGGGTGACAGCCGTCGGGGGCGTCAACTCCGTGTAGCACTGCATCACGGATGCCTCTGCACCATTTCAGGTCAACGTACGATACGAACCATGAAAGCTGGTGGAAGTTTTGTTCTCCCGCTTAAGCTCTGCAGCTGATTGTTGGAGCTTCAATTGCAGCTCCAAGCGCAAATCGCGTCGCTGTTTCCATACCGCGATTGAATCAAGTATGGTGATAAATGAATATTAATTGCGGGGATATACATAAAAAAGTAACATGTGCATTAGTGGGGTGGCCCTAAGTATGGCTACCTAAATACCCAAGTATGTAACTTAGCTATTTCTCTTTCCCCTTTCCCGAGAACTAGTCTATTACCTGCTATCGTTGCACACTTTTGAAAGATACATGCCCAGGTACTATGTGAAGACACTGGTCGCCAAGTTGGTTATGGTTGGATTCATTTCCGCACACCTAATATAATCCTCTGATCTATATCTTCGCCACATCTGTGCACCCAATGTCCACCCTGCTATTCAATTGATCGAATGGGCCAAAAGATAGGCAAATAGCAGCGCGCCTCGATGGCTTCGCAAGATGAGTTTCGGTTTTTTGATCTCCCTGGAGAACTTCGTTCAGATATTTTCAAGTACTTGGTGCTCGTTCCCACAAGCATTCCTTGCCACTGCCTCTCACGCTCCGGGACAGCGAATAGCTCACCTGTAGAGATCATCTATCTCTTTTTGGTTTGCTCGCAAATGTACCAAGAAGCATCAGGTCTTTTCTACACGCAGAACAGGTTTTGGATTGATCTTGGAGCCCGCAGGCTGTATCATCAGATCACCGAGGAGGGACAACTATTCAGCTCTGAGATGTTGAACACTCGTCACCGCATCCGTGACCTAACCGTCTGCATGAAACGCATTGGTGGTGATTTTGAGCGGGTGGTCGAACCTGTCCTGAGCGACATGGTTCTCTGTGGCGCCCTACGCAACTTACAGTTTCGCTTCATGCCACAAGATCCAGGGAACAAGAAACCGCACTCTTCAGATGCCGGTGACCTCGTCATCACGTCACCATTTCAGGCGCTCCTACGACTGCTCACCGACCCAGATCTGGAGAGGGTCGAACTCTGGGTATCCCCCATCCACTTGACTGTCTGGTGTCCTTTCCATGAACCTACTGCAAGACATGGCACTAGGCGTCAGGGACTGAAGCAACATGAAGTAGAATGGATCAAAGTTGATTGGAGGAGAGTAGTAGAAGCTTGGCGAGATGGAAACCAAATCATCAAAGTCCGTTCAGGCCGGTGAGGGATTCAATATTTAGGATCTCCTGCAGTTATGCACGATAGGCCAGCCCGATAGGATCGGGCTCATTCAAACTTTAGCTGTCAAGCTCAGTATTACTTGAAGTAGGCTTGGGTGCATAGACTTGATGTCACATCGACACTCGGGTTGGGTGGATATCTCCAAGAAGCGAAGGGTTGTGTAACCTTCCCATCTGCGTTCCCAGTGATGGTTCAGCCACGCGTGACGAGTGCAGCCTTGGCAATGAGCATATCTTTGATTCCCTCATTGGGGGTAAGGTCCACCCAATGTCGATCCCTCTAGACAAATAATCGACCACAGACTTTTGGGTCATTCCAAGGTTTCTTGGCAAGATATGCCGCGTTCTTAGTATGACGCCCGAGATGTTTCCAAGGCCGCCGAGAGGTATCAGATAGTTTGTTTCCATATATTGAGAGAGTTGAGTATCTAGTCCGTGTTTCAAGCAACACAAGCGGATACGAGTTGGCATAGATACCAGTGCCCTTATTTCGGCAACAAGTCGAGAGAAATGCCAGAACATGTGCGATTCCTCTATGCATTTCATCTAATTTGATTGATGCATGTTCTTGCCTCCATCTGTTTAGCATAGTTTAAGAGAGCAGGGAGTTGAGACGGGTCTTTTTCTAACCAGGACCACTTGGTTTTGGTGTCTTGAAGATACTTGCGCTAACAATTGAGCATCGAGCACATATACAACCGCTTGCAACCAGGGAAGCACACACAGCCTTAAATGGTAACGTCGGGTGTTGCAGGAAATACCTAGATAAAATACTGGACGTACAATGCACAAGATGGGGTTGGTCGCCAGCTAAAAGCATGAGACCCACAGGACAATACGGGTGCAAGATTTGGGGGCACGATAGTCTATGCCTTTTCAAACTTGTGCAATGCGGCAGATGGGATATTCGACACAAAATTTTTCTTTTATTTTCTGGCAGAGCTAGAAGAGGGGCGAGTAGCGCAAAGTAAGAGATCAGATCCGCTGCCAAGACTCAATGTCTGCGGCAATTGGCACTTCTCAGGTGAGTCAACTGGAAGAGGTTTGCGCTCTACCCGACGACACCAATGAACATCAGCGTGCATGGTTGGGCACGACGATATCCCATCCCATAAGCACCCTGATGAGATGGCGGTCACCTAGCCGCATGGATGTGGTCCCCCCCCTCTCCCCCCTTCTTCCCCCACGTCGTTCCACCCTTGGCATAGCAGATCTTTTGCGGATCCCAAGGCACAAAGCGATCTACAATCTGCTAACTAAGTGACTAGCTGTTAGCCAAGCGCGCCAGGCTATACCTTCAGGAACCAGAATTGATGATATCTTATCCTAAATATGTACATAGTTATGCTTCATACTACATTGCTTCGTTTTCTTGACACATGACACATATTTCTGTCGTAGACCTTATTTTGGCGTGATTCCAGTGCCTTTCGCGAGCCGACTTGGGGGCTTACGAATGTGCCGTCTGCTAAACTTGCGTCTGTCATTGGCATGTCGCGTTTGGAGGAGGTTACCTAAAAGAGCAACTCTATGCAGCACGAAGGCTTGCATTGGTCTCGACTCCCATGGGCACCCGCAGAAAGTTATAATCATTTTGCCTTAGCGTCCTCATTGCATCACGCCATCACATTGGAATAATTCTCGGATATCCTGGAAGAGCTAGTTTCAAGCATTCTGGTCTCATATTTGTTGTTTTGTCTGCAATTTTCCCTCTCTAGTCCAACTTTTCGCTTGCATGATGATATCAAATAAAAAAACAAAACTAAAAAGGCCTGAGCGAGAAACCGGCAGTACCCGGCTGCCTTTCATCTCCCTGTCCGTGGGGTATAATCCCGCGCGACCCTGTTCGTAATTCAGGCGAGAGGGGGTCGAGGGGAGGTAGGAGGGGAGGGAAAAGATTCATACTGATCTGATCACCCAGACCCCATTCTTTCCATTCGTCCGGGAAAGGAGAAACCTTCCAACTTTAGATCAAGTAGAAAATGGTAGTAAAGTAAAAGAGATACAGTCTGCTCATTCGCATAGTATTAGGTGAACCATTACTCCACTGCGACCTCAGAGAAGTCCTCCTCGTGCTCATCAGGATGTTCACCGTAGTGAACAGGGCCCAGCTTAAGGTAGCGGAGACGGTTGACTGAGTCGCTGCTGCTTTGGCTCGAGCTTCGACGAGGGGCAGCTGGCCGCTGGGGGGCCTGGGTAGTAGGATACGACTCAGAGGTCGTGGGAGCAAGAGAGAGGAAGACCATGGGCTGCTGGGTCCGTTTGGAGATATCGCTGTTGATAATTGGGGCAGCCATGTTGATGGATAACTGCGGGGGAATGAAGTATACTGAGGAATATGCGAGACGACAAATGGCTCCACGTAATGCTTTACTGCTAGTGACTGAGCTCGCGTAGAGAAATTAAAAAGTAAAAGAGTTGGTTGTGTTCTGTGTTTACATGCATCTGGATGAGAGTTAGACAGAAAAGGGGGGGATGGCCTGGCTTTTATACGAGAGTGACAAGATAAGGCAGGAGTGGGTGGTGGGTGGTGGATGTCTACCTATGCCTATGACCTCACCTATTTTGCCTATTGACTTAGGATCATCGTGATAACGCAGAGCCACAAGGTTGGCTTGCCCCTCTTGGCTGGCACCCACGGCACGGCACGACATCAAATCCAAACACCGAGGTGGTGCAAGGGCAGGCGGAACAGTCCAAAGACGCTTGTCCTGCTCCACCCATTCCGTTTCAGCAACGTAGCACGGTATTGGCCAAGAAGGCCTCTGGCACGCGACGCGAGTCTTAGGGAAGTCAGGTCGGTGTGTGCGTGCTTGGCTAAGACTCGCTGGCCGGCGGAGCTGGGTAGATTCCCACGGGCCTGCTTCTCCACGTGCTACTGCAATTGGTCTGCAAACAAGGTAGGCGCCAAAAGGAGTAAGCCGAGGCAGGTCCTGCTAAAGCCATTGCTATCCGCAGGTGGGGGTCCTAAGGCATGCCAGTCTGGAGGCAGTCCCGGCACCTCCAAGCCATCGAACCACGGTACAACGAAAAGAGCGCCGAAAACTCCAGAGAATCAACATCCGAAGGTGGCACACTATAATCACTGGTTGACGTCTGAGGTGGGGATAGCCACCGCTCCGGACGGCGGCGACCTGTGGGAGGGCAAGTCCCGTTTGGTTTCCGAGTCTTCGGGGGCTGCCCGCGCGCCCTATTGGCTGCCTCGGCAGGTAAGTCCTCGCGTAAAGGGATTTCTCGGAATAACCACCCGGCATCCATCCTCTTCCTAAAATTGGTCCCAAGACTCCCGGGTTGTGCTGCTCTATCGAATCGACTTTTGGCTTGAATAAGTGTGATGATCATGCTATCCACAGTTTTTTTGTCGCTGTGTTACTCTCGCCCTTACGAGTCCTCCTAGTCCAATTCCCAAGGGTTTCAGGCAGCCAATGCCCACAACACAGCCAAGACCGCGGACGGTATCCAAGCTGACGCCGAAGCACGCTTGGAGGAGCCACGCAGGTGAAGATTTGCGGCCATTTAGTTTCACTCGAAAAGGCTATGCTTCACGTCTAGATGCTCTCAGTCGCGTTTGACTCTGCTCGGCGCCAATAAATGATCATTCAATCGAAACATCGTTTTCATCTTCGTTCACGGCAAGATGACGATGAGGGGTGTCTGAGACGATAATGTTTCCGGCTGCCAATGCGTTGACGGTAATTTGTCCACGTTCATCACCTCGTCACTAAACTCATTGATGCGAAGTTCGAGGTCATAGAACGGCGGAGTTCTCGAAGAGTCACTTCTAGCTTGCACCGAACGTCTCCGCTGTCTTCTCTACGTAATGAGTACACAGTAGGCAGCGGAGTACTTCTCAGACCTCTCTTTAAATGATGGGATACATTGTAGCTTGACCTTTGTGTTTTTCATCCTTTCGGTGATAGGATATGTTGCACATAGAACTCGAAGACGTCTAGCACCGATCCGAAGTTTGAATTCGGGGCTGAGATGTAACTATCAGTCTCCAAGTACCACCGCGTTCTTCAATACACAATACGAAGATTTGATAGTGTACAGCTCGAGTTCAAAGGATAAGTATGCCACATAGCAAGAATTTCTGCCCAGCAAAGGACTAGACACAGTGCACCGCAAGCTCGGCGGTATAATACCTAGCATGTGTAGTTACAGTCCTTATCGATCCTCATAACCCCAGCTCGAGGATGCCCCTCTTGACAAAAGTACGTTCTTACAGCTCTACCGTGGCGTTATTGCTCGTCAAGGTATTCCCAATTAGGCGTGGTATGGCAACGGCACAGCTGTAAGCTGCAGGCAGGACACTCACCGAGAGCGCATGCTGTCCGGAAATATGCAGATGCAGCGGACTTGGACTGCCCGCCCCCCTAGATCTAGGCAGGGGCTAACCGACCGTCTTCCTAGATTGATGGAAGGATTCCGTCTATAGTTGAAGAGTTCATCAACGTATCATTGCCTATATGGTACCGCATAGTTGACTGTGCTCTTGCAGATGCCAATGTTGGGTATCTCAGTCTTTCTGCGTTTACCGCGTTAGTCGACATGCTCACTGTGACATCTTTGTCCGTTTAAATTATGTCAACTTATGTGTGACCAACCAGCATAACGACGAATCAGCTGACCTGAGCCAACTGGGTCATGGAGTGGGATTAGCAGAGCATCAGCGATTAGGGTGGTGGAAGATGCATACTGCACGGATTTGGAAGTTTCTAGCTGCATTTGATTCCCAACCTAGACATTTACTAATTGGAGTTTTTTGCATGTCCCAGTAAGGTTCATATCTGTTAGCAGGGCAGGAAGAATCCGATAGAGCGGAACGACGGGGGTAGGTAGTCCTCTATTGTTAGCGTACATGATGTGACAGCACTCATGATTGGCTACCGGCTGCGACGTCAGTATTTGCGCAGCAAATTTGCAGGACCTGAACTGATATGAAATTCATTTCGGTTCAGCTGTGAACCTAGTTATCACACGCGCGGCACTGCGAGCGTGGGAGAGTGTTTCCCCCATGTACTCCGCTTAATTTCTCGGGAACAGTTGCTCGGCAAGCATGGAGGGCAGCTGTTATGGGCACCGCCAACATATGACTTGTCTGTGACCGGAGAAGTTGCCTCGCCAAGTATTCTACGGCTTTGGAACCTTTATTGACAGAGATTTCCGCCCAACTGGCAGAAGTACTGTACAGTAAATTGGCTGCGATTGGGGCAATGCATGGGCAACATTGTGTGGCACCAGAATTCGGGTCATGGGTGACCCGTCAATTCTAACAGCACACGAGCAAGACAGCTCTGGGAGCGTCACCTGCTTCTTTTTATTTTTCTCTTTGGAAAAAGGGGCGCTTTGAAAAGCAACTGCTGATACTGGTTGATAGCCCTCCTGGAACTGATCCTGAAGGATCTGTTGGGGGTCGTTTTCCCTGCGCCTTATAAAGCACCTGCTCAAATATATCCTGCCGCACAATTGGGGTCTGTTGGAATGGCCCCCTATTACAAGTGCCGCTGAAGAAATATGGGCATACTGGCCGCATATCTATAAACCTCAGCGGTCAGATCGGCCAAATGATTGAACCTGTTAAGCGCAGCCGCCCCCGAATGGAACAAAAGGGAAAGTAACGTGGACCCAGAGGTCGGATATCTGGCCGGGTAGAACATCCTAGAAGGCTGAATCAGGTCGTCCACCTAAGCTAACAAGGATGATTCATTTTAAACAAGAAAGTACATCTTGCTGGTTGGATATGTGTTTCTTCGCAGGGTGGTTCACTCCTATTCATGTAAAACCCTGGGAATAGAGCCCCGGGCGCCGCTCTGGACTTTAGCACACCAAACCCCAGAATCTCTATGTGAAGGAGACATGGTGTTACTTAAAGTCGAGACCAGGTTGTAATTGATGTGATGGGTAGTTGATAACCATCTCCATCGGGCTTATTGAGCTAAAACGATCTCATGACGCACAACCTTTAGAGTGCGTAATTACGGGTTGATCAATGGGATCAATGCAAGTTCGGTTACACTCAAGAGACTTCTCAGTATTCGCATACCCCTTGTTACTAAGGCTGGTCTTCAGGTAGCGTTTATTGCGCCAAGTTAAGAACGGATACTTCCAGGAGCGCCCCGGGCCGAGCTGTCGGTATATACTAGTAGACGTAAGCTAAGAAAATGAACTCTGTGCAGAGTGTACATGTTGGCAGAAGTAGTGTTTGGACGTGAAATGCCTGGGTTTCAATGTTCCAATATAGCACGGTTTGAGTACCTGTAGCTTCGAGGTGTACTTATGGTTATTGACACTGGGTAATTCAAATGGGTTTGATGCCCATCGTACAAGATCTGTCGTGCCCAACACTCTGCAGAATGTTCGATCACATATTGAAACTCTCCGTGGGCGATCTTACGAGTAGAGTGTAGAGAAATACTAGAGTCACACCTGCCCGGATACATAGATCCCGCGGGACAAACCTTTGTGGCACACCTGCCTATTTTTGCTGGAAGAGAAGTCGCGGTGGACCGCTCTAGTTGGGAAAACCTTGCACACTGACGACGAGCAAGCCCGTTAGAGCTGCATCTGGGCGTCACATACTGGTCGAGTACGTATTTAGGCAAGGCATGTATGCTTGTGATCGGGATGGCAAGACTGTCCAAGAGCACTTGAGTGAAGTGGAGGGTGGTGAGTTACTATAACCAGGTGAGCAGGTCATGCAAGTGGATTCTTCATCACCTGGACCGACCACCATTTGCCCATGTTTGTGTTACCGAGAACTAGGTAGGAGGGTGTGAGGGGTCCGGGGAGGGGTAATAAGGATAGAGAAAAAGAAAAAGAAAAAAAAAGTTTGGGTTTTTTCTATCGCAAGGGGATCCGAAGGAAGTTGGTACTGTGCTCGGTTGCAGGTACTGCACGAGGGTGCGTACAAAGCCATCGAAGCTGAAGAAGGGTGTTCGCGCGATGGGCAAAAACGGGCAGGGTCTGGGCGTCCGAGGTGGGTTTGGTGCCCCAGCGGTTGGTTCATGGATCTCTTCTAAGTTAGTTTGTCCCCCACAGGGATTCACCAGAGAACCAGGCTATCCAGCGTCAGGGACCTGGACACTCCGTCGGGGAACCTTGGAAGCAGGACCAAACGATGGTGTAGTGGATCCCCACGGGCCACGGAAGCCCTTCAACGAGATTGTAGCTGCCCAGGTGTAACTTGGCCGGCGACGGAACCTGAAGCCGGTACTTGGTGCTGGGGAGACCGCATGCTTCACATGAGTCCAGGCCATGAATAGGACTGTACGTATTGCCCTCAAAGGAAGGGCAGCAGGCCCACTTGAGTGGGCTCATCTCGCGACTTAGAGACCAACCTGAATGGACCCCAGTCACTTAATCCAAAGCAGTCTGTCCGCAGGGTTCAGTGCGGTCCGTTTGTAGTCATTCTACTTATTACTACTTGGCCCGCCGTCCTGCGTAAAACCAAGCCGACTTTTTTTCCCCCCCATATTGTGCAGGAAACTGCAAGAACGACCAGCAGGTGGCGCTTGTGGGCCACATGAGAGGCTCGACTGATGATGCAAGAAAGCAACTCACTCAAATAACCTGCAGAGGTAGTGATGGCCTGACTTGGCCGATGGGCAACCCCTCTTCAGGAATCCACGCAATGGAAGCGTGCGACTGAATAGCAGTTCAGCAAGTAGGAGAGCGGCGTGTTGGGCGGGCTCCAGAGGCGCACCCTGTAACTTATCGTAGGTACAGCGATGATCCTTGGAGAGACCCAACGGTCTTTTTGCGGAGAAAGGAGGGGGTGGTTATTAACTAATTGTCTTCTTTCTTCCTTCTTTTTTTTTCCTTGGTCAGTTCTTTCGTAGGGGGTGTGCAATCAGCAGGCAGTCGCTGTGATCATATCTTGCCAGAAAAGCGTGCTAGCAGTTGTTATGGGGTGAGCATGACCAAAATTTGAATAATAAAATATGGTTAAAAGAACTCCAGGTCGAAAAAGGCCAAAATCCAAATTTAATAATAAATAATGACCAAACAGCCCCCAAGAAAATAAATGTTGGGCATTAAATCAAGTAAAAAGACATTAAATAAAAAGACTGTGACCCTGCTAGGTCAAGTGCGTGTAATTTCCTCTATTCCGTGGGTGTCTTGCTATCCAACCACTCGCGGAACGTAACATCCCTGCTTCGTCGGCGTGGGTGGTATTTTGCCGTGGACATGAGCATATACATAACCTAGGTGGCCACAGCGCTGTTGGCCCTCAGCATCACTGCCCATGCGGGTAGGATGGCCTGTCAGGGTATAGCCGTGGGATCGGATTGGGTCAGCTTCCTGGCCGACATCCCATCCCGCATATACCTTAGTCCTGCACTCTTAGGTGGGTGTGGGCTCGGGCCAAAACCTTCCACCCTTCTTGTCGGCCCTGCTCTGCCTCTTCTCCATATCTTGCCTTGTACCTGGACCGTGACGATACTTCCCATCCCGTTTGCAACGCTGAGCTTGAATACGTCTCGCGGCACCTTTTTCTTCACTCTTCTCCCTCCTACATTACCCAACCACTTGCCTAAAATGAGATGATGACATTGTTGCTTGCCTTAGTATCTTCCATGTACATCGGCAGAGGATCGGTATTTCATCATAGCCAACGAATTTTGTTTGAATTCGGTGCTGCACATTAGCTAGGAAAATCTGCCTTACATTCGACAAACAAGGCAATCGACATTGCACTACTTTCTGGCCCGCTCATGTAGAGCGATCGCCTGGCCTCAACCCACATCTATATAAGCAACCTTCCGCCGAGCAGCAACCCTACTGGCATAACAGTTTGAAGTCAGACACAAGCCAGCACGCGTTAAAGTCTCCAGCTGAAATTCTTTCTAACATCTCGTCTTACGGTGACCTGTCCAACAGTATTTGATCATCAAACACCGAAATTTTATATTCTTCGGATCGTGGGTAGCCTTGCTTCAGCAATCTAATATATTTGTAAGTGGCCCCCCTCCTGCTTAGGGCGGGCCCACTACCTTCTACTAATCATTGTTAGAGAGCAGGCACCTCTTGGTTGTTAAGCTTCGTTTTACGCTTCATCTTCGCCTTCTGGGCAAGCACGCTGTCAGAATGTGCTTTCAGTTGATTAGAATGTACACATGTGGCTGCTCCGAGCATGGCGGAGTGGCTCCATGTTCAGAAGTGAGGGCTGGTCGGCCATGCCGCCAGGGAATGCTTGAACGTCCCAGTTATGAGGGTAATCCATGTGGAACGCATCAAAAGCGATGGTGAGCAATTCCAGGGTTGTCTTTTCACCTATGGCTTCTGACTGACCTCTGCATTCTCTGCTTGTAGCAACGGTTGCTAATATCTTATCTAGATCGGGTTCAGATTCCAGGGGTCAACTTCAAAAAAAAAATTTCCCCGGCGAGCAATCGCTACGTACAAGTTAATATTTTCTTCATTAACTCTCACGAGTTTGAACTGAATAGGACGCTTTGGTTCTGCAAGAGAGGAGGAAAGGCACCACAGCCGGATTTCCTAAATGCCTGCGGGCACCATCATATCCAAATCTGTATTGGAGAATATTCCAGAGTACTTTCAATCTATATTCATGTGCTCACTCAAGTCCATGCCGCACTTGACTCATTTTCCTTGTTCAATCCCCGGGGTGTTATCTGTTGAAATCCACTCGGCAGCAGTTTATCAACCTCCCACGTTTCTGGGATCCGATAGCCATGGCTTCTTGGATGAGCACAGACATTGGGATCGGTCAAACAGATGATATTCTTGTGAGGATGACACCAAATGGACAAGACACAATCGCATTTGGTTTGGCCACAGTCACACAGGCGGGAACGCGGACGGCTCCATCCGCTGCACAAAAGGCACCTTCCCGCCCGTCGGAAACGTCAACAGGGTTGGCGCGTTCCTTCTGCAAGGCGTATGTGCGGTTTGATCCTTCTTGCTGTGCCTCTCGAGTGATGTAGCCTGGCAACAAGTCGATCTGTTTCGATGTCCAGACGTTCTTTGAGCCTTGCAAGGAGAGAAGCGCCTCGCATGTAATTAACAGCCTAATTCAGCAACATATGCTGACCCCGCATGCAGTGTTCATCATGTGATAACAGTTTGTATTGATTTCGACGACGTTGAGGGAGCAATTACTATCTGCACAAACAACAGTTTGGAGACCAGGTTCGAGGGGCTGCGCCTAGACATCAGGATGGTCAACATTCAAAGTATTACCTGGTTCGTTTGTGTGGACCCGTGGTGGTATATCATGGTGGTCACCCTTGAAAGGGGGATGCGCAGTGGGCTACTTCGACCAAGCTACCACAAACCCCGGACGGCACACACCATGCCAACGGCCCCCACACCGCCCATGTAAGATCACACAGCACAGTCGACAAATCAGCCAATGGACGCTGCCAGATTGGCATGCCGCGCCTCTTTGCGCTCTAACAATACCCTAATATAACGCGACAGATCTTAAAACACGCGCGATTACCGGTCAGTGGCGCAGAAGCGAAGACGAGTTGGCCCGTTTTGGCGGCCAAAGTAGGTCCAGTCCGTGTCCTCTGCCGTCGGCAATGGCCAGAGGCGAGTCTTCACAAGTGCACGAGATTGTTCTACAACGGGTTTACGATGGCTCCGCCGATGCATGTAGGCAACCTTGTGCTTGCCGGCCCAATAGAAACTTGCCGTGGGGTCTCCTTGAGTAAGGGTTGGCGTTCGCACTTCCTACCCATACCCTGGACAACCGAGATTTTTTTGTCCCTTCTTGTTGCTTGCTTTACGCGTTGAGGGAGCTTAGGAAATTAGTACCTCTATATTGCGCTACGTCATTATAGTTTATCCAATAGTTCTCGCAATTCGGGCTTCCAGCACCTTGAGTGTGGATCCGCAATGATGTAGAGAAATGCTGACCCCCAATAGCTGCCGGATGCATGAGAGGAGGGAATCTATTGATACACTTGACATGCACGATTCAGCAGTCATCCCGCTCACACATCGAGAATTATCTCTCGATGGATCGGGAACAAGTCCGGTGTTTGTTGTATCCCCTTTTTGTGCCCAACTAGTCTGGTATTATCCTGGTGCCGGCCCTACCGGATACAATTCCCCAAGCAATACTAACCAGATATAAACGAGGGTGCATCGGTCATGGGCTAGAGACGGTTCGTCAGCTGCGGTTACGAAAGGGAGATCCCTGCTTCGCTGCGCCGGGGGGGCGCTTAGTGCCCAACGAACCAATCGTAGTATGTATCGCGGCTCTCTATCTGCGGATCAATGACCGAGTACGGAGTAACGGAGAGGCATGATGTTGCTTTTTGTCACCCTTCCCTTAACGATCAGATCTCTCAAACACATCTGGGTTTGCAGAGCACACCATTTTTTATTAGGGGCGGCAGGACTAGCACAGCCATGGCTACGCATCCTGGTACTGAACAGAGTTACATCAAAACGCCTCCCACGGCAGGGAGGCACGCTGCATACGGTTCCTTGATTAATTAGCCATTGTCGCAATGTTCTTTTGGACTGATGTACAATCACCCTCCACCCCCAACTGCCATCGTTATAGCACGTGGATCTTCCACTAATCAACAACATGGACATGCCACCAGGGATAACTAGCCTCGGATGCGCAGGCTGCAGTCACCCTTCGCGGGATTCGCAAGGGTTTGCGGCTATGCGGTCTCTGGAGCTATCTAACTGGACAGGGAGCTTGTACTTCGCGCAACTGTTGGCTGCGAGTTGTGCATTGTACGTCGTAATGGCTTTCGGTCTCGCTGATCATGGTGAAATACCCAACATTAAGGGATTGGGATATTGTAAGACTCTCACTAATATTCCCACATTTGGACAATGAACGGTTACATGTCACCATGGCTTACTGGAATCCCCAAAGTGACCCGGAGGCTGCACATGGTCATAGACGAGTACCTTTGGGAAATATGGTGGTGGCATCGCTAGTCACGGTAAGGCTCGGCCTCTCGGTTATTTGCGTTCTATTCGTGTCAGGTGAGTATGGTTCACGAACTGTCATCCCATAGCCCCTGTGCTTGAGGGTTACATCATGCAACTGTCTTCTGACTACAGTTCTGCCTTAAATGGGGCGCGCGCTCGCGTCCAACTTCCATGTAGCATGGGTTAGAGTGGCATGATGCACGGCGGTAGTTGGCTGAAGCGCTCACCCAAACTTCCTCTCTTGTCCAAGCTCCATCATCATGTCTTGGTGTGTACACACAGCAATTGCTTGCCAACCTACAGTATTGGACGCAAATAAGGAGTGGCAATTGCTTCTTCGCTTACTACTACGTGGTTCCAACAAACTTATGACCTAACGAATAGTTATGAATTATGAGAAGTCGGCATATGTGAATCAATATACTGCCAGGAGTGCGTCCTACAACAGGGCAATTCAACCAACTTAGAAAGCTAAGCAGAACGTAGCGAGGCCCGGGACTTGTTGTTGATTAGCCCGCTTGGCAGACCATGCAGACCACGCATATCCCTTGTCGAAATTGATAAATGAATGGCCCCCCGTGGAGCTTCGGTAAGGATCCCGTTGCTTCAATCCCCCTGCAGTTCCATTAGTCGCTAGAACCTAGCTCATTTTGGCCAAATTAGGCCCTTAGACCTCAGACTCGCAGCTCTACGGCTACATTTTCGAGCTGATCGTCTTCGGCCGAGACGATGATGTGTAGGCAGCGAGGAGATACCTCTGAGCTGGGTTTCTTCGTAGGTTGAAAGGGAAGCACATGTTGTACTGTCAAAGTTGGACGTCATAAGTTACCTATCTTTACAGCCGCAATGGCAGCTTCAAGCAATCCCTCGAGTCATAATGATGATCATATTACTACCCCAGGTTGCCTCGAACGCCTTGACCAGCAATGAACACACAGAGCATCCTTGCATAAAACTAACATGAGGAGGGGGGGCAGGAGTAGGTCGAACGACCGAACCGGCCAGCATGCTGCCTGTAGAGTGATTCCAAGATACACAGAATGTGAGATGAGCGAGCGTTCACGCCATCACAATTTTATGAAGGCCAGCTACATACATGTGGAAGGCAACTCCCTTCTGTACTGTATAGATCTGATGCGTCTAGGCGACTTTATGGTGATGCTTTTATTTCAATAAGAGGCTAAATCAGGTTGTTGTATGTGCAATATCACGTTTCCTCGGCGGCGTTATCGAATACAAGCTCCCGAAACAAGTTATGGAGCAAGATAGTGGATAATGGGAATACATTTCAGTCATTCACGTGCTCAGTTCTTCGGGCACCCTTCCTGTACAAGTAGCTAGCAAGGAACCGTACCATGAGAATTTGCTTTCTGGTTGCTTCGAATACGGCGAGGTACGTATCAAGCAGCGGAAACATGATTCCCCCGGTATCTTATTGATCAGCAACGTTCTAGCAGCATAAGGGCTACAATCTAGGCACAACGACCAGCACCAGCTGAAGTTGAGTGGAGTGAATTGAAAGCAAAAGGACCCCTGATCACTGAAGTCGCTTCAGTTCCGCACAAGGACACAGGTCAAGAACGGGGCCATGTACTGTTTGGCGCACACACGCGCCTTCAAGCGCGCACACGAGCTCGTTCCTAGCCACCCATCTCCTAATTCACCGAACATGCACCGCAGCTAGGCTGATACTATCAGTCGATCAGTCTGCCATATTTGATATCGCCCAGTCCAGGCAAGCTTAGTATGTAACCGGGAGGAGAAGTGTAGGCGCGCCATGACCGATGGTCCGTTATCTACAGCTTCAAGTGGGCTGAGATTGCAAAATGTTAGAAGCCCGTGGTTTCGTTCTATGAGCATTGCCGATTAACAAGCCAACGACCAACTCGTATATCGCAAGCCATCCACTCGCTTTATCTGCGATGGCGGTACAGATTATCGCCAGTAATACATTAGGATAAAGGCGCAACGACTCCGGGTACATCCTTGCGAGCTAAAGCCAATATCACCCTTCCAACTACCACAGTGTACATAGTAATTCAACCAGAGCGCATTAGTAAGTTTGGGGGTTACATGACACACGATCGATCTATGGATGTACATGACCTGCATTGTTTCGTTTGCGGCACAGCCATGCATGCACGAGGACACTTCTAAATCACATTGATCCAAAGTACATTTACGGTCCCGATATCATCACCCACAATATTCGGATGTCTCATTCCAGCGGCTGTCGGCTCTCTTCCTCCGTCTCCATCCTGTTCTCAGCTGGGTCTCGGCGACCTGAATATTCATGCGTGTACTTATAAGTAGCAAAACTTCCCAAATACGATGAAGAAAGAGAGAAGAAAAAAAAGTCGGTTGGCCCCACACGCATATGCACCTGCACTGGTTGGTTGCCTGCCTCGGGTTCTCATCACTTGACACCCTCCAAGATTCTTGTTTTTTAGTTTCTTGGGTGTGGACTTGACTTTTCGGTCGTGAGGTGGGCCAAAACAAAGGAGGGATGGAGGGGGGATAATACAAGGGAGCACTGTACCGGGCACCTTGTGAGCCATGCTTCGGTGGGCCGTTGTGCTTGTGATGCATGTTGGCTGAGATAGAAAAGAAAATTAATAGAGTTAAGGAAGAGGTATAGGGTCAGGGTGACACATATCATCCGATGAGCCTACGGGCATGTAGACGCGCCATCCGACCTTTGCTCCCCCCCCCCCCCTTTTCCGCGCAGAGGGAGACCTGAAGAGAGTCCTTGGGTAGACTGGAATACAGCAAGGGAAGCAAATAAGGATACTAGGCCGTCAGTCACCACCCCCCTGGTCTGGCTTAAGACCAAATAACACCAAGAAGAAAAAACGCCACCATGCAGGTCGAAGATGCTGAGCACAAGTATACTCTGCAGCCTTAGGCAAGTTTTACGTGAACCCCTCAGCGCCGATGCTGCCGGTCGCCCGTTTTGACTGCTGCCTTTGTTTTGGTCTTGCCTTTTCTTGGCCTCTCGACGCCGTGGGGTGAAAAAGCCATTGGCCACCATCTGCCACCATTCCCGTTTCTGATCCGCCCGGGGGGTGGGGAGTGGGGAGAGGGATGTGATATACTTCTGCCCTCTTACATATTGTCTGCCCCCTTTCCCCCCCCCCCCTTCATCGGCTCTAGGCAGTGCAGACAGCTTTCCCGTAGAGCAGCGGAGTGCCGCGACTCGGTCCAATATTATTCACCTTGAAACGATACCACCCTCTGGAGAAAAAGGCACATGCAGGCCAATACCCTAGAATGCTAAGGCCGATCTCGACCGGTCAGTTGCGGTGTCTTTCTATCCTTGAGCGGCTCCTCAAAGCCTGCATCTAGTACTATCGCCGAGAATCCATAGCCGAGAAGTATAAAGTACATATTCCAAATCTAAGTCGAACTCTCTACTTCTACTACTCTCTTGATTCTGCAGGTTACATCATCTAGCATGACATACACAGAAGCAAAGTAGGTAAGAGAAGATATATCTGTAGTGTGCCCTCCTTGGAACCTCCAAAATCTACGGCTGCTTGACTGTGCGGCACCTTTGAGCCAGACCCAAATACAACTTCCACCAGACAATTGAAATGGTCGCAAAGAGTATCTTCATAATTAGATCCAGTAGAAGCAAAGTAGTGTAATTAGGTCCAATGCAGAAATTCACACGAGACATCTCGGCTGGGGTTTTGTAAATCTCTAGTTGACCACCCCCTGGAAGATGTCGGGAAACCAACTCATGCCGATGTCATGTACACTTCTTTTTTTCTCCCCCGGGATGATCTCCTTTTGACTTACGAGTCTTGCATCTTGACAAGCTCTTTGACGCGTTCATGCACAACCCGCATACATATCACATCACGGTGAGCAAGGACGCAAAGAATCATGCATACTTGACAGTGGCACTGCTGGAATAGTCTGGTCATGGCACAATACCAAAGTCAAGCAGGTCATCAACGCTTCGGGACCTTCGCAACAAATTCCGGGTAGGGTAGTAGTCAAGCTGGGAGGGGGGTTTGGATATGTCTTCTGGGGCACCGATGTGTTCTGTTCACCGGGATATCGCAATCCAATGATAGAAGATGCCTCCCTGGTCTGGCTTGCATGTAGCTAACAGGGCGTGGAAGAAGGTATCACGAGATCCGAGATGGAAGCCCACCGCCGCGCTGAAAACGGTGGGTCAAGGTGAGATAGAAGTCACAGAAGTCAAGTTCTGGGCGCTCCTGGGCTTCAAAATCGCGCAAACTCCCTGCTATTAGTACCGGGCGACATGCGAACGGAGGGTGGAGAGGTGTGGAGTGAAAGAGTGAAAGACGGTGGCAAATATCTTGACTTTGCTCGTTCGTGACGTATTGTCACCTCACGCCTCTAGAACTACGAGAACCGAACCGGGGATGAATAATAACAGCATGGCGTTCTTGATACAAACACAAGCATCTCCCTCTCTTTCCCACATCCGCATACTACCAATAACCCTGCTGGCCTGTTACCCAGAGTGAAGCAGATAGAAGCAAGAGCTACTGTGACTGCGCAAACGTACTATACATGAAGCCATGGGTGGTGAGTAGACGCGAGGCCGGTGTGGGCACCCAACAGGAGGTGCTCGCCGCCGTGGACTAGTCTCTTGCCATGTACTTACTTAAAGTCTTCCCCAAAGGGGCCCAGCAGCCTCAGGGGGGCGTGTTGGTGATGGCCGGGGTTGCGGCCGGCAAGCGGGTGGGCGGGTGTGTGGCATGAGAAGCAGTGCCTCTCTCTGCAAGCCCTTGGTTGCATTGCGCCGCGGCGATAATACTCCCACCAGACCCCGTCTCCTTCCTGTAAAAGTCTGTGGTCAGAGTGTGTGCGTAATGTGTGTGGCAACTCCTTCATGACTTGGGGCCTGTACCGAATCACACCGCCTGCCACTATCTGTATCCTTCCCCTCCCACCCCTTTGTGCCGAGTTGAGACCTGGGGCTATTCGTCCGAGGCGGGCTGGCGAGGGTCACAAGACAAATTTGCTAGCACATCCTAACTTCCTCACAATGAGATGGAAAAGGTAACAGGGATTGGGTGTTATGATTACGTTTTTCAAGATGTGGGGGAATGCATTTTTCTCTTCTTGATCTAGGGATGAGAGAAGTATGCGATAGTCACTAGTGTGTATTGCATATATGTGTGTGTGTGTGTGTGTGTGCACTTGCGTAATCCCAAGGACATAGAGATCAAGACGAATACACCCTACCAAAGCCATTGATGTATCAGGCAGAGTTAGCTGCTGCTTGCCTGCTCCCCGGAGGTCAAACCAATATCTTCTTTCTTCGTACACTAGGTTCAGAGCGGGCGGGTTACAATCCCGAGTCCACAAATTTCCAAACACTTACATCATCACTACAATTATCTCGAACGGGAGGGTGAAAGATTGAGAGAGAGGCGCTTCTAACCCTGTAGTGGTGGAGAGTGACAAGATTGGAATGATAATGTTACTCTCCTTTTCACTATCATAGAGTTGAGACCATAGTCGCAAAATACCTCTTCGTCTACACACTCTATTTACACAATAGACAATGCCTACAATCACGAGGGAAAGAGTACCAGGACGGGATAGAACGATAGAATGATGACTTAAAAGGAGGATCATTGGGGCCCTCTACTGGGTCTACTGGGGCAACGTAGGTAGACTGGCGACATACATATGCTCCTTCTTAACACGTACCATTTCACAGCCAGACAAACAAAAGATCATGAAGGCTCATTAAGTCCATTTTGCTTTGGTCTTGCGTTTGTGTGGAGCAATCTACAGAAAACGAAAACCCAAACCATGTTCTCCCCTGTACATTCCCCGAGCCCCAAGTCTCAAGGCGCCTTGAAACGTCCTCGTAGATCAATCTGTTTGCTTGGGGACTGGGGAAATATCCATGCAGAACAATCTGTTCAGATAAAAAAAAAAATTTCCCCTTTTCTTTGTTTCGGACGAACTCATTTTGGTTTTTTTTGTGCGAGTTTTCTTTCTGTTGTGGATTTCCCCCTTCACCCAGTTTTCGAAACTGTTGCGGAAGGTCTCATATCCCCTATTTCACCCACTAACTAACTAGTTGTGGCTCAAGCTATCATACCAATCTGCAACCCTATCACTCTTCTCATATCCCCTCTCACGCATCGCATTCCCGAGTACACGACTCAAGGGAAGCTGCCAATCATTAGTGTACATGCAACTCCAACTGGTTTCTCTCTCTTTTCTTTTGCTCCTCCACCTTCTCGTCAACGCGGGGAACGAATAGGATCGTCAACCCAGTTTTTTTTTTGTCTAGTTCTCTCTTTATTTTCAATGCTGTAGAGATCCGGCTTCCTCTATGGGCGACACAATATCGCAGCCCTCCTCCCCTTGCTGAGGCTTTAGAATTCTTATTATAGAAGTACTGAGAAGAAAAAAACACCTGAAAAAAAATAAAGGTAGAAAACGGCCAAGATGAACAGACCCAAACGCCTGAATGTGTTATTCAACCCAGTTTGCGATTCATGCGTAACAAACTTGTGCACTATTTCTAGTCATTCTTGGGGGAAGTTGGGGAACTAAATCAAACAAGATGGTTAACATCACGATCTTGCTGTGCCGGGACGGGAATGTAACATACTATTTCGGGCTGGTGTTGCCACCGGGGCCAGGTGTCTTAGGAGACCACTGTGGAGACTTTGGATAGGTCAGCAAAGGGTCACAGCTAGGGCAAGTTGTTATTATGAACCTACCGAAGGAGAATACTGCGGGCTGGTAGGGGATTGTTGAGCACCACCGTAGACAGGGCTCGTAGGCGAATAGCCCGCAGGGGAAGTTGGGGAGTAGTTGGGAGATGCGGGACTGTAAGATGGAGAAACAGCTCCACCATGAAGGTTGGGTGAGGTAGGGCTGTAGTTGGGACTGGTGGGAGAGTAGCTGGGCGACGTAGGCGAGTTCATAGCTGGAGAAGTTGGCGAGTAGTGGTTGGGAGACGTCGGCGAGTAGCTGGGTGAGGTCGGGCTGTAGCTCGGGCTTGTTGGGCTCGTTCCCTGGAATCCAGGAGAGGAAGGAGAGAACGAAGGAGACGACGGGCTGAACTGAGGAGAGCTTGCAAAGCGGCTTCCTCCCATCATGGGCGAAGTAGGAGAGTATCCAGGGCCCGGGGAAGAAGGCGAATAGCTGCCGTAGGAACTGAATGGAGATGTTGGTGACGTTCCAGAGAATGGGCTCGTGGCACCAGGACTGCGTCCGCCGTATGGACTAGCGCCGCCAAAGCCACCATACTCCGAGCCGAATCCTGCCCGAGCAGGAGAATCGGAACCTGCTCCAACAATAGGCGAGAAACTGCCAGCTAATCCCATAGAAGGAGAGGCGAGGCCCATGAGTGACCCATCGGCACCCATCGGGGAGCCCATATCGTAGGGAGTAGCAGCTCCGTCGACCTGGTTCCCCTTGATGGTCATCCCAGGCATCAGCCCCATTCGTGAGTTATCCGAGATCACAGTATCAAGCATCTTGGGATCAAGGAACACTTCGAAATGACCAGTACCCATAGGGGCGAGTTGACCCAACATGACGTTCTCAGAGATACCACGGCAGTCGTCAAGCTCTCCCGTCGCAGCAGCCTCGAGAAGAATCTCAACAGTTTCTTCGAACGAACACCTCATCAAAACACCAGTATCTGCTCGGTTGATACCGTGACGAGTGACAGCAGCAATACTGCCACGGTAAGTCATTACATCAACAAGGAGAGCCAAGTGGCGTTCGTTGACGTAAGAACCATCGAAAGCCAGCACACGACGCAGCTCACCAAGTAGCGCACCACGTGCAGCCTCAATACCGAACACTTCAACAATCTGCCAGAGATCATTGCTGCTGGTTCGTTGAACGTCAACGCCGTCAACGGCCAGAACTTCTCGAAGTGCAGTGCCTTGGGTATCCAAGTACCACTCCTCGCAGATGGGGCTGTCCTTCTTCTGAATAAGAGCACCGGCCTTGTCCACAGCAACCTTACTTCCTTGGTTGAGGAAAGCCTTTTCAATACCTTTGACACCACGAAGAGTCAGAGTGTTGAGCAAGTGTTCCGCCAGCTTTTTGAGCATGACATCCTCTTCAATAGAATCCTCACCCATCTTAGGGTCGGGAATGTTACGAATACGGATAACTTGCTGATCAGCGTTGTTGTCACTGTGAATCACGGCCAAGTCATTGGTGTAATCCTCCTTGAGACGCTGTGCTACGTCTTCAACGACCAAGTTCTTGTCCAGCATCTTTTGACGATCAAGAGTGATACGGAGAATCCAGCGAGATTGTCTGGACAAGGTTTCTGGGCTTTCGTCGAAAATCATGAAGTAGGAATCGACGATATCAGTATCTTCAGCGATCGTCGTTGATTGAATATCGGGATCGTAGTAGATCTCAACCATTGCAGTGACAGCCCGAAGGTTGGTGTGCTCCACGGTACTTCGCAATTTCTTAGCCATCTCCTTGTCATGGCCATCTTTGGCAAGATAGACCATCATTGATGGGGTCTTGATGTTCTTGGCAACATTGAGAATCTCCTTAAGACGGGGGACACCGAGGGTGACATTCTTCGAAGAAACACCTGTGAAATGGAAGGTGTTGAGCGTCATCTGTGTGGCAGGCTCACCGATCGATTGCGCAGCCAGCACACCGACCATTTCACCGGGATGAACTAGGGCGCGCGACCATCGTGACTGCAGCTCTCCCATAATGTGATCGAAGGCAGTCTTGGTAAGACGGTGGTGTAGAGCAAGGGGTTTGAATGCCAGTCGCGAACGCAACAAGGCCTTGAACAGCAAGGTAGAACTGTGATCGGCTTCCTTAGATATGGCATCCTCACCTTGTACCACTACCATTCCATCAATGAGATTTTTGACGGTTGGGATGACATAGTCTGGGGTCAGATCGCTTCGCTTAGCATCGTCCACCTTGAGCATTTTCTTGGTGGACTCAATCAAACGCGAGATATTGAGAGGCATCTGGATACTGTCCTCAAGTTTCTCTGCTTTCATCTTGAATTCGCGCAAAAAGTCACGATCCTTGGAGATCTGCTCAAATTCCATGTCTAAAAGAGCTTGAGCATCAGGATCTCCAAGAATGGCGGAGGGGTTCTCGAGACCCTCAACAGCTGCTGCATCTCGCTCCATCACATCGAGACGGTACCGGTTCTCGAAATCCACTGTTCGCAGCGCCCAGTGATCCATGAATTGCTTCTCGATGATCATGGCATCAAGACCATCCTCACCGTAGATGAATTGGATAATATCACCCAATGAGTTACGGACTGTGCCATCATACTTGGCGCTGACATCTTCTAGTGCTTTGACCAGTCGACGTTGAATATATCCAGTTTCAGCAGTCTTGACAGCGGTGTCGATCAAACCTTCACGACCAGCCATAGCGTGGAAGAAGAACTCGGAAGGCGTCAAACCTCGTAGATAGGAGTTCTCAATGAAACCACGAGCTTCAGGAGAATAGTCATCCTTGGTGAAATGTGGCAGAGTCCGATACTTGAAGCCGAAGGGAATACGCTTTCCTTCAACAATCTGCTGCCCGACCAAGGCGGACATCTGAGAAATGTTGATAGAAGAACCCTTTGAACCGGAATCGGCCATGAGTTTGGCATTGTTCAAATCCTTCAAACTCTTCTGCGTCGTATTACCAGCCTTGTCACGAGCAGCATTAAGAGCAGCAGAAACCTTGCTCTCGAATGTTTCTCGAATGTTCATACCAGGCGCAGCCTCGAGTTCGTTGTTTGTCGCCTGCATAGTAAGGTCGGCAACAATCTGCTTCTGGCCATCGATGTGGACTTGAACCTTCTCGATAGTAGCCTTGTCAGGGATAGTGTCACCGATACCAATACTGTGGCCATTGTGCAAAAGCCAGTAGTTAACCACGCGCTGGCACCCATTAAGGAAAGCCATGGCGCCGCTGGGGCCAAGCTCATTGTAGCACAAGTGGACAATACCACCACCGGCAGCACCGACGACCTTCTTGGATGGAAGACCAAAGAGTAATTCTCCCGATTGGATGCAGACACCCTCATCGTCAAGCGGACACCACGCGCTAGAACCGCCACCCGGCTTGGTGTACAAACTAATCTCATGGGGAATGATCATGCTGACGATTTGTTTACCAGTCCAGCGGGGCCGTGGCTTGAGGATTGCTGGGGTAGGGATAATTCCATCCCAGTTGGGCACCCAAAGCATCAAGTTCATTACCAAATCCTTGGAAATGAATACATCTCGACGGGACATCTTGTACACGCCAGCCAAAGTATCCTGAACAATGCCCATCAAGGGACCGTTACGCTGGGGAGAAACAATGTTGAGCGGAACCAAGCAGAGCTCCTTGACCTCAGCACGTGTCTCCTCGGTTTGAGGAACGTGCAAGTTCATTTCGTCACCGTCGAAATCGGCATTGTAGGGAGAAGTGACGGAAAGATTGAGTCTGAAGGTGGAGTAAGGCATGACTCTGACACGATGACCCATCATAGACTCCTTGTGAAGAGAGGGTTGACGATTGAAGATGATGAAATCTCCATCTCGAAGATGTCTCTCAACCTTCCAGCCATACTCGAGATGTATAGAATCTCTGTCCTTGTGATGTCGCAGATCAATTCGGCTTCCGTCTGATCGGATGACGTACTTGGCGCCTGGGTGATCGTTATAACCACGTCTGACACAGTCCGTGAGGTGTGAGATGTTATATGGCGTAACCGTTTCAGGGTACGTCAAAGTCCTTGCAATACTGCGAGGGACACCAACCTCGTCCAAGGAAATGTTGGCGTCACCAGTAATGACAGTACGCGCAGAGAAATCCACACGCTTACCCATCAGGTTACCACGAAGTCGTCCTTCCTTACCCTTTAAGCGGGCTCGAATGGACTTGACGGGGCGACCACTCTTTTGGAGAGCTTGAGGCTGACCAGCGATATCATTGTCCATCAAAGTTGCCACATGGTACTGGAGCAGCTGCTCGAACTCAGCAGCAATATGAGCAGGCGAGCCCTCCTGAATGGCCTGGCGGACGTTGCTGTTGGCGCGAATTACATCGCCCAGCTTGTACGTCAAATCGTCTTCATTTCGCATTCCTGTTCCAGTACCATCCATGGAGATACTGGGGCGAACGGGAGGGGGAGGTACGGGCAAAACGGTGATGATCATCCACTCAGGGCGAGCGTAGTCAGTGTTCAGACCCATATCAATAAGATCTTGGTCAGAGATCCGCTTGAGGATGTTCAGGGCCATCTCAGGGGTGAGTAATCGCTTGTCTTTCACCTTGTTGCCATCATCGTCCTTCGCCTCGTAGTTTGCCCAAAGCTGAAGCGCGGTCTGTCGAATCTTGGGCTGGTCGTTTCCACAGCCTCCATGAGTAGTCTTGTGCGATGGCTTATTGCCAGGGTCGTATTCTTCATCTTCCTTGGGGACTTCGTTCGAGCACTGGTTCTTGTCTTTGCAAATGCCCCAGACTCGTTGGAACCGGGCCTTCTTATCTCGAGTAGCAACGGCCGCGGCAAACTCAGGATTGCTCTAAGAGGCACAAACCAACACGATTAGCATCAAAAATTTCATGAACTAAGCAGGAATGGGCGGCCGCCCGTTTGGGTGAAACTAACCCTGTCATCCAGGACCTTGCTGCAATTGTGACAGACCATCTCAAGGATCTTTTTGATTTTCTTCACAAATCCAGGGTGGAAGACAGGCTTTGCCAGCTCAATGTGACCGAAATGACCAGGACACTCCGACATATTCTGCTGGCAAGTAGCACATTTAAACTGACGGTCGACAGAACCGAGGCGAGGATCATTGAGACCCTGGACACGAGGCTTGGAACGCGATTCGTCCATGGTCTCCGGGTAGATGATATGACAAACGCTCATATTCTTGATCTCCTCAGGCGACAGGAGACCGAACTGGATCTCCTCCACCGTCTTAAGAGGCGCATCGGAATGCGTAAAAACGAGATTCGCCATGATGAAAGATATATCGCGATCGAATATGCTATCCAGTCGACTGTGCGGGTAACGTGGAGCTCAGAAACCGAAAAACAGGGCGATACTTCGACGGAAGCCGGCGCTGAATACAGAGACCAAATCCGAGAAAGAATTGTTGGAAGAGATTGCCGCGACGAGGGAATCGTGAAGATCGTTTAATCGTGACGCGATTGAGAAATGGCCAGAGATCACGGGTGGCAATGGTTGAGTATTTCAGCTTCCAAAGCTGCACACGCGAGCGCAATGACGATGGAAATTACCACTCGAAAAACGAAAAGAATCAAAACAATCCCAGTGCAAACGACGAGAAGAACAGACAGATAGAGCGAGTGATGGTTCTGGGGGCGGGACAGAGCCAAACCAGAGGCCAAAGGGCCTGAAGGCAGCTGTCACTACTCCAGGATCGCGCGCAAGACCTTACGGCGGAGGAACAGTCGGGAAATCGGGTTTGCGGTCGCAAAAATCACGTCGGATGGTCTCTGGGGATGAGGAGGCGCGATATCCGACGCGCGCTGTGATGGTTCGGATGGCGGTGGTGGTTGTTTCGCTAAAGGAAAGACAGCGCGAGTGAGGTTGACGAGAATTTCCTTTATGCTGGGCTGGACGGAGAGGCGAGGCGGATTGATGGACGCATAAGCCGCGCTAGTACCAATCTGGAGAGCAGGGTAATCTTCGGGTGGTGGTGACAATTTTAGAGTCTCCCAACCAAACAGCGCGCCAGGCGGGTAACCTACACTATACTTTATTGCTTTCTTGACATTCATCAGCTGCTGATTTTCAGGATGAGCCTCAATTCACTTTGCGATAAGCCATTCCCGTAGCCATCTTAGCAAGGAGTCAGTATTGCTACGGCAACATCCCCTTGAAAGTTTCCTCGCTCTTTTGACTGCACGAACAACCCTCTCAGGGCAGAAATGAAACCCATTGCCAGCGGGCATTCTTGGTTTGCGGAGCACAAAGTAGCGTTCATGTACTTTTCATGTCCATCAGATAGCAGTTACTGTTCCGATTGCTCATCAGCTGCCGGGTGACTCAACTTAGAAACTTTGCTTGCCACGCCACCCTTTTTGGCTGCAGCGTTACATTCATACATAAGTTACAGCCTTGTCCTAAGCGGTAGGGCAGCCAACTCTCGTTCCTATTCGGTCGAACCTACAGAATCTTGCGGATCACGAATTTGCGACAAGATACTTTTAACAATATGGACTCAACAGTCCACTAGCAATGACACCACAACTTCTTTGGTTTCAGGTTGGCTGCGGGCTATGAAAGGGGTCTAAGGGCAGACCTTTTATCTCTTCCTTGCTTTAGCTCCTCTAGCAGAAGCCTTCTTCGCGCCCTTTTCCTCACTTCCATCCTCGACCGCGCCCTCGCCTGCTTCTCCTAGACTTCTCCGTCGCACTGTGCCAGTTGATACTGCTACGAATTCCTCCTCGCTATCGCTAGCCCCTAAATTGAACAGGACCGGCATTCTGAACCCAGATCCTCCCACATCGTCGTCGTCGTAGCCTTTACTCCTCGGGTCCACAGTCAGCACATCAATGTCCTCGTCCTCCAGATCTAGACGCCGCTTGTTAATCTCTTCCTGCGGATGGATGTCGAACTCATCTTCCTTCTCAATATATTCGACATTCTCCTCGACCTCCATAAAATCCGGAGCTAAAGCGGACCATTTCTGCGGGCTTGTCACCGACCAGATGTAGATTCGTCCCGTTTCTAAACCACAGGCTGCTAGCAATGCACGGTGTGGATGCCACTCGATCACACCTTGCTCTTCCTTTGGCCCCTCCAGCATCCTCACCAAACTGCCGTGATTCCGCTCCCATATATAGATCTCATGGTTATTATACGTAGACGCTGCTACATACTCACCCGTCGCACTGAACGTAACGTGATTCCACGACAATCTATTGACGACATCTTGAAATTTGTGTTCAAGTGGGACTTGTATCGTATCAGGATCGAGGTCCTCGGCTGAGAGATTAGGAAGATTGAACGTCCTAATGATCCGATCCTGCGAATTGATCAGGAGGTCTTTGCCTGAGCTAGTCAAACGCATCGTTGTAACCACCGAACTACAAATCTTCTCGGACCATATTATCTCGAATGTGTTGACATCAATAATATTGAGTTTGCCCTTATTAGTACCGGCTAATATGTGGTCTCCTGTTGCCGTGTAGACGGTGGCTGTGGTCATTTGTTTTGCATCCTCCTTGGCCTGCTTCTCCTTAGTGATAGCATCGGCTTCAGTGTTGGTTCGTTTTGGTGCCGAGGGCAAAGTGTGCTTGACATCAATGGGATTCGTTATGTCGACAAGACATGGTGCTTGCTCGTAGATGGATGCGACAAATTGGCAACTATTCCGGTACTCACGTTAGAATCGCGAGATGCGCGCACCGGACACAGCCCATGCAGTTCATACCACTGCTCCCGCGGTCCAGGCGAGGAGGTATAGTTGAAGACTCACTGGTTCCATGGATGCAGCTCAGCAGTATAGACCGGGGCTCTGAATCTGATCTCTCTATACCTCGTCCCATCTTCCAGATCCCACAGCACAGCTCTCCAGCCCTGGCAAGCGCTTAACAGGTACCGTCCGCAACGTGACCAACTCAGCGAAGTGACCGCCGCTCTGTGTCCTCTTAACTTGCGTGCGACCCCCATGGTTTCAAGATCCCACACTACCACAGTGCCATCGACACGGCCGGATGCCAAATAATCGCCGCGACGATTGAAACGCAGACATGTTGTGTGACCAGAGCGAATCGTATTAGTGATATTCTCAGGGTAGTCCTGCAGGAGATAGTCGTCGGAGAGCAGGAGATTCATTCTGGCAAGAATCAATGCATATTATTGGTGAGGATCGGGGTGGGATAGCATCCAGAGGACTGCAAATGAAGTCCCGGGGTTGGATTTACTGGGCTGATGCTTGTGGTCGCTGATGGCTGCAACAATTTCCAGCGCAGCCTCGCCTTCGGGAAATGGGCGGGACGATGCAAGGCTGCCAGCGCTAAGATTTGAACCTAGGGATGCGACATGGGGCTGGGAAGTCCGCTGGAATTAAAAAAAAAAAAAAAAAACCCCCCCCCCCCCGCCATGATGTGTGCAACTCACTGACACTACCCCACTATCCGTTGCATCGCTAAGGTCGAAACTGGGAGGCAAAGGCTTTCGTTGATCACGGGAGCGTGGTCTTGCAATTAAACCTGTGAATTTCTCTCAGACCGAAGAAATTAGGCTCACCTCTGTAAACTCTTAAAGAGTCTGAACTGGTTTTCTGCTTACATCCCATACTCCATGTACATTGCATTGTATCGACTCGGCCATGGCAAACTCAAAGTACTGTGACTGTTTCCCCTCGGCCTAGCATCTGGTCAACTAACAACTTCACATCCTAGGTTTGAGTACGTGAAAGCCTTCGAGCAGCCGGACCTTCTTCTACCCAACACTTGGGTAGTTGTGCGGATAGACGGGCGAGGCTTCACAAAGTATGCCCTTACCTGTCCTGCCCTCACGAATCACTGACAGCTATTAATGCTAACGCTATCAGACTTTGCGCTAAGTACAATTTTGAAAAGCCCAATGACCGCCGGGCACTTGATCTTATGAACGCGGCTGCCAAGTCAGTCATGACTGAACTGCCAGATATCACAATCGGGTATGGTGTCAGTGATGAGTACAGGTATATGCGACTCTTGACTACCAAACAATAGGTGACAAGCTGTATTAAAATGCGATGTAGCTTCGTTTTCCATAAGACTTGCACTTTGTTCGAAAGACGGTCGAGGTATGTTCCAGCGCAAGAAGACAATACGCCACGAGGTATTCTAATTTGTTTCTATGTAGTAAACTAGTGTCTACAATAGTCTCAACATTCACTGCATACTATGTCCACCTTTGGTCGACATATTTTCCCGAAACACCCTTGTTACCGCCACTACCTAGCTTTGATGGACGGGCTGTGTGCTATCCCAGTGTTCAGAACTTGCGCGACTATATGAGCTGGAGACAAGTCGACTGTAGGCTCTCTACGTAACTGTTCCTTGGCACAGCGCGCTTTGCTGACTTGACATGCAGGCCACATCAATAACCTTTACAACACCACCTTCTGGTCGCTTATACAGCTTGGAGGGATGGGTGCCACAGAGGCCGAGAAATTTCTCGCTGTAAGCATCCCAAAGGAAAGCTTAGTGTAAAACCAAGTGAAGCTGATAATGCTGTAGGGAACTGTTTCATCCGACAAGAACGAGATCATGTTCTCAAAATTCCACATCAACTACAATAACGAGCCAGAAATATTCAAGAAGGGAAGTGTTGTATTCCGAGATGTAGGTTGTTGATGGCTCTTCCCTTTCGAGTAGACCAAATCTGACGCAGTTGTATTGTAGTACGAACTTGTCGAGCCGGGAACGCACAATGCGGCGGAGGCGGCAGATGAGTTAGCGGAGCCGGTGAAGCAGTCTAAGACCCAGGAGGAGAATGATAAGAAGCGTCGGGCAAAGGCGCGTGTCTTGGTGGAACATCTTGATATAATCAAGGACGAATTTTGGGATAGCCGTCCCTGGCTCCTGTCTAACAAGCCAGGCAAGATACCTAAGCAGACTTAATAAACTGCTGCTTTCAAGGTACTAACTTCTTCCTGCCATGGCATATTTGATTCGCGTTGCGGGTAGATAGGTGCATACCATCCGTCTTTGCGTACCACTGGCCATTCGTAATTTTGCGTGGAACCTCGCGCTGTGGGAATAATGAAGGGTGCATGAGTATAGGTCAGAAGCGTTTCCGCTGGAGAGTATTTCAGCTCTTGTTGCGTGACCGCCTCTTCTCTTCCTTTTTCGCGCGCCGGGCATCTCTTCTTGCCCGTCGCTCTTCCTTGGTTTCCCCGGCTTTCAGAGCCTCCTTGGCCGCCTTCTTTAGCGCTTTCTTCTCGACTTTGGCTGCCGCTTTGGCGGTAACCTCCTTCTTACTCTGCTTCTCACTCTTCTTCGTGTTTTTTTCTTTGATATTGGCTTCCTGTGCCTTCTTTAATTTCTTGGCCTTTTTCCTAGCCCTTCTCTGCTCCTCGCTCTCCTCTTCGTCCTCCACTGCCGCCGGCGTGCCAGCGCCGCTGGCAGGAGGCGTCAGCAGACCGCCCTCGCCCACTGAGCCCTTCAACAGCCCACCACTTACAAAGCAGGAGTACAGACCTCGGCTGCCAGTATATTTGGCACTCCCACGCGCCGTGATCTTGCTGAGAGCGAGGGTTCCGCCCGCTACGGTCTGCTTCATGCCGCCAGAGCTGGTGTCGATACCCTTCAGCGCCTGGTCGAAGGCGTTCATCCACCAAGCTTCCTGCTTGTGGTCCTTCTTCGCTCCGAGACCGCGGCCGTCATTACCCTCGCGCTTGATAAGGATGTGGTGCTTGAGCCCGGTATCGTCGCTCGTCGGGTGCAGCGAGTGGCCGTGGCCGCGCCATCCTTGGGCGGTGAGGAGGGCGTGGGCGTCCATGTTCCAGTGGGAACGGACGGAAGAGAAGGTAAATGAGCGTCACCGGGAGATTCCTGTTCGGCGATCTCAGGGCTAAAGTGGTGGTATTGGTGGGCGTAGAGTGCTATTGGGATTCGGCCATGACCAGGTTGAGGAATTGATTCTTTTTTTCGATTGCGATTTTCTGGTCCAAAAACTTTTTAGTGGAGTCGCTTAGTCTCACGTTGGTCCACTTGTGCATGCAACGGGTTGGATACTCGGACCAGCCTACCCAGCCTGCCTAGATAGCCTCCCGAGCTCCCCTCCGTATGCAAGCCGCTGACATCTTATTGGACGATCCCGTGTGACATCTGACGGTTGCACCACATACTTTAAGCAACTCCCAGTCCCAAGATGTAATGAGATCAACAGCATCTTAAGTTAGTGCGAAATAGGCTACTCAGCCAAGTAAACCTGTGGTCGTCTCTATTTAAACTTAACGTAGCTGATACTCACTAAAGAGCCACCCAGATCCTCTAAGAAGTTCGTAATTGCCACACGAATGTAATACAATGTCCAATGTGAGTGCATGTCGTCATGCTTCCTCTGTTACCTATACCATATCCATAGACCTGCTACGAGTCCGAAATTTTTTTCCCTGAATAGTATGTAATGTTTTCACACTACTTGGAATAATCTAAAGATAGAGATAGCCCAAGACGTTTCTACGAGTTCCAAAGTCGAGAGCAATGCATTGTTAGTAGGAGGAGGCATATGGCGAAAATCGTTTATTCAATGGAGGCCCCTCATCTTTCTTTAACAAACTTTTCCCAGCTGTGTCCCCTCTCATCATATCCCGCACGTGGACCCACGTGCATTTCCTTCCAGCACCTAGTACAGTATACATCATTATCGCACCCTATGCACCGGACGGTCCCGTCTTCTAGGCATACGGTGCACCATGTCTTCATATCTTCATCTGTGAAGCCCGGTCGTTTGTAGACACCTTTAACTGGACGCTCACCTGGCGCGAATGCAGGTACACCAGGTAAACTCAGTTCATCTACTGCCGACGTCGGAGCTGATGGGAGGCTTCGTTCAGTGGAGCCCAGGCCTCTCAGTGCAGCCATACGAGACGCAATATCTGCTTCAAACCCATCGTCATGTTCCTCTGTCTCGGGCTGGTCAGTGAGCTTCGAAGGCACAGCAGGCAATGCTGGAGTGTTTGTGTCTAAGCCACTCCGAGGACTTGTTATACCGGATTTGGCAACGGGTGCGGGGGACAACGGTAACACATCTGACTTATCCGCATTCCTGCTTTCCCATTCGGCCTCATCAACCGCTTGCATGAGAGCATGGTCCACTTCTTTCTTCATTTGCTCACCATCAGAATCATCTTCGCCGTCACTTGAAGCTGGATCGTTCACATCGTTTTTCGAATGAGTAAAGTCCGAGTTGATAGGACTCTTGGGCGAAGCCGAATGAAGTTCATCGAGAAGAGCTATGACTCTCTGATGATCTTCATCTTTACCATGTGCTACTTCAGCAGCAACTTCTTCAAGCCATTGCTCATCAGCACCAAGTTCCTCTAGCAACTCCTCCAGGGTTTGGTCATCCGTAGCTAGCAGTGGATCCACGTCTCCTCCCGGAGTGAAAAGTGTACCAGCTGGAGGTTCATGATTCGCTTCGCCTATTTCTGCGCTTACAGGTCTAAGACTTGATGGTGGCAGTGCTGATGCAGAGTCTCCCAGTGGAAGCTCCGAATCATTCGACCCCTCGAACTCGGATTGATTGCGGAGGGTTTTTAGGCGCTCTGAGAGGGGATCTCTCGTGGCCGACTTGCCAGTCTCTTCGGGAGAATGGGAGAATTGCCTTCCGGTAGCCTTTGTAAGCATGGACAACTTGCTCCGAAGACGGCTGCTGAGTGGACAATCCAACTTCAAGATGGACAGGTTACCTTACTTGAGCGAGGATTGCAAGTTTACCGTGGTCGGTTTGAGGGCATTCAAGCGATCCAGGAGACCTTTATCATTCCGTCCAGAGTCGTCCATGGTAGCTTGAGAATGAATGATCTCAAGTGAGGTTTGAGTAGGGTGGCCAAATATCTTGATATGCAATCACCAGATGAATTTGATATACAGAGCGCTAGACACCCCGATCACTTCTGCTACCGTAATAGTACTTGGCCTCCCACCGGAGCAGAAACGAGAGGTATACGCCCTGATGATTCCGAAGATCCGAAAGTAGGTCACCCTGTTTTTTTATCCAGGATGTCGCCGGGTATCCTTGAGAACCCTTGAGGTGATAATGGCTTGATGTAGTTGCAGTCGCAGATTGCAGCCAAATTACTCCAAGTTGTTGTTGATTGAGTCGCTGGATACTCAGGCAGAAGGGATCGCCCCGCATTTCCACGCGTGGTGCAGGTGGGCATGTGTCCAGTGTACCCCCCACCAATTTGGTGACATACGGAGCACAGCCTCAACCTTGAGGGAATAGTGCAAGAATAATGAGAACTCCTGATCCACTAGCGCCTTCGCTAGCGATTTACCGATGTCGTCACAGCCACATTCCGAAGTCCATTCTGCCTTATGGCCGTTGTACAGATTATTTACCCCTCAGCCAAAGAAACAGAACGCTTCGGAGAGGTTGGAGGTCACGATTTCCTGGCTTTAGCCGAAATTATGTCTCCGTAAGGTTGATCCAATAATTTCATTCGTGTATTGTACATGGAGCCTAGAAAGTGGCGACATCCCTGCCTTGATAGTAACAGCGTATTAATCAAATAGACCATGCGATGCCAGGATAAGTGGAAATAAGCTTAATGTCGAAGCATGTAGTGTAAGCTGCCTATTGACCCCACGATACCCTTCGCCCAAATCCCCGACTCAGGGTATTCTGAGGTACGACAGACTAAACAGTGCAATGCAAGGATAAAAAAGCATAAGTGCACAGGTATATAAGAATGGATAGTTGTTTATCGAGATGGTTTATCAAGGTCAAGTAATGCCATCCTCAATACCAGACTCAAAGATAGCTCTAGGGGACTTGAACCTCTATTCCAAATAAACATGCGGACTTCTGCGGCCCGACGCCACCGAAAAGACCCTGTAAACCACCCCTAGTACACACCCACTTTCCATCGTTTCGGCCTGCATGGAAGAAGCAGGTAGTTGAGTTAGGGTACTTTCAGGCTAGACTGAGCTGACTAGCAGCATCTGGTATGAGGTAAAAGCGTTGGAGCCCATGGCGCAGTTGGCAAGCGTGCCACCTGTGCCACCCGAAACCCTCAAAGAAGGTGCGCTTTGTGTCATAGACTTCTGGACCCCCCCCAGGCAGATCAAACCTAAGCTTAACCCCGGACGCTTGGGTGATCATATTTAAGTAAGCGCCCTTAGCCAAGGTGAAACACTCTGCTTCCGCATCATGATCACATTCTGGACACTTAAGAAGTCCAACTTTTTTTTTAATCACTCTCCAACTGAACTTACGACCTTCGGACCATCGTACCATCCTTATTTTACAACTTACGCTCAACCTTTCTTCCACTGATTTGGGTTCCCTAGTGCCACTTGAGCATTCACTCATGAAGCTTTCGCACACCTTTCTAACGGCAACAGCCTTGAGCCAGTGCGTCGGTGCCGTTGCAGTACCAAACCTACACAATGTCGGATTAGAATCTCGAACAGAAGAGTCGCGCAGCTACTCGGACCGAGCATTCTGGGAAGATCTCCAGAAGCGCAAGGGTGGTGGTGGCAAAGGCGGTAGCAGTGGTTCGGGCTCATCGGGGTCTTCTGGATCGTCGAGTTCATCAGGGTCCTCTGGATCGTCGGGTTCATCCGCAGGGTAACTATCTTCGCACCTTCGCACTTCTACCCCATACTCAACGACTAACCATCACAGGCGAGGTTCATCTTCATCCAATACGGGCGGTTCTACGACGACAGGCAGCGGCCCCAAACCAGCTTATGGTAGTTCAGGTTCATACTACGGCGGAGGTTCAACGACGCCATACAGAGCTGGCAGCACAAGCCCAAGCGGAATTGTCCCAGGTGTTCTTATTGGCTCAAGTTTAGGATTTTGGGGAGGTAGCTACTGGGCACTCGGGGCATATTCCTATCCTTATGCTCATCCATACGTCTTCCACAACGTCACGACCAACCAGAACGAGACGAAGCCCGTGGAATGCCTATGCCGTCAAGACCAAGAGTGCGGATGTGACGATAATACCGACACAACCTATCTTAGCAGTGTGATCGGCAATGGCAGCTACGCCGGCTTAAATCAGACGCTGGTCACCGTTGCTGCTATTAATGGCACAGATACCATTCTGATAAACGGAACACTGCCCAACGGAACCACTGCTTCTGGCGGGACCGACAGTCCTAATGGCGTCGGTGGCATGCAAAGCATCTTACAAGCGATGGGATGGTGGCCTATTGCTACAACTGTCCTAGCGTTGGCCTACGTATCCTAAGCAAGCGCCACCCGGACAGGGAGTTTCTGAAAGTCGATGGTTCTTTTGACTGCCATTTGCTTATCATTTCTCCACAGCAGCCATAACTTGTATATTTCTACTTGCAATGATTGATGATTTAAGGGGATAGTTATGATATACCCTTGGGATTTGAGGAAAAAAAGTTATTTTTGTGGCATGACTTTAGGATGATGGAAGGCTCGACATCAGTCGTCGGCACCGCATGGGTAACCTCATGATATCCCTGGAAGTTTATGTTTTCTAAGACAGTAATGCTGCATCGTATATAGCTCCTAATTATACAATATTCATTCCAAAGGTTGTTTTTTTTTAACCCCTCATGCAGATTCACGATTGCATTTCTGTCCTTTCACCTCTTTCTTTTCGTCTCTGCTTGCACCAATCGCCCAGTTCCTTCCATATCATCTCTTTCTCTGCAGGTCTCAAAGTCGCAGCCAAGCCACTGGTGCTTGTTGCCACGAATACTCTCGCACCGGCGTACGCCTCGCCGTCCTCTGCCATCTCAGAGGTGATTATCCCCATGTTTTCAGTTTCACCCTGCCAGCCATAGTTGAATTCTTCCTTCTTGATTGCCTTGCCTTTCCTAACCCTCCAAATACTTTCCCATATGCTTTTCCCCACAATACATACTACCTCGGGCCTCCACTTGCGAGCCTTTTCTTCCAGAATCTCGACGCCTTCATCCATTTCCGCCTTGCTCAACTCCGCCCCATTGCGCGAGGGTCGGGAGACAATATTAGTGTTCCCAAGGGAGAACCGCTCTGGAAGTGTGCGATCTTCCTCGGCCTTGCAGGGCACTGGCGTGATGCCCGACGAGTACAGCAGTTTCCAAAAAAGATTAGATGGGTGAGCGTACGCGTGCCCCGTCCTTGCAGTCTGTATACCTGGGTTCAGGCCGACGAAGAGGATGAGCAAATTGGGGGCTATCACGTCCAACAGAGGTGGTAGGTGGGCGTACGTTGACGGTGGTGCGTAGGAACTGGGTACCTTTGCTCTCTTCTTTGGGGACGATGTTCTGCTACCCTTTCCAATTGTACCTTGAGAAACATGTTTGCTCTTGGTGACGCGACCTGGAGACGTCGAGGGGGTTTTTGATGGCGATCTGGACGGCAATGGCAAGCCAGAAACACCTCCACCAAGACGTGGGCTGCGACGTAAATCCATGCTCGAGTACATGAACTGGTCAAGCTTGAGACGGCCATGGAAGCTTGGCTCTGCGGCCACTGCATGTACCGGGTCTTCAGCCTGCTCGTCCGCCATATCTCGTCTATTGATAACAGAAATAAGAGACAGTATACTTCTAGTTCTCTATTTCAGCCTGTAGATGCAACACATCCGAAGTATGGGCCTTCAAACGGTGACGTGTGCACAAAGTAAAAACGTGTAGTCGTTGTGGTCGAGTCACCTCTGCAAAAGCTCATGAGGCAATACCAAAATAGGCATTGTGGCAACGTCCTGGTCTTAGCGGCTCCCCGGAACGGGAAAGCCATCGGTAGATTTGTAAGATAGGACAAAGCTCAAATATTGGAGCTTTTGGGCGCCTACACTTTTCTTTAATCCCATCAAATTATGCTGGCAACACAAATATAAAGTCTATAGAACAGCCCATTTTCCGGAAATGATACGGGAAACAAGACCAAAAGTACAGAAAATACGGAGCGCTTGGCACTACCACAGTCCCACATCGTCATCTCTTTCGCCTTAGAACTCTTCGTATTAGCTCAAAATCTTGTTTGTAAACGTCTTTACGATCATCACGCAGAGCCAACGACGACGGTTACTAGATTTCGTTGGAAATCCCTTTCACTGCCGACGGCTGGTATTGGTGGTGAGCACCGGGGTTTACGATAATAATGTTTTGCACAACTCATCAATGCTCACCGCACTATGAGCAGCCGGTCATCACAAAAGCACGGGGTTAGCTGACATAGTAACTTCTTAGCTGACCTGCAGAATTCCGCAGCAAATAGGAGGTGGCTGCGTCACAACATGGCAGGCCCGGGCAGGGCTGAGTGGTGAGAAACACGAGCCCTGAACGGCAATTAAAGTGAGATGGTGGCGTCAATGGCGGGGCAAAGCTGAGAGAAGCAGAGCTCCCCAAACCTGGAAAGTTTGCTGCAGAAGCTGCGGCGCCCCCCACTTGATCGACCCCCAGGATCCAGGTTATATTTATGCCGGTTTCCTGCTCACCTCGTATTGATGGAAGCTTTATTAATTACGACGTCTGCCCTCTATCCTCAGGGATTTCTCTTAACCGCAACTCGAAAAACCCTTTTTCTGCCATTCCGACTCAAATTGAGCTACTCCTGCTCTCTTTTACCCTCTTATTTAAGCGTTCGGTTTGCGAAACATCGCTCGTTACTTCAAAAGCTGTCGAAAAAGAGGGGCACTTTGCTCACCGTACTTAAACATGGCCCCAAGACCTTTCAACCCCGACAATGTTGCTGCCCAGAGGGAAAAGTACGCCCAGGCCGGCCAGGGCCATGTACATGCTTTCTACGACTCTCTCTCTGAGTCCGAGCAACAGTCACTCTACCTGCAGCTCGAGAACTTTGATCCCGAAGAAATCAACCAGATCACACACCGAGCACTGAACCCTCCCGAAGGGGATGGCAAGCCCGCCGTCGTCGAGCCTCTTCCCGAATCTGCCACCGCCAGTATACTCGACTCGAAGCCCGAGGACATTCAGAAGTGGTACGAGTACGGCCTGGAGCTGATTTCACAGAACAAGGTTGGTGTTGTGCTCTTGGCTGGAGGACAGGGCACTAGACTTGGAAGCAAGGCCCCCAAAGGGTGCTTCGACATTGAACTGCCTTCGCACAAGTCTTTATTCCAGATTCAGGCAGAGCGTATCTTGAAAGTCCAAGAATTGGCACAGAAGAAGTATTCTCCCAAGGAGAAAGTGGTCGTGCCTTGGTACGTTATGACCAGTGGCCCTACGCGAGGAAACACTGAGAACTTCTTCAAGGGTGAGTCTCTGGGTAAGATTCTGCCCAATGAGACCGCAGAAGACCGCCAGAAGCGTGGTTCCTACTTCGGAATGAGCAAGGACGATGTCATGATATTTGAACAAGGCGTCCTTCCTTGTATCTCCAATGAAGGCAAGATCATGCTGGAAGACAAAGGCAAGGTTGCCGTAGCTCCCGATGGTAACGGCGGGTTGTACAAAGCGCTGTACCAGGCACCCATTACTTCCAAGTTTGGCCCGGAGGTCGACACCGTCCTTAAAGATATGAAGAAGCGCGGTGTCGAGCATATCCACGCTTACTGTGTTGATAATTGCCTGGCAAAGGTGGCCGACCCTCTATTCATTGGTTTCTCTGCCGCCAAGGGTGTGTCTCTGGCAACTAAGGTCGTGCGCAAGCGTAACGCTACTGAGTCTGTCGGCCTCATTCTGTCGAAGAATGGCAAGCCAGACGTCGTGGAGTACTCTGAGATCGACACTGCCACGGCCGAAGCTGAGGACCCGAAGCAACCTGGCGTCCTGAAGTTCCGGGCTGCTAATATTGTCAACCACTACTACTCTTTCAAGTATCTGGAGAGCATGGACTCGTGGATGTCCAAACTACCCCATCACATTGCCCGCAAGAAGATCCCTTGCGTAGACACCGAGACTGGCGGCCCCGTGAATCCGGCGAAGCCCAATGGTATCAAGCTTGAGCAGTTTGTCTTTGATAACTTCAACATGCTTGAGCTCAGTGATTTTGCATGCTTGGAAGTCAAGAGAGAGGATGAGTTCTCCCCACTCAAGAACGGCACCGATGCCAAGGATGACAACATGATCACCAGCAAGCGTGACATCATGGATCAGGGAAAGAGATGGGTTGAGGCTGCAGGTGCATCCGTCCAAGGTGAAGGCATTGAGGTCTCACCTCTAACAAGCTATGTAAGCACCAGCTTCTGAACTCTCCTAATAGCATTGACACTGACAACGTATGATAGGGAGGCGAGGGATTGGAAGCGTACAGTGGTCAGACAGTCACCGAATCGTCCATTTAATTATCTTGGGGAAGTCCTAGACTTGAATATCACTTGCGGAGGCGGAGATAAAGAAAAAGACAGTCGCAGAAGCGAGAAAAGTATTCTACAGGATTCATGAGTTCATGATCATATTGCTCGATAAATATACACAGCACAACATTTCTGGCTCACCCGTCTCCTTTTGTCATGTCGAATCGGTGCTCATTTTTAACGCTAATTTATTCAAGTATAATATCTATACTACACATGTAAAATTCAGAGGAATAAAATACACGGGAAGAGAATGATGGGGAAAACAGCACTTAGGGTTTTTTTTAGGCTGTCTTGACATCGTCGTGGTCAGTGGTGCTGGAAATATCCTCCCACTGCTTTATCAACTCCTCCGTTGATGCCAGCTTGTCTCTCACGACCTGAATTGCATCCGTGCCGAGAAGCAGCCTCATGGGAATATCCTTGCCCTCGGCGACCCCGCTCTTGGTCAACACGTCCACGATGACCTTAGCGCCTTTGACCACGTCGCCGGGCTGGGCATTATTGACCTGATCCAGGGCGGCGGTGGTCTGCTCCACCGCGGTGCCCTTGTACTCGTTGGTCATGAGGTTGGTAACGGTGAGACGGTTACCGCCGCCAGTGTTGAGGAAGCCGGTGCGGAAGTAACCAGGCTCGATGATAACCCCGTGGATCCCGAGCTCTTCCACCTCGGCGTGCAGCGACTCGGTGAAGCCTGAGATGGCCCACTTGGTCGCTGCATAGTAAGCGAAGGCCGGGCCGCCGACCCATGAGCCCAGGGACCCAAAGTTAGCGATGACGCCGCCGCTGGTTCCGGCTTTCCCCTGCTCCCTCAGCAGCGCGATCTCGTGCCGGCACAGGTTCATGATGCCCAGGACGTTGACGCTGAAAGTTCGGAGCACGTCCTCCTGAGTTGCGCCCTCAATGGGCCCCTCCAAGATGTAGCCTGCGGCGTTGATGAAGTGGGTGATGCGGCCGAAGCGCGCCAAGCCCGCACGCAGAGCCGCGGCGATGGCGTCGTCCGCCGCCGTGATGTCGAGGTCCAGCACCAGCGCGCGGTCCTGGTACGCCGAGAAGGCGCTCGACAGCTTGCTCGCGGCGGATCGGGCCGTCGCGATCACGGAGTCGCCTCGGGCGAGGGCCTCAAGGGCGATGTGCTTTCCGAACCCGGAGGTGGCCCCCGAGATGAACCATACGTTGTTAGTTGCCATTTTGGATATGTGCTGATCTGCTGATGTGCGGATAGTGCTTGGTTACAGAGGATGTATCTGCAGTTCAAAGCTATGGGACGACTTAAAGTTCTGGATATGAAGCTATTGTAGAAACTAGCTGTATCAATGATATCTTGTTGATGCCCCAGAGCTCTCTCTCTCCATCTTCACACAGCGCAACACCATCTTTTATACTCTCTTCATCTAACATCTGACCTAAATATTATAGCCAATCTCGAATGTTAAAACCCGCCAAACTCCGTGTCCTCATTGATTGCTGACTTCTCGCGGATAGATGTTCGAGAATGTTTGACTCCGCAGGTTGCGCGCCGTGGAAGTAAGAAAAAATGCCAAGACAACGCCGGCATTTATTGGAGTTTGATGTGATTGGCTGGGCTACAAATGCCGATGACGATGGGTGTGAATTTCGGCGTTTACGTGAAAGCTTCATCGGCGAAACACCTAAGCACCGAACCGCCAAGAACCATCGGCCTCGTTTGATGACAGCATGGCTGTGACGCCAAATGATATGACTGCAAAGCTTCCTCTAATACGGCGTAAATACATTCCATTAAATCCGGGCGGGTGCGATTGAGGGATGGCCATTCACTCATTTGTTTGGCAATTGCTCTATTACACAAGGGCCGTGTTCGAATCGAGGCGCGGATTAGGGCAGGACAAAAAAAAAGAAATAAGCGTAGCTTGAATGCGCTGTCGGCAGCACCAACAAGATAGTAACAGTCAAAACTCTGGTGTGAAAGATCAACGGCATTGAGACTATGCAAGCTTCATGTCGGCTATTGGGGGTTTCCGTTACAGCTATAGGGCTACCACGCGGCTGCACTGATACTGGTTTCTCGGAACATGCCGTCAGACGTCTTTCTTTTGGCCCAAGCAAGGGACAGCTTATCGATATCGCAATGAGGCTCCAGCCTTGATGTACCATCCCTACTTACTATCCAAAGTACACCCATTGCCGATCAGCGTTTGTGTCCTTCTGAGACACAAAGTCTTCGGCTTGTAAGAATCCACTCTTTGGGATTCTGTACTCATGTCGTTACCGCAGGCTGACGCGCTCCTTTGCACCTCGCAATGGGCCTGTTAACGCACAACACGCGCATGCACCGGCTCTCCGCTGAGCCCTTTGTGCTCTTGCTCATACTCGCCTTCCTAGTGTCGCCCCTACATGCCTACGAGCAGGTATCGGACAACACGCTGCAGAAGGTCCCCAGTGCCGCCGGCGACTTCGACATCCACACCGGGCCACTCCTCTCTCCGATTCTGATCCCGCGGGTGCCCGGCACCCCAGGCTCCGCGGCGGCCCAGCGCCACTTTGTCGAGTTCTTCCGGACGCATTTGCCAGAGTGGCGCGTGGAACTGCACAATGTCACCTCAAAAACGCCCGCGACAGGCGACCGCGAGATACCCTTCACGAACCTCATATTCACCCGCGATCCACCGTGGGCCCGCCCCGGCGACGTCGGACGGCTTGTGCTCGCCGCACACTACGACAGCCTGTATCGCCCCGAGGGCTTCATCGGCGCGGTGGACAGCGCTGCTCCCTGTGCCGTGCTGATGCACATTGCGCGTAGCATTGATGCAGCGCTGACGAAGAAATGGGACAACATGGTACAGACCGGGGAGGCTGGCGAGGGCCTCGAGGAAGAGAAAGGCGTTCAGATCGTGCTCTTCGACGGGGAGGAGGCCTGGGTAACGTGGAGTGCTGTGGACTCTCTCTATGGTGCAAGGTGAGCAGTTGCGCCCAAGTCCTGCATCGGATTTCTTGACTAACTTTGAGGCCGTAGGGCACTTGCTGAAACTTGGGATTCCACTGCGTACCCTTCAGTATCGGCATACCGGACCCCAATCCAAGCTATTAATATGTTTGTGTTGCTTGACCTGCTTGGTGCCGCAGATCCAAACGTGCCGTCGTATTTCCCCGAATCGCACTGGGCGTACCAGCACTTGGCTGAGCTTGAGGCCCGCCTGCGCAAACTCAACCTCCTTCAGGCACCGGCCCAACGGCCGTTCTTTGGCGAATCCGCCAAGACGGCCGACCAATTTAAATGGGGATATATTGAAGATGATCATATTCCATTCCTGCGTAGAGGCGTGCCGATCCTGCACGTTATTCCAATGCCTTTTCCATCCACGTGGCACACGATGGATGATAATGGGGAACATCTTGACATTATGACCCTGAGGGACTGGGGGAAGATCCTCACGGCGTTCGTGGCAGAGTGGATGGAGTTGGAAGGGTTCATGGACGCACCAAAACAGGCGCTTCGAGGTTCCGACGACGACATTAGAGAACGAAGTGAACTGTAACTGCCAGCCTTCGGGTTGTACCAATAAGCAGCCTATCGAGACGATACAAGACAAGCAGATGAGTGATGAAGCAAATGCTGGCAGCATAGACGCATTATTTACATTGTATACTACTAGTACAATTGAGCTCTATGACATGAACCATTCCATCACCCAATGAATGTATATATATATATATATATATATCGAGTCCTAGGTCGCCTTGTCGTCTCTGCAGTAGTGCAGCTGAGAAACGGAGTGTACACAGCTCGTGGTACAGTATAACAGAAACCTTATCGATAATGAGGTCAATTCGGAACCCCTGCACCCTGGATGTGGTGCGGTTTGGAAGTCATGGTCCGTGCACCAGCTCCTCCACGTCAGCAGCTTCGATTGAGTTGAAGCGCCAAGTGTTCAGACCGGTACTGTACTCCCCCAAAAGTGAAAGGGTAGGGAACTTTGTAACAACGCCAACGGAACCTCAACCTCGTCGTTCACTTTCTCTTTCGTCCCTCACCCCTCGCATAACCACCCCACGCCCACCATGCGATTCTCTCAATCATTTGTTGCGCCTTTGGTGCTCCTGGCTGCTGGTGCAGCTCAGGCTGCCTCGTCCTGGGGTTTTGATGAGGGCACACTCTCTGTCGTCGCTAAGAAGGCTGCTGAGGCGGCTGTTAAAGAATCGTGAGCAACCACCTGCCTGTGCTTTACAACATCCTTTGAGGACCTGTTCTCTAGATCCATTGCTAACTCTATCCGTTTTTCCCCATCCACAGATTCTCTGAAAAGTCCCTACCCAAGTCCCCCGTCGGATTGAGCGACAGCGACACTCTGAAGATCAGCCTCACCACAAAGGAGGGTGGCAAGGCAATGCGCGCGCACCAAGCTTTCCTTGTGCTCCAGGACCCTGCATCTGGCCTGGAGGCTCCGTTCCCCTTGACCTCGAAGTCCAATGGCAAGGCTACTGTTGACATTGTACGTCCTGCCCAGCTGTTTCGTGGCCCCTGTGATCCACTCTCTATTTCCCGAGACTGCCTGCTAATACCACATTTTCCCTTGATTGCAGAAGCAAGCCGACATCCCGGTTCAGCTTCTGACAGCAACCACTCCTCTCAAGGCTTCTCTCGTCATTGCCTCATTCGGCGCCTCTGCTGGCTACAATAGCCCCGTATTCGACATCGAGATCAAGCAGAACCCTGCTGCAGCTCCTATCGTGTATGAGAAGCCGCTTCGCTATGGCAAGCTGGAAGAGATCCACCACATCTTCCGCGGCGACCCCAAGAGCCCGCCCAAGGTCATCTCTCTGTTCTTCTCCCTCGCGGTTCTTGCGACCATCCCCGCATTGTTCATTGGTGTAAGTAAATGAGATCCTGTCCTGCTCCTATGCCCTGTCTAATACTGTGACAGTGGATCGCTCTCGGCGGCAACCTGAGCCACTTGTCCAAGGCGCTCTCGTCTGCACCTCTATCCCACACCGTCTTCTTCGGCTCTCTTGTTGCCCTGGAGCTGGTATTCGGCTTGTACTACGTGAGCTGGAACCTCTTCCAGGTTCTACCTGTTATCACCCTCGTTGGTGCTGTTACCTTCTTCAGCGGCACAAAGGCTCTGGGCGAGGTCCAAAGCCGACGCTTGGCAGGTGAGAGGTGAGAGGAGATGGTACAATGCTGAGGAAGTGGAGAAAGAGACGAAGCGACAAGCGGATGGTTTGATCACACGAATTTCCATGTATGAACATGATTTTCAGCATTGGCATGCGGGTACATAAAAAATGGAGCGCACCTAGGTAGATCATAGGCATGTACAACAATACAAGAGGCCCTAGCAGTTGGCCCAAAAATTCCCTAGTACCCTGCGAAACACATTTGTTCTTTTTGGTATGTCAAATGAAGGTCACACTTACTTAAGTAATGTACAGTTTTGTAGATGATTGATTTGTACAGATATCCTACCCATGGTTTCTCTTGAGTACGTAGTTTCCTCGAGATGCAGGATACAATGAGAGTGAGGATGTTTTCTGTCCCAGAACGTGGCACACACGAGACTTAATGCAGGTTGGCCGCCTGATGTGCTGCTTTACGTGAATGAGCGTAGTGCCTGCCTCGTTATACGCGATGGGGCGGGTTGTATTGTGTCCCTTATTGATATGATGCCCGTACTGCTAATTCAATCAAGGCTCTATGAGTGCGTATTTACCTAGGCGGGTACCTAGGTGGGCGTATAGCTGTACATGGTAGTGTATAATTGTGTTTGGTGTATAGCGCGTATGGCGTATCCCAGGCGCATGTCAACTGGCGTATAATTGCGTATGGCGTATGGCGTATAGCGAAGGGGGGCGGGGAGGCGCAGTTATAACTTACAAAAGCGACCAAGGCCTCAAGTGTTTCCACTACCAGGCTATAGTCGGTCTCCCTCCGGATGGATGTCTAGTTTATGTTAGCAGTGCTTCGTGCTACAAAGAGATCGCTTTACTGTGTCAAGAGTCTTGCAGTGTTGCCGACCAAGCCACACTGGCCCCACTTTCACTGCCTCCCATGGCTTGGGGGGGTTAATAAAGTTGGATGGAATTCCATTTTGCTTCAATGCGAGTGCGACCCGGCGCTCTCATTGGACAGTAGGGACCGGTTTCGGCACTTCCGAGCAGCACCATTGGCTGCTGCGCAATCTCGTTCTCGTTCCAACTTGATCATGGTGCGCAGGTGTGCAGCCTCACATCAGAAGCAGGCATCCACACCGGAACTGGAGCGAGGACTAAAGATCATATGGCAGCAAAAACAAAAAACAAAAATGATATATAAGCAAGTGGTCTGCACGAGTTATAGATTCTGATGCGGGAGGTCATCAACAAAGAAGAATTTAACTAGCAGACTTGCTCAACTATATCTTACACCACTTTGTGTGAACAAATCCTCTCCCAAGGACGTGTCATACTGTCACAATACCTTCACTGCAATCAATGTCTATCGTTGCGTTAGTAGTTATGGCGGCTCACGCTGCTTTCAGTGGCTCGCATCACAACAACAGCACCTCACAGAGCAAGTATGATAGGAGCAGAAATCACTACGGCCAGGCCTGTAGTCAGGATGTGCGCTACGCCGGTCCCGCCGGGCCGGCCTACGCCAGTATGAACAATAGCGGTACCAGACAGAATTACTCCTCTTACGACTCGGAGCCTTGTGTCGCGAGCATGACTCGCCGCGAGTACAAGCGGTACCGCAAGGCGGAGAAACGGGAGCGCCGCTTCCAGCGCCGCTACGGGTGCGGTGAGGAGGCGTGCTACACGGCGGGCCCGCTGCGGCAGCGGGTGGGCTTATTGAGTGCGCAACAACAACCATCGCCGCCGTCAGCGCTGCCACCTACGCAGATGCTGCCACCATACCAACCTACACAGCAGCAGCAGCAGCAGTATCCCCAAGCCCCAGCTTACGATAGAGCTCTGTCGGCTTCGGTCGATAATTACATGGCAGAACCTAGCTCCACGGACGAGTTCAACGATCAGCCACCAGCGTTACGAGGCAGCGGCCGGGCCAGTCAGAGGACGGAGATCTGTGGAGGTACTAGTTCCGGGGAGCAGAGGAAGAGATCCGAAGCAAATGCAATGAAAGTTCCTCGTACATGGGAGATGGTTGGATGATTGGGTTGTTGGAAGAACGAGATGATTCGATAAATCTCGTGACGCATTGAAGAACAAATGAGATAAACTTACCAGGATCGCCACGCATGTGTTCGTCAAGTTGAAACAACATAGGAGTGTCTCAGGGCGTTAGGGAATGAACTTTACCATCTAGAAAAAAAAACCTACCATTTCACCATCTCTATAGTGCAGAGTTTCGTTTCCAATAGATCGTTTGATTGTCTGGGTTTGCCACGGGTTTCTCCTCCCAAATAACCTTGGACTAAGGGAAGGCTAAGTCACACGTGCTTGTTTTATAACCTGGAACGGGGAACAGAGCCGTTGTCTCAGCTGGAACAAGTGATCACCAGGGAAGTGTACGTGGTTTTAAAGTTTTCGTCTCATCTGGTCGAAATTGCCATCGGAAGATGTTCGCCCAGATGGCAGGTTGCATTTCCTCACGATGATATACCTAGGTCAGGAGTTAAATTCTGATCATCTTTGCCGGCATGGCACCTTCATGATTGGCCCAATGCGTAAATTCGGTCGGGGAACGGGTTGTCTGACTCGGGCTCTCGATGAAAGGGCGGTCAAGCACTGCCCCGGATGTCGGGAACTGCTAAAAATTGAACGGGGAGGTCTTCATGCGGGGTCATGGAAAGAATAAACACCTGATGTCTCGGACGATTATTTTATTGTCAATAGGGCAGTAGAGCGCATCTCTTAGTCGGGAACTTAGTAGAGATGGCGGAGGGGACGAGCATTACAGCCTATGGTATGGAAGCACCAACTGCGGATGGTAGAGAAAAGGAAAAGCAGCCATGAGTACCTGTTGGTCTGGTTCGCGAAAATCCTCGGATTTGATACAGGGAATGGCTTTGCTGGCCAGCCAAAGGCAGCCACATAAGCAAAAGTATGGTAATTTGCATACTCGGGAAACAAATCGTGCAGGTCAACGAACCGAGTTCAAAGATCCAGGGCGCTTCCATTACGAGGGAGATTGAACCTCCATGCAGGTCCCTCGATCCCTCGAGTGTGACCAATACTTGGAGAGGCTGGTACGAATCTGAGGGATGACGGAATGGGGGCCAAGTGCAGATTGCCCAACTTGGTGTCTTGTCTTAGTCTATGCGGGTTGTGGGTGTGTAAATACGACTTCTAAGACATGCGCAGGCCCGGATCTCCAAACCAGGGCGGCCTCGCCGGGCCGGTGTCAGCGATGCGAAAGTTCAAACCCACCTGAAAATTCCACGAACGGCCGATTTCTGTCCAACGAAAATCAGATGGAGCGATCAGGAAGAACGTCAACAGTGCAAGAAATAAAAAGTCTTTACTAAGGCGATACCTGAAAATGCAGTTGGGGCATCAGATTTGGAGTATGAATAGATCTTTGTACGAGATGGGACGGTAGGCCAATAGAATAATAGAATGGAATAATAAAACCAATTAAAATTGGACTTTTATGGGCTATGAACTTTAGGGAGTTCCGTAGGGATACCAGCCTGGGGTCCTGGGCAGCTAATAGCGGGTCGGCAAAAACAGATTGATCAGCAGACAGGGCGAGACGCAGGCGGGCGTTGCAAGTGCTGTGCCCACTTTGGGCATAGCTGCGCTCCAGGTCTGGGTAGGGGCCAGAGGCCGCGCCGTCGCCTCCTGCCACTTACAGGGACTCGTGGAGCGCCTTTCGTCCAATTTCGAATGGGGTCCAGTCAGTCAAGCCAGCCGCCTGAACGAGCACGCTTTCCATCGCCCCTAACGCCCTCTTTCTAACCCCCAAGGCCGCCGTGATTCGGCGTGGGAAACGATAAAGATCTCTCTTTCTCTCTCTTTTCCCCCCCATATACCACCCGTTTTGTCCCGTCAGCTTGCAAATTTCCCCCGGCGTATCACGGCCACTCATCCCTTCTTTACACACGCAGGAGTCTGAAAGTAGCCCGGTTACGCTAACTTTAGGCAAGACGCCCTGGGCTGAGCAGCGACTCCCCTGTACCCGTCCTAACCCCTCTACCGTTCGTTCCCTTCAGCGCGCGGACTAAAAACCCCCTTCGATCCTACGAGGGCGCCGACCAGGCGCCTCACCCACATCTCTCTCTATATCCCACGACGCATTTCTACCCTCTCGCAACTATCCTCCGACGTCGCTACCCTGAAGCAGTTTGAGCGCCCATCCCATACTTCATTGACGAAACAAACTCTCTTAGAACGTCGAACTGGCCCCGACGAGGAGCGACGTGCGTTAGGCACCTTCGACGAACGGTAATTACTGTGATTTAGCGGCCGCCACGACAGCCGTATACACAGCGACTTAACTCACTACCTGAACTACCGACTTCTGCCTATTTGAACCGTGAACTTCAGGGCTGTCTAAAGAGAAGAACCGTTCGATTTTCCACCTTTTGGAAATTTGGGAATTTACACTCAGCTTGACTAGCCGAACGCAAGATGAAAGGCACTCCGGTTGACCAGCTCGTTTACGAGTACATGTTCCCCAAACCCCGGCATACCGACCCTCAGAACTTCCAGATGCTTCTGCAATCTCACCTCATCCCCGAGATCCGCCAGGAAGTTCACTCCTTCTACGGCCATCTCGATACCCAAGAGGCGAAATATCCCGGGCTTGACTACTCTAACCGTACCCACCGCATACGTCTAAGCCGATGGCCGTGGCACCGCCGCCTGTTCCGGGCGTTCGATGGCTTGCGCCTAACTTCCAGTGAAATCGCCAACCTAACCAAGTGGGAGGGCACAAAGTGGGCAAAAGACCGCTTCGAGCGCGACTCGGGCATCGTGATTCGGGATACCGCACCAGAAGAAGTGGGAGAATGGATCGAACCCGAAGATAGAACTGCTTCTTTATCTGCCAGAGTCGGTCGTAGAATGCCGGAGGAGGAAGGGCGCCAAGATGCTGCAGATGAGGATATGGACGAAGAAGAAAGCGATGGGGAACTGGAAAGCATTGGCATTGCTCTGAATGAGCGTCTTCGAGAACGGGCAGCACGGCGTGAGGCTGGGGACACTTCGGAGCCGTTAGATGAGGAATGGGAGCAGTGGCTCAAGAATGCGATCGACTCCGGAGCTCTGCCCTTTCTGACAGACCATCTACTTCAACAGTCGGACTCATCTGCAGCTCCCGAGACGGGCCGGGCAGTACTGATCCCACAGGCACTCTTTCCGCCCCGAATGCTAAGCGCAGCACGAGCCAACCAGTGGGACGAAGTTCCCGAGTTCTTGCACGAAATGCTCCGACGCACCCTGCAGACCGAGGCGAGCACATCTACTAGTGAGGCCTCGACACCTGAACCATCGTCCGGTAGAACGCTGAGAGACTTCCTAAGCACCTCCTCATGGCGTAGAACGTACTCAGGTCTCCGACTGCCCGACGCTACTGCAACCGGCTCCTCCGGGAATCTGCGATACCACAGAACGGCTGAGCCCCGTGCATAGAGATGTGACGATTTTTCACATGCGCCACGCTCATGCAAATCAGAGAGATCACACATGCAAGGAGGCATTTGGTTGCGCGGGAAACGTTTGTCATTTGCTAAACTCCTCCATGGTTGTCGGAGCGCACGGTCGCTCTGCTGTGCATCTTCCTCTCTACCTTTCTTATAGTGTGCTAAGACACATGAGTACTATAACGACATTAATAACGGATTCACTGACGCTCATATAACGACATTTTTCTGAGCATCTTCTCGGGGCTTGGTCCAAATATGGCTGTGCTATATGTTAGGAGCCTAACTCCCTTTCCCACCCCTTTCATTCCCTTTGTTTTCCCCTTCGTCATGGGCATGATTACATATGGGCAAGACGGAGTTCTATGAGGACATATCATTTGCGTTCAACATCATTTGTTTTTCTTGCTTTTATCAACAAAATGGAGCGGGGCGGTTTCCGGTTCTCCTATCTTGTCTCCAAGGATGATTAGTAGCCCTGGTATTCTCTTGATAGTATATGAAGCTGCAAACGCGTAGGAAGATGGAGTAGAACTAGATGGGATATGGATAAACTTTGATGGATACGGGGATAGGAAGGTTTCGCAGCAACCAAGTGAAGAAATTGAACATTTACAAGCAACGTCAACCACATCGTGATTGGCTATTTTTGGCCCGCGTCTTCTCTACCTACGTAACTAATAAGCCTAGGTTAGGTGTATTTCACGAAAGCTAAGAGAGCGTTCTTCAACAACATTCATGGCGGCATCCCGAATCTATCTATATGAGCTAGAACCCCCTTTGTGCTTAAGATCTACATATGTCCATCAGGATAAGCTAAAATGTAGCTTGGCAAATTGTAATGACCCAAATAAGTCCAATACAAAGGCTGGCAATAATGCATGAAATTGCGGTGCCTGTGTAACTTCAACATTTGACATCGTCGACCTATTGATTAGCGCCGCTCCTAGCCATATTTCAAGCAAGGCATCAAATACCAAGGACAGTTCTCACACCAGCTAATGTCAACATTCTGCTCCCCTCTGGATAGGTTGGCCGTTATGAAGAAGTGGGCCAATGAGTTTCAGATATAGAGGCGATGCAATTTGGGTGCCGGTCAAGTCCCGTCGTTCCCACCAAAGACTTGAGCTGGTAGGAGATAGCCTTTCACCAGGTTCTTCAGATTTGCTGAGGGAACCGAGAGGCACCGTGGGTGAGATTCTTAAACTGCACCGAAAGTAGACTCGCAGCGAAAATAGGATATTTCCACGCCACGCAAAATCTTTCTGATGCTTGCAGAGATACGGCACTCTGTTTTCGGCAGATTTCCCTTGAGAAGATTTTGCTGTAGGCCCACGGCCCTTCGCTTATACTTGCAGATATTACAGCCGTGTTTGCGGCAAATTCGATATCTGAGTTAAAGGCTTCGGTTTTGGAGGTCGTCCGCGACGGCACAACTTGACACCACTCTAAGGTTCCAGATGAGACCACTCGGGAATGGCCTTGATTTGATTCCACATGTACTTTTCGAGTTTGTTGGCTGACTTTGCATATGGTGTGGTCTCATTATTATATTTGCGGCAGTTGTCGAATATTAACTTGGCATCTCTGGTGAAATCTTCAGGGGTTTGATACTGGTCAGCTTCAAGCTTAGCCTCCATCGTGGAGAGATCCATAGGTTCCTTGATGACATCGTAATAGTCGGCGACATCGTCCTTATTCACCGGGACCAAGAACGGCCAGGCCGATTGATGGTTTTGGAGATCATTCAACAGGTGCAGCAACTGGTTGTAGTTCGGGCCATGGCGAGGTTGACGAGCCAACTCATCCATGTCGGGAGACCAACCAGAAGCACGAATAGCTTCGATAGATAGAGGGTCCGTGGGAGTCACGCCGTTCTTCCACTCCTTGGGAGGTTGGTGAATTATGTGAGATTTTGAAAACGCTCTAATCTTGGCGTGCACACATTCTTTTTGCTTCAAGAGCATACGGCCCATCTCCAAGTACCGCACCCTGGGCAGCATAGAGCACTGCATAATGGTTCCACCCTCGTAGTCCTTGATGTATCCCATCCATACGGACTTCGGTAGTGTTATTTCCTTGGTGAACCCTTGTTTCTTGAAGTATCCGATAGCGTAGTTGTCAGCATAGGTAAGGAAGTGCATGACATCGCTTGTAGCTTTGACGTAGTCTTTCAAGTGAGACATAAGATGGGCACCATATCCCTTGACTTGCTGGTCGCTACTAATAGCACAGAAAACAATTTCTGCAAATTGGCGGCCCTTGAATGGACGATAAGTAATACCGCCAACGACTTCTAGTGGCTTCTTGACAATAGCGATGGACAAATGAGTCCTGTCGTAGACAAGACGCGCAATATAATCTTTAGGCATCTTGGGAAGTTGCTTTTGGAAGATACACTTGAGGCCGGTCAATATGATCAAAGACTCGCGCTTGTTGTCGTTGTTGACGACACGGAACTCTATATCCCCATTTCGCTCTTCAATGACGGCGGGCTAATGAGATGGTTTGTTAGTAAAATTGCGGCTGCTCTCGCATTGAAAGTATAGTGGTACTATGTGATGGTATTATGTGATTTGCTCCAAAGCACGACTCAAGCGGCTGGGAACCTTGTTCTCCAGCTACCCTGACGTGGAGTCAGTATCTACAGTCAGTTTTACACCCCTTGGGCACAATCTGTTCCTGCAACTTGCAGGGGGCTGTCTGTGATTAATGATGCAGAATAGTGCAGTACGGGGAGGAACGAGGAGGTGGGGTTCAGAATAGGATCGGACAGTCAAAGGACTCGGGAGCTCTACTTTTTCCGGAAACGGGATGGGCTTCAACGCGGGCTTCTTCTCGGGTTCGGCGGACTCGCTGTGCTTGAGTCTTTTGCTGGCAGTTGGCGACGTAGGCTCGTCGCTAGCCTTGCGTTTGCCATCTAAGAGATTGTCAATGATGATGTCCGCGGGCCATCGCAAGTTCGTGGTTTTCTCCCAGGTTTTACTTACTCTCCTCCTTTACCATACTGTCTGTTCCGGCGGGTATATCGCTGGCGGTGGCTCTCGATGTGCTGGGGTGCGCCAGCGGCTGAGGGACTTGAGGCGACTAGATGCGACGATGCTCAGGATGACGATGGTTAAGTAAGCAATGCCAGACGCGAAATGTGGAGGTGGATCGACGCTAGTCCCAGAACAACAAGCGGCAAGGCAGCCTAATTTAGGGGAGGGAGCTGGTATCGATAACGGCGCGGAAGATCTAAATTCCCCTGATCAGCCAGCCTGCCAGGCGCCGGGGGTTGTCTCGGGTGCCTGTGGGGCTTGCGTTCAAGACACCTTGTAGTTCCAACATTGAGCTTTGTCCCGAGCGTACGTACCTGCGCAAGCTGGTAGTTGGCCTGTGGATTGCACTGTGGCCTCAAGTTTTAGCCGGTAGAGCTTCTGAGCTTACGACTTCCTCTCCACTGGGTTTTTAATTCCACACGTCGTCTTTGGCCATTTTCACGTCTCATCCGACTTCTAAGATCACTCTCTTAGATTGGAACCTCCAGGGCCTTTGTTTTTTTCTTCGTCCAACTCATTCAATTGCAGCCAGAGCCAGTCGTTCATACCCGGCTGCCTCACAGCAGCTTGCCTAGTGTTCACACCTCTCTAGGCTACATTTCCATGGATTCGACACTTATTCAGCAGTGGGATGCGCCTGGCACTCCATTCCTTCCTGCAATCGGCAAGGGAACTCAATTCTTTGTTGGATTCAATCTTCTCCTCATTGGTTTTGCACTGACAGGTGCCTTTACTTTGAGTAAGTAAACTCGGAACACCATGTTCGTCCTGTGATCTCCTGTGCACTCAGCTGATGCCATGCCGCCGGTAGATCGCTCTTTACTCAACCTTCCACTGCTCGGACTTCCGGCTTCATTGGCACTGGCGTACGTCCCTCCCTATCCCAGCTTGGCCTGCCTTTCATCTGACACAATGCAGATTTGGAACTGTGTATATGTTCTGTGCGGTTGGAGTCTACGTCTAAGCGAGCGAAAGAGATACCCCAAAGAAGGCGTTTTGCGGAGAGATCATCGGTCTGTACAATAGATGAATTAAGCCGCAGACACAAACCCAAACAAAAGAAGAAGAAAAAAGAAAAAAAAAAGTCGTCTAGATTTCATTTGCGTCCTCAAATACCTGGAAGTTGTCCACTTCAGTCACTTCAGTTTTTCTCTAAACCGTCTGCACAAACATCCGAGACAATACACAACTGCCGTCTCACCAGGTGAAGATGGCGTCTACCATTGAACCAACAAACCCCAATCAGCCCCTGTTTCGAGCCGTCGCCAGCTCGACTCGACAGATCCATCAGCTTCTTAAATGTATTAGCTTCACCAGCAAGGTTCATGTTCAGATCACCCAGGATGGCATACGCTTTGCCGCAGACCATTCCCGTGTGATGCAAGGTATGCTTTAGAGGGCGTCCTTGTTTCCAACGTCTACTTGCTGATTTATTCTAGGCGTGGCTTTCCTGGACAAAACACTATTCAGCAAGTACACTCTAAATCTTGCAGACAATGAAGATGAAGCGTTACCTCAGTTCCAAATTAACCTGGCTGCATTTCTGGAAGCGCTTCAAATTTTCGGTGCGACTGATAATGCGGCAAGGCAGTCAAGAGCTGATGCCGAGCCATACCGAAGTAATCTCAGAAATTACCGCCCCGATGCGTTTAACCATCAGACACTTGGCATGCCTGGAACGTGCTGCCTATTGTACGAAGAAGACGGATCTCCTCTCAGTATTATCTTGGAAGAAACTGGCGTGAAAACGCAATGCAACATGATTACTTACACTCCCGATCTCCCCGATGATATCCCTTTCGACCGAGAGGACCTTACTTTCAAGATTATCATGCAAGCTAGGTGGCTGCTCGACGGGCTTTCAGAGTTGGCTCCCATGTCACCAACACGGATTACCATCTCAGCAATGCCAACCGCACCTTTCCTAAGCCTTTCGGGTGGTGGTTCCCTTGGAAGTGCAAGTGTTGATTTCTCCAATGGGCGAGAGCTACTCGAAACATTCTCGGTGCGTGAGAAGTGGACGCAGAGCTTCAAGTTTGACCTTGTTAAGTCAGCCAGCGAGGCAATGCGTATCGCAAGTAAAGTAAGCTTTCGTGGTGATGGCCAGGGGGTGTTGAGTTTGCAATTTATGGTAGAGATGGAAGGCGGCGTGGTGAGTTTCCTTGACTTTCGGTTTGTGCCTTACGCCGAGAGTTCACTAGAGGACGAGGATTCCGAGTTGGATGAGAACGATTAGGGTTGTTGAGGACCGACTGTCCCCTCCCTTCTTTTCGGGTTTGGGGTGTCTCTTCTTCCTGTTTCAACAATGAGAATAACATCACCTTGCCATCGTTTCGCATTCCTGAGCTCATGATAATTATTCGCCATAGCCCGCATCTCGTGAACTCCACTTTGTTACCACCGCCTGCGGTTATGAGAAAGCTGTACATCATTTTCATCAGTAACTGGCTGAGTGACATGACAATCCAAATGATCCCAAGGGCATCCCTAAATCTGGAAACGAACTTCCAGTCCATCCGGTCGATGGACTCTGCCTCCCCCTTCCCCCACCCTCTGTCTCTCTTTCATAAGATCCTCCTGGTAGCGTAAGGTCTCACTGTAACCAGGAACATGTTCAAAAACAGCGGTAGAAAAATCTCCTTGCAAGGTTATACTTCTTTCCACACTGAAACCCCCCACCCCCCCAACCCAACCCACTCAAAACGGCCCCGTACAAGCTATAACAGGAAGTACCGATAACGCCACCGAAACAAGGAAAGTACCAAGTATGAGGAGACAATAAACGAAGATCAAAATTATTGGGCAGATTCAATAAGCCATACTCACCCTTTGTTCGGTAAGTAAGTGAGGCCTGCTCACCCACACCTCTTGAGCTCTCTTCCCGCTGGCAGCAATGGGAAATAAATGTATCGAAATCGGAGGCGGTCAGTAATCTTCAAACTAAACGCCAATCAGGAGTGCGCTCGTTTCTGCGGTGTAGATGTGATATCAGGTATCATGTATGTTGAGAGCAATCTCTGTATTGTTGACATGAGGCTAAATCTGCTTTTCTGTCTATCAAAGTATTTCCCTTGGGAGTTGTGCCGGTAAAAGACCATAGAGTTGGTTTTTGGCATTTTGATTTATTCCCCAAAGGATGGATAGCAGAATAACAACAATGACTACTTCCTCTGAAGCGAAACGGGACAAATTCCCCGTCTGTTCTATTCTTGGATATATGCGGTCATATGAAAGAAGATAGCAACAGTAGACGCTACATTCAACTACGTTTCCTTAGATGATATTGGTAACTTCCCAGTGGATAGGGGAACACCCGAGGATCTATATCAGACTGCCAACATCTGACCATGAGCAAGAGGTCTACGGCTTCGTGTCGCTAGTGTACACACATGCAGACTGAAGAGATACAAAGACTTTTGATTACAGCGACACTATAGGACGGCAGGACACCCAATCCGCCTCCACCAGATGGATCTCACATGACTGCAAAGTCGCCAAGCATAGCCATGCGCAGTTTGGCAATGTGGTAAGATCGTCGTCTTTGAAAATAAGATATACCCCATGTGCTTACGTCGGCTGCATATATATTCTTGAGTACCACTACATGAGAAATGCGTCAGGAACACATGGGAGTTGTGGTTCTTGCAGGATGGTCCGACAACCTCTTTATTATTCGTGAGGAGACTGTACTGTTTCAATCAAGGGCTTGGATAATGCGATCGTGAAATAAAAAAAGCCTATGTTGAGACCAGTCTGCTTACTTGGGGAATGGCGAATGCCACAGCATCAACTCTTGCAATATTAACCCCAAGTGAAGATTAATGACCCAGAAACCACCTGATCCACGGGAGATACTATTTCACACATGCTCTTTCCAATTGTCGAGTCAGTTTTTGACGGAAATTGGAGTTGATCGGCGCTTCAATAACTCCACTACAAAGAAAGGGTTCACACAGCCTAATCGGTTGGAAGACGGACAGCATAAAGCTGATCCCGAAACAACTTGGGTTGGTAAGTTTCATTACTGTGCAATTACATGGAGGTGGGTGCTCTCGGTGCTCTCGTGGTTGGCACATGACTTACAGCAGTAGAACAGGAATGTAGCACGAGGTCTCTTGTAGCACCTCTAGATCCCCTCTACTGGTCGGTTATTTAGCACTTTCGTGATGATAGAGTGGATTGGCCCGGCTGTAACCTTTCCTCTCCTCTCGGTAATCTACGAGGATCAGTGCCTAAGGAGAGCAATAAGGATTATACCAGATTCTTTACTTGATGTACAGACTTTACTACAGTGTCGTACAATGACTATCGTTAAGCTCATACCCATGGGTTACGAGAGTTCTATCTTGCCAAGGATCTGGGAGGGATTGATCATGAGAGTATAAGGCTTCGGCGCGAGGTGAGTAGCTCTCGACCTTCACTGCTTAAACTTCTTGGCTGTATTGATAGAGTCAAAGACAACGGAAACCCAGCTCCTGTTGCTCAAGACATTTCAACGGACAAAACGTTCCAGTGAAATAGGACATATGCTCTAATAACGCAATATATATATATATATGTGTGTGTGTGTGTGTGTGTGTATGTGTAAAGTGTCCAATCCCGAGTTTTTATAGAGCATCCCGACCGGGAGATATGCAGCTCGAATTAGGCAGTTCCGAACTCTGCCAAGCGGTTCACAGAGCAGAAGTTCCGGGTACCATAATATTAGCAGGTTATTGGCGTCGATGGAAAAGTCGATTGGACTGTGGGTGCTGCGTAATCACAAAAGTCTTGTTCCTTCGTCGGACAGAAAGTAACCGCTCCGCCTATAGCGCTGGGGCTGTGTGAGACGACAGCTGTGCTTAAATGGGCAATCTCGACATGCCATTGGGACGCTGGATCTTAGGTAAGCGCCACAACACTGCCAAGTCTGCGAGTCTAAATCGCCGAGATCCTGTAATCAGGGCTCTCCATCTCTCTTGCAATCTCAATCACACCGGGAGAGCCGTCTCACCTAGAATCGGGATGTGCCGAGATCCCGATCATAGTTGCAAACGTATTGGCGTACTACATCGTACGTGCCTATGTACATACAAGAGCTCAAATTAAAATGCAGAGGAATAGAGTAAGCTGGTAAGGAAGACCTGGTTGGACCACCAATTTTCTGGCGTTATACATCAATCTTCAACTTTACCATATTGGGTACCAAGCTTGGCAAAGCCGGTCGATCATATGGGCGGGAGTGGTGTAGCACCTGAGCTGTTTAGGTTCCGCCACTGCAACTGAAGAGGAAGATTTTGAGGTGACGAGGAACAGTAATCCAATGCAGTGTTTTTGTTTTTTTTTGAGGCCCTCCCAGTATCGCCCCACCTCACTCAGCCAAGAAGGAATCGGCCCCGAACTGACTTGGAATATGGTGTTTAGCCCAAAACGGAACGAACGCCTTTGGAGACATAACGTCAGTAAACCGTGCCGTTCATTGTTCGAAAGCACTCGCTATCGGTCTAAAAAAGCAAAGCATCCCGCCTACGAGGCTTAGCGATGGAGTAATTTACCAAATATGCCTCGCATTTTTAAGGAAAAAAAGCAGGAAGACTCAAAATCCAATGTCATAGTAAAATAATAACCATCCCAAATCCCTTATTCAGAGATGGCCCACCGTAAATGGCACTGCAAAGAGACCCGCAAGCGCTATTCTTAGAGAGGGTTCTATACAAGCCCCTAAGTTAACTAATTCCTTCGGTCGCCCCATGCACGGGACCTCGTTAGCACTCATAGTTAGGTACTTTTTAGGGAATCGCACGAGGCTCTCTGTTTGCCTCCACCACGTCCCCTTCATGTTTCACCGCGACGACGCACACCTCGCTAGGTTTTTATATCGCCGCAGCATACATTCCCGTAGATGCTGTGTGTTTAGAGAAGCTACATCTCCTAACAATCCCAACTGAAACGTTCTTAGACTTGACCTAACCTATTTGGCTGACAAGTACAATCGAATTTGTGGAGTGTAAATGTTGGTGACACAAGTACCCGCACCTAGTCATGGCCGATGAGGGCTACCATATGTCGGCCCGCAACTAATTAATATTGGAGGTTGTTGCAGATCGCGGCTAGGTTCAAGTGGTAGCAGACGGGGAGCCGCCGGACCAGAATACCCTGGTTCTCTCCACGCCCCAAAGCCACGGCGGAGTTCCCCGGTTGGTGTTGATACCCATCTCTTCCGCTGTTTCGGTGCCGAATAGGAGTGCAAGGCGTCGAGACTGGAGCTGCTCGTATTCCACAACAGACACCCGACCCCCAATCTTTACAAGTTGACCGAGGAAGCGCTGAGTCGCCACAGCATCCTATCCTTCCTGTGTTTCGTAGGTAACGCCGACTGGCTGGCTAGGCTGTTGGCTAAACTTCGATGCGGGAAGCTGTGCTGTGATATACAACACTTTGTACCCCCCTACATACTAACTTGGATTAACTCAGTCGTGCCTAAGTGAAACCCGCTACTCTAGCTAAGCCAAGTTTAAGGGTTTTGTTTACTGTGTATATGCTCGGTTTTGACCATCATTATCAATATTTCCTTGTGTCCCCTTTGTAATTCGTGTTGGGGGAAGAGGGGAGAGGACGACATCCCATCCACCCCCTCCAAGTAGTTTAACTTTTATTATTTTCCGAAAGATTCCAAAGAACAGGAATTGGACCTCGGCCAATGAAACACAGCAAACGTTCCGCTCAAGATGCTTGGCCTATGTTCACAGCAGAATTGGCATGCCATCTCATGTAACTTAATGCAGGACACTGCATCCAACTAGCCTTGACGAAACGGGAATGGCTGACCAATGACAGATAAAAATAACAGATCCCTGTTGGGGGCTACTCTTAATGCCCTGCGTTAGCGTAGGATGGGATCCCATGGAGCCACTCTTCTGCACAACACACTGCCCTGCGACCATTTACAGCGCCACCCTCAGAAGGCGGCCGTGTAAGTCGCCTAACTCCTTCCATAGTAATGCTGGAGCCGGAGTCCCGCTAGTGGTCCGCTCCTAGTATACCCTTGTCCTACCCAACTCATGGCATGTGGTACCCTCGTGATGTCTGCTGTAGTGGGTAGTGGGCAGTGGGCAGCTCGAGTATCTTATCCGCCTCCATGGGCACAGCCGTGAGCTTTCTTATTCTTTTTAGCATCGATCTGGAGCATATGATGATCATTGGTCCGGTATCCCCGCTGCTTGTCATGCCCATCTTGTCCCTACAACAGCTACTCAGTTTTATATATGCAAGAGAGACACTCACGAGTCCCACCCTGAGCACGTTTTCAAGCTTCCTGTTTGCTATAGCTTCCCTTGCGTGGACCTCGTTAGACGCGACCCCACAATGCCACCACCAGCTTTGGCCGTCAACAGACTTACCATTCCAACTCCACGATCTGCAAGCGCTATTGGGGGCTTGGCTCCTTGTGACAGCATCCAATTTAATTGTGCCGGCAAGGGTTGCCCCAAGGAGGCATGGTTGCCTCTTTCGTGGACTCAAGGTGACGATTCAGAGCCCGCCCCCAGCGAGGTGTGCCCACTAGATCTCGACAGCATTTCGGACCCCCTACAGTACCAGGTCACCAGGTCACTAGTCAGCCCTCTAGTGTACAACGAAGAGGAGACGGAATTTGGCCCTCATATATCCAAAGGTCTGGGCATCCCTCCCTTTGGATGTCTCCCTTTACCGTCAGACGTGAACCAACGTGAACCCTCAACCGAGGCCTGCCAACAACAAAGTCCCGGAGGAAATGTGGTTTACTCAGAGTCCATCTGCAAGGAAAGTACCAAATATACGAAAACGGCGATGAAAGGGAAAACAAGACCATCAGGTCTAAGGCTGGATCCTAGGGAAGCCCGTTCCTCAGAGCGGGGGGAGAACGGACCAAGTGCAAGGAAACAAGCAAGGAGCAAAGAGTGCAGCCCGATACACTCTTCTGGCAATATTGAACAACTTATACAAGAAACCGACGATGCTTTTGAAGCGCTTGGAAACGCTCTAAATGAAGCCGAATATCTGATTTGCCATCCGGACAAAGGTCAAGAGACACTGCCATCGGTCACCAGACCGTATCAAGAGCAAGCGCAAACTCAAACACAACTACAACCACAAGATCAAGCATCACTAGCCACTCGCAGACATTCTTCTAGGGCGGAAGAGACCCGCTCTAGGAAGTTGAGAGACATGAAGTCACAATGGAAAGGCTTGGCTAGCAGACATACACCTCTCCTGGGCTCGGGGAGATCGATCACTGGGAACGTAACAGAATTATTTAGCGGGAGGCTATTCCAGAAGATTGAGGCAGATGAGATGTTGACTCCGGCCCAAATCGAGAATTTCAAGCAGAAGAAACTTCTTGAGCTTCACTTACAAACGGCAACATCAGAAAATGGAACATGGCGGAGTTTCGAGACTGAATCGAGCGATACATCCATCGGGCCCTTTCATCTGGACGACCTCCCGGCCAGAATAGGCTCTTCCGGCGTGAAGCTCTTTGTAAGCACGCCGGTAGATGAAAGACCCAGACCAGCGTCGTTCAATGGCACGATGTTGAAAGACTCATCCTCCAATGCCAACCATGACGATGCTATCATGAAGGCAACGCAGGACTGTTCTCTCAAAAGCCTGACTTCATTCTACGATGATTTACCTTCACCAGGGCTGCCTTCGCCTTTGCTTAATCAAGCGAGCGCTGCATTTCAGCCAATGCGAAATCCGGAACGCTACATGCTGCGTAAGATCCCGGACCTGCCCACAATACCTGAATCGATCTCATCAGCGACCGGTCGATATAGCAGGAATGCCGGCACTGATGCCCAGAGCAACGGAGCTGATAACAATTACGTTTTTCTGAAGGCGTCTCCCTTCACGCTGATGGCCCCCGCGTTTCGCCATGGGCCCATACGCTTGGCAAAGTCAGACCTCCCACCGGACCCCAAGCTGGGGGCCGATGACGGGCTCGATTGGACCGCGTTTCAGATGGCTATCCTCGGAGGCGCAGGCGATTACTTCACTGATAGCGAACACATGATCCGCGAGCAGGAGGCTGAGGACGTCCAGGCTCTCTGCGACTGGTGGGACGAGTGGAACGTTGAGGACGTGGGTGGCATGCGGACACGGGACGACGAGACCCTCAGCCCGACGACTACCCCGACCCTCTCAGCCGACGACCCCATCGTTGTCGGCATTAACGGCGTGGGTGACTCCTACTACCTGTACGATGAAATCGGCCAAGACAACCCATACAGTCCGCACCACGAGTGGCAGGAGCCTCAGCGCTCACGGCGCCAGCCAAGGAAGTTGCTGGACTTCGATCTTGACCACTTGGCGCCGTGTGACAAGCTCTACGACGGCGGCGGCATTTCCAAGTGGACCATCGACGGCCGTAATGCGAGCCGAGCCAGCCTACCACAAAGCCCCATGCTCGAATTGCGGGTCATCACTGCCAATAACGGGGATGTTGACTATATTCCCATGGGTTACAATCTGGGCCACGACCTGGGAGACTTTTTACGGTGGGAAGCCGAGAATGTATATGCGGATGTCTCCATGTATGATGGGGGTGTGATCTAAACGGGCCACTGGGAGGTTTGCTCTCGGTAGGAAGGAGGTGACCGGCAAAACAGAATTGGAGAAGACGCTTAGCGCTAATGCTTGGACAAAATGGGTATCAATATGGAGTTATCTAATGATTTGGGCGTGCTTTCTTGTATGGCTTATGGTTCTGGGCAGCGGCAGGCGTTGGAAGCGGGACAATGTTGCATGTTTTATAACGATTTTTTGTTTTTCTTTTGTGGAATAATACCCGCATCGAAACGGTGTGAGAACGAGGCTTGGAACACTGGTTTTATGGAAAGGAACAACCAAAAAACCTCGCAATTACATAGGGCACGGGATTTGTACATACGTAAACACTGAAGGCACTTATTTTCAGTATCCGGACAGCTTATGTGAACCTGGAGAGTTTCAAGGACTAGTTCACGGTTTCAATAAAAACATATCATAACCAAGACCTGGACATTCCCCCGATAATGGGCTGCTTCGAACGTTGATTTCGAGTCTAGCGTTATATCCAACGCTGTGGCTGCATAGTCACCAAAGGCGCCAGCTTCTCAGTGTGCATGCTCTCTTGTTTTGTGGCACAATGCTATCAATTCCATCCGTTTTGGCTGCGAATTATCATGGCAGGGTTAGGGTTGGGCATGATGATTCATGGCTCTTTGTAGTTACACGTAAAGCAGAGAGACGGAAGGTAAGTACATGTCGTACGAGTAGCGAACTGTGCTTGAATTCCCTACCAGCGGAGATGCATTCTGAGATTAGGGAGAAATGCGCTCACAGTCGCAAAATGGCATCCCACTCATCCAGAGAGCTCTTGAACATACAATTGATGGCAAACGGCGTGGGCTTAAATAGTGGCTTTGGTACGAAACACAATAGATAGGACAAATGGGGATATACTTCCCCAGAACAATAAAAAAGAAAAAAGAAAAAAGAAGAACCCCCAACTGGACACTCTCTTAAAGAAAAAACGTCATGGACTTTTCTTGCCTCCGGCCCTAAACAACTGCGTTGCAGTAAACCTATGTAAAGCTCTCAATCTTGCTAGCAGAGCACAGCTTCTTAAATTGAACAAGGTACAGGGAATATATACATCATCGGGTCATTGGTGACGGTCCCTCGGCACCCCTTTGTGGTACAGATTTCACCCCTGCAGCGGAGTCGAACCCGATACCCATCTAAACTTCCACTAAACCCGACTTCGTGATCGCCCACGTAATCACTTTTTTTGATCAACGGCTTACCCTGCCCATTCATTTACTTTTTTTTTCTATTTGCCTCTTTGCTTCTCACAGCGGAGCTCTCCCAGTCTTACACTAATCTTTGGCCTCAGCATATTCTATCCAATTGATTACATTTAGCCAAGCGAAACCCCTTCTGCCGGCACTTCAATTTACAGAAACCCCAGCCAGACCAGCCGCACGTAGCTGAAACTTAGACGCGCCCACCCGGGGAAACGATTCTTGCCCGGCCGATAAGTTAGATAGAGCTTTCCCTTGTCTCAAAGGGTCCGGGCGGCCGCCCCCCCTCCACCACCCATCCCACTCGGTCGCCATCTACCACCTTTGAAACCACCCCTCCCCCCGATCGCACCACAAGGAACCACACGAGAGCCTCCGGCTCGGGGAATGGGCTGCGCATGGCGTTCGAGACCGAGAACCAACCAAAAAGCAATGGCAGCAACAGCAGCAGCAGCAGCAGCAGCAGCAACCTGCATAGCCGCCGAAAAGATGCGCCAACCCTCGCGGCGGTAGAGACACCGCCATCACCTCCCGCCACCGAGACTGACACCGAAATGGACGAGGAGACGACAGCAACGACCAACGACGCCACCGCCGCCGCTGCACCTTTCAGCCGGCCGGAGCCTCCCCCGATAGATACCAGCGCGCTGCCCGCTCTCCGCATCCGCGGCGACGATGACGGCAATAACGGCGACAGCAGCAGCGGCGGCGACGGCGGGAGTGACGACAACTCGGCCGTCGTGTCCCCCGTGACGTCGCCCCCTTACTGGCTGCGCGGGCACAACCTGGGCCACGCGCGGTCTACGTCCCTGGCGTCGGTCGAGTCGATCCCCCAGGGCGGCATCACGCTGCGCGACAACGAGAGCAGCGGCTATGACGACCGCAACGGCGCCTGCTGGGCCAAGAGCGTCGAGGTCACGGACTACGTTCTGGTGAACGGGAGCGCCACCAACATCGGCGCGTTCGTGGTGTGGAATATCCGCGTCGAGACTCTTTCAGTGAGTGTTACTGCACACACATGCATACATCACATACCACAAACCCCCTTGATTCTCTTGTTACCTCTTCATCTAAGTCTATTATTAGTCTGGACCAACACAAAATATATGAAGAAGAAATTTTATGCTGACGAGTAACTTCTCGGAACCTTCTAGGGAAGCTATATGAACATACGGAAAAGGTATTCTGAATTCGACGACTTCCGGTGGCGATTGATCCACACTTTCCCCAACTTTGAAGCAGCGGTGCCGGAGCTGCCGCCCAAGAGTCTGATATCTAAATTCCGACCCAGGTTCCTCGAGAAGAGGAGGGCTGGGCTGCAATATTTCCTTAAGTAAGTTCGCACCGTCTACTTCTGCTAGGTGAATCCCAGCCGCCGGATCAAATGGTTTGGTTTCCTAACACTTTTCGTGTGCGTAGCTGCATTCTACTGAACCCTGAGTTCTCCGGTTCTCCTGTTTTGAAGGAGTTTTTATTCTCGTGAATATTCTACGACTCTATTATATATACATATATATATATGTCGCATTTTGAATGATGTTGACTTATTCTACCGCAAAATTTGACGTTACGTCATGGCACCTATTACATTTATTTATAAGCTGGTCCTCAGAATCCCACCAGAACTCGGTATTGGAAGCGGAACCGTGGACCAAGCGCACCTTCATTTCGTTGTCTATAATTATTGGTGGTATCTATACGCTGGAAACTGAACATTTGGAAAGAAGTCATCGACCATCCTTAAGGATGTTAACTGTATTTTATACCAAGTCCTCTTGACAGAACGAGGAGAAAACAAAAGTGGTCTATACATGTATATCCAGGAATGAGCTTCAAGTATTGAACGAGCAAATGAAATCTTTGACACTGAACTGCATGGCCTGGATTTTTCTTGCCTTCGAAATCTACATTCAGCAGTCAATTCTAATGCGGAAACAACAGTGCTAGGACCAAGTACAAGAACAGCCAGAAAGTAAAGACCCCATGGGTAAACAAGGAAAGGCCAAAGGTGGAAAACCGTAACCATCGCCATTTTTGTCGTTGCCGTCGTGTGATCAATTGGTTACAGCGGCGCTACATTGGAGGGAAGAAAAAAAAAAGTATAGAAAGAAAACTCTCCTCGCCCCGCGGGCGGTTCCTTCAGCCGGTGCTGTTCAGGAAGCTCAGGTAGCAGTTCCAGCCGATGGAGACGACGTTGACGAACAGCACGCGGAAGTGGAGGGGCACGAACTTGAAGTTGACGAGCTGCACGAACGGCCAGATCATGTAGTTGGTCTGCAAGGCGGGGAGGTAGCTCTTCTCGAGCTTCTCCTTGGGGCTGCCGCCCTCGAGCACGGCCATGCTGCTGAGGAAGATGCCGATGAAGGTGGGCGCGAACAGGCCCTGGTCGCAGGCCACGCGGGCCAGGATCTCGGCGTTCTTGTTCTTCAGGACTACCTTGCGCTGCAGAAACTTGAACCACGTGGTTGCTGCAGGACCGAAGACAGCTGTTGAAGGGAGGAGAGGGCAAAGTTAACGTTGGCCAGAAACTTGGGGTCTACAAAGTCAAGATACGAGCGAACGAAAGGGAAGAGGGGGAGGAGAGGGGGGGGGGTTGGGTTTCCATTGGAAGTGTGGAAAGATAAGATCTTCGGTTTTCCCAGGATCGAAATAAATGGGGGAGGTGAAGAAGCGAGAATGCGACAAAGAGTGAAAAATCACTAGCTACGTACTACCACCGTAGAGAAACATACGGCCAGTGCGGGCGAGCTCATGCTTCTCGATGCCCTTCTTCTCAACGAGCTGCTGGGCCGTGATATCGCCCGTTGCAAAGAGGATGGCTGTGGTGATGCTCTGCGTGAGCAGCGGCCTGGTGGCCAACTTGTGCTGATACCTGGTGTCTCGTGATGAGCAAGAGGAGATAAAGATAAAAGACTCCAGGACTGTGGGTTTTGGTTTGGGTAACCCGCGCCTCAAAAAGCAGGTATGGTGACTTACCAACGAAACATGGTGATAGACGTCTTTGGTCAGGGACACTCCTCGCGGCGAATTTCCTGGCCCTTGCAGCAGGTTGATTTGGGGGGGAGTAGGTGGCGTTTGGTTTGTTTGGTGAGAATCACAGGTGGTTCTGTGGTTCCTCAGCCTTTCGCTCAGCTCTCTCAAGAGATATGGGATGCGAGACAGGCTTTGGGGAAGCTTCCTGCAGGGATGATCTCATATGTGGGGACCTCCTGTCAGAGCTGTGGGGGGGTTGGAGAGGGAGATCGCGGCAGAAGAGGAGAACCCGCGTCAATGGGCGGCTTGACCAACTCCCGACTCCCTCTTCCAGAAGCTAGTTGCTAGAACTACCCTTTGGGTATGCTCCAAACTAACGGTCACTTCCAAAGGAAACAGTTATGGATTATTGTATTTCGCAAAGAGGGAAAATGTCTGCAATTAATTACTAACACGCAGAACGGGATTGTGTCTATTGTGCTCGAGTCTAGAACATAGACGTCAATATATAATTAGCAAAACAAAAAAAATCTGGTCACATGGAACATGCAAGCTACGACATCCAATAGAGTCCAGACCAAATGCACCTGATTGGCATGCTGTATGTGCAATGATTAACTTAGCTTCAACTGGCTGGCTGCTTATGCCCCTGAGAGCGCATTCCATCAACACCGCACCCTCCCCCGCGAAGCTGGGACCATGTGGTGGTTATAGCTCCTCCAACAAATTACAAGTAGTCTGGCGCATGGCGGCTTGGGATTCCCGCCCCCCGCAAGACGACGTGGGGGCTGTTCTAGTCTGGCCCTTTTTGAGTTAAATGTTTTGGGTTAAATAACCGTTTGAGAAGACAACGTTTTCGGGGTCATAACGGTCGAGCCATAATATGTTATGTTGAGAGCCTACAAGAGTATACTTCGCCATAGGTGTGCAGCAGATAGCCAAGCAGTTTATTGGCCTACAGGCTTCAAGTGCGGGTAACTATTGTATCGAAAACGTCAACTACCTAGGTAGGTTGTTACTTAGAGGCAGGCCGAGCTCAGTAGTAGCCTCGGAGCTTCAACTATACAACATTGCCGATTGAGGTTTCGTAGATACTATATACTATATACTTATGTTCGCCGTTTGCATACACCAAAACAGGAAAACGAGCAGAATAATGTTTTGATTGAATTCCACCCGGAGAATACCAGCAGAGTATTAAGAGTATAATTTGCATACGCTATGCAAGAAGAAGGCTTTGCATATGCAGTTTGGCGGACGTGATAAATATGGTTGAACAACGGGCCCCCCCCCCCCCCCCCCCCCCCCTCTCCCCCCCACCTTCCGCCGTCTTGGGACGCTTCCCACTCTCGGCTATCTCCCAGCTCTTCGATGACGCGCTAGATATTATATACTGCGACGCGAAGATCCCCTTTTCTATACGGTAATTAAATATCGCTTACAATGAACCCAGCCAGTTTTTGTTTTGTTTTCCCTTTCCATCTTCCTCAAACCGAACCGATCGTCTCCTCTTCCATGGGACGAGTGCTCCAGAGCACTCCGTGTGTGAAGGTGGTACAAGGGGAAAATAGTAGAATAAGAAAAGCCGTTGAATGCTCAAGTGTATGGGCAAATGCAACTGTTCAGTAGATCGGTTGCCACAAGAAGAATCATCACTGCAATGTTGAGTTGCTATGATATGACACAATTTATTGGACTTTCTTGCCGTTGGCAGAACCGTTTGAAGCAGCCTGCAGCTTTTGCTTGTTCTCCAACTGCTTTTCGTGCGGTATCGTCAAGGCATTGATGCCCAGGAAGTTGCAAATGCTCGTGACCACTAGGAATGCCCAGTGGAAGTACACCGCACAAGCGAATGCGAAGTATCCCCACAGATAGATGAGCTCGTGCTGGGCTGAGATGGCTTCAAATCCAAACCGTGGGAGGTTAGCCAGGATTGCACCGCCGACCAGTGGCACGAGCATAACAGTCCAGTAAGGGAAAGGCTGCCTCGTCAAGTGCGCAAGGATCATCTTAGTTGTCATGCGACCAAAGACAAATGACATGGTCATGCAGAAGAGGACGAGGTGGTTCTCACTACGTAGGGTCGAGTATGGCGAGTACAGCCAAGCTCCGATCGAGACCGTGTATACAATCATGGGAGTCCACTCAAGGAAAACAGGCAAGACAGGTAGGTTGTTCTTTCTCCGAGCCTTGGCCACGTTAATGACGCAGAAGGGAATGTGGCCAAAGAGTGTGGATAGCACGATGATGGGAATCCAGATGTCTCGAATGGAGTAAGAGCCGATCACCTGGTCGTAACCAAAGAGATACTTTGGCCCCACAACGTCCACGAGGGGCTCAGCCCAGATCTCGGGGCCGTAGATACCGGACAGAGCCATGACAGCGCAAGCAATGAGAAGTCCCTCAGTGGGACCATTGAAATAGCCGAGATACAATGTGTGTGTATGGTAGGTCTCCCAGGTCGAGAAGAACATCGGAATGCATGGGCACAGGGCCGTGAAGACGCCGGATTTCGAGGTGCCGAGACCCATGGCAGCTGTCTCCAGCAAGCTTGCCAGCGTACAGTTCAGGGAATCGATACCGTGGTCAAACAGCTCACCAAGGCCACTGGATGTGCCCGTCCTGCGCGCTTGCTTTCCGTCGATGTTGTCCATGGTCTGGTACATGAAGAGACCGAATGCGAAGCTCAGGTAAAGCCAAGATGGCGCCTGTGAGGAAATCATTTCATTGTCAGCTCTCGTACAAATTCGCCAATTGGGAGTCACAATAACATATTGTACGCACCGGTCCGACCAAGTCCGGCATGTAGATCACAAGCAAGCCGACGTTTGCCAGAATGAAGAAGAACCCAATGAGGGTTACCATATTCGGGGCCAGCCATAGGGGGAGGATTTCGACAAAGGCATTCCACTGCAATGATGTTAGCACATAGAAGGGATCGCATAGTCTTGTAGAGGCAGGTGCACGCGTACGTAGGGCCGCAGAATGTAGTACGATATGGGCGATTTGTCCACGGACGAGTATTGGTACGACTTAAGGTGGATGAGTGCATCGTCCGAAATGCATTCGGCGACGGCCTTTTCTGAAGATAGCGGCCATATTAGTCTCGCACAATTCTCAAGGATATCCAGGATCATTGGCTCTGCATACTGCTGCTGGGAGCCATGGTAGTTTTTTCTTATTTCTTTTTCTCTCCTTTGTTCTCCTTGGTAAAAGGGGCTCAACTCTCTGGTTTCGCGGCAGCGGGACTCTCGAGCCAACTTGGTCTAGCCCCCTACTGCTGGCGGTAGCCCTCGATGATCGGCGGGCGCGTATCGTGTCGCGAGGAGTCGGTCGCGGGCAAAATATGGTTCTCTTCTCTCGGTCGTCTAGAAGCGGGTTACAAAGTCTCGGAGAATACTAAGAGCACTGCATCATGGGAACCAGAATAGGAGATGTGCCTAGGATATGCGGTGAGAAGCTCGTGAAAATGTCTAGTGAAGTGGGTTGGAATTGCGTAGGCGGACAGTCGCCCCAAGTAGGGTCCTGCACCGGTAAAAATTAAAGTGGAGCCCGAGGTGCAACCTAAAAACCAGGACAGCTCTTCGATTGCCTAGCCTTGGGACCAAACTGGGTCCTCCTTAAATTCGAAGGGAAGACAGACGCAATCACCTATGAATAGGCTCGGTGACTGGGCCTCTAAGAACCTAACATTAGCTACAACACACACAGCATGTGCATATGTGCACGCAGGGCAGCCTAGAACGGCCAAGGGGGTCTCGATCCGAGGAGGTCCATTTTCGGATTCGAAATCGAACGCGGTTAACCACGGTGTACGCCCACGGGGTTCCCCGGTCCAGGTACTGGAGTGGAAGAATGCTGCGGGAAGCAAGGGTGGGGTTCTATGTACAGGGGACTTGCATGTGAAAGGTTTACAGAACCACCTATCAGAGCACCTCACGGTGTCCGAGGTGCAACACCTATGACCTCAGCATCTCTATAGGTTGGCAGCGAGACTGATGATTCACTTCCGCTGTGACAAGAGAACGGGAGGCAAACCCCGGTTTCTTTGGCCTGCGAACCATAGGAAGACTCACAATTGACGTGTGAAGTGCTGTCTGTAATCGCAGCCGTAGAAAAGCAGCCGCTCACTCGCTAGCAAAAGCCCCGAGACTACTCCTAATCATTCCACTGCAACCCTAACTAGGTTAACGTCCAGGGTATAGAGAGATTGGGCAACCCAGACGCCCGGGTTGCCTGAGATGACTAACAGAGCATTTCGTCCCGACTAATAAGACCAAATATTAAAAACCATTAAGTTGGAGAGAAATAGGGTCACGAGTTCTTATACGCGCGGGGGTCCCAAATGCAAATTCCACATAAAACCATCCATATGCTATTACGAGCCTCTTGCTCAACTACCCTCGATCATGTTTGTTTTACCAAAGAGGAAGAGCACCTCTTGAAATGCTATTCGACCGCTGGAGGCTTGATTATGGTTTGCAATCGCAGAACATATTATATGCTGGAGGGAGAGAAAAACCTCCCCAATAAAAGATGAAAACCAGTATGCTATGCCTTCAGGTGCCGTTTTTACCTGATTATAAACGCCCAACCAATATTTATTAACCTGTCTGGGATACTCCGTATGTACCAAACATTTCCCTCTCTGATGAATTGTTGGGATTTTGTTTCCATCTTCACCACGGTTCAACTATTCTCACGACATAACGAAAGCTCGCAATATTGGAGGCTTCTCACGTTATGTAGATGAGCTGCATTCAGGGAAGACATCATCGTCAGCTGCACTCAGCCTTCGCCTACATAACAAGGCCGAAACCAGCTGTCACTCCAGCTGCAAGCATGAAGAAGCTTAAAGCACCACCAAGCTGCATCTGACCGAATGCAGGCGCCGCGTTGGGGGTCGAGGAGGTACCGGCGAGACCATTGTAGATAGTAGCTGAGCTTGTAGAAGATGATCCCGTTGCTGAGGCAGTGGTGGCAGTAGTAGTGGTGTTGGTCTTGGGGGGATCCGTGGCACCGCAAGGATGGTCCTGTCGGCAAGAGCTAGAGCAGTCGTTGTTGGATCCACACGCAGTGACGCACTGGTTGGTCCATTCCGTGCAGGTGAAGTAAGGGATGGTCAAAGTGTACTGGGAAACATTAGGTTGCATGCTGTTGGAGCAAACACAGCCATAGGTAAGGGTGGTCTAAACAAGATATTAGAGCACGAGGTTGAGCAAGCAAGCAAGAATTACATGGACGGGCAACATACCGGATCGCAGGTGTTAGTGAGAGGCTTGCCGGATGATATCAGGTCGCAGATGAGCGGGCAGCTGCTTATCTCGTCATTACACCACGAGTCTCTGAGGCTCAAAGGTACAGTGCTGGGCACGATGTAGTAATCGGCACGGACGATGGGAGCAAGCAAAGTAGCTGCTGCAAGAATAGTGGTCTTGAGCGAAGGCATCTTCACGCAACTGTGACGAGAGTTGGGAAAACTTTGGGTGGGTTTGTTGCCGCGAAAAAGGAACTGCCAATGAACCTAGTCAGCGCCCAGTCGATGGGAAAGATGTAGAGTGGAAAAAGAAAAAGGGAGAATTCATGCTCCAACTCAAGACTTGCTCGAGAAGCTGAGCAAACGCTGGCTAAGACATGGCCCGCGCGTGAAAATTCCATTAGCACAAGGGAGACTTACAAATGTTGCTGTGGGATCAGCTATGGGCGGAATATTATTATAATAAATATGTATTAATCAACACGGAAACTAAAGGGTATGCTCCAAAGTATAATAGAGAAGAAGAAAGAGGTAGGATGATTCTGTTTACTGGTCAACGAGAGACTGGGCAAAACAGAAGGAGAAGGACCGCGGAGGGTAGAGGAAGGGATGATCTAGCAATAAAATAGGATCTCGAGCAGAGACCGGCCCCTCTAGGGAGCAACGGGATGCCATAAGAAAAGACCAGGGCCGGCCGTTATGGAGCTCTTTGAACGCCATCCCAACCTCGTAGTGCCACCTGAGAGAGATATGCAAAAGACAAGGGCCCCTAGTCTAACCCGGCACGGCTAACGTGAAAGCCACCGGAAAGAAAGCTTGGGAAGTGGATCTTACAGTCAATTGTTTACTCTTATTTGTCGAGACCCTCGTGCGTCTCATTGACCCGAGCAGACTAGGGATTCCAAAAGGAGGATTTCTTCCTCCAGCGGCACGACGACTTTGGATCTGTACATCGTAGATGCTACGCTGGCAAACTTCCCGGCATGCATGTACGGTTCGTGAGCGCTCAGTCTCTATTCTGTTCTTTACGAAACTGGCAGCTTTGACAGGTGAGACGATCGTCGCTGTTCCAGAGATGAGCTAGAGCTTGGGGCTCTAGCGGTTTATTGTGAAGTGGCCACTAATTTCCACCTGGGGCATCCAGCTAGGACCACAGCTGGTCTTATCTGACTATTTGGATCTGCCATCATGCTAGGATAGAACAGCTACCAGCCTCGATGAGGGGGTGTATTCTAAGGGGCTTTCTCTTCCAACGAGCTTGACGGAGTTCGTCGCACAGGCATCCTATTACAGCGATACTACTGCAGCCAACACGCATGCATGAGCGTGGATCACAGAGTCGTGTGCAATGGCCTGTTCAGAACCATTCACCAGAAGGAATGTCTCGCGGGCTCGGACGTCGGTGCAAAACGATATGTTTTCCTGCCGAATAGGGGTGGGGACTGTAGAAAAAAAGTGACTGTGTCTTATGCGCAGGTGGGCTGTGGCAAGCTGGAGCTTGGGCAGTTGGGTGGTAGAAGTTGTGGAGAGCGAGTTTTATTGAGCTAGCTCCCATGGTCACACGCCAAGCTAGCAGGAATACGAGCAAAGGCTCACGTCTTCGTCGCCATCCCACGCACAGAATCCCATACAACAGTCCTCGTATTGACGCGCTCTAGAGTTTGCTTTGCATATGCGAAAGGAACTGGTGACGCTTGACATGCCTTCTGAGAGGATCCAGCCCGCGTTGGAATGGATCACTGCCGGAGCCTTTCGGTTCGGCCGCATATGTATGTATATGTACGTTGCAAGTTCCGGTTCCAGGGTGCAGGTGATTAGTGAGGATTTAGTTGCCAGACAAGCAGGGTTTGCAGGGTTCCACGAAATTTGTACCCCGGTCCTACAGTCCTACGATATATCTGCAGAGTCAGAATTCCTGCGCTCTGCCTTCGAGAAGAAAAGTCAGATGGCGTGCATCGCCTCCGTTTGATTAGTGCATTATGTCTGGACTGGACTGCTGAACATGTTTGTGGTTTTTTTCTTTCTTTCTTGTCAGCCCCAGTCTTGAATAAAAGTTGAAAATAACCTTAATACAAACTCAGCGCCCAGCTGGAGGATCACCTTCAAATGTACCCCACAGCTTTTTTAGGGGCTGTCTGGTCGACAGGGGTGCCTTGGCGATAGATGCAGCCACCCTAGTCCATCAGGGTCCGCCAAGCGAGCCGCTGCCGATTGGAAAGCTCTAGGTGACCAGCTAGGTGGCCTCGCGAAGTCCGTCGACATGTCTAGTGAGATCGTTCAGATATAGTAAGAGCTCTAAAAGTACCCCAAGCAGTGCTGTGCTGCTGTTGTTTTGCGTCTTCTTACATTACAGTACTGTACCTCTGACATCTATCCTTATCTTTCGCCTGGGTTGTGGGGTTTCGTTTGCTTTTCGTTTACACCAACACTAATGCTTCAAGCATCAACCAGAGCTGCGTTACTGACTCAGATATGAACGCGTACCTTTTCGGCATAGAAGACCGGTTCAAACACACAAGGTGGGCGCCTGGTATTGAGACATATCTAGAAGTTAGCTTCAACTTCAGGCATCGAGATACTTATGGTATTAAAGCCTGGCGAGCGTTTTAGGAAGCCAGTTCCTAAGGGAGACCTTCGTGCTGCAAACTGCCAGTCCTCTCAAATAAACCCCTGCTCACCTTGCAAAGCTACCGATACCTATACTCCCTCCGTGCTTAGAAGATGACCTAGGCAGTGACTACTTTGATGTCAGAGTGGTTTTGCAAGCTCTTAATCATTCTGCTATGTCCAGGTCGGCTAGACCGCTAGAGGATATTCGCAAGAAGCGGGCCCCCACTCTCGTCCGATAGTAGTGGGGAAATACCGCGCTGTAAAGCTGATACAGCGACGGGAATTCTGGCTCGAGATGACGGTAGATGCCGATTATTATAAAAAGGGTGATGATCGGTGCGGAAACTCTGCTATTCTGCTGAGAAACAATAGCAATGTAGAAGAACTTGGCGTAGAACTCAACTCGTAAATCATCTACAGGTCTGGCGTCGAGGTGAAACCCAATCATTTCGGCCCGGAAGAACGCAGAGTTTGAGATGATCAAGAGGTTGTTGCCATTGATATGATAATGTATATTCCCGAATGCTATGGATTCCCACCGTGCGGCAATCCGGCTGTGGGCCAAGGATGAACACACCAAATCGAGTATCAGATCGACTGTCATTATGTGGAAACCAAAACGAACGTCAAACATCAATCTACCCCACACAAACGTGGCAGCCCATTGTTCCAGCTGGAGACCATGAAGCGCTGGCGTATTTTACCTTCCTCTTGAATTATGTTGCCGACACCAAACACATCAACGCTCGCCTCCCAACTCGAGCCGTGAATATGTACGACAATACTTGCTACACTCTAACATCAGAGAGTACTCCGGATCCGTTTATGGTACATACAAATGGCTGTTATTATATGGTAGACAACCCCGTGAAAGATACTTTACAGTTCTGGTGCGGGACTGATATAAGACAAAGACTTTCACAGCAGGGAACAAAGTAGAAATTTGGTCATCCGAGGGTCTTGCTGATTTCGGAATTAAAGCAAAGAAGCAAGTAGTATGGTATGTTTTGAACTGGAGTAAAACGAGAGGGTAGCTGCTGTCGACATCGGAACTTACGTTGGCACAGGACGCCACCTCCCCTGACTGAACATTCCGCAGATCTCTGGGCGCCAGAGCTTCACGCCATTCGCGGGAGATGGTATATTTACTATGCCGCGGCGCACCCGGCCCGCGGCAACAAAAGTCACCGCATGTATGTGCTCGGAGGCGGGCCAGCGAGCGGTGATCCTACTCGATGCCAGTGGGAATTCCTCGGCCGCATTAAGAACCTGCAGGATCAGTGGGCAATTGACGGCACCATCATGCAGACCAACCAAGATCTATATATGATCTATTCCGGGTGGCCGCTGGGAGATGCTAGCGAATCCGATCTCATCCAGGAGCTGTTCATCGTGAAGCTCGCAGATCCAACTCACGCGGCAAGCCAGCCGGTGAAAATATCTGCACCTGAATTTGCCTGGGAATTCACGAATGATGGGAACGGCGCTCATGGAATCAACGAAGGCCCGCAATTTCTGCTCTCACCACATGGTAAGTGGAAGGGTATCGTGTATTCCTGTGCTGGCAGCTGGACCCACGAATACAAGATGGCGACCCTCGAGTGGAATGGACAAGATCCAATGAAACAGACTTCGTGGGTGAAGGGCGTAGAACCGTTACTGCAGGCACCGAAGCAAGGGCTTGGGCTCTGGGGTCCCGGCCATGGGAGCTTTGTTTGCTTGGGCCAGGACATACTGTGCGTCTTCCATGGGACAGATCGACCAACGGATGGCTGGGACAATAGAAAAGCAAGGTGCCAACTTGTGGCATTCACAGACCAAGGTCCTTTCATGGGAACATATTCCAAGGGCAGGAACCAAGACCATGAGCCACAGAGGTTCGGCCAGGGGCTCGCAGCAAGGCTGAGGGGACTATTCCGCCAAGCCTGTCAAGTTCAAGACAAAATAGACAGTCAACTGCTGAGGATATTGTCAGAAGCATGATGTGTGATATATAGGATGCATAGCCAGGTAGCATTATCTGCGTAACTTAGCAATTTATCATCAAATAGAACTTGAGACTTTTGTCTAGGTGAAAGTCACCGACTCAAATGCGGCTCGGAGTTGGTGTGTATACGGTCTACACTTCCCATCTTTCTGGGTCATAATAAGCACCAGAGGTGAGATCATGTCAGCTCTAGTGACTAGAAGTGCGTTTACGACTGTTTGTCGTTTGCACACCTCCAACACCCCAGTTATGAGGAAGATCCACCCGCCTCCTGAACCACCGGAGCTACATTGTCTCCCGAAGCAGACGTGCCGAGTGGGTATTGACTCGAACCATCGTTCTGTAATAATGAAACCCAAGCCAGGCATATTTTGTTCAACCGCTCCGTGAACCGTGACGGCTAGAGTTGTGGACAGCTTCCACTTCAACACCACCTTCTTCACCTCGAAGCGTATATATCCCTCCGTTCCAAGATAGACCGATTCTTCATCTGACTTACAAACTCTTCAACTTCAATCTTAACAATGTGCTCTCCTGGTACAACCACAAGGCCCAAATATCGCGAAGTCATGTCCGCACGCACGGTCTCTGAGGCACCCATGCGCGCAACAGCCTCTGCCAGTTTCTGCGGTGAAGGCTGGCGGTACTCATGAGTAAGTGAGAGTACAATATTACTATTCTACATCCCACGTTAGTGCTCTGATCCGGTCCAGATGAAATTCCACAGTCCCTGGTATACATACCGGATCGGTGCATTTGAAAGTCCCAACAAACAACCGAGAATCTGTAGTGTATATTCTCAAGGTCTTGCCGATCAAGGACTGTAGGTAGGTCTCTGCTTCCGCCTTGGCGGTAGAGCGGCTCTCTGGCTCAGGCTCGCGGGCTTGAATCTCTGGATCCATGTGGATGAGAAGAGCCACACAAAGACGTTATTTTAAGGTGCTGTTTAGATGACTGGATATCCACACAACTGGGCTCGTCCTTGGCCGTTGGGGCTGTAGGCGTGCGATGCAGTCGACATTCGTTCAGCGGCCAACTGGGAACGGTGGGCGGACAAAAAAAGCAGCGGTCTCAGCGGAAGGGTTTCAGTGGGGCTTGGCGGGGTTCAGTGGACTTGTCGGGAAGCTTCCCCCCAACCGCAGTGCAGTCGCCTAGCAAAGCGCGGTCGACGCGTTACCTGGTTCGGGTAATAAGAGCTGGCTCGAGTCATCGTCATCGCTTGATCGGAAATATGACTTGGAAAGCTTCCCATCCGCCCCCAGGCAGAAGCGCCAGAGAATTTTTTTTTTTTCTTTTCTTGTCCTCACACCTTTGTCGCATCGGAGCATGAACCGCTAGATGCGGCTTCTCGGGGTCTTAAATAGACAATGATCATAATTCTCACAATTACTATTTATACTATATTGTACTGGTAGTCCAAGATAGGACGGCTAATCCAGCGGCCCCGCCACTATGGGTGTTAACGGACTCTGGACCGTCATACAACCATGCGCTCGCCCAACGAACCTCGCGACCCTGAACCGTAAGCGTCTCGCCATCGATGCCTCGATCTGGATATATCAATTCTTGAAGGCTGTCCGCGACAAAGAGGGAAATGCCTTGCGCAACTCCCACGTGGTCGGCTTCTTCCGCCGCATTTGCAAGCTGCTGTGGTTCGGCATCCAGCCCGTCTTTGTTTTTGATGGCGGTGCTCCCATCCTCAAGCGACAGACCATAACAGGCCGTAAGCGTAGGAGGGAGGGTAGGCGAGAAGATGCCGTGCGCACAGCGGGGAAGCTGCTGGCCGTGCAGATGCAGCGCTTGGCAGAGGAGGAGGGCGACAAGCGAAGGCGACAGATCGAACTGGAGAAGAACGGGTTACCCTCTGTTCAGGAGCCTGTTGAAGAGGTTCCGGATGTCGATCAACTTATATACGTAGATGAGCTTGGCATGAGCCAAGAGCAGCGTCAGAAAAACAGGAAATTCTACAAGCAAGACGCCTACCATTTACCTGAGCTACGTCACAACGTTGGTGACCTGGGCCAGCCGGACGACCCTCGTATTATGAGCATTCACGAGCTAGAAGAGTACGCGAGACAATTTAATAGTGGCGAGGACATCAACCTCTATGACTTTAGCAAAATAGACTTTGCTGGAGAGTTTTTCAGAAGCCTGCCGCCCGTTGATCGATACAACATCCTAAACGCGGCTAGGGTGCGCAGCCGTTTGAGGATGGGGCTGAGCAAAGAGCAATTGGACGAGATGTTCCCTGATCGCATGGCCTTCTCTAGATTCCAGATAGAGCGGGTACAAGAGAGAAACCGGCTTACCCAGCTACTCATGAAGGAAGCCGGTATGACGGGCATCGACCTTACGGTGTCAGGGGGTGCTCGTATTGCCGGTGAGAAGGATCGCGAGTATATCTTGGTCAAGAACGATGGCGTTGAGGGTGGGTGGGCTCTGGGAGTTGTCAGCAAAGAAAAGGACGTCGGCGAGATGCATAAGCCTATCGATGTTGATGCACTCGACTTTCGCTTTCAACGCAAAGAAGAAGAAGAAGAAGAGTGGGAAGATGAGGATGATTTCGAAGATGTCCCCATCGAGGGGCTCAATCGATTGCCAAGGCTGACTCAAGCTGACCGAGATGCCGCTGAGAATCGGCGGACTGGCAGACTCCTTGATGAGACGCTTGAGGCCGATGATGACTCTTTATTCGTGCAAAATCCGTCCAAAGACGTAGATGACCTCTTTGGACAGCTACCCGGCGATGTCGCGATTGAGGATGACGAAGAGGAAGATCTTAACCGCACCATCGCGATGTCCTTGCAACATCAAGACGACACAGAGTTGCTTATCGAAACAAACGAAGAGCAAGAACTAGATCAAGCAATAGCACTTTCTCTAAAAAACCAGCATGACGATAAAACCCACGGTTCTCAGGATAGAGATGACGAAGATTTCGAAGATGTGGCTATTCCAGAGTGGAAACAAACCGCTGTGAGTCAGGCGAAGCCTGTGGCAGCCGGCAGTGGCAGCATGATAGCCCGCCTGGTCAATAATCGTGCCAATGCCGCGGTACCAAAACGAAGGCGGAGTGATGGCAGTAGTGATGGTGATGTCGATCTCGGGGCAGCCCTCTCAGCGGCAAGGAAGAAGAAAAAACCATTACAAAAGCCAGTAGCTGCAGTAGCCAGGGCTCCGAAATTGGGGAACCCGTTTGGTGGTCCTTTGCCTTTCGAAAAGCTTGATTGGAAGTCTAGTATATTTGCGAAGAAGCCGGCAGCGAAAACAACCGAAGTTCCTGCCTCCCTGCCGGAGCCGGAGGAGGAGCCGGAAGACGAACTGGCCGGTGGGTTTGAACGTCAAGAAGATCAGCAGGACGATGATCTTGAAGCACCCCGGCCATTACCTCCGTGGATGTTGCAGGATGAAATGGATATTCGAGCTACTGTGAAGGCTTCGCGGGAGCTTGAAAGAGAGATCAACGAGGAGGATCGCGAAGCAGCTTTAGAAGAGGAGAGGCGGCTTCGGAAGGAAGCAGTCATCGAAATTGAGTCCTCTGATGACGACAGCGATGTTGAAATTATTGATACCCCGCCACCAAAAGCTCAAGAGTCAACTGCTCCTCCCTCGCCTCCTGTACCGATGCAGGCTAGCCCCATCCCAGCAATTCCTGGTATAGCGGATGAAGATGATATTCCAACTCTGGAAAGTGTGGAGGCCAATAGTGAAAAGTCACCACCATCTCCCACATCTCCCAGTACTGAAGAGGAGTTCGAGGACGTAGAAATGCTTCAGCCATCTACAGATATAATCTCAACGGTGGATGCGGTGCCGTCCGAAGCAGAACCCAATTCAATTCTAGATGAAGCAGTCTCTTCTAATGATGCTGTGACAGTTTCTGTCGATGAGCATGGAGAGCTTTTTGTTACTGGGGAAGATGGCGAGGATGAATACAGTGATCCGGAGGACGAAGAATTACTGGCACAGATGGCACAGGAAGCTGAAGAACACGCGCGATTTGCTAGTCAGTTAAACAATAAATCCGAGCGCGAAAACCAGGAGAGTTACGAGCGAGAGCTCAAAGCGCTCCGCACACAGCAAAAAAAGGACAGACGAGATGCCGATGAAGTAACACAAATCATGATTACAGAGTGTCAAGCACTGCTGCGGCTCTTTGGGATCCCTTATATCACAGCACCGATGGAGGCAGAAGCACAGTGTGCGGAGCTTGTCCGACTTGGACTTGTGGATGGTATTGTGACGGATGACTCGGACATCTTCCTGTTTGGCGGAACCCGCGTCTACAAGAACATGTTCAACAGCAATAAGTTCGTCGAGTGTTACCTCGGCAGCGATCTGGAAAAGGATTTGTCGCTGTCACGAGAGCAACTCATCTCACTTGCGCAACTCCTCGGCTCTGATTATACTGAGGGTCTTGCTGGCGTAGGTCCTGTCACCGCTGTGGAGATATTATCAGAGTTTCCGGGGGGAGACGGCCTGGTTGCGTTCCGCGACTGGTGGAAGGATGTACAGCTGCACAGTCGTACTAAGGAGGCAGACGTTACTTCCTCCTTCCGCAAAAAGTTCCGCAAGTCGCAGGGCAAGAAGTTATTCCTACCCACGGGCTTTCCAAACCCTGCAGTGTTCGAGGCATATATGAAACCAGAAGTTGATAGCAACACCGAGATGTTTCAGTGGGGAGTGCCCGATGTGGACGGGTTGCGAAGGTTCCTCATGGCGACCATCGGCTGGAGCCAGGAACGCACAGACGAGGTTCTCGTGCCTGTCATCAGAGACATGAACCGCCGCGAGGCGGAGGGCACCCAGAGCAATATCACGAGGTACTTCGAAGGCAGTGTGGGTGCAGGAGCTAAGCAAAAGACAAAGGAAGCGTTTGCGCCACGACAGCGTGTGCAAACTAGCAAGCGCATGGTCGACGCCGTGAATAGGCTACGTGCCAACGCTGGCGTAGAAAACCTCAGCGCGGAAGCTCCGTTAGAGGCCCGAGAAGTTCCTGCCAGTGGAAGAAAGCGGAAGACACGCAAGGATATAGCAGGAGAAGCTGACGATGGCGACTTTGTGGATGGCAGTGCATAAGACTGCTGCCAGTGTGGGTGTGAGGCTGGTATCGATGTCTTACCGTATCAAGCCGCTGTGAAAAGGTATGGTTGGAGGAGCAACATATTGTAGCAAAAAGACAGTGCTTGGAACTATTGTCATCATAGGTGTTTTCCCGAGATGAAGCGGCAGTTAGATATGAGGAGAATTATATACCCGATCAATATTGTTTGTTTTTAAGGAGATCCTACCCTTTCTCTGGCGTGCTCAACCGCCTTTCACGACGCTTCAGGGGACAACTATAGATATGGGATACTTTTGATGTTTCTGGCTGGCGTGTGGCGATCTTTCCGAACCCTTTTCGTATTACCCAAATTTTGAACCGAGTCAGTACCAATGGTGTCCGGGAAGACGGTACAATAGAAGCTAGGTTAACTCGGTGTCAGTCTGTAGAAAGTCATCCCCTCCCACTTAGAGCTCTCAGCCCCTCGCCTCTCCGCTCCTCTCTAATTTGCCAAGAGGGGTTCGGACGCTTGGCGACACCTGCAATCTGGGCCTGCCATAATTTTCTGTTCACACCACATCACGATGTACAATTTCTACGCGAGTAGCATGATGTTTTCGTGTTTTCTTTCAAATGCCAGATTGATTCGGCTCAGGCAAGGGTTGGGTATTCGGTTTGGGAACGACTAGACCCGGAGTGGGGGCGGGGAGGCGGCGGGGGAGGGGGCGGGGGAAAGGGAAAGAAAGGACGTTTTACTAACGTCGACACCACCACCCGGGCTGGGCTAGTAACAGCCCCATGGCACTGAAGTCGGAAGTGCTTTCGCGTCGGAGCTTTCCCAAGGGAACCCAAGGGAGGGGGGACCTACGATGTTTCAGCCTACGGATAGGCGTCTCCACATAGTTGGCTGGAGACGTTGATCATGTGTATAAATTGGTTTGGTCTCTGGTGGCAAAACGGGATATTCTACAGGCTGCAGCTTGTGTCGACTCATTATTCAGAGGTTGCTCACACGGGATAGCTGTGAAGGTTGGCGTGTAAGCCTACAGTAGATCAAACTTGTTCGAAGGGATAGCAGGATAGTAGTTGTAATAAGGTTCTCACGGCGATGAATGGTGATGCTGTTGGGTGGAGTTCGACCGGTGGAGAGGAACCATCACTAGTTGCACCTCCGGAGTAAACGCGCCCGCTTCCGGGGCTGCGAGCCCTCCTCGTATATAATGACCGCCACATGCCGGTGCACAATGATCTTGAATCGACCACTCCTTCAATATCATTACAAACATGGCCGGATACGTGGTTCCCTTCATCATTGACGGCGCAGAGTGCCACCCTGAAAGCAAATTCGACGTAGTCTCGCCGGGGACTGGAGAGGTTCTTCACCAATGTGGCATTGCCACCAGCGCCGAAGCCGAGGCGGCAATTGACGCTGCAGCCAGGGCTGCTCCTGCGTGGCGCAGAACGACCCCAGGCCAGCGTCGGGATATTCTCCTCAGGGCATCAGAGATTATGGTCAAAAGACAAGCAGAGCTTCACCAGTATATGCAAAGTGAAGTTGGGGCCGACCCGGGTTGGGCCAGCTTCAACATCAACCTGGCTGCCGAGATGCTTAAGGATGTTGCGGGGCGTATCAGCAGCTTGGCTGGTATCGTGCCGACGCTGGCAGATCCGGATCAAGGGGCGATGGTCGTCAAGGAGCCTTACGGGGTTGTGCTCGCTATTGCTCCTTGGAACGCACCCTATATCCTCGGCGTTCGGTCCGTGCTCTTCCCTTTAGCAGCAGGCAACACGGTCGTCCTGAAGGGATCCGAGCTATCGCCCAGAGTTTATTGGGCAATCGCCAGCGTCTTGACAGAAGCGGGCTTGCCGAATGGTGTGTTGAACTTCATCTGTACCGACCCAGCCCATGCCGCGGAGGTTACCACTACTCTGATTTCGAGCCCGAAACTCAAGAAGATCAACTTCACGGGTAGCACATCTGTGGGTAGGATAATTGGCAAGATCGCGGGCCAATATCTGAAGCCCGTGGTGCTTGAATTGGGTGGGAAAGCCCCCGCGATTGTGTGGGAAGACGCCGACTTGGACAATGCTGCAGCGCAGTGTGCCCTGGGGTCTTTCATGTTCGCAGGTCAGATCTGCATGAGCACGGAAACAATCGTAGTGCACCAGAAAGTTAGCCAAGAATTTAAGAAGAAACTTGTGGAGAAGATTGAGAGCATGTTTCCGTCTAAGGAGGATGCTCCCATCGTTATCAACGCCAATAGCGTGGACAAGGTCAAGAAACTGCTCAAAGATGCCGTCAGCAAGGGAGGGTCTGTCATTGCGGGAGACATCGATGCACAGGAGACATCTACGACGAGACTACGGCCTATCATTGTCAGCGGCGTAACCCCGGACATGGCCCTATATGGTACCGAGTCGTTCGGCCCATCAGCAAGCCTGATCGAAGTTGCGAGCGAAGATGAAGCGCTACAGATTGCCAATGCCAGCGATTACGGATTATCATCAGCGGTGTTCACGGAAAATCTTCGGACAGGCTTGAGATTCGCCAGAGCTATTGAGACGGGTGCTGTCCACATAAACAGCATGACAGTTCATGACGAAACGGCTCTGCCGCATGGAGGCTGCAAAGCGAGTGGGTATGGAAGATTTGGGGCGGCAGCCGGACTGGAAGAATGGGTGAGGACCAAGACCATTACCTGGAAGTAACACAGCTAGCCAAAATTGATTTTAATGTACGAGGATAATGCAATGATACGTAAAAGAATGAGAAGTAGTTGGTGGTGTTTGCTTGAGGTCCCCAACGGGACGTTGTTTTGATGGTTCGATCTTTGCCAAGTTACTCAGCATCTGCAGCGGAGCGGTATAAGCACATTGACTTCCAAATTAGGTAAAATGCGGCCCAAGCTCCTTCGTACTACTGCGCTGCGAATGAAAGGACGTCATTTACTAAAATTTAATTTCCTCCGGCTCGGCTTGAACTCACCGTGATTTTTGCGGAGCATTGAAGCAGCCGAAACTCGACCAGCTACTTACAATCAACTTGCTGCAATGGGTGCGAATGCTTCCAAAGCTGCGCAAGCGGGAGCGCGAAAGTTCCCCTCGCGCGCTCCAGGCACCGTACCTCCGTCCACAGCCCGGGCTGCCGCTCCGCAGGCTCCGCGCGCTGCCCAGCGTACTCAATCGCCAAAAGCGTCGTTCACAAAAGATGATGGTATGGGCAATCCGGGCGGTTCTGGCTGTGTTGCATGCTTGCTGCCCAACCTGTTGCACTACTTGAAGACGTGGAAGCGCTGACGTTGATTGTAGCCATTCGTGCGGATGCCCTCGATCCCACCAGCCCTCTAGAAGGCTCTAGCTTTTCGCAGCGACTGCAGCAGATGGGTGTTGTAACGCCCAACCCTACCTTATCCAACTCTTCGATCGCGACACAAATACCGCATGCCCCTCGCTCCTCGCCTCTAGGACCGAGGTACCCTGCACCTTCGCTGAATGCAACTCTGAGCGCTTTGGAGGCGCGCCGACGGATTCAGGAGGAGGTAGACGTGCAGTTTGACAACCCAGCAGGAGGCCGAGAGTATGTGGACATCGGAGCTTTGAGACAAGCTCTCACTATGAGACAAAGAGGAGTGTCTGCCCCTGATATCGAGCGGCGGCTCCGGTTAAGAGCTGGTGTGGTGACAAAGATAGAGTCGGGAGGCGTTATTCAGCCTTTAGGTCTGTGAAACTCTATGTATGACACCAAGACCACAAGCGCGAGTACGGCATCTTTTGCTGTTGTGGATACGGTGATCTCCAGATTCTGTGGCAGCGAATTGTTCTCAAGGGGCAGCATCACTTCTGCAACGGCTTCTGTGAGGTCTGGCTCAAAGCAACGGCTTTTCATCGCGAACGGTCTCTGTTCTGTTCACAAGTGGATATCGAGCTATCTAGCGACTGATGATCTCTAAATCTCCACCAACTGCTTCATATCCCTGATTGCCGAGGATGAATATGAGGCACGTCTACCACGCAGCGTGCCCACCGTCGATTCGGAGATCGGCTCCGGTCATGAATCGGCTGGCATCGCTCAGTAAAAAGACAGCAGCTCCTCGATAATCTTCCGGCATGCTCAGTTTATTCAGCATGTTCTGCTTTGGCCACTCTTCTTTTCGCTCCGGGAATGTCTCAAAGAGCTTTTCAACCATTTCTGTGACGACTGTTACACCTTGCGTTAGTGGCTACTGCACAATCCATAAAGCATGTGGTTGCTAGAAATCTCGACTTACTATAACCGGGAGAGATGGTGTTGACTCGAATACCATGCTGACCCCATTCGGCAGCGAGGTTTCGGCCAAGTTGGATAACTGCTGCTTTGGAAGCATTATACACGCTGGAAATGTTCATGTTAGCCTCAGATATCCAAGCGCAAAAGGTGAACTTTCGCGGAACCTACGGGCAAATCAAACCGCGATTTGCGATTGTTCCACTCATGCTGGCAATCAATACCAGGCTTCCTGGCTGCTTCAGCTTGATCATCTGCTTTGCAACGGCTTGCGCAGTCATCAACACTCCTGTCACGTTAACACCCAGCATTCTGTCAGCATCCTCGGCGGTGTAGTCAAGCGCAGGAGTTTCTTGCTGGATGCCCGCTGCAGCAATCAGTCCATCGAGGCGGCCATGCCTCTCTGCAATCGTCTCGGTGATTTTGTTGATATCAGTCACTCCAGTTCTAACGTCCACCTGGTGGTAGGTCAGAGAGCTACCAAGCTCGTCGGTGGCACGCTTGGCTACCTTCTCATATTTACTGTCAGGTCCAGGCTTCTCTTGGCGGTCGAAAACGTGTACTATAGACTGTTAGATCGGTTGTACCATATCTGCCCTATGTCGGGATCCCATATACCAATAGCTCCTGCTTCCAATAATGCTTCTGCTTGGACCAAGCCTAAGCCTTGTGCACCGCCTGATACGATGATCACACTGTCTTTGAGACTGAACTCGGGTAGCAACTCCTTGCTGAAGGATGCCATTTTGCCCTTAAATAGGTAGCTGATCGAAGTTGAAGCTTTCTGGACAAATCTTAAACCGCGCACGGAATGCGAATAGAGACAAAAGCACTCTTATATGGAGGGTGGCTTTGAAGGTTGTAGGACAAGGGAAAGAAATTGATGTAAGGAGGAGGTGTGTGAAGAAATGGTGCACGACTTTTGTCAAATAATGTTTTATAGAGTAGGAGGAATCAGTGATGTGCAGACAAGCAATTGTTCAGTGACGGAAGAACCTTAGATTCGGTAGTTGCTAGGAGAGGAAAATTGGGTATTTTGCAAATGGTGGACTTTGAGGAAGTCGCGCCCAACGTCATATATAAGTGATTTGAGTGAATGCTGACGAGACGGGGAGAGCGATTGCGGAGGCCAAAGAGATGAACAACACGACGCAAAGTGACCTGATAGGAAGCCCGGGGTGATCCCCCCTTCCCCTCATTCTCAGTTGCCATGGCCCTGGTGCTGGACGTTGGATCCGGGGGGGGATGGATGTCGGGAGGATGCTGTCTAACCCCGGACTAACAAGAGTCAAAACCCCGGGCATGACATGGCATTGATGGAGAGAGGGGCGAAAACTACAGCAGAGCCCCCAGGGCTAAGTTGGCTAAGTTAGTAATTTCAACCGCCCTCTCCTGACGAGGCTCAACCAGTCACGTTGTATGCGAACTCCACTCGCTGCTACGCTTTTTAGCGCCGCCGCCCAAGTGGTAGGAAACCAGACCAGGGGGACTTTGAAAGGCCAGCGCGTGTGGTGCGTGTATGGGTATGTGAGAGAGAGAGAGAGAGAGAGAGAGAGAGAGAGAGAGAGAGTGTGTGTGTGTGTGTGTGTGTGTGGTCGTGTGTGTAACTCCGCATTGGGAAGTGTTACGACGAGCTTGGTTTGGGCATTGGTATGAATCGGTCATCGGTTACATCGACATTAACAGCTGTTTGGCGATTTTTAGTGCCATCCGGGGGCCCCGGATTGCCATTTCTGGCATCCCGCGGTGTGGGGATTTCCTCATCCAAAGTTCGACTAACACGAGTAGTAGTATACTATATTATTGTTTCTGTGGGAAGAGGGTCCAGCTCAATCCGGAGGTCTCTTTGCCTGGGGTGGGTGGTCTTCTCGAATCCAATCCCCCCACTGTACTACACTACACAAAGGCCATTTAGCTCGTGCAGGTGAGAGAGTTGCAGGGCAACCGATAGACTGACTGGTCACGCTTTGAAGAGAGGTCCCTTGTCAAGGCTGGAGCTCGATGTTCGCATATCACCACTCCTCACAGAGCCCAACGCCACCAGCGGATCTGCCGCGCAAACCACAAAGTATACGAATAGTAGGTTGGGGGACACAAGAGGGAGGAGACACCTCATAAAGCGTGTGCTTTTGGCTTCGGCTGCATGCATAATCTACGTTCTGCAGGATGTTGGCGACAAGCCCGATATTTGGCTGCCATTGGCTCCGGGCCGGCCGGTCAAGCAGAAGCCGCTGCCAAGCGGGACAAAATTCCGTAGGTGCTAACGCAATGGTCCCTTAGAGAACCCGCCGGGAATGGAGAAGAGGGGACTTTGTTGCTAACAACCCCGCGTTTTATTAATTCCTATCCACTTGTCCATCATGAGGCCCGGGTGGGGAGAAGTAATGTGCGACTGAGCCATCATGTAGGGGAGGGGGGGGGGGGGGGGGGGGTTAAATGAGCAAGGCTCCCTCGGTAGAGCCCATTGGCGGTTATCTGGTCTAGCCTTGGACAGAAAGCGTTGAGATCATGCAGTCAGTCAAGGTCCCTTTCTACCGACCGGGCTTGTACTAGGTGTGCCGTATGGATTCGCCCCCTTGACGGCCAGTGGGGTTACTACCGACACAATTACGGTATCCATGGTGGCAACTTGAAATGATCGCTTGTCAACTGACTTCAACCATGCGGTAACTGGTTCGCTTATATTTGCATCGGCAGATGTCTGTATTTAATTTAACGGGTGCGCCACAAATCGAGAGCAAACGAGAGGAGACGGGATGGCGAAAAGGACATCCTTCCGTTTAATTACTTACCCAATCTTGGTTCTCCTTGTCTGGGCCAACCAAGAAACGATTCCGACCATGAACGGCTCCATAGAATCATGGATGTGATCCCATGAACGTATCTTCGCCCACTTATCCGCCCGCTTATCCACCCACTTCTTCGTTCAGATCTAGACTCCCAGGTGGTCCCTGATCATCCACCACCTCCGCATATGACATATTGGGAATACCCACTCCGCCAATGCCGTCTAAGTCATATATGTATGTGGGCAGGTGGGGACTTCAAGGCACCCCTTAGCCTAGCGAAGACGGTTCGAAAAACGTTCTTGGAACCTCATGATCTGCACGAATCCAAAATTTGCCTTGATGCTGGGCACACCATGTATCTTCTGCATTCTTCGGTACATACGCGTTTAAGTCTGCTAGTATTGTCACCATCCCGAAATGTACCCACTGAATACAGCTCATTTAGGCAACCCGTTCGCAAATACTTGCTCTTTTCCTCTGTCTCCGATTTTGGCGCTTTCTTCACCCAATGCTTTTCTCCCCCATAGTTCGATCAAGTCGTCCAGCCTTTGACGTCTGTAGCCGTTGCCTGAGCTTCGAGGCTGGCTAGTGGCTTAATATCCGATGCCGCTGCTGTATGTTGATAAGCTGCCCCTTGCCATCATTTCCGAAGTCCCGAGAATATGGCTTCTTTTGTCCCTGTATGTCGAATTTTTGTTTTGGGTGGTTCAGTTCTCTCCAGAGGATTCCTGGATGAAAATATTGGAAAAGTCGGCAGGATCTAACACCGGCTCCCCTTTTCCAAAGGAGTACAAACCGAACATCACGCCGCAAAAGGCACCACCCACGGGTGGCATGACGGTCAGGTGTGCAGTCGGAAAGCTGAACTCATGGGTCTTGTCACCGGCGGAGATGGAAAGCGTGTAAGTGGTGGGTTGCGTCTCGATTCTCAGAGCAACAATACTCTGAATATCTTCCGGTTCCTCTTCATGTACTACAAATGGCATGAATTGCTCGACGGCACCAGCCTCGCCGAGCGGTCGGCGACAAACCACTGTCCTTATACATTGGCCGGTGGGGAACTCGAATAGAGTTATGCCGATAGTAGCGTACGAGTATTGACTCCACCAAATCGTCACACCGGCCTCGTAGTTGGGTTGGCTGGGTCTGAACTCGAGTGCTGTATGGAAGATCTCCGTGTAGGACGACTGCTTTCTCAACAGCATAGCGGGTGCTTCGGGCCAGGATAAGTCGTAGCAATTTCCCCAGATGCGTAAGTACCCCGGCCTCTCCAAGAGTGAGTAACACTGTTTCAAGGGCGTGCCTGAATTTGTCCTCTTGTCGTTAGTCAAGCCAAATTTCGTCGGGAAAACCGGCGATAACGCGTTTTGTAACACAAAGAAAACTTGGAGGGAAGGGAGAGATTCCCGGGGGTCGCACTCACACTTTTGGTACCAGCCTAACTCCAGCTCATCCTTATCAAGGTTTGCTTTCCATTTCACGTCGCCCACCTTGGTCTCTGTAATCCACTGTATGACGGGGCCGGCACCGCTCCGGCCCGTTGTTACCAGCGTGATGTTGCTCCCACCATTAAAGACCGGCCAGTCATCCACCCAGTCTACGGTAACCAAGAAAGTTTCTCTGCCCATGGGCGGCTCGAGGAACTTTCGCTGTCCATCGCCACCGACACTCTGCACCGGGCGTACACCGAGGAAGACCCCCCACCACTGACCTTGGCCATCCTCGAACACATCTGCATGACCCGTCCGCTGGACCTCTTCATCGGGGCCGTTGTACCACAGAGGCCGACCCTGCGCCTCCCAGGGCCCATAGACTCCCTCCTTACTCCGGAACACCCACTCCTGATGCCCGGCCTCGGTGCCGCCCTCAGCTGTGAGAAGGTAGTAGTAGGCACCGCGGCGGAAGAGATGCGAACCCTCGGCGATGCCATGGGGTGATTGCCGGATCGCTACCGGTGGCGTCAGCGTGCGGCCGGTGGCCAGTTCGATCTCCGACACGTGTATCCCAAAGTCCTTGAGCTTGGAGCCGGGAGGACGCTTAGCCAGGCGGACGGTTGTGGAGAGGTACACCTTAGAGGTAGTATCATCCCAGAATAACTATTACCCAACCGGTGTCAGATCCCTTACGGTAAGATTATTTGCGCAAGTCAGGAAGCAAAAAAGGAGATTAAAAATATTTCTCAGTATTGCTGTGTCGTGTAGAGAAGATTTTAGGGTATCCTTACGTCTTGGTCAAAGCCCGGGTTGTCAAAATAAATGGGATCGGACCAGGCATTGGAATCCCATATATTGTCAGTATAGACGTAGAACCCTCGGGGAAATATGCGCTCCTGAGACAATAGACAAAGTCAGCAACAATGATTTGACCATCTTAGAAGATGTACTTTAAAAGCAAAGAAAAGGGCTGATTAAGTGCTCCTCTTTTACCTCCAGCCTGCGGGACTTATTCCTTTCCTTGGCATCCTCAATGCACCGGGATGCCCGCTCTTTTTTAAAGGCGAAGCATAATGCAGTAAGGGGGGGGGGGAGAGGAAGAAAACTCACATCACTACCAGGACGGTAGCGGCTGAAGAGCCCATTGGCGAGGTACCAGCGGCCGCCGCGGCCCCCTGCCGCCGCTCCGGGCCGGTACCGCAGGGTGCTGGCCCAGCTGCCGCCCCCGGGCTCGACCGTGCGCATCTCAGCCTGGCTCCGGCGCGTCAGCGCGTGGCCGATCAGCGCCCAGTTCAGCAGGTCTGTGCTGTGGTAGATGGCGCACCCGGGGAAGTACTCAAAGGTCGACGTGGACAGGAAGTAGTGCGTTTCAGCCGCCGCCGCCGACGCCGCAGTAGATCGACTAGACGGTGGTGTATCATCAGGGGTAGCGGCTAGAGCAGCAGCGGCAGCAGGAGGAGGAGAGAAGGACAGCGTGTTGGAAGGGACAACACAGATCGTGGGATCTGGGTTGAAACCCCGAATTATCGGGTTTTGAAATATAAACGCGGCCGACGAACTGGAAGCCATGACTCCTGTTGAAAATTCGCGTGGACGGCCACTTTCAGAGTTGTTCGTCAAAGGTCTGACGGATTTATCACGTTTTCGACTTGACTTCTGTGACCAAATCTCGGCCTTCTAGGTTGTGCTTTTGCTGTATAGCATGCATACACTAAATACGTAGCAGGAAACTTCCAATGAGACCTTATCCTCTGCAGAGCTTGAAATATCAAGATTTGAGTAATCTAAAGTCGGGATGAGCAAAAACGTATACTATGTCAGTATAGAGATATTTCTAGGTATACACTTGTCGATTATATATGCACAATGACACCGGTACCTCTACACTTTCGCATTTGACTGCAGGGTACAAAGCAGATTCGATCAGGCTAAAATGGTCAGCTGAGGCCGGGAGGTTCGGTTCGAATTTCTCCATCAATCAAGCTGGGTTTCCCGCCTTTGAGTACTTGCCAAGATCCGCCAACTTTGGCAGCCAACCACCGTTATCGCATAACATAAAGCAAATAGCTAAGTTGATTTAATGCATGTACGAACGTACATATATCATGAGGTTATCACGGAGCCGTAGGGCCATAGGCTGACCTGGTCCCAGTTGTCATCGTGTTGGAGATACATGATATCGTCAGGTTGTGTAGCTTATTGAAAAAAACGCTCCGCCTACTATTTTATACGTCAAGTTATACATACACACGTGCTCAGAGCACAGTTTGACTCTTACAAACACACGATAATCCGATGATTGCGACCACCTGCCTTGACGAGCATACCTTTCCTTTTCCCGTTCCCTATCCTTATCCCTTTCCTATGCGCCTGCTCGCATTTGATATGTCCATGTCATCCGCCTAATCCAGCCTGAAGGATTCGCAGGTTTCAATCTGACCTTGTACCAAGCAGATACCTCGAAAGATATCTGCAGTATCTCCTAACCTTTCGCCATATCCAAGCCACCAAACTGCGCAGTAAGAAATTAAAAGAACTAAAATTCACATACAACGAGAATAAATTCAGCGACTTATTTCCTTAGTGTGTTGAGACTTCTCCATTGCCCGATCCTGCCCCATTGCTACCTGTCGTTGTCTTGCCCCGGATATCCTGCCATGTAGCACCAAAACGTCGCGATGTGCTTGCAAGGAGACCCTCCTCCTCATCAGCCTCGGCATCATCATCGAACTCACTCATGTCAAGCCTCGGGGTTCTGAAGAGACTCGTCAAAAATACAATCAGAAATACCCCGAGGAAAGCGAATTGCGCCCAGAAATCCACGGCTCCGAACACAGGCCAGTTGAGCGCAATGCGGTTGAGGAATGAGCTCATCACAGTAGGAGTGCATGTTAGGGTAGAACTGTGGCCACCGACCCACTCGGAGCACGGCTTGACAGCCTCAGGATGGTCCTGACAATTGGGTGACTCGTCGGCGTGATGCGGAGGCAGATCGCAGAACGTTTGTGTGCCGAAGGAGGCGTATTGAGGCGCGACCACCATAGCAACGGCATAGTTTATACCCAGCACGATGAGTGCTAGCAAAACGGTGGCAATGAGCAAGGCCTGCGGTGCTGTCCTGCCTTTGCGAATCCGGAAGATGCGAACCCAAAGAAATCGAATCCCGATGGAAGCAAGTCCCGAGATGGAGCTGGTGAAGAGGAAGAAAACTAGCAAAGCCATGAGGATGTAATCAACCGGGAAAGCCCGAGCAGTCTGGACAAATATCCAGTTGATGGGTTGGAATATGTTGGTGTGAGCCAGGATGTAACCACAATGCTGCTTGCAGACAGAGTTGGCGGCCTTGTCGATAGCTGTTATAAGCATTGATACCCATGTCAACAATGCAATGAGAATCAGAATGATGCCGCCAACCAGTTTGAGCGGTCGGAAAATGGCACATAACTTGATCCATGCCCTGACAAGGAAGCTCCTACCCTCACCTTGAGCCTCAGCCGCAAGGCGTTCTCGCCGGACTAAAGTGCGTTCTTCTCGCACGAGCGCGTTCAACTCACGTCGGTCCTTCTGGGACATGCCTTCGGAACGACCGGCGTTGCGCATTTCCAGCTGTCTCTGACGTTCTCGATTCTGCTCCAGCTGGGATGCAGTTGTTTCGGATAATTGAGGAGCTGAGATCGATGGCGCCGAGCGGATAAACGAAACTGGGAGGAGGGCCAAACCGGCGCCCGTATAGAGAACATATAACAGCGTGCCAAGCGTGACCAATAGACCGACGCCAAACGTAAGGGCTTTCTCCCCGTGGTTTTCATCGAGAAGACGCTTGAAGAAGTCAAGATCAAGGTTGTGACCTTCTCTACCCCCTGCCGCCGGCACGAAGAAACCAATGAGAAACAGGATGACCACCAGAAGGATGAATGCAATGGTGTACTTGGCAGCGCCCCATATCCTGCTGCCAAATGTCTGAACGCCCTCTTGTTCCTCAACTTCATCGTACTCCTCATACCAGAAATATGAGAAAGGGATTACGACCAGGCACAAGAGTGCATCGAAGCTGTATAAACTGTAATATACGATCTTCAAGGTGAGAAGGATGTTCTGCACGCGGGACGGCGTCGCCCAGTCCTTCTTGACTCCGAGGGCAGAGTTGGTCGTTGACGAGACGAGCGCGATGTCGACAGGAAGAAGTAGAACTGTGGCCAAGAGTGCTGTGAGACTGATGATGGCAACAGTACTCACAATGGCAGATCGTTCGCGGTGGGTTTGCCAGGTGAAAGTAACAAGAGCGCCGACCATCAGCGACACTACAGCGGCGACAGCATATGTAACCCATATCAAGCTCGCCTGAACATAACCTTGTGTGGCCATGAGGCCTATGGTGGATGACATGGTTCGCTCTGGCAGGGTTGGTTCTTCCTATGTCGGATGCTTGAAGTTTCGAGACTTGACGGGTCGAGGTTTGATCGCGACAACACAGCGCGTGTGCAGATGGCAGCGGCGAAACCCTAAAATTCGGGCACCGAGAATCTTTGGGATGTCGGATAATAATCTCTGTGTTAGATGTAAATGACTATTGCGCTATGAACGCAGGGTTGGTGAGTTCGAAGTTGTATTAACTCGGGGCTATTGGGAGACTATTTCGTTAATAGCTTGCCTGGGCAGTGACGTAAACAGTTTGAAACTGCCGACCTCGACAGCTGCACTGGCTTATCATTAATGACCCCAACACTCGTCATAGCATAAACGGAGTGGGGCAGATTGTATTGAGCCGTCAATATGCACAACAACGGAAAGAGTTTGATTCGAGAAGCTTTTTGTGTTAATCACTGACATAAAATATTAGCTTACCACCACCAAGGAGAGAGCGTAGGTATTCATTCACAACACCAATAATCACAGAGACGCCTAAATTTGCGCTTGTATAAATCGCATTATTCTATGTTTCTGGCAGAATTCTGAATATAACTAGCGTGTATATCCCAAACATGCACGTATACCGTTGGGCTAATAGAGATCCTGACAACAATTTCCGAAGGTAATGAAACCATGTTTTAATCAGAGTGTATTTGTTGAACCTTGCTCGCAAAAGAAAAAATAAATAAAAAGGTTTCACGATAAAATTTCCCAGTTGTATGGGGTAGAATGCGTGGATAGGGTTTGTAGTAGATTGCTACGGTAAGTCTTGTTGATATTGCTGTACGATTGCTGTACGTCCGAGGAGTAAACCAATGGTGTGATTCATGAAATATCAACTTAGCATTTGAACCTGGGAAGTTAGCATGGTCTTCGGCCAGTGATGTGCATTTGCGTAACCTTCCTGTATTGTGGGAATCTTTTTCCAATGCACCAAAAGCATTTCAATAATCAGAGCGAACTGATTGTCCTCGCCAATCACTCACTCTGCTTCACTTGCTGTTCAAGAGAATCTACTCATGCACTTTAGACGACTGTGAACATTTTCGACGTTTTAAATTTGAACTGTTCAACCCTCCATTGTTCTGCATTCATTCTTGAATTCGTCCTATTCTACATGCAAGATGCGCCGAGCTTGAGAGAAAGAACTCAGTGCCAAACAGGCGTTATACGAGGTGTTGCTGAAGAGAGAAAACGCCTAAACCACCCTGCAAGACTTTTGTTGGTGTCCTCGCTCATTCCTAGGACCGAGGGCAACCTGGATACCCCCTTATTGCGTCCAAAGATGCCGAATGTCTATCCTTCCTTCGTTCAAGACAGGCTTTTTAAAAAAAATCATTGCCAGACTCGCAGGCACTCGGCCAGAGCCCATCTATTTTTTCCGTGGCCGATAATCATAAAAAAGCGTTAGACAGCTTATCGCGAGGCCATGGCCTTGGTGACCAGTCTCTTCAAAGCCAACTCCTTCTTCTTCAGCTCCTCAGCGGACGAGTCCTCGATCTCGAGCTGACCCATAGCCTCACTGAGAGTCTCCTCAATCTTCTCCTTCTGACCACGCTTGAGCTTGAGAGACAGCGTGGGGTCAGAGATGATGTCCTCGACACGGCTGATGTAGTTCTCAAGCTGCTGCTTAGCCTCGAATCTCTTGCTGAAGGCCTCGTCGCTGTTCTTGAACTTCTCGGCATCTGTGGACAAATATTAGCGATGCTGCGGGCACACATTCGGGGCTAGATATTATCCCCGACGGGGTTTAGGATTTCTTACCGTTGATCATGGTCTCGATCTCAGCAGTAGAGAGCTTGCCAACAGAGTTGGCAATGGTGATGTTGGCGCTGCGGCCGGAGGTCTTCTCAGTGGCAGTGACCTTCAGGATACCGTTGACATCGACCTCGAAGACAACCTCGAGAACGGGCTCACCAGCACGCATGGGGGGGATGGGAGCGAGGGTGAACTCTCCGAGAGAGGTGTTGTCCTCGCAGTTGACACGCTCACCCTGGTAAACAGGGAACTGGACGGTCTGCTGGTTGTCAGCGACAGTGGTGAAAGTTCGCTTCTTGATAGTGGGGACAGTCTGTCCACGGGTGACGACGGGAGCGAAGATGTTACCCTCCATGGCGACACCAAGGGACAGGGGAACGACATCCAACAGAAGGAGGTCAGAAGTGTCAGCAGAGGTAGCCTTGCCAGACAGGATACCGGCCTGGACGGCAGCACCATAGGCAACAGCCTCATCGGGGTTGATGCTCTTCTCAAGCTTCTTGCCACCGAAGAAGTCGCTGAGAAGCTTCTGGACCTTGGGGATACGGGTAGAACCACCAACGAGAACAATCTCGTCAACGGCGCTCTTCTCGATGGCAGCGTCCTTGAGGACCTGGGCAACGGGCTCCAGAGTTCCGCTGAAAGCCTTGGCGTTCAAGTCCTCGAAACGAGCACGAGTGAGCTGGAGGAAGAGATCCTCACCTTCGAAAAGGGAGTCAATCTCGATGGTGGTCTGAGCACCGCTGGACAGAGTTCGCTTGGCACGCTCGCAAGCGGTTCGGAGTCTTCGCAGGGCACGGGGGTCACCAGAGATGTCCTTCTTGGTCTTGCGCAAGAACTCCTTCTTGCAGTGGTCGAGCAGGTTGTTGTCGAAGTCCTGACCACCAAGGTGAGTATCACCGGCAGTAGCCTTGACGGTGAAGACACCACCCTGAATGTTAAGGAGAGAGACATCGAAAGTACCACCACCCAGATCGTAGATGAGGACATTTCGCTCCTTCTCAGACTTTCCGGAGCCCAGACCGTAGGCAATGGCGGCGGCAGTAGGCTCGTTGATGATACGGAGAACGTTCAAGCCAGCGATGGCACCGGCGTCCTTGGTGGCCTGACGCTGGTTGTCGTTGAAGTAGGCAGGCACGGTGATGACAGCCTTCTCAACCTTCTTGCCGAGCTTGACCTCAGCAATCTCCTTCATCTATTTCCATTTGGTTAGCACTGGTGTGAAAATTCTTTCGCAGTCCCCCCGGGAGGGACGAGGGATAATTACCTTGACAAGGACCATGGCAGAGATCTCCTGGGGCGAGAAGGTCTTAGTCTCGCCTAGGTACTCAACCTGAACCATGGGGTTGTTGCCCTGGTCAACGACCTTGAAAGGCCAGGTCTCGATATCCTTCTTGACGATGGGGTCGTCGAAGGGACGACCGATCAGACGCCTATGGGGGGATTCAAGTCAGCTTTTTACTGTCTTACGTGACGTACAGACAATATTGTCTATTATTCCAATAATGGCTGGCTTACTTGACATCGAAGACGGTGTTGATGGGGTTCATGGCAGCCTGGTTCTTGGCAGCCTCACCGATCAAGCGCTCCTTCTCGTTGAAAGAGACATACGAGGGGGTAGTGAAGCTACCCTGCTCGTTGGCGATGATCTCGACATTGTTACCCTCGTACGTGGCAACGCAGGAGTAGGTCGTGCCTGTCAAGAAGAATTTTCATTTAGTTAAGGTTCCTCGAAGATGACAGTTGTGGTCTTGATGGATAGATAGAAAGCACAACACAGAGAGGAAGAAACACAACGATGATGCAGGGCGATAGCGAAATGAGAAATGCGCTGCGCACAACTGCGAGGATATTGAAAACCATAGAAATCGGATTCACTTACCCAAATCAATGCCAATGGCACCGTCGTAGACTTCGTCCGCCATCTTGATAAAATGTGATGTTCTAGAAGGACGAATCGAGGGAAGAGGAGAGTTGCGAGGTCAACAAAGGCTCGGGAGATAATGGAGGGGAAGCCTTAACTCTTATTTTTTTTTGTGCTGGTCCTCGAACTTTTTTTTTTTCTTGCGAATTTTTTGAACAGTGGGGCAGGCTGGGCGGGCTGGGCGGTGTGAACCACTAGCCATTGACTAGATTAGGTTTAGCGAGCATGGACCGCTGGGGGCGCGTCAGGGTCTTCCGAAGCGGATCTGAAGCCACGGACCTCAAGTCCAGAATGAGGCTGCTAAACCCGAATTTTTTCTTTGCCTCCGGGGGGCGCGCTTCTAGATCCCAGCCCAGCCCTGAGAGGAGGTGGAGGGAACCGATGTGTACCTTAGTATGGAGTAGAAGCAACAGAAAGCGTAATCAATTCTCGTGAGCAACGGCCCCTGGAAACCGAGGAAACCGATGATCTCTTTTTGTCACATAGTTCCCCGCCGAGAAGAATATTCCATCCTAGCGGGATGTAGTTAGTGTACACCCTCTGGTTTTTTTTCTCATGCGCGGCAAAAATCCCCTTCCTTCAGTAGACCCGTTTCCTCGGCAGCCGACTCGGAATCAGGCCGATAAACCGTAAGAATATAATCCTCCGCAAGCTGCTCACGACTCGCGGACAGGGGCGAATAGATCGCCCACTGTTACTAATTTGCCGCCCAACAAAATACTTTCTCGCCATCATGAGTGCATTTATTCATTCAATCGGACAGATGCTACTTACTGGTTGATACACCCGGAGTCTCCTTATGATGCTTCGTGTGAACGAATCTTGTAATGGGCACGATCTCGAGAGCTCTTGCGAGGATTTAGAAAGTAACCTCGAGGTTGCAGACCCTGTTTGACATGAGTTGCCACTTATCACATCATAGTTGTCAGTTTACACTTTATACACGCCCCGAGGTCTCGTATTGCCTATGAATACTTCAAGATTGGAAATTTTTTACTACGAATATCCTCCCCGAAATAGCCCGTGCCCATATCCCACCGTATACGTTCATGAGTGCTTCCTCTAGGTGGTTTGAAACGTTACCAGGTAGTCTGTTCTATGAGCTCTACCTGGTTGCCATATATATCGATGGTTCAAGGGGAAACACTCTTTTGTTTGTTGAACGACTTCCGTTTGAGAATTACTGGCTCGAAGACGCTAGGGAACCATATTATGACCACATATACAGACAGTATCTTCTAGTGAGTATTTAGTGATGCTTCAATAGGTTGAAGTGCACCACGATCTTCTCCATCTCCATGTCCAGCCCGTGCGGGCCTTTCTCGCCCTTTGGAAGAGCGGCCACGAGCCCAACTTCTAAACGATTGGTCCCGTAGCGCAAATTCACGTCGAAAATTGGGTCGTTGCGCCTGTCCGGGCCAGATGATGGGTACAAGCGGTTATAGTCATGAGTAACGTTCAATTTCCACTCGCGTTGTTGGGCCTCCAGAAACGGGGCAATTTGAGGTCGTAGCTGAAGCCGGTAATAGGTCGCAGGCGCGTTGAAAACGAGCTCTTGTTGTGTCTCTGTGGTACTTGCTTGTATCGTGATATCAAGTGGCTTGTCCATGTTCAAACTAGGGTGTGAGCTGATGACTACACGTGAGAGTAAAGCATCGGAAGCTTCTATTGAACGGTTAATACGGCGACCCCAAACGAGTGGGAACTAACGGGTACTTACTGATGGGATGTGCACGATATTTCTGGGCTTCGAGGATATCCGCGGCAGTCAACTTCGGAGGGGGGGGTGGAGGAGGAGGCTGTGGGGTGCCATTCAGGCCCGGACCAACTGGAGCAAACTGCTGCTGGGTTATCATGGCGGGGCCGGGAGGAGGAATGGCGGGGGACTGCCGAGCCGCATCCTCATGCTTCACTGCCCCAGACACAGAAGGACTTCGCGACTGTCCTGTTGTAGGAATACTTCGAGTTCTATCCAGCTGAATACTGTTGCCAGTAGCGGCACCACCAAACGGTGTGCGCCCAATGGGAGTGCTGTGGCGCGTATCCGTTCCATCTGTTGAATGGGCCGTTGCAGGCACTGGTGAGTCTGCCGCGCTATTCTTGCCACCCCCTGCAACATGAATGGTTATCTTTTTGGGTTGTGTAGGAGTTTCGGCATTTTGGGGGATCTTGAGTTTGATCTTTGGCTGAGGTGGTTCTGGGACAAGTTGCTTCGCCTCTTGCAGCAATTCTTTGAAGTAGACCTAAGAGGATTTGTTAGCGATAGTCCCCACTACTTGCAGCTCTTGACTGGATTAACTGACTTCGAGATCTTGTGCTAGGAGGTAGATCTCACTGCCATCCTCGTTGTAGTGATAGGCATTCTTCCAAAGAAGCGACGCTTGGTCCTCAAACTGAGACCAGGTCTTGAAGTCGCTGATTCCGGTAGGCTCATTCCTACCATGCTGTCCTCGGATTTGTTTCTGAAGGGCCTTCAAGGAAATTGGCTCAGCAATTATCTCAAAATAGTCCTTCAAACTTCGAGGAGGCAGATAGTGAAAAGCTTCAAACTGCAGATATTCGTCGCTAAAACCCGGTCTTAGTATAATGGATGCGAAGGTTAAAGCAGCAATGGAGAAATATTACCTATCATCCTTTTTCTGCAGTATGTCATTTACAATCTTTTCTTGTGCTTGCTGGAAAGTAAGGCCTTTGAACCCAACAAAATTGTCAACTTGGGTCGACGACGACCGTGATGCTTTGGGAGTTGGAGTCGCTGCGCTCTTCGGTGGTCTGCCAACTCTCCGCTTTCTAGTTACGGTTTGGGGCTCTGGCTCCTCGTCTTCGTCTTCGTCTTCATCATCTTCTTCTTCGTCGTCCTCTGCTTCCTCTGCTTCGTCTTCATCCTCGTCATCATTGGCACCAGTCTGCGCAACAATACTTTCATCTTCTTCCCCAGGGGCATCATCCGCTCCGGGACTTGGCGGCAAGGGTGTTGGTACGGCGGTATAGTTTCCAGCTTTGTAAGCTGGGTTTTGCTTCACCATCAGGTTACTGACGGCTTTACGTATACGTTCGGCATCGTTAAAAGCTTCCGAATTGCGGGAATTGGTCTCCTTGGCATTTTGAACAAGTCGCTTGAAGTCACTCTCCAGTGCTGACAAAGTAGGGTATTGGTGATTCTTCAGCTTCCGCTCCATTAATTCCAGAGACAGAGGCAGTCGAACTTGTTTGTAATATTCGGGATTGCCAGCCCTGCTGGGAAGTGTCTCGAAAAGGGGAGCAACAGGACGGCCACTGTGGCGAGTGAGAACGCGGCATATTAGTTACAATCACCCTATAGCACCTGGTATTGTTGCCTGTGAAGGCTAGATAGGAAGTGGTACACATACTTTTTATCAGTAGTAGCCCGGATTGTCTCCAACATATTCAAGCCGTAAGCAGTTGTGGACTCAGGCGTTTCGCCTTTCGACAAATCCCCAAATTCCTATTTATAATGTCAATAATCAAGGCTTGGTCTGGCAGTTGCAAAATCCACGGAACGTATTTTTTGAGTCATTCAACTCTGCGTATGAGGGTGGAGGAAATGATCGACTAGTATAGAGATTTTGACTTGCATGCGGTCTATGTAGTAGCTTCTTGACTTCCCAGCCTCAGCTTGATGATGGTGAAGGGAAGTCTGCAGCTGGAATACCGCCCAAAATAACAACAAGTGCGCGCGCGCAGACGACAAGGTGCGTGCAGGAAACGCTGGAAGCCTGGAGCACACAGGGAATGCAATCAAAGGGAGAGTTCTTACCTCTTGCAGTTTGCGACGCTTCGAAGCTCGGTCAGGAGTCTCGGCTCCTGGGTCGACGCCATTGACGCCGCTGGCCTTCCGCTTGTTGTCCATCTTGACGTGCACACAATGCAATTAGCGGCGCATCTACGCGCTGATCGAATATCTACGCAAGGAACTGGCTTGGAATAGCGCGCTCTCAATGACACTCAGATGGCGTGTAGCAACAAATTTCTGGCTACTCGTCGTCTAGATGGGGGGCCAGAAGGACGCGCAACAAGCCAGAGTCAACGCGGTGGTAGCTCTTTGCGCCGCCTGCAAAACCAATGGCCTTGGTTGGCGCGAAGATCGGGCGCACTGCTGGGTGGGAATTTAAAAGAAGGACGACACAGCCAACAATTGATTTAAACCTGCTGAAGTCCAACACTGCAAAATAAAAATAAAATAATACTCTCTGTGGACGATACCCGTCGGCTCGCCAGGTGTGGATTGGTTGTGTCCGGACCACGCAAAGGATGGAAAATGAACTGGGGAACTGATTTGTTGCTTCCACTGGCTTTACGTGCTGAGGCGAGGGAAAAAGGCTGAGGCTGAGGCACCGAGCTTAGGTACTTGGGGGCTCACCCTCAATGGCAAGGAAGGCTAGGTACACTTATCCAGCGCTCATTCATTGGATGGTTCTGCCCCCTGCTGCCCGACGGTGGGACCTTGAGGTGATCCGTGCGGGAATGTTTATTCTGCACAAAGAAACAACATCTGCATTCGAGATTCTCTCGGCATTATTTATTAACTGGTTAGTACAATACAAACAAACTTTTGGGTAAACCACCAGTGACGCGCGCACCTTCTTCTCCCCCACGCCCTTGACAAGACTCTGTGACCTTCGATCACGAGTTTCTGTTTCACACTAACAGACACCACAGGTGTTTTTTTCTTTTTGTTGTGTCTACTCACCTTTGTTTCACGCACGGCTGCATCCACACAGTTGCAACTGCTATCTCAATCGCCTGGACTCAAGCTAGAACCCCACGCGACCTACTCAACCCCTCCCTCGTCCCATCTTCGATCCGGTTCTCTCGCCGACCACCAGTCCTCAACACCGCAATACTTGTCTGCGCGTGTTCGTCTTGCTCTTGGAACAGAAGGTGGAAGGATTCTGCACTCCACGTGTTGAACTCAGCCTAGAGCCATAGACCAGACCCTCGGGGGGTTCCGTTCGTTTATTTGCATCCCTGTATCTCCTCTGCACATTGCAGCAAACACAACGTCCTGCCCCAAAATGCCCATGGATATCGATATGAGCCGTCGCAACAAGGTGCCCCGGCCCTTGAGTGATAGCGAGCGAGCTAGGCTTGAGGAGTTTATTGATTCCATCCATTACTCGGCTCGGTAAGTCTCTGAGAAATATAGTTTTGCTGCCAAAGTGGTTCAAGTCTTACCAACAATCCCCCCAGATACTCCGACAGCGAATACGAATATAGACATGTACAACTTCCCAAGGCCATGCTGAAAGCAATTCCTAAGGACTACCACGATGCAACACATGGCACACTTAAATTATTGTGGGAAGATGAGTGGCGCGCTATCGGAATCACGCAGGTAAGTTTATTCAAGCATACCATCACACAAGCAATCACTAATCAGGGGTTCAGAGTCTGGGCTGGGAACACTACGAAGTTCACGAGCCAGAGCCGCATATCCTGCTCTTCAAGTAAGCTGACAATCCGAGTTAAAGACCATTTTGCACCGAGAGATGCTGACGCGAAGTCTTCTCGTTCAGGCGACCGCTGAACTACCAACCTCCTCAATGATGTAGTATCGTGGATGTAATTTACCCGGCGCGTTTGCGTTCGCTTTGGGCTTTCACGCCGCTTCTATCGAGAATCGCACAAGCAACTTAAGCATAGCGATGCCTGCATTTAATACGAGTGTCATACTTCGAGACGATTTACGACTTGCGCTTCCTGATGATGCTTTTCCCCTCTGCACCACCTGGATGCTTTCGCTGCCCCTTGAACGGATAGAGGGTATTCATAAAGCTTGGGATCACCGCCTTACATGTGATGTGGGCTTGTTTGTCTTCATGGCCGCAGATATGTTCAGTTGACATAGTCCATGGCCCGACGAGCGAAATGTGACCATCGGTGCTTCTTTTTTGTGGAGCATGCAGAGAGGTTCACCAGTCTGGGGTTGGCATCGGAGGTGTAAGAGTTGGGACTGGATTCTGCGTCGATTAAGGACTGCAATGGTAGTTTCGAGAATTGGGGAGGTTTTTGGGTTGGTTTGGTTTCACCCAGCATTCCTCCAATCCACACATATTCACCACCTGACAGGGTTTTCCTTGTTGGGGGTACCATTAGTTTTGTCAGAGAAGTCCATATGAATGGTAATAAACGCCTAAACAAAATATCTGCAAGAAGAAAATCCGAGTTTAAATCATGGTTGCTTACCCTTGCGACGGTGCATTCACGATGGGGCGAGCAGCGGCCGCCCGATAGGCTATCGGGTCAGCAGCCTTCCAACCATCTTTCAGCTGGAAAGGGATGTTGTCGGCATTTATTTTAAGCCTTGCGGAGGAGGCTCCCTTGGCCGTTGGTGGCTGAAGTACGGTTGTGTGCTACTGCCTCCCTAGTAATGCTAGGAGTAATGAATAAGCAGATTAGCAGCGCCTGAAATTACATTTAGCGCACCGGCTTAGCAAGATCAGCGCGTATGACATGACGTACAGTTCCAAACTGGACGGACGCATTCCACTTGGGTTGTCCCATTCGGATTAATAAGTGGTTCTAGGAGTGCTAGCCTTCGCAGCGCAAAGGATCATACGTTACCAGATGTGCGGTGGTTTATAAAACTGTGGCCATACCTTGGTAGCCAGGTAGTTTAAAAGCCATGCGCGTGAGCTAGGAAGATGCAGTGTAAAGTTACATACCCCAAATGGAAGTGTCAGACCATGGATCGAACCACGTCACCCAATCATGGGCACGCTCAGAATCCTATTACGGGCCGGAAGTAAAAGAGAACACGTTGAACATCGCCTTGCATACCCTCCGGATGACTCCACACCTACATGAGACAGCGGATTTAAGCTCACTGGACTCCTTCTGATTCGCCTTGTTTATAGATTGAATCTGTGGTACGCTAGCTGCCCTTAAAGTGTCCATTGTACGTACGACGGATTAACGCCTGGGAGGGGGCAAAGTCGTCTTGGCCAAAACCAAAAATAAATTCGAAGAGAAAACTCCAGAACTTTTAGGAAGAAACATAACTTAATCAGCTTCCCGACCTTCCTTCCTTCCTAAACCACGACTGACTAGCCAGATCTGATCGCTCCCGGGCCCCTCCAAATTAATCTAGCCTGGACTCCGTTTCACCTGCAGTAACACATTGCAACCCCAGACCTGTCTTGGCGACTCCGACCGCAGACAGTAGAGCTCTGGCACCGGACACGTCGACCGAATACTGCAGAGAGAATAAAGCTGCGGGAACGATCCGCGCGCACTCCTCATGAGGTCCGCCGCGAAGCTTTTCTACCTGACAGTGTTCTCACTCTGGGGTGATGTTGCGCACTGCAGGGACCGCGCAACCACCAAACCCCAGGATGACATTTGTGCTGTACGTTCACCGTGATCATGTTTCTTAAACTCCCCTTCCTTGCTTTGCTCGGTGTCCCCGCTGCAATAGCTTCCATCGTTTCCATTCCTGCGCCCGACAGCCTCCAGCTCCAAAGCTCTAATGGCCATTCTGCGCAGATCTCTCCTGGGGCCATCGTTTCCGATGCCTGCGTCTCCTACTCGACACTCGAAGAGGTCAATCGCAACATCAAACCCTTGATCGACGACCTAACGACGAATACGGATTTCTTTTCCTATTTCCGCCTGAACTTGTTCAGCAAGACATGTCCGTTCTGGAACGATGAGAACGCCATGTGTGGCAATATCGCGTGTGCAGTCTCCACCATTGACGATGAGAAAGATATCCCTGAAATCTGGCGTGCCAGTGAGCTCAGTAAAGTGCAGGGTCCAAAGGCCGAGCATCCCGGCAAGAAGATACAGCGAGAACAGCCCGAGCGTCCGCTTCAAGGCTCGCTCGGGGAAGACGTGGGTGAGAGCTGCGTGGTCGAGTATGACGATGAATGCGACGAGCGAGACTATTGTATACCAGAAGATGAGAGCGCAGGCTCCAAGGGTGACTACGTATCTCTCGTGAAGAACCCTGAGCGATTCACAGGCTATGGCGGTGAGAGTGCCAAGATGGTTTGGGATGCTATATATCGCGAGAATTGCTTCACCAGATCATCCTTCCCGCATTCGGCAGCGCTTGGGTCCTCTTCACAACCCTCTGGTCCAGCAGCGCAAGATCTCAGATCGGTACTGCAGGATGCCGGACGCCAGCAGATGCTCGAGCAGCAAGCAGGTCTAGCAACTGGCATGGAGTTTGAGGAGGAGTGCTTGGAGAAGCGAGTTTTCTATCGCGTCGTGTCTGGCATGCATGCGAGCATTAGTACTCACCTTTGCGCCGATTTCCTTAACCAGACCACGGGCGAGTGGCAGCCAAACCTCGAGTGCTACATTTCGCGCCTAGCTAGCCACCCAGAGCGCATTTCTAATCTCTACTTCAACTACGCACTGGTTACTCGAGCGATTGCCAAAATCGGTCCGCACTTGTCAGGTTACACTTTTTGCACGGGCGACCAGGACCAGGACATCGAGACGAAGGACAAGGTCGCCGATGTGGTAAAGGCCGCTACAAGCGAAGCATCTATCTTCGATGAGAGTTTAATGTTCAAGAACGGTGAAGGTCCGAGCCTTAAGCAGGAGTTCAAAAACCGTTTCCGCAATATTACGCGCATCATGGACTGCACAGGCTGCGACAAGTGCCGCTTGTGGGGAAAGCTACAAGCTATGGGCTACGGAACTGCACTCAAAGTGCTTTTCGAGTTTGACAACGACAGTGTTGAGATTCCTGTGTTGAAGCGCACTGAGCTTGTTGCTCTTTTCAACTTGTATGCTCGCTTGAGTAGCTCCATTGCAAAAGGGGTCATGTTCAGAGAAATGATTGAGGACAGAAGCGCAGTAGTGGATGACGAAGGAGCCGAGTCCTCGAAGGTCTTCCCGGATCCGAAGGTCTTCCCGGATCGTGCCACGAAACCACATGCCGTAAAACCAGGACAGCATGAAAAGGCGCCAGAGACAGACCCTGAGGATGAATGGGCAAGTCCCACGTCAACTCCACATTCGCAACAAAACGCATTCAAAAGTTCATTCGACGACGAATTCGGCAGGTTTATGCTCGCCCTCAAGTGGGTGATGAAGAGCTACCTGGAGCTGCCAGGCAAAGCGTAAGTTCCTTCTGTCCTTAGGACGCACTACGATTTCTAACAAGATGCGATCAGGTTCCGTATTTGTATTTATGAGCTTCATCGACTCTTCCGATCTTATATCGGCCTCGGCGCAATGCCTCGGCTGGTTCATTATGGTCCCCCCGAGGTAGAACAAGTTTTTGGCGGTAGAGAAGAGCTTTAAAGAGCCTGCAGCCTCTATCTCTTGTGCTTCGAACTTGTTTAGAATAGGTTGATGATATTTACATCAGCTTTCTCTGGGGAGGCTATATCGACCTACTGGCGTTTCAGGGGACTTCGCATTTTGACAGCAGCGTGGTTGCAAAATTATAAGGCATTTGGTGGGCGTTCTTAGGTTTCAATTAGTTTTCTTTCCATCCGAATCATGGCGGGTTGGTGAATTGTACCCGATCTCCCTTCGAATGCTATCAGTATATAATGGGCCCAAGAGGCGTGGGAAACAACTAGAATCGCATGGGCCAATAGTGGTCTTCACCCACAGGGCTATGCTTATAGTGTATATATATAGAACTAGCTATGCATTGATCGAACGGCTCCAAAGCTACAGAAGACATCCAACAACAGGTATACAGAAGGGCAGCTTTTCCCACTCTCTCAATATATTTGGATCCGTTCTATATCGACCTTGGATTGTGACTATGATTACCAAGTTTGTTCTATTGCACTGATGAAACCCGTCTTGTAATTTATGATAAAGCCGCTTTGTGTTCTACTTCCATCCCCTGCGACTCAAAACCCGAAAAGACTCCGACCATCCGCACCAAAGGCCGCCGCCGCAGCAGCAACCCCGCCCGCTCTTCGTAGCTCGAGGTGCGTCACCACGTTCCCTATCTTGACTTTGACCCCATCCACATTGACGCGCATCTCCTGGATGCCCGCTAACAGTGCCGGTGACGAGCACACTTCGCTAGTCACTCGGCTCAGTTCAGGCGTCGGTGCGGAGAAAGACCACGCCAGGGAGATGTGGAAGGCGCTCTCGACATCGGTGCGGGTTGTAGCGGCGGCGGAGGTGGTGGTGCTATCATCGTCCTTGACGGGCTTTGACTCAGTCGTGGCAGAGGCTGGTGCCGGGGAGCCGGACGATGGGGGCGCGGACTCCTTGACGGTGGCGAAGGCATACAAGGCCGGTTGATCAAACGCTTTGGCAACGGCATTGCTGCGGTGTAGGAGCGTGGCCAGCTCGATGTTGTCGCCGGAGTGGCCGTGGGCCGCGGATGGCCCACTGGCACGGGTTTGGCCTCCTCCTCCTCCTCCTGGACCGCTGCCTCGTGGCCGCGGGGCGGCAACGCGCAGCACGAGGAAGGACCGCTCGCTCTCGTGCGTGCGGTGCCAATCAAGGGAGCGGATCTCAAGCTCGAAGGGCCTCACGGAGGACCCGACTACGGCATCTCGGAGCCGGGCAAGGTAGTCGTCCTTCTGCGCGGTTGATAGCGATATGGGCCGCGAGAGACTGATGTGCAGCGGCAGCGGTGCGCCCAGGTCTGAGGTCAGGAAACTGGACAGCCGGAAAGGTTGGGCGCTGTCAGGGCAGGCGCGTATTTTCGAATCCAGCTGATCGAGAAGAGAGGTAAGCAGGGTGTGTTCAGCAGAGGATGGGTGCCCTAAGGTCAGGTCAGCACTCCGGGTTTTCTGAAGCGCAATACAAGACTCCCTCTGTTGGTGGACTATGTTTGGAATTCCCCATGCGTATATTCACGAACCCCTTCTACCGGATCATTGGAGACGGAATTATAAAAAGTCCTTCGACAATTTCATAGACTCACATTCGATATACACATGCGTGGGCCAATTCCCAGCCACATGTGGAATCTGGCGCTTGCGACCCTGGTGTAATGCTGGATCATCCGCGGTGCTGACCCGGACGGTCGAGGCGTAGAGGTCGTGAAAGGAAGAGGGCAGAGGCGGCAGATCGGCGGCTATGCCTTCTCTCCCACGACTGTCACGCAAAGTCTTGCGCTTCTTAGCGGGCCGTGGGCCCGTAACCTCCGGATCGGTACGCCGCCCCGATGCGGAGCTGCTTGAATCATCGCCAGAGCTGGAATCGTAGTCTACTAACGGCATGCTGCGGTGGACGGAGTTCTAGGTCACTATGCAGACTTATTTCCGGTCTGGTAGGATTACAATTACTTGTACCTATCTTGAAACATAACTGGACCAGGGCAGTCAGACGTTATGGGGTAGTGTGGAGAATGACTTTTTTACTACATCGTGCTATAGCCAAGAAGCTTTGCAAGCTAGTAAATCAGAGCCTGAAGTTCAAGATTGTCATCCCATCAAACCTTGCACTGCATTACCTTGAGCGGGCCTTGCTGCACGTGGTAGTCCCATCTGTGTGGGGAGGCACGCTAGCGCAATATATATATGCAGGGCTGAGAAGAGTTGCCTGGAACACCCATGTGTACTGTACCCGAAGTAGTTATGCGAATAGCATCACACAGTTGGTGAGGATAGAATACCTTTAATGAAGTACTTGATCATAGTGCATACTTATAAGTATGAATGTAGGACGATTCTGTATCTTCGCCACGGCTTATTTGTCTTGCTTTTCTTGCCTTATGAAACATGACCTGTGAAAATATCTGGCGTTATTGTGCAAGTGTATGCGCCACCCTGTTGTTTGCCATGCTCCCAGTCGCTTAAGCCCAACACCTCTATGAACATGTTTTTTCAAAGTGCCGCACCCGGATGATATCAGTTGCCCAGGCTGAAATCCTCCACTTCAATGAGTTGTGGATGCTGTGGCATTAACAGCACCAAGGCAGCTCGTTAAACAAATGGTCTGTTTACACATACAGTTTCTGTGGTAGAAGCCATCGTCACAATGCGGAATCATTTTGCATTCTCTGCATGCACCATCGCAGCATATCGCGAATCGTCGATTGCATCGCAGAAAGCTTGGTATTCTGATCGCGGCATTGCGAGAGATACCGAACAGCCCTCTAGCTCTCTAGCTCCAAGCTCCGCCGACTATTACGTCGCATGAGTAATGGCCTGTGTGGAGCTAAGAATTCGCCTACGCGTCGACTGTGTGCACATAGTGAACCTCTCAGGCACTAGGTGTTAGTTCCCGGTTTTTCTTGGGTTGTTTTTGTCGTGTTTTCCTTCGTACCTTAAGTTGGAATTTGGAATTTGGCCTGGTCAGATCTACTTTGTTAGCCGTTGTATGACAAGCAAGCTCCTGCAGACCACAAAGCGAATCATTTCATCCATGGATCTTTCGCAGCTTTTCCTGCAAGACAATTCCTGTGTCACCGGGTTAGGAGACCGAGAATTCAGGTGTGGAAAGCCGCACACCCCTCTCCTCCCTGGTTAATTCGTATTTAAGCTGGGCAAGAAGAAGGGTAGTGCAACTGTGATGCTGCGCCATCGATCATCTTATCCCGAATCCCTATCCCTACCTGCCCAATCCAGTGTTCACTGCCAATGGACGAGCCACGAATTCGGACCTAAGAGCGGGCGTTAGCTTGTTGCGTCACCCATTGGGCAGTGTGCTGGGTGCCCACCCTCCACCCCACCAGTTACATCATATGCTGAGCGGCACACGGAAAGCATGGAAGGGTCGCTAACAGTAAGGGTGCCATCACGTAGGCAGAAGAGCTGCTGAATGGGCTGTTATATAATCCCAGCCATGCGAAATCGCTCGCCTGGGCATTCTCTCTGTTCCCCCTGTGCTTGCAAATCTATCAATCTATCGTATCCAGAGGAGAGGCTAAAATCTTCATCTTCCAATTCAATATCATCAGCTGCAAGATAGTCGTGCTCAACTCAACTCACCCAACTAGCGCCGGATCTGCGTCACTTCGGTATTTACCCTAAAGAATTACCCTAAAGAATTCTCACCCAGAGAGCTATGCCTCCGCCAGTAGACCAGATTGACAGCCTAGACAATGTCGTCGGGGTGCCGTATCACCACGATGGTCCATATGAGGCGACGCTAGCGTCTCGCAACAGAAACAAGAAACGCTCTCCCGTCGAAGCAGTGCGGGAGTCCAATATGGAGGCACTGAAGGCAACACCGTACGAGAATGTACAAGACTCGCTGGTAAAGCATGTTCCCTTGCAAGGAACTGCATCCATTCCTTCTGGTCAAAAGGACCTTGCTGGTAGAACCATGAACTACGAGGAGGGTGCAGATCTCATGAGAGAGACGGATGCCCCGGGAGGTGCTTATCGACGCTACGAGCACATTGTAAGTTGTATAATAGCTCCTGCTGCTCATGGAAATCCCAATGTTGTCTTATTTAATTTTCTTTATGCCATGATACTCGAGAACCAATGCTAATTACGCGATGCGATCCGAACTCGAAAGGCTTATCTCCCCGAGGATTATAAGGGAAAGGGAGAGCCCTCTTTCACAATTGAGAAGGGTTTGAAAGACCACCGACAAACTGATGTCAACATGGAAGCTGGGCACGGGAGCTCGACCAGCGCCTACGAGATGCAACCAGGCAGGAAGAGAGGCCTATCGCTGCAGCATAAAGATGGTGGCTCTAGATTCCAGGAGGTAGGGTTCGACTTACCAGCGGAGGGTTCGGGAGTTCGTCGAAGCAACACTACTGGCGCAGGAAACCGCTTGGAGGGACTGAAGCGCCGCCTTGGGAGCTTGCGGCGAAAAGATAGAGAAGTATGAGTTTCTCTGCCTTAGGCTGTAGGAAGAAATATGTAAGAGTAATGAGAACACGATTCCGGATAGAAACGCTCGCATGCGTCCTCCCACAAATGAGGGCGGTGGGCTGTAAGTAATTCTCTTCAAAATTGTTGGCTATGTTGTAGTGGGTAATACACAGATACAACTGAACCATGAATACTAAACTGACTTCCTATACCCTCCCTATACTTCACCCGCACCCTCCAAAGGAATGGGGCATCACGGGCACGAAGGTTCCATAGCAGGGACTCTTGTTCGTATAACTAGCCGCATTATCCATCCGTAAGTGGTAAACAAAGGTGTATGCCGACGCTTGATGCGGATAATACGCGTGAGGTAATTGCACCATCCTGAAGCTTGGGGCGCCAGTGATTTGAGAGCCAGAATATACCACATAAATGACTAGTCGAACAATACTAAATAAATTTCAAATAGTAGTACATCAAAGACTGTCCTCGAGCAAGAAAACGGCTGAAAAGAAATCCAACTCCACCACCCTCCCTAACCTTAGAAGTCTTGTTGTCTCATGGAAAGCACGCCTATTAACATGGAGCTGTCGGCCAGTTTCTTGCTTCTCGTTTTTGCCTTTTATATCCTAAGGTTCCTGTGAATAGTAGACATTATGATCCCACGCTGCTAAAATTCAAACGTCATTAGACCACCATTGTTGCCATCATGCTACTACCTCAGCTCGGCCACGATGATGATCGCCGTTGAGGCCACCATCACTATCTAGGATGGAGTTACGATCTTCGTCTTCGTCTTCGTCATAATCCTGTCCCTTATGATCGCTTGCTGCAACCCATGAATCGCGATCATTAAGGGGTGCGTCTTGGCCGGACAAGTCCAAACCCTCGGATCGAGCTTTGATATTGTTTCGCCGTCTTGTAGATAGAGTTCGAGCACGAGTAGATAGCTTGGCAGAGACGGCCGCATTGGTCGTCACCCAGTTGGTTAGGGCGTCCTCGCAGTCTTGAATAATTGCCTTGCTAGCTTCGTATCCGTCATATGCGGCGCGGGTTTCACCAGGCGTTACGGGGGTATCGTCAATAAGCTCCAATAGGTGCTTTCCGAAGCCGGCAATAATTGCAACCTTTTCAGAGTGCTCGCGCAAGGCATCGAATTGGTAAGTGTAGGCGGCCTTAATCTTCTCTCGGGTGATGTTGGACAGCTGTGCCTCCGCGACTAGCGACTCGGCTTCGGCGCGGACGAGCTCCTGCTCAAGGACGACAATTTTGGGAGAATTCGGCTCTTTGTACTTGAGCTGTGCAATCTGATCCGTAATTTTCTGCTTGCCTGCGAGCATAAAATGGTGACGTCAGCTCCGTGTCACTTCGTTAGAACGCCCCATGCTTGGATATACAACTACTCACGATCTCTGCTAGGCTGAACTGAGGTTTCGATATTGCGGATACTCTTCATGGTGACACGGTATTGGTCATAACGGTCGATGTACTGGTCCTCAAGCTCGCCAATCTCGTATAGAAGGACACCAAGCTTGTCGGTCACGTCGGAAACATCCTCGTCGCATGCCTCTCCCCACAGTGAGAGTTGTTGCTATTCAACCATTGTTATACATAAGGGTAGAATAATAGTACGATTCGAGGTGACCTACAGCAACATCCATACGCTCTTTTGCGACCTGCTCCATGCTGCGCATCACATTCTTCTCCATCTTAACGAGCTGGGTTAGCTTCTTAGAAAGGTCGGGCCCAAAGGCGCCGGCGGCGTTGCGACGAAGAGCATGGCCTTAATGTGAGGTCAATCTCGGGATTCTTTACGAAGTAGAAGGGGTGGGCTGACTAACTCAGAGTGCCTTTACCGAAGAGTCGGCCAGACTTCGTGGTCGAAGGTGGCGGAGGTGGGTTCTGCTCGTCGACATGAAATTAGCGGCCTCGTCATGAGAAAGAAGGACACATCTATCACCAAATGGGTTGAGATAGGAATTGCTTCTCACTTGAATCTGCGAGGCAGTGGGTGCCCGGGTCTGGCGCATAGAATACGTGCGATGCATCTTGTCTAGGGTAACAGATTACGGTCCAGGTGGGGATACGTGATACGTGTAGGAAGTATGATGCGCGGCGATAGCCTGGGGGTTCAAGCGTGCTCTTTATATGTCTGCGCTTGATTTCTGCGTGGTGGTGAGATGCTGGAGCCCGATATGCAACAATAGATTCGAGCTTTGCTTGGAGGAGCTCAGCTTAGGTAAACAAAAGTTTGAAGCTGGGAATGCCGAACGCGTACAGCTTGCGATTGACAGTAACGTAATACCGGAAGAATTCTATTAAAAGTATGAGCTCAAGCAGGAGGGGTTTCGAAGCGTGGGGTGGGTTATATGTAGGCAGGGGGGATGAGTCTGTTGGTGACGAGCTACCGAGTCGTCGAGGTGATGGATGCGACGTGAGCAATGGTGGGAGGTCCCAAGTGGAAGAGGCGTTTCTTTTACCTCTACGTCATCATCCATGCAATTAAGGAATAGCGCTGAAACGATGTCTAACTCGGCCTGCGCTAAGTGGGCTGTGACATGTTTGGAGCATGACGATCCATCGACCAAAATAAAATATACCACAGCACTACGCAAACGGCATCTGGCATGATCCACACAAAAAAAAAGGAACAAGGCATTGAGCAGCAGCTAGGGAGCTTAGCTTTGTGAACTGGCGGCATTTCACCTTCACTTATTGCAGCGCACGCCTGTCTGCCGTGTCCGGCGTTTCTGCAGTTCTTCCCGGTGCGGGTGTGCGGAGGCTTGAGCTTGGGAGGATACGTAGGCAAACAAGGGCATTCCCTCATCCACGAAATTTGTGTTTTCTTCTTCTCCTAGGCTTCGTGTGAACTGTGACGGACGACTCCTGCCAAAGAACTCTCCTGCTCTTTATCTCTAGCCTGGTTCCGTTGCCCTGTGATCGTGAATTTTGTTTTTAAAGTTTGTGCCCTCGGACATCCCAGGTGTCCATGACTCGAATATCTCTGACGCGGGGGGTTACAATGTCAGGTGAGTGCAACAAACTCCAGGCATACCAATCAATTGCCTTTGGATTTGGGATTCTGTAAACCTCATGCACGGCAGAGTGAATGAGAAGCAAGCCTTCTGGTTTGTTTGGAAACACAGATGTTGTGCAGATTACAGACTGTATGTTTTCCAAACATTCTCAACTCGCCTTGCTGCTGGTATTTCATTATAGTGCCCAAGCTGTGAGTAGCCTGCTTCTCCCAGTAGCCGGAATTAACCTGGGGGTGTCACCAAGATCTTTGAGAACAGGCGTGCGGATACAGAGACAAAAGCGGGTACAGCGATACATGAGAGAGCCGTAAATGGAACCATGCAACTAGGGCAAATATGCGTAAAAAGAGGATGGTCCTTCAATACTTCCTAAATGCACGCACTGTAAGCGCCAAAGCCTCACGCGTTCGTTCCATCAAATCACTTTAAGATCGCGGTGGTAGCTCCAATTCATGCATGAAAACACATTTGATCGGAGTAATTTTATGTCGGGATTCGGAAAACCGCAACTAGAGCTACTCGACCCTCGCGTCTTTCTCGTCTCTGCTCGCAGGCGTACAGAATTTACGTCTTTGACCTGCGATCCGGGTGTTCTACCTATTTTTTTTTTGAACCCTTGCGACGCGTTGCGATCGGTTCTAGGTTCTTTCTCCACGCGTCGAGCTAACATCATCCACCACTGGCACAACGCCCGAACCTGAACGCCTTTTGGCTCGCTCTGAGCCTCCTCTGCTATCCTTATCCGGAGGCAAACCGTGAATAGGCACAGTGCAGCTCAAGAATGGTCAGCGCACTTTTCTATGAGGACTCTCGGTAAGCAGGAGAGAGCCATCATTCAACCCAGGGGCTTGGATGCTCGAGAGGGCGCCTGCAGTAAACAACTTGGGCCTCAAATAAGGAAAACCCACTCGTTGAGCCTTCACTTAGAAGACTCTGAAAATGGCGCCGGAAGCATTCGATCTGACCGCCCATTTGTCAGACGACTCTGATGATATTGAGCCAGTTCACCGCACACCTCGCCGGCACGGCCAGAGCCAGCCACAGTCTCATCCTGGCTCCCGCTCTCGTCGGCTAATTAGTCCTCCTGCACTCAGCGCCAGTCGCCAGGTAACCGCGTCGGCACAGGTGGAATCGGCGCCGATGGTTGCAGCCTCGCCATCTAGAGGGAACCGGGGCTCTGCCCAAAAGCCTCCCAAAGGTGACGAGAGACCGGCGGGGTCTCCTGGAAGATTACCAGGAAGTGCCGTGAAGAACTCGCAGAGTGTCACATCACCAGTACAGAACACGCAGCACCAGCACGCTGTTTCCCGAACGCCTAAGAACCAGACTCCCAAGAAAGTCGAATGGTCATCTGAGAGGATCGAGCAATCCTTACGGAAGTTTTCTGCAGATATCGGGATAGATGGTGCCAAACTATCTGCTCGTCTGCTGAATGATTCATGGCAGAAGACCGCTGCCCAACCGGATCGGAAGGTGAAAAACTGGTTCGCCGACATGGGGCGCACTCCAATTGAAGGCGGTAGAGGTGCCCTCAAGATCAAGCACAAGGTATGTTGCGACAACTGCTTACGGTAACACATGTATGGACACACATTGATGTTTTGCAGCACATGGGCCCCGGCAGGACTGGAAAGCAAGAAAAGCGAGAACACCATCATGTAATTGGCATCAAGACGAACAATGACCCAGTTCCGAAATACAGCTTTCACCATGTGGAGATTACTAAGAATATTTTATCTCCTAACACGATGCTCAACTTTGTGCCTCACCTGCGGGACTTGGCGGATCACGAGGAACCAAAGTACCGACGCTGGTTGGAGAATCTTGAGAGCATGGATAAAACTTCGGGCTTTGCGACCTTGAGCCGACCAGAGAAAGTTCACAAGACATGCCAGAAGGAACGAGCTACAATCTTACTTCTATACCTCGATACGTGGCTGAATAAGCTTTCTATTGAAAATTGCTCAAAGTCCACTCTCATCCGCTTCATGGCAAGCCAAACTGATGCTGTCACCCCCCAACAGAAGTCTACCATTTTGAACTCATACAGCAATGATGCCGGATCTCCACGGTCAGCCAGAGCTGTCAGCATGTTTACGGAAGCATTCGACAAAGTTTTCAACGATGCAGACATATGGAAGGAAGGCGCGGTGACTCTGAGGGATGTCCTCCTGTTGGATAAATCCGTTGACACCATTGTAGACCCGAAAAAGTGGATGAAAGATACACCGAGCCAGGTCAAACCTGTCGAGGAAGATACGACTGTGGAGAGCTTCCTGGAAACTTATGCACTACTAGGCTGTCTTACCTGTGGAAGCCACTCATGTGAGCATGGTGAATATGGTGTGGACAACGAGCGCAAGCGCTTCTCGGTCGAAGTTGTGGGAGGACTAGAGTCATTCTTACGCAAGAAAGCGATGCTGGCCTCCAAAAAGGGTATCGAAGGGTTGACAGGTCGCAAACCCACAAAGCCATGCAGCGAGGAATGCTACCTCAACGGCCGCCCGGGAACCAGAGCGAGAGGCTGGAGTGAAACCGAGATTCTGCTTCTCCGTTCAATCGTCGCCACGCTCGGCTGCACCAATATTCCAGTACAATGCGCCACCGCAGTTGCCACTGGCCGACCTTGCTGGGACGTGAACCGCCAGTTAGATAAGCTCGATCTTCCACTGCCGATGGCATCACCCCAACCTGTGGTGAAAGTGAAACCAGTCCACTGGTATGATCGAAACAGGAAGATGCTTCTGGGTGATTGGCAAGATCACACCATCACCCATGAGCATCAGCGAAGGGATCATTTCGACCCCTGCAACCACGACGGACCCTGCAACTCGAGTTGCCCCTGTGTCAAGGCTCAGGTCATGTGCGAACGTTTCTGTCGCTGTACTGTCGAGACTTGTCCTATTAAGTTCAATGGTTGCGCTTGCCACTCACAGGGTAAAACGTGCTTTTCCAAGCAAAAGGAGCGCCCGTGTATATGTGTGCAGCTCAACCGGGAGTGTGACCCAGCCCTCTGTGGCAGTTGCGGAGCTTTTGAGCGTGCAAATCCGCGCAACTCAGACGATGATCAACTGTTCACACACGGATGCCAGAATTGCTCCTTGCAGCGGGGCAAGAGCAAATCGTTACTTCTCGGCAAATCCATGATTGAGAACTGCGGCTATGGTCTCTTTACGGCCGAGGACATTGCCCAGGACGACTTTATCATAGAGTACGTCGGGGAATTGATCAGCCAGGATGAAGGAGTTCGTCGGGAGGCTAGGCGTGGTGATGTATTTGATGAAGAATCAAACTCTTCATATTTGTTTACTCTGCTCGAGCAAGAAGGCATCTGGGTCGACGCAGCCATCTATGGGAATTTGAGTCGATACATCAACCATCAGGATGAGGGCGACAAAAGAGGGCTGGGGTGCAACATTACGCCCAAGATTCTTTACGTGGGTGGCGAATACCGGATTAAATTCTACGCCATGCGTGATATTAAAGCAGGAGAGGAGCTATTTTTTAACTATGGCGAGAACTTTCCTAACCTGACGAAGAAACTCCTCGACGAGCAGAAGGAAGAGGAGAAAACGAAGAAGAAAAGGGTCCGCAAAGCAAAGGCGATGGTCGAGGATGACGAGCTTGACATGCAGCCGAAAAACCCTCGCGGTGCGATAAAGGGCAAGAAACGGGGACGCAAGCCGAAGAAGAAGGCATTTGCCAAAGTGGATTCTGACCCGGAGGATGACGATGACATGGTCTTGGATGCTGCTGAGGAAGACCCTTTTCCAGACATAAAATCGAAACCTAGGAAGCGGAAGCGTGGCAATGCTAACATCGACTCCGACACGGACGGAGAGGCTTATCAGCCTGGCATGGGCAACGCGGATGGCCGCTTGGGCAACCAGGATACAGGTTCCTCTCGAAAATTACCTGCTGGTCGTAAGCGATCTGGCGCCGCCAGCCGTTCAAGGATGTCTGGACGGACCAGCCTTTTTGACCAAGCTCTAGACGGGTCCGAAGTAGACTCCGACGATAGGGCGCGAAGCAAAACTCGGGGCCGCCGCGGCAGAAAAGCTCTTCGACTAGATGAAGATGGTGACGTGAGCATGACCAACACGCGTGTCCAACGCAGTGGTGGGAAGGCTCGCCAATCACCAACCCGGTCTTTAGGAGGCAGTGATCAAGACCACCACTCTGCTCCCGAGGATGAATCACCCTCTCGCGTGCGAACGCGTCGGCAAGTCACCAAGGAGCCCGAGTCTAGTCCGCTATCAGCTCTTGGTGCTGAATTCGACCACATGGAATTCGAAACGTCAACTTTTGAATTGAATCCGGATATCTCCACCCCCGCAAGCGAGAGGAGGCGAGGGCGGAAACGCAAGATTGTCTGGGGGGCAGGCGAGGAAGACGAAGAGGATGAAAGGTTGGATGGCTCTGACGCAGACGATGATGTCCCTAACGGCATTGGATCCTACAGGCGGACGGGCGTGGCACTAGATAGCGACGAAAGCAGCAGCGCGGTTGCGGATCGCTCTCGCGTCCGGAGGAAGCCCGCACGCTATAGTGACTAGAAGCAGCAGGCTGCGGTTGTTGCTTCCCATGTCTCTCTATATTGCACCATGGCGGTAAGCATCTGCTATAAGCCAAGATCCAATATGACTGTTGAGCTGGTTTCCCCTTGTCCTGTACCCCAAAATCTAAAGACAGGGCGAGGAGGCAAAGTACGATATGTAATTTGTAATTAAGGATTATCAGGAATGATGAGAACAGTTGCCACTTTGTACCATATGTCCTAATAGAAAAACTTCTTATGTCTACCATTACATGCACTGATCAGTCAATACTCAACGGAAACTCGCATGAACAGATAACTGCTTCCTTCATAATCAGGCACAGTGACGGGTTGTATTTCAACTTGTTCTTGTGGCCAACGATATCAAATAGCAAGTCCCCGCCGTTATGGAAATACAGTTTTCTCTTCTTGCACCACCAACTCCTTACATCTAAGCACGTCTCCCAGCATCCCGCTTCCTGCATACCACCAAAACGTAATAAATCATCTGCGAGATCCGGGTATTTTGCCGATCTACCTACACATCCCAAATCTCCATTCCTACTCCGCCGACCACCAACCTCCTCCCCCGTTCCACAAACCCGAGATCTCCGGCATCGGCCACCGAGCTGTACCTGTTATCTAGGAGCCGCACCTTGAGGCTTCTTCCCGCGCCTCGCCAACCTTGGATCTGCCACCTCTTGACCCGCTGGTCGTTGCTCGCGGTCATGACTATGGCATCGTCATTGTCCTTATGACCTGCGCTGGATTCCGCCGTTCCTAGCATGGCAAGGCCGGTCACCGCAGCGGCGTGCGCCGATCTGACGATGGAGCGCGACTGGACGTGGAACGTGCTACCCGAGTCATCGGAGGCACGATGGAGGTGTATCACGCCCAGGGCGTTGTCGTCTCCCCCGGTAGCGACGAGGTACGAGGTGCCATTCCCAGTAGCTGCAGGCGTTCGAATAAAACCCAAAGACTTGATGGTATTCTGATGAAGTCTCGAAATGAGAATACTGCGCGATTCTTGGACCTCGCCGTCGTTACCGGAGAGAATGGTATCCCAAACGGTCAAGTGGCCATCGGTGGCGGTCGTCAGCGTTTGTATCATGCTGCAGTCCACGTATAGGTAGCGCAGCTGGGTTAGGCATGCACCCGTGTAAGATCCTTTGGCAATCAGATGGAACCCGCTTTTCTCCGAATAGGTATAAGTGAGGAGAGTAGAGTTTGACAAAGCCATGGTGATGTAAAATGATGGATCATCTACTGACGATTCTCCGAGGCAATGTATATCGAAATCCATTATGCGCAGGTCTGCATCCTCTGTACGATCAGGATACTCTGCTTCACATTTGACTGCAATTCCGTGGTAGTCGGAGTCGAGATTCCTTACCCTCCACACGAAGAACTCTTTGTTACCACCGCTGCTGAACAGATGGCTCTTATTGTACCACTTCAGGCTCTGAATCCCCGCTGTGTGCCTTTCCATGACCGCCAGACAGCGCTGTCGTTTGTCTCTGTTGACCTCCGACGCGTCGTAGGCCCAAATTCGGATAGTAGTGTCTTCCGCACCGGTTGCAATATAACCCTCCGAAGCATCTACAGCGCGAATTTCACGGCCATGACCACCGGCTTTGAGCGTTCTGGATGCGGGGTGTGACTGTGAGATGTATTCTAACCGCGAGGCTTTGGAATAAACAAGTCGAACCCCATCGCAAGCCCCTTCGAGAGGCTCGTACACGAACGTCCGGTGTCCTCCACCACAGTCAACAGCAGTTATTTGCCGTCGCTGAGACTCGTTCCAAACTATGAATGATTTGCTCTTGAATCCATACAAGATCAAATCCACAGTTCCGTCCTTGTTTTTCGAAAACCACGCCCCTTCTATCAGAGGGCCGAACGGTGGTGATGTTTCATGGAGTAAAGAGACTTTGATATCAATATCCCGCGGATGAAAGCTGTATATCCTGTACTTTCCATCTCGGCAAGTCGCAAGGAAGTATGTCTCCTCCTTACTTAGTGTAGAAGGCAGGCTTGTTATCGATGTGATAGTATCGTCCGCCTTCGCCTCGATAGAAGCCTTGCCAACATAACCACCATCACTGGTAGGCGCAAAAATAGAAATATGGCCATTCCGAGATCCGAGGATTAGGTGATCTTTGTGAAAGGTTGCAGAAGTTACAACAAACCCGATGTCTAGGATATTTTCCAGTTTCTGCATAGTTAGGAAATTCCCCAAGCCATCCAGCTTTAGAATGTAGGCAGTCAGACTGCCGAAGACTGTAATGAAGAGAACTATGGGCTGTCCTTGCTCCTTGGATCTGGTTGCATCAAGCCCTTCTGGTCTAGGAGATACCGCGTTGATTGGTCGGTTATAAGATATCACAAATATTTCTGTAACCTTTCCGTGCACTTGGGAAACAAGTTCCAACGAAGTCGAACTAGATCCCCGATATACGTAAACGTCGCCTCGAGCCGTGCCAATAAATCCTAAATCCGCAGTGCTCAAGCCCTTGACAACCGAATAGGAAACCAAGGCCTGCTTCATCTCTGCAGAGAGGGATAGTTCAACCCACGAGTGGCTTGGCGGAGGAGTGGACACAAAGGCTCTACCCGTATTGGATACGGCAAGAACGCGCCCTTCTGCTAAGAAGGCATATCGACTGAAAAACTGCCTGATGGGTTTTACCTTTGTTTTCTTTTGTAAAGCTTGTGGCTTCTGTTTAGAATGTCGTGTCTGGCTGCCAACGCAGTCATCTGTGGGCTTTTGTGCTTCTTCCATGGTTTCTCTCTTATTTGCTGATGACGAGTTGTTTTCAGATATAGATAGTTGCACCTGTGTGGGGATATCATCTTGGAGGGTTGGCATATCGTCCAAGGTCATCTCTGCGGAAAGTCCGCATCTGCCTTCGATGAGAGTGATTTTGCTATCAGATCCACCAGTCACAATTAATAGACTACCGCTCTCGTCATATGTCATCGCATGGGACCATATGTGTTTGCCGTCATGATTTGCCAATATACTCTGGTTCTGGAGTTTCGCTGCAGTGAGCATGGATGGACCAGTATCAGCAAAAGAGAGCTTCCATTTCTGGGCCGTGGCGTCTTCGCCAAATGACCACAGCTCTACGTGGTTATTCGTCTGGACTGATGGTTGCTCTGCCGGAAATTCAACCTGCCATATTCTTGACACATGGCCCATGGCTACGGCAAGACACCTGCTGGTGACTGGATCTGTGGAGAGTTCCTGGGTGGAATCTCCGAAGCCGGTCTCCCGTACGGCCATAATCCTCCTCTGATTTGCATCGCTCAAACTAGATGCTTTATCATCAGCCTCACTAACGTCCCAAACACGAATTGTCCGGTCATCGCTGCAACTAGCAAGCAGTCTCAACTTATCTCCGGTCTTCAACTGGAGGAGAGGAGAGAAGTGAACACCAAAAATAGACCCTTCATGTCCAGATAGTATGCACATGACCTCGCAGGACACACTTGACTGCTTTACTCCAAGGTGGTATTTCCAAACCAGAATCTCTCCGAACACTGTCCCAGCAGCAACGAGAACGCACTCTCGCGTCTCCCACAAGAGACGCCCCGAGTACAAGATGGGCCGTGAAGGTGAGTGTATGCACTTGAAACCGATGGAGCCCCGTTCGCTGTCAAAACTCGCCTCGATAATTTCATTGTGCGCGGTTAGGAGGGCGAATTCCCCATTTCCGCAAGGTGAGAAGACACCATGGAAGATCCAGTCCGGCGCCCGCGCCTCCGTTACCACCGCAGACTGGCCGGGCAGAGTCGCAACCGCGCCGCCAGATATCCATCTTTCGATCGCCTCGGCAGATATTACGGCTACTGAGTGGGCGCCCCAAACCAAAACTCTCGTCTCGGCGGTTTCACCTGCAGCGACGGTCAGTCCATGGATGGACTGAGCGGCAAACACAGTTACATCTCCGCGCAGCTCGGATGTCTCTACATCATATATGGTAATGTGGTTATCCTGCCCAGCAAGGGCATATAATCGCCCGTCGACAGAGGAGGTGAAGAACGCAAGTGCTGTAATCGGGTTCAGGGTAACCTCTCTGTGCAACATTCCTGACTGGTCCCTCTGTAGCCGGGAGAGAGCAGAATCGCTGCTGGCGGTATCAGGTATCATTGCAAAATACCCCCCTAAGAGCAGGCATAATGCACAGAAAAGGTACCACACACTTTGCGAGTATAAAATTCTGGTCCCCGTTTCGGTGAAGGAAAGTTTGGTGAAGTGGATCCCCCAGCGCCTGCTTTCCCCGGGCCGGCGGTGGATCTCACTGTCCAATCGGTCGAACGCAGCTGGCAAGCAACCTCGTTTTACCCTCTAGCCAGTCCCAGCGCAGTACAGAGTATTTATAGTACAGCGGCTAACTAATGGAAATTGGCTACCTGCATCCCATCAATACGTTCAACAACCTACAAACGGATCAATCACAACATCTGTACGCTCCTATATCCCATCAATGTATCCCGAAGCCACGCAATATGTCCGGGTATAGATAAAATAAAATAAAAATAAAAAGATTCACGAGTATGTCAAAAGTAGTAAGTAGGGAGGCACTCTACTTGGCGGAAAGGGAAAAAAACCACGAAAACTTCTCCTTTAGGTGTATGATAATAAGCCCGTGAGTAGGCCAACGCAACACGCTGTTGCGCTGACATGTCAGTTGTAGGGGCTGGTGACTGTTTTAAGAACCCGAATAACGTAACGTACATAGATGCAACTCCCATCAACCTAACCTAACCGATCCCGTGTCCGTTGTCAATGTGTAGTTCATTCCGCTCTCCAATCAACTTGTAGTAATTTCCTATATGGCGCCGGTAAAGGATGCAGCTGCATCGTTCCATCTTATATCACCCTTCACCTGGACCATGGTGCGCAGGCATGGTCTGGTCTCCGATTCTTCGACTATATGCTCATCATAGCGGGAGCCATTCCAGGTCTGCTATTTGTGCATTTGGGTCAACGGATTGTTACATCCTCGACCATTGTCGGCTTTATGGTCGGTCACAGCTCAGTACGACTTCCACGCATCCGTCTGTGTTCCTAGCCATCCTGGCATCCTTTCGCGAACGAGCCCGTCATAGATTGATGACTACACTCTCTTCAAGACCGATGGCCTTATCACTACGGCTTCAGTCTTATTGCCAAAAAGGGTGAGAAAACCCGCTGGCGTTGCCGCTGTTCTAGCACGGTTGCGCTTCTCCGCCTTCAATCAAATATTTGATGGAAATCCTCCGCAATGGGAGGTTGGATACAGATCTAGACAAGTACTATACACTTTGAGGGTGTACACTCGCGGGCTATACAGATGCGAAATTAGGGTGTGTTGTCAAGACATGTTAACGAGCAGGAGGCACATACCGGACTGTTAAGCATAGAATTGCGTTTATTGCGGCCCTTCTTGATGTGACTTTTTAGAGCTGAAGAGTCCAAGGGTTTGAGCAACTCGAAGCTGCAGAGTAGTTCAGACGAGACAGACATGACAGCTCCCCAATTATCGAACTCGCCGCAGTACTAGAATCTTGTATGAGCAACGCATCTGACAAGGTGGGTGTGTCTCAAAACTTACGTTTGGTGCACTGAACACAGTGACGAGAACCCTGTCATTGAAGAATTCGTACCCATCTTCGACGACCATATGTGCGCGACAGACTAAATCGAAGTCATGGGTTGTGAGGAAGTCGGTAATAACTTTCTTCCCAAAACAATAACTGACCCCACGCTCGCTCGCCTCCCAATCTTGTTCCATATCTGCTGGATCAGACCAGAGGAGGTCGTTGAGTAGGCCGTAGTCGGGAACGTCAGTTGGTCGAGCAATATTGCGGATGTCGTCCATGTGGCTCAGTGCTGGCGACAAGCCACCGTGCACGCAAAATATCTTCCCAGCAACAATGGCGGCGATGGGAAGAGTGTTGAAACAGTCGATAAAGGTCTTCCAAATCTTCACGTTGCATCGCCTCTTGCACTCGTCGTAGAAGCCGTATACACGGGTAACATTAGCGCATTCATGGTTGCCTCGGAGGAGGAAGAAATTTTCGGGGTACTTGAGCTTATAGCAAAGCAGCAAAAGGATGGTTTCAAGAGATTGCTTGCCGCGGTCGACGTAATCACCCAAGAACAGAAAGTTGGAGCTTGGAGGAAATCCGCACATTTCAAACATCCGTATGAGGTCAGTGTATTGACCGTGCACGTCGCCGACAATCTTAACTGGGGCATCGAGCTCAAGGAGTGCCGGCTGCGAAAGAAAAACCTCGCGCGCTCGCTGGCAGATGGCCACAATCTCAGCGTTCTTTAAACAGACACTCTTGGTCACTTTCCCTGTGTATGCGGCGTCCAGAAGACGCTTTATGAAGTCATCTAAATCGATCTCCTTGATGTCGTTCATAGCAACGCCGGCAGGCGGCGAGTCTTCTTTCGTGATGGAGCCGTTCGTAACATCCTGGGATACGGGGTTAATGGTGCTGTCTCTTCTGACCAAAATCGAGGCGCCAGGTTGTAGGGCCATGTCTGGGTTGGAAACACCGGCAGATGGAGGTTGATCGGATACGTGATCAACCTCTCCGGAAGCTTGAGCGGCGTCAATATCCCCGTGGCCTGCTCTCATAGATGCGGACTGGATTGGGGATGGTGGCGGTTGAGCATCCTCCAGCGGAGACCTCGCATCGGTATCGATTGACTGTGGTGACTGGGGGGAGGACGGCGAGGCAATGCTGCCCCGCGATCTTGCGCTTTTCCCCGACTTGACTGATGCAGCATCATCGCCATTGGATAAAATGGTTGAACTTCGCGGGCTGTCTGTCTTGCCGCTGCCGGGTATTTTGGATCGGAGTGCTTTGAAGGATCGCGTCGAGTCCTTGGTATCAGATCTGCTGAACGAAGGGTACGACTGAAGGTCTCCTGGTCCCCCAGAGCCCTTCGAGGACGAGCCGCCCTCTTTCGAACTCTGATTTCCCATGATTGTTGTGCCAGTTTTCTTGGTAAAGTGAGGTCAAGTCGAGATGGTCGTGTGGATATGATGTCAAGGTGCCGGTGGGGCAGTTTGCTTTGCTGATTGCTACCCTCAAGGGGGGCGAGTCAGGTCGGCTGCGCGTTGTTTTTAATCGTGTCGGGAGGCCTCTCGTGATGTTAGGGAGGGTGGAAGAGTCGTTCGAGAACGGCGAGGACGAGAGTGGAGGAGGTGATTCGAAGAGCCGTGTTGGAGTCCGTGGCTGTAGCTTCAGTGAAGAGCAGAGAGTTTAGTGCTGGGCTGGTGAAACTTGGATGCGTAACTCCGAGCGTAGCGGAGCAAAGTTGTATTACGACCACTCCCCGGAGCTTTTGATGACGGCGCGCTGACGGGGCTATCGGAAAGCCAGGGAACACAACAGAAAATGCGTAAACTAACTTTTTTTCCCGTACTGCGTTCAGTAACTATGGCAATGTTTTCTTCGATGAGGTTTTGGAGCGAATATATGCAATCGTATTTTTGCGAAAATGGAGAATCATGCACGATTGAGCCGCATCTGCTTTGTTAAATAATGTCAACATCCACCGGCTTCGTCCCGAGTTGAAGATTTCATGAGAAAAAAAAATATTTAAAGAAAAGCTCCTCTTCGAGGAGCAGGAACGGGACAGTCAACGGCCAGTTGGAAAAAGAATATTGCATATTCACGCAGCACTAGCAATGCTGATCACGCCCTGCCTGCTAACCTAAGGGTGCTTGATTCGATGCACAAGTCCAACCAGTCCTCGTGGTGCGTGCTCGAGTCGTCGGCTGGCGATAGTGTAATGCGGGGAGAAATGATTACGAGATAGATAATGGAATGGATCGGGGTACTACTGGAGGGAAAGACAGAAACGGCGCTGTAGCACACATACCAAGAACATAGGAGGGCTCCAAAAGAGTGTGCTAAACCGGTGGTGTCTGGCAATAGACCCGACGCCAACTAGTGAGCCAAGAGCTGCGCGCTCCCACGAGAAGACGGTTAGCGGTGGGAAATGCTTCTGCCCCCGGTGGAGATGGTTCGATTTACGAGATGCAAACCAGCCTTGGCTGTTGCAAGCAACGATATATCGTGAGGGCTTGCGACCGCGCCAAGAAATTGAGTCCAGGCCAAGTGAAGACGAGCGAGTAGCGGTCGCAGTCTATGCGTCAGTCTGTTTTGGTGTTTGTTGATTTAGGGAAAGCGACGGCGTATGCACGCCTTGTCTTTGTTTGGGCCTAGATTTTATGGCCTTGGATCTTGCTTTTGTCCGAGATAACCTACAGGACTTTTGAGCCGGGCTTGCGTTGAAAGGGTAGAGGTGAAGAAAGGCTGTGCTGAGTCACCGAACCAGGGCCCCTGTCCACATATGCTAGCAGCACCCAGAAACGATCACCGACAGGCAAATCTCTAGCGGTGGATGCCTAAGGTGTACGCAAGTCTTTTGCTTTGCAGATGAGATATGATGGTCAGTACGTCGTACAACCCGAAACATTTAGTTACTTCGCTCCGAATTCGATCATAGTTGATCGATACAAACAAAAATAAAAGGAAGCATCATCCCCATCATTATCCTTATGAATATGTAAGATACTTTTGGGCAACGAGCTATTATATAGGCTACAAAAGTGTGTCGGAGCATCAATACTATGAGTAATTCTCAAGCCCAGCCATCATCAGGCTTGTGTGCAATGCGTGTTTGACGGGCCAGTTGTGCTCTGTTAGCGCGAGTTTGCCAAATTGGGTGGAACGTGGCAGGCCTGTGGAGAGGTCAAGTGACCATGATGAGCCTCTCATGACCCTGCACCTGCACTTTCACCTTTCCCTCTAATTCCCCTCCCATTGGCATACTGATGATAACATTGGACTGAAATGCAAAATTGGAATGATATGGCACGTTGAGAGAGCACTGCGTTATCCACAGAATCTGTCAAGCAAGTGTGTGCGACCGCCCTCCGGCTCCGGCTTTGACGTATCTTGCTACGTGGTGGAACGTGGTCCGTTGGCACTCGTCTGGTCGCACATCTGGTTCAAGCGGGCTTGTGGGAGGAGGGCAGGAAGGGAGAGAGTGAGTATCGGGCGCAACGGAGATGGAGTTCTGTCCAGGTCACGCATCGCGATACCCGGCTTCCCGAGATAGGATCATCTCAGTGCCCGAGACCGCCAGGCCAGAACATCGTCAAGGTTCCACCTATTGGTACAATGCATGCTGTTGGCCAGATGTAAAACACGTGCCCATTTCCAATATTCGTGATTTGAATTTCGACTTAAGCCACCCAACCAATCTTTTGTGCTTTGCCAAGGGTATAGATAAGCCGAATAAACTCTGCCTCTTGCCATAAAATCTTGAGGCACATTAGAAGTAGAGGCAGCTGTACGCGCTTTCAAAGCTTCTAGGCATGTGAACCGTCCAATCGAGTCGGAAACCTTCGAGCTAGTAGTTTACCTTCTTAAATCCAGCCTGCTTTAGAGGACTATCCTCGATGCCTTGGTAGCAGAAGAGCTGTGCGGCGCCCTTAGTTCTTGTCATCCTCTCGTTGTCGAAGATTTCACCAGTTCAAAGCCCATGATGAGGACTGGTCTACGTGATGTCTTAGCGTTCCCCAACTCCAATAAAGACAAACCTAACCAGCGCTCTCCTCCAAACATTTGATCATAACCTTGGTGAATGTCAGATCCTACCTAGGTACTACTGCTCAAGCACTCGGCAGCTAGTCGTCCAACACAACGCCCGTGGCTGCGGCTGATGCACCGCGGAGAGTTTACCATTTATCAAGCCGAAATGTTTTTTTGCCACTTACCTAACGATAGAAGCAGCGATGGTGTTTACTCTACCCACCATAACCCTCAGATGGAGTAGACTGTTACCAAGCCAGTTGGACAGTTAAACAGCCAGGGCTGATCATAGCCGACGGATAGCATCGAAATTGGCGTGACGCCACCTTATGGTCTCGAAGTGCTGCGTGAGGGGAGGGGCTAATATATGTGCTGAAATAACAAACTGCCAGTAAACCACGAGGTCGATTATTTTTCTTGGCTGCAACATCCATTCCACTGCCTCAATGAGGCTGGCCGGATGGTTGGAACCTTATTGCTGGAGCTTTTGGCGGCGTGCAGCGAATGGATTATTAGACTAACTAGTCGGAAGCTCTGGAACACTTGACCACCCTATACAGTGTTGAGCTAACGCCATGTCTCTAACTGGGGACCCTGGAGTAATTTGAAGCTGGGGAGCTTTTGTTCATTGTCATCCCAAGTCTGGATTCCTGCCGCGATCCTTTTGCCCCAACTGTCAGCATTGATGGGGGGGCTGTTGCGATTGCCAACGCTGTGTACACTACATTCTGAGTATAGCTTCATGATTCCAATGTAGCGGTGGCAGATCTTTTGAGGTGGAACTCAGCCTAAAAAAAAAAAAAGTCGGCCCATTCTAAATTTACACAGACTGGGGAGATGTTCCTTCTACCATACACAATAGCGTCGAGTTAGGGGGTGCGGCTGTTACGGCTCATTCCTTTATATACGATCTTCGTGCTGTGCGTGTGAGTCTGATGAATTCGGAATGAATTACTTCTGTAGGGAAATAATATGGATGAGCAAGCTATAAGCATGGGCCAAGGGTAATGAGCTTATTTTCCCCAACAAGCATATCGGGAGGATGACATAAGCTCTAGGGGGGGCACTAGTTGAAATAAGAGCTGGCCAATGATGGTTATCAAGTCTGATCCAATAGAGTATTCAATTGCGAGATACCTAGCCGTAGCTTTTGAGGTTGGGATTGAGCTGGGATAGGATGCTAACAGCAGCCCAGCCGACCGGGAGGCGATTGGTTCCAGACCAGTTTGCTTCATGGGGTCTTTTTCAGGGTCGGCCAGGTAGAAAAACTGCCTCCCTGGCTCCCGCTCGAGCCAAACTTTCTTGGGTCTGTGCAAATGCTATTTTTAGAGAAGCGAGCCCTGGCGGATTTGCGCGCTCATAGCCCGCTCATAGTTACCATAGAAGAGCAACCAGAGGCGGGGGGCCCATTTTTCTTATGTCGAGCCCTGCCTGAACGTCAGTCAGGTTACGGGCAAAATCATCGCCCTTCAACGCGTCCCAGCACTGCCATGACGCACGCCACCCTCGAACACGTACTACTACACACACTACCTTACACAAGCGCAACCTTGGCAATATACGAGACAAAGTTTTGCCTGCCCAGCACCTTGTGAGGGTAGGCGACGATTGTTGCGATCATGGTTACAATAATGATCAGCAGTATTCGCCCCTCAAATATTTTTTTTTCTTCTTGACGTTTGCTTGACGGGGGCGGGGATGTCGTTGCGCACCCTGTCGCTCGTTATGATCAATTGAGTTTTCCCAGCATGTTCTGCGGATTTCACTATGAAACGGTTCCCCACTCTAGCAGAGCAGGGGTCTAGCTATAGGCTGTTTGCCGTCAGCAAAGCCCATCCTTCGTAGGCTTGAACAAAATAGTGATCGGCCCAACCCAGTTGCGCAAGAAGAAAAAATTGCTTGAGCCATGAGTCGGGTCGCGCCAACCCTAAAAGCGAGATCCACCGAACAGAGACCTCGTCAACTTACGTTACCGACCCTGGAGATTGTAGGGGATTTATTAGTCCTTCTGCGACGACCTATTCCGTAAGCTGTGCAGTTTGACAGCAGAGGTCCCACGCGTCCCAGGGCAGCTAAACGCAGATTCGCGCATACCCTTGTTGGAAGAACCTTGTGCGCACGACGTAGACACTTACAAGCACTGGGCAGATGGGTGGGTTCTTTTGCCCTTTTTGGTTCTTCCCCTCCCTGCTCTCTCTTTTTCTCTCTCTCCCTCTCTCTCCCTTCTAACTAGAGTTTATGCATTGAAAGTATAGTGGTTATGGTGGTTCGTCTCAACAGGGAGCCTATCGGGTACGTGGTTGTAGTAGCCTGGATCCATGTGACATTCATGCAAGCACAGTAAAATAAGCTGCCGCCGTTATTGCGGGTTCACGACCTGGCGGCCGGCGGCAGCTTAGGTGATTCTTCGCAGCCTCTTCGCAGCCTCCAGCCCGATCCAGCTCTCACCCGTCACTCGACAGTGCCGTTCAGAACAGTACGTATCTAGTTACATGGCTACGTACAGATTTACATGCAATTGACTGGTATGGATGGAGCTGGCTTCGGAATCAACGTTTTTGTTTGGGGTAATGCCTGTATGGACGTACTAAGGCTTGACCCACGGCCGCCGAGCGCTGCCTCTGCTGGGCTGCTGAATCGGGAGCAAAGCCATTTAAGTGGAGCACGGCAGGCGTGGTTGCTGGGGCTGAGTATCACTAAACAAGCCATGGTCAGCTGGGCTGGGGGGGGGGATTCCGGCTATGAGGGCGCCCAAGACTCCGCTGCGCCACGCTACGAGGGATTGGGGACCCGCACAGGAGGGTCGGTCTGCGTGGAGAGGGGATTTGCCGTACCTCGTAAGCCAGTACCTTGCCAACCACCACCAACCTATCCCAGCCAGCTTGAAGACTGATAAATACACCCGATCCTTCTCGCTTCCCAGTCGGTTTGAAAAGGGCCTTGTTATTTTCTCTCCCACTTCCGCGTGTATATTTGCCCCCCCTCCTCGCCACCCTTACAAATTGAGCGTTTCGACCGCCGGTGTTAGATTTTGCTTCTCGCATCGACTCGATCACCGTTTGAAAGCCTCCTCCGTCAACACCTCAACACCTCAACACCCTACCAATACAAGGAATTCGAGAAAGAGGAAGACAGCCAGCCGTCGAAAATGGGCAACGTTGGTAGATTTTTCTGCGTGGCGCTGCCATTCATCTTGACAACAGCCAGCATCATCTGCATGCTGATTGTTGGCCTCGTGGGCGTCACCAACTCCCCGAACTTGTACATGTTCGAGGTCAACGTCACCAAGCTAGAGATCGATCCCACGACGATAGAAAGTTTGGCATCCAAACTTGGAATCAGCTCGCGATCCCCCGTCAAGTATCACACTGCTCTATCGGCTCTGAGCTCCAGCTCGTCCAGCTCCAGCAGCTCGGCTGATACACTGACCACCAACATCACTGCTGCTGACCTCGGTCTTGCTGACGTGTACGAGGTCAACCTCTGGGTAAGTTCTCAGTTCTAACCCGCCTGCAAAATTATTGCAACGGGAGACCTGGTCTAAATAATTGCTAACATAAATTTGTATAGGGATACTGCACCGTGGATTCCGATGGCACTCGTACCTGCACAAAGTCCAAGTTCGACTGGGCTTCGACTTATCTCAACACCACCTCTCTCACCAGCGTCGGCACCGATGCAGGCCTCAACATCACTCTGCCTAGCACCATTAGCGACTCGTTGAAAGCCTTCAAGGAGGTTACCAAGTGGACCGAGATTGTCTACATCATTGCTATGCTTTCTCTGGGTATTGAGCTGCTCGTCGGTCTGTTTTCGTACTGCAGCCGCGCTGTTTCCTGTATCACCTACATCATCAGCGGTATCGCCACTATCTTCGTGTGCGGTGCCGCGGTTCTTATGACCGTCATGGCTGCTGTTGTCATCGGTGCAGTTGAGGGCACGGCTAAGTGGTACGGCGTGACTGGCAGCATCGACACCAAGTTTTTGGCTGTCGTCTGGCTTGGTGCCGCTTTCTCCATCGCCTCGGGTCTCTTCTGGCTCTTTTCTTGCTGCTGCTGCAAGCGTGACCACCACACTAGCCGCCGCGGTCGTGACGACGAGAAGCCCTTCCTTCCTGCTGGCGGCTCCGGCTACGCCCCCCTGGGCGAGAACCGCGCCAGCTACGGTTATAACAACCCCGCTTACGGCGCCCCGCGCCACCAGGGCAACGCCCGCTCTGATCTCGCTTACGAGCCCTACTCTCACTCTAACGTCTAAAGGAGACCTTGGGGCATGTAAAGGAAGCTTACCGAAGATTGTTTGATCAATGAGAGCTCTGAATGACTTGAACAACGATTTGGACCTGCATTTTTTGCTGGCGTTACGAGTGAATCAATTTTTTTTTAAAGGGGGCAATGAGATTGGGAAATGATGAACATAAAAACTTCACATATGTTACACGGGGCGACGAGTAGCTTAGGGATGGGTCTTCCCCAGGCAATGGATGCTTCTTACAAGAGCCAAATCTTGGATAGACTTGTCACAATACTCATAATTTCTGGGAGTGTTTTGATAATCTAGACTTATAGTTCTCTTAAACCAAACTTCCAACAAAAAAATATGAAATTATAAAATACAATGCCTTTTTTTTTGTCGTGACTCTTTCGAGTGGGTTAGAATGAAAATAATAATAGTGCTTCTTCCTACCTACCATGTACCATCATTTACGTACATCATACCAACTCCTCATGCTATTTATCACAAGTAAAACTGGCCTGGTTGAGTGTTGCAGTATTGTCTGCGTCTCACAATATTAAAGCGACGCCAGTGTCTCAGACAGCTAGCTGCCACGAATATAGAAGGTTACAAGCATGCTAGTTAACCCTCCGTACTCAGGTTTCCAGGGGTGTTTGTGGGAGAGTTTCAGTTTGAATAGCCTACGCAACGTGGAGCATGCTGGCAACACCCCAATAAAAGGCGATACTTGCCGGGACCGGCGAGCGTGGCGGAAAAGACGAGCGTTGCTAGAGTGCACTTCAATCCAATTATGTATTGAAATCACACATTGTCAATTACAAGTCTTCGACTGAAAGCCCAAACCAAACAGAGTAAAGGGTTTTTTCCAAATCAAGAGGCATATGTATATATATAGATATCATACATAATATGCACGACGAACTCCTTCGGGTGATTTCCCAACTAACGCCAATTGATGCACTGCACCTAGTAGATTGATCATTTCATTAATTGTTCCAGAACCCCAGTGTCATCATTTAGAGAACAACGAGGTTGGATATGGCCATTCCTCCGCTCTCGACATGATATCTCCTACGCACTCCTAAGCTTTTCGCTGTCCTTAACGTCTCGTAGGCAGCATCACCGCCTCCTACCATCACCATGGCAATGGGATTATGCCTCATAATGCCCGAGGGGGTTCTCTGTATTTCGTCCAGTAAAGGTCGGATAGTATTAGTGCCCCATCCATCGGGTTCGCCATCTTCCTCGTCATCGGAAACAACTATGACTAGTTGTAGCGCTCTGTTGGTTGGTGCAAAAGAAGGGATATTAGCCAGCTTCTCGGAGAACGAGCACCCCCCGCGTCGTACTACTATCACTTGGTGGCCCTTAGCTGCCACATCGGGGAGCTTGCCATGGCAAGCTTGATCCACAAAATATATTCGCTTCCACGATAGGGATTCGATGTCCATAACCAGCATCGGGTTAGGGGCTTCTTGCACATCGGGTAAGGGAGAAGCGCCTATTCCTACCGGTGTGATGGCGGGAATTTCTGTGTAGCGGTATTTCGATTTGGGCTTTGGCTCGGGTCCAAAGGTGGCTGCTGGCTCTCGCAATACCGAAGTAATCTGTTGTAAAATAGAGTTGAGTAGATTTGAGCCACCTAGCCCGGACGCCTGCAGTTTCATGGCTGACTGTGAGGTCGTGGGGTCCAGCTCGCCGCTGTGGCCGGTGGTATTTGCCTCCGTGTCACTTGGAATCTCAGCTTGGACCAAGATGTCTAAGAGGACAGAGTCGCGAATTCGATGGAACAGAGGATCGGATATATCTGCAATAAGATCACGACTGACGAAGACTTTTTCGTCACGCCCCAGGCCTAAGGCTCCGATGTTCTGGATCCTCCAAACTCTGTCTCCGTATTCGGACGACTCATCTTCAACCATAGTCATCTTAAGCCCGCCCAGACTGTTAATTATGACACCCTCAGAGGCGACGCGTGCGAGATTCTGTCCCCCAAACATGAAATTAAATGCACTCCCCACGACCTGCTGGGTCTGTGAGGGGAATTCTATAGTAGTGACACGTTGCTTGCGCATTGCTGCGCATGTACCGTTCACCGGTAGCATAGACGGGGGCAAAGTCCATGGGAAGTAAGTATGGTTGTGTTTTGCTCTTACTGGTTGCGTTGAATGAGCATCGTCAGATTCAACGATTTCTTCTGAGTCAAGCCTCGCGTGCATGTTGGGAATCTGGTGCAGGCGGATCAAGCTTGATGCATGATACAGGTCTGGCCGCGCCGCTGCCGCCGAACCAGAAAGAGGAGGCAGTTCTGGTGGGACGGGACAGTAGTTCGTAAAGTTGTCGTCAAAATAAGGCCGTAGATCGCTCTGAGACGACGTTTCACGACGTTCCCAACGCCGACCTGGCTCCCGGGGAAGAATGAGCGGGTGTCCCTCAGTGCTGAAGACGAATGATGCATCCAACTTATTCAGTGGATGATCAGGGTCAAAGAGTAAATAAAGGTACTTCGCAGTTTCCCCTAGGAAAAAGCTCTCCATGCGATCACTCTTCTCACCGGTTCGAACATCCTGTAAGCCAGACCAACCGCACTCTGTCCAGCATCTCCGCGTGATATCCCTCAGCACCATCTCACCAACGTACAAATACCAAGGATCTTTGGTAGCACGAAAGATATGATACGTAGATTCGATGAATTCTGGTCGACCTGGCCACCACCCAAGGCCACCCTCCACGTTTCCCTCGCTGACGGACCATCTTTCTGGCAAGGCGGAATATCGAGTCCATAATGCCGAGTAGAGAAGATGAGTTTTGATGGCCTCGTCGAGCTCTCCAGCCAGAGCTAGTAACCCGGAGTAATATGCTCCCAGACTATCAATCCAAAAGGCCTGCGGAGAGCCGGTATTGACGTTGGCGTTGATGTAATGAGGGTGGTGAATCTCCGAGTATAGATGCCGCTTGATGGCCGCATGAGCTTGGTGCCAAGCTTCCAAGAATGCATCCGCAGAGTTATCGTCATCAGTTAAAGGGTGGTATATCGAGTTTGGGTCGAGCGAGCTGCTCGAGAGAATTCTGTAGGGCATTGTGCGGTTTGGCAGCTCATGGCCAGAGAGAAGGATGTGGGTTTTGAGAGCATACTCAAAGAAGCTATCAATACCGGCCCCTATGCCCGAAAATGCGCCTATCCAGTGGCCGGCTTCAGCATCAACTCCAGCCCCAATCAAACCGATATTGCTTCTTCTCTCCCACACTGCCCAGAAAGCTCTTTTGGCTGCCTGTTCGAATCTAGGATCTCCTGTCAAGCGACTCAGCACCGTGAATTCGAGAACCAGGCTCCCTGCTCCAGCACTACAGGTTTCGGTAATCTCAGGGGGGCTATCAGCGCTCTGGTGGGCCTGACTGATGTTCTCGTGCAGTGGAGAGTTGACATAAAAGGGAATGCCGTGTCGAAGATTTACCCGAGGGTATGGCATGCCTGTCTGGGAATAGAATGCTGGAAGCATGCGTTGTGCTAAATCGAAAGCCAGGCGGAGGAGCTGGCCGTCGTACGTGAAACCGTTCGGCCATATTATTGGATGATGCTCGCCATTTACACTTGGTGTTGGTGGGCTGTATCCCGCGATTGGTAAAGCTCCCACGGCAAACAGATGAGCGCTCAGGAGCCCTCCGACGCCTCGAATCACAGTCTCGAAGACTTGTACCTTGCTGTCCAGATCAAATCCCCTAGCTCGGTGGCCTTGTCCGGACGGGCCGTGTCGGCCGTCGCCATACTGTTCTACCAGCAGCGCAACACCGTCCTGAAAATCGGCCAGTGCCTTGGGTCCCGTACCTTTGGAATCCGGGGGCGCTGAGGCCAGTATCGCAAGCGTGGAAAGGCTATCGATCAGAGTCAGTGAGTAGTTGCCGAGGACATCGTTAAGCCCGAAGTTGTTGGGGTTGGTGGGATCTCGGGTCAGGGGCGTGCAGGATAGCGGACGCAACTGTGGCGATTGCGAGTTAGCTCATTCTATACCAGTTTGCTAAACAGTGAATTAAGGAATTGTCATATATCTCTTTCCATGCAGGAGAACTACATATACTTAAGAGATACGGGGACAGTCTGCGGATAGACATACTTCATCTTCCGGAAAGGCGATATGCATGTAGTTATCGAACCCATGATAGAACATGTCCACCGTCTCCTCCCTCAACTCTGCTAGGCGCACAGGGCGCATGGCCTGGACAGAAGCGAGCCATGACAGCCATAGCATCCAAACCAACGCCAAAGAGGTGAGCGGTGCGCTGCCCGTCCTGGTGCTCCTGGGAGTGGCCAACGTACAGCCGGCCATGCCAGGCGAGGGTCTCCCCTACCGGTAGTGACAGCGACAGGACGGCATGTGTAAGAATGGTGAAAGTAGCCAAGGACCGCCGATGCCGTGGAAGGGACAATCCATGCAGCTCCGGACACAGAGAGATTGGGTTGGCAGAAGTTTTGTGGTGATGCGCAGAGTTCGGCACGCGAGCCCGCTTGATGGTGTCGCATGTGCAATGCTGTCATCAGCTGGCCACAAGGCCGCCCCGTACCGAACCACCCAAGTAAAGTTGGTAATCACGGGCCCTGCTGTGGGGACTTGGGACGAGCCTATTCCGGTAAAGGGGGCCCGCTGCCGAACACCCAGAGAGGACTGTCGCCACAGACTCAGGAGGTATCCGTTAGCAGTGCAGCTGGGGACAGAGCAGGCCAGGTGTTAAGAAGGTCCAAGCTCCAAAGCGGTCGCGTCTATGGCAGCCCCCTGAGGAGCAGACAGTTTTTGGCCCGGCGGCTAAGTGGGGCTACCTCAGCGACTAAAAAGCTATGGGATGAAATTAAATAGGCATTTGGGTGCAGTTCGAGGTTTAACCCTCCGCATCTTTTTCTACGGCGGATATATGGGGTAATTTTCGCATTGGGAGCTGGTAATCACTATTCTAGGCAGGCTGGACGGTTCCTAGAATAGAATGCCATCGGGGGTTCTCTCTCTTCCTGCCGCGATGGTCGAAATGGCATGTAAGTATTTAGCCCAAGTCATCCTCCAGCCCGTGAACCGCGCAATCTCTGGCACAGTGTGTCCCCGAGACCCCGGTGCTGTGTAAGTACATGCTGGTGGCAGCAGCGAGAGCACTTTGATATGATACCTCGCAAGCCAGCCCTGCTGGGCTGAGTCCCGCCCGGCCCCCCCGTCGTGGGCATGGTCGGCGACTAGTAGCATGACAAGGCAAACGCCTTCGGTACTACGTCCAAACACCTGGACGGATCATAACTACCTCCGCTACGTGCCGTACTTTTACATGCTTGGCTTGCTACCCCCCTCCCCTTGTCGGCTCCTTTATGCTGGTGTGAAAGTCGCAACGCTACTGCAGCTCCTTTTTCCTTTACCCTAGGTCTACGAGCGCCTCTCTGCTCGCTTGTGTTAGCCCAATTCTGCTTAGCTTCGGTTCATGGATGTATATCTGCAATAATGGAACTTGAGGTTACCGGTTAGCAAACGTATCTTCCTACCTTATGCCAGGATTCTGTCCCGGAATTATTTGGCTTGCTATTGGGAAGTTTCATCATTGGCCTATTTCCCTCCCAGCGCCTCTATAGAACCGGTCTGTCTCTGGTTGGGCCCGGAACCTGTCTCCTAGGATCAGATAAGCAGTAAACCAAGAAAGCAGATCAGGCAAAAACCTCGTGGGTTCGGGGGGAGGTGTCTCCTGCACACAAGGATCGGTTGGGCTAGGCAAGATGTTACCCACGGGACATAGCAACCTCAGACCACCCACACCGCGAACTCTTCCTCTGTTTTGATAGATCATGTCCGATAATGTTTGTGAATACCTTACGTGGTGCATTATACACATGTGGAGCATGTTTGAGACGAAAAGAGCTTGGTATTTAGAACTTGTGAGTTCAAGTCATCTCAAGTTACATTCCACAATACCATGTTCCAAGTGCCTAAGTAGCTCTGTAAACGAGCATTACAAAGCATGCGACCAGGATATCTCGGCTCCGACTCGAGACTTGGGCACGCTGGCAGGAAGCACAAGCATTCAGTGAGTCTATCCTGCATGCCTGACGAGTGCAGACCGGTCTCATTAGAGCACATACTTTAAGACTCTTAGAGCGATTAGGTCCGATCTTGATTGAGGTCTATTGGCTAGATCACTTGATAGGGTCATGGATTACGGGACCGCCAGTCTCACATCATGTATGGGTACGGCAGCAAGCCTGGCCTCATTATCGAGGACATATCCGAAATCGGCTCGGCTCGATGTGACTTCGTTCCTGAACACACTCGTACAAATGAGGAAGCCGAGTAGCTTTCCCGCTAGGTTTCCCACTGGCATTCCCTCGCTCGCCTTGCGGCACCGCGGAGGAAGACAGGCAAGGGCCCACCAGGGCGTTCTCCTATTAGTCGGGCCTGTTCGACGGCGGCGGCGAGGCCTCATCAGCTGGGGCTCGTCACAAACTCCCTTGACCCTGCACCGTACATTCCCACCTGCCGAATATGCAACAGCTCAGGGGCAGCCCGCTGGTGGGCGTGGAGATGCTGCGCACATCATCTCTCCTGAAAGTGGGCTCTCTTTGCTGAGCCAGGCGCCTCCCGAACGGATCTTGTGGCTATTCCTGTGTTGTTTCCAGACAACGGCGATTGGTTACTGGAAACTCACCCGCTGATAAAGGCCCTCTCGCCACCGCCGGGTTAGCATGCTGGAGAGCTCTACTAGGATTATCATGGTATCATGCGTGACTTGAGAAAGTACTAGCTACAGCAGGGAGGACGACTCATTGCCCGCAGGCCCGTTATTCCCGCCGACAGGGACCACCGCTCATCCATTACCCTATGAACATTCCTACAGCACTCTTTCAGCTCATCGAGTGTGGCGTAGCGGGAGGGCACCGTTCTTCCCCCCTCCCCCCCGGTCTTATCCCGCGAGACTCTTGCCTGGCACTTTCAGAGGCCATGAGGCCAGCTCCCTGGCAAGTGGGTGAAGTTTGCTCATCCGCTCCTATGCGTGCACGTACCAGTGGAAGTCAGCATTATCGGGCCGCTGGAAGGGGATTTTTGGGGACTTTCGGGATTCCACCTTCGACTAGGCTTCTGTTGCGCGAGGTGTGATTTTGATTGACTAAAGTTGTACCCCTACCAAAGCGGCCTCGCTATGTTCTTCTACCTTCAGATGGGCTCGCCTCATGCTCGTGTCGATTTTATAGACGCAGGGGAGTTACTGACTAAACACCATGGCGGTAGTAACAGTCAAGCGGCACATCGGCAAGGCTTATCATGAGGGGTCACCATATGATTGTACGTACATAATGATCAAGGTAGGTGGTAGGGCTTGTATTTGGATTGACTTACTGGGACCATTATCATGAAGCTGATGCATGGTGGCACCAGAGTTGTTTTATGCCGTTCCTCCTCCAATAGAACTGCGAAGCTTCTAAGTGCTCCCCGTAGGATCGTTCAGGGGTTGCTCCCAAAGCTGTCTGTTGAAGCAAACCATTCACTTTCTATTGGTTGTGGGGTAAAATAAACCACATCCTTCGTCTTATACCGCTGCTAGTGCCTAGTGCCCTCAACGTCAGGACCTTGACGTGTGTGACCAGGGCACGACAAGACTTGGTAACGATGCAAAATGGAATATTCTTCCGTTCGTCCCCATGTGTCCAAGTAGCACTCACCCAGCAGATAATCCCGGACGCTTCTTTTCGCTTGAGTTTGGATAGAAATGAGCTATTGCCTGCTTACATAGGTAATTTACCAGCACCGCGGGTCGGACGCTTCAAATTTCGCCTGTGCCGCGCTGTGTGATTAGTCCGCCCGTCCGCGAGCAAATACCACGGTAACTCACCTTCCCGGGGGGAGGGGTGGTTAAACAAGCATTCTAGATGAATTCTGCAATTTGGTTAGCGCATCGCCTCTCTCTGTTTGCGTGCGGCGCAAGACGTCCCCTCGGCGTTGTGCGTAGGTGAGATGCAGCACGTGGCTTGGCGGGTTGGAAAACCCCCCTGACAGATCTGATGAGTCCATATATCATGCACATATGCATGTCAATGGGTACTTTTGTAATTCACAGCACGGTGGGTTTCCTCTACTTACTCCAAGTTGCTCGGGAAGGAGGAATCTCGGGGGAAGGGAAGAGAGGGCGATTCCGGCGAGATTCTACATCAGTCTATATCTCCTTCCTCTACTCCCTCCCTTGCATCTACGACTCTTAAGTCGTAAGATGACCATGAAAATTCCAATTGGTGCAGGACAGTTGCGGCCTTCGAACCATGAATGGCTACATTTTCATAACTTGCTTCCGGCTTAGCGCTAGTAGATGCTTCACAAAGCAAGGAGCACCAAGCTCGTTCTAAGTAAAAGAATACGACGTGGTACGACTTTCAAGATTCTCCAGTTGAAGAGGCAATATCTTAATCCGTGTGATCTACTGGTCTTTTCTCTATACCCCCCCCCCCCCCCCCTTCCACGTTCATCCCATAGATCAGCTTCCACGCTGCTCTCTCGTATTTCTCCTTGCTTCCATTTCACCTTTCCTTGGGTGATCCTCTCTCCAATAGGCCAGATTAGAAATAGATCATAAACCAAAAAAAAAAAAAAAAATACGTAGCCACCCAGGCATTGGCAGACCTGGCGAGTGAGACTGCAGACAAGGCTAGAACAAAGAATACAATAACCTCAATGAGCGAGTGCCACATAGCATAAATATATACAGAGAATCGAATTGAAGGGCCAGGATACCCGGTGAAAGGAGTACAAGGCCGAAAGACCAGCTAATAAGAAAACAGACTGTAAAACCATTCAAACTAATCGGTAAGGAGTGTATGTGGCGTCGGTACATCACCGTTGCCTGACAGAAGAAAATGAATATGTAACCAATAACCAAAACTACATCCACACATACTCACGCATCTTACGAACGTCCATTCCTCATCCCAGAACTTGAACATGGCTGTGGGGCCTAGGACATCTTGAGTAACCCATAGAGACTGCCAGAGAGTAGATTAAATCGACTGGCGATTGCCGTGGTAAAGCAGTGGACCGCCTTGGTGCTTGGCGATCAACTTCTCGCAAGCTTGCTTAGCTACGCGCTCGCTCTGTTTTTTGTTGGTGCCCTTGTTATTGGCGCGGGCGACAGTCGATCTCTGCTTGGTAGAAGCTTGTGTAGCAGACTCTTCCTCATCCTGAATGTCCTCCAGTTCGAGGTCAGTGTCGAGGAGGTTGGAAAGAAGCATGTCTGTTTCCTCCACGGTCAGGGTTGTGTGGCTTTCAATGCATAGGCCTTCATCATCATATACAGCGTTGGGTGCTGGAGTGGCGTTGACGACATTAGTGCCGGCCCTGAGGCGTTGTACTTGCTTGCGCTTCTTCCTGGCCTTGTTACTGCTGGGTGAAACGTCAAGCTCCTCCTCACCGAGCTCTACCAGGCGCTTAACAATGTGGGCTGGGCGCCAATCCCAAGCACGACAACCGCCACGCTCTTTCATAATCTTCAGGATGGTGTCGTATCGCTGCTTGTCGTATTCGGCGAGCGCCTCCAGGAGAGCTTTGTCCTACATCATTGTTAGGTTGACACTTGCACTCTCACAGGATCACGATAAGGTCTGTCTTGGCTTACCTCGTCCTTGGGCCAGATCGCATGCGCTGCAACTGCACGAGTCAGTTGCATTTGTAGAGCAGCACGTTCCTTTGGCTCGTAGCGCTCCTGCCATAGTTCGAGGATGCGGTCCCACATGCCTTTTCCTCTGAGGTGGCTCAGCTGGCATCGGAGATTGAAGATGTAGTGATCCCTTTCTGAAGGCGAAGAGATGTCATTACCCACTGGTTTCAGTCTCAATTTGTTGACATCGAGACGGGCACAGTCCCCAGAATGATCATTGCAGGTATTCTGGTGGCCCTGCGTGGTCTCATGATCATCACAGGCAAAGAAGTTTGGCGATGGGTCTCGGGCACCTTTTTTCTGGTTATTTCGCCTGGTAGCCCTGGCCCTGGGGGCTCTTTTGCTTGAAGGATACATGTCTACGATGAGAGGCTGCGGGTGGATGATGGGGCCATACGTGGATTCGACGCCTTCCATTGTTGTCATTGGCGGTCCTAGGCCCCCAATATTTGAACTGGTATGCATAAGAGGAACCTGTGTGGGTGCAGGGGCCATGGAAATAGGCGATCCGGGCATGTATGTGTTTTTCAGCACCGCAGATGGGGATACGTGTGGTAGTGTTGAGAATAAAGCCGATGATTGCATATGGGGAGACATGTCGTCTTGTGATTCAGTGCAGGAGACGCCATACGAGCCCCAGTGATACTGCTCTGTGGTGTTCATGGGACCCCCTCGAACATCGGATGGCTGCGAGCCCTCAAGTCCATTCATTGGCATAAGATTGGGCATCCCATGCATGGTGATAGGAGATGAACATTGGCTCATTGGCATAATCGAACCATTACTATGGTTGAACCATTCCGAATGAGTTGACTGAGGCGTACATGGTGACGCTGGCTGGCAAGATCCTCTTCCAATGGGAGAGAAGGAGTGAGGAATCCTTGGAGAACCCTCATCATGCAGCGAAGGAGACCCTACCGAAACTGGCGTGGGTATCGAGGATTCGTACGCCATGGGATAACTGCCGTAGGACCCCGCCTTGAAATTATACATATCAGCTTCGGTTGACATTTCCGAGTAAGGAATGGCTCAGAGATGAAAGGAGGTAAACTCACTGAGATGTAGCTCCCACGGTAATCTTGCAGTGTACATGGAATATTGACGGGGCTTGAAATTGGGATGCCTCGGGGAGGCAACGCAGGACGTCTTTCCAAGTATGCGTGTTCACCCATGGTGAGATCGATGTCGAGCCGATAGGCAGAGTTGGTATTTGACAATTCTGTAATAATGGTACGATGTAGAACAGGACAAGCGAGGCCAGATGATGATTCTCCAGATTTTTCGAATATGTCTTCACGCACGAGGTAACAGAGAAGCAGAGAAGAGGTCAGATAAGAATGGAGTGTTGGAGCCCGAGCTTGTGAGGAAAGGGTCGTGAATTACGAGCGAAGACTGGAGGATTTGGGGTATCTTATAGAGATCAAAGAGGTACGGTGTATAAGGCAAAGGAATGGTAGGCTCGCTAAAGTGGGCCCAATGTCTGTCTGCTCTGTGGCCCCAGTGGCCGCCACGACAAGGGCGAGTCCCTTGGAGGTACTTACCGCGGGTCCGCGAGGACTGGCAAGGTTCAGGGAACCAGGGGATCAGGTGCAGAAGCTTGGGGGTTTGAGAACTTGAATGGATAGTGGAATAAAGCACGGCTGCATGCGGGGGTGGGGAGGGCACACCGTAGAGCCGTTGTACATACCTCAGTAGGATGTATCGACATGCCTAGCCGTCGTTGAGGACTTGGGGTGGTACGTACTGGCTGGATCATCGCCACTCATGGAAGGTGAGTGAGTGCAAGCAATCTTAGTGGCATCCAGTTCAACCAGGGCTTCTATGCCTGCGGCCCTTAAGCGCCCATAACTCGACGATCAAGTATGTGGCATGGTTAAACAAGGCTGAGTGGGTCGGTAGAACTGCCCGTGTCCAAGCCCGATTCGGGTGGTGCCTTGGAGGGCGTCGGGATGGGAGGGGACATAGGCTCGTCTCTGGCTCGGGGAGAACCAGTCAAACAATCAGAGGTCTTGGGTGGGCACATCCCAAATCATTGGGGGTCTGCTCGTCTGGACCGGGGTTGGGATATTCAGAATATTAAGCGGACTCTACGACTACAAGACGCAGAGGGGTACTGGCTAAGGGGGGACTGACGCGCGCGCGCACTGTGTATGCACGTCCATATTCGGATAACTCGGTCCTGCCCAGGCGTGTGATTACGTCCTGCATACCGTTCAAGACGCTTTAACCGAGCGAGGGATGGCTTAATAGAACTGCAGTTATGATAGAATTGACAGGAGAAAAACGGTGCCCAGTCGTGTTGGCGAGTATATCATTCCAGAGGCATGAACAAAGAATTTCCTTAGATGATCAGCGTTCCCATGTATAAGCCTGACGTTGAGCTAGATACTCGCAGCCCCGTGTTGAAAACTACCCACCTCTCTATTGCATCATCACATGAACGTATTCATCATAGGCAGCAAATAAGTGAAGTCTCAAAGTGTATTTAACCCACGAAGAATTCGGTCCCGGGGGTGGGAGAGGTGGATCAAACAGTAGGCAATCTGGAGACGAATTCTTTTAGCCTAGAGATGAAATTCGAAAGTGTGATTGGATTTGCTCCGAGGAAGCGGCAGCCGGGTGGGCTGATCCGGGAAGATGTGGATCTAGCTGATGGTTATAGAGCGGGATGCTGGGTCGAAATAGGGGGCCATAGACCTGCGATGGTCACTTCAGATCCTTTCAAAAGCTGAGAGTGGAAGGGAGACGCAGAACATAAAATAAGGCTCCTAAGTTAATTCTGGTGTTTTTTCTCCTTCGCATTCCAACCCCCAGATGATCCTTCTACGACAGAGGGTTGTAATTTTTTTTCGCGCTGCCCTGGAACGAAATAGCTCTTCCAGGGTGGAGTGGAGATGCGTGCTTCAAGGGCTCCCTAACCGGATCGTGATTAAAAATCAGAGCGGGCGAAACTGGATGAATAACCGACACCAAAGACTTCTTTTGGCAAACCACCAATACCTGTAAATATCGGGGTGTACTGTAAGTACAGTAGGGCAGCGGGGAGCCCATGGGCAAACGCCCCACTTGGCAACCTAAATCGAACGTGATTATGTCCAGAATTATACCTGGCATATCGTATCACCCTGGCAGGGGGGTTCTGCTTCGGCCTGCGGCGCTGTGCTGTGTAATTGGGGGCGGTGCCAGCAGCTTGCGCGACTGCAAGGTGGATCACATCCGGCATTCCAGGTTTGTATACGTACCCCGGCCGGGTATGGGTGTGGGTGTGTGTACTAATTTCCTCCACTCTGAGGTTCGATTCACACGCAACCTCTGCCTTGCCCCTGCCCCTTGATCCAAAACAGCCGCTAGCGAGCTATCACACGCGTATTTACTGAGGCCATGGGGTAGAATCTCATCTGATCCGGGCCCGACCTGCCCCTAGGCCTTAGTCGGCACGGGTAGGCTGAGGTAGGGGCAGTTCCTGCCGCCTCGTAGGGCAGACCCTCGCCTCAAGAGCATGGCGCCGCGCGCCGCTGCGCAAGGGCATTGGCTGCAGTATCTATCCCCCTTAGCAATAGCTCTTACACTACAGATGCCCTGCTTCCGCTGGCGAAGTTCTCATGGCGGCACTTTCTTTCATGCACTCTGTGCGCTACCCCGAGCTCTTTCTCTCCCCGGGTTATTCGTCTTCAGAGGCCTCCGCTCATCTACGCTTTACTAAAAGCCCTTGTACGAAACTCCATATTGCCACAATTCCGGGTCAGGGTATGTCAATTCCAGCGTCTTCATTTCCTTGGCTAGAGGGTGTGACAGGCATTTCACGAACCCTGGTTAAGGTGGTACGAACTGTATACGTCCCGGGCGTTGATGTTTCATTCTTTTAAATTTGTACAAGCGTCTAATATTGTTCGTAGACCAATCCGTCGCTCCAGGCAGCGCTTATTACCGCGCCTAGAGAACATGTTGGCTGAATTTTGCGTCCATCAGCAATAAGTCTACCTTGGACGGGCCTGTGATAATGGTCGTGTGTGGTGGAGGCAGTACCTTCGGGGAAGGGGATCGGGGAGGAGGGAGCTGCGGAGCAGATTCAAAAGCTGTAATTGGACTGGGGAGCACCATGCAGGAATTGAGAGTATAATTAATCTACTTTCCTAGGCTGGCCATACATGTCGCAAGAAAGGAGAGATGCACCACGGCTTACAATTTGCACGGGTCGACTGCTTTGGGAGAGATGTAACCCAATTTGTAAGACCACCAGTACCTCCCCTCCGGCCAGCAGATCCAAGCATGGGTGCGAGCACAAAGGTACCGAGTGCGCAGCAGGAGTGTCCATCCGCACTATGTACGTGGATTTTGAACGCACATGATGGGCATGCAATGTGACGACGGTACGTACTTTGGCTTGCTTGCCTTGCTTGCTTTGCTTTGCCTGCTGGATGCCCTGCCATCAGACGATCCCGAGCAAGACCGGCGAACGCCCATCCAAGGTCCAGACAGGCTCCACACAGTCCCCGTCTGCACCTTCCCTCATTCGCTCCGCAAACGCGGACCCGGATCAGAGCCAATCATCGCAGGCCCGACGGGATGGGCCGCTAAACTAGTTCGGCCAAGCCCGGAGGGGCCAAAATGCGAGGAGCTGCCTGTTAATAACCGCGCGCCTTTCATCACAGGACTCAACGTCCATGCAAATGCCCGCGCCACATCCCCCGAGCTTGATGCCCACCCCCCGGCCGCCGCTGATGAACAAAATCGGCACTGCCGTTAACGATGAAGACGCTTGCTGCAGGTGTGTCCAACCGGCCTCTCATCAACCAACAAACCGCCACTATTGCCGCCCCGTCAGTGGCCTGGACAAACGCGTGCACAGTGCATCAAGTGTCCTAGGGGGGTTATGCCAGCTTCTATTGGACAGATTTCTTATATCACACCCTGGTGTTCCTGGTCTACTTGCGAAGGGCTTCTGTTCTGGCCCGAGAAACTAAGCCTTGGCTCAAGGCGGACTCTCTTCTCCGTACCACGACACTCAAGAAGACACGGGGGATACAAGCCAAGCGGACATCCTCTTTCGTCCCGTTTTTGGGCTCTATCGTATCTACAACGGGCGCTTGGGTCGCATGTCTTCCAAAAAGCCGCTAGCCTCGACTCTTTCTTTTAGTCCATCTGCATTGCTCATGACTACATGATATAGGTGAAAGGTAATTCCTTGCAGCAAGAATGGCACGTCGTTTAAGCAGCTTTGAGCGGCTGCTATCCAAATCTCCCTGGCTATCACCTTGACCAAAGCACATGAGCAAATATAGGCTTCCTTGCACGCGGCAATATCCTCATGTTCAGTAAGACAAATTGGATGATCGCTTTGAGCAGGGACCGAAATACCTGATAACGCCACCACTTGGCCATCAAGCGGTTTCTCGTGCTTGCGCGTGATAGTGGTTTGTGTGGCATGGCACGTAGTAACGGTGGAGATAGCCCCTGGCCACCACGGCGATTGCCTTGACCAGTAGGTTACTCAAACCCACTTCCACTCCCAAGGCGTTTAGGAATGTGGCAGCGATGCGAGAGGTACACATCAAGAGTATCTTGAGTAGGAAGATACCCACCTCTAGAATGAGCCGCACTGTATCATGTGCAGTATGTATGACGCATATAGATGAATTTCCTGGCCCGTGATCAACCCAGATTTCAGCCCCAACCTTGTCAGTAAATATGGCTTCGAGCTATCTCTCGCAGGACCTGGACCGATGAGAAATAAGCTGCTAAGTCATCACAGTGATGGCTTTGATGTAGCATTCTTCTGTAAGGTTGTACACACCCTAACATCTCCGCTGAATGCGGTATTGCTCAACCACACGCAGCTCATGCCCAACAGTGTCGAAGCTCCTGCGGTTTCTGATCGACAGAACAAAGAATTTCCACTAGCTCAGCTCCAATACGAAGCGTATTTTGGCACCTGCAGCTCACGATCCACACCATCTTTCATCTGGATAGGTTGCATCTCACCACCAAGTCATACCCTGGTTACACTGGGGAAGGGGGTGTTGTCGTACGTTTGCAATGAAGTACTGGTAGCTTATTCGTGCCTTTCAAAATGAGCAAGTGTCTAGCTGGCAAAACTTTGCATCCTGTGATATTGCCCATGCCATAAGCGACAAGGACTGCCGCGACAAGCGAAGCCAGAGGATCGCTGGAGCTAGGATGGCTAGTTTTCGCCTCTTCGCGCTGCAATCCTGGATTCCCAAATCCTTTTTCCCTAGCAGAGCAGCAGATGGATAGCATCATGTGCGGTAGGACTGATCTGGACGCCTTGTGCCTTACTGGTTTGAGTGACACTCGATAGGTGTCACTTGGGGGAGGTACAATCGGAGTACTTCACACTCTTGCCTTTGTCCTTCTTTCTGACCACTAGGGGCAGATCCGAGCTCAGGCTGTGCCTTACCACTCAACTATTCTGCAAACGGTCGTGCTGGCGTGAGCTCAGGATGCTCGGGTACGTAGCTCGCCCCTACGCATCACTTGGGGATAGATCCCAGAGCCTCCGACTCCAATCAACCCTGATAGTCAAACACTCTGTAGTTTCACACGCTCGTCTTACTTCGTACCGGTATATTCCTATGGGGCGGCAGCAGATCTCGCGTTTCCAACTTCTCAGCCTCCCACCTCTGCGATTCGTCAAGGGGGTGACTGAGCGGCGCTGCATCCATAGTTCTTTCTTCGGCAAGACATTGCGGAGTTTCCGGCAGGCATACTGCAAAGGGAGTCAGCCCCCGCACCCACATAGGGAGTTGGTCAAGAGTGAGACGATCCTGAAAGAATTTGGCCTCAGTGCTGGGTCATCAACCTGGTACTCCCCCCTTTCAAAGGCGCCGGAATCACCGAGCACCATCATCGAGAATTGATCATACCGGCAACGACGCCAGAAAGAAAGCCTGACGTCGGCGTGGATCCTGCGACCGTCGAGGCTGATAATACCGGAGAGACCTGATTGCTGCTAGGCAGAACCCCAATCGCTGCGGGAATGGCAACATCTGCCTGGTAGGCGGCCCGTTTTGGCGACCTTCTTTTTTTTTTGGCCATAAAAAAAATTACTACGCCCCCCTTGGGGGCCCAAAAGCGCGGCCCAGTGAGAATTGTCGACTTTCCAGGTGCCCAATGAAACCCGACATGGTGACTTGGCCGTTCCGAAAATGCCTCGCCGATAACGTCTGTATTGCCGGCCGGGCCGCTGCTGGGGTGTTCATGTGGAATTGGCGACATACTATGTATGTACATACGCGATGTGATTCACCATCACATTTTTAGGTCTTTGCAGGATGCAACGCCCACCTGGCCAATAGCATGGAAGCAAGCTGCTTGGATGGCTAATTGAGCACCACCTCCACAGCCAGTCAGCTTCTCCGGATTCAACGTCGCTGAGGTTCCCCTTCCAATACACACACTTTCGACGATATCGCACATCGACACGGAAGCCTCCCGGTGGCCTGCGAGCTCGTTCGAGCCCTGTTGACCAACTCAAGGAAATTCCCTGCCACTCAATGGTACTTTTGGGGGCCGGGGTGCGCAGCAGTGGAGAAACGGGAGGAATCACAGTCCAGACGCGCGGGGGCCGAGATGAGATGGGCTGGCTAGATGTGGTTCTTCAGCGGCCCAGTGCGTAAGCTTCCCTCTCCCGCCCCAACAGTGATATCACGTCTGCAAATCGCTTCCATGGGATCTGCCAGCGCGCAAAAATCTACACCGCGACGTTCCGTCCCTTGCGGCAAGCGCGGTTGTGGCGTGCGCCTGTTCATTCAAAACGAAGGAGTTGGTTGGGGGCTTCCCGCCGCCCAATATACCTTTTTTTACGTGTCGAATCACATCTAACCCCTGCTCCTGCTGTGCCCATGCAATGTTTACAAACTATGGAAATCAACTCTAACGCAATTTCTGACCAAAGGTAGCAGCGGGGTAAGGTGCAACGCAATAAGGATGGTGATTCCTGGACAAAAAGAAGACCCGGGCAGGAAGCGAATGCAGCACAATGGGGGAGTAGATCTCAGCTCGGCACACTCCAGACCCCGAATATAGTGTAAACGCTGTGTGACCTGCAGTACGTCTCCCGCTGTCGCTTGAGTTGCAGCGACCCATGTTGTACCCAGTCAACCAAAACCACAACCACCGCCAGCAGACAGAAATCGCCCCTATTTGGGGGGTAGAGGGGGGGAAGATGCAACCGTGTAGGGCGTGTAACCCGCACTGATGATGCGTTTGACTTCCCGTAGGACTAGAGTCATATCGGGCCGTCGAGCTTGTACTATCCCGAAGCAAGAGATCCTTGCCAGAGAAACCAGCTCGCATATCATCTCAACACACCATAATACCAAAATCATCTACTTAGGAGGTGTGAAGAGAGCGCAACGCGAGAGTCAGCAGTCGCCTATCATCGATCCACTTTCGTAAGCACTTCGCGGCAAAAGTCACATCCCCATACCCTGATATACAAATCAATGGGTTAGCAGTCGACACATGCCACGGCGGCAAGCGTTGTATTCACACTGCATTTGATCGCTGCATTTTATGATTGATAAGTAGTCTATGTAGCTGGTCCCAAGGCTTCCTGATCTAAGTCCCTAGGCAGCTTCCAGTGGTTATTTTTATGTACCTTCCATAGAAATCCCGGTTTTCCTCCCGTATGAATGCAAAGCTGGAAAAAATAAGAAAAATTAAACAAGGGTAACCGCTGCGTGGTGTCTAAAATAGGGTATGAAAACACACCACGGAACAACAAGAGCCCTCTTTTACTATTTCAGGCTGACATTGAATCTACGCATCGCATGCCTAGTAGTCAACCCGGTCCAGGTGGCGCAAGAAGTGAAGAAACACTCACTTCGCAAATGGGGGCAATCTGTCAGTCTTTCCCAATCGCCATCTCCCGATACATATCAACGCGTCATCTCGTTAAATAGTAATGCTAGTCGTCTGCTCATTCCAAGGGATATTTTGATTTCGGAAAGGGGAAAGGGGTAAAATTTGCACCTACTCCTCCTCAGTCTCCTCGGTCGTGTTGGCATTGATTCAAGACAGGGAACTGTCGTGATCTACATGCCCTCGAGAGGTTGGGCATAGGTATAGTTGAAGTCCAGTAAGCCATCTAGCATCCAATGTTGCGGGTCAAAGAAATCGTAGTTAGGGTCCGCTCCGTAGCCGATTCCTGCTATCATACTGCTAGGGCCCGTATTCAGCCCATTATTAGCATTAGGCGTCAAGGCACCGTTAGCAGCCATGAGATTCGGAATGTTGTTTTGAGGGGGCATAAGAGTGCTGTCCAAATGCGTAGAAGATGCTGAAGACTCGTTAGCCGAGTCAGGATTAGTTGGTTTACGTGCTGCTCCGTATTAGTAATTTCTGTACACCACACGAATGTGGAAGCAGACAACACAAACACACGAAAGGCATTAAACTTACCATCTATTGTGCCGCGACCCTGGGCCTGGTATTCTTCCCGCCAGCGCCAGATGGAATCGAAAACCAGACTCATACTATGTCTACAGCGAACCTTTAGTTGTAAGCTGTCATCAATATCCAGGGTATCGTTGTCGCGGTACGAGTTGCTGCCGTTCTCAATCCTTGCGCCATTCCACATCTGCACCATGAGCTCAGCCAATCTCCACTGAAGGTCGTTGTCCTGCACACTAGTCGCTCTGACTGCATTGATAGTCTTGTGGAATAATGCTCGGCCGCGGTCAAAGTCGGAAGTTGTCTTCGCAAAGAAAGAGCGCATAAGCTTCAGGAGAGCAAATCCCGAAGCTACGAGCATCTGCTGCACGTAGTTGGTAGCGTAAAGCAAGATGTGGTGATTGCTGTCTTTGAAGAGCAGGTCGAGGAAGGACGTCACAGCTCGCCAAAGTCCCATCAGATCATCCATATATCCAGGAGTGGTGCTAGAGTCAAAGAAACCTGCCAGGCGTAGGTGCACGGCTGCTGCTTTCAAATGGGCATCAACGATTGCAGAGAGATGCTGTGACATGATAGACGCTTGCAACTCTTGGAAATCTCGCCGGTAAACTCGCATCAGCATAGCTCGGTGCTCGTCACCTGCAACTCCTCGCGGATCACTGGCATTGCTGTACATTTCTTTGGAGACTTTGTCACAAAATCGCTCGATGCGAAGTCTTGCCTCCAATTCGGGCGAGAGTGTGAATGGGCCCTCTTCACCGGGACGGATCGCAAGAGTCCAATCGTATAGAGTTGAAGCCGGCTGACCGTATCCAGTGCCGACTTCTTGAGCGACTACATTACAAACCGCCCACGTCGTCACTCGATCATGAAGCTGATCCTTATTTAACTCAACCGAAACCCTGGAGAAGTCTTGGGTATGGTTGGGACGATGGAGGCCAATACCCGTGGCGGCCTTCATCATGACACCACAAAGAATGTGTGTCGGATCTGCAGTCGTAGTGCTGGTAGGTAACGGCCAAGTACAAATGAGACAGAGAGCTTTGACTACAAAGTAGCTATTCGGTACGTCGCCGACGGTTCCCCACAGCAGTCTATGCAAAGGACCGCCTGCGAGTTCAGGTAGAATGTTCGGTTTGGGTCGGTAGCGCCGAGATGCAATGGCTATGATGGTCCAGAAGAGCAGTGCATGCTGCTGGAAATATAGATCCGGAGGCTGGTCTGGGTTGAGGAACGGGAGGAATGGATGATAGCAAGTAAAGTATTCGTGAAAAAGGCTAGCAACGTCCTGCTCGGTTAAACGAACCGTCTCTAGTTCATACGCGTAGTGTGTTGCCATACTGTACGAACCACCCCTCTTGAGAGTAAGTAGAGAGGTGACAGCCTCATCTGAGCCCATTAATGAGGGATTGCGGGTATGAGAGTAGGCGCTGTTGGCCACTGGAGACTGAAGTTGGGACTGGTGGTCTTCTTCTCCTTCCTCCATTAAATAGCCCTGGGATTTGGCCTGTGCCATATTGCGCCGCAGACGTTCGATCTCTTTTTCCATCTCAGCATGTTTAGACCTTTTGCCTATACGCTTGAAGTTGGACTCAATTTTGCAATCGAGCTTCAACCGATTACACCTCGAGCAACTCTGGAATGGATCTTGTATCACATCGCAGCGCAACTGTGGATAGCAGCGTTAGCAATCAGCACAGTTGGACTCAACTGGACATGCAGCAGCTGCCGGCAAGAAGGTGGATAGGTCCGTTGGGCAGCCTCAAGCAGCACTCCTAAGCTGGGCACCATTTTGGGAACAGATACACTCACCTTCTGTTGGCGACACTCATTGCATGCCCGTTTTACTCCAGGCTGTCGCTTTTTTTCAGGCTCTATGAGAGACTGATCGTCATCAGCTCCAATCCCGCTGCCCGGACTGCTGTCCAGGCCGCCTGTGCTTCTCTTCCTCTTGATTGTTGGGACATGGCGACCACTCATGGGAGAGGTCGGGCTTAACGACGCGGAGGCGCCGATAATCGAATGGCCATCCATACAATTGACGAGGGGCAAATAATGCCGTTTGAAATAAAATAGCGGGCTTCCTATAGAATTAGGCCGATCTCTGGATGCGCGATGCTCAAGAGCTCCGAAATCGCGTGTATTGCCTGTTGTATAGTCGTCTGCCGACAACGGAGAGTCATCGAGTCTCTGGATCGCAGTTTGCGGGGAAATTTTACAGTCTGCACAGGGGGAAAAAAGAGGGAATTGTTTAAGCTGAGGGGCTGGTGGCCGCACCAAAGTTTGCGAGTCAACTGACTCAATTTTTGCCCTCTCCTAGAGGCGGGGAATCTGGCAGGCCGGATATTTAGTTTTCCCGAGAACGCGGCGGGGGACTTCCAGATCAGTTCAAAGCACGCCATTTGCCGTGTTTGCAAGGGTTCTAATGTCAATTGCTTGACCATACTGAAGTCGACTAGGACACACTATGGCCGGCACATTTGGATATAACGAATGTGCAGGAAACTCATACCATTGTGATCACTTCTCATCTACGAGCCTGGCGACGGGATGTGCCCTGGAAAGGACCCAGTACACTCCCGCTGCGATTATCTAATAACGACTGGGTCTAATGGCTGTGCTCACAGGTCTAAATATGCATCTGGGGTCCCGACTTTCTCCGCTTAGGCTGAGCCCAGCCGTGTCTAGCAAGTATCAACCTTCAAGCCGAGTCCGGCGAGCCAAAATAAGACGCCAAAAAAACGGGAAAAGAAAATATAAACGGAGAAAAACTTATGGTAGAAAATAAGATTGACGTTACATAAGAGAAAGCCCAACCCAAAATAGGAAGAAAAAAAAAACATTTTTATGCTTGAGCTTGTGAACACTTTCTAGAGTAATGCATATCACAAAGCGCTTGCGTCGTCCCTTCTAATACCGATCTGGGCTGAGCACTCACTACAGGATAAATCCAGCCAAGCTAAATTACTATTACTATGTTTGCGGACCTCGACACTTACACAAGCACGCTTCCTAAGATTGAAGCACCTCGAGGGTGCACACGATAACCAGGGTGAAGCACCTACCTGCCTGTTTCGAACAAGACAAGTTTCCATTTTCGGATCATCGCACTAATGTCTTGACCACACGGGTGGCTTTTAAGCTCTGCCGCGGACTGTCCACGTGCACATCATCCGAGATGCGGAGGAGGCTTCTCGGCCATCCACAGCATCTCAAGGGTCTCGTTCTTGGCGTATTAGCTCCATAACCTATCTAGATTGAAATCCCCGATCCCGCTGACTTGAGATGAATCGCTTATAGGGAAACCCCCTCCCTTGTAATAGTGCTGTTGGTTCTTCCTCTCTTTGTCCTTGGCTGGTCGCCTACACTGGCCATAATTATCGAGTGCTGCCCAAACTTCTTGCTCTACCCCTCAGGACTATTCCGAACGGCAGCAATGTCAGCACCTCGATCACCGCGTTCGGTTCACGGGCAATCCCAACGCCAGCTTGTCATGGGACACCTACGGCCCCCAGTCGTTGCTCCCTCTCGTAAATCTTACTCCGTGGCGCCTCCCTCTAGAAGTGAGGTCACGGTGCGAACAGCTGCTGACCGGGAAGCAACTCGTATGGTGGAGTCTATTTCGATCCTGTTGGTTTGAGACCAAAACCTTGCTTATCATCCTTGATCCAGGTGAAGCAACAGAGATACGTCTCAACTGCGTAGCGCAACCTTTCGTGGATCCTCAAGTCGTACAGCGTCGAGAGCGGGCGCAACGAGTGGAAGAGACAAGGTGTTGAAGTCTGTGGCCTCCTAAAATCACACGCAATTCATCAAGTAAATAGTCCACGATGGTGCCGTGACGACACTTCTTTGATGCATGCCAATTACCAACTGCTGCGCAAGGGGTACACCAGTCTAAATAAAGGATCTGCAGTTGCCCAGGAATTCATGCATCAAGATCGCATGACCATGCAGCCGGTGTCTAACGGCAGTGACCGGGTAGAAGAAGCGACAACCTGCTGCCAAGCGTGCCGACCGGCTTCTTATCCACGGGCCGATACTTCCAGGTATTTATGCCGCCCGAACAGGAACGTCACAGTTTCGGCCCCCAGATTACAGCTGCCGGGGTTGCCAAAGGATTTCAAGGGGGACGTCAGACGATGGGGGTCGTTCTGCAACCAAGAGGACTGTGCAGCAGGATGTTACATCACTCGAAGGATGAACATATTATCATGTCAGTCACACTAGTAAGTGTTACCCATGTAATAAAGATGCGCGTGTAGCGTAAGCACAGTGTCCGATGATTCATTATACAAGTCTACTGCATCCCTAATCTACTACATCTGATGAATTTACTGGAATACAAGGAAACAAGGCTGCTGAATAATAGGAGGGGTGGCATAACATAGCTGTCACAGTGGGTGGTTTCCCATGGTGGCTACTGTTGTCCTAGGCGACTCTGATCCGGCCCTGACTTATACCCAAGTTACCTCGATAACCATGAACCTTCACAACACGGGAAATTGGCTCTTGGTGCCATTATGAAGAGCTCCTTTTGCGATGCTACTGAAATGAAGAAGTTGAAGGCCAGAGTCATAGAGATGAAAACTCATTCAGCCCAAGAAGACGGAGCAATACAAGTGTAGCGAGCACAAAATCAACCAAATTATTAGTGTCTCCTGGGAAATATCTTTCACGTCAAATATTACGGTGAACACAACGGACTTTAACCGATTTGGTGTAAAGTTCTTGCCAATTGCTTCGGTACCTGAAAACCTGAAAATATTGATACATTATTGATAGAGACTTGTTGGATAACAACAGCACACGTTCGATGGTGCAGAAAAAGTCATTTGATTTACCTATTTGTTTATCACTAATTTAAGGCATGAAACCCGGCGCGTATGGGAATCGCCAGTTATTCAATGACTGGGTTTTGCTATTAACACGATTGTGTTGGCCCAAAAGGGTGAGTTTTACCATGCCTCAAGGTTCCATCAACATACAAAAAACTCAGTAGCGTTTGCGGTCGTCCAAGCCACGAGCGGGCGATACTTTGAGTATCTGAAATTCGTGGTGTTATGCAAGCTTATATACACACCATGCAATCTTGGCATATATTTTCTTGGTTGAGCAACATCTCTGTACAATAGATTTATAAGAAGAGTAGAATAGGCACAGACTGATTCTCTGCACGAGCGATAATGATTGTTCTGCCCGAAATAAGTATTGAGCTTCTTTGGACTTGGACTTACGATATGTGAGATTACGTTAAGATAATGCTAGAGAGAAAATCACCGACAGGCTGTTTTTCTAGTTTTGCCTGATACGTTTCACATAAGAGTGAGTAGTAGGTTCTTCACAGGACCGATGTCAGAAAGAATGATAATGCCAGGCTGTGGGCCTTGAGGGGTTTTATGTTCCACTTGTAAACTGTACAACTCAAGCCTCTATTGCCAACCACTTCAGCTAAGTCTGCAATGAGAAATGAGTGGGTTACATATTCAGATCTTACCTGCACAGCTACTGCTGCCTAGGTTTAGGAATTTTGACTGATTATGTATTGGTGGCTAATGATGACCGAACTGACAACTTAAGGGGCATTCTAATGGGAATATCTTGTCCATCAATACTTATAGATACTGTACCACCCTCCTAACTGACGCTGCCCTGACTCTGAAACTTGGGGTACCAAAACTTTGACGTCGTGTGATACATAACATGATTGCAAAATAATCCCATCATCATACAAGCGCCCAGTACCGATATATATGATCTTCATCAGACCGAAGGCCTATCAAAACCTATGGAGTGATTCCCGTGCAATTTGGGATGGGACCTCATCCAGGTCAACATTATGAACGCCGTTCTCAGTCCGAGTATATGGTGTGGTCACATAGTCATGAGGTGCTTATAGCATAGTTTTAAGCTCTCCGTTTCAGCATAGAATGGTGAGGCTTCATGAGCACCACCTGGGATCACAGGAGAAGAGCACCAGTTTCTTTTCCACTCAGCAAGGTCAGAGAAAGAGCAGGTTCGCGCAAGGGGTGGACATTGAACTCATGGGCAAGTAGCACGTAGTGGACAGACGTAGTTGCACCTGCGTGAAAGCAGCATTGACGCTAACTATTAACTAAATACTTAGGCTAGGACAGGATTGGGATTGGACAAGAAAGCAAACAAAAAGGCTGATGGGCACGCCCCATGGAACCCCTGCGAGCTTCGTCATAGCTTTCGACCACTCCGATCCCAGCGCTTTTACCTGCTAGCCCAGAAGCTCGGACCGCCACTTACAGCCCACTTTTGGGGTCAGGCAGCTGGTTAATACGTCCATACCATACATACAAGTACCTACTAGCTTCCCTTCCCCACCAGCAACTGCCCTCAGGGCCGCTCTCACGATCTCATTCGTAGCACATCTCAAGGCAAGCACTACTACTTCGTCCTTCAATCTGCAAACTGCTGACGGACGCCAGACACACACAGCATCGCCCGCCAACCGCCGATTTCGACCCCGCAAGAAGCCATCTCAATCTTGTCTACCGTAGAACGCTTTCCCCCAGACCTCTACCTGGCCGGGAGCAATCCCCACCACCCCGGGCGTAATCATGGCGGTTATCGACCAGCAGGACAACTTTTCCAATATTTCATGGCACAGTGATCACAACCAAGCCGGTCATGCCGGTTCAAGAGACCCAGCACCGATATTCGATGATTCCGAGCCTCTGCACCCGCCGCATCCTGAAATGGACGAAAATCCCACGGCATTAGATCCTGGCCTCACCGGAGATATCCTCGATTGTATTGTTTCGGAGCCCAGGAAAGAGAGCGACGGTACCAAGGACGCCTTTGTGTCCTATCTAGTAAAGACTAATGTAAGACTCCCTGAAGCGATCTTGTAGCCGCTCAGTGGTGGATATTCTGCGTTCCTGGTCCCCCTTAGACAGTAACAGATCACCACCTGGAGCAATGAAGCTATATACTGACTGCTATGATCTCTCTCACACAGTCAACATTTCCCTCCTTTCAAAAGCCTCAATTCAGCTCCCGACGGCGGTTTACGGACTTCGTGTTCCTATACAAGACCTTGTCTAGGGATTACCCGGCATGTGCCGTCCCACCGCTTCCAGACAAACAGCGCATGGAATATGTGCGCGGCGATCGATTCGGCCCCGATTTCACGCACCGCCGCGCCTTTTCCTTACAGCGTTTCCTATCCAGGCTCACTCTCCACCCAATTCTGCGCCGCGCACCTATATTGCATACGTTCCTCGAATCCCCCGACTGGAATGCGACCATGAAAAGTCGCTCGGCGCGGGCAAGCGTGACCGCTGAACCCGGCACCGGCGGCGTCTTCGATAACTTCGCAGACACCTTCATTAACGCTTTCACCAAGGTCAACAAAGCCGATAAACGCTTCATAGAGGTTCGCGAGAAGGCCGACAAGCTGGACGAAGATCTCGGCCATGTTGAGAAAGTAGTCGCCCGTGTTGTCCGTCGCGAGGCTGATCTTGAGACCGACATGCGAGATTTGGCTGAGCAATTCCAGAAGCTCATCACTCTCGAACCAGGAGTTGAGCCTGCAGTTCATGCTTTCGCTGCCTCAATCGAAGACGCTGCTACTGGTCTGCGTCATCTCAAGGACCACACAGATCAGGACTACCTTGGCAGTCTGCGTGATATGGGCGCATACAGTGTTGCCCTCAAGAATTTGCTCAAAGCTCGTGAACAGAAGCAGCTCGACCATGAACAGCTTACGGAATACTTAAACAAGTCTACCGTGGAGCGCGACTCCCTGGCGTCCGGTTACGGCGCCTCGTCCGCTGGCTCTTTCATCAGGAGCAAGATTGAGGACGTGCGTGGCGTTGATCACGAAGCATCTCGACGCGAGAGGCTGCGGAAGCTAGAGATTAGAATTGACGAGCTAACAACCGAAGCTGAGCGCGCCAAGAAGACAAGCGAGATGTTTGACGAAGAAGTTGTTAAGGAAGTTGTGGACTTTGAGCAAATCAAACGCATCGAGATGAAGAACCAGTTTGGAGGCTTCGCGGCTGCGCACGTCGAGTTTTATGGCGGACTTATAGATGTATGGGAACGCTATGTCAAGGAAATGGAGGGAACTGTCAGCGATGCTTAATACAGAAACCAATTTGAAGTTTAAAGGCGGAATCTCTCCCACGGACCGACGGAAAGAGCTGATATTGGCAGGCCAATAATTTCGGCCGAGCCGCTGGGCTTCTCCCCGACCTGACTTGGACTTATAATCACGATTGGCCACCAGGGTAGGGAACTACAGAGGTATTGCGAGGCCGAGGGGCGAGGGTTTAGGGAGCAAACCGGAACGTCATGGGAGTCGACTGGGAAGAATGGCGTTGGGCGGTTCTGTTTGTCGCTGAAATGAAGAAGCATGATCTGGTAATATGGTACAGCCACATACTCATTATTAATCGTATAAATCAAGTAATTGCCTCTGCCCTCGCCCACATACACACACCTACACACACACACAGAGTATTGCACGATTTCAAGTACGCTCTTCCACACCTTCCGAGTTGATACCAAGGGAGAGCAAGGGTTTTTTTTGTGTGTTTTGTTTGGAAATGGGATCGGTCAAAACATCAGTGCAGACTTAGTGTTCAAATCATCTATGCCATGCTTCACTGAGGATGAGGGCGGAAAATCAAAAATATAAATAAGATATGCCCAGGAACGCCGTACTATCCCGACTGCACGTAGTGCACCATAATACAAAACTGGCCCCTTTGAACCGTCGCATGATGGATGTATGGTTGATCCCCCCAGAGCTGGCCACGGTCTAGCAGGTGAAATGCGTCTCTCCAGACACGATAGTATTGCAGCATTTCTTTTCACCAACTCGTCATTGCCAGGTCCTAGACCGAGGGCCTCTACCCTACCGGTTGTTTCCCAGTAATCTAGTGCTGTCTTTGTTTCTTGCGTCCGTCTCTGCATCCTCTTCATCGTCATCATCAAGACTTATCCGTTCATTTCTGACCACCTCATCTCTGAACGCCTCTTCTTCGTCATCACTACCCCCAGCGAATGCATCGTACAGCTCACCTCCTCTCTTCTTATTGCCAGCCTTCTCCCCGTTTCCCGTAAGGCCCTCTCCTTCATCCTCAGCCAGGAGTTCGAAATCATACTCGTCTCTAGGATTGTTGCGCAGACGACGTCTGCGGACAACCCACCACCAAATACCAAGACCTGCCATGAACAGAACAATTAAACCAACTGAACCGTAAATCCAAGCCATCGTGTTGCGCGAAGCACCGAAGGTGGGCAGGAAGGACGGAAGCCATGAGCTTGCCGCACTCGACGTCGCGGCTGCCGATTCGGACGTATCAGCAGCCGTGTCGCCTGGCTTCTTGGAGGGTCGGGATGGGTGGTCTGTTGGCAGCTCAGAGGGTTCGAGCACATCGGTGTTGGTGGGGTGAGGAGGTAGAGTAACCGTGGAAGGTATTTGTGTGGTTGTAGCAACCACATCATGATCTTTATCATCATCGTCACTTGGCATTGGCAGGACAGTGGCCTTGGCCGGATCGATGGCAGCACCCCACAGCTTCAAGTGGGCGTCAATAAACGTTCCATTGTTGGTGTCAACCTTGGTGTCGCGAACAATGATAGTCCAGGTTCCAATTCCTTTCTCGCCCCTGTTTCAAATCATTAGTACAGGAAATATTTGAGATTGTCAGCTAGCTATGCAAACTCACCAGTGCAGCACACTCATGAAGGTCCAGTCATTATATCCGGAAGCGCTGTTATCAAGCTTACGAGCGGTGGCGATGTGGCTGACAATACCATCAGGGCTAATGAGATCGACGCTCAAGTCACCTCGGCGCTTGTGCTCAACGTTCATGGTTACGGTGACGTGCTCGAGCGTGGCTACATTCGCCTCCTTCAGCATATCCGCTGTAACATCAAAAGTTACAGCTAGACCCTCGTTGCCTTGAGGAATTTCCTTGTGGACGTGGATCCAGGGAGAGAAATACCAGGCCTGAGGGTTCACATTTTTCCAAGTTTTTGCAACCTCAACCAGCTTGTAGCTGTCAATTTTGCCATAGCCGAAAGTATGGCTGAATTGCTTGCCGATGCTGGTAGTCTGCCACTCCTCGGTGTCCAAGTCGATAGGAACGGCGCTCTCAATGGCGATATACTGCATATCTCGCCAGCTGAGATCTGGGCGGATTTCCAGGGCCAAAGCAAAGATACCAGCAGCTAGAGGAGCAGCGGCAGAAGTACCTCCATGAGCATCGGAGCAGGTATTCTCACCAACATCAGTGGTATGGATAGCATCACCAGCTCCACTGCTGTAGGTTACAACAAGCTGGGCCGAGCACTTCTCAGAGTAATAAGGGTGTCCTCCCTTTCGGTCGACGGCGCCTACTGTGATGCTGTAAATACTGTTGGTGTAGCCGTCAAAGTTGCAGTTGTCGTCGCTTGCGGCGCCATTGCCACTGGCAAATACGTAGATGGAACCAAGACCTTCGCGGCCATTCTGGATTCCATTAAGCATGGCACGCCTAATGAGAACCCCAGGAGCATCCATGGTACGGCCATCATCGGGCGGGCCCCACGAACAGGAATAAATTTGGTTATGCTGAAAATCGTAGTTCATGGCCAGAGCCTCATCAGCATCACTTATCATTTTGCTGAGTATGCGAATGCCCGCAATTTTCGAATCGTAGGCCACACCGACACCGCAGACATCGTTCTTGGCTGCAGAGACTTCACCGGCGCAACGCGTACCGTGTCGGTCGTCGGCAAGTTCGGGGGCCGGCTCTGCATCGTGATCATTGAAATCATAACTACCCAGGGCGTAGTAGTTCGGCTTCAAATCATTGCTGTGCATGTCGAGGCCATCGTCGACAATGGCAACCGTGGCGTTTTTGCCAGTGATGCCGGACAACCAGACGTCAACCACGTTGACATCATGACCAACTTGAACGGGGTTGAATAGATGCCATTGCTCGTTGAAGATAGGGTCTGAAATGCCGAGCTTCGTCATAACTTCTTGTTGCCTAATTACGGCGTTTGCATCGGCTTCCTGCCGTGGCTCTAGAGGGTAGAATCCAGCTGGCTTCGGAGGAACTACCCTCTTCTGTAGTGGTGCGTGAAGTTTCTGCTTTTGTGCAAACTGGACAGAATCTAAAAGGTCAACGCCGCCAAGAGACCGCTTTCGTTTCCGCTCTTTGAGCTCCGTTCGAACGAGGTCATCATCTTGTTTCGATCCAGAAAAGATGTAATGATCGGCGAGCTCTCCCAAAGGGCCCTCGTGTGTGAGACCTAACCGTGCAGCAATGAGCTCCGGCTGGGTGCCTTTGTCGAGGTGAACAACGTAATAGTCGTTCACATCGAAATTCCGGCGGCGCAAAGTCGTGGCGGATCCTAGGCCAGCGAGGCCACCAGCGACGAGTGTGATAAAAGGAGAGAGTTTCATGATGAAGGTAGAGGTCGGCAGACTGTTCTCCGACAGACCGTTCTCCAAGCGATGGGATCAGGGTCGAAGACACGCGGCCTTCTCGGATGAGAAAGAAGAGGGGTGTTAAAAGGGACGGGGTGATCGATCCACCATGTGGCAGTATTGCTCTCAGCAACAAGGGCAAAAGGACACGATAATTAGCAGTGTATTTTCTGTTGCCTCGGTCGCCTCCCGTGAGTGCCAGGAGCGAAATGGTAAGTGGGAAAGAGGAGAGAAGGTGAGATGCCGTGGCGAGTGGGAAGAAATACAGCGCGACGTATCCCCAATGTCCAGAAAGGGAGGCGTCAGATTGGATTGATCTCAAAAGTGTCCAGATGCTTGTCTCAAGGGCCAAGGCCCATCGCATTGCCACAGGGTCTAAGCTCCACTAATCCGCATTGGGCTGCGCAGGCTGCCCTCCATTGTGGGAAAGTGGATGTGCGGTGCGTGACGAGCGAGCCCGGTTAGTGGCGACAAGGCCACGTCTGGGCTAAGTTCTCTACCCAGCTAGCCTAGGAACCGCCTAGGGCAGCATCGAGGCAGGCGAGGCACGCCCTGCACCCGCTGCGCTGGTTATAAGAATAGAAACACCCGTTTTAACAGCGTGGCTTAGATGCTGGCTCTCCACGAAAATAAACCCCGTAGTAGTAAGAGAGTGAGATCTTTGTTTCCCCCATCGAAACAGGCGATGATTATCTGGCATGCATGCAATCATGAAATGCTTCATCGCATCAGCGGCGGCAACCTGGGCTATCTGCGTCTGGTGGCTTTGACGCTGGTAGCCGGGAAGACCAAACGCTAGGATGGCCGCCGCGCGTTTTGCAGTATGTTGCAAGGAGCAATATCCGTCGCAGACATGGACCGCAATCCCCCACACTCACCCAGCGCAAACTTCAAACCTGGCTCACAGGCCTCTTAACAATGCTAACCAGTCCGTTTAGGGAGATTGGAAAGATGAGAATACTAAGTAGCTTAAGTTAAGAATATTGCAACCCAGGTGACGTGGCGCTTGACCGAGCACTCTTCCCACTGCTGCTTGGCATCTGGACAAGATACCTTACCCAACCCTTGGGAACGGCTAAGTTAACTTTGCATCGTAGAAAGGTCCAGTTGTTACCTCCCCTTCGGAAATGCGGCAATTAATGGTTGTGCCAAACTAACGGCGCAAAGTGGAGAGTTGCGTTTACACAAAATCTCATACTTGATACACAATGTGGCGCGAACTGCTGTTGCATCGGCAATAAGCAATACGCAATGGCATGTGTCGATATCACAGCTGCTGAGGAAGTACTGTAATCCGCTCCAACTCAATTGATAAGCTTAGCAGCATTTTAAAAGAGCCCATTATGAATTGTTACCCGCAGGTGGGCTCGAAACGCGGCTCTTCCCGTAATCGGGGCCAGTCCCGTGGTATTAGATTGCGATATAGCAGCCTAACAAACTTTGGAGGAACTCGAATAGCTGACTATAGACCCAAAACTACTCGACCGCCCGTGAAGCTCTCGTTTCGTTTTTTTTCTTCCTCTTTATGTCTGTTACCATCACCGGCGTCAGCGGGAGCCATGTCTCAATGGGCCCGCTTCGCGAATGTGTACAGTGCTGAAACGATAACCCGCACGCATTGCCAGCCACCGACTTTCCGGACTGGGTCAACTAAAAGCTGGATACACCCTGATCCTGGACATTTTCGACGTTCGGTGGTAGACATGGCGTTGTTACTGGCCCGTGCAAAGAAACGTTCTGTGTAGTTTGCCGACTCCTGAAAAGGTCATGTTCCGACCAGATGATCCTGCGAGATTCAGTTCGTTTAGAGAGATGGATCGTGACCAATTGGGTTCGGGTGAATACCGATAGGCATCGCCTTACCCCCAACGGGCCCCCCAGCCCTTATTGATCGCGCAGAGCCTTTGGAGACACTCACTTCAAACGAGAAGCACCTCGGGACGGCCAACTGCATAGAGGCGAGTGTAGGTCAATTAACTACGAAACTAGTATGTACAGTAGGTACTGTACATATCTTGGATGAGTAGGTACTTGATGCGACCACCCAAACTGACCAGGGTGTGGTTCCGCAGACTAGTCATAAGCGGTATCGTTCCCACCGCGGCAAGCCATCGAAGCTGGAGGTTGACCAGCTAAGCTCAGCCTCTCCATTTTCAAGATATTTTCTTGCTTCCAAGCATACAGCCCTGCCGTCTTTCTGCATCCATTTTCTTTTCCAATCTCCTGTATTTTGTCGCGCTTGGCCTGCACGAGAGTCGACCTGCACACTTTTTACAAAAATTTCGGCTTACTATGGAAGATCGCATCAGCACCAAAGTCGCCAAGCACCGCACAACGCACCACTTATAATCGGCAAAGTCTCGCTGTTGTATAAAAGCCTTGGGTGTGCAACCAATCCCGCACCTTCTTACGCTCGCCCCAGCATTGGAGCCCAACCACCTTGGCAGAGTCCCGCTGGGTGGCACTCTGTCCCTAGCAGTGCCAGCGAGGTTGACAGTTGCCCACCATGTCCGGGCCTGTGTCTGCGCCTTACTGGGGCCAGCTTCCTACCGTGAAGAATCGTCGTGGATCGACTGAGTATAGTCAGGGTCATCACCGCAGGCAGTCATTGGACGAGCCTGTATCCACTTCCCAGCCACTACCTAGATCCAACAGAGCATCGACCCAGACAACAGCTACCGAAGCCGCCACCGACTCGACATATAGCCCATTGGCCTCGCCGGTCACCTCGACCTTCAAGGGCGCTGGCCTGGCACCGCGTCCACCCTCGCTGCCTTATGGACAGAACAATTACCCCCAGGAACTCTTAGATAGACGCAAGCGACGGGCCTCACGAAATCAAGAAGAAGACTTACAGTACGAGACAGCCCGCGCGACCCCCCCTGCTGCGCCAGACATCCCCAGAGCGCCGCCCGTGAGTTATAACCCTTATGGCAACGGCCGCTCTTCGCCATATACATTCAATGCTGCCGGACAACCTGGGCCTCCCCCATCAGCACACCGATCTCTCGCCAGAGCCAAAGCTGAAGCAGCTACAGACATGGAATCGGAAGGAGCGACACCGCCGCCGGTCCGGCGCCAAAGAAGGATGTCAACTAGTGAAAGCACCCAGCCGCGCATGGGTGATGATGAATTAGAGATGCGGAGGGCAAGGCGAGCTGCGAACAGCTCTGAACGAGGCGACCTCGGCAAGTCTGGTTCACTGAAACACCCAGGCACAGGAACCGGAGTGGATAGAAACCCAACAGCGGGGAGACGAGAGTCTTTAGGCCCAGAAGGGCAGCGCAAACCGTGGGCCGATGACCGTTCACCGCTACAAAAGCTTGAGCTGACGCTCGATAGCATCACCAAAGAAGAGAAGCGTGCTCGTGTGGAAGCAGCCGAGCGTCGTGCACGAGAGAAGGCTGCCCTGGCTGCTGCTGCTGTCAAGTCCGATTCTGAATCCCGATCCAATCAACCTGATCGGTCAGCTTTTCAACAGGTCCGCTTCCGAGATCGAGCAGGCTCTATCAGCCAGTCTGGTCGGCCAGTCTTGAAAGAGCAAGCACAACAGCTGCAGGATGACAAGAGAGGGCATGATGCCTCGGCTCAACAGCAATGGGCACAGCCCTTGGCGCCAAAAACCCGTGAACTTGCAGAGCTGGCGAAATCTGATATTCCTCAGAGGAACCCAAGCTTTCGAGAACGAGCCGCCAAAAATGATTTCAGGGTCCCGCAAGGCGAAGGCAGTGCCTCTCCCGTGGATCCCCTGACACATCAGTATGCTGCAGGTTCCACTCTGAACCGCAGCGTGAGCAATAAGCTCAAGAAGAACCCTCCCGGTGACCCATGGTACAATCAGCGACTGGAAGCTGAGGGCAAGTCTCAGCCTGCTGTGGTCCAAAATCGCATCCGAGATGAGCCGCCTAAGCCTCTACCCCCTCAAGACAGTGGTATATCAAGATCTAAATCCACGAATGCAACCTTGAAAAAGCAGCCGCCCGCCGGGTACATCGCAAGCGAGACTCATCCTACAGAGCAAGATTCCAGTGCTCATGAAGAATACGAGGGACCACGCAGCCGCACAAGGGGTCTTGCTGCCGCTATTGGACTGGGACGCTCTGCATCGCTCTTTTCAAGCCGCCAGACCCCTACAGCAGCCGCAGATCTTCCCCCTGGTCACGCGGCAGGGCTTGGTGCCAACAAGTCTGTGAAATTTCCTGAGCACACGACTGGAGCGATGCAAAACGTCACCAAGGATGCCGAGATACAAGATCCATCTCAACACCACCACCACCACCACCACCTTCGAGATTACCTTCACCGGAGTCATCTGCAGCCTGGACAGCACATGTACCAAACACCTAAGTATCTTGATGAATGGAAAAAGGCGTCAGTAGGCACGCTCTCTGGGGCATTGCTTGATATCACAGCCGAAGTTCCCGCCCCGCCTGATGAGGATGATGACAAAGACACTGCATGGTGGGAAAATTCAAGGAAACGTCGAAGCAGCATATCATCTCGTCCGAAGAAAGCAGAGGCATTTGATGGCGAATACGACGAAACCCGAACTCCTTCGAGATTCAAGCCAGCCTTGTTTCTCAAGTGTGGCCCACTCTTGAGGTACTCTGGAATTCGATACGAGAAAACACCTGCTCGAAACCGCAGCGGAACGGTTCCAGATCGGGAGATCTGGCGAGGGTCTGTGATGATCGTCACGCAAGATTCAGAAAGCTCGTATCAAATCAAACCGGTGCTACGGCTCTTCGTCCAACCCATTGACTTGCTCCCACCGCCCCCAGCTGAGTTGAAGGGAGAACAAGCTTTACAGCCCGAGTATGTGGACCCTATTGCGGGTTTGCCAAAGCTGGGACGACGCGGAGAAACGTTTTATGTCCGGCCAGTAGAGCACTTGGAGGAGGCCAAGGATGTATCCATGTTAGACATCGATGAAGGCCTTTTTGAGGTAACTAGAAGTGCCCCCGACTTCGATAAAGCGCCCGATCCTCCGGGGTCCTTTGCTAGCCGAAAGAATCGCATCCAAGTTGATGGAGAGAAATTGGGCAAGTACAGAGAGGTGCATGGATTCAGATTGCACGCCGAACGGGGGTTCACATTCTGGAGGTTCAATATTGAGGTCGAGCTGCGTGACATCCAACAAAGAATCGCATACCGTATCAACCGCGGGCCATCTATTGGGTTCTGGGTGCCAGCTCGGGGTCAAGCGATGAATGTTATGTTCCACAGCTGCAATGGCTTCAGTCTCAGTGTCGACTCAAACAACTTCAGCGGGCCTGACCCCATGTGGCGCGACGTCCTAAATACGCACCAAACACAGCCTTTCCACGTCATGCTTGGGGGCGGAGACCAGATCTATAATGATGCTGTGATGATGAAAACTCAACACTTCCAAGACTGGCTCAACATAAGGAATCCACTTCACAAGCACAACGCACCCTTCACAGCGGAAATGCAAGATGAGCTGGAAGAATTCTACCTTGACAGATATTCCATGTGGTTCTCTCAGGGGCTATTTGGTCTAGCCAATTCCCAGATCCCAATGGTCAACATGTTCGACGACCATGACATCATTGATGGTTATGGATCCTATCCGGACCACTTTATGAAAACACCCGTTTTCTCAGGTTTGGGGGCAGTTGCTTTTAAGTACTACATGCTCTTCCAGCAACAGAGCGTCATCGATGAGACCGAAGACTCGGAGCCAAGTTGGGTGCTCGGCTGCAAGCCTGGTCCATACATCCAAGAGCTTAGCCGTAGCTTGTACATGTCACTCGGATCAGGTCTTTCCCTACTTGCCGTAGATGCTCGTACCGAGCGTACCAGGGATGAGGTGATACATGAAGATACATGGAAGAAACTGATCGATCGATGCTATGCCGAGATCATCAAAGGCCAAACGAAACATCTTCTTGTGCTTCTGGGGGTTCCGATTGCCTATCCCCGCTTAGTTTGGTTAGAGAATATGTAAGTTCTCCCTCTTACGGTGAGAGATTCTACCAGTTATCATTAACACGTTTTATCTTGCAGCTTAACATCCAGACTTATGGATCCGGTCAAGGCTCTTGGAAAGGCGGGTCTTCTCGGCAATTTCTTGAACAAGTTTGACGGAGGCGTCGAGGTGCTGGATGACCTAGACGACCACTGGACAGCTAAAAACCACAAAGACGAGCGCAAGTTTATAATCGAGGATCTTCAGGACCTGGCCGCGGACAAGTCTGTTCGTATCACAATCCTGAGTGGAGATGTACATCTTGCGGCCATTGGACAGTTCTACTCCAACCCCAAGCTTCAGATACCCAAGCACAAGGACTTCCGCTACATGCCGAATGTGATTTCATCCGCCATTGTCAATACACCTCCCCCTGATTTACTGGCCGACGTCCTCAACAAGCGTAATAAAGTCCATCACTTCGATAAGGAGACTGATGAGAACATGATCCCAATATTTACGAACGGTGTTGACGGGAAGTCGCGCAACAACAAACATCTTCTACCTCATCGAAATTGGTGCTCCATCCGGCCGTACTCTCCTGGAGCAACACCGCCTCCGACACCACCTCCAGAGGACTTTGAGTTCACTCCCGAGGGCACACCACCAGGGAGCCGGGGTGGACTGCTCCGCAAGTTCTCGCTTTCCAAACAGAGAGGCCCCGCCCTCCGGCCTGACGCACCAGAAGAGAAGGATCGCTCACGCCCCCCAGTCTCTGGTGGTCTCTTCCGTTCATTCTCGAGACGAGCGTCTTCGTCCGACCCAGAAAAGAAATCTGGATCGGGTGGATTGTTCCGGAGCCTGTCACTTGGCCGTAAAGACTCTGACACCGCCAAGCGTGGCTTCTTCAGTCGCCGGCCTTCCCTTAGCCACCGTCCTGACGATGGGGGGATCAATGGGAACTGGGGAGCGGGGAGTGAAGAGGATGATGACTTTTACGATGCCACCCCACCATCCGCCCAGCAGCAACGACGCACAGCCCCGAGTGCTGCCCGCGGGGTTCCTGCGGGCAATGACAAGCTCGCTCGGATGGGGCTCCGCGGAGGAGCCGGCACTGCTCGGGAGCGCGCCGAGTACGAGGCTGGCGACGATTCGTATTTCACCGCGCGGCAGCCGCAACGGGCGTTCACGCAACCTACGTACCACGCCTCTGCCAAGGGCCACGACCCTGCGTCCAGCTCACCCGGCTCCCCTCCGCCGCGCCCGTTTCACCGCACACCCACGGGCCTCAGCGCCAAGCTGCTGCGTAAGGGCGGCGCTCGCTGGGAGGTCGATGTCGAGGGCGCCCTGGACGTGCAGCTCAACGTCGAGGTCAACCCCAGAGACCCGGCGGGCATCACCGTGCCGTACCGGCTGCTCGTCCCGAAGCTGGACTACGAGTACCAAGGAGAGGACGCCTCCTCGCACGTCATGCTGGGTGCTGCTGGGCACGGCGGCGGTGGAGGAGGAGCGCACCGTGATTATGATGATGACTATGACGATGTCCGTAATGACGACGACGATGATGACGATGATGCGGCCTTCGAGCACGACTCCGCTGGGATCGAAGGCCCACCGGTTCCTGCTGTTGGTGGGTTGAAGAGGTGGTTCAGCGGCCGAGGCAAGAAGAACTAGAGGCACATTGTGCTTTCTTGGAGAAGAAGAGAAGGGGAGGGTGGAAGAAGGGGCTTTTTTTCTTTAGTCAGTGCTAGCGAGTGATTCAGAAGCAGAAAAGAAAGCGAGTCCGGGATTGTTGATATTTGTTTTTGGGTGTTATTTTGGGCCTGTCTCGCAACGAAAAGGCACGTATATAATGAAGCAGGGACATATAATACGGCAGAAGTAAAGTACTATAAAACATATGCCTGATGGCCTGTATGAATGAGTAACGAATTATATACCGAGGTTTAATTTTTCTTGTCTGGGTATATATATATATATATATTGCACCCCTTCCATCGGGATACAGTGAAGTCGCGCCTGTTTATATCGTAGCCCAATGAGTACAAGTATCTACAAGTTTTTTTCTATTTGGGGAAGGAATCTGAGCTGTAAATAGGAGCTCCCGCATATAACCAAACGTACAAGGAGAACGAGAAAAGCTGCAAAAGAAGCATGTATGCATTTTATTTTACATCGGATTTGTACACAAGTGCCAGCCCAAATATACTTTCCCCCAGTGTGTTCACACCGCATCCATCCCCTACAGGGAGAATACCATGTTATCCCTGTCGTCGCTCATCACTCTCCCCCACTCGAGCAAGAGCCTAAACATGTACACCTCCATATCCTCGCGCCGGATTGCCGTCTCCGCCCACTTGCGACCCTGCTCGGCGATCCACTTTCCGTCCTTGCCTTCGGGCTCCATAATCTGATCTTCGCCGTTGATCTTACCACGACCTTTCAGTCCCACAAAGTAGGCGAGCGTGCTGTGCAGCCCGTGGTACCGGATGTCGATGGGGACAAAATGCGTCCATGGCATCAACCTCTCGGTAAACCACTCGCGGAAGATGGTGCTGATGAAAGGCACGGAGTTCGAGCCCAAGACAGTCAGAGTATCCGGCGAGGGGCCGTCAGCGGTGTCCAGCACCATGACGTAGCGATTGTCTAACATGTTCTCTTTGGGACGAAATCCGAAGTGTTCGTTCAAGACAACTTGGCAACTCGCCTCCTCGCATGACCCAGGGTAAACATAGGATATCTCCCTCGGAAGTCTTTGGTTGACTTCGCGAGTGCCCACGTTCTGGTAAGCAAACTTGGAGCCCGGTCCTTTCGACACTTGGATCAGCATCGACTGCTTATCAAACGCAGTGGCTTGATTGGTGGAGCGGACAAAACGATACTGGTGGCCTCCGTGCAAAGACTGCTGCGTCACATCCTGTATCGGGGGTTCCTGTTGCCAGAAAAGCCGGTCGACCTTGGCTTCAAACCTACCTTTGTCGGGATGCAGGCTGGAGTTGGATCGTAGAAGGGGTATGAGTATATCATTGAATCCGTCAGTCTTTGACCGGCTAAATACGGGAAGGAGGTCTTGGTATAGATCATAATGATGCGGAAGAGTGTAGAAATCATGCAAGTGGAAGACATCGGGCTGATGACATGGATCTAGAGAGTATTCCCAATCGATAACAAATTGACCTTGTGAGTGGGGATCTGCGCAGGATGCACAGTGATCCCTAACATTCCACGTCACGCCAGCTCGACTTTTGGATCCTGGTGGGCATGCGAGGGACTGTAAGCGTCTGAACACTCTAGGCGAGACAAATGGACGTTGCAAGGACCCAGCAGTTGCATCAATGGACTTCTCGTTCAATCCTATTTCCGGATCACCCTGCTCTTCCTGACGCGTATCCAAACCACGGGATACAAGCTTAAATTTCGGGGCAAGTGCGGTTTTTTTCATCCGCTGTATGTCGTCCCATGGTGTCAAAACCCTTGGTCTGTCTCTCAAATTAACCACTATTGACATTTCCGGCAAATGCTGAGCGAATGTTGAGATCATGGCAATGGCGTCGTCCAGCATCAACCTGTCTGAAGTGTCTGCGGGCTCATTGTGCGATACTTTGCCATCATGTATCTTTATTATTCCGATGTCTGGTAGAGACTGGGCAATTTCGAGTCCCTCATGGATCTTGGAAGGCTTCATTCCCCAGAAAGGGAATATGTCCTCTTCAATCTGGTCATATTTGTCAATAATGACCGACTTCCGGCTCATGGCAAAATCGTACCACTTGTCAAAATTTGACGGAGGGTCGCGGCCATGATGCCGCTCTTTATATTCGGATACCGCCAGTTTCAGGGTGGTGCTGACTGTTGCGTGGCGAAGCCATCTATCGGCCTCGATCCGATTTTTATAGACCACTTCGTTTATGGGGTGCCGATCCACGGTCTTGGTTCTAAGGAGAGAAGCCAACGTTGACCCCAAAATCAAACAGGCTAAAAAGAGTAAGAGCCCAATTCTGGGAACATTTAATACCCATCGCATGTGCGTAGAATATAAAAACATGCAATATCCCGTAGATATGATTGAGAGTACCATCAAAGGCTGGAAAGTCGAAGCCTGTCGGTAACTACCAACCAAGGCAACTTCATGGATCGTGGTGAGCAAGCCACTCATAAACGTTGTGGTGGCTGTTATATTCAACGGAGCCATTTCGCAGATCCATAAGGTCATGGATACGGTAAAGACAGCGCACGTGAGCCCACTACTGAGAATGTCGAATATGAAGATGGAATCGATTCCTCGGAAGTTCTGGGTGCTCATAATTGGGACACTTTGAAATAAGCGTGACGATAACCACAGTAGCCCACTCGCGAGAGAGGATGCTGTGATGACTCCACTCAAGGTTCGCAGTCGACTCTTGGTTGTTCTAGCCCATGACAACACTCTCCAGAGTAGGATGAGGATGGCAGCGTCAATGAAGACTCCGAGCCATTGCAGTAAGATGATCCAAGACATCTTGTCCGAAGTTGGTGAGCAGGAGTAAGTAGAATGTGGCGCAAAATCCGAAACCAGGAAGACGCCATAAGTGAAGAGCAGCGTGCTGAATAACATCAAGATAGGTGAGCGGCCCGCCCAATCCATCAGGTCATCCCAAATGCTGCCCCATGGATCTTCAGGATCATCAGAAACCACTTGCTGATAGGGTTTTCGGTTGAAGAAGAACTCATGGAGTGCCAGCAGTAGAGGTAAGAATGCCTGTGCCCGTGGTTAGACTCGAAAAGGCTTCATAACGAGAGCCTACGTACCTCCACACCCCTCATCGTACATTGAAAGTCATATACGACTCTATGAATAATCTCCAACCGAATTGCAACCAACAAAATAATACATGGTATGTAGAAACGTCGAGGCCGTTGTGGTAAGGACGACTTTAAGCCCTTGAAAACCGCCTCAGAATCTGCAGAGTGGTTGTTAGAAAATCGATGGCTGACCTGGGCTTACGTTCAAGATCCAGGAAGAGACATATTTACCAAACCTTCCATCGGCGCCCGGCAGCCGCCTGGAAAAGAAACTTAGAAGGAAAGCAGACGCCCCTGTGACCAATAATACAAGAAAGGCAGACAGCCGCGGCTGGTCTGTATCCTGGTTAGTAATGCGTAATTGGCTTGGAAGGTGACGCTGCCATTGTGATGAACGTATAAATCGCGGGTGAGGGGTGCCTACCTGCCAGTGAATGTCTATCTAATGAGTGGGAAAGCCATAGGAAAGAGGCCAAGAAGCTGTATAGTATTTGAATTCATGTCAGCCACGGATCATCCCTAAGCAAAGGTCGAGATGGGTGAGTGCCAAGGGGTGTAGAACCGAGCAATGGGCGCACGAGCTCAGGGGCTTGTTGTCAAGCGTGCGCACTCACCTGATTCCGGTCAGCAGCGAACTCTCATCACCCGCCATTGCAGATGCGGCATTCACCATGCTATGCCTCCCAAGCGCAGCTGTTCAAAGAGTAATCGTGTTGTTCATGTCCTCCTGCACTATCCGAGGGGATGTGTGGTCAACTTGTGCGGCCGAGGTGATCTTCGCGATAGAAATTGAGTTGTAGTCTGCGAGTGCCAGCCCTGCCTAATCTGGATGGGATGGGATGGGCTGTTGGTTATTGAGCGTGGCAGTACAGACGATGGGACCCAGACATAGTGCGCGTGGCGCAGCAAGCGCTCATAAGTACAGTGCGTGGACTGTGGCGACGTATGAACGAACCCACTCCTTAATGCACAAATTTCCCTCTCCAGATGGGTACAGTAGACATTCGGTCTGATTATTACCTTGTGTGGTGATACTGCGAAGGTAGAATTATGGTTAGACCCCAATTTGATGGGTAGAGAGTGTCACTTTTCACGGGATTGTCTCTCATTGAGTGGGCTTTCCCTTTTCAACGGAGAACTAGTAAGTGTGTTGCATGGAATTGGTATAAACCCCCAAGGCCACCACCCCCCCCCCCCCTCAGGTCTGCTAGACGCTATAACCGTGTATAAAATGATGAGTTTCTCGGTAGCTGGACTACATACCTAGTTGTAAATTGACCACATTACTTAACATGGAATGTCTTTACAGCGAAGTAGTAAGATCCGAATCTGTGCGGCGCCCGGAAGATTCCATCACGACGCTAAGAAAGTCTATAATCCAAGTCTCTTCATTAACTTTTCCAGGATGCAGAGCCTGGCTACCTGCCTGCAAATAAATGCTTCCCCGAAATCCCTTTTTTTGTTGCCTGTACCCCAAAGGCCGTGTTGTATTCACCCTAGCCTGTTAATTCCCGAAACGCCGCGCAGAAAATCCAAAGGATCTTAAATCGATGACCATACCCCGGGGTATTTGTGTAGAATTATAAATCAAAACAGAACAAGAGCCACCCCTCGAAGGGGGAGGGCAGTTATATACGGATAGATGCGGTGCATCGCCGGTTAGGCTGCAGCCACCTGTTGGAAAGCTGGGTACTTTTGAACAAGTTGCTCGATACGCGGAATCAGCTCTGGGAGGCGAAATGGCTTAGAGATTACATCGTCCTGATAGTTCCAGTTAGCTTCCGTCACCGAGAATTGGGATGCATAAGACGATGACTTACAATTCCTGCTGCTTTGGCTTCCTCGATCTGCTCGGGCCGCGCATACGCCGTAACGGCGATAATAGGAATATGACTAACAATGGTACCCTCCTGCTCAAGTTCACGGATCCTACGAGCACAAGTCATTCCATCCATGACGGGCATCTCAAGGTCCATCAGGATGACAGAAATGTCCGTTCCTGATGCTTCTTTGCCCAACCAGTACCGTGACTTTTTGAGTGCGTCAAGGGCTTCTTCCCCGTGGTTGGCGACTTGTGTGGTGTTGCCACAGTTAACCAATTGTCTTTGGAGCACCTTCTGATTCACTAGGTTATCTTCAACTATCAAAACATCGAAAAGCCGCTTGCCAATTGCAGATTGGGTTGTCGACTCTGGCTGTGCAAGGGGTGGCCGATCCAACATCTTGGGTTGCCGGTTCTCAATCATTGTGGATGACCCCGGAGCTCGCGTCAGAGGGGGGACCGTGGGTATCACTGGCTTTGTATCTTCAGGACCGCTGGACTTGCGGCATTGGATGTAAAATGAGAAAGTGCTTCCCACCCCCTTGAGCGAATCTACCCCGATCTGGCCGCCTTGCAACTCGGTCAAGATCCGAGATATGAATAACCCGAGCCCAGAACCACCGTACTGCACATGGGTACGCGGGGTTGCCTGGGAGAATCGTTGGAATAGTAGTTTCTTCTCATGTTCATCCAAACCCCGCCCTGTGTCTCGAACAGAGAAATGCAGGTTGAACTTTTCGCCTTCGCCCCATTCAGGTTGATCGGTGATATCACCTTTGTCGGGCCGGTCGCTGGTGAAGTACGAAATGTGCGAGTCAGTTCTCTGCGAAACGTCTTTAGACGCGTCTAAAGTAACAACTATAGATCGCTCCTTCTGGCCATGAGTAAATTTGATCGCATTGGTCATGAGATTGATCAGAACTTGAAGAAGCCGTGAGGGGTCCAGCTTCACCCAGTCGATACCCATGTCAATATATCGATTCTTAACTTGAAACTTCATCTGGATGCCATTTGTATTGAGCTCACTCTCGAACATCTTGAGCACACGCTGAACAACGGCAACAGGCTGTACATCAACTGGAGTGACTAGGAGTAACTGTGAATCGAGTTTGGAGAGGGTGAGTACGTCGTCGACGATTCGCTTCTGGTGGCTTGCGCACAGAGTAATTGTATTCGCCGCTTCTAGGCAACTCTCCAGCGCTAGCTGCAATTCTCGTCCATCATGTTGTTTTCCTTCTTTGGGACGATATCCAGCAAGAGTGCCAGAGATTTCGTCTGCACACTGGAGGATTGCACTCAATGGGTTGCGCATCTCGTGACTGGTAATGTCGATGAAGTTTTCTTGCTGCCGCTTGAGCTCCACTGCCTCCTCACGCCGATGATTCTGAATTTGCTCGGCCAATTTCTGTTGCGAAATATTCGTAATGCAGCCGAATATTGCTTTGATGCTCCCATCGTCGTACTTCTCGGGGTATGCGCTCATTAACACCCAGTTGTCGATGGCCTGGCCACTCTCTTCGCGGGAACGTTTGAAGCGAAATTCGTGTGTGATCTCGACCTTTTCTTGCAGTAGGCGTTGCCAAACTTCCTCCAGCTGGAGTCGATCATCGTCATTCACCTCATTCATCCATGCATTGATATTGTACTCGTATCTTGGCTGCTGCGATATTTGCCACCACATATCATTGCAATAATTGATCAGCCCTTCGTGAGTAGCAATGAACATGCCAACAGGAGCGAATTCTGCCATGCGTGTAAACTTTAGCTCGCTTTCCTCAACCTCTTGCGTCCTGAGATGCAATTGCTTAGTCAGTTCTTGACGGTCTAAGGCAGCAAGGCGAGCAGCTCGTTGTCCGCGGCGAATTTCCTCTTCGAACAAAAACACCGACGCCATTGAAGTAGCAAGCTGCCTCGATAAAAGATGTACGAAAAGCTGATAATCATCGTCATATGGGCGTTTCGGGTTCAAGCCCATTACGATGAAGCCGACCACGCTCTCGCCTCCTGTAGTAGGGTGGATGGGGAAGATAACTATGGATTGGCAACCGGTACTTGGGCCTCTAAGATCGAATCCATCCATGAGACCGTCTGCGAGGGTGCCTTCCTGCTTTGACAACACGATGGGGACGCCTGATTGTGCCATGGAATCTCTCATATAGGGTGCGAAGCCGTCCGTGCTCGTCTTGAGATCAACAGAACTGGCGAGGCAAGGGTGGCCTGCTGGTATCCCCAGAGAGGCCTCCAGGGTGAGCTGGGGCGGGGAGGAGAGACTGCCAGAATGCATGGAAGACATGTCACTCTCAGAATCTTCTGAAACAGAATATATAAGCGCAAAGGGGATATCATCCTCGTTATACTCGAGGCCTTGCTGAACCAAAGTCCAAAAACCTCGCACATCACGAGCAAGGGCGGTTTTCTCACCAACGGCGCGTAGGGTAAGCATTCGTCGTTCAGCAACCTTGCGCCGAGTGTTTTCGAAAGAAGGGTTGTACAATCCAACAACGGATCCATCTTCCCCTACCAAAGGGATTATAGACCAGGAGAAGAAAGTTTCTTCGTCAAACCCGTGACGGTTGAGTATTAGCCGATCATCATTCTTCATGGTCGCTTGTCCCGATTGCCAAGCACTCTTAAAAATGGGCTCAATCTCGGACCATATTTCCTGCCAGCAATCTCTGTAGCTTGCTCCCATGAGATCGGGGTGCTTCTTTCCTGCTATCGGCACGTATGCTTCATTGTAGATTGCGATGTGATCTGGACCCCAATACATCGCAGCAGGGTGTGGACTTCCCATCACCATGTTGGCCATGGTGCGCAGTTCGGGTGACCAACCGGCAATAGAGCCCAGAGGAGTTGATGCCCAGTCTCGCGAACGGGCGAACTGAATGTGTTGAGGCACATCTGGGGTCATTGGGATTCGTGTCCAATCAAACGATGGTAGCTCAGAGGGTATTGAAACAAGGTCGAGAGCATATTCACTATTTTGGCGCATAAGTAACTGATCTCCAACATCACTGCCAGCTACTGAAGATGCTGCCTCCACGTTAAGGGCCGCAACATTGCCGAAATAGTCAGGCGCATCCGAAATAGCAATATCGCTGGGCGTCCTGGGCTGAGCACTGGGCGTTTGGGCACGAGTGCGAGAGTCCACGCTCGTCTCCCGCTCAAGTTGAGGTTCCGGGGAGGTGCGAGCAATAGAGGCAGCACTCCTGTTCGCACTCACAAACCGGAATCGATTCCTTATCACGGAGCACGTCCAATCAAGCCCGCCGTAGTGAAATGAAGGCAAAAATACGTCCAAATTCTCGGGGTTGCCGCCTGCAGTTTTGATCCATGTCTTGAACAAGTTGAATTCGTTCTTCGCATCCTCATCTTGAAAATCCCCCGAGACAAGATGACGAATACTCTCCGACACTTGAAGAGCAGGGTTGGCATACAATATTACGAACGGACCAGGTGTCAAGTTCGCTCCATTCGCTGCATCTACGATAAACGTCGGCCTGTCGTCTCGCTCAAGTAGCTCTTGGACGCCAAAGCCCTGCAAAAAAGGTAAGCTAGGGGTTGAGGCATTTGCATCTGGAGTTCGTGCCAGGCTTGACGCATCGATGGACGACCAACTGCCTGGCGTGCTGGACGACCTCGCCGGGCTGGCAGAGCTAACCGTGCCTCTTGCGAGCTTCAGGGTGGTCACATCAGATGAATCCGTAACACTTCTCAGAATTGTTCCCAAGGCTTCACTGCCTGAAAAACTCGAAGGTCGCGCCATGAGAGACTTCTGCTTGTGTGAAAAGAACAGAGGCGAGGTCACGCTCTCGATTGTTGGGGGAATCCCCGGGGTGCGGAAGCTCGAGAGATCGAGAGTCCGAGGTGGGTTCAGCCCAGTACGAGCTTTCTTCGTGGGCGGCGGGGTTTGATGATCGCCCTTTGATCTCTCCTCGGTTTGCGGCCGCTTCCCGTGAGTCCGGATATTGTTCTTTTGGAGTTGCACCGGTGCCGCATGTGAGTACGCACCAATGTCGTCAGAGGACTGCACAGCGGGATCGCCAGCGACGGCACGTCTCTTTGCAGCTGTTGCAGCACTCAATCCATATCGACCTATCTCAGAGGACCAGGCCTCGAGCAAGAGCTGCGATCCCGGGACACTGCTTCCGTGCAGACGAATGGCGGGAGGAGCAAGCTGACTAGAGCTGGGCGTCACTAAATCGGGAGAGCTCGATGGCGGTTGAGGATCCGGTTGAAATTGGTGATGGGTGCGGGGGAACGGGTGCGAATAACGAACGGTTGACGAGTCGGTCACGGAAGGCGTCGTCGTCGCATGGACAGCAGGATCGTCTGGACTATTTACCGGAGTCATGAAGTAACCCGGGTATGCTACCACCTGTTCTATCCTAGCATCTGGACCGGGGCGTCGGGTAAGGAAAACCTGGACTCGGTGGGAGACAGAGGGTTTGGGAGCGGAAACAGCGACTAGAACGACACATCGAACGATCGCTTAAGACGGTGGCCCTGCTAGTTGCCAGATTCAAATTTCACCAGGGGATGCTTGAGCAGCAAGCGCATCAAAAAGCGGACTGCGTGCATGCACACACGCACACACAACACACAGACCGGGGGACAAGTAACCTTGAATATGGGGGACGGCTTGTGCCTGCTAGCTTCTCTTGCTTGCGTCAACTCTTGGTACTCTACTCCGAACTGCACGGCGAGATTGGTGTTAACCGAAGCGGCCCAATAATCCGCAATAAGTATAAGTACTGTGGAGAGCGGAGAGCGGAGAGCGCAGTTGCTGGCAGCAAGGAAGGACTCTGGAATTGTTGCGAAAGTTGCGAAAGTTGCAAAAGTGTTACGTCCGATGGCGGGCCTGTACAGGGTAAGATAGATTAGAGATTGGAGCCCCAAATTTTCCTTTGGTAACCTTGCGGGTGGTTTATAGGAGCAGTTACCGACAGAGACTGGGGGAGAAGGGGAGGAGGGAGTGTCAGGGTTAACCTGATCTGCGGCGTTCCAGGCCTTCGAAGCCCACTAAAACAAACCGACCATTGAAATTGTGGTGCTGCCGCCAAGAAGGTCAACTAGCGCTATGGTCACCCGTGGATACAATGGGCGTTAACGCCAGAATGGGAGTACATGCCTTCAGGCAGGAACGGCCACCTAAGTAAAAGGTATCCCTCAGGCCAGTAGCATCTGCTCCACGACAGTGCCCATAACAGCCCTGCTGGGGAGTCGGGTATTTCGGACTTGTACCAACAACCTCTGAGGGATGGGCCTCGTTTTAGTTCCGCTGCGCCGATCTCTTGCCCGAAAGCCTCGGGGGCTTGAATATTTGTTGTGATGGCAGCGTGAGAGTAATAACCTGTCATATTTCTGCAACTGGAGCTCTTTGGTGCAAACCCATACCGATTATTCATTCGTCGTTTTTATTCTCGAAAGGTGTCATGGTCAGCCTCGCTGCAAACCTTGGGGAACAGCTTTCGGAAAGACCTTTCATCCACCGATGTGCACAGTGCCTACTAGCTTCCACCTTAGCACTTCATTACGACAACGAACGTGTAAGAATCCCTCCTCCACCAACTAAAGCGCCTACTTGCCAACAGCTCTAGTACCACTTAGTTTCGAAGTGTACAACATCCGACCCAGAAAAAAAACGCCGTATGACCTTCGCAGATCGTTTGTTTCATGTCATCATCAATGCCGCCCAACTCCCCTCTACTCGGCCTGCTGCTGGATTGGAGGGTGCAAGTTTTCACTTGGTGGGGTTATTGCCGAAAATACAAGGGGGAAATGTCTGTCTTCGCTTATTTGACTCTGCTGACCACGTTGGTTTGCAGCGAGATCTTGTGTCTTGCACATATATGTCGTAGCTAGCCACCACGTATAGGCTGATTTTCTGCCATTCTTATGTCAAGCAATATATGTTGCGATGTAACGATAGCACACCCCCACGATCGCATCAATAGTCATAGTATTGCAGAGGAGCTGATCATTGTGGGTGTAGTGTAAATCTATGCAACTGGCTGTACACCAAGTAAACCTGCCAATATATCGGCCTGGTGGATGTTACGTAGTGTGAGAGTCTGCGCTAAAAGAAAATCCCATGTCACCCGCACGGCATTTCTGGGAAACCGATCCTAGGGGCAATGCCAAAACATTTGTCGATCGTCCCTTTAATAGCCCCTTTGATGCACCTATTTCTTGGTAAACCCACGCCAGAAAATAACCGGTGATGGACTTGGGAAGCCGGTGCACATCTGGTTGGTATCCCTATCAGTTAGGTATTCTTGCCGAGTTCGCCTCTAAGGAAGTTCTACCTAAAAGCTAAGTTCTCATTTAAAACACAGTTTCCACACAACCCTCCAATAGTAGTACTAAGCTTGCATTAGCAGAAGGGCTGTTCCACAGCAAATCGTGGATCGGCCCAATTCTAGACCGGTCGAATGGTGACACCGGGCTGCCGGGCGCAAGTTTGGGCTGTTTCCCGCTGACCGTGACTCGACGCACCGATGGGCAGGCCACTCTAGGGCAGTGATCGTCCATTTGAATCTATCGTCGTCTGCACACTCCTACTCCTTCGCATTTAGGAATAGGCCCTCGCCGGTGATCTTACACACCGGGGCAGCCACTAACAAAGTGGCTTGAGTAAGCTGCCACGACTGTTAACCTTAAACCCTCGTAAGGAACAGAGTTACTCCAAAAGGGTGACAACAGGAATAATAATCGACGGACTTGTATGACGGTCGCAGCATCAACTGTAGAGGACACCATGTCGTGTGGAACCCGGCCCAATTTCAAGATCTATTGCACGCAATGGCGGGGGAGTTTTACCCATGCACTTAATATTTGTGGTTACAGTATGCACACTGATTCATTCAGTTGGGCAGTAATACTCTGAGTGCGTCGAGGGACGGGCGTAAGACCACTGCCCACTTTGCATCGAGATAACAAGCCTATCTCTCTGGGTTTTTCCCCAGATTTATGGGAAAATATTCGCCCTACTAAACAGGGGGGGCTTCATTATATTTGGTGATCAAAAAGCGACTTTGCTATCGGTGACCTTTAGAATCCAAGATAAAGGTAAGGTAATTTTACGTGTTGAGGCAATTGATAATGTGTTCTTGCATACTCTTTTCCGAGCACTTCTGGAATCTTGCATCACCCTGAGTAATATATTGATGTCGAAGAACACCGAGCCTGAATGCTATTTCAAAAGGACCAAGTTCTGTACCCAGGCAGCTGCCAGGCAGTTGACGGTCGGTGAGACCCCTCAAGAAATTGTTGTTAAAAAAGGCATTTTCTGTTAAAGACTAATCTGAAGTATAGTTGTATTGCGATCGAGAAAGTGGATGTACAGGATTGTTGGCGTACCTTGCATATACTCCTTCTAGCCTTAGTAGTAGATCACCCACCAAAAACCACGATCTCGACGCATCGACTTCTTCTGCACTAGCACCACAGCACTGAGATTGTCATTTACTTGAAAGACCAGACACACGCAGTACGGCTCTAGTGTGTATATACATAACCTCCCCGGACTTATGATCACGCACGAAGATAATGGGAAAAGTAATTCACTGGATGGGTTTCGTTAGAAACAGACAGGCTGAATTGGTAAAGACTTTTGGACCTCCATGGCAGTCGCTGCAGCCATAAAGATATAGTTGAAATCTGATTATCGTGAGCAAAACCTTACAGCAGGGCTACGTAGAATGCATTTGTCATTTGCAACCTATACTTCGTACATGCTTACGGGCAATCGCTTTCCCGAATTCCGGTTGCCAAAAAAAGAAAAGTAAGCTTATCCTTCCAAGGCCTGTGGCGATACTACTGTACCACAAAATGACCCTGCAACCTTTCGGGTCCGGGTTACCACAATTGTCTGTGTTGTTAACCGACTTCTGAATTATACAGCCTAAATATCGAATGGAATCAAAGGGGATGCGATTTCGTTTCCCCTCGGTCTATCGTTTTACGCTGAATTTTCCAACCGTGGCCATGAGCCAGAGCCGCCGAGTTTACGGCTATATGGGCTGCCGTGCGATCCATCAGACACCAATATGTGGCAGGCGTACAGCGGCACTCCAAAGAGCCTAATGTAGCAAATTGGGAGGGTTGAATTAAACCTGGCCAAGAAGTCGTTTTCAACATTCGATAATCAGTGCAGCGGTCTAATTACAGTACTCATGGAATTCCCCCACTCGGATGGTAAGAGATCTTATATAAGCATTGCACCAGCATGCAGTGTCGCAACCTCGCCGGCGGTTTGATCTTTCGTGCGCGCGCCGTGAGAGGTCCAACTGGGGTAGGAGCTGGAGGATAGTGTACCATTCAGCCAATTAGCACCCCAGTACATCGGCACCCCGACGGACAATGCATCACAACCATCGCAAACCGTCAGGTCATTGGCTGGGCTGAATAGTCGCCTGGATTTTTGGTCCAATCCGCTTGCCATATTCTCTCGCTGAACGAAAGTTGGTCAGCGGAACCGCCCACAACCAGGTCTTGTCCCGGCGCTTACAGCATACGACCAATGGGCCGTGATTGGCTATGATTGGACATCACCACGCAACCCTTGTGATAGCACCTGCATTCCCGCCCTCTCAACGTCCCTCCTCTTGACGCCCAGCTGGCTCTTTTTAAAGATGGCCGGGCGTCCGAAGCTGCCCGTCTTCGAACTGTGCCATTTCAAGAATGTAAGATTGACTCTCTTCTCGCCCAAACTGCAAAGGAAGCTCAATACTCTGCTACACGCTGTACAAACGCCAATGTGAACAAACCCCGTCCATCTGCTGGCAGACTGCGACGGCTAAAAACTTGAGGTTTCTTGCGAACCGCGGGTTATCGTGTATCGTGGCTTTTTTGGTTTTTAATTGATACCTCCGTGAGATTCTTGTCCAGACGAGCAGCAACCCTCGATTTCTCGACCCGACCTTCGAAAAAGACAAGTCGGGCCACACAAAACAGCCATGGGTTACAGAATTTTGCATAGAGAATGGCGTTCGACGAATGCGATGTGGATCGTCATGGCCGCAGAGTTACTGGCTACTATTGCTGTGCTCGTGAATTTCGGTATATCCCAGCCGGATGCGTATCGCACAGCTCTGTGGCAAGCCGGAAATGAGCTTGGCTTCAACTCGAGCCCGAATATCATACTATACGCCTACGCGAACTATAAACCTTTGCCAACGATTCCTTTCGTCTGGTCGCAGACGTAAGTCCTCTTCTTGCGGCAGTAGGTGGATCCCGCGTAGCATTTGAACTGACCAAAACGCAGCCTTACCAACTTCAACGTCGCCATTTCCATCCTGAGTCTATTCGTGCTTGTTGCAAAGATGATCGCATTCATCATGCACGTATGGTTCCCTGTCTGTGCCATCGTCCTGAACGTCGCTCTCACGGCAATGTACGCTACAAGCGTGTACGGACAGATGGGCCCGGATTACGCAGACCCAAGCCAGCCTAGCGCCATGGCTTGGTACATCGCGAAGCCCTGTACGGTGGCAGCGAACCAGACTGTTCAAAGCGAATGCAGAATGGCAAAAGGTGCATTTGCTGCCACGGTGATCATGCTGTAAGATGAGCCACTCAATCTTGGCCAGTCCACCTGCACACCGTAACTAACATTCGCTCGCAGTTCGATATGTCTCGCCAACCTTGGTCTCAATATTTGGGCAATGATCCCTAACGCCACAGACAAGTTGGACGGCGACGTCGACTCGGACGCCGAATCCGTTTCAAGTCACGCCAATAGGGGAGACAAGCAGTGGGAGATGCACGGTGTACCTCAAACACCAAGAACTGCGACGATGCCATACACGCCGAGGACAATGGCATTCAAGACACTGGACCGCAAGTTACCGCTACGATCACAATATTCTTGAATCACCATTTCAACATGAGAAGACTCGCCACAAGAGTCCGTATGGTTTCCTATTGCAGTACGGAGAGCAAGGTTGCAGGGGGAGCACAGCCAGCTTGGTATGCCCCAGGCGTAGAGGACTGAATCAGAACCTGACTACAAGGAGAAGCCACCCATTTGTCTATTGGTATGGATTGTAAATAGCACATTATCTTCAACAAACCCCCGAAGAATCGCGTGACCTAAGTCTGCATTAATCAGAACACTACATATATATTAAGGAAGAAAAAAAGAGCAACTTCTGAGCATGTTACTAAGTACGGGCCCGCAACGTCAATTGTCGTTTGAAAAAATGAAAATAAACTTGACAATAGCGTCCAGTTACGATCCAGGTGGTCTTTTGTGAAGATATCGATATGCACCGGTATTGTTTGTATTACGTCTCTCCCCCTCTATAGTCCGCGCATTTAGTGTCATGGAGAAGGCCATGTGAGGCATATAGAAATGCTAGAGAGATATAAGGTGACGGCGACTTCAAGTGCATGCAGAGGTAGGTGTGCATATTAGCCATTAGGTCCAGCAACTTGTCTATCCAAGCAGTACACGGGGGTGGGGAGGATAGAACGCGGGATCCGTTCATTCCCGGCCGGTATGGAGCTGCTCGGCAGCACTATCCAAACACGGCATTGCCGGAACCGAGACAGCCCCAGCCGAACAGCCCAATAATCGCTAGACTCTGAAGGGAAGAGCTGGGCCCATACCCTTGCTAATGAGCTCTATCTGTCCACTGGCGAATTGCTAACATTCACGATAAAGCCATGAGCACTGTAGCAGCTGGCTAAGGTGCTACTGCAAAAGCTTAACGAAGCAGAAAATCCCCGCGCCAGATGATTGCCGGGGCGACTGCAGGGTGGACTTGCCCAGTCCGGCAATTTTCATGTGGGCTCCCCATGCCGATAGCTGGACAGCGGGGTCGGGGGTTTGGCTAGGGATGTACATACCGTTAGTGAGATGGTGGGCGAGGGGAGGGGCAAGTCGCCTAAAGCTGATGCCGTCAAACCAAGTCGCCCATCCCCGACGTCACTACCTAGGTACTCAAGATAAGCTTCGGTCGGCACAGCTCACGAAAGCTCCCACCCCAAAGTGGTAATCAAAAAAATCCCAACCACTGGACCTTTCCCGAGGCAATTGCACCGACACCTCCGCTTCTTGCATCCCTCCCACCATCTTTTTCCCTTTTAATAGAACCCGGTTCCGTCCTGTTTCCCGCGCTGGTTTCATTGATCCAGAATGAGTCTGCTGCGGAACTTGCAAAGGAGCATAACTTCTACCCCGAGATACCCCGTCGTCAGGTCCAGCTTCCGGAAAACATCGTTACCGCTTGTATCACGTCGATTGGCATCCAATATGTCTGCCGTTCCTCCGGTAAGTAGCTGCTCGTAAAGGCATGCGGTGATCTAAAGCCATAAATTCATCTAGCTCTCATTGCAATCAAGCTAATCCGCATCATCGACGTAGCTCAAAGATCCGTCGCTCTTCAAGACCGATGTGTGCTACGTGAATGGCGAGTGGGTCAAAGCCGCCTCTGGCAAGACCTTTGAGGTCCATGATCCTTCAACTGGTAAATTGATTGGCACTGCGCCCGAGTTCGACAGCAAAGATACAGAACATGCCATTGCAGCTGCAGCGGAGGCTTTCAAGTCTTTCCGCAAGACCACTGGCCGCGAACGAGCCAAGATGCTTCGGAAATGGTATGACCTTGTGATGGAGAATGCCGACGACATTGCCACCATTATCACCTGGGAAAACGGCAAACCACTTGCCGATGCCAAGGGAGAGGTCACATACGCTGCGAACTTCTTTGAATGGTTCAGTGAGGAGGCCCCGAGAATCTACGGCGATACGATATCCGCCAGCATTCCCGGCAACCGTGTGATCACCGTCAAGGAACCCGTCGGCGTGTGCGGCCTGATCACTCCATGGAACTTCCCAGCAGCAATGATCACGCGAAAGATCGGACCGGCACTAGCAGCAGGTTGCACGACTGTAGCAAAGTCTCCTGGTGAGACGCCGTTCACCAGTCTGGCACTGGCTGAGCTCGCCCACCGGGCTGGAATTCCCAAGGGCGTGGTCAACGTTATCTCAGCCTTGGACAACACTCCTGCCGTGGGAGAGGCGCTGACGACTCACCCGACCATTCGCAAGGTATCTTTTACGGGTTCGACCAATGTTGGCAAGCTTCTCATGAAGCAGTCGTCATCGACTCTAAAGATTGTCTCCATGGAACTTGGAGGCAACGCCCCATTTATCGTCTTTGATGACGCTGATGTCGATGCCGCCGTAGCTGGTGCGATTACTTCCAAGTTCAGGTCATCGGGGCAAACCTGTGTTTGTGCCAACAGAATATATGTACAAAAGGGTATCTATGATGAGTTTGCCCAGAAGTTTGCCGAAAAGGTCAAAAGTTTCAAAGTGGGCAATGGGTTTGACAACGGCATCACTCATGGCCCGCTAATTCACCAACGTGCCGTTTCCAAAGTTGAGTCACACGTTAGGGATGCTGAGAAGAAGGGCGGTCACATTGTAGTGGGTGGCCAAAAGCTCCCCTCTCTGGGTGAGAACTTCTACCAGCCTACAGTTATTACTGGTATGACAAAGGAGATGGCTATCTCGACTGAGGAGACATTTGGTCCGGTCGCAGCTCTCTTCCCTTTCTCCACTGAGCAGGAAGTCATCGACCTAGCCAACGCGGCCGAGGTTGGCCTTGCTGGTTATTTCTTCTCCAGAGATTTGGAGCGGATCGGACGCATTGCCGAGGCCCTTGAAGTAGGCATGATTGGTGTCAACACCGGCTTGATCTCTGATCCTGCCTCACCGTTTGGAGGCATCAAGGAGTCTGGGTTTGGACGTGAGGGATCCAAATACGGCATCGAGTCATACCAAAACATCAAGACGATGACCTTTGGTGGCATGGGCAAGCCGCTTCAAGGCGCATAAAAAGCAGAGACGATCGGTGCGAAGGACCAAGGGTACCACACAGATGTTTTATCACTGTTTTAACAAACCGAGTCCATATGTGTGTGTGTGTATGTATGAAGAGAGAAAGCGTACACGAACCCCAATGCAATGTGTTCATAAATCTGGCAGTGCAATATCTTTTACAATTCGTACTGGATCGTGGTTGATAAACCAACAGAAGCTGCCAGACACGCACACCCAAAAGGTTTACGGACATGAGGAGGTGTTGATCAAAAAGTTGGTTGTCAGAGATGTTCGAGATATATTGAACAGCGAGAAGGGGACTGTCTCAAATTCAATTCATCGAGAAGAGAGATGATATCATACATTTCGAAAGTTAGTATTTTGTAAAAGAGCCGTCTACACATGTGCTTAGCTAGAATATATATCTGCCCGCACTGAATAGGGTAACTCATAGGGAATTGACTCCATAGCTACATGTATGTGTACGGAATAGCTGCACGTGCTACAAGACTCCCCCTGATTTTTAGTGGGTGAAATAGCGAAAAAGCTCGGGCCACCCGGTCGAATCGATCGCATGTCTGGCAGGCGGCTGCTCAAGCTCCAATTTTTTTAGCATCACGAAATTTCAGGATCTCTCACCGCGGGCTCACAAGGTGCACAACCAAGGCCCAATTGCCCCCAATGATCCGAAATCCGATAAACGCGGCCGTCGGCCGAGGTAGGCCGGACCTCTGCCGCCTGAGTGAAGGCATTGCAACCTCCCTCCGCCAATTCTCCATCGCCCAGGCCCGTTGTAACGATGATCCTCCCCAACGTCCTACTGGCCGCCAGCGATCCGCAGCCGCTGCCAACGAGCTGCTCTCCATAAACAGGTCGGCCAAGAGTACCAGCACCAAGGGCCGTGGTGACTCACCGCATAGGACTGCAGAGGGCAACGCGGCCCCTATTCGCAAAGTCATTAGCATCTCTAGCTTGCGAGGTGGTGTCCAGGGCCGCTTCACTGGTCTCAAGCTGCAAGGCGTGCCGAGTGGTTCCCCCGCACGCGCACCCTCCCCTGGCCCAGGCTCTGGTGCTGCCACTGGGAACATCATCCGCGGCGGATTTCGAGGTCGAGGTGGAGCAGGCAGAGGAGGCCCAGCTGGCCGCGGCGGTGCCTTTCGCGGAGGACGCGGTGGCCTTCGTGGCCCTGACGACAGGCCTCGGCCTCAACGAGCGCGCAAGTCCGGCAAGAAAAGGAACGATGACGAGAATTACAAGCGGTTTATGAACCAAGAGGATGAAGACCCTGCCCTCGCTGAGTACTTCCGGAAAGTCGAGGTAGGACCTCTGACTCCGTACAAACCGCTTTCCTCCGACAAACTCCTCGCCGACCTAGCCGGTTACGTTCCTGCTATCGCAGCGCAGACATCTCTAACTCCAGGCTCTACTGCCGTCCTCCAGGCGCGAACGCTGGGTGGCGGAGGTGTGAACTACCCTCAGGACTGGAAGGACCCCGAGGATGCCAAGAAGCGGTACACTGAGGGCAACGGCACCTTCTTCCCCAGCATTGAGGCCAAGCGGTGGACAGAGAAGGTGACCCAGATGGAGTTCAAGGCTCCTCCCAAGGAGACTACAACTGCAGTTCTGGAAGCCGCATTGCTGGGCAAGTATGAGGGACCTAATTTTGCCCTGGAAAACGATACCTTAGGCACCGTCAGGAACTATGTCAGGAGAGATGGCTCATGGAACATGGCTTCTCAGAGCACTATTGAGGAAAAGGTCAAGAGCCTACTGCCATCTGCCCCTAAAGGTGGCGCTGGAGCGCCCAGAGCGAAAGGCGATGCTGGAACTACCAAGGCGAAAGGAAAGCGAGCATGAGGATGTGAACTCCCAGACCAAAACTATGTAACCCAATGCGACTTTCGTCGTTTACTGAATCGTCAGGAGACGCTGTAACAACAACTGTCTAGATCTAGTGTACATAAAAAAGGCATATTATTACACAACAACCCTGTTGATAGTGCTCTCAAGTTTTTTTGTTATTTTTGTTCCTCAGTTGGTTATGCCATCAAAGCGAGATATATGACGTCGCTCCTATGGATATGATACACCATTTCCCAGTATTCTATAGTACACATACACACTATGCAGCGTCTTCGGCAAAGCAAAACGTCCCTCTCCCACATTGCTGCTCCTCTGGGAACTTCCACGCATGGGGGTTGTTTGCATTTCCCCCTTCTATCTCGTACACTTTTTTTTCTCTTATTTGCCCTCCGCGGTCTTGGACGCCAGCTTCTCAGCAGCATCAATCTCGGCCACCTTGGCCTTGATGATCTTGTCGAGCTCGGAGTCGAGCTTCCGCTTCAGGTCGGGGCCGACGAGGCCGTCCTTCTTCCAGGCGGCATGGGTCTTGTCCCGCTTGTGGCGGACCTGGCGGACGCGCTCGCGCCACTCGTGGCAGACGGCCTTGACGCGCTTGACGACGTCCTCGCGCTTGTCGGGCTCGACTTTGAGCACGAGCTCGAGCTCGTTGTCCGGGTCCCGCTGCGGCTGCTGGTTGAAGTCCCGGCTGGCCTGGATGGCGCTCATCACGGGCTTGACGTACGCCTCCTCGTGCACCAGGATGCTGATGGTCCGCCCGCCCTTGGGCACCACCTCCGCCAGCTCGCGCAGCGGGTACGTCGCGCCCCCCTGCCGCTCCGGCTGCACCCGCAGCGCCCCGATCTGGTCCGGGTTGAAGCGTCCTCCCGCCTTGAGCTTCTTGAGCGCGTCCTGCGCCGGCTCCGAGGCCTTGTTGAGCCGCGACTTGACATCCGCGAAATCTAGGGGCTCATCTGGGTTGGCAGGCGGATGCTGCGAAGGGGGGTTCGAGGAGTTGGTAGAAGAGGCCGAAGACGACGACGACGACGACGATGGCGACGATGCTGATTTGGTGGGAGCTTGCTTCTCGGCCGGCTCGCGATTCTTGTTCTTCTTTGCGGCCGGGGCCGTAGCATGGAATTGTCGAGAAGTCTGCGCAGATGAGAGGCGGAGAGTTCCCATCGACCCGGCACGGATGCTTAGAGCCTGGCGTGAGGTACCATACTGGGTGCTGTGTGTATATTCATGTTAGTTTCTTGTACTTGTATACAAGGTCAATTGAAGCCAATTGTGAACGGCTTACAGCGCCTGCACCTCTACCGCAGTTCTGGTGTGTCGCAGAAGTCTCGCAACTGTTGTGGTACCCCTCATTGTGAGATTCCGGTGGGTTTACAATGATGTTTTAGCTAGATCACAAGCTCCGAGCACATCTGAGCAGCACTTGAAGCTATTGACTAGCAGGCATTTTTAGCGTCGTCACATCTACTGGAAAAACTAAGATTCTCCACTATTCAACGGTACTTAATAGATCATAAACCGGATAAAAGCATCGCCGTTCGCTTGGCCTAGTGGTTAGGGCATATGCTTTACATAGATGGCTTCAAACCTATCAAAAATGAATCGCATAGGATCGCAGGTTCGATCCCTGCAGTGAACAAAATGTTTTCTTTTTGATTGTGGCACTGCAGTGGTGTGGTTAAATCGTCTTGAAACTTTTTTTTCTTTTCTGGTGGACATGAAATGGATAAATAGATGCATTCATTCCATATGTTTTCTTTTGTGAAGTCAAGAAAGCCCGGCCTAACTGAATGGCACGATATGGTTATACATTAATTAGAGTAGAGGAGACGACCGAAGGAATTTTTTAACTTCATATCGTAGAAGATAGAGAAAGAGGTGTAAGTAACATGGTTAGTTAATTACTAGGTAATATATTTATATATAAATAAGTGAATCACAGGTCTCTCTCATATGGTCGGAGGCATGCATGTTAATAAACTAGTGTAGATCCCGTTATATGGCACGGTGGTCAAACTCGATATAGAAAATTGTTAGTTTGAATATTGGTGATTGAAGTATGATATTTTCGCCCAGTCGCTTATAAAAAAAAGCATGCTGGCCATCTTTGGCATCTTTGGTAATCGAGGCCCCCCACCTTATCCAGCAAGGCAGCGACTTCTACACACCTCCTAGCTAGCCACAGGTAGCAATGTATAGATAGACAGTAGTGCGCGAGCCAACGACATCGCTAAGCATCATTCACTAACTCCTCTTGGGATGCAAGAGTTTTGTTCAGATCCATCAAGTGGGCAGACGCAAAAGCTCAAGCACACATCATCGTCACCCTGCTCACTGAACTTTCCACTCAATCGGATATCCACAGCTCATACAAAAAACACATAAGTGATCAGGACGGTGGAGATGACGATGTTGTGCTCTGATTTGGAATTACCTGGTAATTTCTAGAGCTCCAAAGACTCGGTCGAAATTGCTACCCCTTTTATTTAAATCAAACAGAACTTCCAGTCTTGGATCAAGCATTTACTCCTTGATGAGCCGAATTTGTGGATGTCATACGGCGGAAACAGTTTCCATATATACGTTTCCCTTGTTCTAGAGCATCAAGCGCTTGATCATGACATACGAACTCCTCAAGCTAATAGACCTGCTTAGATAGCATCGAATATTCTCGAAAGAACTTTATTATCATAGTCTATCGGGATGATTGTGTCATATCAGTTAGAGTATGGCCCTAATATTGGTAGTATGTTTGTGCGGGCTGTCCTCGAATATTCTGCCGATGGTTACCTGGCGATAGCCTACGTAGTCTTCTTTTTGGTTTCTTTGCAATTAAACTCTTTCCTAGTACCAACAGCCACCATTCTAGTATTTAGAATTGGCAATGGTATCCATCCACTCTTATTAACTGAAATACCTTTCAGCCACACTAATAAAGGTGGTCGACCTTCTCTCTATTTTGGTTTCGTGCGTTATTGATGCCCAGTTTAGTTTCCGCCGCGGGATCGCCTTAAAAACCTACAATATATAAGAACGGAGACGAGAGAGGGCCTGGCGGATCGCCTGAATTCTAAATTACCGTGCTAACTTAGATACATCTCATCAGTGACTGGTCGGGAAATTCAGATAATGCTCCGGGTGTTAACAACCGTGACTGGCTGCATAGCCTAAACAGTCTTTCTTATCGGCTCAAGCATTTTTCGCGGTGCCTCTCCCAGGCTCTCATGGATGGTGAATTCTGGTTAGACGCTCTCACCGTATTTTACGTCAACCGTGACAGTGGGCCGGGCTGCCTGTAGAATATCTGAGCGTGATGTGGCGTGCTACGATGAAACAAAGTCGTCAAGTGTTAGTGGTATCTGATTATGTACTGCGTAGTTGAGGTTAATTAAACGGATGGCCCGACCAATAGACCCTGGATAGGCAAATGAGACGAACGGTCTAGAGGGGTTAGAAGTGGAGAATAAGTGGTGTACATCCTCAGCTCGCTCCTACGCCAAGCAGAAGGAGCATACTTTCCCACCAGCACGTTTATACACACAACTAAGCTGCATTGCATAAACGGCCATAATAACAAGTCGACCTCTTGACTGTTTAACAGACTATGGCAGCAGAGAGCGCGATGCCGAACCTTGTCTTCGGCCCTCTAGGCGACCAGTGGCTCTACGAGTGTAGCACCAGGACGTACGACCTCGCCCGAGAGGCGTCGAAAAGGTTAACGATAAGCACGACGAAAGGGCCTGCGGATACGTCGATTGTTGTCAACCCCGATGCTACCGCCTTGGTCGTCGTCGACATGCAGAATTTCTTCCTCGACGCAAAATGTCGAAGCCACCCCACCGGACTCGCAGCAGTGGACTCGACCCTGGACGTTATCAGGAAGTGCCGCGAGGTTGGCATCCAGGTAAGTGAGCGGTCTAACGCGGCGGATAACATGTTCACGATAGTACTGTACTGTACAACAATAGGAGTCCCGAGAAGATAGATAAGCCTCCTTACCCTGGCTTTTTCTCAACCTATCACTGTGATGTGAGCGAATGGGTACAGTGCACGCTAACTAACCTCTTGTACCACAACCAACTTTCTAGGTCGTGTGGCTGAACTGGGGTCTAACTGACGGTGACCTTGAAGCCATGCCAGCGGGCGTGGAACGTGGGTTTGCTCGATCCCTTATCTGCCCCGACAACCAGCAGGGGGGAGCTACTAGGAGCGGGCTCGGTTCTGACCTTGGGAGTGGAATGGGTCGCATGCTGGTGGCCGGCGAATGGAACTCGGCTATCTATCCACCCTTAGCCTCCGTCGCAGAACCGGAAGACGTGCACTGCGCTAAGAACCGCATGTCCGGGCTCTGGCACACGAGCCAGCCCCTGTGGCGGCACCTGGAGCAGGGCGGGAGGAGAACACTGCTGTTCGCGGGGGTAAACACCGATCAGTGCGTGCTGGGGACTCTCGTGGACGCTCACAATGCGGGCTGGGACTGCGTGATGATTGACGACTGTTGTGCCACCACCACCCAGCACGGGCATGAGGTTTGCCTGTCCAATGTCTCGGTAGGTTTTGCGTTGGCTTATTAATCAGCTAACTACCTTGTGGGCTTCACAAGGCGACGGCTGTTCAACTTAGACCGTGTGGTGCTGACATAGAAGTAGAACTGCTACGGATTTGTTACCAACAGCAAGTCACTAACATTGGGGACCCTTGCGTGAGACTGGCAAGAGATGAGATAATGCTACATAGTTAATTTTTTTTTATTTTTATTTTTTTTATCTACGCTTGTTATCAAACTTGTTGCATATGTACCGTGAAGCACTCCTCACCGCCGAATACCAGGGAAGCTCGCAAATGTCTCTGGAACAACTCATGTGAGGAATAGAATCCCCAAGATGTTACTTAGAGAGGCCGGATTCCCCAATGACCGTAAGCGTATCTGACCACGAATACGAACTGCAGCAGGTGAGAAGAGTATGCGTGGTGGTGTGGTGCGGAGGAACAGCCCATCTCGTGTTTGGAGTGATGCGCCGCCTGCATCTACTTCGTAACGTACGTGAAAGTGCATGGCTACATATGTACACTACACGGTGCTAGTTACATGTACTATGTGCGGCAAACTAACCCCCTCCATCTCCGTAGACCGACTACTACTAACCCGTTAAGTGGTCGGTTAGCTGAGTGCTTCGTACATTTTAGCTACTATGTAGTTAGCGTGTATACGCAGGAGCCTACAGTCTAGTCTGTATGTACGTTTCTCAGTATGAGATGGTTGGAGGGGACGGAGTTGCGGGAGCGCAAGTGGGCCTCCCCTTATTAAGGCCCCAATTTCGTGTCATACTCGCTAAGGGAACTACCCAGTGGGCCGGGTAACCGGCGCTCGCACAACCATCGGCGCTTTGGTCGAATCAGAGGGCGAGCCAGCACTTCCCGCGCGCCGCCGCCTCTCGCCGGCTCACGATAGTCTCATCGGCGGACCTTAATTTCAAGCTCGACTTAATATTGCTAGTCAGGGGTGAAATTAACTTAAGGGGCCAGCTGAAAAATATCGATTGTGTGCCTTGGAATTTTCTTGTATTTTCCGGCTCTTATCTACCTAGTTTAGGTCGCTATCTGCAGTAGCTACGAGTGTGTGCACTGAGAGGGAAGAGAGCGTGATAGCAAGTGAGGCCTCAGCTACTGCCAATGTGATATTCATCGCATCCTAACCCTCTGGCATGCCCTGGAGCATCCTGGCACTTAGAATATAGTGGATTCCTAAATGCAGCAAACGCCCAAGCGTTATCTCTGTGCACATTCGATATGCTGGACCTTGCCCTTCAACCAAGTTGATTTGACAAGCCAGTTAACTCAACTCCAAGTGCCATCCTGTGGTCTGACTGTGGAGTTTTGGATCCCAGTAGCTGGTCGAAAAGTCTTCCTTGGTGCACCAGCCAGGGATATGGACCCGCGCGGCGATACTGTCTCTCGGACTCCTTGTCAATTGCAGTAGAATCGCAGTTCTCGTCCCTCATAACCGGACCAGCCATTCCGTTACACGGCCTCTCCCCATGGAACCGTATGCTCCAGGTAAGCTAAGTGTGCTTCAAAAACTCCGAAGTCGAATATGTAACGCTGTTCTATGAAACATTGGTGTCATGAATCGTCGGCGGGTGTGTGATCTAGCTTCGGGGTACTAGTCCTCGCTCATTGTATGCGGCTTGATTTAATAATTATTTGATTGCGTCCGCAGCAGCTAGCCGGACTCGATGACTACCTCGCCCAGGCATCGGCCATAGCTGCAGCATCTTTCCGGTGGTATTTGTCCATTAAGGATGCCATCACGTATGGGCTGACTAGTCAGCGTTGTTGATTGATATATGTGCAAAAAGCCGATAGGTAGTAAATGCAAGACTTACATCAGGACATCGGATCGGTGATGCCTGTACCGAAACGCCCATGCAGACAAATGCCGCAATGGCTGATAATAAGATCTGGAAACGCATATTGCTCTGCTTTCCGCCTCAGATTGTGTGAATAGAATGGGAGACGACAAAATAATCGAAAGGAGGCCTCGACGGTAAGGTGTGGTGAGGCACTGTAAAGGAATATGTATGCTACGCGACTTGAGAGAGAGGGCTACCACTTTCCACAGACTTGAAAATAAAATAAAAAATCACAATGAAGGAAAGGTGAAGGTATTCGGAGGGAGACTCAAGCAGCCAAAATCAATAGATAACGTCAGGACCAGGCAAGCGGCAAACCATGGGACTCGCCTTTATATTTGGATTTTTTGAGGTGGCTAACTAGTGCTGGAGCGCTGGAGGTACCCAAGGCCAAGGGCCACAAAAGTGATCTACTAGCATGCCGACCAAACCCTACGCAGTGGACACGAGTAAGCCCGGGAGAGCCCCAGCGTCTCCGGAGGGGGGAGTCGTTGGCGAACACCGGGCACGCCAAGCGTGATTCTACGGCGCTCGTAAAGTCGATGGCTGAGTTTAGTGCGTATCCTTGATGGTCTCAGCGAGCTGGAGCCGCCAGGCAGAAACGGGATCCCCGAATAAGCTGCCATCACACAGATTCCCATCGGCTGGGGAAAAAGGAAAAAGGAAAAAGACGGGGGAGTACCGCAATATCTGATGGCTGTACGTATCAGCAGCCGTCTGAAGAAGGGCTGTGCTTACTCTTCGCCGCCCTCCCAACCACGCAACCACCACGCCTCTTCGTACACTCTGGAGGGCGACGGCCTTGCGCGTCCCCGGGGCAGTGCGGCTAAATAAAAGCGGGAGGATGAGAGCTGGGATCCCATTACCCACCCCTGTGCAGATGGTTTCGGTGACATCAGACCCTCGGAGGAAACAAGATCTCCATTCCTGGAATAGCTGGAGAATCCTGCAACCCACGGCAATTTCTGCCATTATCTAACCAAAGTTATCTGTTAAATGCTCGCTATGTTCTATATTACACAAGCCCCAGGATGGACCGGCAGGCTCGAACGGCACCGGGGGGTATCGCTCGCGCTCATTCCGGTGGCGATCCAGAGCTCGCAGAATGGCCTACAGTACATAGAAGCCCAGCTTAGCGTTGAAATGTCGAGGCGTAATAATTCAAGACAAAAACGTGGCGGGGCTTGGCAACAGCCCTGTCAGCTAGAAATCACCGCGCACCACAGCGCCGTCTCCATAACGGAGCTGGCTCCAGATACTTCGCTCCATACCAATGTCAGTAGAACTATCAAAATCCTCTTTTCACCAGACATATCCATTTCGCGATAGCAGTGGACCCGAGCAGCCCAAAAAAAAATGGTCGCGGTTTTAGCAGCTTGGCATGGGTAGCGAAGTCCCCCAATCCATCTATTTAGCTTTACAACTATCTTCTCGTATCTGGCCATTTGTTCTTGGACAGCAATGCCGAGCTATATAGTATCGTATATGCTGGCCACGAGACAAGATAAACAGAAAATAAGAAGTGAATGGGCTCTTGGCAGGGTTCTCAAGCTAACCCCCCCGGTAACCAGTTCCACAGGGGGTTCGTTCGTCTGGCCCATTCTCAGATCTCCAGTTTGACACAGGGATGGGTGGGTATCCCGGTAATAACCCAATCAAATAACCCTGTCGCAGCCGGGTCGATCCGGTCACTGGCAGGCTTTCGCCCAGGGTGTCAACTGCGATAATCAGAGCTACTCAACTTCACATGTGGACTTTGCATCTTTCAAGTACTACAGTGTATAGCTTCCAAGGTTTTTGTTACGGATCGTTATGTTGTCAGGAAACAGCTCCTCCTCGAATTAAATTTTTATGAGTCTCTCATCGATCCCGAGAGGTTGGCTCACACGAACGGCCTGTTCTTGAAATAGTAGTAACATTACGACAGGCTGAGTGGCGGTTTCTTGCCGATCGCAGTGGACGGGGGGTGACCGCCACACACGCACACACGCACATACACACACCTAGCCTGAGACAACACGTCAATAGGCATTCCTCACCGAATTACTATGCAACGAAAACTGTCTAGCTAGAGTGGCCAGTGCATGCATACCTTACATCCGGATTACCTCAGATCGTATCTAATATTTTCACCTTTCAGGCATAACTTCCACCCTCCTTCTCCCGAGGCACTGAGGTCTTCACATCCAAGCCCATCTGTTCTCTTAATTGAAGGAATTGTCACAAGCGCTCCCGAAAATACCCGCGTTATACCATACTCTGTCAACGTTGTGTATATTGCACATGTTGTACAATACGGCCTCAATCTTAGGGGACCATGCTTAAACCCGAATTAATTGTAAACCCGGGCCCAGCGGCCGCATTTCTCCGGCTAGTAGTGCATGTACGTAGTTAAGTCGCCAATATCCATTGGAAACTCCGTGGATAACTTTTTTTTTTTTTTTTTTTTAAATCTTGAAACAGAAATGTCAATGAGGAAGACTTGATGCTTATATAGAAAATGATACACAAGACCTGGGACATAATCTAACGTCAAACACATATCGTTCACTGTTGCCCTCAAACTAATCCGTAATTAACGAATTCTCCACATGGCTTTGACGGAGATTATTATACTCACGGCAAGAGCCTTGCAGTTGACACCCGAATGGAAAAGGGACACTGAGCATATGCTTAGGATCCAGGATGAGTGGCGTAGCAATAATGCTCCATTATTGCCGAAAGACCGGAAGGGCCGTGCCGAGTACCTGTACCAGCAAGTCGAAGACCCTTCGGTTTATCTTCTGGCTACCCATTGGGGATCAGTATATGAACTTCAGCAGTGGCGTAACAGCGACGAGGGCAAGTGCAGCTTAGCCCTCATAGAGCACCACTTCGACTCAGAGACGGCTTCTCGTTTCCACCTCCAGGATGCAGCTCTCTTCGCGGCACCGGGAGCGGAAAGCGAGACGGGCCTGTCGCAGAGCGCCGTGATCAGCGTGGGACGGTGCTTCATCGGCCTAGAACACCGCAAAGACTTTGAAAGGAACAAGAACAGCGTCATGGGTTTCTTGGAGGACTTCGCGCGGCCGTACGTCGTCAGGGGCGCGTGGAAGTTCGTTGAGCAGCCCGATGCCGACCAAGAGTTTGTCTTTATGTGCGGCTGGCCGTCCGTGGAGAGACACATGGAGTTTGCCAAGTCGGAACACTTTCCGACCTACGCTTCGGGCATGAAAGAGTTCGTAAAGGGATTCGATGTCAAGCATTACCAACGGATCTTGTAGTTAATACTTAACCCTCCCACTCCCCCTCCAACTTAGTTCATACTCACCAGATCTCAGCTCACTCTTTCTTTCTTAGCGCATGGCATTGGATTTGTTATCAGAGCGCTTTGCGCGGAGCTCCATGCGGCGTAGGGTTCTGATGCGCCGTGCAACTTTTCCCTCCTCCTGTCATTGTATTACTAGAATAGACATAACCTTTTCAGGAAAAACAAAGCGTTATAATGCAGATAGTGTCATCCTGATCAACTTCAAGGCCCACGATTGAAGAATCCTGTGTTTACAGCAAGGAACAGCCCTGCCCTCCAAGAGCTTCACGGCTCGACTGCAGATTTCTCCGTGTTAGACACAGACGCCTGAGCATATTCCTGAAATTAAATATTTAAATGTGCAAACTGTAGAAGTATTGCATATGGATGCTGTACGCAGGCGTTCATACACATTTCAAGAATTTATTCCGATCCCGATATCAGCTCGGAATCCTGCAGCGGTCTGAAAGCCAATAGCCGTACGGTGAATAAGTTCTTTTAAGCTTGAGCAAGGTGGCACTGCGCACAAATTGCCCTGCTACAGTCACACAGAAATCATGATTCAATGGAAATACTCCCCATCGCGCTGTTTCAGGGGACTCTGTGTTCGCCAGTACGACATGATGGAAACAACTATGCCAACCTTAGAGTTCTCTAAGGCACGCAGTACTGTTCTTCGATCAATGCAGTTCGCTTGCTGCTTCGCTCTGCCAGCCAGAAAGAGTGACACACAGTATAGCACGAAGGACGCCTGAAGTGCGATCTATCGCTTGGCAGCAGGCTGTGCCACTTCTGCCACGGATGTCAGACGTGGGAGACCGATTGACTTCCGATCCCGCCTTCTGAATCATTTGAAACTTTACGTGGCAAAGGAGCATGGTTAGCATAGTACGACAGGTGCTATCATGCCTTGTGGTACTGCAGCAGCACGACAATGTGGCTGTGTGTATTGAGTAGAATTCTACCAAGAGCATCTCGTTCAAACCGTTCAGGTAACGGGACAACGGGGAAACTCAGACGGTAGCTTCATCGACCCAGATATGAGCATTCTTGCTCGGCTAATAGTATAAATAGGAAGGCTTCAGTTGTAACTAGGCTATTGAGTAATCGCTTACGAGTAGAGAATATTTTCGAAAACCATGAGGCAAAGGGTGTAAGCTGCATGTCTGTTGATCTTTTGGGAATGGAACCCAAGCACATGATTGCTCGATTCTCGGCGTGAGTGTAACAAATCCACTGTTACAAAATAGGCACAGGGCCATATCACAGGAAATATGTGGCACAGGTAAAAGTTCGTGTACTACCGGCATTTATGTACCTTGACTAATACGTCTATCGGTAGTTTCAAACCAAAATTCGATCCCCATCCCGAGCTGGAACCCGCCGCAGGCTTCAATCTCCTGGATCCGGTTTCCTAGACTGCGTCGATTATTCCCACCACTGAGATATACAGATATCATCGTTTGACAAAATGCACCTTCCTAATGCTGTACTCTATTTGTTGCGTATCTACGACTATCTACATAATCAGCAGGAGGGTTGCTCTCAGGTTCTTCTCTTATGGTCGAGATTGTCATGTTCACGGGCTCCACCAGTAGACACGTTGAGTGTCTGGCTTATATATCTAGCCCCACAGAAGCTATAGCCTCTGTAGATGTTCTATCTTTCTACTTCTCTAGTCAAATAGCCGTCCACCGTACAGGACTGAAGCTACCCAGCATTGAAATATTACTAGAAAGATACGCGCACCCTCTGTGTGCTCCTCTTTATACTCAGATCCGTTTCTGCGGAGACTTTGTTCATCATGATATTTCCTACCCCTCGCGATGTCGAAATGGCCACAATGGGAAAGCGAGGCAGTCACACCGAGAGCGAATACACCACAGATAGAGCCACGGTAAGGAGACATTGTCTTGATCCCTCTCATCGGCCTCAATCTCGAGCTGAGTAAGCGGTCGTGCTGAGAATGTCTGGGTGCGTATAGGAACACCAAGGCGCTCCCAACCTTGGCGACCGCTTCGCGACCAAGCTGCAGCGCCTCGCCGCGAGGCTCGGCATCGAGCAGCGCGGCATCGAGCCCGTGCCACCGGAGCAGCGGACCGAGACCTGCGGGAGCCGGGCCTGCACGCTCTGGCTCTCGGCCAACATGGCGGCCTCATCCTTCGCCATCGGCGCCCTGGCGCTCCCCGTCTTCAACCTCGGGTTTGCCGAGGCTGCCGCCGTCGTCGTCTTGGCTAGCCTGCTGGGCGTCATGCCTGTGTGCTTCTTCTCCACATTCGGACCACGCTTCGGCCTCCGTCAAGTCGTGCTCTCGCGCTTCTATTTTGGATGGTACGGGTGCAAGATAAGTGAGTTTCTCCCGGATATGTGGATTAATTTTTTTAATCCCCCCCCCTCCGATTATATATTTGTATATATAAATCTCTCTTATCCTCAGTACAACCCGACTCATTCACTCCAATTGGTAGTCGCCGTCTTCAACATATTAGCCTGCATAGGCTGGAGCGCCTGCAATGCTGTCGTTGGCGCGCAGCTCTTCCACGCCGTCAACGGTGCCGTGCCGGGGTGGGCCGGCGTGCTCTTCCTCTCCACCTCCACACTGCTGATCTGCGCCGCCGGCTACCGCGTGGTGCACGCGTACGAGCGCTGGTCTTGGATACCCTGCACACTGTGCTTCCTCGCCGTGCTCGGGGTGCTGGTGCGCTCAGGCGGGCTGCTCGGCGGCAGCCTTCTGGTAGACTCCCCGAGCAGCGGCGGCGGCACCGAGCTCAGGCTGGCGGAGGCCGGCGGCGTCCTCTCGTTCGGGGCCGCCGTCTTTGCCTACGCCACGGGATGGTGCACCTACGCGGCCGACTACACCGTTTACCAGACCGACAAGAGCAACCCGAGGGCGGTGTTCGCGTGGACTTTTGTTGGCTTGTTCCTCCCGCTCTGTTTCACCGAGCTGCTAGGCGCTGCCGTGATGACGGCCACCAGCACGAATGAGGTCTACCTAAGTGCCTACTCGGAGTCAGGCGTCGGCGGTCTGCTGGCGGCTGTTCTGGTTCCACCCATGGGCCGCTTCGGCGAATTCTGTGTTGTAGTCCTTGGACTTTCCACAATTGCAAACAACTGTAGGTTCAATACCTTGAGTATTGGGCGTCATGTAGCGTGTTTCTGGAGCCGGGAGCTAACTCTTGCTATCCCTAGGCCCCAACATCTACTCTGTTTCATTGTCTTTGCAGATTCTATCCGAACGAACACAACGTATTCCAAGGTTCTTATGGACCTTGATTGTCAGTTGAACCCCTCAAGGTCGAATTGCCTCCGCCGTGGAGGGAACTGCTTTGTTAACAACGTGTTGATAGGCCACCGTTGTCTATATTGGCATAGGTATTCCGTAAGCACATAACCTGAACTCTTGGTAGATCCAGTTAAAGCAAGGAGTACCTGCTTGACAAAGGAAGTGGCTAATTCTTCTTCGCTAGGGCATACGAGAATTTTGAACAGTACCTCGAAGACTTCATGCTGGTATTGTCCTACTGGCTTGGAATCTACGAAGGCATATCTCTCACGGAGCACTTTGCGTTCCGACGCGGCTTTGATGGCTACAGGACCGAAGACTTTGCAGAGCCCTGCAAGCTCCCGCCTGGCTTCGCTGCAACCATTGCATTCGGATTCGGCATCATGGGCGCGGCACTTGGTATGGCGCAGACGTGGTACATCGGACCCATCGGCAAGTTGTGCGGCACCATGAACGGCGGAGATGTAGGCTTTGAGTTGGCGCTTGCATTTTCGACAGTCTCATATATCGTGACGAGGACAGTTGAAAGGAATTACTTTTCTAGGTAAAGTATCTAAGTGAGCAAGTTTGACGGACTTGATTAACCCGGCACTGCATTCGAAAACAATTGGATACCAGATATTGAATGACTGGCATCCCATCGCAAAAATACGCTCACAATGACGATGAATAGGATCAGGACTAGCATAGTAGGCTATCATTACTCTGATAGTACGTAACGTTTTCATATATATTTATCTTTGCCTACTCACCGTTGCCCAATAAGAAAGCAAAAGGTGAGAGAGAGGTCAATATACTACCGGAACGCCAGAAATGAATGCTTGCAGATGTCTGTGCAAGCAGACGCCAAATAAAGGTACAATACAGTAACGCTAAGTAGAGGAAAGGAAATTGTTGGGGACAAGATGTTTGTCGGGGTAGTAATTATCCGTTTTCCATCCATCCGTATATACCTAATATAATTGATTGTATGTCCAAGATGAAGACCTTTTCCGAGACCTGGCGACGAGGCTGGAGGAGACGCTGCCAAGAGATGTATAGATTCCAGAACGGCATCTCTGTGGGTGGGTCAATTTTCTTCATCAAACGCCGTCAACAGCTTACAGCTGCATTAATCTGCAGTCCTCAAGTCACGCTTTTCTTTTTCCCTCCCCTAAGAATAAAATTGTGACTTTTGGAAACTTTCGATAGACACATCACCGGGTTTGCCATTGACCACGGGTGGCGCAGTCGCGCTCGTCATGGAGTTCGTGCGGGGGGTTGAAGGGTCGCTGGGGGCCGCCTTGATAGCAGCAAGGGGCTGACCAGGTCGCTTTGCTACTTCCAAGAATGTCGAAGGCAGCCAGCCAACACGACCGTCCCTTGCTCGGCAGCGCCACCACTCGCTAGGGACGCCGTTGGGGTCAGTCTTGCCCAAGACAGCAATGAAATCACCCTTCTTGACAGCCAAATCGGTGCCATGAGCATCTTGAGGAGTAAAGTCGTAGAGAACACGACAGAATTCAAGCTGGCTTGGGTCTAATGGTGCCTGTGCCTCCATGCGGCGCCGTTCTTCCTCCTCCTGGGTAGCAGCCATGCTCTTGATAAGCTTGCTCATAACGTAAGGAAGACCGAATGCTGCAAGCAAGAAGAAGAGAAGAGGCTTGCGGCTAGGCTTGGGTTGACCAGGTGCGCTGGGGGGTGCCTGACGGCCCTCGAAGCGGGCAAATGCCTCTGATGTCAGTGCAGTAGCATCGGCGGGAAGAGGTCGTCCAGTTATCTTTGCAATCAAGGTCCGGATCCATCGCATCAGGGTGAATATCCCCAGTACGGAGCCGAGCGTGTCGCGCAGGTTGCCGAACTGCTCAGCTACAGCGACCATTGCTGTGGTTGTGGTCAGTCTTCTGAAACCTTCGTCTGTCATTTGTACAATAAGTCATGCATCACTTACCGAAGAAACTGGAGTGGGTTGCCATGTATGTGCTCTCCAGCATCTGGGAGAAGCCGGCAAAGGCACCCACGATGCCTTCGAGCATCTGGAAAGTGGCTTGCGTGCTGTTACCAAAGCGGTTGGTCAAGCTGTTGGCATTGTTCGGGTCGTTTGGGTTCATTCCCATGCCGCCATACATGCCACCGTACATGCTACCCATACTACCCATGCCGCCATAGCCACCATACATGCTGCCCATACCGCCATAACCCCCGTAACCACCGTAACCCCCGTACATCCTGGATCCAAAAGTACCGATATTCGAATACGGTGAAGAATAGCCGGTGTTACCGAGGCGGCTGTACGCACTGGCGTTCTGGTTTACAGTAGCAGAGAGTGAGTCGGGGCGCGGGGGGACAGTAGGAGTCGATCCGGCAGGGGATCCAGCCAACGTCGACGCGGGTGCGGTTAAGGCAGTGGACGCAGCGGATGGTACGATGCCGGGTGGCGAGCCAGCTGTTGATGCGGCCAGCGCTGCGGAGTCATTTAAAGTCAGCAATTGATGAGTAACAACAAATGTGCATCGAGGATGTCGATAACGGAACAACAAAATTAAAAACATATGTCAGTGATAATCGGGTGGTTGTGCCCCTCCAGCGACGGAGATGACGCATCACTTGCACCGATTAATTGAACGTACAAGGTGTGGAGACCGAGGCGGCACCTGCTCGCTCCCAGGGCTTAGGGGGCGAGGCCATTCCAGCACGTAGGCGTGATACGGGTCTCGAGGATTATCCCAGAGGAGGGACGTCGGTGGGGACGAAGAACGATGGTGATGCTCGAAATGTCTTGAGACTATCCGCTCGCCGACTCCGGCCGGGCACCAGTCGCGGAGCGACAAAAACAAATATTGGTCACCAGCACGGTACGTGGTCACAGAGGGTTCGTTGCTTGTGATCGATTCGACGGCGGACTCAGACGTGGTTTCCAGCGAGCCCAGGCGAAGTTGGGATGGGTAGATGGGGGGGATGGATACCAAGGCAGGATGCGATGTGAAGCCCGAGGAAAGTTGCCTCTGGCCTAGGACGCAAGGTGGGTCTGGCGCGGTCGGGGGAAGATTCTGGGGTCTGGTCGGGTGCGGAGGCGAGAGCGCTGCCCTGTGCTCACTCTACGGCTGCTCATGTGTAGAAAAGTGCCTCGGTTCTGCTGACCCATTTCCCACGGCAGTGGCTGATCCCCCTCAGGTTCGGTTTTGCTTAGAGCGCTTTAAACAGGCTTAAAGCACGCTTTATAGGTTATGCCTTAAAGCGCTTTATATACTTTTGCTTAATTAAATTTAAAGACGCTAATTCCAAATTCGGAAACCTTAAGGACACCTTGGATACCAAAAGACACGCAAATAGTTCATAGTCGTGGGGATAAAGACCCAATACGGTTAAATTGAGCGAGAAATTTACGCAAATGGTGCAAAAAGCAACAACAAGTGGGTGTAAAAAGCTCTTTGAAGCGCTTTAAGCAAAAAGCGTGCTTAACGGGGTTTAGAGCGCTTTTGGCCGAAGCCTACTGCTGACCAATGACAAAAAGAGTTCGTCCGGCCGAGGCCTGGTCACGTGCCTTCATGTGAATCAATGTCGTGGAGATTGACTTCGGCGCCAAAATTCCATTTCGGGGAATTGTATCCTGGTCTTCAACTACACAGTACTTCGTAGCCACTGTATGTCTGCCGAACTCCGGGGTGTGATACCCGGGAGACTTAGCTGTTGGTATTACTATTTGGCTCACGTTATCTGAGGCCATCAAGGTAACAAGTATTGTAGCTGGGGAAATGACCATAAGTGCTGGAGGGCTGGCTACACGCGGGAATTGGATTGGGTATGCAGAGCCACTCTACTCTTCCCAGAGATGGGCTAATGTCACATTCAGAATCAACGATGATTGAATTTAACCGCACACTCAATCAGCTCTTGAATTTTCTTATCATAATCAGGTATCAATGATATTGGTTTATTCTATTTTTTATTATTAATATTTTTTCTTTTCAAAACTTTGGAAATGTCCTATATTCTACTGTTTCTGTTATCCGTATTTCTACCTGGCCTCAGCAAAGCCAGCAGCAGTCTTGGCATACTCCTCCCACGTGGTGAGGGGATCTTCCAACAAGCTGTGGGTCCAGTCCAGCGAATCACCTCCGAAGTAGCCAAACGTATCCATCAACTTCATGTTCTCGTACATCTCGTCGACAACAAAGTCAGGTCTGCCCATGCCCTTCAACGCCCCACGGAAGGCCTCTTCCGGAACTTCAAAGTACTTGGCTGTTTTACCGGACTCGGGGAAGACTTTCTTGAATCCATCGACGATCTCCTGGCCCGTCATGTAGGCTGTTGCAGCCAGCAGACGCTTACCAAGAACCTTGTCCTGGTTCAGGACCGCCGCCTTGATGTATTTTCCAGTATCCGCCGTGTAGTACATAGGAATGATAGCATTGGAAGAGATTGGAAGACCTAATGTCCACGATTTGTCGGCAGGAGACGAGCGGAACATACCGCCGGGTAGGTTCGTCATATAGAATCCTGGCATGAAGAAGGTGGCAGGGATGCCAAGTTCCCGAATGTAGTCCTCAACTAAAGCCTTGCTGTCAAAGTGGAACACGTGTGGAAGAGCTCCATTCGTAACTATTTCAAAAAAAAAATTGTTAGCATCCATACGTCCGTTACAGAAGAAAAGAAATGTGGCCGACATACGCTTTGTGACGTTATACAGAGAACTCCAAATCAGAAGCTTAACTCCGGCCTCCTTAGCAGCATCTGCTATGTTCTTGCCTTGCTGAATTTCGACGTTCGTATCAAGTAGCTCCCAGTAGTTTGTCACTGCGAAGACGGCATATGATCCGGTAATGGCCTTGACCAGAGAAGCTTTGTCATTCAAGTCCGCCTGAGTTCCCATTAGCGATCATCGAAAACTATACCCTGGGAACTTTTTAGGGCAGCCTTGTACTCACCGAAACCACGTCTACACCCCTCGCGGCGAGGGCCTTGGCAGAGTCCTTAGTGGCATCCCGGGTTACGCCGCGAACAGCCCAGTCGTTCTTGAGTTTTGGGTCGTTTAAGAAAGTGCTAACAACAGATCCTCCCTGGTTTCCGGTGGCACCGAAAATAGTGATCAGTTTCTTGCCAGACATGGTGATTGAATATAATTTCGATCGTTTAGAACAACAATGCGAGTGAAGCTTTGAGGGCGATTAGGACCGTAGGTAAAGTCGATACGACTGAAGCTCAGATCAAGCTCAAGAAACGTATGTTCCTTTTTTCTTTTTGATTTAAGAGAAAAATATACTTTCTTCTTGGAGTAAAGATGATTGGTGGAAAGCGTTAAAAGGCTGAGGTCGTACAATGTACAATTGGCGGAGGCACAGAAGATGATGGTGATGATGGACCAGAAAAGAAAGAGAACATCTTTCGCGACATGTTACTGTTCTTATAGAACTCGCTTCTCGAGGATTTACCACGATGTCTTCAAGGCATATGCAGCCAATTAGTCAATTGTTGCAGTGGCCGATATTGCATGCTCTCCCGAGCGTCTTGCCTAGCCTAGTACATGTGAATTATGTAAGGCCGGCTACTGTTGGTCAGCAGCCGGGTGGGGCTCGGTCTTCGCGCTTTTGGGGAAACTGTAATCTGTCAGCAGTTGGGGGCGGCACAAATAGAGCCCCTGCACATGCCCAGCTCCAGCTCCACACCCCGCGTCTTCGTTCCCAAGGGTTGTCCGCTTAGCCTACCACTGCTTAGCAAGCGACTACTTTGCGGCATGTTATTTCCAAACCTCCCTCTCGTCTCTCTCTTGCCTTTCACCTGCCTTCCGCAGCATATCACATCACGGACGTGTCGCAGCCTCCACTGGCCTCGTAAGTTTAGTTTAGTAAAAAAATTCATCAGGGGTGATTATTGGAAAGAAAAAAAAAACCAAAACAAAATTTTAAAACCCATTTCGGGCTCGGTAACTTCCACGGATTGAGGAGCGCTACGAAGAACTCTACTAGTAAATGGTAGTTAAGCCACTCCTCCAATGATATTGCAAAACACACGTAGGCCGAATTTGAGGCATTCGGCATCGCCAGCAGCCGCTCACTTGTGCCTTTTCCGCATCAAACTTTTACCCAAGCCGCTCAATAGGGTATTGTTGGGCAATCCAGATCAACGGGCTGAGAGGGAGAGTGACGTCATTGTCGACACGGTATACACTACGCCAAGTTAGTACATAGACCGCGTTGCTCGATTCCAAGGCGACTCAAACCACCACTCCAACCCGGACACGTTGACTTTTCATCTGGTCTTCCATCTGCAACTACATCACTAGTCGTCAGCTGGTTTTTAAAAGGAGAGTGACATACCCTCCAGGTCGCCTTCCTGAAGGTAGGCAGATCGGCCGAGATGCACAACTCACAGCAAACCTTATCAGTAGCAGGGAATGCGGTGGCTTGCTGTATCCATGCTCGTGAGATAGTACTTGGGAATCGTGGACCTGGGCCGTCAAGCTTTGTAAAGTCCTAACATGACATCCCACTCCACTTGATTCGAATGGTGGAGATACTATTCATGAGAAAATATTTCTTTTAAGAAAAATTGATAAAATTGCGGGATTGGTATATACGCCCACCGAACTTTGTCTGTGGGTATCCTAGTATAAACTGACGTCTAGGACGTGTAGAATTTTAAGAAAGAGAGTAGAAAAGAGAAGGGAAGAGAGCCAAGAGAGTTTAAAAACACAAAGGGAATCCTCACTGTGTATGAGTCAGTGGTCCCTTGACACATACCCACTGTCCAAGCCAGAGCAAGCACGTAAACATTGCCAATATCCATGTAGACCCTCTGTATCCTCCCATTCACAGCAGCATACTCAACTTCGTTTGTTTCCTGCTCAGCTCCATCTAAGTGGAAGTCAATTTTTCCAAAGTGGACAGCTCACCACTGGCCACCTTCAGGAAATTTTCAACCGACGAGCTCGTTAAGGTCGAGGCAAAGTCGGTGGTGTTACTCAAAACCTGAATGGTGGCGGAAGAATCTGATGAGCGGAAGACAACGGCAACCTGCATGTAGTTGGTGGTAGGGCGGGTAAAGTAGTCCGAGCTGCCCAGGGAGTTCTGGTAGTGGAAGGTGGACTTGGCCTTGGTGTCACCGGAAGCCAGAACCTCGACCAGGTCAAATTCGCCGCATCCAGACTCCCAGCACGAGCAGGCGCTGTACTGGCCAGTGCGGGGAATCTTGGAGTTCAGGAGCCAGATGGCGGGCATGTCTCCGTTGGTACCGGTCTTACCGGTCAGCGGCATCGTGAAGTCGAAGAGGAAGATCTTATCAGCGCCATCGAAGCCGTCTGCGTGTTCGTTAGCAAAATCTCGCACGCTTTCACTCCTTTTTCTCCAAAGAGGGGGTTGGTATGAGGAGGACCATTCAACTTACGGTAAGCGACCGAACCATCACGGTAGTAGCCACAGTCAGCTGTCGAGTTGCACTCCGTGGCAGTCCAGATAGAGTATTCCGTATTGTCCTCAACCAAGACGTTCTCAAGAACCTGAGGTGAGGATGCACCAGTGGTACCATCAGAGCTAAGGTATGATAAACTGTTGCCCCATGTTCTGTACATAACAAACCGAACCGTATAAGTCAGCTCACGAAACTTGGGTACCGACACAACGCAAAGCGCAGGGGTAGATGTTAACTCACGCATCCCAAACGCCTGATCCAGTCCCACCGTAATTGCCAAGGAAGGTCACGCCATCTGCCTCCTGAGAATTGGCGTTGTAGTAGGCAATGCGCTGATAATCACCGGCGGCCGCAGTGGAAGTGGAACTAGAGCCAGTGGCAGTTTTGGTGGATTGGGTCTTTGATGTAGCAGCAGAGCCCGTACCGCTCTTACCCGAATTAGCCTGAGCAGCGTTGGTTGCTCCCGAATAAGTGTTGACCCAAGTCACAACCTGTCCGTTGATTGTGGCGGTCACAACGTCACCAACTGCCCTCTTGTCCTCTTGGGCCTCAGCTTGCTGGCCGCGTCGCCTATGCGACTTGTTAGGGGTAGATCGCTTCGAGCTCGACGTCTTTAGAGTATAAGCAGCGAACTGCCTCAATTGAACCGGACCTCGAATATGAACGGAGAGCTGAGAAAAGCGTTAGCCACATTGTGATCATCACCACGTATTGTTGACCTATACTGACCTCTTGGTCGAAGGGAGCAATAGAACCAGAGTAAGCGGACGACGAATAGTCGCAGGTCCCCGACGTGCTCATGTCACTAACAACCGAATAAGTCCCCGAAGTTTCGAGACCCGAGTACTTGATCTGGTTGACAGCCTGACAATACCAGTTCCCCCCCTCTTCGAATGACTCCACAGAGCAGTCGGCACTGACGGCCGTGGCCGCGGCCACGAGAATAGCTGCCGTATACTTCATTGTGTTCTTCAATATCTCGTTTATATATTTCCTTTCATGAATCGTTTCCTTTACTAGAGAGTAGACCGTATCCTCGCACTAGTGTAATCGTTTTCTTGACTTAAGTGTTTTTTATCAAGACGAAGTATATATATATATATATATCGTCGGCGCCGGTGTAGGTAACGTCAAAAGATAAGCTGTGAAGCTGCTATACTAATCCAAAGGCTTGATAAAAGAGTGGCTCGGTGAGATATCACCAGTGAATGAGTGACGTGCTCGTCGCTTTCGGGTAGAGAAGCGGCAGGCAAAGCGCAGGACGAATGCGATTGAGAGTATAAGGAAGGAAGGACACCTCAGCTCTGACAGGGGGGGAAGGGGACAATAAGGGATTAATGAAGGTCTTGGCCAAGGCGTCTATGGAGGGTGTGGGATCTCCAAGTTGTCTCTCATTCGCATACCCCCTTTGGCCATATCCTGCCCTCTCGTTGGTCGGCTTGTGCATTCATTGGCGTCAAATGCCTACGTCGGTATTAAGGCTAGACCACGCAAGGCATCTCCACAGCACGACTTGAGCCAAAGGGCCACCCCTGGTGGCATCCTTCTCCTCCCGCAAAGTGCCAGAACCTGCAGGTTTTACAGAACTCGCGTGCCAAATAATGTAGCCAAACCTGAGATAGTGCCAGGGGATCAGCGGGAGGGCTATGCCAGCCGCTAAACCGAACTGGCTGACAGGGACGCCCAGTGCAGCCGTCGTGGTTTGACAGGCCAATAGGATGTCAAGCTGGAGGCGTTTCATTCCTTCGGAATAATTGGGTGAAGACGTTCTCGGCGTTAGTGGGGGCATTTGCAGACCTAATCATCCTGGAAGTTTTCACAACTAAAAGTTCTATGTGCATTGTTACAGCCATCCAGAAGGATTGAGATTATGCGTCGAGAACGCCCACCCGAGTATATCCAGGGACGGCCTTTTGGGAGCTGTGGCAGCCAGCCAGAGAGTTGTAATTGCCATCTTCACTGACTTGATTAAAAAAAAAAGGAGCATTATGAGGGCCAGGGCTCACCCAACTCGGCCTGGCTTATAAGCTGCCAAGGACTATCTGACCACGATGTAAACGCACCCAAGACTGCGATCTGGGCGGTTGTTTATTAGTGCCGCAAGCCAGCCAGAGAACTCATTTCTCTACTATTGAGCCCAAGTCAAAACAGTCTGGACTGGACGTCTTGTTATGCTTGTCACCACGTTCCTCGCTGTCCCGAACCCCCCTCCCCCCTCTCCTTTTTACTTCGGGGAGGGGGGCGCGGAGAGAAAGGATATCATTTGCGCAGTCTTCCTGCTCTGCAGGTGTATAGCGTCAAGCACGCCGCAGTACAATGAATGGGTGGAGTGATTGGAGCTCTTCTGGTCCCCGGTAACAGAGCTAATGCAAGGGGTCAGAGCCCGGCGCGACGGTTCTAGCAGGGGTTCCGGGATCCAGACAGGCCATTTGGCTCAATATGAAGACCCGCTGGATCTCGGCACCGGAGATGGGAGTGGGTTTGCCAAACGTCTTGGAGAGGCAATATCAACCAATTCCAGCTAACTTAAATCACTCGCTTCCGAGGCTAAGTTATGTAAAGCCGGTGTTTGCCAAGTCGGTGGATGGAAGGCTGTGCTCGTTCGCTCCATTGAATGCCCAGTTCCCGAGAAAGCCATTCCTCCTCTCCAAAACCATGGGATACCGTCCGCACTCGTACTTGCAGTCAGCCAGCGGCGAGATGCAGGACTAGGGGAAAACCACACTAGTCAAACGTTAGTACTAAGTATATAATTTAGGTGGATATCCCCGATCTTTGTCGCTGAAACATGCCAGATGGTCGTTTGCCTTGACACGTCATGCCGCTAGTTGTGGGAAATCCCCAGGGCTGCTGCAGCTGTTGGGCACGTAATAATCTCGACAGGTCTTCTTGAGGGGGAAATTGTTTGAAGATAAAAAAAAGAAGAAGAAAAAAGGGAAAAAAGGTGCAGAATGTTTAAACCTTAACAGGCAAGAGGTTTGCGGTGAATGGTGCATGGTAACATGCGGACGAGAATCACGAAACAATAGTTTCCGTAGCTAGCAGCCACCAAGAACGTCCGCTGCCCCCCTGCCTGGGTCCCAAGAACTGCCGAGATCCAGGAACGGCTGGGCATATAGTATTTCAAAGTGTGGAAGAGAGCCCATCCAATGTGCTATGCAGGACTCGATCGTAACTACGGACCCTAATTCTGATGGTACGATCCAATCGGGTGGTCGAGCTGGTCAACCCGCCTACCCCCCTGTGCGTCTTTTTGGGTGCTACGTGAACATTACGTCGTTGTAACACGGCTTTCATCACATGGGATGATATGTAGTAAAGTGCATGCATATAGAGATAACTTGGAACAGGCCTACCTTAATGACTAAGAGTCAGCTAGGCTCTCCCTATCTGCTTGCATCCAGATTCCCTTCCCAGGCCAAAGTCTGTGCCCACCGTCTTTCTCAATTTATTACATTGCTTATTTTGAAACGAAGAGTCTGTCTATTTTATTGTGTTTGATTCACTTTCGAGAATGTGAACCATAATTGAGAAAGCTTGGCACTGCCACCTTTTGCCCCCACACATTGTTGCCAATGAAGCTGTCTCGGACGCGCATGCGTAACATTGGACGAGGAAGGAAGAGGAAACATCTCGGAGGAGAGAGAACCCTCTACCTGTACACCCCCCTGGTGACTATCTATCTAAAACTACTGCCAGCTTTATCAACATCGTAAATCAACAATAACTCTGCGCCGTCATCATCTCATCATTCCCCAATTGGAATTGGCAAAACAGTGACTCGGCAGATCAACATGCAGCGTTTCTATTTTGTAGACAACCCTCAATGGTTTCTGACTACACCGTATAACCACGTCTCCGGAAAAAAAATAAGAAAAGAAATTAGAAAAAAACAACACCATCCCCCTCACAATCGATCTTCTACTACCCACCAAATCGATCTTCTACTGCTGAAAGCTTACGTCCTCATTACCCGCTTTTTCGAGGCTAGCCTCTCAGTGCCTCCCTCCAAGGGATGGGTCTCGGCTGCTGCCACCATCGCCTATGCTTTCCCCCCTATCCAAGGTGGGTGTGCCTGCGGGTATCGATGCTACACGACCACGTGGATGTAGGACGACGATTCTCGGCCCCTCAAATAGCACATGGGGACGACACCACGGCACTGCCTAGGTGAAACCCCATAGAGGTAATGGTAGTATACATACAGCTAGCTCCCGGGCCCTGAACTGTAAGCCCACCGCAATCATGACGCTGGTACCTCAGCCTACGAACCTGCCGTGGGATCCTCTCGCGGTCCTTGGTGAATTTTCGTGAGATTAAGCAATTGTCGACATTGCGCGTTTTGCTTTTAAAGATTTCCAAGGTCTACCCCCAGGTTGTGACCACAATGGCAGCTCGTCAGGTGGTGTGGGGTTTCACAACCCGTCGTCTCCTCACCCTATATTTTTGGTAGCATGAGAAAGGGATCTGTTTGACTAACGCCCTCGAAATTGGGAGAGTGAGGTGAGATTGAAATCTAACCCACCTACTTACTGCTGATTGAGGTTGCATTAGTTGCTTAAACAAGAGCTGCAGGGCATAGGACAAAGTGGAATCCACGCTGAACTGCAGCCAGCCGAGCTGCCGACCTAGGAGCTTATAATCTGAGGAGCATAAAAGTTGTACTACAAGGAGTGAACTCTGGTATAATCATGTTTTGTGGTTTTCATAGTTGATACGAGTTATGCGACGAACCCCCTTTCACATCTAGTCTGCGTGCTAAGGAGGCCAGGCCACTACATGCATTTCAGAACGTGCGCTAATCTCTGATATCGTGACGAGCCACACATGTAAACAAAGTTCTTCGTTTCGCAAGCATGCTAGATCTTCCCGATCAATTCAGCTTCGTGGTGTCCCGAGGTTTTGAAAGGCAACCAGCACGTCTCTGTCAACATTGACGGCATAGTTCTCCTGGAACAATGCTTCACCCCCAGTTCTCTGCACCAAGCCACTAAGTCTCTCCTTTACAAAATCTAGAGAATTAACTCTTCGTACTGGATCGTTGACGATCAGTGCTCTCTCCCGAATGTCCTTCGGAGTATCCCACTCTGTCGTCTCAAGCTCTCCATTGAGGACGACTTGATCCACTAAAGGATCTTGCTCGTCTGTGATGGAAGTAATCACGCTAGTCCACATGGCTAAGTAGTCATGTAGCTTGGTAAGAACCAGCTCTTGCATAGGTTGGCCCAACTCCATCAGGCGGGTGAGGCCGAGCAAGCACAATTTGCGCCGGACATCGTCTGCCATGCAGTCAAACTTGTCGAACCATTCCGCACTCAGCCATATCCAAACTTGTTCAAGCGGGCCAATGTGCTCAGCCAATTCCGTCAGCATCCCCACGAATGTGGTTGGGCTGGACAGCGCGATGCGCGAAAGAATGGAGAAATAATCTGCTAATGTCAGATTATTCACTCTCGGCTGCCTGCTCTTAGGACCAGACGTCTCTTTAGCAGTGTGGGCATCATGGATTCCCTCGAACATCATTAGTAAGAAACCAGAATTCATCATATCTCGGACGACGATATGCAAGCCGTTTGCACTATCCAATTCCTCAGCGTAACGAATTAGTATTTCTGTGTACTTGGTCGCAATCAACACTTGATCACGGGCTTTTGAGGAGTATGTTTCCGAAAGTGCTTTCAGCAGTGGTTGCCGGACTTGATCTCCTAGCATCACCTCGGGTGCTAGTAAGATATACGATCCAACGATGCTGAGGATCTGAATATGGTTCTCCGTCTGTGCATCAAGTTGTTTGATAGCAGGCTCAACCAGACTCAGAACCTCAGGCGACAACGGAGCTGCGCTCTGAAGCAGCACATTGGACCAGAGCTCGAGGGCTTCTTCAATGAGATAGACATATACTTCTGAACCTTCCTCTACTGCTTGAGAAATAAGTGGCAATATAATTGAATGGTACCGTCTCGACTCTTGTCTCATTGACATGACCAGTGATTGAAGAATGGTTAAAACAGCTTGCTTGAGCATGAAACCCAAATCTCCGGCAGATTCCCAAATCGCCGGCAGTGCTTGGATGATCAGGTCAGCAAATTCGTTGACGTGTGTCTCCATGCGCTCAATGATCGCCTTGTTGGTGTCAAGTATGGCTAATTTGGTCTCGTCTATATCGATTTGCTGCAGCAACTGAATAAGCTGCGTTAAGATTCCATCTGCATATGGTTTGAACACCTCTCCTTCGAATGCAAAGTCCTCTGCAACGGTTCTGAACTGTCGCGCAGCAGTAATACGGACAACAATGTCATTATTTTGGTCGTTTGGATTCAGGAAGTGTCTGTAGATCTCGTAAATCAGTGGACGGTTTTCTTTGGCAATACCCATAGGTACCCATTGACTGATGAGTATACCAATGCGACGCCGTAACACCCTAGCTAGTGGGGTTGACAGCTGAGCATCGGCCACCAGGGTAGATCTCAGTAACTCGTCGAAATCAAACGACTTCTCGGTTAAGTGAGGAGCTGCCAGGCCGAGGGCTGTATACACAGATTCTTTAGTCATTATATCCGCTTCTGGATTTCTAGCCGTATTGAAGTAGGCAAGCAGCGGCTGGAGAAGCAAATGCTTGTAGTGCACGATTAGGAAGTTGAGCACGTTCTCAGCGCAAGGGCGAACTTCCCATTCCCAAGCGCTTCCTTGAGCCTCTTCGCGCTGTTCCCACTCCTCGGGCTCTTCCTCCCAAGCCTCGAGATCCGCTTTGCGAAAGACGAAGAAATTTGAGATTATAACATTTGCCATCTGGATAATGAAATCATCCTTGAGTAGATCACGTTTGACCTGGTCGAGAAGCTGTGCTTGCTCCTCCTTGATCTCTGCAGATCGATACTTGAAAGTCTGTTGCGGGAGGTTGACCATCCGGATGCAGGCACGAACCAAGAGAAAGCCTTTCAGGGCGAGCTTTTCGAGAAGCGGGCCTTGGAGCGAGGATTTACCGTCAGCTCCATATTCCCCAGCGGATACATGCTGCAGGCCGCCGGAATGAGCGTATACTTGAGCGAACTTGGCTACGAGCTCCCAGTAGGATCGAACAAGATCGAAAGAATTGGGCAGCGAGGCGAAGCTCGCGGGGTGCGATCCAGACATCTCCACATGGAGTTTAGTAAATTGCATCAGGTGCTTGCCTACCAAATCAGCATATGGAGAAGGGAGTACGGTGTCAGAGTTCACTAATTCAAGCAGCTGTCCAAGTTGCGCCTGAGACAAACCCCAGATTTGCTGAACGGTGGCGTCCTTGTGAGGATATTCGAAGCCAACGATGAGAAGGCGCCGCAGAGTCTTAAAGGCGGTGAGGCTGTTCTGCATTGCTACCACTGAAGCATCTCCATCTCCCTGGCCAGCAGTCACAAAACTGGTCCATACTGCCGTGCTGCTTGTGTAAATCTCGCCAAGCAGGTAAACCAGCTCGGGTGTGATAGATTGTAGAGCGGTTTGCGACTTGCGTAAGCGGGCAGTGCCCAACTCCTTCACCACCCGCAGCAAAATCAGCAGTGCTCCAGATAGATCAGTTGGGCTGCCACTTTTTGTTTCCCGCAGTAGGGCGACCAGGCTTGACATGGCATCTGGCCATGCCTGGGGGAAGTCGATGCGGACAATCTTGGCAACGACCAGAGCATTATGTAAAGCCAGCTGTTTCTCTGGTTCTCCAACAGTGCCACGGAACAGATTGGACCGTATTAAATGTTTCTCGGCGGGTTGTATGGCATTCTTGAGGGTATGGTGACGCCAGTACCTATCTATGCCGTTCTTGAGTTGGATGATCGCGAGAAGACGGATTTCGTGTGGTAAGGACTTGTCGAGGAATGCGTGCTAGAATGTGATCAAACTTGTTAGCCAGATGATGAGAGAGAATAGAGCAACTCCCACTGTACAAACCTGAAGAGAAGGATAATAGTCGGTGTGTGCTTCCCATGCGGCAAGCTGCTGTCCTGCTGATTGTCTTTGGCTGAAGTCGTGGGACGAGGTCGCAAGCTGCAGGACCCTACACAACTCCTGCAGGCTTAGAGGGCTAGCCTCGCCGGGCACCTCTATAGCAAAGCTCATATTGATTGCAGACGCTAACTGAGTATCTTGGGATTCTTGCGATGAATGTTGGCTTTCATTGTCGGTGTGACATGTTTAAAACCTGTGAGGCCGTGGCTTGGTGGGGTACAGCTGGTGCTGGATGTACAATTTAGGTAACGTTAGAGCACTTGGAAGTACACAGCAGGTGGGATGTGGGGTAAGGGCCACAGCAGCTTTTTTAGGACGACTTCCCATCCCAATGGGCTCTCGTCTCTCATCCCACTCTAGCAAGCACTATTCTAGACAGTAGTAAGTATGCAAGCATACAAATGTCTTTTTGGCATCAAAGAGATATTGGGATGGAATATCAACAGGTGTGAAATTTACACACTTTCAGCGTTCCAAGATATAGATGTGAACCACAAGTGATTAGGCGACGGCGGCAATTTTGATGGTATGCCGCATTCCAAGAATACAAGAATATACGTTATTGGGAGCCAGACCTTCCATGTGCATTCCTCGTTATTTTAGATGTATGATTTGAGCAAGAATCCTCCATCCCAATGCAAGTCTCACCGTAAGTACATGCGTACAATCGAGCGAAATGTATCCACATAAAAGATATCTCGGGCTGCCCTGATAGACTTATGCATCCTGTTGTCGGTATTGAAGCCTGACACATAACATGCAACCCCCCTTCTCCAAAAGATCTACCAAGGTGGTCCAAAGAATTTATCACCTTTCCCAAGCATTTCGCATGAAAGCAGATAATGTTAATCTGTAAGCTTATTATTGCCTTTATTGAACAATCAATGCATCATATAATGTCGCTAATTTGGAGTATCATAAAAATCAAGAAGCTCGCCTTGCACCTCGTCTGAAGTCTTCAACCCCTGTGTGGGTGCTCCACGCCTAAACAAATGGTTGTGAAACCAAAATCCTACTTCAGAAAAGGGAAAAGATTCCATGCAGACTCCTGGTGCTTTACCGCTCGGCGTAACTGAAAGCCTCAAGGTCGCTCCTCGCTCCCATATGTCCATCTTTATGCTGGTGAAAATGACGTGAGATCTTAACCTCCAGGGTTGAGATCACACATTGATGAAGTTGTCCTGAATATACGGTGCCCAATCTTCTTGATGGCCAAAGTCTGTGTACATGGAAAAGCTGGCCTGCGTGGCAAGAGTGTTGCTTTCAGCACTGACGGCTGCGGGAATCGCCGCTGTCCACTGGTCAATGTATGATGGCTGGCCTCCAATTTTCACTGGAGATAAGTATTCCTTTGTCACTTCTCTCAGCTCCTCTGCTATCTTTTGGGATAGCGCCCATGTTTCCCCATGTGTATTCAGAATGTGGAGCACCATGCTCAACTTTTCTCGCATGAGGGGGGTGTCGAGACCTAGGAAGACGCAAGCATCGAGATAGGCGAGTGCAACCCTGGCCAAACCAGGAACGCAGAGTGGGCTTAAATTCTTGATCGGAAACGAGCGGCGAAATAGGTCGCAGACGCTGTTTGCTGCCAGCACGTCGATAGGGGTGGCATTCCAGCCAAAGCCTTTGACTTTCTGCGCCTGTCGGTGGGGACCACGAACTGGACCCAATGGAAAGCACTCCCGAAGCTCAAGACTCTGCCTTGAGGCGCACTGCCGTATCCTAAGGCGGTTTCTTCAAGCATTTTAAGTTAGCCGGCCAACAGTTCCATAAAATTTGGTGGACAAACATACTGTTGTGCAAAGGCGACTGCATGGAATATGACCATATCAGCTATACCATCTGAATCCACTAGATCCAATTTCCACTGTGGTATCTTGATCAACCAGTCGCAGATTAAGCCATCGGCACGCTCAAATAATTCTGCCTTTTCCTCATTAGAGGCGCCATCATAAGGTAGTATCAAGTTATTCGAAATTCGACAAAGGTCAACGAGGTATGTGAATGATGAGACTTCAGGTTTCCCAAGTAAATTCTGTAGATCATACTGCGCCAGTGACATGGGTTGCGGTATTTGCTAGACGTAAAATAGTCAGTCTCTGTGTAGCATAGACATCTATTCTAGTGAGACCACGCGTGTTATTTTGTAACGTGTTACAGGCCAGTAACTGTGCCGTGAGATTACTGAAACAGACACGAGGACGACTCACCCCGGAGCTATATTCCCACTCCTCACATGGCAACTCCACATCACTAGCGACATCGTGCAAGGATATTACAGTCTTGCAGTCGCGAATGCCCCTAGCACAGTCCAGGAAGTAGAGACTCCAGTATACCCGCCGATAGCATTCGGCAAGGATAGGTGATGTAGCGTTGTCTGCAAAACTCTTATGCTGCATGCCGATCTCAAGAGCAATCGATATCGCTTTATTGGTCCACCCGTTTTGATATTCGAATTTCATTTCTCCCACTGCTACAATCCCCATAATAAGAAGCCCTTGTACGGATTGAGCCGTCATCGGTAACGGTCCACAAGCTGCAACGAATGCTGACTCTCTGAGTTCTTCAGTCGAGCTATTTGGCAAATACAATGACCCCACAAAATTCATGACAGCAAGCAGGAAATGCATTGAATCCGGCATCGAGTCGATCTGATCCAGAAAGTACCGCTTCGGGAGTACCACGGGGTGTGTTGGATGAAAATTCCGGAAGTATGCATTAAGAAGTACATTTTCCTCTCCTACTGAGGGCGAACGCTTTGGTTCCGGGTGCCAGCTCGACAGGTCGTGGGAATATCGACTTCCAGCGTCGACAGAAATAGTATTGGATAACTGAGAGTAATTACCAGGGCTCGATTGGACCGGAGGCTTGTCTGAGATGAGACTCCGTTTGAGGGGGTCGCGTATCCCTCGTCTCGACTTTGCGTAGAAACATGGCTTGCCTTCGACAGAGCAGCGCAGACACGCTGGCATTGTGGCATCGCATTTTACGTGCCTAAGAAGCAAAGGTCAGATACTCGGTAGCAGCAGGAGCAACAAAATTTATTATTCATACTTGGAACGACACTGCACACAAGCTCGAGAAACTCGGATCGATGCCTTGGACCGGCTGCCGGGCTTCGTATCGGCGCTATCCGGTGAGGATACCACCGAAGAATGGTCGCTTCGAACCATCTTATCCTCTCTCGTCAGGTCAGCCATTCTGGCTTGATTGCCGTAATGCTCACGCTCGACACGGTTGTGCTGCAAGTACAAAAATCTCCGGAGCGGATCCGGTAGCAAGTTTATAATATGGACTTTTTTTCCGGAGGGGTTTAAATGCCTAAAGCATGAGAGCGATGAAGGACCGAACATCCAGCATTTTAAAACCAACAGGTGACAGGGCGTGGACTTTGTCGTAAACGCGTTCTCCAATAGGAGTAGAGATTGTTGAAGAACCATGCGTCGGGGTAGCATAAGGCCACCCGCACCACTGCCAAGCTTACGCGATATGTACCTGGGTTCGTGAATAGCCCTATGAGGCGAGTTTAACCTTGGAAATTTGCCCTGGGTATTACTCATGGACGACATGGGCTAACGATCGGAACCCACCACCTGCGGGTGCATGAGCGGCAAGGATACTGCATGGGGTTGTTGTTCAGCTCCGTGCTGATAATGCATGCGGATACTGAGAGCTCTCAACCATCCACTTAGATAATCCGGGCTCGGGCGAAAGTGCTTATGGAGGTTTGATGAATGCGGGGACAAATTTACACTGCCTGGTGTGTCACCAGGAATGGCCGACAGCCAAGGCTGTATCTGAGGCACGTTACGGTGCGTGGAACCACCTGTCATCAAGAGCGGTCCTGACAAGAAGTGGCTTACGAGGCGATGAAGGTAGACCGAGGGCAAGAGGCGTTAACAGGACTTGGCTTAAGCTCTGACTTTTGGTGCTTCCCCAAAAACTGGCGTCTCCCGTGCTTACCTAAGACCACTTGGCCATCATCCAAGGGGAGAAATTTTGACCAGCAATTTCGGCAACGAGTGAGCTATCAGCGTTTGTGCCAGGCTTGGTGCGGTTTCAGAAACCTATCCATTCTAATGTTGTGTATCTCTTTTGCATGGGCATTTAAGTAGTCAACATGCATGTCTCTCACTATCTTCGTAAGTATACTTCAACGGTTTCGCAGTCTTTACAGTAGCGTTGTACCATCACCTCCGCAAAATCACAACCAACAAGAATATCCTGCGGGCCATCACACAGGTCAAGCTCCCAGAGTGTGCCATTGCTGTGGGAAGGTCCTTGTCAGACATCACGGCTTAACTTAATGCTGAGCACGACAGAAGCGGTGTCTTTGGCTGCGCCAGGCGGGTGGCGCATGTGTGAGGAGGTAGATGTGGATTCGCAGCTTAGCGCGGGATGTTCTTGGCGCTTGAGTATATTCAAGGGGCTATAGACCTGGACAGGACTGTAACCCATCGCTAACACCGATGGGTGGGAGAGGAGACCGATGGACTTGCCGGCCTGTGGCGTTAGAAACGAAGACAAGAGTCTACCTAAAGAGTATATGCTGGTTATTGTCGCTTAATTTTTCCCACTTCGATGCAGCAGCTGGAAGATCCCATAACCAGGTTCCTCGAGGCGGGTTTTGGAGGCAAAAGTACCACCCAATAGACAGGAGATTACCCGCTGGGATTCAAAAAAAAAAAAAAAAAAAAAAAAAAAGGCATTTCAGACTTCATAAGTTGCTTCCCTTGCCTTCTACCTGCGACCATGCAAGCATTCTAGAACGTGCGTCGCATGCTTCAAGCATTGCAGTGAATAATGGCCGAGCGAGTTCCGAACTCCCACGCTTGGGCGAAACCCCAAGCCCAACCTTGCTAGCACAAGTTCTACCAATTAGGTAACTAGGTACCTCGTGCGCGATCTCGTGCTGGAGATTTACTTGGCGCCAGTGAGGGCAGCTACATACCTACCTGCCAGCCTGCCTGCCTGCTGCAGAAGTGCCTTCGAGGGGTTTTGGCTGATGCCATTTTGAACCCCACAAGGCGACAGCGGTGGGGTCTAAGCTGGAAAGGGTCAAATAAATGGGTCCAGCAAGCACCCAGCCACCGGCGCCACCGAAGGGGCTATGCCACAGTTCAGTGTCTTTGGCTAAAGAACGGGCCAGTTTGCGACGTACCTCGGCCAAGCTCACTTACCGACATGCCCTCACTTCGGGGTGCCGCTCGGCCTGTCTTGTCACAACGTCACGTCGGCCCTTCCATGTGAACTCTTATCGACCTGACCGCCTTTCGGCCCTCCAAGCCCCAATCAACGTTACAGCGCGACGGGCGCTTTCATTCTCGCAGCATTGCACATTCAGAGAACCTGGGCGGTGTCGCAGTGCAGGCACGACTGCTTTTTTGCTTGAATGCGTGGGTGCACTCGGCGATGCGGACTAGATGAGCAACTCTAATTTTGCGCAAGCCCAGCAGCGGCTGGCTGCGCGTCGACAAGCTCGCGAACGAGAGAACCAAGCACGCCTCACGACTTACCGTCAAACATCGCGCGCATGGTCCCAGGTCTCGCGACTGCCGTGGCCACTCAATCGCGTAGGGAGCTCTTCGCTATCGACATGGGAGGTTATCTCCTCGAGAGAAGGCACCAGACCGTCCTTTCGCGTTGGTCAGGTCGACGCAGAGCTATTGGACGAAGAGCTCGTCGAGCTTCTCCACGGTCAAGTTGGCGATGCGCTCAAATATGTCGGTGGCAACATCAAGGATGATTGGTCTGCAGAGATACTCTTCGCGCTGCGGGCTGTCCTCTTCAAGCTCACCGTATGGGACCATGATGCGACATACGGCGCTGCGTTACAAAATCTCAAATTCACCGATGCACGTCATAGCGGGTCGGTCTTGGTGCCTCCGAGCCGAATGCAAAAAGTCCTCTACGGCCTAATCACCGTTGGGGGCAAATATAGCTGGACTAAGTGGGAGAACTGGCTGGTAGATCAGGATAATGGCTACGACCCACCCACGCCTTTAGTGCGGAAGCTTTCGGCCGTAACGACAAGATTGAATACTGTTCACTCGGTCGCAGCTTTTACCTCCTTCCTTGTTTTCTTACTGCACGGGAGGTATAGAACCCTCGTGGATAGGGTGCTCCGGTTGCGATTAGTTCCACCGACTAGCCAAGTGAGCCGTGAAGTCTCATTCGAGTACCTCAATCGCCAGCTTGTTTGGCATGCCTTCACGGAATTCCTGCTGTTTGTCTTACCACTTGTCGGGATCAACCGGTGGCGAAGATGGCTTAGCAGGACGTGGAAGAAAACAAAGGAGATGGTTCAGACCAAAACAGCCGAAGACGAGAACAGTAAGCAAGGGGAATTTGCCTTCTTGCCTGAGAGAACTTGTGCGATTTGTTACCAAGATCAAAATTCAGCCACCTCCGAAACTGAAGTTCTCGCCGCCGCTGCTTCAAGTGGCGTTGTGGGATCCGCGCAGACAGATATCACAAACCCCTACGAGACCATACCTTGTGGGTGCATCTACTGCTTTGTCTGTCTGGCGACACGATTGGAACGCGAGGAAGGCGAAGGTTGGACCTGCCTTCGCTGCGGTGAACTAGTGAAAGAATGCAAACCTTGGAGCGGAGATGTTTTGGAAGAGCCTACCAAGCCGCCGTCAACCAAGTCGCCCCCGTCGCCTCCGAAACACGTTGGCTTTGCCGAAGATGTCAAGGAATCACCTGCTGTATATGATGAGGAGGACAAGCCACAAGTCGCCATCGAAGAAATCCCATCGGCACGGGCTGATTCAGTAGCGTCTGATGATTCTGAACATACGGACTCGGAGATTTACGAAGAAGGGGAAGAAGGCTATGATGACTACAGCGACTGATACCCAGCATCAATGATTCTATGAAACCAACCTCAATGGACTTTATCACTACTAGAAGACACATGATTGTGATGAGGAGCACAGTCAAATTTACTTTAAATTTTTTTTTTTTGGCTCTCATCAAGATTAACTTATATAATGTAACTCAGAGCGTGCCATATGATGCCGAGTCGGGTGAACGAGAAGGACCGCGAGCGGTTGGAGGTGTATGGGATTTTGAGTATCTTAATCTTTTGTATATTACCATTACCCAGTATCTGACGATACCTAAACTGAGACTTTTGAAAGTCCCAGCCCACTTACCTTAATATATCGGTGTTCATGTCTTACCTTAGTATCCACCTGCTCCATATGCCATCAAGGCTTCCAGAGATGCACAGCAATAAATATTGTTAAAACAGCCTGCTCCATCTGAGGTCAGTTAGTTAGTTGTATGCAGAGCTCCACATATGCGCATAGGTGCATGTATGGATAGTGTAGCTATGTACCCATCCTAGCTAATAACTCAGATATAGGCAAGTAAGAATGCTGAGGGCTGATATACCATCCATGAATCTTATGGGACATCAGGTGCTCACTGCATAGTAGCACACCAAGTTTATGATTATGTCGCAGCCCAGGAGACTACCGGGGGATCGCTGGTGCTCACTAAATTGGCCCTAGCCATGTCACCGCAGGACACCACCTCAGGGCGACCCCCGCTAGGTGTTTCCCTCCCTGGCAGGGGGAGTTGGCTGTGTACGCGCCTAAAGCGCCAAAGTCTGGCGCCCGTGTAGGTCCCCGTTAGGCTGGTGGGGGTCACGAGCTTTAAAACCCGCCCGGTCCTTGCCGGGAAGTTCCCAGTTGAACCGATTCCTGATAGCTAGCCCGCCCAACCTCATCTGGAGGGCACTCAGTTTGCCAACGGAAGAGGGAATACCCACCTTTGTTGCATGAGCCGTCGACCTGCACAGCTCTTGGTTTCAGTTTCTGAACTTTTTTTGCCAAGTTTGCGTGTTTTTTTTTTTGTTTTACTTAATTCCACATAGCAGTCCGTTGGAGTGAGTACTTCAGCAATGCCACACCGGTAGCTTTGCGTCATTCCGGATTTGAGCAAAGGGCAACGATAAGAGACGGGGAGGCAGGGTGTCAGGCTCAAAAGAAAGAGAGGAGAGAGAGAGACAAGGGCGAGGCGGTACAGACAGCGGCAGGCACTTCCGACAAAAGGTCGACATTCCGGAGAACAAAATCAAACACCATGCCAGAGTTCTTCCCCTTTATCCCCGGCACCGAGACCTCCCGCGCGGCACGGCAACACGCCTCAGACGCGTCGCCACTGCTCGGCCGCTTCCGCGCCGTCCCCCGCACGACGCAGCACGGCACCAACCCACTGCGGACGCGCGCCTCGCAGCTCGGTCTCCTATCCTCAGGCGGTCGGGGCAGCGTGCACGTGGGTTATGGCGCTGCCATCGCAGCAGGCCTAGACTCGGACTCGGATGGTTACGACAGCGACGACGACAGCGACGACGAGACAAGATGGTGGCAACGGGCGGCGAGGACGGCGGCCAAGAACGTGCAGGATCTATGGGTTGCGCCGCGGCAAAGCGCTGTTAAGAAGGTCGTTGAGAGCTGGTGGAGGAGATGGAGCATACTAGTGTTTCTGCCCGCTATCCTGGTAAGATACACCTCCATCCGAAGGACGTGGGCGTCGTCGCCCACGCCAGCGTATACGAGAGGTGGGATCCCATGAGTACAAAAAGAAGCTGACATATTTACTCATAGGCGGTGGCGTGGTGTGCCATACCATTCCCTCAGTATCCCCTTGGAGCTGATGACCCAGATCGCGATCCGCAAGCTGGCAAAGAAACGCACCGAGCACCGGGTCACGGTACCGCAAGGGTGCAGGTGAACTTTTGGTTCTTCCTCTTCGTCTACTACGGCTTCTATAATCTCACTGCCCTGATATGGATCACCAAAGTATTTAACCTCTACAGTCTCAACTGGTGGCCGTCCACCTTGGGATTTCCGCTTACCATCACACTAATTGCCATTGTGAGCATTGCGGCGCCCATACCTGTGTATTTGGTTCCGAAGCTTAATTTCCTCACTGTTCACAATACGGCATGGATATCGTGGACTTTCATGATCATGGCAATGCCTGTTGGAATCGCCTTCTGCATAATGATGCTCCACGAGCGGCACCTGGGGCTGCGGCATACGCTATCCGAAACCCAGCGCATCTTCACATCCTCGTGGTGGACCGGTGACGTCGACTCGGTAGCTGTGCGAGAAACTCGCCGCCGCCCGGATGTGAGCAGGGCAGCTTTTGACCCTGACGCCGCATCACAGAACAGGAGTAGGGTTCCTATCATTATGCGGCGCCGCCAGTGGCTCCCAGCCAGTTTCGTGCGGTTTGTATGGTTTTGTCTCGCCCTCTTTGTTGGCCTTCTGGCATACTTGATAGGGGAGGCATATGCTGAGATATACCTCCGGACACTGCCACACAACAATCTGGAGACCATCATTTATGTCTACAGCTGGGTTTTGACGGTCCATCTACTGGATCTTTTGACTGGGTGGATTCTAGGAGTTAGCGAAGGGGAGAGGGTTGGCAGCTATCCGCTGAGTTGGATATTCAAGCTGTAAGTGTATCATCCCTATTGTCACAGCAATGATTTTGGTTATGTCCCCCGTGTGCTCAGTTGGATTCTAACACATCCCGCAGATATTTTATGCTGACATACCAAACCTATGTGCGAGCTCTATACGCACGGCTTCGCTCACCGTCACAATTCATTATGCTGCAAGCGCTCTCGTCCGGTTTGCTCATTATTGTGGTCCCTATCACCATGTCATCAACTTGGCACCGGATTCTCAGCTTCTTAGGCCTGACCACGCAGACCTACGCCTCTTATCAAAAGCTCCGTGTGCGAGACGTATTTATCCGGTTTTTGGCGGAGAATGTGAGCATGTTGGCCTTTCTCGGCAGTATCTTAGTCCTACACTTTGGCGCGAACAAGGACGTATATCCCTACTTTGCTTTTGAAGACGCCGCCAACAACGAAGGCTATGATTTCGGTCTTACCTTCTACGCTTCGATTATCACTTGGGTCTGTGAAATCATCGCTGGTATCGTGCTGAGGACGTTGATCCGTTGGGTCTTTGGGGTCAACGCAAGCATAGAAGGCAAACTCGACTTAGCCGTTTGGCCCGAACTGCTACCCACGAGTGTAGCTGTTATGCTTCACGTTTTACAGAACATGCTGTTTTCTATTATACGATTGCATTTCCATTGAGATGGGTTACGATTGGGAGGAATTAATACATTTCATTTCGGCAGGATGGATTTGAGCGGGCCGCTCGTCGGTCGATCCTGAGGCGAAACCGCTTGGCAACGTCATTAACGATGGCCAGCGACAGCTTTCGAGCACCTCAATAATTGGACCATGGGTATAAGTGCTCATTTCTAGGCTACGATGAACGACAGCAATTAGATACGATAATATCTGGGTCTGATGAAGGGCTAGCTTTTTCCCCCTCCTTTACGAGCGCAGACTTCGGAGGCTCTACAAGATGAGTGTGAAGAGATGGGGCTTTCAGGTGAAATCCTTAGCTGCTCTATCGATGGTCCGGGCCGGATTTCTTATTTCCATTTGATATTCCTTGGACGTAAAACACAAAGATATCCGAGGCGAACTAGCGATAGATGATACCCCCTTTTTGTTACTTAGTTAAAATTCCTTAATTCATAGATTATGACAGTAAGTATCCCAGTATATTATGATATCACTTCCTCAGGCATACCACCACCTCAACACAATGTGCGAGTTAAATTGCGACTATTTACAGAATAAGAGAGTACCAGAGGCGCTATTTCATTCATCGGTGGGTTGTAAAAGCCCACGAAGCTTGCGTGCGCTGCACGGTATCATCAATCCTGACTCGGTAAAGGGGGCCATCTGGTCTCTCTAGTCTTGAGATAAGTAACATTTGTGCAGTGTGGTCATGAGTCGGGGGGAGGGGGTAAAAGTAAAGGTCGTTTCTCTCAACCGTTGGCCCCTGTAAATTGCGACTGTCACAGCCAATCCATTAGATGACGCCTCTTCCCCGGCTGGGAAGCACAGCGACCGGTCCACGGAGCCGTTCGTACTACACACGATAAACGACAGAGAGCACGATCACATCATCCCGGAGCCCCTTCCGAAGGAATATGGTTGGCTATTCCAGGGCTGACAAGGTCCAAGATGGCATTTGTTATTTATTTATTTTTCAGCAATAAGCTTTTTTCGGTTCACTTCACGCAAAATCACTCCCAGCTATCCGGTAACCACCATCTTGGAATGCGGGCTGATGTTGTCCTACCCACCATTGGGTCAAGAAGCGGCAATCGTCCGCTGCACGGAGTTGACCGGTGGCAGGGAACCAGAAGCTGTATCAATCTGCTATATGATAGGAAGTGCATATCCCACACGAGAGTCCTATCTTTGATAATCTCGCCAGAACAAATCAAACGGGACATAGTGTCTTACCGCCAAAGACCAGAAGCAGTATAGTAAACAATGCCACTGACACTCCTGATGAGTCGTGGATTGGTGATATCAACTCCTGTCACAGGGTTGTCACTTTCCAAAATGCACAGCAAATGTACTCTGGAAGTCGACATGTCATCGTCAGCCTCATACATGCCCACCCAGAATTTATAGCCTTGTCGACCAGCCTTGAGAAAAGCGGTGAGTTACTCTTCTGACTCGCTAAGTTCAGGGCCGGCTACCTCCTCTAGGGTGGCACTACCTAAGCATCTTAGGACGATGTGGTTAATACGGAAAGCCCGCTGACTAGCGACCATATGGCATGCTATTCTAGGACTGATGCCAAAGCACTAATGCAGTGAATCTCGCACCACGCAATTACCACGCATATACTGCCAAGTTGGTCGAACGAAAACGGCGCGATTTCGCGATCTACAAACTAGCCGGTGGCCGATGAGCCGACGAGACAGCAAGGTTGAGAAGGAGAAAAAAAAGTGTCGCAATCAGCGATGACGGGCTTGGAACCTTGGGAAGGACGAGGCGATGCAATTGGTCGGAATGCTACTTGACCAAAGCAGATACGAATCCAATACCTTCGGGGAAACAGAATTACAATACAGAGAAGCCGGGGATATAATAATAATAATAAAAATAAAATAAAAGACGACTCAGAAAGTAGATACACTTACTGCTTCTAGTAATGCGATTCCGCTTGGAAAGGTCCGAGTTATCAAGTTATAGACTAACCGGGATTATGCAGAATGAAGGGTTTAGGCAGGCCGATCCCGATATTCTTTCGCGAAGTGTTGAGTTACGGCGTCATTATGATCCCACCATCCGGAGCTGCAGATGACTCATTCCGCTGCCTGTCGCAAAGCCCCTTTGCATATGCGTGCATGGAGAAAATACTGGATACTGGCACCTTGCACGTTACAAGCCTTAAGCGTATCACGGCTAGGTAGGAGAGATATCGGAGATATCACCAGCAATAGAACAAAGGTCTGCCAGCTTCAGATGAGGTACGCAAAGATAGAAAATAAAGCGCTGAGATCCCATGCAAAATACAGAAGTAGGCCGGAGGGGCCGATATCCGATTGAATTATCAGTTGGCTCCGAGTACGTACATCTAGACACCACAGTGGGGGTAAGTGCAAGGGAAAATGTGGTCGCAGGGTAGCCGGTCTGCAGAAACGAGACCACTAATACACTTACCACATCACTTGTATATCTCGTTGCAGGGTTGAGCAAGCTTTGACAGGAAGGGGTGGTATCAAGTTTCGGCCGATGGAAACAGCGGCGCGACGGTGGTACGCGACTTTGATTCGCGAGTGACGGTGGATGTCTGCTGTAAGATGCAAATTTGAAGCTCCTATGACGGACGAGTAAACATGGCCGGTTCATATACTTCGATTGGGACGTTCCAGGACTTTGCTCGTGCTTCTGTGACTAACCTTGTTCCTGAGCCCACATCTTTGCAAACGATTATTGAGTGGGATGACAACGTACTATCGGACATGCGCTCTGACCGTATCTAGAAGATATTTATGGCGAGGGATGTGCAAGTTTCATGACACATTGCCGCTTCACGCAAACTAATTAGAAGTATTTCGCCTGGCCATTTTCAACAATGAAGTAAAAGTATGTAATAATTAGAATGAGGCAAAATGATGCAATAAGAATACAAGCACCATCGGCTGAATCGTATCTCCCTAACAGGGCAAGTGCGAGGAACTGGTGCGAAATGGCAGGGGTTTCCATCTTCGTGGCCAACAATAGCCGGAAATGGAAAGAGCAGTTAAGAATACATAGTCAAATGGCTCTCTCTACTGATGGGCTCCAGCTCTAATTGATTAGCACTGCTCGCGGGCCACGGGAAAGCAGGGGACAAGGCGCTCAACTAATGAGACTTATTAGGAGGACCCAAGGATGTTGCCTGAATTACTGGAGCTTGAAAATACTACCACAGATATCGGACGACATCGACGGATGGGGCGAGTTTGAAACCTGTAACAGGACTGAAGCATGGAAAACACCGCTTCCTTCATGGCTGAATGGTTGTCAGGATGGTTGTCAGGACGGACCAGATTTGCTGCTCATTAAATCGCCACCCAGCGTAAAGTCCCGAAACCAGTTGGCCCTCTTCCATTTGCACGTCCCCCGAATCGCTCGCTTATGGCTTGAAATGACAATACGGCTAGACAGGATGGTCCATATTGAGTATTCCGAGACTCCTCTGCGGATGTCGGTAAGGAGACCCGTGGGTGTAGTTGCTGCTCAGCTGTTGTCATAATTATCTGCCTTTCCGGGGCGGCCTCCCAGTAGGAGATGGGAGGGACGAAACAGCCAACCAATCCCAACGTGTCCATAATAGGCCCTTTTTGTCCACGACCAGGCCCTATCGCATTCACTCGGAGGTGCTCTTCGGGTGTCCCCCCTCCCGGTGGTTCGCTGAGCCAAGACCGACAAAGGTCGGGGTCGCCCAGGCTCCAGTGAGGCGTTCAGTCCAGCCAAGGCTGCATCACTGGATAGCGTTGCATTCGATACCTGTGCACCAAGCTGCCTAGCTCCATGCACATGCAGCAGACGCTCACGTTTTGCGTACACCTCATGGAGCGGCTCTGTGAGTACGCGATCGGTGCCTTACCGCCTCTGTCATGTACATACGCAGGGCATGTAGGTAGCAATGTCATGTTCGGGGTTTAGCTGGATGGCCTGCCGAAGGGAAAGGGAGCGCGCTCGCCCAAGGTTTCGACCCTTGCGCCCACACCGAGGCCGATAGAGACTCTCTCAATTGTCAGAAAGTGGCTTGCAGGTGGTCTAATTCTGGTTTGGCATGGTGGCATCGAGCAGATAGTGGGGTTGGCTAGCTTTGCTCCCCTGCAACACCCATCTACTGCTCCCACGAGGGGCTCGCCATTTGTCTTGGTTATTACCTGATTCAAGGTTCCCCGTGAGAGCAAGAGGACGTTTCAGATCCAGCATTTACCTCTGCCCGTTGAAGCGCGTATGGGCCTTCTACACACCGGCAAGTGTGATTACGTGCTTGCGAGACGTAAGAAGGTCCAGAACGGCCGGCCGACCCCCGCGACACACCCACGCCCGTCTCTCCCCGATGTAGTGCAATTTAGCCAGAATTCAACACATCCTATCCCATTACTTCTCATAAGCTTTCTGATGGGCAGTATGTCTCTTAGCAACCGATCCAGCATTGCCCACCCGGGTTAGCATATTATTAGTGGAAGCCTCGCAGCGTAATTTAATGTTCGGTGCTTATCGGGGAAAAATGGGGTCGAATAGGACGAAAAAAAATATGAAAATGCCTATCCCACAACCCATACGCGCGGAGGGTCGGGATAATATGGTAAGGTGGTACTCCCGGACTAAAAGTTAAACGAGATGTAGAGATTTACAAACCAAAGAGCCCCGCCAAAGTGTTAAAAAAATTCGTAAGAAAAATTAAAGATCGAGAGGGAGATATATACGTATACACAGGTAGTTACAGCCCGCGCCGCCACCGTCGTCGCCGCCGCCTCCCCTGTCGTCTGGTGTCCTGAGCTGTGCTGGCCTACCCTGCCATCTCAGCATCCCACCTGCTCTCCACTCTGGCGCAACCATCCTGTTAGCCTTCTTCTTCCCTTATCCGAACCGCCCTTTTTGTCCTGGGCTGCCCGTAGTAACTTGCCAGTATCAGGCCAGGACCAGGCTGCAACCCGTTGCCGCTAGACTCACCACCTCTGCGTTGTCAACGCGCCGCGCCCAGGTAGTTACTTGCGCACACACTCGCACACAAACGCGCCGTCACCCTCGCACACACCCGGCTCTCTCTCTTACACCCTCGCACTCGCGCCCGCGCCCACTGTTGGTCAGAGCAGAGTGAGCTTGCAGAGAGACGGTGGTCCTTTTTTTTTTTTTTTTTTTTTTTTTTTTGGTCTCCCTGTCTTACCTGGACCTTGTCCCCGGCCTTCCTCTTCCAGCTCTCGGTTTGCACACCCCTCCCCCTCCCCTCCCCCTCCCCCTCCAGGTACCTCATTGTGCGCCGCCACGGCCCCCAGAGATCAGACAAAAAATTTCTCCTTGGATACACGACACACCCGACACACACACACATATTGGGCTGCCGCGCCAGTGCTCGCACTTCTTTCTTCTCCCCCTTCTCCCTCTTTCTTCCCCTCTTCACAATGAGCGCTCCTGTCCCCTCTGACAGCGCAACCAACCCTTCCCAACCAGGAACTACTGCCTCAACAAACCTTGATGCCTCGAGACGAGAGCCCGCCGCCGCCGCCGCCGGTGCCCCCCAACTCTCCGGTGAATCGCTAACTACCTCGCCGTCGGACCGCGAGGAGACCCAGAAGCGCGTCCTGGCCGCACTGCGACGCTTCCCTGACTTTCCCATTCCCGGTATTGAATTCATTGATATCCTGCCCATCTTCCAGGACCCCAAAATCTTCGACTCGCTGCTTCAGGTCCTTGAGCTTGAGATCAAGGAGACCTTAGGATCCGTTCCCGAGGTCATTGTAGGACTAGATGCCCGCGGCTTCCTCTTTGGCCCCGCGCTGGCCCTGCGGCTGAACTGCTCCTTTGTCCCCGTCCGAAAGAAGGGCAAGATGCCTGGTCCTTGTGTCACCGCCTCGTATGAGAAGGAATACGGAGCGGACTACTTCCAAATGCAATCGGATGCTATCAAGCCAGGACAGACCGTTCTGGTAGTTGATGATATCATTGCTACTGGTAAGTTCAAGACGAGGGACCCCCTTTGCGATTGTTATCAGTTTGTTCTTGCTTGTCATTAGCCCGCTTCCAGCCAATTTCTCGGGGCATGTACCTTCATATCTTTTCGTCGATGAGGAACAAGTCTATTTCTGCAAAGCAATGACCGGGCTGGAGTCTCCCATTGGTAACTGATTTGCAAGCTCTCAACACCTCACAATTGTCATTGCCATATCATTACTTCTCATGGCAACGACTGCGAAGTCTTTGCACCACTGGCTCTTGCAATTCCGGGAGGCAAGTGTCTTCTAGCCCATTATATTCGGCGCCCGGTTCCAGGACCGAGTTTGTTTAAAGCGACCGACAGGGAGATTGTACATGGTACTCCTCTTGTACATTCGTACTCTTCGGCCGATTTACAATGAAGCCAAATATACCGGCACTCACAGCCTAAAGGCATTCTCTGACTGAAGAGGGGGGTCAAAGGACCTAGCACCTATTTTGATTTGTGCTTTTTCTTTTTGGTTTTCGGCCCAGCTTCACTGCGGCCGCTTGTTCCCCAACTAACAATCATTTCCAGGAGGTTCTGCTGCTGCTGCGGGATCCCTCATCAACCAGCTTGGCGGCAAGTTGGTGGGCTATCTCTTCATGATCGAAATCCCCTTCTTGAAAGGTCGGGAGAAGCTGGGCGACTTGCCGGTCATTAAGTTATTAGACGCTGAGTAAATATGATTATTCGCAGTCGTCTCAATCTATAGAGAGGGGATATGACCCGGCACCTGCATCGTCTTTATCCTGCTGTTCAACACATCCCACTTGGCGAGTCGAAAACATAGTGGTCTTTTAATGCACAAATCTGTGAGAAATGGAAGAAGAAAAAAAGAATCAGAATTGACGGGACAATGGACGTCAGACAGTGGCCTATGCGTTGGCATCACCTTCTTCCGATGCGATGGTGTGGAGGATAGACTCTGGGCTTAAATATACTGCATAGGCTGGCGTTGGGCATTGACATACCGACGTTGATCGGGCGTAAGTGTGCTTGTGAGACGAGTAGTTTTACATATATAGAAAGACTTTGATAAATATTTGGGGTGCACCATTGTGCTTTCCCACTCCAACCTTTCCTCGCGGAAGCTTCCTCATCTAATTTCGTCTCATATGAATTATGAGATGACAAAGCCAGGAGCGAGAACAGCTTTCGTTCTGATCCTCTCTACAGTTCGATTTCGCTAAATGTGCAACGACTGGCTGGTGCATATATATATGGATGGGTATGACCCTACCTCGAAGTTTGACCTGAGGCTAACTCTATTTACCCGAGGTTGCAGAGATTGAAAGTTACACTCGATAGTCACCACGGCCAGGGCGAAGACAGTATCTGGGTTGAAAAGCTGTTCAATATCGATATCATAAACCATCCACCTCTCTTTGTGAGAAATGTATCTATCCTTCTGATCAGCGGTCCCTGCCAAGTTATACGCAAGTATACCGCAGCCAAAGGCAAGCCGAGCATTAGTATGGCGTGCTCCAGAGGCTTTTGATAGAATTAAGGGTACAATTTTGGAGCCGCCATCGCACTGTTCTTCTACCCTCCCTCACATGCGGTAACCTCGAAAGAGAATATGAGCAGTTCGATACTGCCTAGTGGCAAGGTCGATAAGGCCAGGAAATGGAGCATCTGAATAACTGAACACTCAACTCACTGACCGTAACAGTTATTCACATTTACATATGCCATACCCACCTTGAACCACACTGATCAGGAACTCGAAACTAGATTTAACCTCCGAGCATATTCCCCCTCTATACACTTCACATTATTCACACATGCATCGAGGTTGGAAAATTAGCCATGTCAGACACATGAGTTTTATTAGCTATTAAGTGAATGACCAATGGCAAGAACACCTACACCCTAGGTGGTGATAGATACTTCAAAGCCTCCATTCAGAACATGCCTCGCCCTCCCGTCATATCCACCTGCCACTCCCCGTAGGGCCATGGAAATTTTTTTTTTTTTAACTTTTGGTCTTTTTCTTCTCAGTTCGCTATGGTATAACTTTCCCTTCCTCATTCCAAATGACTGTCTTTAGGGGGTATACTGGGTATCAGTAATGAAAAACAGACGACAAGTGGCAATGCAAAAAGAGCACTAAAAACAGCTAGGAAATCAATCACGTGTGCTGACGTTTCTTTCTCTCCGCGAGGCAAGCCGAACAACGCACCTGCCTCCCATGGTGACCGAGTCCGAAAGCAACCGCGGTGCATGGTTTCGATGGCAGAAACGTGCTGGCACGCTTTGCTCAACACCTAAATGTTTGGGTATCTTGGAAATGCAAATCCGATCCCGACCAATGTATAAGAAAAAATTCTCGGGTATCATGAAAGCACAGGTTGTTGCATCAACAACTAACACTGTAATCCGAAGCCGCGCGCTCTCTAAGCGGCAGCAGTGACAACGGGAGCGGCGGCAGGCTCAGCGGCAGGAGTCTCCTCCTCCTTGGCCTCAACGGGAGCAGCGGGCTCCTCGACAACGGGTGCGGCAGCGGCCTCGGCCTCGGCGGGAGCAGCAGCCTCCTCGGTCTTCTCCTCAGCCTTGGTCTCAGCAGGCTTCTCCTCGGTCTTCTCCTCAACGGGCTTCTTGCCCTTGACTCGCAGGGTTTGGCGCAGCTTGCCCAGGCCGAAGCTAGACTTGCGCTTCTCAGACTTCACTTCCTTGGTCTCGCCGTTGGTGGCAGGGGCAGCCTCGGCAGTCTCAGCGGGAGCAGCAGCGGCCTCAGCAGCAGGCTCCTCAGTGGAGAGGGGCTCGGTGGTCTCCACAGCGGGGATAACGGGAGCGGTCTCAGCGACGGGCTCGACGGGGGCCTCGGCCTCCTTAGCAGGGGCGGCGGGAGCCTCAGGCTCGGGCTTCTTCTTACCGAAAGAGAGGCCACCGAAGATGCTAGTGCGCTTGGAAGGAGTGGGCTTGGTCTCCTTGGCGACCTCCTCCTTCTTGGGCTCCTCCTTAGGAGCCTCCACGACGGCTTCAGGGGTCTCGGCAGGGGCCTCAACGGGGGTCTCAGCAACAGCAGGAGTCTCGACAGGAGCCTCAACAACAGCGGGGGTCTCCTCAGCGGGCTTATCTTCCTTCTTCTCCTCTTTCTTCTCCTCCTTCTTGCCGAAAGACAGGTTGCCGAAGATTGAAGCACGCTTCTTGCTGCTGGAGCGAACCTTGGGCACCTCCTTCTCCTCCTTGGCCTCCTCCTTCTTGGGCTCCTCCTCCTTAGGAGCCTCCTCAGCAGCGGGGGCAGCAGCCTCTTCAGTAGCAGCTGGGACCTCAGCGGGCTTCTCCTCCTTCTTGGCAGGCTTCAGGGTCTCCAGTGTCTTCTTGTAGGTCTCAGACTCGGTGACGGTGGTGGCAAGCTCCTTGGCCTCAGCAATCTTCAGCTTCAGCTGGGCAACCCAGTTGTCACGGTCGGCGGGGGAGGCCTTGAAGACGTGCTTGTGGCCCTTGGCGACAACAACGAACTTGTTGTTTCCCTCAGTGGTCGGCTCAGCGGCCTCAGCCTAGTTACTTGTGTTAGCCGTCAAATTGCGATTTAGAGTAGTCAGGTTATTATTGGTGCTTACCAGCTGGATGGCACCGGTGGGGGTAGTGGCGTCCTTTCCATAGAACAAGAGACCCTTGCCAGTCTCGGAAGCCCAGCTGACAACGTGGTGGGCAACATCGACAGCCTTCTCCTTCTCGAGGTAGGTCGAGAACTTCTCGGTGGGGATAGCGTCAGAGCCGAACCAGAAGTGAGCCTTGTTGTAAATCAAGTTCCTGTACAGATTCATTTATTAGCAAGCTGCAAGCCCACGGCATACATCTCTCAAGCGCAAACAAATAGGGACTTACTTGGGGAAGCTAGAAGGAGTCGACTTGTGCTCAAGGTGGCCAGACTCAATGGGCTTGACCTCCTTCTTAGGAGCCTCAGCAGGGGCAGCAGTCTCGGCAACGGCCTCAGCAGGAGCAGCTTCAGCGGCGGGCTCCTCGGCCTTGGCCTCGATGGGAGCGGGAGTCTCGGCGGGAGCCTCAGCAACGACGGGCTCAGCAGCAGGGATCTCAGCGACGGGCTCGGTGACAGTAGGAGTAGTCTCAGGGACCTCAACGGGCTTTTGGACGTCGGCCATTGTGAATTATGGGTTGGGGGTTTTGGTGAAGAAAAAAAACTTCGGGGTATCAAAGGAAATAGGGGTATCACAAAAAAAAACAAGAAGACAACAACGAGTATCTACTAAAGCAAAGTAGGAGTACTAGATGTGTTTATTTTAGTCGCAGACACACGGTGACGGTCTGTGGTCAGGCGGAAAGGTATGGAGAGAATTGGGGGTTTCTTTTCCAAGACAACGTCGAGTACGACAGAAGAATAAGGGGAGAGGAAGCAGATGGGAAGGGCAGCGGCAGCTTTGCGGCTTCTTATTTGATTGCTGTCCTCCTGACGGGCAAGATAATAGGGAGGGAGGTAGTACTTAGCACAGTCCAATCAATGGGTCGCTTGGCAGATAGACAAGGAACGCCAGCAGGGAAGCTGCAAGGGTGTGGGTGGATCGAGGCGGGTCCGGCTCAAATGCCACCACGAAAGTATCAGTAGTAGTGCAGCGGGCGAAAAAAAAAGGGACAAGGGCCAAGAATTAAAAAAAAAAAAAAAAAAAAAAAAACAACCCAGCATGGTTTAAAGGGGAAAAAAAATTGTAAGACACAGTCCAGGCTACACGTATCCAAGGATCATTGCTGCTGCTTTTTCCATTATTGCTGCTCCTCCATATAATTCGTTATTCTTATTATTATTATTATTATTATTATTATTATTATTATTCTTATAATTCCCGTTGATGGCATCATCGTCGTGTCCATGTACTCTCTCATCTTTGCCATCGTATTTGTGCAGAAAACAAATTCAATATTTCCACGATCGAACGAGCAGCAGCAACAGCAACAAAAAAAAAAAAAAAAAAAAAAAAGTATCCGGCTTAGCGCCTTGCGGTGGTCACTAATCCCATGGGCGAGTTAGCTTCTGCCCCGGGTTGACTGAATTTTGATGAAATTTTACATACTGCGATGGGCAACGCTGATCTCCAGGTGTCCACTCCCACACCCCTTTGGCCCGTCAAACCACCCCTCCCCCCCAATCCGAGAGGTTCTTTGGCGCAGGGCCCTGTTGCCCGGGCGGTCCTCCGTAACCAATGGTCTGTGCCCTCTACTAGCTACCCTATGGTTGCTTTGGGCTGCTTCCCTGGAAATTGACAAGCAGCTCGGACGATGAAATTACCAACGCATTAGCGAACCAGGGGGCGTCTCCCATTGACTGTTCAGCATAAGTGAACGCCACTAGGCGCCCCAGGATCCTCTTTTGCTGAAATAATGTGTCTCCATCGGCCATGGATCAGAGCAGAACAGTGCTCATCCGGCGGCTGACCGTCAATGTTTCAACTTGGATGGGATACGCATGTACATAAAGACAAGGACCGTACAGTAGTAGTACCTAAACACAGTGAGCAGGCCGTCTGGCTCCCATCACGAACGCTCCCAAACCCTTCTCACAACTTCCAAGATATCTTCACATCGAAACCCCTACATCCATGGACGGTTCATGGACCAGAGTCTTTGCGCAATCTAGATTTACCTCCTAGCATCAACGCCGAGCTGTGTGGTGGCTCACTGTGGGTTTCGAGTTTTGTTGGCGATCGGCACGCCCACGCAACGGCCCATCGCGGTCAGATGGTCGAGGCTAGCTTGTTCTCTCGCCCCTACCTACCTGCCTACCAGTGACTCGATACTGTGGAAACAAAATAGCTGTGCGAAACTCTTACCCACATGTTACGGTAGGCACATCCATACTAGTATATATGTAGCACACCTCACGAAATATTATCATAAATGTGGCGTTCACGTAACGTGAACTTTCCACTATCGTTAAATAAAAATAAAAAATTAAAAATTAAAAAAGGCAAAGCGAAGCTCCTTCCGAGGTCGCAAGATGTCACCTATGTCGCATTACACAAGTGAACACACACATGATCCAACGGCTTGATACTGTACTTAGCACATACGGAGCTACGATCAGCCACTACACGAGCGGATCTGATTGTAGTTTTTGATGTTCTAACAGGTGCTACTTATGTCATGGCAATAGAGCAATGACTAAAAGTATGGGTAGGCAGGCTGTATAGCCATCCTCGCGGTGTGGGTAGCTGCCGAACCTGGTATCAGGTTCCAAATATACTGATGGCAGAGATGCTGGTATCGAATTGGTAGCACATGAAGGATGTATGTACAGTGCGCTGATGCTGGGCGAGGATCACAAGTAACTCGGCAGACATGCCTCCCCAGCATATTCCGAAATAATCTGCGGCGACAGTTAGAAACTCGTTTCTGCATCCCCCTTGCCGCACCTCGTCAAGTCACAGCTGACTAGGGCGAGCGGCTGCCAATGGTTGGCCGGTACTGGTGCGGACTGGGGCTAAATTCAGATGAAATAATCGTATCAGTGACTCAAGCTCAAAGTACCGACGTGCAGCCAGACGCCTACATTAGTGCCGTTTGTGCCCGCTAGAGCACGTTTATTTCAACGCTACGGCTTCTATTAGTTGCAGCAATGCGGGCCCCATGTGACCTCGCTATTTGGTACTTCAAATTGGTGTGGGTCACTGCCCTTCCGTCGATCAGGGAGCTAACCATCTACCCTTCATCTAACCCCCGACATTCTTTGCGCAGTCAGCATCTGAAAATTCTGATAGGCATCGCAAACATGCTCTTTGCCTTTTCTCTATACAGTTGGCAAGAGCTTGCAGGGAGAGCTGATAAGACAAAGATACCGGGTTGGTCTTTTTCCTGCAGACGGTGTGTGACCGCCAATTCCTCAGGGCCAGCGGAGCACCGCAGGGCTGATTACGGTCATTTGCGGGCCCCTATACTCAAAAGCCAATGTGGCGCTCGCTTTTTTTTCCCATCAGCCGGGACCAAGTTTATTGGATATCCACCGGGAAATTTGGTAATTGTTTGAGAACCGACGGGCTTCCGCCCGGCTCAAGATTCGATCTATTTCTGACAGCTCGGCGTCCAGCTGGCTTAGCGACCTTCACTAAAACGCGTCTCAAGAGCGCCCGTTATGTGGATCCTGATACTCATGCGATCGTTCTTGAGCAACTAACGATCCAACCGGGACTTGGCCGTTGCGGTGCGTCAGGATCAAAAGAAATTTTGTTAATTCCAGCCGTGTATGCATGCAGCTGTCCTTGCATACTCGTTGGTCCATGCATCACCTGGCGCTGCACTGCATGGGGCCAGCCAAAGTGGTACTGTGAGAGGGATGACACGATAAAACCTGAAACGGTCTACTCTCCCTCCATCATCCGTAACAATAATTGCAGACACCAGCGTCCATTTATCACTTAACAGCGTCATACACGTACGCAAGGCTTATCCACACCAGTCGCGTAAGGCTTTCAGCGTGTAGATGCAGAAATTATCCAGCTCACCGAAAATGCTTCTTCATGACTGTAGCTCACACCATTAATAGATGCACCTTCGCCAACACCAGGATATTACACATAGCGTTGATTTCTAATGGGGCTACGAGGAAACCCTCGAGGAACATCTTGGGACCGCCCAGATTCGGCAATCCGGTTAGTACAGACTTTCGGCAGGCAGTGAACAAGGTGGGAATGGCGGCTTTCGCTATGCATCACGTCACATACTAAATCCAGGCATAATCCATCGTACCACCTGCAACGCCCGGACGCAGCCGCAGTAACCACGCACTCAAACACAATCTTTTAGATTCGTCTCTTCTCTTTCACCACGGGACCATTGACACACCTACCAAGCCCTGGGGGAGTGCAGTATGTTTAACTGCGCCCATCACGCCTGATACCAAAGGGTGAAGAACTTGATGACGATACCCACGGTTATTGCCCTCCTCTGACCTGCAAACCACAAGGACTCAAGGTTCAAAGTGGTCGTGCCTGACTGCGTTCATCTGTCCGTGAAGATGATGACTTGCGCATCGCATATTCGTCATTCCCACATGTCTGCGGCGCATACAGTGCAGGTCAGTCCCTGTACGTAGTGCGAGTGGTGACGGTTTAGCTCGAAGGGGTAAGTTAGTTTTCCGGATAAGGCGCTTCGCGCTCAGCTTTTGCCTCTGGTGTATAAGTACCCTCATCTCTGGTACACATGCTTCAACTTCCACTCACACTTTTGCTTGGGATATGCACCCATCTGCATTTTGCCCCCCCCTCCCCCCAACTGGATAATCCTGTATCGTATTCGTGGGGAGGGGTCTGGAACCTGTCTGCGATTTCCGCCTTCCCACTTCAAAAACGGGGTCCTGGGCGGCTGGCTGCGAGCCACGCTCATCTACTCGCCTCGTAGATCAACACTCGTGTGATCAAATGTACCTCTACCATTTCGGTCATCTGATGCACCTCAGCATGGAGCAGAAGCAACACCCCCCCCCCCCGGGGTAATGCCATCAAATCATACTTTCGCGGAATATTCCGTCAGTTTCTTCCTCCGCAGGACGATGGCAGAAAAGCAGTGCTCAACTGTGCTGCTTGGATCGCCCTCTATACTATTGCTATGCCTGTAAACCAAGCCTATAGTATCTCATCGAGCGTATACTTCCGTTCCACTGAAATTTTTATTGTTTGATTCTGCTCAGAATATTTGCACAATATTCCTTACGTTCAATTACCCTCTAGATCAAGGACGAGGCAAGATATCTACCGGTTTAGCATCGCCAGTCAATCTGCCAGGTTCGCCATCGAACTACACACAATATTGGCGTAGTGGTTCTTATTCTAGGTTTGTTACTTGGACCAAAAACCATGTAACCATATGGGTTATTGATTAAGTTGACTGATGGTAATTCCGGACACACCACTTCTACAGCCCCTGGGGGCTGTCTTGTCAGTTCACATGTCAAGATTGCCTCTTGTCTCAGAAGTCGCAGGCCCACACACGCTATATTAGCGGATGGATTGCTCACAACCTTCTCCAGAAAGTCGATGTCATTCTTGACAAAGGCTAAAGACCCGAGACAGGCAACTGGAATTTGTCATGGGCACCATAAGTAGCCCTTCCTGGCCATGGCCCATAACCGCCGCCGAGTGAATCTGAGGGTCTCTGCGTGCCCTGTACTCTTCATTTTTGGGCGCATCTTTGAGAACGTCTAACGTTAAACTCTCGCCTCAGTCAGTACACTAAATGGGGACGTGAATCTAAAACCCAGGGAGAGGAAAATATGCCAATGCGTGCTTCGGAATTTCGAATGCTCTCCCCTGCCCTAGCTTAAGGACGAAGTGGGATGTTATTCTGAAGCCCATCCACCTCCAGGGACATGGGGAGTACATGCGCATTCTAATCATGCATCTGCCCTGGACATACTCGAGCTAAAGATAGGATCAGAGTACTAAGGAGGTAATCCGGTTTGGAAAAAAAATATAAAGTCTAAGTGTTAGTTCTTCAGTGAGGCGACCGACGCTATCGTCCCTGATCCTAGACAACGGCTGCCCTGGATGTAATTTGACGCCACTTACTTGACTCGGGCAGCAAAAACAAACAAATAAACCATCTTCCCCAATGCATGAATTGATCTGCAGAGGGGAAGGCCGCTCACTTTACGCACACCATATGATATGTTGGATTTTACAAAATCGCCTCACTGGTGGGGCATTCTCAATTTACTGCAAGTGGAGATGACAAAAGAACCATTACTAGTACATATATGTAGTTAGTAGCGACTCCTAGTGGGTTGTGGTATGTGCCTGTGCTTGAGCGGCCGTTATACTACGTGCGTACATGCTCGCTGCGTGGGTAATCAGAACCATGTAATGGGATGAATCTGTCGAAATGTGTATGCCTTTTATCACATCATAGTCATTCAAAGGTTCTTGTCCCCCCAGTGAAGGCCGAGCTCACGAACAGAAAATGACTTGAGTCACCGGTCTCCAGATGCAGACCAAGAGTCCCCGAAAAGATTTATTTAAAAATTTCCCCATCAAATTGATGTATCAACTGCCGATATAGGGGTTAAGTGTTTTTTTTTTCTTTGGTAGGCTATCTCGCCTCTTTCTCCTCACCCACGCTGATGCGGGCCGTTATCGCAATCGCTCTATTCATCCCACCACTTGGCACAAAACGTAGCGTAAGTAGGATGTGGTAGCGCACCTGGCGCACCTGTCACGGCTGGCGATCCCCCTCCCCCCTCTCCCAAACCTCCCGCAGGGCGATCCTGGCGAGAGGATGAACACGTTTAATCAACCAGGTCTTATGCTAGTCCCACTCAAATGACACCAGCCGATCTCCAGAAAGGTGGAAAGCTGGGAAGCAGGACGGGCAGACAGGTGGGCGATGGTAAGCGAGCCATGGGACTAACAGGTGCAACTGGACAACACACCCCGCCATGGATGACGCTACTGTGTGATGCCATCACCAATCGCAATGCGCTTTGCCTATCAAACCCCCAAAACAGAGGCAATTCGCTACTCGGCATTGGTGCCACACAGATTAAATCGGTTCCCTTCATGGCAGTTCTATCCCTCGTGCTACATGTAATATGCACGTCCGGGGGGGGGGGGCGCTCGATGCAGCCCACCTCTGCCCGCCACCCCGCCAAGATGCAGCATTCTGCTCTGACATCACATACAGAAAGCTATGCGCGCGAAGGATTTCCTCGCACCGCAGCTCCAGTCCTCGGCGCTACAGCCCCCATCCCCGATTCCGGCATATCCAAGCCAGAAAGAGCAGCTCCTCATCTATGGCATAAATGCGTAGGAATTGCGACGTGGTCCTAGAGTCCGCTACCCTCATCCTCTAGTCAGGTAGTCATCATGCCGGCCTGCGATAGCTGTTTCAAATCCGTCAGGACTATTACACAACGGTAGTGTGAATGCCTATGTGCTGAACAGTCCAGCAAAATCCACCGCTCGTTACTCGAAATCTCCTCTTTCTATCTTCGGTCAGAACGATATGCCAAATCCATAGCCCCACACATCTAGCCCGTGGATAACATCCATTCCGGAGATGCTTCCCACTCAATATGAACCTGCATACATTAGTGAACAGTGAGCAAATATATATAGGTGAATTCATGCAGTTTCGAAACAGACAGGCATCTAAGCGTCAGAAACTACTCCACAGTGGCGTGCATCTCAGATGGTAGCAAGCCGATACATCATCCCCACCTCATTGATACGTTCTAGTAGACTCCGCTGGTACTCAAGGTAGGAATAGCGATAGCTTTCTTAAGCACTTTCTTTTGCATTACACTTGGGTTGGGTCGTTCGACGAATTTGATAAGCTGGGGACAAATTGAGATAACGAGCCGGTGCAGGCAAGGAATGGTCTCTTCGCCCACATCGTACACTCGGCTTATTCAAAAAAGATGTGAATGTCGATGGATATGGCGGCCACTGCAAATCCAACACGCTCGCCATTGCTGTGGATTTTCCGATTGGATCCGTAGATAGCGAATGGTATAGAGAAAGCCTGTGTTGATGCCGTAGGACGGCTACCGAGCGTCCACCAGCCCATGGATTTAGTTGATACGATGATGGCTCTAGTCTGTGGAAATGCGTGATATCACATATAGGTTAAGTACATCTTATCGACTAAAATTAAACAAACATGCCTATAGGCCCAGTTTGCTTCATTCTCTTGAAGCTGGAAGTAGATTCTTCTGAAAAATCCGGTCATCAATGGCCGTCCATTTCCGGAGCTCTCGGGTATGCCTCCTGGCCCCTTGTAGTCCAACCTGGTAGTGCTTCTTCTCTGGACCATTGTCTGCATTTCACTCTCCTGACTCATATGGAAGTGTCATTTCTAGGAAGATGGTTGCTATGAGAAATAGTGACTTTGTAGTCCTACTCGGAATCTGCATATACCCTGGGCTCTTGCCGAACCCTGCGCTGCGAGCACGATGCCCCCGAGTCGTGCTCCCTTTCCAAAAGTTCACGGGTTACATTCTGTCTTGCTTCACCGTGGTTAGTACGCATGCCTGGAGATAACTGCTCACAAATAATTCTCCATGTGCGCGGACGTGATGGTGGTGGGGGACCTCAGTTCCTCAGAATCCTTCTGAGGACGCATTAACTCGATGTATCGCGCATAGATCACCGTATTAAGTCCTTTATTACAAGGTCAAAAAGTATTTAAGGACACGAAGATAGCACTGAACTTGCCAGAAATATTTTTGCCTATCTTCAGCCCAGATCTTCTCACTATACAACTGCCTCATCCACGCCTGCCTCCTTTATTCAGTTCATCTGCAATATCGGGTCCTCCTTCCAATAGGACGTCCATATTACCAACAGAGAAAATCATTATTCTATATAACTTTACATGCTATGTTATAACTGATCACTATCAAAATAATTTCCAACTGGAAGCCACATACTAACCTCCAGAATTGATAGACTTCATGAGCTGTCCATGTACTCCGTAACAGAAGTCTCTGCAAGTACGACAACAGTATATATTTTAAATCATTCTCATGACCATGAGTTTGTTCATTTAAAAGGATACCGGGATCACTAAAAATCACACTGAGGCCTGGAACTTCCATAATCTGCAAATACAGCCACATGGCATCTCGGACTTCTCTCGTTCGTCAACTCGAGCATCAAAGGTGAAGTTGCCGAAGTTTTGGAAGCAAAACGTACTATTTTCTCTCACCTGATATTATCAGGCTAAAGAAGGAGATGACACCTCTGAAATATCTCTCTGGGTGCCTTGCCTAGCTGGCCAGAGTCTATACAAGAGCAGCACCCTTGCTTGAATAGGAATCGCATTAATTACAACCTTCCTACCTACATACACTGAACTCCTATACTCTAGCCGTGAACAATCTATCATTGTGCGTGGAAGTACATGATCTCATACAATATAAAAGCCATCGCCCGATCGATTTGGAGCGGGGATACTCTCAGAAATCATTTCATCGACTGATAACCTGATGCAATCTATTTTTGCGAAAGCAGACTCACAACGAGTAGACAATTAGGTAAACAGTAGTAGACCAACGTCACGAAAGCTACCCAGCCTGCAAATCGGTTCAATACAAGATGGACTGGGGGTATGCAAACGATCTTGAGCCACTTGCTCAGATGAGCCTGTTGCGCGAAGACGTGGAAAGTGCTAAGACGAAGATGCCCGAAGGGTATAATCCATTCCGTCACCATTTTCATGAGACCGAATTAGACAGCCAGATATACTCGCTGAGAGAAGAAAGACAGTCGGCCTCAGCGGCCAATTTGTTAGATCTTGATTTCGGCCATCTTGTGCACCCGGGATCCGACGGCCTCATCAGAACGCGCTGGAACAAAGGCTCTTCACACGGCATCGAGCGCTCCGGCGGTTTAGTTCCACCCAATATTGCATATGAGATGGCCAAATACAATCAAAGGATTGATCCGAATATACACCGGATCGTAAACAGCATCCCCGGCGTTCCAAATACAAAACTCACAGACTTCGACCACCGGATCGCCTCGCTTGCTCTTTGGCCGATGGTCCCACGAGCAATTACAAAAGTGAGCCGGCCAGTAAAATTGACATTGTTGTGTGTATTCGTTTTAATTGTATATGTATCCAGGCTCCGTTCTCAAGAACCAAAACCGAACTTAGTCTTTCCCAATCTCCACAACCACCCTCCTTTACTTGGCTGATCGGCATTCCCGAACTGTTTAACAAGATACTGGAGCATGTGTTTGCGGATTACGAGTCACTCTGGAATTTGAGCCGAACATGCCAACTAGTCTATAGTTCTATCGAGGATGCTGTTGTAGGTTTAGACCCAAACCCCCATCTCAGAAAAGATGTAAAAATAAAAATAAAGAGAGGTATGAATATGACTAGTATGCACATAACTTATGGCGCGTGAGAGCAGACACATTTCAATACAAGGACGCACCATTTTCAAAATTGCGATCGGAGCCCGGTAGAGCTGGCCGCTTTGGTGGCCTCCGGAAAACTCGACCGTGGCGCAATCTCACAGATTAGAATAGGAAAGTTTCTCATAATCGGCCCTGTGCGCGAGTCTCTGACACATCAGTGGAAGGACGACAGTGATGTTGAAGGTCATAAATGCCCAGAGATGGGGGAGTCGTGCCTCTCTTATCCTGAACCTATGCAGGAACTCTACAATAAGGATGGGTATCCGTTGGCATGCATATCCACCAAGCATCATAGCAGAGCTTGGCAACCGAAGCGAGAGTTTATATCCTTCTACAAACTGTGTAAGTTCTTATGGTATGGTTGTTCGCCAAACTGTCTTCCTAATTTCGCTACCGCAGTAAGTACAGTGTTTTGGCGAGGACAATATATTAATCATCTCCAAATACATCGGGTGTCATTCCTCGAAATCAGAGGCGTAAAAGCGCTACTGGATGATATGCCGAACCTTTCGACTTTGGGGCTTTACAATTGTGACCTGATACACCTTGGTACTGTTCGCCCATTGATACAACTCGTTCATTCGGTGAACAAAAACCGAGGCGTATCAATGGACCGCGATTGCCGAAGGGAGGAAGAACCAAGAAATTCTCGTTCAATTTCATCAACAATAGGAAAAATAACCTGCCCAAAGATAGATTTGGATATATTCCCTCGATTCCACCAAGGCCCCCGGGTTGCTAGGGTGGGTTTTTGTTACATGGTCCGATCCGAGCTGCAGAGGAGTTGATGGAAACTGGGGGATCGTCGCCGCCCTCGTGTCCATTGTACGCGCTGCGCGTGCCGCTGATATCGACATACTCAGGCCAGGGAAGGCATTCCGATTATGGTTGGATAAAGATCCCTTTGGACTGTGTCGGTTCACGGCGATATTGGAATCGGTGTGCAACTATCTGGATTTGCAGAAACAAGACCAAGCGGCGCAGTACGCGCGAGGCTGGCGCCGACAGGGTCATTCCCCAGCCCAAGAGCCGCAATGCTTCGAAGATCTTCTCCAAGAGATGCAAACCACGGTGGATCACGATCTAGTGATTTCAACCACAGGGGACCCTGTGAAGGCGGGAGTCCTGGACAAACAAGGGAGATTTACTTGCATGCAGTGTCGTGAGAATCTCCCAGGTGCATTCTTCACTCGTGAAATGAGTGATAGGCAAAACCATTTGGTTGTATGCCAAGGCTGCCAGTTAGGGTATCTCCTGGACGAGGAGCAAGATCACTACAAAATCCAAAAGACAAACGTTGCATCCAAGTTATGGGAGAATGCCCCTGAAACCAGCTTAGACTTCCTCTTTGGGGGTTCAGAACAAGCTGAATGGAATATGAAATAGGCAAAGAAGATTATCAAGACTTTCCCACCTGAAGCAGCCCTGGAGGCTTGTAGACGTGATAGAATGGAGGATATTCAGCAGTGGCTGTCGAAGAGTGAGGCTGCAACAGATCCACGAAGCAGACGTGACGAAGGCAATGTCATCGCACAACTGCAGGGAGAAGTCGAGCACTGCGAGCGGCTTCTAAATCATCAACAAGTACCGCTTCAGCCCTCGTGGCATGATCGAGATCGCCTGAGCCGATGGTATGCGTGGCGCAAAGGTATTGAGGATGGTCTCGTGGTCAATCTTGGTCCGATCAATGATCTGTTTGGTATCAAAGCTGCCGAAAGCACCCTATTATAGACAGCAGTCTGTATTTTTGGGCACCAACTGTCCAGCGAACCTTCTATCATAAGGTGTTGATTAAACTTGCAATATGTGCAAGAGCACACCGGTAGCTGATGGCTGATGGCTGATGGCATACAGTACTACGCTCTTTGAAAATGGCTTGAGCCTAAGAACCTCACCTGGCTCGGACTATCTTGTTATGCTAAGAGCCCAAGTCTCCCTATCTATTAGTCCTGCAAGCTGAAAGAGCAAGCGCTTGGTTTCCATTAAGAAACTATCCTCTCAGGTGAGGCATGCTGAAATTATTCATACAAAGCATGGATCTGCTCCCAGCTATCACTACTTGCCTTAACTGGCTCATGTGGCGCATCCATTACTGCTCCAGCGGAAAGTGTTATGGCCGCACATTTTGCCACCAGTACCGAGACAATGATTCTAACCGTTTCGCTGTTCGTTTTGGGATTTGCGTTTGGACCTATGCTATGGGGTCCTCTTGGAGATACCCGTGCCAAAACCGAGGAAAGTGCGGTTCGATAGCGTCAAGGGAGACTGGCGGCTATCGTAAGAGGATCATCATATTGCGTGGCTAAAGACACAACAATTTAACTTTATCATGATGATATGACAATCTCTCTTATCCAATGAGCAATATAAACGCGTCTTCTTCTACCATCACCCGTGCCTTCACCAGAAAAAGCCATGGTTATATACTATATATGGCTGAGAAAATTTTTATGCGTTTGCTTACAAGTCATGGGTGAACGAATACATGGAATATAGGTGGTAGATGTAGTTGAGCTATTTGGAAGATCGTCTTATTCTATGTTGCTCAATGGGGTATCTTTCTATCGCCAAATGATATCTTACACATACATATGCTACATGTTTGCAAATTATAGTACAACTCTTGCATTCTTCGGCATGGCCATCACGATTTCCTCGACGCCTGCGTCGCAGCCAAAACGTTACGCAAGGTACCAAAGGTGAGAGTGTCGCTGATTCTCGTGGTACCTGAAAACAGCATCACCAATCGATCAATACCACAACCCCACCCCCCTGTAGGTGGCAACCCACACTCCAAAGCCTGTACGTAGCTCTCATCAACCACAGCTTGGCCTTCTTCGGACCCTGGGCGATTCGCATTGCGAGCATTGACCTGGAGCTCAAACTTGCGTCGTTGCTCAAAGGGGTTATTCTCCTCCTCATACATGTTGGCAATCTCGCGACCTTTGATGAATAGCTCAGCTCGTGCGGAAACAAGCTGGCCGGTTCTGGAACAAGTAAAGGATTTTGCCAGAGGGGCCATGCAAGCAGGGTGATGAGTAATGTAGAGTGGCCGCGTATGAGATTTTGGCTCGATGTAGGTGCCGGCTAGGCTATCCAGAAGTTTGTTGAGGGTGATGTCCTCTGAGACTTCTTGCTCAAGGTGAGTCTGCGCCAGCTGAATGAGATGATCCAGTGCGTCTGGTGCCTCGAGATTAGGCAGCGTACTACCTAGGGCCTTTTCGAGGGCTGGTATGAACTCGACCTGCTCAAAATTCGCATCAAAGTACGCAGAGTCTACGGGTCGCAGCGAACTGGCTTCATACTTTACGTAATCTGTGCTGAGTATAGCCAGTCTTCGGATGAGTTCAGTAGTACGCTGAATCAAAGAGTTCAGATCGGTATATGCTTCATAGAATTCGCAGATGGTGAATTCCGGGTTGTGTGTGCCATCGATGCCTTCGTTACGGAAGACCGGCCCGATTTCAAAGATACGCTCGAAACCGCCTACTACAAGTCTCTTGAGCCAAAGCTCGGGGGCGATGCGAAGAGCCAGCTCTTTGGCTGGAAATTCGGTAGCAGACGTCACAAATGGTCGAGCTATGGCGCCTCCAGCAGAATCAGCAAGAATGGGTGTCTGGACCTCCAGAAAGTGCTTGTCGTGCATAAACTGCCTCACCCACCACACCAGATTTGAGCGTAGCCGCAAGGTATCCGCTGCCTGATGGTTGACAAAGAGATCCAGATGTCGCTTATGAACAATTGTCTCCTCATTGACCAAGGAAGTAGGAATTGGCGCTAAACTCGGGCTCAGAATCGTCGGCAACGCATGGGCTTTAAGAGTGAGTTCATTCTTGCCCGTGATAACAGCTCTCCCGGCAATGGAAACGGTATCACCTCGCAGCAAAGCGGCAACCCGCTCTCTGAAAATCTCCCTAGGAACATCTGAGACGCTGTTGATATGGCCAAAATCAAGCATAACTTGGACCTGGCGAAAGCTACTAGTAAGGTCTAAAAAGAACAGCTTGGAGCTGAGCTTCCTAACAACGGATATCTTCCCCCGAAGAATCACCTCAGACGAGGTCGATTGGGGTGTAAGATCTTTGTACATCTGCCGAAAGATATCAGCAGATAAGACTGGCACACCCTGAGAAGCCTCAATGCGAGGCCAGTCGAAGGCATTTAACTCCTTGAGTTTATGCACTCGTCGCTGTATCACGGCAGACGATTCTTCCAGCGTCTCCTTCTGCGACTCTTTACCATTATCAGCCCCTTTGACACCGGCATAGCAAGGTCTTGTGCTAGCGATGAACCGTGCAGGTGGGGACGGGGCAGAGCGGCCAAGGGCGCCCTGGATACAAATCACAGCGGAGGGCCATCCACGGATCCTGGTACTGGCTGACAGAGAGAAGACGGCATGCCGCGAGGCAAGCTGCAAGAGAAAGCGGTTGGCCATAGGAGAGAAGCTCTAGAATGCGGTCAGCTGCAACAGAACTCCATGTAGAAGATAAGTTTAAAAAATAGCAGGAGGCAAAGAAATTCAGATAGGCTGGCAAAATGTGATCATACACCGCAGAGGGTGTCAGTCGCAACGGTTCTTAAAAGCAATATCATCATTGTATCGTCTCGAAGCAAAGAAATTTGTAGAATTGGGTGAACACCCTTTCGAGGGCGGACTTACATTTTTTGAATTGATTTTGAGGTGTGGAATAGATGTATGGCCGTTTTCAAAGCAATAGTGACATACTAGGAAAAAAAAGGTAGAATCCAGGACTAATGGACTGTCACATGGTAAACCGTACCAGTCTATCAATTACTGAAGCGCGGCCTCTTCTCACCAAAAGTTCTGCACATTACATCCGTGTTCTTGACCTGGAATACGCTGCACAGAAAAGAACCGAGAGCCAAAGCTCGATAAATTGCTTTTGTACCCAATCGTTTTTTTCTGCCAGGAACCGGACTTGGGGTAAATAATTGTCCAGTACGGGCCATTCTGGGCCCACTTTGACCATTCACCGCCTGCCCTAAGCTGCTACTAGCTTGAGAAATTCGAAGTAGCAGAAACAGCTTTTTGAAGCTCTGCGCAGACAACTGGTGCAGCTATTCAAACATTCAATCAACATCACCACCAGTAAATTCGCCAAACTTGCCCGGGTTCCATATCCACAACCTCTATAGCACCAAATCTATCAATCACAACAGCCACCGCAACAATGTCATTCATGGGTTTTGGGCGTCCGCAGCCCACCTCGGCCGAGAAGATCGCCGCTGTTGAGGCTGAGATGAAGCTTCTGACAGAAATGCACAACCGGTAAGAAAATGACCTCGTTACACAACTTCGGTGTGGCCTTACTGTAGCTAACTTTGGCTCTCTCCCTCTTCAGACTCACGAGAATCTGCTCAAAGAAGTGCATCCCCAACGACTACCGCGAGGGCGAGCTCAACAAGGGCGAGAGTGTCTGTTTGGATCGTTGCGCTGCGAAGTTCTTCGATGTACACGTGAAAGTCTCAGAGATGATGCAGCAAGAAGCACAGGCGAAGGGAGGTGCCGGCGGAGGCTTTGGTTTCGGAGGCTAGAGAACTGTTTGAACGAAGCATACCCGGTGCAGTGTATGATACGAAGCAAGCCCCTGGGACACTTTTAGGGGGGAATGTATAAAGAGGCCGAAGGGACGGGAACATGCAGGCTTCTGTGTATTATCAGGTCTTTTGAGACCATAGGAATGGCTCCTTGACAGTATCATGACCCCTCTCAAGCATGCATGATCAATTTCGCTCTGCGCTGTGACTAAGGAAGCCCCATCAATGTCAAAGTCCTTAATTTTGGCCGAAAACAGTCTGTTGGACAGCTTGAGGAGATAGAGAATACCTGGGGTGAACACCTCCTAAATGTTATGTTGGGTTTGCTCATGTCTTCTTTGCGGTTAAGGGCTTTCACATCGCTCTATGCATACACTTGGCAGAAAAGGACTTGATCGCGCACATGAAAACTGCACATGTATTCGAGGGAATACAGCACAGCAACTCGGTTGTAGAGAGACCCTCGTTGCCTCGCACTAGATCTCGGTCCCTATCCCCTGGCCTGGATTACTGGTGGCGCTTCATTTCGCACGTGAAAGAGAATATTCCGAGGAAGATGCTTAACTACGGCCAAGATTCTCCGAATACACCGTAATAGTAATCATCTGGGTTAGAGGATACTTCCCTGCGGCCGTTTTGGGGCTACACCCTCGGTTGGGAGCCGTTGTACTAGCCGCAATTTACAAGCATGTCACTTTTGGGGCGACAGAGAAGGCACCTATTGTCGTAATATTCGGAAATATTCGGGGCTTGAAGGGACCATCTGCTAGGAGTCTGCCGGATGTCCGGAACCTTTTATCAACGGATCCTTCCAAGGACTAGTAGTTACTGTAAATACCTACATAGTGAGTTGCGCAAGTGCCTAGGTATATCTCGGGGAAACGATCAAAATGCGGGGGAGATGTTACAGCTCAGGGGCATGTGACCAATGAATGCACTACCGATTTAAAAACCGCCAGGCGCGCATGAGTACGAAGCGATCATGCATGTGGGCGCACACTCTCGGGCATTGCGTATAGTCGGGGTCCTTATTCGATGGATAGTGCTAGGGAGGGGGGGAAAAGGGTCAAGGGAACCGCTATGTTCAGAATTACTTGAGAAACTGTTGAGAGCACCTCTGTGGGAAACAATTCCAGGGTCCAAGACAAGACAGGATGTAGATCTCACAACATACCTGGAACGCCCTGGGCACTGGGCAAACAGCTCCGTATGATATATTTCCATATTGGAGGTAATGTATAGTCAATCATCTATGGGTGGAGTTGTATTTTTTCTCATGTTATTGTGCATTGCGTGCGCACGAACTTATGTAACCGGACGTTTGTATTGTGAACCAAGTTGTTCCGTGCTGCGAATGGGGTACGCAAACAACGCTGCGACTATGTCTGAAAGTACATGTAGGAGTATGCATACCTAGTAATAAGTCGTTGTATACCACACGGGAAGGCGGCTTGTTTTTTTTTTGCCCCTCTCTCTGCATGGCTTAGCCTAGGGGAAGTGGCTTATTAATTCTCAACATTTCCCCGGGTCCATGGTCTGATATGCGCAGTATCATCCCACCAAACGACGGCCGACTCGGAACACTGACGCATGTCAATTTCCTTCCCCACTACTGGGATACTCCGAAGGTCCCCCAAGCTCCGAGTCCAACAAACCCGGGTGGGCGACTTAAACTACGAAGTTAGCACTTTCTCTGCTCCTTCGCATCGTTCCCTTCTTCTCTGGCTCATCATCTAAGCCTCCTGATCTGCGGTTCCTGGTCAATAGCCTGGCTGTCAGCCTTGGTTCATAGATCGCCTGCATTTTGTTAATTCTTTTTTTTGGTGCAATCGTCATGGATATCTTGTAATTTATCAACTATTCAAGGTCCTCCCGCTGGATCGTTCCGAGTTTCGCGATACTTTCCTATCGGCCTGTCCCCTCTTGCGATCGACTTCAAAGCGTTCTCCAATTATATCCAACTTGTAAAAACCGATAGAGACGATAGACTCCAGCCCTGCAATTTCCGGGGCACTTTGTCCCCCCCCCCCTCCATCGCGAGGAGTGCCACAGCGCTGCCTTTGTACATGTTTTTCGGAGCTTTGACTTCGAGGATATTACGATCTTGACCCGGCGCACACGAAGCCACTCTTCTATCATCCTTGTATACTATGCGCCTGCGCAAAGCTGCACGCGTGATCCTCGTCGGCGCACCAGGCGTGGGCAAAGGCACACAGTCAGAGCGTTTGCTCTCACGCTTTCCCCAGCTGACCTCCATATCATCTGGAGACCTGCTCCGTAGCAATGTCAAGAACCGGACGCCCCTTGGGATTAGGGTCGAAAGCACCATGAAGGAAGGCGGTCTCGTGTCCGATGATCTTATTTTGCGTCTCATCACAAACGAGCTGGGACGACGCGGCTGGCTTTCAGGCGGGCGGGCTAATGTTATGACACTTGCTTCATCTGCAGTGGGCACGAGTGAGGCATACGAAGACGCCGACCCTTTCATCACTGCCATTGACAGGAACCCAGCGGCCGGCGCAAGCCTCTCTTCTCATGCTTCGGACGATCCGACTGCGTCATTCCTGCTCGATGGGTTCCCCCGTACCGCTCATCAAGCCGAAAGTCTTGAGGGAATCGTTCCAATCAATTGGGTCGTCAGCCTCAGGACGCCTCTGAGTGTTATTATGGAGCGCATTGCGTCCCGCTGGGTTCATGAGCCGTCAGGACGGGTTTATAATACAAGCTTCAACGCACCAAAGGTCCCTGGGATTGACGACATCACAGGCGAACCACTTGTGCAGAGAGCGGACGACACCGAAGCGGTTTACCGCGCCAGGTTCCGGAAGTTCCAGGAGACCAGTGAACCATTACTGGAACACTACGCCAAAAAGGGAGTGCTTTGGGAAGTTGACGGCCTCAGCAGTGACGAAATTACGCCCAAACTTTATGCAGAGTTTGAGCGCCGTTTTACTTAGCCGAAACTTGCAAGCACGTCTGTTCAGTGCATCACAAGCGTCTCAATCCCGAGGCCAATGTATAAAGTATGGACGGAAATGATGGGTGCAGAAGATACCCTTACGAGATACCTGGGTTGGGGAATATTTTTTCACGGGAATGTGTGGACATTCCTGTTACTTCGGAGTTTGTCTTTTTCTTTTGGATCCACAGCTAGTGAGCGGCTGGTTGGCGACGTCAGCCATGGCTTGTGTGTGTACGACAAAAGGATCATGGTGTATATATCGATTGGTGCTCTCGGATATACCGATTGAGCTCTCTCTCTCTTTTAAATAAATTCTTCAAATATTCGTAATCAGTCTGCATGTGGTGAAGTCCTAGTAGCTTAAACTAAACACCCCGATGATTGTTTGCTCAGCTGTTTAGCACTAATCATTCCATAACGAGGTATATGTCTGTATAGACTCGCGGAATATAGTCGTCAGTTGTCGTGAATAATTCGCATTGTTCTCTATATGATCACTGGTTATAAAATCGCACGTTTTGTTCCAGGTTCCGTGGTGTTGATACAAGACAACCTTCATAGTCAAGCAGTCGCACATTGGAACCAATGTTGTTCTTGATGATAAGTTTTCGTAGTTACTACCAGAAGTCTACATTATCCAGCCTTGGGTTCTTTGATACATGACAATCTTCGTCTAAATCCAAGACTCCAGAGGCATTTATTCTGTGATCCAAGCAGCCACACTTCGGCCGTGTGACCTAACGCTATCTCAATATTCAGTGGCAGAACGATCTGTGTGCGTAGAAATATCGTCCATAGAGATGATGTTGTTGCTGGGTCAGCATCATTATCAATTTGTTTTGTCCCAACCCTCCAGCGCGTTTGCTTAGTTGGAGGATATCTGTTAACGGTGCAAGTTCTTATTCTTCTTCTCTTCGTCAGCTCCTCCACTATCTACCTGTGACACACCTGCTAAGCGGTACGAACGAGAGGGTTTCCGCCCACAACCTCTACCTGCTCCTATTGAGGTCTTGTGGTTTGGTTCCTCGCCCTTATTGATCTTGGTCATCAACCCCAAATCGACTGTGCTGTTAACAGGCTGCTAATTCACCATCTTTTCGTGGAGCTTTTTCAATAGCAACCACGCAAACCCCCTTCTCAGAAATAAATGTTTTCATCCTGAGTAGCACTCTGTCTACCTTAGCTGATAGTGCTTGTCGCTGTCTGGCCACTTTCCGGTTAGTAGAGCCACATAATCAACAGCCAAGAGAGGCTGATCTTGAATTATTTCTCAGGGATGAAGCTGACCCTTCCATCATCCCCAATGACAGTCCACTCTGCTCTTCCCTTCTCTTTTCCCTTCCTTGAAAATAATCAAGATGTGTTTAATCAACAAGCTTGAATGTTACATCTGCAAGCAACAAAATGCTGAATACAGTAACCGCAGTAAGCGGGAGGCCAATAATCTTTACGCGTTCCACCCTTGCGAGCAGTTCCTTCAAGACACAACGAATTTGCAAGGAAGGCGTCTTCATACAAACCAGCGTCTGTATTGTCCAAATATACAATGGCCGCCCCCTACTGACATTATCACCAAATGGGTCTGCGAGGACTGCATTGGAAAGGGTGGTCGGATCTATCGTTTCAACGTGGAAAGTGACCATGCCCGCAGAGCCCTACAGCATGAGTTCCGTGGTTGCGCCATCTCGGAAGTCTCAGATAACGACGACGATTCACAAGAGAATGCTCGTTATTTACCCGACAGCTTTCGGCTTTTAACGCCCATGATGCAGAGTTCTGTTCTTCGAATGTTCTTCGACAATAGATATGTAGTTGGTGATCAGGTGGAGGGCGCAGCGGATCAGATTCGAAAAGATATCGATGTTTACTGGATCAAGAGGTCAAGCCAAGCAGCCGACAGAATGCTCACTATTTGGATTCCTCGTTGTGTTGTCTGCAAAAAGCCCACAGTGACTGGCGAGGAAGATGATCCATACATTGACGACATCGAGATTGAGCCGAACAGCGTCCTTTGGCGTTGGTTTCCTTTAGTCCAAAAGGAGAGACTCATTGAGACCTATATCCAAACTGGGTTCATCCTCAAGCCTTGCCAACTGTGCGTTAGAGAAGAGGAGCATATGAGAAAGAAAGTCCGCCTATTTCTTGAAGAACATACAGATAAGAATGCTATTGGCTGGTTTGTATATTCCTGGCTCCTTTCTCGTGGCATTGGCAACATACCCATGTGGGATCATGCCGCTCTCAATGCCGGGCATCCTGACAAAAAGGCTCCAAGCACCGAGCGTATGATGGCACTAATGGCTGAATCCTGGAGGCGGGCAACCGGATTCCCATGGGAGGACGTGTATGATCTTCCAAGCTTTGGCATGGTCTCCAGAACGCTCCACGATACGCCGTTGACAAGCTACAGTAAGTGGCCTGAAGCAAGAAGAGATACCCCCCTAGAGGTGCGCCATATTCCTCGACATATCGAACATATTCCCGATGATGATACGATGGACAATGATGTCGAATCAACTAGTGGTCACCAGCCGGGATATACGCACAATAGTGCTCAGACGCAAGCAGGAGACATTTCTGATGCCCAACAATTCCTTCAACAACTGGTATTTGATAAGAAAACTTACGATAGATTTGTATCGATATCGGGAAAGTCTAAAAGATCAATGAATTCCAACATCAAGGCCGTAGTCACGGCACTTAAAGTCTACAGCAAACATCAAGCTAGTCAAGTAACCGGTACACTCGATAATACAAGTAATGAAATACTACCCGAGGCTCGCAATAACAGCGACAAAGCAAGAGGATCTGCTAAGTTTTCAAGCCTGAGATCGGACAATCAGGAGCGGCATGATCGTCTGAAAGATGCGGGAAAAGCACCGCCAGCGGCACAGGAGCCACATCCTCCGCAATCAATGCGAAAAGATACCGCACTGGCCACTATAAATGAGTCATCCATTGAGACAGAGACTGGGCGAGCTCGAACTCTGAATCCGAACAGTCAGCACACCGAGAAAAACGCCATGGTCACTTTCAAGGGTGCCTACGTCGACATGACTACTGGTACAGCCGTTAGGGCGATCCAGGACACCCAATACACGAGGAGTGCTTCGAAAAGAGCGGATGCAGTTTCCCAGAATACAAATGAAGCTCATGCGGTCCATGCAATGGAGAAGCATGTTCGCTTTGCCGAAGGTCTAGATTTGATGCAGGAGGCAACGCTACCTCCCAAAGCACGAAATGACGAGTATATCTTACCTCGGCTTTCCGAGAGTGAGGAAGAACGACATGACGGTGACGGTGACGCCGAGATGGATAGCTTGGAGTACGAGATGCCGGCGCTTGCGGAGGATGAGGGATCTGTTGTGCAGTGTGATTTCCACTTCTGGCACTTGGTTGGTGCCGGAAAGGCGGCCGATGCCTCGGGGGAGCTGGTATTCCTCCCACTGGGTATTCACATCGACTAACCTGCTGAGAAGAAACAGATGAAGCGGAGAGGAGAGGAGAAATAAACGAGCCAACCGCTGAGGCAGGGTGTTGACTGCAGTGACCTGAAGTAAAATTTGAGAAGAATATGTGGAGTATTATGCTGGGAGGGAGGACTTTGGTAGAGTCGATAGGCTGCCGAGGAAGGACATGTTAATGTACGAGTATAGTCAACCCAAGTTACATCATTTTTAGGTGCCCAGACAGACTAAGGAAAGGGCTTCTCTCCCGGAAGAGAGGCCGACTCTGAGGCTAGTGGAAGAAGAGTGGCTATGTCTTGTCAAGATATAGCCTAGATGTGGCTTCGAGTTGACAGAATGGGCCGCATTTGTCCTCTCGAGACTACGGACTCACTCTGCAGCAATGCAGCTAGGCACAACGTTAGATCGAGTTGATGAGGAAGAGGTAATACATGCTTGTCTGAGTCGAGAACGAAACTCATACAGTATTCCGTACTGTCTACAATCGCCCGTTTGTTGGTGCTCATGCGTACAGTGCATGACTTCCAGACGACACTATATGCACCATCGCCAACCCTAGGCCAAAGCTGCGTCACTGGGCTTGGCGGAGCGCGGCTCCAGCTGACTAGCAGGGATAGGCACCGAGAGTGGGAGAGCACCTGCCAAAGAACCCCCCCGACCACCTCCACGTCCAGCTCCTCAGGGTCCACGTAATGTCTACATAGGTAGCCACACCACAACCACAGCTACCAACAGTAGCTCCGCATCACAACCAGAGCTTCCTCCCCCCATCTCCCATCCCATCGCGCAGGCAGCTGGATTCCAACGCCTCTCTTCGCCCTATCAAATATCACGCGCGCGGCTCGCATCTTGTTCGTGGTCGCTGGATAAGCCACTCGGAGCGGGACGTCTGTGAAACCTGCGTGTCTTAGATCTATTCAGTTCTCCCTCTCCACCTCCCCCAACCACTCGAAACAAGCTGGTCTTCTTCAGTCAACCACCATTTTCCTTTTCAAACTCCAAAACCTTCGTCTACAGCATAGCATCAGCCAACAGCAAAGATGTCCGCATGGAACGTATGTAGCGTACCCTCTGGTTCTCGCCGTCGCCGTCGCCTCAGAACTGAGCTAGCACTGACATTGACAATTACCAGGTGTTCAGGATACTGGGCGATCTGTCCCACATGCTCTCGAAATGCATCCTGATATTTGCCATCCACCGTAACAGGAGCGCTGAAGGTGAGCTGCCGGCACTAGTCGTTGAGAGGGGAGAGGTACACTGCTAACATCAGCTCTCCATAACCCTAGGTGTCTCCATGATCACCCAGATCCTATACGCCGTTGTCTTCTGCACGAGATATCTGGACATCTTCACCGAATCCCATATCTGGAACCTATTTTTCAAGATATTCTATATCGCATCATCCATCTACATTATTGTAATTATGCGATATCGTTATGCGCGTACGAGAGAACGAGAGATCGCCTGGAAGCTAGGAGCTGCCGCGTTCGGCGGCTCTTTGTTGATAGCACCTTTCGCAATGTTGATCTTCGAGAGCTACTGGGGCTTCTTTACTGTAAGAAATCCTGCTGCGAAAGCAAATTCACACTTCACTCATACTTATTCTATAATGAACAGTTTATCTGGGATTTCTCCGAGATTCTGGAGTCTGTCTGCGTCCTCCCCCAGCTCCTCTTGCTCCGACAAACCACCGTACCTACTGTCATTAACTCTGGTTATATCCTGACGCTTGGCTCCTACCGAGCTTTGTACATTCTAAATTGGATATTGCGGGGAGTTTCAGGCGACCACCCCAACACTGTTTCGGTCATCTTTGGCATCGTCCAGACAGCGTTCTACGTCGACTTTGCTTGGGTCTACTACTCCCGTCAACGTGTCAAGCTTCGAAACGGGGGCATTGTTGACGCTGATGACATGAGCCGAGGGTGGCTGCTGAACAAAATATTTGGAAATAAGCGTTTCGACTCAGTGCCTGATGACGAGGAGAGTGCTCCAGCTATCGGCCGGAATGGTAACGCCACGCGAGGCGCAAGTCGATCCAAGTGGGGAGCCAGAGGCATTTCTATCAGTGCCGATGACGACACTCATGAGCATGAAGCTAGCCGCAGCGAAGAGGATGACTTCAACTCGCCCGTGGATCCTGATGCCAAGATGAAGGACCCTGACGAGCTAGCAAGGGCTCTGGACGATGACGAGGATGACGAGGGCCCTTCAAGCTCCTCGCATGCGGCAACGAATGGAATCAACAGTGGCAGTGAATGGCGGGACACTTGAGGTTTCTATAGGCTCTAAACTGTGCTTACAGAAAACGTAAAGTAAGGAGATCAAATGACAATCTACACGATTGCTGGTTATTGAATAGGCGCTTGGTCATGAGGCTGTACTATCAGACATATAGGAGTAGGGTTTTCCTTGTGTGGTGCTCATATTGCTTAGTTCATCTGGGTTTTATCATGTGGGAATAACTCGCATATTTGTAGCGCTACTCTATGTACAGGACAAACAATGAGAGGATGTAAACGCTTCCTAACCGCAATTGATCTCGCATTCATGCATGTCATATGTCGTCGAAAATCATTCACATATCATACCTCCTGCCCATGCCCTCTCGACAAACCGAACATCACGGCGCCTCGCGCTAGGGTGCCTGCACAAGATTCCAATATGCCCTCATCAGTGCCAAGCCACTGCCCTGTGTTTCTACAGTCCGGCCCCTACCCCGAGTGTTCGGGTCCTTGGCTGGTCCTGCACCCGCGAACTGCCTCTTCCGCAGCTCGCCCATCGGGGCGTGCTTCGTGGGACCGCTCATAGGCTTCTGCCTGCCGTCCGCATCGCCACCATCCACCACGGGCGGGGCATTGATGGGCAGCTTCTCGGCGGGATCCGTCACCACCAGGGCCGGGTCGCGCCACAGGGTGTCGTTGGGCACACCGTAGGTCCGGTAGTCGAAGCCCAGGGCCTTGTGGTTGATGCCGTCGTTGTCCTCGGTGGTGGGCCACGCCCCGGTGAAGTTGCCCGTCAGCAGGCCTGCCGTCCACCAGCCGCCAAACCTGCCGTCCGCGTCGCGCGTCGCCATGGCCGCGTCCGCGTTGAGCTCCAGCCAGCTGCCGTAAGCGCCGCACGCCGCCTCGTGGGCGTCGCGCACCACGGCGAACGCCTCCGTATTTACCTGTCGGACCGAGCCGTGAGGGCTCGGGGGTGGGGGGGCTATCGGCGCACAGAAGGCGGTCAAGTGGTGGAAGAATATGCCCTTGAAGGTCTGGGAGTTCTGACTGCAGGTAGCGCTGGCATCACAGATGTCCTCCATGACTCCCAGGCGCCCCATCCCGTACCACGTGGGTATCTTGGACGAACCGAGCGTCGTTAGGTCTTCCACCGGCTTGTCCCGTTCCAAGTCGTAACCGGTGGCATTGATCACATTCTGAATCAGCTGATGTCCATCCGACAGATAGGACGGCGCCCCTGTGGCCTCCCAGAGGCCTCTCTGTCCAGTTAACAGCACGCCCTGGTTGTAGGTGAACACCATGTCGTTCCTCTCGTCACACTTTGTGTTGTTACTGGCCGGGTTCGCAAATCCACTAATATGGAACCCGTCGGTGAAGAGACCCTTGGCATTGGTCATGTTAGAACTAACAAGCCATTTATAGCCGTCCACGGCCGCTTTCAGATACCTCGGGTCTTGCGCTCCGAAGTGAGTCGTGCTGTCCGGGTCGACGGGGTTGAACCTGTCAGCCGTGGCGGCGAAAGGCGACCCATTGTCGTCGCCCGGAAAATACAGATACATCGATATTGACGCTGCTATGTAAAGCTCGTTCGTGATGGCGTTCTTGTACGGTAGCAGCCTGGGGTTCCAGTTCATGCCGCCGCCGCAAAGTTTAGTATCCCACCCTTTGGTCGCAAGATCCCAGAACACGCGAGCGCGGTGAGAAAAAGCCGGAACCCAGAGATTCCCGTGCCAAGTCTGGTTTCTTAAGATAGTGGCAATCCTCTCGGTTCCGCCTGCTTGAAGAGCGAGATTCTGGGTTTCCAGCGTATAGTAAAGCTTCGTGTGCGTGTCTATAAATTGCACGGCCTCAAGCCAACCCAAGACAACCCATAAAATATCGTCATATGCCTCGTTCCTAATGTCGAAAGCATTCTCGCCAAAGTAGTACGAGACTATCTGGGTGAAATAATCATCAACCATATTCTCCTTGAGCTTCCAGCCCTCGACATTGGAAGGATTTGAGTCCATCAGCAGTAGGGCCTCGGAAAGTGTACGCAATGCACCAGAGACATGAGTGCCCATCACGGCCCCAGTCCAGTCAATAGACTCGGGCCATGTGCCCACCCATGGTGCAAAATACTCTGTTTGCAATACACCCACGCTGTCCATCACCTCTGCTAGGGCATTGAGATCGAAGCCCACCCTCAGCTTCTTCTTGCCCGCAGCACTCACCCACTCCGCCGGGAGGAAGCTAACCGGTACGTGTGGCTCGCATGGTATGACGCCCACAGAGAACACGATACATTCATCCCGTGTAGCCACCGAGGCACCAACACCAGGAAAATGAAGCCCAGTCACAGACAACGCCAGAAGGAGAAATGAGCTTTTGGGATTGAGCCAAATCATTTCAGCAGCGGATCAACTCAGCCGCGAAAAGAAGATACAGTGAGAAGATATGCTTATGTCATACAGAGAATATCAAGCGGGGGAGAGAGAAAAATATGACGATAGAACAATTCCAAATTGAAATATACCAAAAGAAGACCAGGCTATGTCTCCATGACCTGAGAAGGTAAGTGTATATAGCAACGAAAAGAAACGCAGCGCAATGCTCGCGGGACGGAGAAGCACAAAATTCAAATGGTATTCCATACACCGGGGGAAGCACACACAAAGACAACCAGGCCTCAGAATAGTTTGTGCAAGGTCAGAGAGAGTGCCCTGGGGGCGGGTAAATGCTGGATGGTTTCAAGCCGTCCTGCCGATCCTCTACGCAGGAGAGCAGTTCTTGGAAGGGCTGCTGCTGGGGCGTTAGGCCACGGATCCCGCAACGCAAGCTCAGTGGTCAGGCTGGCGGCGGAATCTGTGACACCCGACTGGCGGGCGTTGCGCACGAGGGGATCACCCCACCCTAGCGATCTGCGGGGTACATAATCCCCGTAGCGCTGTCCGAAGCGCAGTAGCAGCTGAACGAGGGAGCACATGAATCATGCGACGACGCCCCTCGTTCTCGAACTGCCTGGAGGATGCCGGCTCGGCATCACGAGGACGTCTCTCGAGTAATCACCTGAAATGTCAGACTGATATCTACGCCGAGTCTGCCGATGGAACCCTTCTACCTTTCACTGAAAAGTGTCTGAGACAGTTCTAGCCAAGAAGTAACTTAGTCCGGAACGTTAGTTCTGAACGGTATTGGATGTGGTTTCCAAGCACTATTTATACAAATCTCGGCATCGAAGAAAGTGCGGCAGGAGGTGGAAGAAGACGAACACCGGGTGAACCTGTGGAACACCTTGAGGCAGGATCGCAATCTCATCAATGGCAGAGATATGTTCCTTTTGATTCCTAGATGCTGATACTGGATGCTGTCGCATGCTGTGGGAAATAACTGAGTTCTGTTGCCCTGTGAATGTCACGCAAAGGTGGGCGGCTGAGGATGGAGTATCCCTTATTTGTGACGGATGCATACGACTAAAGATGTGGTATTAATTAACTAAGTTCGTGTTCTATTTTTGTGTGAGTATTCAAGGAGGTAATAGTCCAAGGCTTGCTGCTTCTCTCCAAACCCAACCGTTAGAGCATATTAATAAGGAAGAAAAATATGTTTCGAAACACAATTCAACATCACGTACAGGAAAAAGTTCTCACCTTCATCTCTGCTCTGGATATTGTCGAGTTTGAACCTGGTTCGTACGAAGTCGCTAGGCTCAAATCGTGCCAACTTTCGCTGCTGTGACAGTGGGGTGGTACCTTCGGCTTTAAGCAAAAAAAGATAACTATTAGGCTTCCAAGGTATCAAAAGTTTATGGCGAGAGAGAAACAAAATCAGCCTTCCAAAATAAGCCTTGGACCTTTGGTAAATGCCTCTTATAGTTTACGAGATAAAAAAAAGTAATCGCCCGAAAACAATTTTACAAAAGCATGATCTTCTTGTTGGCTTGCTTATTTCGAAATTTTCAGTTTTATCTAGACAGACTGCCATACCTACCTAAGTACAGTACCTACGCAGACATAGGCCGGGGTGTCCTCCCTAGGCAATGTGGCGTGACCAATTGGATGTCGCGAAGGTGAACGGGATGCTGTGGCGCGTCAACGCGTTCCCCTCCAACACCTTAACAATCACATACGGAGAACTCGATAAACAGAAGCAATGATAGACAGCACACATGATTGACAATTGATCATAGCCGCCATTTGATACCATGGCGACAAGTAAGTCCTGATCCTTTACCTTGCGCGCCGCGCATACATGAACTCACCGCGTATCTAGGTCGTGGCGAGCGCATGCAGGAGCGCCTCCGTGGGGCAGGGTAAGTGCGCCGCTCTTGATGTCCTGCTGTTTCGCCGTTTACTTGGTCCACTGATATAAAATCACAGGCGCCACGAAGTTGCAGACGATTCATTTGGCTTTGTCTTGCCTGTGGACGAAACTCCTGCTGCCGAACCAGAAATAGAACAACCACAGCCTACGCCCAAGCCTGCTGCTGCAGCTCGCTCTCAACCGACCACCTCAGCGAAGAGACGAAAGCTTAGCGCAAAGACTTCTCCGAGTACGCAACCTGTTTCGCCGAGCGCGAGATCTAGGCTTTCAACGCATAGACCTAGCAGTGCTTCGAGGCCCGATCCCTACGACCTCGCCCTCCAAGAGCCACGGAACGAGCCGGAGCTTCCATCGTCGGGTCCAGAGAGACTAGTCAGTAATGCAGAATCTGAGGATGTCCTGGAATCTCTACCGGATGCCATGGCGCGGCCTGTGTCACGCGGATCTGTGGCTTCTAAGCTGTCCGTAGGCCCGCAAGTCATGGAGGAAGTGACGGAGAGCCCAGCCGGTGCGCCTGGCAGTGGTCATAGAAGACGTGTCAGGATAAGCAGTGTGGTCACGCAGAGCGCCGAGCTGCAGAGGATGGTAATGGATCAAGAGGCAGGTGCAGCCGACGAACTGACAACATCTTCACCTCTAGCAAGGAAAACGCGCAAGAGTGTTGCATCACCAATCGTGCTATCTGCGAGATCCACGCGATCAACTGGACCGATCCGAAGAAGTAATTTGTCAAAAACTGTTCAGGACTCCGATGGATCATCACCAAGAGGGCAATCTTCGCTACAGAGTAATGGTTCACCCGGAACCGTTTCCGCTACGTCTGACCAGAGCATTGAGCAGCAAAGCCCAACTAATGGAGGAAATGGCGAGGAAGACGAGCTTTCATCTCCGATGCTGTTAGTGGAAAGTCGAAGAAAAGCCCAGGTTAAGTCGAAAGCCAGAGGAGGACGCTCGAAGCAGCAAAGCATAGCCGGCAAAGAATCTGAGGCCGCAAAACCTGACGTGGACGAGGAGGTGGCAGAGGAGATTGATGCTCGTGAGGCTGCGAAGCGTATTGTGAGAAAGCGACCACGACCAAGTCCGCCGAAGGGGGGATCGCCTGAGCTCGACTCCCACATAGTCGAATCAGCTCAGCCAACCAAGAGGCGGCGCCAAAAGCGGCCTCAAGAAAGCCCGGCAAAGCAGGCTCATCCAAAGTTACAGAAGAAGAGAAGAAACGGGGAAAAGCAACCCCGACAGCACAGTAGCGACGAGCAACTGATACCTATTACCGTCCAAAGATATACGAAACCGCGTCACCACATTGAGTTGGACACAGATGCCGATATACTCAGTGCTGACATTCCGTTCGCCAACCGCAGCAGCGTCAACGTCGTAGATGTCCTCTCGCAGATGTGTGACGAAGTAATCGATGCGAATTTGGCTACATTGCACGACGCTGCAGTGAATGCCAAAGTCTCAGCCACGAAGAAAGAATATCGAACCAAGCTACGGGCTCTCGAAGCATTCCAGGAGGAGTTGCGAACTCGGCTACTAGAGCATGTAAGCTGCGCACTGTATCCATGAGACCGCTTAGTATCCTTTGTTAACACATCCCGCAGACTATTGCATTGGATGCTCTGCACGGTCTACAGAAACGTGTTAGATCAATCCAGAAGGAGAAACTGTCATTGCGGAATGAGATAATCCGCATTAGATCGGAGAGAGAGCAGGTAGCCTTAAAGATGGATACGATTCGAATGCGCCACGAGGCTGACACCAAAGAATCCTTGGTTAGATATCCCCAAGCTACAGGCTCTCTGTGACTGACTTTAAAGCTAATCAATTGGAACAGGCCCAGCTACATCTTTCATCGACCATGCACGATATCGACCTAGCAGTAGAAACCGGACAGGCCGTTGCAGAGCTACAGCCTAAAGACCAAAAGACAGCGGAATTGGCAAATCTGGAGCTGTTAGTCTCCCGCATAACTGGGCAAGTGTCTGCCCATGGGGAGGGTGGAGGGACTTTGAGACAGATTCAGGATTTCAACGCATTTCTAGAAAGGGCAGCATCTGCATTGGAGGCAAGATGATATCATTCCCCTGCATTGTGCCCATGTTACGAGTCGAATCGAGTCTTGGCATGACCAAGGGTTGCACAAGCTCAATGGAACTGCCGTTTGGGTTGCTGTGGATGCACGAGGATTGTACAGACGGGGCCAGAACCGCGGAAGTGGACTTCAAGGCTATTCATCCGGCAGTTGTGTTAACATGGCGTAGAAAGCGACCAGACCCACTGGCTGCTCTAGGGCTGCGCCACTATGTTACGAATGGCCGTTCCCCGAGACACGCAGACTGCGCGGGCGTCGCGGTTCTACTTCGTCTGTGTATCTAGTCAGCGGGTGGATCCATAGCATATGTAGCGTCAATATTGATTGCGATACAGCCCCTGGTGGTTATGGTTATGCGCCCAACCTTGCAGCTCTACTGAAGTTTAGGACGATATGCGATATGTGATTAGGAAATATCCAGATGGATTGCTTCAACCCAATTTAATTTTTTTTCTTCTTCCCTTGTGAAATTTACTTAGCTACTACAGTCCGGTCAATATTCATGCGGGACATGGCCAATGTGCTGATTTACGTAAGTTATTTATGGTTGCAAAACTTCTCTTGCTTCGGCTCACTGTCTACTATGTATTTGGTAAGAGACTGGGAGGAAATAGTGCCGAATGCCGTTGGTGGAGGATAAGGCCCCACAAGTGCTAAGACTAAACCATAGCATGATTTCCAGGAAACTAGTCAGCTGAACAAGCCGGTCCCCCCGCCCTCAATAAAAGGAATTAAATTCTATTAGATTGGTGACCGATGCAGAATAGCAGATAGCTCACGGCTCTAACTTATATGCGACGCGCAGCCCTGCCAACGTGGGCTGATTTGCTGACTGACTCAAGTGAGAGGAGGGGTATCCTCCCAACTGAGGGAAAAAAAAAAAAAGAAAGAAAAAAAAAAAAAGAGAGAACTGGGAAAAGCAAGACTATTTCGGAAGTTGGCCAGAACGAGGGGTCTCGTTGCACGGGGAACCCGCGACGTCAGCCACGGCGGACCCCAAGCAACCATGCACCCTATATATGGTAAATTTACGTAGCTCAGATGCTGTAGCGCGCCATCAACCCGTATCCATTCTTATCTGACAGCCAACCTTTGTGTTCGATGCTGCTAGCCACAGTTGGCCATACACCCAACCCGCTGCCAGATTATGACGGCGCCCCCCCTAGTAGAGACCCATGTGTCCAATCCCATGTGCAGAAGGACCATTGTGGGCTGTTTGGGTTCGTTTCATAGCTTCCCAGGATCTGACCGCTTAGAGATTAGCTAGGTACTGTGCTGCTATGTGAGGTCGAGTGTCGCAAAAGGCCTCCCGGGGCGGTATGGGGGTTGCCCCCCCCCCTGGTCCGGGCTGCCAAATCAAGACCCTTCTTCAGCAAATGACCGGATGGACGTCGTCCAGGTGTGACGCAAACGGTGGATTGGGCTGTCCGCTGGCGGGCTGATCAGGGCTCATCCTGATTACACTTCCCCAGCAAGGGCCTCTCCCACTTTTCCTTCATAACCCATCCAGCTGCCACTCTCCTCCCTTCTCTCCTTCTACTCCTCTGTCCCATCTCCAACCTACTCTTAAACCCAATTCCCTCCCAGTAAACAATATCAACCCATCATCAAGATGCCTGCCCCCCAGGAGCCCCAGCAACAGGCCCCCATGGTCGCCGCCTCTGAGAACGGTGTCATCGCTCAGCAGCCCGTAAGTTGTTGCCCATCGACCTCACCTCCCCATCTTCCGTGTTCCATAACCCGGGCGCTTGCCATGTGAAGAGCACCATCATTGGATGAACGTAAAGGACAATACCTGCTGACACTACAGCCCATGTAGACTGCCCAGCCCCAGCCCGACATGAACCTCCGTGGTGGTGAGGAGGCCGGCTGCGAGATCTGCTGTGGTCTCTGCGCCTGCGACGAGGGCTGCTGCTAAATGCATCGCAACAAGCTCAACTCCACCTCGATAATGGAAGAGCCCCGCTACCTCGACGATTCACACACGAGGAGCTCCCATCTTAGCGCTCTCCTTTCTCCACTGGAAAAGAAGCGAAGTAGTGGCATGTCAGCTCTTCGGTAGGACGGATTTCTGACAATGGAGGGGCAATATGACATTTTCTCGGGAAGAGAGTCGTTCCTTGCTAGCTTTTAGTTTTGACTTCAATGATACCATCTGCAAACACTTCCTGATTGTGCGTTAAATCGTGTGAGTGAGAAAAGAGTTGTAGTGCATATTGTGATTGTATAAAAGCTCCAAACCAAATGTTTCAGTCTAAATGGGCAGTGCTTGCTGTATATAGCTACCTAAAACGAATGATGCCATATTGCTGTCATTGCACGTCAGGGTAGCTACAGTAGCTCTTGCTCCACGATAGTTGATTTAAGCATTTTGGTAGCTGGGCCAAGATTCTTGGCGATCTTCCTGGCTTGGCAGATACAAGTCCAGATCACGGCAGTTCTTTTTCCTTTAGCTCTTCTGCGACATACTTCGTGACATCCATGTCTGCTATGTAGGGAATGGGACGACTGATATTGAGCGTTCCATGACTTTGCCTTCTGTGAGGGGGGCGTGGCACACCGCAAAACTGCATCCTCTTCCATAAGGTTTGCGCCTAGGTTTTTGGCTCCCACTCCACAGAGCGACCTGCGCGCAAAGGGTTGGTCTGCAAAGAGCACACTCAAAAGCCCTTGCTTAATTTAACCGATAACCATAAGGTCCTGGTGATCAGCATCCCAGTTGCCGCGGGCCTGATTGAACAGCCCTGCTCATGGCCCATCAATTACTATGTAGGTCCGCAGCAAGCATCTTCTGCGTAAACGTAGCTGTCACAATCCTTACCTATGCGTTATCTTCACCGCTCCCCACCATTGCATTGCAATGGTAATCGCAATGCGTCGATCAAGCAGTAAGATCAAAGCGTACTGTGCCACAGTGATCTCTATATCACTGTTTACAGCAAACAATAAAAAGCACAACCTGAATACGTAGCGAGGCCCTATTGGTCTCCTCCGGGGTTTACCTGAAATTCCCGGTTCCAACTTCATCCTTGACCGTGCACTGCTCGGAATGCAAAGCGGAGCATCCGATGGCACATTCTATCAAAGTGCCTTCCATGAAAAAATTTACGGGCTTAAACGACCCCTGAACTAACCAAAAGCGCATCTTACTGCATCTCGACATCTTTACGAGGCAAAGTGAGGGCTCCCATAAGGAGGTGGAGATGAGATTCTCCTCGTCGTGGTATAAGCTGACTAGAACCAAGTCAAGCCCGCATTTCATGACCGGGGTGATTTTGTTAAGGCGATCAAGACAAACAAACCGCTGTTCCTTTTCAATAGGGCCACACCAGGTTACAATCTAGCATCGCATGGCTCTCAGACATCTAATAATGCAGGCATCTAAGCTCGACCAATCTGGAAACCCAACCTCGGCTACCATGTGAATGTGGTAACATAATATTATTATAGCGTCGTTACGACTACTTCCCAGAAACCGGAATTTGCCTTCGTAAAGCATACGACTGCAATTTATGGCTGAAGTTGAGTTGCAATCTCACATATGCCGCACTTTGATAGCCCGCAGAACAACTACGGTGAGTGTTTGGCTACAGGGAATACGTTCTAAATCTCGGAATAATAAGCAGGATGCCATCATGTGATCAAAGCCCCCAATGCTTCTCTGCCAATGCAATCCGTGGAACCCACATCCAACTAAGCAGCCCTATAGCAGATGGGACACCTTGAAGCATCATCACTTGGCTGGCTGACAAGAGCCTTGTCCGCGACATGTGTGGTGTACGTCAGGTTGAGAATACGTCGACGCTCACTCACATCTCTTAATCAGCAATATTACACCATAGCCTTTCATGATCTGGATTTTAGTCCAGCCACCAGTCTGTGAGCTACCTCGTCGCCGCAACGAAGTCCATTCAAAGTCACGGAGGCATCGAGGGAGCTGCTGGACAACCCCGGGACAGGCTTTCTGGCAATTGATGGATGACACCTTCTGCCCACTGAAACGTTGCTCTTTCCTCCAACCTCCAATTCTGTGGCAGCAGTGCGATGCGCCCTGAAGCTGGCTTATTCCATGTCGTGCCTCTCAACAGCTCGATGGTTATTATTGCCCTACACCAGCATTGGAGGTACCTGGTGGGGCTAATCGTCGTCCGCAGGCCGATTGAGGTATAACGTTATCCGAATCGGAACCACGCCCACTATCTGTTCGAGTAAAAGCAACCCCCTTCTGTCGTCATGATCAGATTAGAGCACAATCTGCTCTCTGTTTGATTAAATGATGATGGTATCGGTGTAGTCGCCGTCTCCTTATCGTCTATTGCCCTGGGTGTATCGCTCCATTGCTTCAGCACCATATGCAAAACCCCCGACGAGCACGGGGTTTGCCAAGAACAATCATTCAAACTTTGCATTTCTCACAAGCCCACCCCCTGCATGGCCCTCGAATGTCGCAGTCTCATGTTAACCCTCGGACGAGCAGAAACAGCAAAGACATCCAAAGACACTATCCCACCAACTCCCATGTTGGGGTTGGTGGCTCTGCGGTACTGATGGTTGTGTCACCTTCATGTGCGCAATGTGTGGCACTCGCGCTTCCTCGAGTTGTGGGCATTCAGGCGGCGCGTTTTCCGCTGGAGGTTTTATCGTGTGGAGCATCATATTCTCGGTCGTGATAGCTGACGCGCAAGGACACAATGATACTTTGTTTCGGCTTGTCTCTGACCCTCTTCTTTTCGACGTCGAGCTTTGTATTGAGTTCCCCGCACACAAGCAATGGGGGAACCTCTATCAATCAATCGATTGTGTCAGAGATAGAGAGCGTAATAAGTGGTATCACTTCCGCTAGCACCTGGTATGTTTACCCCAGAAATGTTATTGTCAGTGAAATATATGTATATAGATATATATATATATATGTGTGTCTGTGTGTGTGTGTAAGTAATAGCAGCAGTATTAATAGTTGCTATTGTGCGATTTGTCGGTCACGTACTTTGTTGAATCTCAACCAAGCTGAAACTGAAATGGGAAATCCCCCTTGAGCCGATCACACTACCTTTCCCCTTCGATCCTGACTTGGGTGCAGAGCTGCGTACGCAGTGTCGCCAGGGGATCGAAAAAAGGCATTCAGGTCTCAGGTGAGCGCAACGAGAATGCAGGCATTATTGGCCAGCCTCCCGAAATGCAGCTCCTCACTGTTCCGTTCTGGGCATCCTAAAGGTGGCAGGTGCAAGGATTCAGCCCATAATTGGCTCGCCTATGCACGATAAAATCTGCACTTTCTTAGGTAGAGAGCTCTCTTCCTTGTGGCTGATGTGCACTGTAATCAACATAGGTCCTTCGAGAGGGCAAGTATGGCCTGGTGAAGGCGGAGGCATAGGCAGGCTGATCGATATAGGTGTCAGGTTGGTCTCATCCCAATATCCAAGCTCTTCGCAGATGATCGAGATTGTACTTTCACTTTCAAGTTGCATCTGTTCAGGGTTTGGCTTGAGACTTATCAGCTCTGTCACATCATCACTCTATCACAACCCTGACCATAATGATATGCATGGTGAGACCATAACGCTACCTTGATAATGCTACGTTTTGACAAGTTTAGGTAAGATCGGGAAAATACAGTCAAGTACTCAGACTAGGTTAATCGAAGGGGGGGAGGAGGGTGAGCGACAGTTGTTTTCATTTGAACCCAGAGGCTCTAGTTAGTTAAGTCACTGCAAGCATTGCATGGGTGGGCGATTAAATACAATGGGACGTGTAGTAATGTACACTGTTCGCACGTATCTCCGGCCAAGTCGAAAATATTTGATACTACACCGTCATGCTTAGCCTAGGCTGGAAACGAAAGCTCTTGGGATGAATTCCAGTTATCTACAAACAGGTGCAACAGAGCTATTACTGACAAATAATCCGAAAGTACTCATAGTACCAGTCAATGCTCCCAGTCGCCTGATACTGGACAGTCGGGAGTACGGCTCAGATAACAGACGTGTAGTTTTCGAGTTTTTTATGTCCTGCTTCAAGGCTATTTTTGGCGTCAGATTCAGGAGCTGTGTTCAACATTGCAGACAAGGTGCAGACTGTGCAGGATGTTTAAAGCTAGGCGTGATTGAACAACTATTACGTTGCAAGCCGTTCGTGATGCGGCAGGTATCATTACAATGCTACAGTATAATAATGTACAGCTCTCGGGTGGTAGAGCAGGATTTCACACTTTCTGTCGTCCAACACGCGAGCATTCACTTCTTGTCGCTATTGTTTGGGCCGGGGCTGATCATACCCATGACTTTGTCCCAGGCGGTCTCCGCGCCGGTCTCTTTACGAGCTTTCCTCTCGGCCTCCTGCTGGTTCCGAATGTCTTGCACGCGGCTCGCGATCTCAGACTTGACTCGCTGCTCGGCGATGAATGCCTCCTCTTCGGCGGGTCTTTCCTGCTCATCCACCTGAGCCAATCTCGCCTGCAGCGCCTCCTGCTGCTCGGCATTGAGCGGCGATGCCGATGCAGCCACCCTCTTCACGGTTATTAACGGCGGGAAGGTAGGGATGGGCTTGCCCTCTGCTTTGGCGGCTTCAACAGCTGCCTCTTGTGAAAGTAACCTATGGTACAGAGCGTCCGCATGCATTTGGATATCTTCTTCAACCTCCGCAGGTCGGTCGTAAGTCGATAGATACCCAAGGGCTTTTAAGAATCTCTGTACACAATCGAAGTTCGGCAGTTAGCAATCTGACTGCGGGCCACTCTATTGAGGTTTGGATTTGGCAGAAGGGGAGACCCGTTATATTTGGACATCTTACCGTCTGCATCGTATAACACCTTTCGAACTTCTTGATCTGCGTCCGGCACATAGTCATGCGCTCGGTGATGCTTGGATTACTCATGCAGGTTCGCCAGTCAACCTGTTCCAAGGCACAATTCTCGAGCGCTGCCTTCCCTATCTCTGCCTTCCGGGATTTATATCCGTCCAAGACATCCATGATCTTTTCCTGGTCGCTTTTGGTCTCGGCCTCGATCTCGGCGAGTGGCCGGTAAGTCTTCCACAGATGCGCGTATCGACCATCTTGAAACTGGGATTCTCGAGGCACTAGGGCATCCTTCGCTTCTGTAGTCGCCGGCGATGGGTACTGGGCGGATGGTTGGACAATGGATGCTGCTTGGGGCGCGCTTTCGGGCTGTGACGACGGGTACTTCACCGGAGACTCTTTCTTGAGATACTCACGAAGTTTGGGGTCAAGCTTCGCCAGAGGATCTTGGGAGTCGTCAGACCCCCAGAGACTCTGCCACCAACCCATTTTGTCTGGCTCTTTGTAGCTGCAAATATCCCAGTTGGGGTTACTCGGTCACCTCGACTCCATGTGGGCTGGCACGACTGGACTGTAATAGAATCTCGAAGTTTGACTACCGTTGCGATCGGTCCCCGGAAGAAAAAAACTGGACCTGGCTCTGGCGCGCTCCATTACCGATTGCAGCCATGTGCGATCTATAGCAAAACACTGTATTGCTCATAAGCTTGTCCGGCTAGTGCACAGTGAGAATTAATCCCCACCAGCAAGTTCAACCTGCATCTTCACTAATCCGAGAATTTCAATTCGCAGAGCCTCAAGCCTCGGGCAACTCCCGGCCTAGAGAACCAACCGCCTGGGTTTCAATTTTCATTGGTGATATATATAAAAGGGATCAAAGACCAGAGGGACACCAGATTCTCGAAGCCTGTCACGTTTCCATGCGCAAGGGACAACCATTCATCGTTCTCTTTCAGTCGTGTCGAGTTGCGCGCGTAGTTGAATATCTCAGTTTCATCCAGAGTATATCCCTATCATAGCAAAACAACACTTCGCAGAGCTTTGGCAGTTATGGAAGACGTGTGAATTTCAAGTGTTTGGGGAAAAAGAAACCCCGATCTCAGGGCGGCTAGGCAATGAAAGGTCACTCTTTCTGACTACATGGCAAAACATAGTAGCAGAGACATGCTTGTTGCGTGCGTGAAATCGTTTTTATTTCTGCCAACTGCTAATATCGCAACTTTTTGTGCTTTAGCAGCATCCTATGAACCGCCCTAGTTCCATATCTCAGAACACATGACGAACCCTTTCATGCAATAGACGCCTTGATGCCCAGAAGAGAACCCAATCTAGAACTTGCTGAACTTCTTGACAGTCTTGCCAGTTCGGGGAAGCACACGGAGAACGTTGAAACGAACCTATGAAAAGAAGCGTTAGCACAATCAATTGACCACATCACTGTGTAAAGCCCCGCCAGTACAGCAACGCCTTTAACACAAAAATTCTTTACTTACAGTCTTGGACAGAGGTCGGCACTGGCCAACAATGACCTGGTCACCCTCCTCAACACGGAAAGCCGGCGAGACGTGAGCGGCAAGGTTCTTGTGGCGCTTCTCGTAACGGGCGTACTTGGGGACGAAGTGAAGGTACTCGCGGCGGATGATGAGAGTACGGTGCATCTTGGTGGAAATGACGGTGCCGGTCAGAATACGGCCACGGATAGAGACGAGGCCGGTGAAGGGGCACTTCTTGTCTGCGGGTGAGAAGAGGACGTTAGCCAATTCAGCCTCTTTGGTTTTTTTTCTTGACGTTTTTTTCTTTATAATTCTCTGCGTACGGCAACCAATTTGCCAGGGTGATCGGGCACGAGGATTTCGCAGAACACTGGCTATTGATGGTCTTGGTAACTCCAATAACCATCCCATCCATCGTTGCCCCTACATAGGCTTTCCCACCCCTCTCGGTGCATTCAGGACAGCGCGACATGCCCCTCTTGAAAATGCTCTCAACCAATATTCACGTACCGATGTAGCTGCCCTCAATGGCGGTGATGGGGGTCTTGAAACCCAGACCAACGTCCTTGTACCATCTGCGTCCACCCTTGCCAGGTCTCGCAGACTTCGTCTTGACCTTGGAGTTCTGGAAGATATGGGGCTGCTTCTGGTAAGCACGCTCCGACTGGACAGTGAGTTCGGTCGCCATGTTTGCGGTCGCTGGTGTCGGGATCGCAAGATCGTGGGATACCGAATTGGGTTGGGTGTGGTGTTTGGCGGATGGTGTTAAGAGAAGACGTCAAAAAGTTCAAGCAGTGGCCTCCACAGTTGATGCGAAATTTTGGATTGTGTGGGCAAAAATTACGGGAAGGGTTGAAAAATTGCACAGCCACAGAAAATCGCGCAAAGCACGGACCCCAATCCCGATATGCCCGCCACATATCAACTCTAGCCACATATGGGTCCTAAGGTCACTAATTCCATGCTTTGCAGGGATAGTGCTCGTCTAGGCCATATTAGGAAGTGGTGTAAACACAACAAGAGTGGTTCGTGCTGTAAACGCTTTAAGACCTTTGCTCGTAGCGACGCGATTGCTCTCCTTCCGACCCCCCTCCATATAATCCCGGATACATATACAACAGTTCTGGATGCCCGCGTTAGATGATTAGATTTGGCATTCTCAACCCCGGTACGACAGGTTGATTGAACCACCAACTCCAGCGCTTTACTTGTTGCTGAGTTGCCTCCACCATCGCCAACATGTCGTCTCGTGCAGATGCTACTATACCAGCGACGCGGCGTCCACGCAAGTCAACGGGTCACTCTCCAGTTCGCAAGAGAATGGACAAGGAAAACATAACTGTTGATGTGGCTAGCACACTGGTCGGTAATGGTGGCCGGAAAAAGTCGCGAAGCAAGAGTATGGGGCCCGGAGGGTTAGATGTTCTGAAAACCGGAACTGGTAACAGGAGAGTGGTGCGTCTTCTCATAATGCTGTATTTGAAGCTTTATGCTGTTGCTCTTGTCCGTTGCTGACGTATTGTAACTACAGTCCTTGGCAGCACCTTCGAGGCCGCCTCCGAGATCCATCTTAAAGCCTACCATACCCCTACTGCCAGAAATCCCCCCTCACAAACCCAAAGGCCGTAACAATGCGCACGGCGCAGATAACCTCTCTAACGCATTTGGCAATGACGACTCCAGCTCTTCTGGGACCAAGATCGCTTTGCGTACGGAGGAGGAACAGCAGGCTGCCGCTCGCGAGCGTGAAGAGAAGGAGAGGGCAGCGCTGGAGAAGGAGATCAATGATCGGCGAGAGGCGCGCCGAAAGTCACTCGCGAACCGTCGGGTGTCATTTGCAGCCGAAGCAACCCTACATACTTTTCACGAGATTGAATATATGCAGGATTCGACAACTTCCACGGATTCAACGCGCCGCGCTTCATCGTCTGCCGCTCGATCTCCAGCTCCCACGCCGGTCAGCCCGGAAGCAGCAGATCCTCCGTCAACGCCGCCGCAACAGGATGATGAACTCGTTGCTGAATCACCCGCAGAGCAAAGAAACATGCAGCAGCGGAAGCGCCGTAGAAGCTCAGAAGTCTCTTCAATGAGCTTCCACCAAGGCGATGACGACACTTTAGCATCGACTATATACAGTTCAGACTCAGATGTGACAGATGGGGTGATTGAAACTCATGAGGAGATTAACTCAGATTCAGACAGTGATTCTGACGATGGGACGACCTTGGATGTGGATGAAGTTACCAGCACATCCATTGTGTCAGGCCGGTCAATGCTGAGTGATGACTCCAACGACACGTTGGACGATGCATTGCGGCTAGCAGCAAGACAGGCCCAGACGCAAAGTCTCGATGAGGAAGAGGAGATTATCCCGTCTTTTGGATGGGGGAAGAAACCCATGCCGAAGCAACAAAGCTCGGACCAAGCCCAGTCGAGCTTGTCCTATACCGCCACAGCCAAAAACAATGATGGGGACGATGATACTGGAATGGATATGGATATTACGCATGCAATGGGTGGTATTATTGATACAACACTTAATGACGAGGCTCAAAATGAGGACATGTCGATGGATGTTACCAGAATACTAGGGGGTATCATAACAGAAAACCCGTCCCAGTTGTCCAAGAAGCCCGCAAGCCCGACCAACTCTGAGCCAGGATCGCCTTTTGATGATCTCACGATGGATCTCACGACAGCAATCGGCGGGATTCAGCAGGCGTATCGCCGAGAAGATGACCTCCTGGATCTAGAAAGTAATGCCGCTGACGAAGACATGTCCATGGAGCTTACCACAGTTATGGGTGGAGTTCTAGCATCCAAACAAGGTGCTACTTCCAGGAGGAAGTCTTTGCCCACCAGACGGCGTACAATGACAGCGCCAGATGACGACGCTACGATGGACATGACTATTGGACTTGGCCGCATTATTCCAGCAGCACCGGCAACCACTGATACGGACGATGAAGTCACTATGGGAATGGACATGACGATGGCTATTGGTGGCATTATTCAAGGCTCCATGCCTATCGAAGACCATGTACATGTGAATCATTCGGCAGAGCAGAGTGTGAATCGCTCAGGCACTGTTGCCAAGCAATCACCGCGCCCAGCAACCGCCTTGATTGCACCCAATGTCGAATCTCCTGGGCTTTCTCCATTTCGTGGGCAAGGAATCCGTCACAGTTCGAATGCGAGACAATCCCCAACCCAAAAGGATATATTCCCCTTCCGAAAGTCATCACCCCCAAAGTCTTCAAGTCCAATGAAGGATGGAACACCAATGGCCAAGCGAGCCTCTGACGTAGTGCATACTCCCCCATCTCAGCGATCTCGTAGCCGCAGCGTCTCTCCACAGCGTGATAGTGGAACAGGACACAAGTCTAGTAGAGGGAGCCCATTGAAGTCGACCATATTTCACCAGGACCCTTCTACGGGTGTTTCGACGCCACGTGTCATTCTCACTCCTCAACCGCGAAGATTATCTGGAGTGGGTGCAGATCGGACGGGACTAGGCTCTCCCCGAGTAGCTCTTCTGATCGATCGTCGAGGTTCCATTGGCGAGGCTGCAACCGCATTTATCCCCGGGAAGACCGGACGAGGTGTTACTTTTGCGAATCCCCGAGTCATGGAGCAGGAGGTCGACAAAGATCGCGAAGCCGAAGAGGACCGAGAAAACGGAAGAAGCATCCTTGAAAGAGAAGCAGATGCCGAGGATGAAAACAACACGGCCAACCTAAAGGACATGATATTTAGCATGACCCCTAAAAAGAAGGACAATCCCTTCAAAGGCAGAAAGAGCTTGCACGTGGGAAGTGCAAAGGGGCTTCTCGGCAAACGCCCGGTTGAACTGGATGACGATGATGAAGTGGATGAAGATAGAGATGGTGTCAAAAGACTCAAAGGACACCAAGGCAGCCCTGTCAAGAATGTCCGACTTCATGCTCCACCAACAAAGGCTGAAACTACCGGCCGACTCACGAGATCTCTGAGGCTTGACCATGATGGGCCCAATGATAACACAACTACGCCAACCTTGGTGAATTCGCCGGGGAAGGCCGCTTCATCTCCCAAAGGTTTTGGGAGATTCAGAGATGTCGAGACAGATCAAGCCACTAATACCTTCAGCTTTGAAGAACTGCCCCGCATCATCGACCCCAATGTTCAAGACGATGACGATGAACGCATTCACTTGCAAGACTTCTTAAATATGACCAGCATACGCTTTATGGAACTAAATACCACTAAGCGGAGGCATACCCAAGCTCCCGCTGCTATGCAGGACAGCACCTCGCATAAGGAAGGCGACATATCTCTAGAGAGATGTGTTGTTGCGGGAGCTTGTACGGTTCCAATGCTTGAGCTATACCAACACTCTTGTCGAGAATTAAAGAAATATATCTCGGAAGGCAGGCGGATCGTTCGTGAAATTGAAACTGAGACATTTGAAGAGAATCCACCGCTATTCCAAGAGTACATCTCAGCGTCGCCCGAATTCAAAGTTCTAATGGACAACCAATTCAAGAACGTCAAAACTCACGCAAGACTTCTGAGCAAGGCAATGTGGTACGAATGGCGGATGAAGCTACAAGACGGCCTGAAAGAGGGGCTCATCAAAATCAGCGAAGGCATGGAAGCGGACGATCGTCTGCTGCAGACGAAGGAAGAACTACTCAAATCCGTACTACCCGATCTCATCATACGCTCAGTTACCCTAGAAGAGGAACAAGAGAACCTTCAATCGGTTGCTAGGGAGCTAGCCGATTGTGACCCCGAGGACTTGAGAGCGGCTCGATCCGAGCTCGCAGAACTTGATACTGATATCGAAGCCAAGATGCGTCAAATAGAAGCGCTTCGTCAGACTCTCAAAGACACGGAGTCAAGTATAGGCGAAATAACTCAACGCAAGGAAGAGTGTATCGCAGCGATCCAGGAGGCTGAAAAAATACGCGAGGAGTGCCGAGGGTGGACATCAACCGAAGTAAACTCTTTGAAAGGTATGTATTATGAAACTGCGACCATTCATACCATCTCTGGAGGAACATATATTGACCATTTTGCAGCCCATGTGGATGCCATCGAGAAGCAGCACGGCTGGGCCATCTCGGGTATATCCGGTACCATGATTTCCATGACCTATTTGAAGGAAATCGAATTGGTATTCGATATTGCGTCGTTCAGAGGCAGTAAGCCAAACGGTGATATCGACCTCTGGTACATAGCAGCCAACCGGACGGTTGACCCTCAGCCAGCTACGCTGGAGAAGGAGTTTTTCGTCCAGTGCATTCGCGACTACATGCGTAGCTTGACCCAAGAAAAGACCCGCATTGCGGACCTGCTGCAGCTAGTCAGTGCTGCCTGGCGAAAGGCGAACAGCTTATCGGACAACATCCGTCTACTTAACGCGACATTCCCTCTCGAGGTTGCCAAAGTAGGCGATTCTGAAATTGCTTTGAAGGTTGCCCTGCTGCTCAAGCCTCTTGAGACAAAGGTCCAGATCATACTAGGCCTACGAGCACGCAACACCACCGGTGGTATTGAGGTTTCGATCATACCGCATGCGCAAGTCATCTATGGAGAACATTTCAAGGTTGATAAAGTTGGCGAGTTCTTAGCTACGAGAATCGGAGATAGTCTTGTGCCCTCAGAAGGAGATACAAAGGAGTCATGGAGCGATGTCATTGTCGAACTTCACGAGAGGTTGTTGGCCAGGGGTCGTAAGTGATGTTAGGGGGTGGGGAAAGGGAATGACGAGTATGACTGATGATTATTATTCTACTGATGGGGTAAATCTTGGATTGGACGAAGGAGGAGTCGATGGGCGGTGTTTTTCAGTATATTCCCACTGTGTGCTTATAGTCATGGGCTTAATTGAGGCTCTTGTTTGATATTGACTTTTTTGCCTTGTCACTCCTTTCATCTCCGCCTTGTTGACCTATAAAGTATAGCCGGTTCGGCTGTATGCTATTCAGCCGCACAATCAACCCTGGATTTCGCCCGGTGAGATTCGAAATGTGTCATTATGCTTGAGTAGTTGTTTTAGGCGTCTATGCTGCCACATCCAGGACCCTGGTTCTTAGCTAGTGTGGAAATGATTTGCTACCTCTATGTTGTGGTGTATCAGGGAGACACAAGGGAAGTCTCCGAGATTCAAGGCACTGCATGTAAGTGAATATACAGCGACGGATGGAAGATTGTTGAGAGGGCATCTACGACGGTCGTTTGAGAGCAATCCTGGAGATTGTTGCCCCGGATTGTTCTCGTGATTGTTCTTGTGAGAGGAGAGTACTAGATGTCGGAATTGACCTCCAGCAAAGAACAATGCCGTCCCATCGCCTAGATTCACTCATACGACCTTGATTGTCTTCCACTTGGTAACTAGTAAGGTGAATAGAAGGGCTTTTGGGGGGAATGCCCGAAGATATTTAAGTCCTTCAGATTTCCAAATACTTTCCGCTCTTCTCTCTCTGCTCCCTCTCCCTCTTTCCTTTTCCTCAGCGGACACTGTTAGGCACACACTCGAGGATACTTCACACAACGATTCCTTGTCAAACTGCACGCTTTCACAACAGCTCTGCCATCCTCGTTCCTCTGTCTTTCAGACAACGACAGCATTGATCGTCTGTCATCTCATTCTCCCATCTCATCACTATTAATAGCGTCCTTCCCACCCACAACCGTCTCCAATACTGTCTCCAATGTCATCCGTGGACTTTGATCCCGCGATTGGATTCCATCCATCGCATACCTTCAATCCCACCCTCGAATCTCGTTCAAAACACTCGCCTAATGATAGCGCCGATATGGGCGGCTCTGTCAGGGCCGCTCTAGCGGCTTCTGGCTTCATTATCGTTCTCTGCATACTGCAGGAGCAGAGCGTTGGTCGGTAAGCTTTGCTCATATTTGCTCTACGTCTTTTTCTCCTAGTTTTCTGTGAAACCCCCCAATACTTGCCCCCAACCCTTCTCCAATGTCTGAACTCACTCCAACAACTGAGCTGTGCTGCTACAAGTATCCTACTTATATTTTCACTTTATTCATGGCAGCTTTATCAACCAAATTATGATTGCAGTCAGCTTACTTGTTTAGGATTATTCTTCTCCTCTTGATATCATCAGCTTTAAGTTTCGGCAAGAAAGGCCTCCCATGGGTCTGTCTTCCCTTGTTCTTCTTTGTACTGAGCTATCCACCCCCCGGGTTTTTTCTAACCCAGCTCCCTGCTTGGCTGTACATCATTGCTGTCTGGGTAGTCGGGAGTTATTATACTATCCACACTCTCAGGCCCCGTGGTTACAAGGAGCGGGTCATATGGTGGTCGGTGATCGGTTACTCGCAGGCCTGCATGTGCGCCACATATGCTTATTACCTGGACTGGGAGCAACTCCAAGGCCGCTTGGTCTCGGAGGCAATCAAGACGGGAATTATGGCTGCGGTCCACTTCGCTTTGGAACTGGATGACATATATGTGACAACATTAACACCACCCACTCCAACGAAGCGAGAGGAGCAGATCTCACGTTGGTTTTGTTCGTGGATTGTGGCGATTGACTGGGTTCTCGCCTTGACGGTCAAAGATTTCGGGTACGCAACGCTAGACAAAGTCATCTTTGTCCTTGGGGCGATCTTGCTTCTATTAGCCTGGATCCCATATATGATGATTGTTGCGGAGCATCTCATCTGCAACCAATTGCGTATCATACAGCATGGGTTATCAACTTGGGCTGCCGAGACTACCACTGCCAGTGATACCACTTCCACCCCTTCCACCACTGACACTACTTCCACCTCTTCCACTACTAACACCACTTCTATCACTTCTTCTGTTACATCCAGTCCATCTCCTGACGATGTGATGGATTTCCTACCTCTAGGTTGTGTGCTTTCAACACAACCATGGAGTGAGGAGGCTATAACCACTCAGCAGACTTCGACACTTCGCAATCCTGATCAAGCCGGCGATGTGCTGGGCACAAACAGAGCGTCAACGATGCGGGAGGATGAATATTCTCCTTCAGGTGCAGGCTCCCTACATCATAGCCCAGGCACAGCACCACCACTCCTTACCCCCAAAGAAGGAAAAAGGTGCAAGGAAACTCTTCCCTCTCCGATCCCCACATCAGGAATTGAGATAAGCCCGCCTCGTCAAAACAAGACCTGTCCTGATCCTGTCCATTCAGACGGTCGACTTAGACCTCAACCTACGACATACAAAGACAAGGCTATCGCTAAGTGCCTAGAAGACAGCCAGCCTTATCTATTGTCGTTGGACATAGGTTCGCTGAACCGGAACAAGGCAGCAGCTCTCAACTTGGAAATTGTTCACGATCTCGTGGATCGATATGACTGGGAGAAACTAACCACCGGCCGGCCCTCGTTTGAGCGTACGGCGGAAATAGACGATCTCGAGGCTTTAGCTGCCAAACTGTTTGCAATGAAGAGGTTCATTGAAAATCTCGAAGATGTCTTGGAGAAGTCTTCCACTACTACTAAGACTACTATCTCACCAAAACTTCCTCAGAAGCTGGCGATGACACCAATCCACCCAGAAACCCGGGTTTCTCCCCGTTACATGAGCCCCAAGCACTCAATTCTGCCATCTAACGACTCTAACGGCAAGACTACATCTACCAAGGAGGACCGGCCTCATCTCGATCATGCTCCTGTTCCTTCATTCCCTTGCATTCCGGAACACAACTCACCTCCTGTAACCACCAATCTGCCACCGGAACAGCCCTCTCCTGTTCTTAACCCAGTCTCGACAACCACGTTAGCACAGTACGAGCACCAGGAGCAGGAGGATATGCCGATTGGCTATGCAGGTCGCCCTGAATTGAATTATATTGACGCTGGTACACACGACGCCTCTTTCACCCTGTGTCTAGCTCCAGCACTTGTTGCACCTCCCCAAGCTCCTGTCGAATCACCTGTCTAGGAAGCAGGAGACCAGAAGCAGACTGTGTTCTCAGTACATTCTCACATTGAGGCCGTGTGCGAGCGCGAACTGGTCTCGAACCAGGGTTTGCAGTACAATTATCAGCAAGAATGCGATTATACGCAACCAATGGAATGGGATGAAACCATCAATCCTAACCTACGAGAATCGCAAGACGGCCAGTATAGTGATTACAATATGTACACAGATGATGAGCCCGATGAGCAAGAAGATTATCTACCTTTCATGGAGATCGATGAAGAGGATGAGATCACAGCGCAGACAGAAGCTCAGGCAATTAATCATCTTGAGCCATGGGGGGGACAATTACTGTTCATGCCGCAACGAGATCACATGGATGTTCAGAAGCAAGTGCAGATTCCAGAGACAGTCGATGTACAAGTACATAACCATATTCCAGTCTTCACCCAACAGTCGTATGAGAGCTATATGCATACCATGCAACCGAGTCACCACATGAGTATGCAAGCACAAGATATATATGCGGTACAATACAGCCAGCCTTCACCAATCGCTCCCCAGGTGTGGGAGGAGCAATATTTACAGCTTCTCTTATTATTTTCCAAGATGCATATCCAATCTCAAGAAGATACTCAAGAGATACTTGCCATACAGCAGAATCAGTCCACTCTGGCGATTTACCAACCGCTACCAGAACAGTTGCACATCCAGGAACAAGTGATGGCTGAACAACCAATGCAGGCAAATATTGAAGCACAACCTGCACAGCATTTTGAATCGACACCCATTGTTACTTGTGAGCCACAAGAGCAGAAAATATGGCTAGAAAGCCAGGACCACAGCTTAGAGACTCAAGAGACACCTTCTATCGACGAAACATGTTCCCCACAAGACGATGTGCTGGTTATACAGCCTCCTGAGTCAGCTGCAGTTTATACTCAGAAGCGCGAAGGGCAAACGGTGCTGTTGGAATCCCAACAGCACATCACACAGACTCATGAGGCAGTCGCCGCTGCTGAGGAGCCAAGCTCCTCAGTAGTCGAGCACGACATGCCCGCCGATGTCTCCTGCCAGGAGGGTGAAGACCTGGGCCTACCGCCACCGCTCCAAGAGATCATCGATGGAGCGGTTGAGCAGAATGGGGGCGAACCTATGACCCCAATCAACCCGGTGACCGAGGCTCAGCTTGAGCCCAAGCTCAGCGAAGAGGAGCTTGCCTTTGTACGAGAGTGCGAAGAGCTGATGGAAAGAGAGGCCTCTCCAACAGAGCTGGCCGAGGCTGGTGAGGTCCTCCCAACTCCTACCACGGCCACTTCCCTCGGCCAGCGGCCTCTCAGCAGTCCCAGCAGCACTGGCGTCAAAGATGGAGCCAGATTTCGGGGCTTTAGGCGCCTCGGTTTGGGCGGTCGACGACCCAAGCCCAAGAATGCCGGCGCCGCTCTTGTCGCAGCTATTCCAACAACAACAACAACAACCGTTGGAAATAGCACAAATGCCACTGGCTGCAGCACATCATCTGCCACCATCACCGAGCCTGCCTCTAACGAGCAGGAAGCCACAACGTTGTTTGTGGATTCATTCGAAAAGAGGATTGACCAGAATCGAAAGGAGGCCGTCAGCATGGCGCGTGGCGGCGGCGCGGCGGGCAACCCCGGCGGCAACCGCGACGACCCGGCGTCCATAGCCTACCTCCGCGACAAGGGCGAGGCCAAAGGCAAAGCGATCGCTGACGTGCTTGCTAGCCGCTGCATCCTCCCGCCCAAGAGCCGCAAGGCGAAGCAGGAGAAGGCAAAGAGGGACAAGGAAAGGCAGGAGAAGGTGAAGCGCGACGATGTCGATCTCGCGGTGGCGGCCGCCGCCCAGCACGAGATGCTGCTCGCGCCAAAGGCCGCGGACATGGGTGACGGGGAGAAACCCGCCTCTGCTTCGTCTTCTTGTCCCTCTTCTTCGTCAACCGCCGCCGCCGTTGCTGCTGGTGCTGGTGCTGGTGCCGAGGCTCCGTCGGCTCCTCAGGCATACAACCCAGGGGCCTCAACCATGTCGACTGGAAGCTTGGACGACATCGACCCGGGCTTCTCTGCCGTGATGTCGAGCGGCTTCATGCTGACTCCGGCTACCCGAAAGAGTCGCTCCAACGTTTGAGGCATGAAGTAGTGAGGAAAGGGCAAATATGGAGCCCATGCAGAGGGCTAGTTCTCCCTCTAGTTTTCACTGTTTGCATTTTGTTCCTCTTGGTTGCTTGAGTTTGTCAACGTTGTTCTATTTGTTTAGCTAAAATTCATTGATACAAGTTTGTGTTGCGATGGTTTTCGTTCTGGTCATGGTTTCTACAATCAGGTCACTGGTTTCGTCTGTTGAAAGAGAGTTTGGTGAGGGTGTTAGCCTCCAAAACTGGATAGTATGTTGAAGTTGTTCGGTAGTGATCAGAGTAATACGAAACCACTTCCATACGCATCTTTAGCCTTCTATTCAGTGCCACTTCCTAAGAGTGCCTCATGCGAGAAGGTTATATTCCCTACCCTATGCGAGGGAGACAAAAAACGCCAAATATGATTCACTAGGTAAGAAGAAACCAGGGTGGTCTGGTGGCAAAACCTGTTGACAAGATCATTCAAAAGGGTGAGGAGCGTCAGTTCTCCAAGACCAGTGCTGCTGTGACAAATATGGAAGAGGTGAAGTAAGGGGTGTCTTCTGACAAAGCAGTAGATGCGGAAAGGAATTTCATATGAGGTTACCTCCACATGATGCCATACGCCATACTTTTACGGCGCACTATCTTTCATACATATACAAAAGGCACGAGTAGTAGGGGATGCCATCACCAATGGCATATAGTACACCCTGGGTGGCAATTAGACCTGGTAACTGTAGTCACGAAGCTCGAAGTGGCCAGCGCACCACACATGATGAGCGGGCCAGCTGGGGTGGCCCATCGGGCCTGGGCAGCATATATTTGTAAATATATTTCGTGTCCTGGATTACTTTATTCGCGCCAGACACCATGTTACATCACGCAGAAGGGGGTGGTATAGTGACCTGAGTGACATCACACGTAGCAGCAGATCGCCAAGCCTGATTCATTTCTCAACATTGGTTAGATAGCATCTATTATTTTCAGATTTCTTTTTTTTTAGCAATACAAAATGGCAGCACGGCCCTATGAAAGCAGGATGGCTGTTCGCGAACCCCTATCCCCTATCCTTGGCTATCCTATCCTGTCTTGTCCTTATGAATAACCCGAGACATCCTTTGTGCTACGCAACCGTGAAACTCCAGTACGCCGCGCTGATATTTACTAGCTCGATACAACAAAAATCCTGAACGGGGATCTTTCTTGCACTCTTCCCCCATCCATATACAAGTCTTGACTTATTCCCCTCAAGCATTGCTCCTTAATCCCGAGCTAGAACTAACATTACTAGCATGGGCGATCAAGAACTTGCAGCATGTCAGCGCAAATTTGCACGCTTTCGTCCAACTCTCATCGTTGGTAATGCCCAGTTTGATGCTGAAGTGGCCTATCCTGTCGTCGCCAATTTTGTCCCCCTCGATCTTATAAGGCAATGCCAAAGGTTGATCGTGGACCTTGGTTTGCTGATGAACAAAATTACCTAGCTGCCGTACCAGTTCAAGAAAGGCAACCATGGCCGTATCAAATTTGCGGTGCCAAAGTAAGTTGAGTGGCAAATCACCAGATGAAAAGAGTTCCAGCACATGCTTTTTGGGAGCCGGCGGAGGACCGCTTCGATGGGAGCCAAGTCGGCTCGATGAGGGTGAAGGGTGGTCGTAGCGGATAATCTTTGAAGTCGAGCCCATGGGTAATGGTTCAAATCCTTCGAACTTGTAACCCAGCTTATCTGCAACCGTGACTACGAGTAAGAGTGCTTGACCCCAGGCCGCATTGATTTCGGGCCAGTCAACTGGTATTGAGCTCAACCTGCCCAAACGGAGGCCGTTTATGGTAGCGAAATGGCCGTCGTGATGTATGGAGAATGTGTCGTTGTATACGTTGGCTCTCTGCAATTTCGTGAGCTGCTGTGAGTCATGGTCAAATCTGGAATTGATGCTGTCCCTCTCGTTTTGAAAATCGTACAGGCTCGTCGAAAAGGCATTTCTCTCGCGCCAGAATTTCTCCTCTTCGGCATCCAGGGCACTCGACTCCTGCTCAAGCGCAGCCATCTCAAGGTCCAAGGCCTCCTTTTCTTGCTCGAGGTGTAACAGGTTTTGCCGAGCTGCCTCCTCGTCCTCCTTGGCTCTCTCCAGACCCTTCTTCGCAGCCACCACATCCTCCTCGCTGGGGATGTCTGCCTGAAGCTGTTTTAGGTAATCTGCATACATGCTGCGTTCTTTGGAGCTGCTGTCCAGTCGTTTCTGTAAGCCTTCTACGAGTATTTCTGTGCATTCTATGCAGACTGGGTGATCGATGTCGGAGCGGGCCGAGAGGATCTCAAACAACTTGCTGATACGCTCAGCTTCATGGGGTTGTGCAGGAGTTCTTGCATCCTTGCTACCATCGGCGGATGAGGACTCGCGCCGAAGCTGTCTTGGGCCTAGGTGCTGGATCTGCTGCATATGTGGCGAATGGTGATGCTGCTCTTGCGGGGGTGTAAGGCGTGGTGGAGCAACCTGGGACTCAGTGAGGAAGATGAAGGAACTATCGGAGCGATGCGGGTTCCCTTGTTTCTTAAACATGGCGGTAGTAGCATTGCGCGAGATTCTATCGTAAAGGCCGCGCCTTTGGGCATCTTGGGGATATGAGACCGGGGCTACCGGCTGACGTTCGCGTTGTGATTGTGTAGTCGCAGCTGTCCCAAGAGCCATGCAAGGTCAGCGTTGGCAATCTCAGCGGAATGAAGGGCATGCGGCGATGCTCCGTATCAAAGATCAACAATCAGTAACATGGAGACGAATTGAGCATACCTAACAACAGATCGTATGCGGCTGGGTTGAGCTCCGACAGCGAGTTGTCGAGCTTAAGAGGGGTGCGACACTTTTGACAATACATTATTCTTTAGTCGAGAGCCGACCGACCATCCATGCTGCTGCGGCTTGTCTCATGCAACTGCGCCCGAAGCCAGCGGTTCTCTTCTTCCTACGCAGAGACGGAGGAGGAGGAGACGAGCAGGGAATAGAGATGGAGGAGCGGCGACTGTAGCTTTGGCAAGAGTCTCAAGGCGGCGCACTTGCTCATGCGACCAGGTCGTTCTAACGTTAAAGGATTGCCTCAACGTCACACGGGGCTCCCAGCTTAAAGCTGCCCAGACGCGGTTCTCCCATTGGTACCGCCTGTCAAGGCACCCACGCCGATCTCTCAGGCCCATGCAGCCTAGTGGTAGCGTGTACGTACACAGTACTATGTACTTCGCCGAACCACCTGGGCTAGACAGCCTGGCAGGCCTGGGTGGCCCCGAACCCGCGGCGGCTTAAATTGAATCCCCCTGTCAACCGCGCGACGTGGGGTTGATTTTACTGCGGACCAAAGATTCGCTATCCATCCATGTCACGACGCGCTCCACTACGGTCACTGACTTAGGTGGTGCTTGCTGCTTGAAATATTTCGGCAATCCTGTCTGCCACAAAGAACCTGTCTGCTGTTATCACACCTGCAACTAAAGATGATTCAGACCCGGCTATGGAAAACTCCAGGATCAGCGGCAAACTTCAGCAATTGAACCAGACGGTAAAAAGGGTTGAGCATCTCATCTCTTGGGTAGAACGATGGAACCGCCAGCAAAGCGTGCCAGATTTGGCTATTCGCCGTACGATGACGACGAAGACGAGGATCCCAGCCATGACGAGTTATCCCTGAGTGCGACTCAACTTGCCGCTCGACAGGACCCTTTGTACCAGCTCGATAAGAAACGCGCCAAGTCTGCATTTAAACTCAAGTCGCGATTCGAGGAAATTTTCGAGAAGTACAGCCAGGACTTTGATGGCGTTGGTGACGAGATCGATCTGCGAACGGGCGAGGTCATTGTTGACAATGGACATCTAGAATCGCTCCAAGATGATGGAGATGGGTCGGAGGGCTCGGTAGACGAGGTAGAGGAGTCGCGCATACTACATGGCCCGCGTCACAGCAGTGCACTGTCATTGGTACAGCGTCGTGCTCGTGGCGCTCCTCCAACACCCCGGCCAGGCTGGAAAGATGCTTCAGGTCTCCTGGCTAGTATACCTTCAGCGCCGCATTCCAGAGCTCTGGATTCAGGCCCGCCAATGCTTGGGCTTCATGCTACTGATCCTGCATGGCAGGTCCCAGCGTTTGAGTTACCTCTGCAGGACAGGCTAGGTCTAGTGAATCGCGGCCCACAACACCCGGTGGCTAACTACGCTCCATATGGGTCCTTGTTTCCTCATGGCTATGAACCCCAGTTGGGGTTGTTGAGCACATTTGGGAGTCAGCCATACGAAAGAGTTACAAGAGTTCTGGAAATGGCCCCAAAAATGCTAACAGCCCCAACTGACTCCAATGACGATGAAGGTAGTGAAGGGGAGGAAGGTGAATCCGAAGACGAAGATGACATCCTGACAGGAAGAACAAGTAATACTGCTGTGGTTCGGCCTCACTCACAGCTGCAACAGAAACTGGCGAAACTATTAGCACCACCTGAACAACCAGCGCCCCGTGAGGCCTCAAGGCTGCATCCCGGGGGTGGCCCCCGGCATCCACCCAGACAGCCAATAACCACTACACTTGTTGAAACAGATGATAGCGCAAGGCCAGCTACAGATTCTTTTGCCATTGACTACCCTACAGATTTGGCGCGACGGAAGCAGGCCGAATTCGATTTTCCTATTCAAGATCAAACAGCAACAACCGACAGATCACCAGGAGTGCGAGCCGGATACTCAGCAGGGTCGCGAAAACAGCTCAGAGTTTATGGTGAAGAATACAACAATGGTACAATCCGCGACCCCGAGGCACAAGCGTCTTCATACTCAGCCAGGGAAATAGCAGACTCCGAAGCTCCGAGCTCTTCACTATCCACTCGGACTATCGCTGATTCACAAGCACCAAGCTCTTCCTTGCCTAACAACTTAGTTCCGAGCTCCTCCTATGGTTTCTCGGACGAAAATGACTGCCAGGAAGCCCGAAAAGCCGATGTATCCACAGTTATCGCCAATCCGGAGGTACTACAATTCGTAAACCCCGAATCGGCCTTGCGCAAAACCGATGATGTCCGCAGTCTCGCAAATAGGATCCGTCAGAAACAAAGGAGTGAGCTGACCTCCATAAAGGATAAATCCGTTGGTTTGAGCCGAAATGTGCAGACCGAACGTCAGAGCTTGAATCATCGTGGCGATAAAATCGCGGGAGTCTCGGCATTTGTGGAGAATTCAATCCCCGAAAATCCGGGGTGGGAAGTGCCCAGCGCAACCAAAGGACTTAACCCACAACCGCCAAGTCCCAGTCGGACTTCGGCAACAATTCTTGGTCCTAAAGTGCTTCATGGAAACCCAAGCCCCGAGGTCTCACGAAGGTCCTCGCGTTATGCATTCACCGAACGCGTGAATTCTGTTACCCCCGAGAGGCCGCAGAATCAACCCCAGAGCGCAAAGAGAGTGTCATCGTCGGCGATAAGTACCCTGGAGGTGTACCCACATAGCAAACCACAGCTTGATCAACTTGGCAGTCGCCAACAAACCCCTCGGAAGAGACCGGGTAGCTCTACGGGAACTCGGTCTTTGGTAACTCCCGCAAAACTAGCTCTCGCGTCCCTGATCCCGGATAACTCAGACGACGAAGATGGGACCAAGAGTTTGAGCCCGTCTGTCCGTTCTGCGGATTCCCGACTAAGGTCTTCCGTCCAATCCTCTTCCAAGTCACAGTCTGGCGGACAGGAAGGCAGCGCGACCCCATCGCCGAGACATCGCCTTCACAGCGAATCTCCGACACAGGCGAATGCCGATGCTAAACTGCAACGTGGGAGATTCTCTGCCTCGAAGTCTCGCGCACGAAGCTCGCCATTAGTTCGTGACGTATTGCTTAGGACACCACGGAAGGGTGTCGGTGCCGAGAGGACTCCGAAACCCCAAAGTCCTACTGAGGCTCTGGTGCGAACGCCGGGTGGTACGCTGAGGCGGTGTGGCGAGGATGGTTTCGCATGCGAGCGGGAGTTTTGCTTCACCTGCTGTACATAAAAAGGTATCTATGGTCGAATATACACCTTGAAAATAATGTACTTCATGCATCCGAAGATCTTGCTGTTCTGCAGCGGAACATATCTATTTGTGTAGATAACGTAGCCACCGCCCTACCTTGAGGAGATCGTAGATGAACCCAAGCCTCGAATTATTCAAAAGACATGCAAAATATGTGCAGCAAGGCGCGCGAGTTGCCAGATGGCTCCCTTTTCAAAGACGGCAATGCAAATATGTATTACAGCTGCACTTCTCAGGCTTTCCGTCGCCAATATTTCCCCGATAAGTGCGAGCCATCATGGCCTGGATATGAAGAAATATATCAAAGGTCCTCACAGCTTCGCCCTTTCTCATTTTGAGATGTGATAAAATATATCATAGTTGAGCAAGCTGGTTGTGTGCAAGGTGCTGATGCAGCTAGCTTGGCTTATTCAAATTCGAATTGCAAAACGGGACAGGGCACTATGTCGACCCCACGGGTAGAGTAAGTCAGTCACAAGGAATCGACGAGGCTGGCTGAGGAGACTTTCAGGGGCTGGCAGACAGGCCTCGAGACCTTTAGTCTTCGTGGTTCAGTGAACGGGTGTGAAGTATCGGTCGGATTGGTCTACACCATCAACGTCACTAATCCTTTCAAGCGGGTGAGGTTTGGCAAAGTGCATAGAGTAAGAACGCCTTCTTAAGTTTAGACAATTAGAACTTAAATCGCCGCAAGTATCACTTGAAAAAGCCAAAAAAAAAAAAAGTGGAAATGGGAAATATGTTGGCAGGTAATAGAGACTAAGAAAACCATTCCTATTACGAAATACCTCGAACCCTTGTAGTTGACCTTAATCCTGCCTACGGCTAGGGACGCCAGCCCAATCACTCTGTAACGGATTAACCATTGGAACCACCCTCCCTCTACCTTCCGTATCCAGGCCACGGTGCTACTATATGCTATTTAGTGTTAGATGCCACTGGCATGCGGCCAGAAGGGAAGGGAATCCCCCCGATGCCCCTGTCCATAACCTGGATCTTTGACGGCCTGGAGGACGTGTCAAAAGGCCGACTACCAATATGAAGATAGAACCAGAATCGGTGCCTACCCCCCGGCAGTGCCTAAGGTAGCAACAACATGGACGTGCGCTAGGATTCACGCTTTTCTCATCAAAACGTCTTCACAAGATTGAGGCCTACGATCGTTCCTCTCATGAGCCAGAGTGCCGTATATTCTAATGGAAGCCATGCGTTGGGGGTTATTTCATGGAAAGTAGACTTCCTAGCAACTGGCGCAATTTCGTGGTGGATCAGCAAGCATCAATCTTCATGATGCCGAACTGACTACTGCGCCTCCCAGGTAAGTCTTGAGGGTTGCTTCATCGCGGATGGGGGCAAAGTATGGGTGGGCCATGGCCTCCTTAGCAGTCAAACGCTCCTGTGAAGAGTTAATCTTTATTCTGGAAAAATTTGTGCAGTGTGAAACCACTTACTTGATGGTCGTATCTGAGAAGTTTGTCTAAAAAGTCAATGGACTCATTGCTGACAAATCTCTGGTTCTCAGAGTTGACAAAACTGTGCCAGGGCTTCTTCTGGAAGCGGCCAAGAATGGTGTCATACTGAGGATCAAGTTCGATTTCGTACTTGTCAAGATAGTCGAAAAGATCATCGGTGCCAAGAACCTTGGCGATCTTGACGAGCTGGTCGGAGTTACTGTTGCCGTGGAAGAAAGGTTCCTTGCGGAAGATCATAGATGCGAACATGGCGCCCAAACTCCACATATCCAAGCTGTAGTCATACTCCTGGAAATCTACCAAGAGCTCAGGGCCCTTGAAGTAACGAGAGGCAACGCGCACGTTGTACTCAGTTCCAGGGTGATAAAACTCAGCCAACCCCCAGTCGATGAGACGTAACTGAAGATCACTTGTTAGAAACAAGATATTTGCATTCACAAAAGATCGGAAGGAGCGTAACATACTTTCCTGTTCTCATGATCGATCATAACGTTATGAGGCTTGACATCTCTGTGCATAATACCCTTGCTGTGGCAGTAGTCGAGTGCTTTGAGGAGCTCGAAGATGTAGTAGCGAACGTCGATATCGTTGAACTTTGGATACAAGCTTCGGAAGTCGGTATTGTTGACGTACTCAAAGATGAGAGACGGGGTCTTACTCTATAGCGGGGAAAAATTAACCAGTCAGTCTCAAGAATGTTTTCCGGTCAATTTCAAAGGATTCGGATATGCTTGGGCAGAAAGACTTTTTAGGAGCCCCGCCATCGCAAGTCGTTTTCTGCGGCAGGAAGACCAGGCCAGGGAATTCTTGGTGTACATCTTGTTCACACTGGGACTGAGCCTCAGGGGGGGGAAACCACCAAAGCCTGAAACCTACCTGGCTGTCCCGCACAACGTCAAGCAAGGCCACAATGTTAGGGCCACCGGATAGATTCTGCAGAATCTTGATTTCTCGCTTGATCTTCTTCTTCTTCACGGGCTTGAGAACCTTGATGACGCATTTCTGGTAGTTGACGATATTGATGCCCTCGAACACTTCGGAATATTTGCCACGTCCTGTTGAGGAAACAGAGAGTACGAGTCAGCCTGATTCGCGACCAAAGGCAAGAACCACTCGAGAACGCAATATGGAAGCATACCGATCTTGCGAACAACCTCATAGTTCTCCAGAACACCCCAGCCTGTGATCGTTGATAAGAAAAAGTTAGCCATAGGTACTCGAAAAATCTGGGAGGCATCAAGCTTCGTCGATATCTGCCGGGTTATCAGGCAACGGGTCAACCAGACGGAAAGACCGGTTGGATGACGCCGATGCAGCATCGCGGAGAATATTTAGGGTTGAGGTCTGCACTGACTGATATTGACACTGTCGTAGTCCCAATAGCTCCGGGGCATATTCTGATTGACATCGGCGTAGACGCGCGACATGGTTGCGCTTGAAGGAGGGGGCGGGGCCAAGCGGCGTCGATGCGAAGGTTGGTGATAAGGAGGGCAAAATGCCGGGTTGTAGCACGCAAGGTGACAGTGGAGACGGCCACCAGACAGTTACGCGATAGAATACGTGCTGGTTGGGGATGGCAGGCAGGAAGGGGATACCGCGCTGCAAGAGTTGTAGGGCTGGCGCTGAAGGAAATCAGCACGTCCTACAGATGCGAACCAAGGCCAGGATCACTAACAATTTTTGGAGTGGGATGTTGATATTGGAAGTGGGATGTCTCGAATCCACCTTGGGAAAATGCCCAAAGCGCTAGGGGCCCCTGCGGTACTGACTTTACCGCGCAAAGAGTGGGCGCTGGGTCAATGGTGGCTAGAACTGCCATCGCTAAGAACCCACCGTGCTAGCGCCTGAGCGCTTGACCTGGCTGCCTAGGTAGATTCCCCGCACTTGGGCGGTCGCTTGGGCAGGACGATGGAACGGTACACAGGTGGCTAGGTAACCGAATGCATCCGAACTACAGCAAGGGATTTCCCGAGTGATACCATCGTGACCCAGCTAGTATACATGTAGAGTTAAGGCACCTTAGTTGCGATCTATTCTGCCGACATAGAGACGCGATACTTTGCTCAATTTGCTAGCTACAAAGTGGTCGTAAGAGATAGTCACACCTCAAACACTTTACTCTCTAGCTTCCTAGTTAAATGTACCCTACCCAACTTGCTGCCCTACCTGTTGTCGGAAATCTGGATCAAATAGGCTCTCACCGTTCGCCTGCTACGTCACGCTCTAGTAACCGTTCTACACATACAAGGTTCAAGGACTAGATTATGTGCAGCATGGATGTGACCCCTCCACGTTCACACGTCTACTGTGTAGAACCTACCGCAAAGGCGTGGCATAACTGGTACAAGTTGCTGGTATGTGTACCGAACCAAGATGTAACCGAGCATAATTCCTGAGGTCGTTAGCTCCCCTCTCATCTACCCGGGCCGAATTGGTCGCAAAGTGCATCGACAAGCAAGCATTGACAAAGCTCTGCTGCCTGCGTGTCCAGGTACATGCATCTGTACCTTCGTCCTCCAATGCAATTGTACGGCGAGCGGTATCTTCGTTACCGAGCCGCTAGCTCGTACGCCAGTGAGGCAAAGTGACATTGGTCGAATCTACATGGGAGTCATGCGTGATGCACGTTTGGGACGAAATCATCTAGCAGCCACTGTTGTAGTGGTTAGTGATGGACCACCCATGAAAGAGGATTAAGCGTGTGACATAGGGGTGTTGTTCTCGGGGAGTCAGAGAGAAGATTATTTTACTCGACATGTGCAGACGATAGCTCTGTATCCATCGGCAAGCCAATTTCTGCAGGGCTCGTCAAGCTTCCGGCTAAGGATGACGATACAAAATTCTCATCATTCAGAAGAAGTGGAGTTCAGACGATTGATTGATGTTCCAAGGGTATGAGAACTGACCTTCTGCTTAGTATAGGGATACGAGATCTTAACCTGGCGAATTCAGAAGATCTGAGTACACTGGTTCTTTTCCCGTATAGAAAATAGGAGTTGACAACTCGGGAAGAAACTGGCGACCGCCACTGTGAAGCCACTACTCAAGTCAAGGCGATCTTAGCATGGCTGTATCAATCATCATAGGATACCTTCCGTCGTTGTACTGTTGGCTCTTTTCCGGCTTGGTCAGCCGAGTCAAGGCCATCGTAGTCCAAACTGTCCATTCCAGTCTCCACGACATCCCACGTTCTTTTGCGCAGATCTGGCTTAATGGTCTTCTTGAACCATCCACTTTCACCTCGTTGCACGTTATGGGTGCCTGTCTCTGTAGATATGTTTTTCCTTTTCGTCTTCTTCCGCTGCTTTCGTTTCTTATTGCTAGTTGTCGCGACAGAAAATACAGGCGTGTCTGAAAGAAGCTCGCCTTCCTCTTCATCAGCGGCCCCAGATTCAGCAGCTTCATTGATCTTGGAACAGGTCGGTTGTAGATCCGGCTCGTCGTCAACGACTGATGTTTTTCTGTTCTCTTGGGCACGTCGAAGCGTTTCGAGCTCCGAGTGTCTGAAAATGGCGATTTGCTCATCGGTCAGGGTACGTTTGACACCATCGGGATAATAGCCAAGTCCATCTTCTTCGTCATAGTACTCGTTGTTGTACTCATCATAGTCTTCGCTCAGCTGTGCGGCTTGTGGATCGAGGAAATTTCGAGCGAATAGCGCAATGGCTGTACTTGAAAAATGTTCCGCATGGAAAGCTTCGATTTCTGCCTGGAGATTGTCAGTGGAGGATCAAAACATGAAGCAATAGAAAGAACGAATATAAATTCATACTTGCAGTATCTTGGGGATTACAATAGCACCTGTAGATTGAGACGCGTCTGGCATGGTAGCTTGTAGTACTAATCAAGCTGTACTGGTAAGTTTGACATTGGCGCGAAATAGGTGCGAAATACTCCGCCGGTGGTGGAAGAATCCACTACCACGGGTCAGCCAGGACTTGGCTGCACAAGCACAGTATCTAGCACCGTAAGGAACACTGTATGAGCCAGGTATTGGTACTGGTAGAGCTGCCTGCGGAATGGTAAAAACTGTACTGAAAGGTTCAAATAGCAATATGTACAATAAATTATACGTAAAGACCGTAAATCATATCTCATTAACTTCATTACAGCGTCTGTGGCCGATCCGTTCTGGTGCCTTCTGTGACCTAGCACCAATCTTTCTTACCTGTCTAGAGCATATCATCGTGAAAAGAAAAAGTAGCCGTGATGGTAGAAACCCCACATAATCCTCGAGATGAGATGCAAATTGAGAGCATAACTCCAATGGAAAATCAAGTAAAGAGGTCGTTACGCTGTGCGAAGGAGTGCCAAGGCACTTTGGAAAGCCTTCACAACTTCCGAGACTAATCAGATCAGCACCGATCATTCCACTGCAATGAAATTGTCGATAGTAGACTTACGGTGCTCCTTTTTCTGCTTCAGTTTCTCTTCAGATAGATGGACATACCTTGTCCTAGTTTGGAGCCTGTCACGAAACTCATATTAGGGCTAGTACGACTCAGAACCTGACGACACCTCTGATCACTGACCTCTTAATGGCTCTCTCGTTATCATGGCTTGAAGCCGCAGATGCCCAAACATTAAAGTACTATAGTTGGGTTAGAAACTCTGGGGAGACTTAGAATTGCAGCAAAACTTTTAAGAGCATACTTTGACTAGCCGGTCGAATTCGTCGAACAGTTCGGTCTCTTTCTGGTCAGATTCAGCGAGGGCCTTCTGGTAACGGCCTTCGAAATCATCCCAGTCAAAAGGGGCAAGTCGACCTGGCGTGCTAGGTGAAGGCTGAACTGAGTTGTGCTGGCTATTGCGCTTCTTAGGCTCTGGGGTGCGATTCTGCTGTCGTTGCAAGTTACTGACGTGTTGCGCAAGAATCTCGCTGCTGTGTTGGGCATGTGAGGAAGATGGTTTGGTATCAGCACTGGCATGCTCTTCATGGTGTATCTCTTCATCGTCCATCATTTCCCAACTGCCACTGCCGTTGAGATTCTCTTGGCTTGCTGACTGCTTGGTTGGGGAGTGATGAGGTGTGTTTGACATGATGCCGGCTTACTGTCGTGGATATGGCGGCTGCTCGCGAATGATCGATACAGGCTTGGTACACTTTCAAGCCACTCTTAACTCGGGCCTACGCTTTGGTCTTGTGAGAGTTGATCTCGCATACACCCGTTTTTCTTCTTCTTTTACAGATAACCCAGGTTTTAGCAGGCGTGCTTGTGTCAAACTCATTAACGCGTGACGCGATCGGATTGATAAGAATTTAAGGTCATGTGCAAGAATGATTTGCGGAGACCGATATACCCTCAACAAGACGAGCTCATCATCAAGGCAAGTGACCAATGTAGATAATTGGATATGGGTTCGCACCAAATATATTGAAAAGTAAAGTTGCCCTACCCTGAGAGCCAACAGCTTGACAAAATTGTTGGATCCAGGTTCGTTGACTCGACACATCGCTGCCCAAAAGACTGGAAAGCCTGGACTGACGGGGGGTGCTACAATCACTCAGAAGCGACCGATCTAAGACATCTTTGTCTTAGTACGAGCAGGGATCCGGCAAGCGATAACGTTGATAAGACGGGCAGGTGCATCTGCATCAGTCGTGATTACTCGACGTCACCTCGAGGTGCTCGAAAGTGTACAACTTTCAGCCCTGCTGCTGCTACGTTTCTCGAACCTGCACCAACAGTCGAGGCTGAATGTTCTCACGACCGATAATAATGCGACCTGTTTCCTGTGGCGGCCCGCGTTGTACCGCTAAAGAGTTCGGCATTGTCTCGTTAACCGTTGCCTTGAAGCTCTGATTTACCAAAAGTACTCCAACGACCACTTTCCCACCATGGATCCACGCCCTGGGACTGTGACTTGCGACATTTGCCAGAGAAGTCATCACCCCCAGAAGTTACCATTCTACTGTGCTATAGATGCGCGAAATGCGCTTTACGAAAACCGGATAGCCAATGCGAGGGTTCTCATGGAAATGGACCAGTTGGAGCAGCAGATTGATGCACTCCTACACGATGGCAGCTTGCCCACGACCCCGTCCGCGCCCACGTCCATTTCGAGCCGACCATCTCGTACTCACATCGAAGCCTGTACATCAGAGGAATATAAATCGAGGGAAAGAACCGAACAAATCATCGCTGCTGCTGAAAAGCTCCAAAAAGAAATGGATGAAGCTAAGAGGGAGATGGCACAGCGCAAGGCAACCAACGTACGGAGAAAGACTGATCTAGCCTCCATCTCACAGGGGATTGACGCACGGCGCAACAGAGAGTTGGAGGAAACTAAAACGGCCATCAAAATTGTCAGGTATACTTGGAATCAGGGATATGCGGCTATGTCACTCTATCGTGCCGCGCTCTGTACGGAGGTCGCAAAATTATACCGACTGCAACGTGTGAGAAGAGGCAACCCGGTGCGATTTGAATACAAGATTGGCGGTATTGAAGTCGTTGATCTGCATCATTTGAATAGTAAGGCTTCACCTGTTTTGGCCCTGTCAAACTTCAACTTCATGCACTGTTATCATTATTAACGAGGCTAACTGGTGACCAGGCACCAATCATGAACACATCTCCGCCTCTCTTGGACATATTGCACATTTGCTCTGGCTGGCATCTCACTATCTCGCCGTTCGATTACCAGCTGAGATTACACTTCCGCACAAAGACTATCCAAGACCAACTATTTTCTCCCTTGGTTCGTCATATCATCATGGCCAGGTTCCCTTCCCTGGTACATCCCCCATACCTGTTGATGGTCGCGATCGTCTGAACAGCAGCATGCCCCATCCGCGTCCTCTTTTCCTTGATAAGCCATTATCAACTTTCTCCAAGGATGAATCGACCAATTACACTGCCTTCCTTGAAGCAGTGTGTCTCCTCGCGTACAATATAGTATGGCTTTGCCGAACACAAGGAATATCTACCGGCACCGACAGTGGCAATAATGGCGGCTTCGAAGAGTTTGCATACATTGGTAGGAATCTGTATAATCTCTTAATTGGCCACCGCAACCAACCCGGCCAACCACTTATCTCCGATGCCGATGTTGCTTCGACAAGTCAGAACGGCAGTACAGCAAATGGTTCTGAAACCACGACGGATCTCACGAAGGCGGCTCCCAAGATGGGCGTGTACGCCCATGGCACCTCCCACACATCTTTGAACAGCGCGGCCGGGCAGGAGCTTACCCGTTCCTTCAAACTTCCTAACCCAATCAAATTAGCGGACAAACTCAAGGCTCGCCTCTTGAACGAGGCTCCGGTACCCGAATGGGAACTGATCGAAGGAAACGAGTTCGCTGCCTCTAATGATCTTGACGATGGCGTACTAGTTGGGGGAAGCCCTCAGTCTAAAAGTATGGCCGCAAGATTTGGGCTAGAAAGCTATATGAGTGTCAACACTGTAAGGAGCACCGTAACTGCTGAGTCGAGGACAGCGGGAGGTCGAGCATCTACTTCAGTGAAGGATAATAAAGAAAAGGAGAGGGAGAAGAGTTCAAGCGGGTGGACCAAGATCAGGTCTAGATAAACTAATGATTTACACCTACACCGCATTTATCATAGATGATTAAGCTTAGACAAAAATTCTATAACTTCTAGATTTCAGCTTGAAGTAGTGATTTCCAGGGTCATAGCATTGCCCATGTTATGTTCCGTTAGTGATTACGTGAAGCCTTCTCTGTGGCTGTAGTCACCTTCTCAAGTATATATATATATATATATATTCTGAATAACTCTGGATAAATTTTCTAAAGCTGACGGAGTAGGTAGTGCTAAATCAAGTCATTCATTCTTTAGGTGTCTAGACTAATTTAACCGTTGGTGTACACAACCAAGAAGGGATAACTGCCACAAACTCCGGCGTCTCCTAGACGCATCATATCCTATGCTAAACCTATGAACCAGAAAATACCCATGTTACTCCGACCTTTCCAGTATTTCATCAACCGAGTTGAACAAAAACATGTAATTCCTAACACCGTATCTAGCTACTCTATAAAATGATAACCTTCGCATCCTTGACAGTACCTTCTTGCGGGCAGTAGGGACACTTAAACCGATTCGCCTTGCTCAGCCTCTGCAAACTTTCCTGAGCTAGTACGTGCCCACAGGGTAATATCATTGGCGGGTTCTCATCTGTGGTCTGTTCTTTGCTGACGGGGCAAACGAAGATGGAATGGTAGATCATGCTCTTGGGCAACGGTGTTTCAAATGCTAGCTCCTGCTGCGTAGTCCACTCTGTGCCCTTGCCTTTGACCTTGTTGAGAAACTTCATGAGCTGTGGCAACGCTATGGCCCCAGCCGTTGCTGCTACGTAAAGTGGTGACTCGGCAGACAGCCCAAGGAGGGAGCAGAACTCTCGGGTGAAAGACGTGGCCACCTCATCGAAGGCTATTGTGATGTCGAAGATGGACCGGTAGGGCGAGGCAGGGAGGTTGGAGGAGTATACCATGGCACAGCTAAGTTGTTTGATCTCGCGGAGGTGTCTATGCTGAAACCTGCCGAAGTTGGCCCTTGCGTACCGAAGAGCGCCATTAAGTCCATTTTCTGCCGTGTCAGGTAGACCGTTGACTGAAGGTCCCTTAAAAAGCCAGATAAATTGCAATTTGCACAATTCAAATTCGAGATTAGAACCCCTTGCTTCCAGTTCTATACAGTTCTGCCGTGCCCACGTAATTGCTGGAAGCAGATCGCGGTGTTTTAGCGAGGAGAGGATAGAATACATGGACGTAAATGAAGATTGGAGAGCCTCGGACTGAAGTTCTGCGAGAGTTGACTCGATCGTGGGTGGCTCAGCCGGGGGCGGTGACATTGGGGAAGCTGGAGATCGCAACAGCGAAGGGGACACAGCAGATGGGTGCTGTTCGGGTAGTGCTTCCTTGATAAAAGTTGATGCCACTCCAAACTGACCCTCACGTAGCAGATGCATAGCTATTGCACGGTCGATCAGTGCTGAATGCTCGGCCATAGGGTCATGGTCTTGGGGCAGACCCCCCTTGATGACCTTCTCATTCGTGAATGCTTTGTCTAGGGCTTTTCCGAATTTAGTCTGTCCTCGATGTACACCGCGCAGGTCGTCGTTTAAAGCTTCAAGGCCTTTTTGTATAGGGTTTTGCAGCTTCGTCAGAGCTATGCTCGTCGTGTGGGGGTCGTTTGCTGTATTGGCCATTAGCTTCTGCCTTCTCAAAAGACCCTCTTGCCGGGCAATTTCGCTCTACCCAGCAGGACATAATCATGCTCCAATCGACTGACCTGCCGATATCGTCTCTCTCGCTTCAGTGAGAAGTTCGATAATTTTGTCGACATCTGTAAGAGCGCTAGAAAGCTGTGCTGACCTTGTCAGAACTTCTAGGTCCTTGTCGAGCTGTAGCATCGCCATGGTGGTCGGGTTGATGAGTTCTTGTCGAATCTGAAACGGGTGGAAGAGGAGATAAGAACGGCTTGCGCTCGTGATGTCACGATATAAAGATAGACCTCGCAGCCTCTGGGTGCTTCCGCAGCTTGCCGCTGATTCACCGACTGGTTCTGTATTCCTTGAAAGTCATGCCGATCGGCAGCGTCTTGCTTCCTAAGTTGTGAGGTGAAATGTCGCTGGCTGGTTGGTTATACCTGGGTGAATTGAAGTCGAACGATGACGAGACCAGCTAACATACATACCTACTACCTATTCAGAGGGAATTGCATGTGGTAGGTGCCAGAGGGACCGCTAACTCAATAGGTACCCACCTAGAAAGCGGTGCTAGGGGAGCTGTGTGACCCCAGCCCCCGCCAGTGTCCGTGCAACTAACTGCATGGAGCAACATCCCAACATTCAAAATGATTGTCCATGGTAGGTAATTATTTTGCAGAGGTACCCATTCAACTATTTCCGGGGCTACGAGTGGCAGTTTCGTAGGCAAAATCAGGTGGTTTTGAGGCACGTCTTTGGCACAGCACAAATAACCTACCACGAAGCCTAGACTCTGAACAAAATAGACTTCTACGCAAGTACCTGACAGTGTACCGTAATTTGTTGGGTTTGCATGTACTCAATAAGTTCTGCAAGCGGTGGAAACTTTGAACGCCGCGTAAAAGTGATGCACCTATTTGTTCCTCCTGGTTATTCCCAAAATACACGTTATCCCTGACCGATCAGGGATGGACTCTTCCGGAGTGTTGTATCACGACACCATGATCATGTAGTCTGTTGTGAGCTTCACTGTGGTAGTCTTTGGGTACTCCCTAACGGATGCGTCATTGCCAAACCACCATGCCCTGACCCCGCCTAGCTGACTGCTCGTTGCCGAGCCTGCATGGGGTAGGGAGCTTCTACCGAAATGGCCTAACTAACAGCCAATAACCAATTTCGTGTACAGGGGCTTCCCCCGGACTTCACATGCTTGGCCGATATTCCACGCACCCTCATACGCTCCAAAAGTTGGCATCACGGAGCTGTGAGTTCTTCACCTCGCCTCTCTTGTCTCTCTTAACTTTATTTGTTCTGTACTTCAACACCGCCATCCTTGGAGAATGTCTGTCCGACCATGCCGCTGCTAGATTTCTACCAGGCTAAGCTGCGCGCAGTAGGATCTTGCGGTCCTGAACCATGGCGCTCCGTTTTCCATTACCAGTATCTGACGGGAGAATCCACAAAGAGGAGGACATAACATACATGAGGATGGCCTCTCAGAGGAATTCCAACCGGGCGGGCCCTTCCGACAACACTTTCACCCCTCCTATCGATCCAAAGCAAGAAGTTATTCTCGAGACGACACCTTTACCGGCCCCCAACCGCCGTCACCTTGTTTTTGCGGACCCTGTCGCCTTCAGGTTTCTTCAAGATGACACTTGCGTCAGTGTTGTCGAGCGGAAAGGGAAACTCTGTGGCTATGAACTATATCTTGTCGAACAATGGGCTTGCTCGCGGCAGTCACCCACCTTGGTCATTGTGACCTACACCGGAGATGAGACGCACCACGTGGTTGTGAGCGTTTTGAGCGTGCCTGAGGATGAGAGTGCTTGGTCCCCACGACTGCGCTTCTACTTCAAAGCAATCCAGCAATATCATGCAAGACCAAAGGTGACCCCGCTAGGGGAGCTGATGGTCACAAACTTGAGCAGTTTTCCATCTGCTCTGACGGTTATATCCGTGCCAGATGGCGACATCAAGGAGCACCGCCAAGAGTTTATTGTCAACGAAAACCTCAAGCGCCTTGGCTGTTCGGGTCGCTCTGCAATGAATCTCGCGGAGCCTACCGGTGCTGCTAAAGCCAAATTTTCCCAGCTCTACAAGACCAGCGAGAAGGTTGCCTTTTCTGAAGCAGTAGTTGAGCTGATCAAGCTTTGTCAAGTCGCTCTGTTCATATTCGGCAAACTCGAACAAGAGTACATCGATGGTCTTCTGTGCGATGTTACTGAAACAGCAGTGGGAAATTGGTGGATCGAATTTGGGTCTGAATACTACAATGTCGAGCCCACAGACGGAATACTAGGCCCTACGACCGTTGTTGCACTTTTGGGTTTATTGATGGGTGCCAGAAATCGACTGAGCTATTATGGTGCGCCCATTGCGAAGGATGTATTCGACATAGATGCTACGAAACGGGGAATTAGCTACTTTCAGAAATCACAGAAACTAGAGAGAACGCGCAGGTTAGATCGCCAGACATTGCACAAGCTTCACGGTGTGACTGCAAAAGCTGCAGCGGGTGAAGGCTGGGGTGTCCAAAAAGCTGTTAAATCAACCGTTACTGAAATTGGGGGAAAGCGTGGTGAAATTGTGCTTGGAATGGTTGGTGGCCGTGATAAAGGCGGCATTGGAGACATTGAAACTCTGGATCTTGACAAGTTTATCAGCCTGGCACATGGTGAGCGGGCCAAATGGCTATGGTTTGGCAAGCCACGGCGCACCACGACGGATCATTCTGATCGATCAGTTCCTGACATGCCCAATATCCTCTTCGGCAAGGACGAGCTACCCATGCAATCCAAGAGATCACAGTCCATACCCCTCGAAGAAGAACTTGAGGTGAAGAAAAAGGACAGCTCTTTAGGGGTCTACGCTACTACGGCACCTGGCTCTGCAACTAGTGTAGCGGCAGACAGTCCAAGCGAGCGTGATGCCCTCCGCAAAGGAGTGTTCAAGAGCGTGGCCGGGAAGATGAGTGATGCCCGTTCTGGACTGGGCCGAATCAAAGACGCTGTGTACAGTGGAGGGGGTCTGAGGGGGCACGTAGGCCGCCCATCGCGGGATGAGTCCTCTGAGACAGCTTATTCTGGTACCAATCCATCTATTCTCTCTGGATCATCCGCTGGCCTTGTGGCCAGCCCGGGAACAGCTACGGTTGGGAGGGTCTTTACATGGAAGACAAAGCCGGGGGAATACCGTGATGCCTTTAAGAAGGATACGGATTACTCATCTACTGTGCCAGAACCGGGACTGGTAAACCAAGAGTTACCCCCAATGGACTTGAGGCCTATTGGCCAAGCTGTCGATGAAACAGCAGGTGGAAGTGACAACAGCGTCGGCCATAATCTTCCAAAACCTGATACTGCGGTAGCAGACACAACGCACGCCGAGGTCGAGCAACGGGACACTTTAGTTATGCCAGGAAGGCGATACGATCAATCACTGTTGCATCTACACAGACGACATAGTGTCGCAGGTATGCAACCGGATGGGCACTCGCTCAACGAGAACCGATGGCCCCGCCGACTCTCTTTTGGCGATGCCGAGGAGGCTGTTCTGGGTTGGACTGAAATAACGGGATTAGACGACGAAGAATTGCCTGAGGCAGCGAATCCTGGTGATAAAAAGGTTCAACTTATTGAACTAGCCCGCACGCTTTATATGAGTATCCTCGACGTCAAACAAACTGTCGAGCCTTGGGTAGACTCGAAGATCAAATCGGTTGAAGCATTGGACAACCACTATACACAACAGCAGGAAGAGCTGCAGGCCTTGTATCATCAATTAGCAGACATTTATCAACAGACAAAATCGCATTCTCGGGAACTAATTGCAAGCGAGCGGGCCACAGTCACGGAAGCGGTTAAGGATGTCGAAGTACTGGTGGCCAAGCTTGAGTATGAGATCAACGCTCTCGTATCACGTGTTCAGGATGTTGAGGACGGTGTGGCGCAATTTGAAGGCCAAGTTGAGGCCGTGGAACGGAGGGCCGAGGAGCTGAAGACACAACTGGAAACGGAGAGTTGGCTACACTGGGCTGTGAGGACTCTCACAGGTATCGGTACTGGGCCAAATATTACTAGAGTGGATGCACCAGGGGAAGTTCGACAACAGCAGCAGCAGCAGCAGCAGAGTTAAGCTCGGCACATGGCTGGCTGGAATTCCCAGAATTCAGTCAAACCTATGAGGGAAGCGATAGTCATGGTTTCACAATGATTTTGAGCATAGCATAGCATTAAACAAGGGTGTTATTTGGTTGGATTGTACATTAAACAGGCGAGGCGAAAGGCCTCTCCTACAATTATACGCATAGTTAATTAAACCCAAAACTTCTCCAAGATCTTCTCCAAGATCTTCTCAAAGTATCAGCTTCGGGAAAAGCCAGTATACCCGCTAAAGGCAGTGGAAAGAGCATGGCGAGATGGATGATGTCTAGCCACAGATTTAGCTTCAGGGCCCTCGTCCGTTAAGGTTCAACGAGGCACAAGCAGCTAGGGACGCTGGCGGACGCCACCACCTCTGGAGCTTATTCACCAAGCTAGACAAGTAGTAAGCGAGGGGCCAGAACGTGCTGAGTCGAGAGCTGACGTGGCGACAGGCAAAGAGGGGTGCTGCGTGCTTAGCTCGGACTCTGGACTGTTGGGAGACAGGACATCGAGCCCTAGAGGTGGAGAGCTACGTCAAAAGGGCACATCAGACCAATCTGCGTGGTGCCAGCCCGTGCCTACGATTGTCGGAGGTTGCTGCGCCCCAGCCGAACTGCACCCGGCTCGGTAGATAATCCGATCCGCCCTCGGATTTACGGGGCGCCCTGCATCATAGTGGATCTGCTGGATCCGTTCCTGAGTGCAATTGAAAGGGAGAGAAAAGGCATGGAACATTACGGATCCCGTCCGGTCCACCCGCTTACAACTCTAGTCTAGTTCACACAGCTGCCTCGACCCCCGAGCAACTGCGTTTTCATTGACCGTCCATCCTTTTCCTCCCCCGCATTGTCTCCTACCTAGTCGCTCCTTGCACATCAACCCCATCTATAGCGCTCTCCAACTACGAACTATCATCCAGAGAATGAGCGCGTCATCAAGAGCTGCTGCCCGTCGGGCTGTAGCGATCAACCCTTTCTCCGGCAGGCCCGCAGTACGACCTGGGGTTGGGCTATCTTCAGCTGCTCACCTAGCACGACAGACGAGGAGCATGCCCAGGGATGTGCCAGCTCTCGCCTTCTTTGTTCCCATGCGCTATGTCTCGACCGAGCACCAGTCGGCTCACACGGGTGGCCCACCTCCCGGATTCAATCTGGAGGAGGCTAAGAAGCCTCTCCCAAAAGAAGGATCCAAGTCGGCATCCAAAAAAGCATCGGAAAGCGAAGCCAAGTCGGCAAATAAGGGATCGGGCGCGGCAGTGAAACAGTCGGGAGGAGAAGCTGGAGCAGAGACCTTGACGGAGTTGGCAGCGAGGAAGGACGCAGGCGTTCAGGAGAAGGGAGAGAAGCAAGAGAAGAAGATGACGCTCGGCCAGAAGATAAAGCACGAGATACAACACTACTGGGATGGCACCAAGCTACTCGCGACCGAGGTCAAGATTAGCACAAGGCTGGCATTGAAGATGACTGCCGGATACGAATTGACTCGAAGAGAGCACAGGCAGCTGCAGCGGACAGTTCAAGATTTGGGCCGTCTGGTTCCATTCTCGGTATTCATCATAGTCCCCTTTGCGGAGGCTCTTCTACCCATTGCGCTGAAGCTGTTCCCCAACCTGCTGCCCAGCACGTACGAGGCGCAGACGTCCAAAGACAAGAAGGCGGCTACTCTTCGCGCCACTCGAAAGGAGGTCAGCGGCTTCCTTCGGCAAACCCTCAAGGAGACAGGTCTGCCCTTGACGCCCGCCACAACACAGAAGGAGGAGTTTGCAACATTCTTCCGCAAGCTTCGTTCCACCGGAGAGGCGCCCACAACAGAGGATGTCATCAAGGTGTGTACGATCTTCCGAGACGACCTGACACTCGACAACCTGTCCAGACCTCAGCTCGTTTCAATGTGTCGCTACATGAACTTGAATACATTCGGCACAGATATGATGCTTCGTTATCAGATTCGCCACAGAATGCGTCAGATCAAGAGAGATGACAAGGCTATCAGCTTTGAAGGAGTTGATAGTCTCAATGTCTCGGAGTTGCAGATGGCATGCGGCAGCCGAGGAATCAAGACGCACGGTGTCTCGCCAGCGCGATTGCGGGAGGACCTCCAGTCGTGGTTAGATCTACGATTGAAGCACGGCGTTCCGTCCACCCTCCTTGTTCTCAGCAATGCGTATATGTACGGACAGAAGACAGAAGAGGGCGGTTTCCACAGTCAGATTGAAGCCTTGACCGGCGTGCTGTCATCTATCCCTGAGGAGCTTTACCACGAGATCGAGCTCGAGGTTCACAACGCCGAGGGAGCCGCAACCAACAAGCAGCGCCTTGAAGTCCTCAAGGAGCAGCAGGAGCTTATTGAGGAAGAGAACGAGCAGAACCAGGAGAACCAGGAGACAGGTTTCGCTACTCCGCGTGATGTGGAGAACATTGACGAGAAAGAGGACCAGATTGTGGCCCAGGCTGGAGGCGTTGAGAATGCCCAAGCCATAGAAGCGTTAGCAGCCGAAACGGAAGCCGCTGCAGCAGATGTCAACTCTGTGGAGAAGAAGGCAGAGGAGAAGGAGAAGGCCAGCTAGATGATGTTGGCACGAGGCTCAATCATCTCAACACTTGGAGGCAAATCAATGTCTCCTCTCATTTGTTCAATAAAAATGTATGAAATAAGCATGCTTTGACAAGGGATGCGCTGGGGCATGAACATCACAAAGCAGAAAAATCAATTGTGTTACTAAAGCGGGAAACATCATAGGGGGTTCAATGCGCAGAGACGCAGGACTGGCTTCAGGGTTTAGACAGAAAGATATGGACATCTCTTGTCAGCTTGACTTACGCCAAACGGTAGAAATTTATTAAAATAGTGATTACCAGATAGGCCATTCAATGTATTCAATCAACCAGACCATTCCTACGCGTCGGGCCGTTACATAGAATTGGGGAAAGAGTCTGAGGTAGCAGTAATAATTAACATCAATGCACCAGAACTATTGTTCAGGGTGCCCTGCACAAAGCTCCGTCGTTTGCCAGTGTATACTTTCAAGGTCTCTGTCAACCATCGTGAGCTTCGGTCCAATGTTGTGTGGAACAGAACTTTTTTTTTCCATTGAATTTGCCGGTGAATACCCGTGCTAACTGTGAACAAGACACTTAGTCCACTTGCCGTTCCTGTATGGGCATTTGCCACAATGTGATAGTGCATGATTAGCTGCAACTACCTCAACAATCCAATCGGGTGAGATGGCCGAGTGGTTATGGCGCTGCGTTCAGGTTACCTGGATTCAAAATCGCAGTGGAGCAATCCGCGTGGGTTCGAGTCCCACTCTCATCAACTCTTTTCTCTCCTTGAGAATATTCTCTTTTTATCATTCGATCAAAATTGATTTGTTCCTCACTGGCTCTGGTTTTCATCTGAGTTCCCCCCATGCATGGGTGCTCCCTTACCTTTTTATATAGTTTCCACCAGGTACCTTATATTCTTCTTGACTCGTTTGTTTCCTCTTTTCCCTCCTTTTACCGGATCGGTTCACGAATGGCCAGAATTGTCAATATTACACTAAGAGGTGCAAAGCTCTCAGTAAACTAAACCAGCCAATGGTCTAGAATTTTGTGGACTGCAGCCAGCTTGATATTTGAAAGAACCTTATAGTGTTTCAATCAGCCAAGAACCTGAGGCCAATTGTGGGATTTTAAATATATATATGTTACACTTGTACCTTTCAAATCGTCGTGTGCCTTACACTCCCGATCGTTCCTATCCGTACAGTTTTGTGCTGATGGCCTGTTTCATAGTGAATACTCTGGCATGGCTGCTGGCCAGTGCATGAAAGCCAAGCAAATGGTTTCTTGTTGCTTAAACTAAGCACTTGTCTTGTGGAAGACTGAGATACAAAGGAGCAAATATTGTTGATTATTCCTACTTCAACTCTATAAGCCCGCCCGATCTGTTCAACTTACAGATAATCGTTGCTGAGAGCTCTCCACAACATCCATCTACTCATCTATCATGGCATCTAAGCGAGCTCACAGCCTAGAGCTGGTGCCCAATCCATTTATCAAGAAGAAGAATCTAGAGTGGATGGTTGAACTCCGTCAAGATGTGTACGCAGATGACAGGTTTAATTCGGGGGGCAGTGACAAGGCCGAGGGCGTTGCAAACTTAACTGCATCACCCCAGACCGGCGAGCACCCGAGTGCCGCGGCCGTTGAGGCGGGTGAGGTATCTGTAGAAGATCACTTAGCCTACTTCGGGGCGAAGCTAGCGAGCGCAACCCTCGTGCCATTCCCCAAAGCGTCGCCTCACCTCCCCGTCCCGGCCTACAGGCACCTGTACTCGTCCAACTCGGGCTTCGGCGGCGGCAATAGCGGCGCGCACTTCGTGGTGCACCAGCATGACCACCCGGTGGCCGGGACGCACTACGACCTGCGGCTGCAGATCAACGCGACGAGCAGCGCTTCGTGGGCTATCATGTACGGCCTCCCGGGGAACCCCAACAGCCGAGGGCGGCTGAATCGCAACGCCACAGAAACGCGGGTCCACTGCCTCTGGAACCACCTCGTCGAAACGGCGTCGGGAGCCACAGGTTCGCTGCTCATCTGGGACACGGGCACGTACTCGATACTGGAGCCTCCGGGGGGTTGGGCTGCTAGTGGAGGCGGAAGTGGCAGGCGGAAACAGAAGGCTGCAGCTCCAGACCCGGATTCGCAAGTATCGGCGGATGGTGAGGCAGATTTAGTAGCTTCTGCAACGGGAAGGGGAGAAGCAGATCGAGTGTTCGATGGTGGTAGTGACGGCAAAGTGATGACGGAGCAAGAGAAGCTGCAGCAAGCGTTCCAGTCCCGCAAGATACGCGTGAGGCTCCATGGAACCAAACTCCCAGAGAACTACGTCTTGAACCTCCGGCTCACCACGCTCGAGGACGTCGCGGGACGGGCCAGGAGCCACCGAAAACCGGCGAGGATGCGGCGTGCGGCACGCCATGTGCCCCCGACCAAGGACCAGACTCCGTCACCATCTGCTTCTTCTTCTTCTGCTGCTGCTTCCTTCTCAGAGAAAGAGGGCTATGATGTCGACGGCGGTGACGACGAGACGGTCGTAGCGCCTCCACCTCAGCCTACGAACAGTGACAAGCAGCAGGCCGCTGAACTCTCAGCCATGGAGCGCGAGATCCGAGAGCTGGAGGACGAGGAGGTCCGGCGGAATAACGCATACCCCGGCGCCAGCAACACCATCGGCAGCGTGCACCAGCGCAAGTGGTACCTATCACTAGACCGGGAGGCGTCCGGGTTTGTGAAGCGTCGGAAGGACGCCAAAACCGTCTGGGAACCAGTGGATGGGGAAGTACAAAAATACTCTGCAGCAGAAGCAGCATCAGTGGAGGACGACCCAGACCCCCGTCTTACTTTCCCCTTCTACGTCAGAGGCCCCGATGTCGAGAGAAGCGTCGTGACAGGGAGGTTGGCCGAGGATGTGCTGAGAGATGAGGGCGTTGTTGGGTTCGTCAAAAGGAAGGGTTGGAGACCCGTCCTGGTCTGATTAGGTTACAAAATCGAAACTCTCTTACACCGGCTGTTACTGCAATACTGGGCTCTGCCGAACGTTATTTTGGCGCTTGACTAACAGCTATACATGGAAGACTTGATACCAGCTCAGCAAGCCAGCATCATTATTCACTTTTGTAAAACCGCCTAAGCATTATTGAATCTTGTTTTCCTTGTGCCGGGTATCCTTTCCCAATAAAAAAAGTAACATAAACGCCATAGCCGTATGCAACCAGTCCATCTATGTCTTTGACATGAAGCTTAATTTCCCCTCTAGCTGCCCTCCGCCACGGTGAGCTTCTTGAGCTTCTTGGCGTGTCGCTTACTTTGGCCGGCAGCGCTATCGTCTTGTCTTTGAGCAGAAGCGGTACCGCCCTTGCGCTTCTGGCCGCCGTTTCCTGGGACCTTCCCAGTCTTTGACACTCCTTGCACCTCGACGCCCTCCATCTCATCGCCCCTGGAGCTTTGGTCCCGCTCAGCAGTACTGATTATATCCACTACACCTCGAAACCCGCGCCTCCTGATGCCCTCGTTGACGACAACCCCTCTGGGGTTAACGCCTAGCCCTTCCTTGCCTTTCTCATTGGGCAGCCCATACACGGACAGCAAGTTCATCACGTCCTCGGGACCCCTTAATCCCATGGCCCCCTTTGCCTCGCTGCTGATCACCAGCCCACGTCCCTTCGTACAGCGGATCAAAGACATAAGGTTCCCAATAAAGTTGGCGCGCCCACGCGAGTCGGCAGCCAAAAACTGGGAGTAGCAGACCTCGAAGCGTACCCCGCGCTTCACGGCCGTCATGCACGGAGTGGGCCGGAAGTGGAAATCGAACTGCTGCGTCAGGTCCATAGATATGAGCGCAACGTCGGCGACGGTCAGGCAGGCGGCCTGGAAGGCCTTGTCGGTGCTGGGGCGCAGGGCGAGGATGTCGTAGATCTGGGCCAGCTGAGGTAGTCGATGATGAACGGCGGGGTCGGTCAGAGGCACCGTCACGCGGTGGAGGACCGTGGGAAGCCTCTGGTCCTGGCCGGCATCAGCCTCGCCGCCCTGACCAGAGGGCCACTTGGGTAGCGGGTTCGTGATTTGCCCGGGGACGGGGAGGCTGATGGTGTGATTCAGAGCGACGACATCGTATCCGAGGGAGGAGCTGAACTTCAAGGTCTTTGTAAGCTCTGCAGTGCTGGTCAACGGCGACCAGGCAATGTTTAAGTCGTACAGCATGTTGAGCTCCCTAGGTTCATGGCTACGCCGGGGGCAAGTTGGAAACAAATCTATGAGTAAGTGGTGGAGATGATTCCCGGGCTCGTCTCTCACATACTTGCTCTATGCTATGAAGTGAGGCTTATCGATTAAGGCTCTAGAGCAAAAATTAAGATCCTGTCGCGTCAACTTTTTTATGGAGCTTTAAACCAAGGTGGTACAGCTTAATCCACCCCGAGCCTCAGGAAGAATAACCCATTAGCTCCGCATATTATCTGGTTTGACTGGATACAATCATTTTCACATTTTCCATCGACTTCTCTTTAGGTAGTTGCGAGCATCTGGTGAAAAATATGAAAACGCATTGGGCAAAGATTAAAACCCTTTTCACACGTGGAAAAGGCGTACCAAGGGGTGTGGTGTGCACCACAGAACCACCTGAACCACCACAGCCGGGCACTTTTGGGTCTCCCAACGTGCTGTGGTGGGGCAATCGGGGAAGCCAGCGCGAATAACGAACCCTTACACGCTTGGCACTGAATGTTGCGGCGTTTCCAAGCTCTTGACACCCTGCTGTCAATGGGCAGATTGCCAGCCTGAGGGGCAGCCACGGCCTGATTGGAAGCTGAGAGGCACAGCCACTGCCTAGTTTCGCAGCTGCCTTCCAGTGACGCATTGTTCTCAGTTATTAGCTCCTCAGCAGTCCAATTGGCAAAGTTGCCGTCAATGTTGGATCATTACCCGTCGCATCAGAGAGACATACAGGTGTAAGACACAATACTTTACTTCCTGGCCTCTTCTCTGCATCTATTCCTCGCCATTTCGTTCACAGCACTTGCGCCATCTATTCTGATACCATTATAATCGGCCTTTCGCGCGCGCTCTGCCTTCCGAGACACCGTTGAGTAATAACTCTACGCAAACCTATCTGAGCTCCACCCAAGCTTCCATCCAAGTCGCGCAACTCAGTGGGACGACCCAGAGCCTTGAACTGCCTCTGCATTCTCGCCTTGCGTTGGCGCATGCTCGGAAACACCTTGCCGTCCACACTTGCGAAATAGCTGGGAAAAAAAGAGAAGATGTGTCTCATTTTTACCTGCGGAGAGCATACTTTTCGCAAGGAAGTCGAGGGATACGAGGGGGTGCTTTGCCAGTGTCACAATTGCGGCAACTGGAATGGCCATGTCATCAAGTCGCACCCGTGGTTCACCTTTTGCTTCGTCGTATGTCCTACCTCTCACAATGTCTTCTCTCCGACTTGGAGAAATTTCTGCTCTCCGAAGAGACACAATTTAGCTAACAACTGGGTATCTTACAGCCGGTGCTTCCGCTTTCCTTCCACGGTTACGAGGATATAACCTGCACAGTATGCAACTTCGCCCAGCCCCTTGAGAACCGGCCCGATGTTCAGCAGATGAAAGGCGGAGGTGGCAACGCTATACCAATGCAGAATCAGGGACCGCGTCCGGGATGGGGAGGCGGTCCTCCTGGCCAATACCAGCAGAATCAGGAACCGATGCGGTATAGTTAATGTCCACGCAATCTACTCTCCGTACTTGGGATCGTTCATATATTGAATGCAGTCCTTTCGTCGTGGCAAATCCATCGCAAGGACATGAATCACGGGTGGTCCGTTGCCCTGTTAATATTGATGTTGAGTGACTAGGGCTGGCTATATTGCTTGTATTTAAGCCTAAAGGAAAGAGCACATATTGCAATTGCAGGCGTTGGGTTGGCGTTCGTGTACATATAATATCCCTCCTGATTCTAAATCATCGTTTGGCTTATGATGTCGAGTTTATAAAAGAGAGAGGATAGTCAAGTCCTTATAATCAGAGTGGTGTTCTTTTTATTCCCCAGATAGTAGGCATTGGATTCACAGCGAGTAGTTCTATCGACATTAATATCTACTTATGTAGGTATCACTCTATCTACTTTGCGCAAAGACTGCTACATGTGCAAAGGTACGGAGTTAATACTACTGGCTGCGAATATGGTGTGCGTTCCTTGCCGCCCCTTCTTCGTCGTGTTCATATCGAACTTATGCAAAGATGCTGAGTCTCGTTCTGGAGCAAATATGAAGACAAATAATATAAACATTATCAGAGATATGCTGTGCTATATTAACTCCTCCCCTCAGGGGAGGTTCGCTGTAGAATTGAAAGAGTCATATACAGAAATCCATGCCAGCATCTGTCCCTGACTAACAAAGTCTATCGGGTAATGACATATTACCTTGATGTGGCTTCATGAAGATAAATATACCATGACTCCCGAGAAACATTAGTAATCGGGGTATCTCTATTCTTTTTTTTTTTCATGTTAAACATTTCTTATTTGATTGTTATCTGACGGCGCAGAAACATCTTGTAAGAAATAAAACATCCCCTTACAAAGCCAGCGCTGTCGTGGTAGGTTTCGCCACTAAAGCTCCCAGGTTGATAACGCTTGTCAACGTCACGTCGCTCAGGTTGATCGAGGCGCTATAGGAAACTTCTGGCAGCGCCCCTGCTGTGGTCGCGGCGGCGGCGGCGGCAGCAGCCGTGCCTGCTTCGGGGAGATCAAGAGAGGACTGAGCGGGAGCGGCGGCTGCGATTGTCGTCGCGGCTGCAACCGTGGTGGTTGTGCCAGCTAAAGAGCAAGTTAACAAGAGGCACTCGGTGGGTCGAGAATTAGAGAGATTTCAAGGGGGTATATATTTGCTCACCTGCAGCTGTGGTAGTTCCCGTGGAAGTGGTTACAGCCGTCTCTGCTGCTCCAGAGGCAGTCTCCGGGGTGGAAGTGATCGACTGAGCGGTCAAGGTAGTCTGAACAGTTGTCGTGGTATCCACGCTGGCGGCACTTTGGGTGCTAGTTATCGTGGTGGTAGTAGTGGAGCTGGCAGAATCGCTAGCAGATACTGCCGTGGCAAGAGTCGTTCCACAACCAACCATTTGCACTACTGTCGTCGTGACAAGCTGGGTGACAGTGGTGGCAAGGGGCGTTATAGTAGTTGTTGGTGGAGCACCCGAGGCAAATACAGTTGTAGTAACGAAAGAAAGTTGCAAACTGCCCGTAATGTCAGCCCTTACTGACCTTCTGTTGGGTCTCATGAGTATGTGCTATTCCAAACTTACTTGGCAGCTCCCGAGCTCGCAGCAGCAGCTTGCGCAGTCACGGTAATAGTCTGCACCACGGTTCCATTTCCTACAGCGGCTGCCGCGACAGTTACTGTCTGCTTGACCGTCTCCTTGACCGTCTTGGTGACCGTCTTGGTCTCTTTCTTTCCAAAGTGCAGGTTTTTGACGGCATCCAGTATCTGACCACCGCGCTTCACAGGCGCAGGATCATTGTGATGATTATACGAGACGGCCTAGGTATTTTGTAAGTACTGAGTTCACTGGGTCCTCACCTCCCATCAGTCAGCCGGGTTGCGGATTTCTTATTAGACCTACCTGAACAAGAGAAAGCAGCGCCAGGAAAGCAAACAACAGCGTATTAAATTGCGAGCGCATCCTGAATATCCAATACCCCAACGGTCCGTCCCTCCAGGCCGGGTATTGTCTTCAACTCGAATAGAACCGATCAATGAGCGACAGAAAACAGACCAGCCGTTTCTTTTCAATTAGGTGGGGTCAACCCAGAGGGAGGGAAAGGATAGTGAGTGCCAGGATCGTCCCGGAGATCTTCAGTCAAGTACGAGGGCGAACCGAGTCGGAAGGGACAGAAAGAAAGGTGATTTTAGAGTGAGAGAACGAAGAAAACAGATATAGGATGCCAAGAGTTCTGAGCTACGCACGAAAAAGGAGCGGATGGGCGTAACAGAGTATCCACGTCTCTTACACGGGCACGACAGGAAGGAAACTTGCCGGTCGAACGAATCTGGGTCGGAACAGAAACATCAACGAGAGGGCATAGTTCTAAACTGGGGACTACGGTGGGTGATAAACCACGGACACAGACGACGAGACCTTCAAGAATAGCTCCAACCGTGCCAGGGCGTCATGGGTCGTGTATGGCCAGGGCATTGTTTCGAGCCCCATGAGAACATCGGTGACAGGGTACGTACGACACCATCCCGGGCTGTGGAAAAAAAAAAAAAAAAAAAAAAAAAAAAAAAAAAGAAAAGAAAGAAAGAAAAAGCACGTAAATTGCCCATGTTCGTCCAATAAAACGTGCTTGGGGCAGGGGATCCGCCTAAGAGAACTCATGCGGCTCACACAGACTGAAGCTTAGATTGTAAGGTCGAGTTCCGCCTGCCGCTCCGGAGGTGCAGGGGTCCGAGTGGCTCGGAGGAGCACTTGAGACGGGCCCCTGACGAGGGGGTGTTTGAGGTGGCTGACAACCGAGACATCAACGGCAAGTCTGTCACCCCACGAGCCTTGCTAGCGTCGACATAATCTCGCATCGCTGCTGGTCCGCATGGCTTCGGGGGGATATTGAAGGGCTGTCAAGTGCAATAAACAAACGCTTATAATCCGGGGTTATAATAAGCCTGCAGGATGCTCTAGTTTATCACTTGTGAATGATTGCTGTTGATTTCTACGGGGTTTGGCAGAAGAGCGCGGGCGGGGGGACTAGTTTACTGTCTGCGGTAGCTTTGCACGCCACTATCCGCATACCCATTCTCTGGCTCATCTGTGCTGGGCTAAGACGCGACTGGCCAAGATGCCATCACTGGAAACCTAAGTGTGAAGCAGATCGAACTGACTTGTTTGGGATTTCGCCGTGCGAGCCGGGTGGACCTAGGCGGTTACAGGCGGTGGCCGAACAGAGAAGGGAAAAAGCGAAAAGACGTTTCAGACGGGCAACAACCACGGCATCACCAAGCGCTGTGGGGGAATCTGGGCAATGTGTCTTCCTGTTGCCCAGGCGTTTTACCTGATCATCATTTGGTGGGCTGATGCTACTACCATTGGCATGCTTCCTTCATGTACGAATACTGTGCTTTCTCAAGTTTTTGTGCCAATCTGATGGCCAGTCATAAATTGCGAGGGACAGCATCCCAGAAACAGTCCTTCAACACTACTGGATTGATCGCCACCTTCTTGCACAGACAAGAAACTTGGCATCATGAAAGCAATGTCTGTTTGTCTGCAGCATTCAATATGCAGAGCCTGAGACTAATAATAAATCAGGCATGGGTCAATCTCGATTAACAAGGGTGGGAATGAACTGAGGGAAAGCCTATCTAGGCCCATTTTTGGTTGCAGTGAGGAAGCACCGAATATGGGAGGTGATTCCTTGATCATCCAAGATGCCTGAGCCGCCCGTGCAAGGAGGGGTGAACTATCAGACGACAAGGGGCTGAAGTAGAAAGAAAGAAACCAGTGGGAGACGATTTCGAGCCTGCAGGTCAAAAATGACGGCCAAGGAGATGGAACTAATCTCAAGGGAGAAAAATCCAAAAAGAAGCTCTCGATCGGGGAATTGAACCCCGGTCTCCAGCGAGCGCTTTCAAATGGTTATTTGATGACAAGCTGGCATACTGACCACTATACTAATCGAGATGATTTGTTTAATTGTTGAGGAGGTTTGTGCTTATCGCATTATCTAATGTTTGAAAAACTACGCACACTTGGCTTGTCTGGGTTAATCATTTAACAACACTCTCCAGTGCGCCTACTTGTGCGTCCATGTTTATGTTTGCTAATAGTTTCCCAGCCCCTAAGTTAGAATATTGTTGTTTCTTGTCTTATTGTCAGGCATTCTAAACATGGCTTTTTTTTCTTGCTTGAACATGCTGCATTCGAAGGAGGTATATACTCACTTGAGATTTATTGGTAACTTGTACTGATTGCCGAGAACATGTGCTGTTGCCTCTAATCTGACTATTTCGAGCTTGATTAAAAAAATCTGCTATGTTTTCTTAGGTCGATCGGCACGCGATAAACAGAGCATCAAGATCACTCCATGGTAGGCGTATATCTGTTAAGTCCCGAGATAGCATTCCTGATAGCAGCATCCGGGTTTACGTATACATCATATCAACTGTAGTCCTGTATCAGACAGCCATACTGATTCCAGGTACGCGCACCGTGGTAGTTATTTACCAAAGTGGTAGCCAAATCTTTACAACTTGGTAGTATATCTAATAATGCATGTACTATAAGCCTCTACACACTGGTGCCATTTAATACTGTTTGCATAACGTCCTGACGCAATGTGCTTCGAAAGCTACTTTAGTTACATGTTCATTTCAATCAATGTTCAGAAACAACCTGGCGTACTAGATTCTGTATATCTATACATATGTGTGGCTACAAAACCAGTGGACATGTGTCTTCTTTGTTCAATCTTCTATTAATTTACTTAGTTGTTTGTCTATTGCCCGGGTAAGCTCAGTGTGCTCTTGATTATTCTTCAATATCTGATTGAGTCACGCATCTTATGGCATTTACGAGCGCTCTCCCGTCTACGGTGGTACGACTGACCGTCCACATCTTAAACTACAGTCTGGACCCACTATCATGTAGCTATTGGAGGCTTTCAATGACGATGGCGCTGGCACCACCACCACCGTTGCAGATACCAGCAACACCAATCTTTGCCTTCTTCTCGCGAAGGACAGTTGTCAACGTTGTGACGATACGTGCTCCTGAGCATCCAAGAGGGTGGCCGATGGCTACTGAGCCACCAAAAACGTTAACAACGTCGGGAGTCAACCCGAGGAGCTTCATGTTGGCAAGCGCAACAACCGAGAAGGCCTCGTTAATCTCATAGAAAGACACATCCTTTGCCGTGATGCCGGCGTGCTTGATTGCCTTGGGAATGGCAAGTGCCGGGGCAGTAGTGAATCGCTCTGGCTCCCTGGCGGCGTCACCCCACCCCAGGATCTTGGCGATAGGCTTGACACCAAGCTCCTTGACCTTGGCCTCGGACATGAGCACAACGGCAGAAGCTCCATCATTCAACGGGGCAGCATTGGCGGCCGTGACAGTACCATTTTGGGCCTTGAACACGGGGCGGACTGTCTTGAGCTTCTCGGCATTCAAGTTCTTGGCCTCCTCATCAGTCGTGATCTTGATGGCGGGCTTGCCACGACCACCGCTGACCTCGACAGGAACGATCTCAGTGTTGAAGATACCGGCCTCGGTAGCCTTCTGGGCACGGGTGTAAGTCTCGATAGCGTAAGCATCTTGAGCCTCACGACCGATCTCGTGGTCATCGTTGCAGAGCTCGGCAGCCAAACCCATGTGCTCCTTCTTGTATGCATCAGTCAAACCGTCCTTCAGCATACCATCGACGACAGTCTGGTCACCGAATTTGGCACCGTTGCGGAGAGTTGGGAGGTAGTGAGGGGCGTTCGACATAGACTCCGTACCACCGGCAACAACAATGGAGGCATTGCCAGTGATGATGGTTTGGGCGCCTAGGATGATGGCCTTCATGCCCGAAGCGCAGACCTTGTTGACACCCGTGCAGACGACTGACTCGGAAAGACCGGCACCAAGGGCACACTGGCGGGCAGGTGCCTGTCCGAGGCTGGAGAGAGAGAGGTGATGGGATCAGTAACGAAACCCTCCAAATCTTGGGAACGGAAAATTGGGCTTGGTAAACACTCACTTCGCAGAGAGAACATTACCAAAGAAGACCTCCTCGACATCTTCAGGTTTGATCTCAGGGACTCGCTCAACAGCAGCTATGGTGCGGAGGATGTGTTAGTATTGCTTGACCTGCATGATGGCGGTTGGGGAGCTAGTCGGCATCTTCGATGGCGAGAAACACAGAGGGGAGTGAAGGCGTCGGCATACCCTTGATAGCGATCGAACCCAGTTGGGTAGCGCTCAGGCTAGAGAGTGACCTGTTGGAGGCTTCGTCAGTGACTTGAGGGGTTAAATCATGGCCTCGGTCAGTGCTGCGTGTCGTACTTACCCAAGAAAAGACCCAACGGGGGTTCGGGCAGCAGACACAATGTAGACAGGGGGGAAGCTGGACATGTTGGCGACGGTGCGAGGCAACTCGGTACTGGGAGATGTAAGAGGCGATATTGGGGCAGCACAGAAATGGAATAGAGAAGGAAAAGGGAGAGCAACTCGAGTGGCTGTTTGAAATGTCAATCTTCAACTAATCTTGTTTACTGATCCCTGAGGAATAATTTCGTTCTTGCAGAATGTCGCCCTTGGTCTGGTCCGATAACCCTCCTTTTCCTACTAAATTCGTGCCCCTCACCGCCCCTCCTTGGGTTCAAGCTCCAATTGAAGTTCGAACGTGGGGTCTTTGGCGCTGTGCGTCGCCGGATTGAGCTCAATCGGAGCGGGTCTTTGGGACGGGAGACCCTTTTTTGGCGGCTCCAGTAGCAGTAGCGGCACTGCCACACAGCCGGTTTATCGAGTGGGCTCCCAAGCCTTTGTGCTGTTCCCTGCCGGCCAGCCTTGCCTTATCGCTAAGGCGCCGAAGCCACGCTAGTGGGCTAGTCACAGCTCCATTTCGCGTTTTGCCTCAGCCTCGTCGCAACTTGTCGGGAGCTTTTTTTTCGGACAGCTCCCAGATCGTGTTCCTGTAAGCAAAAGAAGGAAGAAAAGAGCAAAAACGCCCGCTGGCTCTGTTGTTTTTCGTCGTCCAGCTTGCATTCATTACCGTCCTCTTTTCTTTCTCCTTTTTTCTCACTTCATTTCTTGCAAAGGTCGTGCGCAATGGACGATCTTTATGACGAGTACGTGGACCTCCCCGATTATCCCGTTCTTGACCTGCAGCCTGTAACTGACACAACCTGATTCGTAGGTTCGGTAACTTCATTGGTGAGGAGGCCGATGCATCTGAGGAGGAATCCGAACATGGCGTGGATGCGGGCGCCTACGTCTACGATGAAGAGAGATCGGAAGCTGCCCCTGAGGCAACGGGACAGGAACTTATGGAGGTTGATGATGAAGGCCCTTCAAACGCCGTTATACTACACGAAGACAAGCAGTATTACCCGACAGCGCAGCAGGTTTACGGAGAGGACGTTGAAACCATGGTGCAAGAGGAAGATGCGCAGCCTCTCACACAGCCTATAATCGCTCCGCCAGACACGCGAAAGTTCACCATCGAGGAGGAAGATCTCCCTCCGGTTTTCTATGACCGAGGCTTCATGACCGATCTCATGAACTACCCAGACCAAATACGCAATATCGCCGTCGCTGGGCACCTGCATCACGGAAAAACTGCATTTATGGACATGCTAGTTTTTGAAACCCACGACATAACGGACAAACTTGAGAAGCGAACAGGCAGGCATCGAGATGAGCAATTGAGATACACGGATGTTCATTTCCTGGAAAGGGAACGTGGACTCTCTGTGAAGGCATCACCAATGAGTCTGGTTCTGCAGAGCACCAAGGGGAAGTCGCATCTTGTCAACATAATTGATACTCCTGGCCACGTTAACTTCGTTGACGAAGTAGCAGCATCTCTTCGTTTGGTTGACGGTGTAGCTTTAGTGGTTGACGTTGTTGAAGGTGTTCAGATCAACACTAAGCAGATCATCCAACACTGCGTGCTAGAAGATCTGCCCTTGACGCTCATCGTCAATAAATTCGATCGCTTGATCCTGGAGTTGCGACTGCCACCCAGCGATGCATACTTCAAACTTAAGCACGTCATCGAAGAGGTCAACACCATCATTGAAGACACGATACCTGGGCTCGGGGAATCACGGCGACTGAGTCCCGAGAAAGGAAATGTTCTCTTTGCCTGCACATCACTGGGCTGGTGTTTTACCCTGCAATCATTTGCCAAGATGTATGCAGACACTTTTCCAGGAGTGAATACGGAGGAATTTTCCAAGCGGCTCTGGGGCGATGTATACTTCAACCCCAAAAAGAGAACGTTCAGCCGTAAACCCCTTGCTGGCGAGGATCGCGCGAAGAGGTCATTTATCAACTTCGTCTTGGAACCCATCTACAAGGTGTTTTCGATTTCTATCAGCCAGAGTCCTGACGAGTTGAAGCAAACTCTATCCACCCTGGGTATTGTGCTCAAGCCGTCCCAGTACAAGATGGATGCCAACGTTATTCTGAAACTGGTGTGTGAACAGTTTTTTGGCCCATCCACTGGTTTCGTGGACATGATTGTACAGCATATCCCGTCTCCGGTTGAAGGTGCCTCGCACAAGCTAGAACGATATTATACAGGACCACTGGACACTAAAGTCGGCGAAGCTATGAAGACATGCGATCAAGATGGCCCCCTGATTGTGCATATTACGAAGCTTTTCAATACAGCAGATGGTAAAAGCTTTTCATCTTTTGGTCGCGTCATGAGCGGCACTGCTCGGCCAGGCATGCAGGTCAGAGTACTCGGCGAGGGCTATTCCATCGACGACGAAGAAGACATGGTTATGGCGACAATATCAGGCGTCAGCATTGCCGAAACGAGATACAACATCCCAACAGATGGCATCCCAGCCGGCAATTGGGTCCTGCTCAGCGGAATCGACAAATCGGTTGTCAAATCCGCGACAGTTGTACCACCAAAATTTGAGGATGACGAAGAAGCTTACATCTTCAAGCCGATTACGCATTTTACTGAATCAGTCCTCAAAGTGGCCGTAGAGCCTATCAACCCGTCCGAACTGCCCAAGATGCTTGACGGCCTACGCAAGATTAACAAGAGCTACCCTTTGATCACGACCAAGGTCGAGGAATCCGGAGAGCATATCATTCTGGGTACAGGCGAACTATATATGGATTGCGTACTGCATGACCTCCGTAAGCTTTATGCAGATATGGAGGTCAAGGTCTCAGATCCAGTAACGAGATTTTGCGAGACTGTTGATGAGGTGTCCGCGACCAAGTGCTACGCTATTACCCCTAACAAGAAGAACAAGATTACCATGGTTGCTGAGCCATTAGACGACGGCATCGCCGAGGATATCGAGTCGGGGCGTGTCAAGATGCGGGATGGTACCCGGAAGGTTGCCAAGTTTTTCGAAGACAAGTACGGATGGGACCTTCTTGCTGCTCGCAGTATTTGGGCATTCGGGCCGGATGAAATGGGCCCGAACATCTTGCAAGATGATACACTTCCTTCAGAGGTATGTTTTGATCATATTGTTGTTGTCCTGCATGCACAGGTCGCATTGTGCATCCACGGCCAGACCTTTCGTCCATTCTTCCGGTTACCTGTTTCAGAAAGTTCTAGATGCAGCTATGCCATTATGTACATGGCAGCATAAATGAGCCTCGCTCACGTGGCAATGCGCCTCCCGATTCGGTAACCGTTTCGTTGTCTTTGGCTTGCGCACATTCAGCCTCATTCATTCGCTGCACAACTTCTTATTCCAGCATTGCACAATTGTTTTAAATGGAACCTAACATGTTCGGCAGGTCGATAAGAGTCTGCTCAGGACCGTTCGAGAAACCATACGCCAAGGATTCAGCTGGGCAACCCGCGAAGGCCCTTTGTGTGAAGAACGTAAGTTGTCGGAAATTCTTTGTCCGAATCCTCGAACCCTCTCTACTTTGCATCTATTTCTGCATAGTTGCACTGGTCACAGTTCCCCTCGATTGTGTCCCGTCCCCCAACCATTGCATTTGGTCCGTTGAGAGTGCGCTGGCTGGTTCACAGTTATCGGCCGATTCTAGTGGATCCAGCTCTTGAACAAGGGCCTATTTCGCAAGCGCCAATGTAACTCAAGATTCCATCTCGATGCATTTGTGCAAGGGGGTGGTCTGAGGAGCAAGCAAGGGTCTCGGCAAGTCCGCATTCTTTGGAGCTTGGCCACAACTGTGCGTCGTGCGGGTCTGAAGTACCTACCTTGTACGCGCTCTGTGTGCACTGTTCGTCATGTGGCATGAATATGTCATTTGGCCATTTCCTTTTGTTTGATCCTTCTTCGTCCTGGCGGCAAGGGCCGCACTCGATCACCTTTGCCTTGTTACCTCGATACCCAGGGCCATTACACTGGGTTAGCCCCACATTCTGGCTTTCGACCACTTCCATTGGTTTAGCCCTGGAGTTTTGGCAGTACCGACACCGAATCCTCTCCAGAGATTTGTCGGAAGCCGGGCTGGGAGTTCGCCCGGCGGCATTGTTAGCCTCGCCGATGCTGTGGCATGGTCCGCTGGAGCTTGACGCATCTTTCAAAATGCTGGCAGTAACTCACAGCTCATGGCCACTATCTCCGATAACCTGACCAGTTTTTAAACCCCCGTTCAACCCTGCAACCAACCCCCCCTGTGCTTGCTCGTCAAGTGCGCTATGAACTGCAAAATAGCTGAACGCTGCAATCTCATACTTACTAACATGTGCCTGCATAGCGATCCGTAACACCAAGTTTCGCGTCATGGACGCCACCTTAGCCACTGAAGCAATTTTCCGCGGTGGTGGTCAAATCATCCCCACTGCTCGACGCGCCTGTTACTCTTCATTCCTAATGGCCTCTCCACGTCTTATGGAGCCCCTCTACACCTGCGCCATGACGGGACCCCAGGACTCTGTGCCCATCCTGTATAACGTGCTTGCCCGGCGCCGCGGCCACGTGCTGGAGGATGGTCCCATTGCCGGAACCCCGCTGTACCGTGTTAGTGGCCTCCTCCCGGTCATCGACTCCTTTGGATTCGAGACAGATGTGCGCATCCAGACCCAAGGCCAAGCCAACGTTAGCTTGGTGTTTGAGCGTTGGCAAAAAGTGCCAGGTGACCCGCTAGATCGTGACGTAGTCCTGCGGCCTCTGCAACCAGCCGATGCTCAAGCCACGGCAAGGGATTTTGTTCTTAAAACAAGACGTAGGAAGGGTCTAAGCGAGGATGTTAGCGTGGCAAAATTCCTCGAGCCTGAGTTTTATCAAAGTCTGCTGGAGAGTGGGACTCTAGGTAGCTTGTAAGCACCTTAGCCGAAGAGGAAAGAGACATGAGATCGGCAACTTTCACGAATAAATAGGCTACCCAAGACCTGGTAGGTAGCGAATTAAGAGAGAAATGTGGGAAAGGGTCGAGGGCTGTTGCCACTCATAAGCAGTCGGACCTATTGTAGCATCCACGATCGGTGGATCACCTATGAATATCATATACATGGCCTCAAAATCTGAGGACCGCGATGCCTGCGAGGGGAACGCCTTGGTAGAGCCGCTATACAAACCAACAATACCCGAGCCGTTCAGCCAGCGCCATCCCTTCCACGTGAACTAACAATGCCCTTACTTGAATAATGCGGCAAGGACAAATGGCTGCGATAGTACGTAAGTATACAACGCTCCAGTTAGCCTATATTCGAGACAGTTGGCTACGGTTTAGAAAAGACTACCTCCAACGTACAGGTCGTGATGATCCTCAGAGTGCTCAGATCACTGTGCAAGTCATGTCCCGCTTATACTGCCTCAGACGTAGTTTGCTTGTGTGAAGTACTGTACGCGCTACAACAAAATGCATCTGCTGTGTATCAGCTGCAGAACGCGCCCCGCCATATTCTTAGTTTCGCCAACAGCGATCATCAGACAGAAGACGTGCATTCAGACTTTATTGTCGCTATGATCAGGAAATAAAGTGGGTTGGTTCCCAGGATTTCTCGCCGAGGCACAGGTTCAGGCAAGCATACATATTCAAGAGAAATCTACGTGCGGTACTTAGTTGGATACCTTCCGACAAAGTACTTTCGAGTTTGAGTAAGAGGCCTTTCATTCACACATGACATACGTACAGTCCTCTTCTCGTTGCATCCCCACAAACGCTGTATCTCTATTGATGCAGGTAGCCAGCATGGCTATGATCATATCAGCCTGGCTGTGGGCGGCATGCGTTAGTCCTCGTCCCGGTTACCCGCCCAGCTTGCATGGGCAGGAAGGAGGGGGGTGGGAACAGAGGTCAAGGATTCTTCTATCCTCCCTTCAAGGCTCGCATTTCCACCCCAGGACGAAGAAAAGGGAAGGCAGAGCAGGGCACGGCAGGGATTTCTTTGGTGGGTTTTCTTTTGACCTGGAGCATCTGCTGGCATACATACATACATACAATCGCTCGCATTATACCCACATCACATATACTCTTTCTTTTTTTTTTTTTTTTTTTTCCTCTTTCTCTCCCACTTCCCCCTCAGTCTCTGTTGTGAAGACTAAGGTATATACAACACGTACGCACACATATGTGTATACACGATACCCAAGCTAAGCTCTTTTCGTAAACCTTAGGTGGCGCCGTAGCATGCATATATAGTTATGATGTAGTATTAATAATGATGATGGTGATGATGAGGATGATTTAGCAGGGTGGGGAGATTTTTATGAAATAAATAGCCGGATTCGAGTGCTTGCGTCTTCACCTCGCCTGGACCGCGGCGCGGCGAACTCCATACTCTGTTTATGAGGTGCTACTACCTGAACGAACCGCAGCTGCGCTAAATAAGCCTAAAAAGCAGGCCAGCTCGGCTTGTGGCCCCCTGGCCCCATGTGCATTAGCTGGGAGATATACCCTGCGAGAAGGGCCCAGCGCTCCATACAATGGATCAATGGTGCATCTTGGAATTCGTCCAGGGGGGGGGGGGGGGAAGGGAGGAGTAGGAGGAATGGAAGTAGCGATGAGTTCCCATTTCCTTTGGCCCTCTTTGGCATATGGGGGCCAGGCTAGTAATTCCCCTACGCATCGTACTACTGCGCGCATCCCTATCCGATCCCATCCCATCCTTGAGGAAAAAGAGTGTGCTGGCGGGTGCACACGCACTAACCGCCCTCTACAGTACATACATTTTATACACATACACATAGGTACCTAGATAGGTATGTGTATGCAGCAGAGTGGCTCGACTTTTTAATAAGGCGTATCGGGGTTCGCGTAAGGTACTGGCTATGTACATGCGTACGCACGCACCTACGCACGATGAGGCAGGCTAGACAATTCCATCCATCATGCTTCGAATTCGTCACAGGCAATGTCGACATGCGAAAAAGTCGAAAGAGGCAGAGGCAGAGAACCGGGGAGGCGGGCGCGAGCCACAGCGGCATCAGCAACCAGCACCGGGCGCCAGCACCAGCGTACTCAGCACGAAAGTAATAATAGCTTTACTTAACCCAAAACACGTAACGCATTGCTCAGACCTGACAGTACCTGGGTGCTGTCTGATTTCATAAGCTAAACTCCGGTCCAACTCCGCTTTTGCAAGAAGCCAACTCTGCCCATCCCCATCGTCTCACATCCCGCATCCTTATCAATTTTTAATTTTTTCCAATTAGTGTTACTTGCGGATGCCGGCGAGATTGTGTTTCGCTCTAAGGGCAAAAATTATAGTTAGGAGATCATCAGAGGTACATGATTAGATCCAGCTTGCTTGTTCGACCAGTTGTGATAAGAGCAAACAAGATGTTTTTTTTTTTTTTTTTTGGGGGGGGGGGGCTTTAAGCCATATTCACCCTCATCTTGCTGGTCCACCCCACGCGAGCTGTTTAGACAAAGAGAAGGGCATGGGAAAGGCAGTAATTTTAATGATTCGTGAGAATGGAGATAGGCGATTGACTCGGTATTGCAGCGATACGAATCTTCTGCCCAAGGTCTTTTTTGACAGAGAGGATCCAGCGGGTCAGCTCTTATCGTCACCCGTAACGGCTGCTATGGGATGGGATGGGATGGAGTCTCCTATCCTGATAAGTGAGATCCCCTTCAGTCTGCTACGTAGTTAACCAGCTAGGGCAGTTGCAACTGACGTCTGACCACCAGGGTGCCTGTTCGAGCCCTCCAAAGCTCTGCGCTAGGGGGGTACTACTGCAACACTGGACCCCCCACGGGGACGCCCCTAAGGCGTATTCAATGTCCCGAGTTCCGAGGTTTTTCTTGGAGCGTTTGGCCCTTACTGCACTCCCATTTTATTAGTGCTGCCACCGCTACTGTACGTACGCCCCTAGCACAGGTAGAGGAGAGAGAGTGAGAGTCCCTGTCGCGAACTGTGAACTCCACCCAGGTCACCCGTGGGTTCATCCTGGAAACTTCTGTTTTCCAATGGCTGGCCACAACCGGTCGTAGCAATCATCCATGGCAAGGTTAAGCAAAGGTAAGGCTCAGGCAGGGTACGTAGGGCAGGGTCTGGGTCGCTCTGGGTGAGTCGGCCCACGCATCAGCCAGTAGGAATTTCAGTTTGCGGCCAGATCGAAACCGACCTAGGAACTTTTAAAAAGTCCATTGCTTTCATGAGGAAGATATGCCCCGCCGTTGTAACTCCAAGTACCACCGCTACTACGCCTCTACGCACTTGGGTTCTTTTTGCACACCGACTGGACCGGTACGCAGACGGGTCGCTAAAGAAAATTAAGTAAAAGGTTATCTCATCTACCACTACTAGTGGCAGTAGCAGTATTATTTATTATGGAAATCCGCGGGAAGCGAAAGTAGCGTTGACCAGACGAGCTGGTACTGGCTATGTAGCCTACCTCTCCATCGAAGATCATGTTATTTCGTCTTATTATCATCAGCACCCACCTTATTAGTCCGACCAGCACACCCCACCCCTGTAATTTGGCTGGAGCTGCTGTTGCTGTCGCTGCCCATACTACGCCATGCCATGCCATGCCCTGCTCTGCCCTGCCCACGGACGTAGATCGTGATCTCACATTATTCCGAATAAACGAGACACATAGTGTGTGTGTGTGTGTGTGTATGCGAATATCATGAAGTCAAGCGTTCTAGAAAAGGCCCGTGTGATTGCTGGATGTTGACTCTACTTTGAAACAGCATCGAATTTATCATGATGTACTTCTCTGTATAAGGGGTCAGTAATAAGTCAAAGTTGCCGCCCCACAAGTACGGGTCCCCGTAGTACGGTTCGGTACGGCATGGCATGGCATGGCACGGGGTGGGATCAGTAAATAGCACCCTCTGAACAAGATAGAGCTGGGGGGGATTGTTCCAATGACACCTCATCTCTCGGGCCCATTTCTCCTCACCCTCCCCAAAATACGTCCATTTCGCATATCTTTGGACCTTAGATGAAGCAGATGAGGAGTGGAACGTGGCTGCAACGCACTGGTAGAACTAGGAAAGGGGTGGGTGGAATAGGGGGAAGTGGGCAAGGTCATTGCACGTTTTCTTTTCGTCTCATGTTCTTGGTTGCATATGCTTTACCGTTGTCTTGCATCTGCATATTTATTCTCTGTGCGCTTCCACGTTTTCTATTTTGACGGCGGCGGAGATGGTGGTGTGGGCAGAGGCGTGTATGGAACGGGTTATGGCAGATGCGGGGCTCCCAAGTTAAGAAGCCCACGCATTCAGGTCCCCGTGAAGCACAGAAGAATCACTACTACTGCCAGAATCGAGCTACCTAACGCTAGTAACCAAGCTCGTTTCCTTCTCGAACCCCAGGTGATTGAGCTGCCAAGTCTCAAAAGACCCGAGCAATCTGAGTTGGCTGTAGGGGGTCCCAGGTGTGACGCCTTGTCGTCGGAAGCCGATCTTCTAAGCCTGCACACTACTTCGTAGGCACGATGCATTTCGCTAGTCCTAGCTATCCGGAGATGCTTGTCCTCTCTTTCTCACTCGGACGATGGTCTGTGTACATATTGAGTTTCGCTTTCTGCCATGAGCTCAAGTGCTGAGTGCGTGTTCATTTGTGAAGGGTTTTAATTTTATTCCTTTGGTTCCCACCTCTACCTCCGCTCTTGGAGCCAGCCCCTTGACACAGCAAAGAGGTAGTAGGCTCATACATTGGTCTGAGCTAGACTACCGGGATTTCTCTCTCGATATAGAAGAGGAGGGCGGCGTCTTGTTTCTATTGGGCCGCTGCTATTTGGTTGGCCCTGAAATGGGACGACAGTGACTGGTTAAAGAGACTGGGGAGATCTCACTCCTGGGCATCATCCATCCAGCCTTGTCTGAACACGGCGCGTACTCGCCACTTTCTTTTGGTCAGGCCTGGGTTGTGATGATGTGATTGTGCAGAACATGTCGGTACATGCAGTCCTAGACTATATGCTCCCACTACCTATGCATCCTCGGCTCTTTCCCGATCACGCTGCGTGTAAGACTTACACAAGGTTAGGATGAGGGAGAGAGAAAAGAGAGTGGGGTCCTTGGTTCTCAGGAGTACACGACAATACATGACTACTCCGGAGCTGATGCCGTTGTATCGGTGTGTTGCTACTGGGCACTGGGAAACGCGGAATACGAAACGTAAGAAAGGGGGGGAATAATAATAGAAGAAAGAAAGTTCAAAAAGGTTTCACCATATTTTTGCACCGTGGTTTGACAGGTGCAGGGGTCTCTGTCAAGGGGATGGGCGATGATCTCCAGATCTTTTTCCTTCCCCTCCCCTGGACTTACATTGACATGTAACTATAATGCTACAGTGCCAAAGCGGCCTCTGTTAACCCTCTCATATAAGTGGGAATTTCGCTCTCAAGCTCTCCATCTGGCTCCTAGACTGGGTGTTGTCCAAGTGGCGCACGGTGCTCTGGATGACCACCTGTGACAATCGATGCCCCTACATATAGCGGCCAGGCAAGTCAAGCACTTGGATCTTCATCGACCATTGACCATGCCATGCGACAGTCGTCCGCAAAAGAGAGGGATCCTTGACAGAGCGGGACCCGGCCGGCTCCATCTGTCATATTCTCTATACGACCACCAAACGTTACAGTCACTCGGCCGTAATCCGCACCTTGTCCACTATGCTTGCCCTCATCGCTGGGTCAATGCATGCCGTGTGGGTCTGACATGCCTCCCCTCCCCCGTTGTAGGATCACCGGCTCCCTGGAATATATTGGGTTAGTATTGAATGAATGTCCCTTGGCTTGGGCAATGCTGGTAAGTTGTCGTGGTTTACCTGCCGTGTAAATTGTTCCCCAAGCTGTCGAGCAGGAGGGCCTATCATGTTCAAAAATTTGCACCCATGTACCGTTCTAGGCCTGTGATTAATTTGCCGTGCTTATTTGATTCGGAGTATGTCTTAGCGGTGGCTTGATAAATGGGTTATTATTCATCATATTGCGCAATCATCTTCCCATTCCGATAGTAGTTCTTCCCTGCAGCACTGCCTAGTATGGGCTTGCTTTGCAAATCGTGGCAGGGTTGTCTCCAAGGAATTAGCCATAAACGACGGGTTATATCCACTGGGGATATCACCTTGTCTTTTGCAGATCAATGTTGACTACCGCCGCTATGATCGAGGACCCAACAAAAGCCAATCCCTGTCATATTAGGTCCTTATTCAGAACGATTAAAGTTTATCCTTCACCTTCTCAGCTCATCTTGCCTTTCAGCATGAGTCAGGCCCTGTTAGCAACATGCTGTGAAAATCCGAAGGCAATCTAGGTATTAACACAGCAATGGTTGACAGTCAAACGCCGAAAGTGCTAGATTCTATTACTATCGGATGTGCATCCAGATATGCAACAGACCGGAGTCGGCAGAATGGTCCTTCAAATTAGAAGCACGTCCTATTGCGGATAAGTCAATGCCGTTCATATACAGACAGTAGCGTCCCCGTGCTTTCAGCTTATCGCCCAAACGAGATGTATGAAAATGAGCATCATCGTCTCGGATATCTACAAGGGCGAAGCACAGCATAGCACGAACATTTGATTAGGTTATCTCATACGCAAGTTCTGAACATGCTCTAAGGGTAGTATCGATTCGTTCATTAACTCATTTGCTTTTTCCTTTTCTTGATTTATGTACAAGTTTCCAGCATTTTATCAAGCACTGCCCTTAAGGTGTCGTTTTCTAGGGCTGCGGCAACTCTCTCTTTGTCGGCCAGCTGCTTATTGACTTGTTCGTCCTGACTGTGAGTTCCTTCCTTGATCATAACATCCACACGATAGTTTGGTGGGAGAGCCTGCTCTAGACGAACCCTAATACCCAACCCTAGAACGGTTGCTAGTGAGCAGTGAGTGATAGTTGGTGTAATCTTGACCAGCACCCTGGTCAAGATGTTTGGGTCTGACGTGACACTCGGGGTAGGGGTAATGTCAATATCAGGCAGATTGACCACTGCAAGCTGGCCCAGCGATATAGGGTGCTCAGGGTCGGATATGTTGGATATTAAATCTGTAACACGTCAACCGTCTGATCCTCAGGCTATGATGTCGCACGAGGTCCACAATCTGGAAGGCTCTGCTAGTTGCGGATCTTGTTTATATAGCAAGCTGTCATATGGCGTTCAGTAGTGCCTATGAATAGCCAATACGAGTTTATGCACGGATTCCCCCCGTGCAAATCAGGTTTGGCTAAAATCTTGCATACAAGAGCATAATGTTGAGAATGTCCACTGATAGCTATGTCCTTCCAAAACAGAACAAAGTTTTCCAGGGGTTGAAAAGCCTCGCAGAGAATGCAGTAGAAGAGGAGAAGAAGGAAGGAAGGAAGGAAGGGAGGAGATAGAATACACACAAATTGAAAGAAAACATGGGAAAAGAAGGACCGACTTACCATATATCTCTTGTTGATCGATAGGCTCATCTGTAAAGTCATCATCGCTCTCTGTGTCATCGGACCAGGAGAGGTCACAGAACGGCTCAGACAGATATGCTGGCTTGCATGTAACCACATCGCTATACTTGTGCTCCAACCCACTCCGTACTGTACGCTTCTTGAGCTGTCGCGTGGGCAATTGCGATGCACTTAATATGGTGGGGTTTGCGTTGTCTTTGTCCATGGTGGGGTTGGTTGAGGGATGGCTTCTGCGGGCGGTTAAGGGAAAAGCAATTAGAGTTGGACAAGATCTTCAGCGTCCTGTTTGTGCCAGGTGGGCGAAGTGCATATGAAGCAGAGCCAGAGATCCTGATCGAACGCGAAATTGCATGGAGAGTAGAGAAGCCTTCGAAGGCGTCTTCTCGAGTCGCCACAGACCTCCACCAGTGTTTTCCTTACGCCGGCTCCGGAGCACTTCCGTGGGCGAGTAACGGCCTTTCAATTATCCGGGGAGCATTCCCCGCCAGTACCTCTTGAGCTCTCGTTCACCTGTTTCATGTGATACCTCGATGCTCAGAATTCTGGCTCTCCGGAGCTCAATGTGACACGACAATTATAAATTTGCTACGTAACAATGTATTTAGGCCTACTGTCACCAGGTGCATAATGCATCATTTGGCCCCTCGACCTCGTGTCGCTAAATGGAAGCAATTTGTGCAGTGCTCTATCCTTAATATCGCATGCACTGAAGGCTGCTGCACACCTCCCAGACCCAGGAAACTAGTGCTGCTATTCCCCTAGTGTCGCGGCTTTTGCAGTATCGTTTGGAGCAGAGACTTTGTGCATAAGCAGGTCGACGCCGAACGCCTCATTAAGGTGCCGGCAATATGCTGCAGCCAACGTGTCCCACTAGGGTCTGTTATTTGCGGCTAGAAGCCAGTGGTCACCACGTTGCGATAAGCCCTCGTCAGTTTCATTTGGGGATTTCATGCAACTGATCCCATAGCAAATTGGATGGTTTGACCAAATATTCATTACCCTATTTGGAAATGAAGGTTGACCCGATTGGGACAATGCCTGAGCTAGAGACAAATGCGAAGCAAGGGCCAAACGTGACACGGGCGGGCGACCCCTAGGAGCGTGCACCTTTCTCAGATAGGCACTACCATACGAAGTGGTCGCGGCATATATACTGATTTACGATCAGGTACAAGAAAAAAGCGTGAGGGATACCTGCCGCCAGAACCCTGCATGGAAGGAAGATGGAAGTATTCGTGGAAGCTCGAGCTAGCTCCTAGGAAGGCGTTGGCTTGACATTACCCGTCTCCGCCCCCGGTTCCAACCCTAAAAGGGCGGCGATGAGCAGAGAATGTACGCAGTTGATGTGCACAATGTTCGGAGGTGGTAACTTAAATAGTCCAAGAAACCCTTTCGGAGATCTTGGGGCTTCGAATGGTTGGCTCATCCGGCGGTGTGGTGTGCTTAAGCGCACCGCGTCTCCTTTGCCGATATGCAAACCCGAAATGCTAGACTCATTCGAAAGCATGGAGATGCGGAGCAACGAAAACACTAACTTAGAGATTACCGCCCAAAGAAACATGGGCGATGACCTGCACCGCGTACTTTCCAAGGACGACATCAAGTATCGAAGCATTACCGACGTGGCTGATGTAAGTACGTAGATAGCTAATTGCATTGGATCTGGGATGAGGCACGTCCCAAAGCCAATAGTTTGCAGTCATGCTCCTCAAGCAGTGTCAATTGGAGAAATCAGATGCCATTTGAGCCGTATATTGGTACGAATGCCCAAGCAAAGATGTACGTCAGCGACACGTTTCAGCGACAACGCAAGCCTACAGACTGCATGCTCTAAATGCCAATGGTGTGTCTACCAGACTAAGGGAACTTGCCGACACTGGTGCTAGCCTGCTGGTGAATGCTCCCAAACCCTTGTCGACCAGCGCGCACTAAATGCCCTATCCATTTCGCTTGGGACAGGACTCATGCTGTGCCTCTGATACCAGAGATAAGTGGCAGTTGGCGCCAGCAATTGCATGTGATTGTACCCCACCGTTGCGCCAGTTTTGAGATGGCAGACATAGGAGAAGCCAAGAGAGAGAGAGCGCCAGCAAAGGTATCAGACTTTCGGGAGGAAATGAGATAGAGGCAGAGCAACTGGGATGTCTGTCATGTTTACTTGCCGCTGATTGCACGTTTCCAGGATCGCAGGGCGCGATGTCAGGGTGATATTTCGACGCAACCCTGGAGTACTAGATTGATGACGAATGGAGCCCCCCCCCAGCGCTCGACTTCCGCTGTGCAGCAAATCGATTTTGAGTAAGCAAATCGTCGCTCGTTTCAGTGCACATGAGATGAGGTGCAGCTCTCTGCCGGCTAAACCCAGGCTGCAACCGAGGTGTGTACATGCAGCCAGTACCTGCATTTCTCTGTGCTCAGACGCTATGGGCCACTTGACTGAGATGCCCCAAGCCTCGCTACATTACTCCGTACTTTGGATCACATCAATCAATTGCATTGCACCACGAGTACGTACCTGGGCTAAAGTTAGTCTGAGCAAGGTTTGGAAGCTTAATGGTCTTGGCACACCCTACCTCTCAACTCGAGAAAATGGTTCTGGCTCCATCCCAACCCATCCCATTACATCCCAAGGTGACGACGCTGTGGCCAAAAAAGTACTAACACATGGTTGTTGATTGATTTCCAAAGTAGCTCGGTGCTGCAGCTTTGTCACCAATGCGTGGTTGCCGTCACTTTGGGGTGGCATCTATTTTAGCGAACCTTCAAAAGTTTTTTTTGGTTGAGTTTCTATGAGCATGGTAACGCCGCTACCCGATCTTGAGTTGGGATTGCATGGGCCATTAGGCGAACTGTTTGCTGCGATGAGCATGGGTGATCCGCGGGTTGCCGAGAAGTGAATCTGAGGAGCCGGCTGCAACCTTGCGGGCTGAATGATGTCAATTCTCAGCTACCCGTAAAATTCCAGAGCACACATGAGATCCCGCTTTTAGGAAGGAGATTAACATGGGAGATCACGACCTTCCGGTTCTCTCGCATAGTCTTGAGGCGCGCTTATTCGAGCGAAACCCACAGTCGCTGAACGCGCAGATGAGTGAGCGAGGAATGGAGCTTCCAAGTTGCTGAGCTAAGGCAAGCGTCGAAGCTGGGTTGAACTGAAAATTGACTAGCTGTGGAGCACCTTGGAGCAGTCATTTATCGACACACACGTTTAGGATAATTGGAGAAGTGGTCAGTCGGTTAATTTTCCGTCAATAATTGGATCGGCTCCCTAGGCCGTCGTTTTCTGCCGGAATGGCAACTAAGAAAATTCGGAAGGGTAGCCAGAAATTGGTCTAAAGTTTGGGGGCGAGGAGACGCTAGTTCGATTGTGCCCAAATGTCTTAGGTTGGTGAAACTACAGTTACTTTTGTGAGCCAGTATCTTTCTCTAGCAGCCCTGGAGGATTCTCTTGTGAGAATTTCAGGCCAGGCAAAGCAAGCAATCGACAATGCTAGGTAATGTTCTCTCACCAGGGGCGGCTAGATTGGTCCATTAAAGTCCTACAAGGTAAGTAGCTGGTTCCCTTAACGAATAGGCTTTCAACTCTCCAAGTAGTAATGTCTATCATTGTTGCGTTCTTGCTTGTGGTATTGGCTCGAAAATGATGGCCAGAAGATGGAAACCAACTTCCACGAAAGTGGCTACTTATCTCTAGGGAAAGTCGTGTAGTCCTGACCTGGTGCTTGATAACAAGCAACATATTGTGAGCGAACAAAGACCATTGAAATTCGCATGGCCAAGACCAGCCATTGATCTATTCAAAACATTGCGGCTTAGGGAAATATTTCAATAATCAAGGCGACCTGCGGTTGCCTTTTTCGGGTAATCACTATGATCGATCTGCGGCGCTTGGGAACCCACTACATTCCAGAATTTACGAGCCACGGTGGTAGATGGGATGGCATGGGATGGCAAAGGCAAGCGCAGACAAACTTTTGGGCTAGTGGTAGCACAACGCGCCAGGAGTCCAGGACGACTCCAATAGCTTATGGCCCCCTCCCCTGGTTTCCGGTACAGTACTTTGTACCTGCTGCCACACATACACGTACCCTCAGTACGTATTGGATGTATGTGTTTATCTCGTTGTGTACATGAGTCGATGCAGTATGGAGCTCTATGAGCACCTGGGAGCAGGGTTAACATTTCCGCTCCCTACATGTAATAAGCGTGCGACAGGCGGGCGGACTGGCTGCGGCGCGCACGCGTACACATGCACACTCAGAAAGAGAGTTGACGCTTCGTTGGGCCCGGCTGCTAATAAGTTGAAAGCAAGAGAGTAGTAGCAGGTTCCAGTCTCTCAGGCCATGTCTCAATTGTGGCGTGCGCAGCTGTTCATCTCGGTACCTGGTCTCAAGACGAGCCAGGTTCTTCCCCACCTCATACTTCTGATTGCCACTTGGTGCTCCACCCTGTCTGCCTGCTACCGTCTAGCCATGCAGCACAGCACCTCGCGCAGCAGCTCCTCATGCCCCCATCCGCACGCCCACCCCATACCCCCTGGCAGGCTGATTGTCACTCAGTCGCCATGTCTATCAGTGTACTGCCATGTACTTGTCAGGCATGTCCACCCCAAATGGGACCCTGGCACAGCGCAAATGCATCCGGCCCTGCGAGACTCCCCACAACTGATCAGTCTGCTGTCTCCCAGCCCATCCAGCTTATTCTTCTGTCCACCTTCGGCATGTACCCAGAGGTCCCCCGTGCCCCTCTCGGCATGTCGCTAGTGCCCTCTCCCAGTCAAGTCCTGGGCATCGAGGCTGCTCAACCCTCTGGGCTGCTGTCCTAAGCACCCTGATCTTCAGATGGGCTGTTTCATTCTATAACAGAAGTATTAACACTCCACGCAACTTCATGCCAGTCTGGCACCCAGTGTCAAGTTGTGCAAGGATTAATGACAAGTTTTTTTTTTCTCTTCTTACTTTGCCTCATGCCCAGTCTTTCAACGGGCCCGTGGACTTCGTATAGCACGAATATCGGCAGATATTAAAGGTGCACGAAACCGGTCTTAATACTGCTTGTTAACTATCCACCATCCTTTCCCTTGCGCAACCCAGCTTCTCTGTCGTTTCCAGGATCCACGTTTCTCTAAGGCTCTGCAACTGCCAGATTAGTTAAAATAATCATTGATCTATTACCCAGCTCAGACTGACAGATTTCCGCAACGGTCTCGCGTGAGTCGGGTTGATCCTCCTGGGCTTCCTCAACCAGAACGGCGTGTTGGACGAGTCTCGCACGATACAACCTCCTCACCAAGCAGCTACATTGCATACTAGCCCACCAGACTTTGAACCAGCAAGGACACGCGAGTGGCCCATTGTACACTTTCACCTTCTGCTCTCGTTAGGCGTCCTGTCGTCTCTCTCTGCTCCCGACAGGCAGTCGGCTCGCCAAGTTGACCTGGCTTATTTCGCGCGAGGCCTGTCTCTCTTGCCGTGCTGCTGCCCGTACTTTAAAATACCTACTCTACGGAGTGGTACAGCACTACTCGCTAGCTGGGTGCCGCAGCGCACCCGCATTACTTACCAGATACCTAGCTTGGGGGTGATTGGCCCACTGGCCCTCTTACCTGGCGAATTCCGGTCTCATTAGGATTCTCCAATCCTTGACCTTAACAATAACCCACCCCCCTGGTCAACTAGTTAGCTCAATTCCCCATTCTTCGGCCCATTCATAATAAGGGACCGTTATCCCCTCAATCGACCTAAATAATCGGCTCCTCTCTACCAAAAAGGCACAAGGGTCAGCCATTTTGGTCTGACGTCCGTTTGGTCTCCCCCTCCGCGTCGTGAACATCGAGCCCCGTCTTATTGTGTGGCGCGCCAGAATCACTACCTTCAAACCTAATCTTTTTTGTTTCACTCTCGACTTTCCAGGCCTCTGTACTTGTAGGGCAAACCTGGCTCGGTTCCTTTTTCCAGAACACCAACAGCGGCTGGCATTTACGCATTGCTCGAAACTCCGCGCAAGGCCATCACTAGGAGGCTCATGAGGCTTTGAAGCAGCTGTGATCCCGAGCAGTAGTGAGGGCCTAGGACCCGCAAAGTCACCATGTCTACCGACCCTTCCGTGAGGAGGCTTCTGCCGCAGAATTCGCACCTGGGTCAATTTTCGTATGCACCGCCAGCTTACCAGCAGCCAAGAGAAACTCAGAAAAGTAGGGTGTCCTCCCAAGAATCTTTGTTAAATCGCGACTTCTGACTTGGCGATTCGCAGACTATGTATTTGTAGACGAGCACAACCGGCACAAGCGACTGAAAGGTAAGACTCCTTTATGACTTGCTTTTTCTTCTCCTTTGTTTTCTTTCTTTTTTGGTCCTTTCCTCTTTCCTTTCCTTTCCCAATTATTTTCTCTGCCCGCGCAGCTATGTGGTTACCAAAACAAAAGAGTGTAGTTGTGCTGACTTGTACTTGTTTTAGTGATGAGGTATGTCCCGACATGTTGCGAAGGACCGTGATCTGGGGTTCTGTACTAATAACTTGCGCCGTAAAGAGCTTGTGAAGGATGTAGAAGAAGAAAAATCAAGTGCGATGCTGCAACGACGAACACATGGCCGTGCTCTGCGTGCATTCGGTTGAAGCTTCACTGCGTCCGACCGAATGGGCAGTACGATGGCTCTGCAGATTCGCAACCCTACGAAACCGGCCGTTCTGAATACGATGCAGGACCAATGCCCGACGATTTTAGGCACATGCCCCAAACACAACCTATGATGGGAGATCAGTCAAAGGGCAGCTTATACGGGGCCCAGGGCCCATACTCAGATGGGCATGTTTACCAAGCCGTACCATACCCGGCGCCACCGAATCAGCACAACCTACACTATACGACAATGCCTCCTGTGGGTGTCATGGACCAGCAGTACGCACCTGCAAGTGTATTCCCAACTCCTCCGATGCATCATCAGCAGGCACCCCATTCAGAATCCTCGCCAGACTCGTACACACAAGACCAATATGCACATGGCAACAATGATCTCTCTGATCTTCTGGGCTCTTTGAAAATGGACGAGACGGGGACAGGTGAGTTTTGATACCGCCGCCCTCCCAAATCAGAGGGCATCTTTCGGCTGACACTGTGATAGCACCCTACTTGGATAAGAGAGTTGCGCTCAAGAATGTTGAAGAGGATCCAATCACTGAGGAAGATGATTTTAAAACGCCGCTGCCTATGACGACAGGTCCTGGTTTAAAAATTAGGATACCGCCAGAGCTGATGCCCGATGAGCAGACAATTCTTCATTACTTCGATTTGTACTTTTCGAACGTGCATCCTTATGTGCCCGTCCTCAACAAAGCTCAGTTTTACCAGCAATGGCACACCAACAGAGAATCCATTTCGCCTCTAATTCTGGAGGCTATTTTTGCTGTTGCAGGTCGTCTCGCTGACGAACCAGCATTGGGACAACAGTGGATAGCAATGGCGTCAAGTATGTCCACATCTTTGCCGTAGCGATCGTGCTTATCATTATGCTAACAGAGGACCAGAACATGCAGATGCATTCATGGACGTGCCCAGGCTCAGTACGCTGCAAGCTTTGCTAATCATTTTGAAGGCGCGAGAAGCTTCACCTAAGCGTGGCTACTACTATCGTTCTTGGATGTCTATTGTCAATTGCGTAGCCATGGCTAAAGACCTTGGCCTCGACGAGCATTACGAAGATCACAAGGCCGGCCGTCCTTGTGACTCCAGCGCCGCGGAATGCTCGACAAAGAATCGTATTTGGCAGACCATTTTCATTTGCGAGCTCATGATTGGCAGCCCACAAGGTATGGCAACCACTGCTACGTTTTAAACCCCCCCCCAAGCGAGGGGCTTATGTACTGACGGTGACGGGTTTGCTTTAGGCCGACTCGATCTGCAGGTCGACTTGGACTCGTTAGATTTCAGTGTCCCACGACCCATGCCCGGTGGCGACGATGCTGAATACCATGTTACTCGGAACTTCACGTATTTCGCGCGTGTCGTTCGTAGCGTGCGGCGCATGAACATTATCTACGCGAGGATTAAGAACAAGAAGGATTGGGGCATTGATCCGGAATTTGTTCAGCTGAATCCTTCTCTTAACTCATGGCTAAGTGATCTGCCTGCTGATCTCTCTATTACGTTCCCCCCGGATGGCTCACCCCCTTGGCTTCCGTCTCATTTCATCGGCAACTTGCATTCATACTATTACCTTGCTGTTATCATGCTTCACCGTCCCCAGCTCACATTTTTGGACCCCAATCAACAAGATGGGCAATGGAAATCTCACATGGTCCTTTGCTACACGTCTGCAAAGCTGCTGTGCAGATTGCAGGAGGCAATGCTTCAATCTTATGGCTTGAGCGGGCTCCAGTGTATGCAAAGGGGCATCAGTTTTACGATCTATGCTATCCTCACTTGCATTGTGCTTCACATTGTGCGTTTTCTGCGTTGATCTTCCACTGAACACTTGACTAACAAAGCCGCAGGTTGCCTTGACGTCTCCGGACCCGGATCTTAATACGGATGCCAGGGATTATTTCACGCGCCACATGCGCATCCTGGAGAAAACGATGGGATCATGGCCCATGCCGGAGATGATTAAGCAGATCGAAGCTGTACGAGAGGCATTTTCTGCCGATACCCGGAAGCCATTCGTCCTTAAGCCCAGCTTTCCGTACGGGAGCCCGTCCCAAGGCCATGCCACTCCACCCCGGACAAATGGTCTAAAGCCTCCCATGCTGCGTACAAGCTCAATGGATCAAGTCAGTTATACTAGCCATCCCATTACACCGCCCATATCAGCTGGTCCTGTGGACAACAAAAGTGACTCCTCTCCTGCTATACAGTCACTCGTTATGATGGCACCGGGCCAAAACTCCCAAGCTCCCTCGATGCAACATGGACTCTCCGTGGCCGACCCGCCGTCTTGGAATCCAACCCGTATTTTTGAGTATGCCTGATCTTGAAATTATAAATCCGCTCTCGCGCCGTTTTACTAACGAAAATTTTCACGGTAGTCAGTGGAACACCACATTCGGTACGCCCCAGCCAACTTCAGTACCCCCTCAGTCCACCCCCCTAAGTAGTGTTCCTCCCTCTTCAGGTACCCCGGAAGTCCCTCCGATCCAGGCCATGCCAAGTGCAGCTGCGACTATGTCATCTGGTCCCCAGGCCCTCCCTCCTCAATCCTACTCAGCAGCACCCGTTCAAACTACGTTCGTCACGCCTGCAATGTGGCAGGAGTCCGTCGCCAGCGTGTACGAAGGCGGCATGAAGAGACACTGGGATTCCCGATAAATCGACACATGCGCTATCTGTTTGCATTGCGGCCAGAAAACGTCTCTGGGTTATTGCGATTCAGTATTCCGATCCTGGTAGACTTGACAACATGACCAATCGATGAATGACCTAATGACATCCAACTCTAGCCTTGAAGTTCTTTTTTTTTTTTCTCACCCCTTTACTCTCCTGTTCCCTACCCCCCTTTCCCCCTCCGTTCTGCGTGTGTCATCTGGCTTCTTCACCTGGCTTGTTTGGACCCATCTTGTCCATACTTGCCGCAACAAAAGCTCCATTTGACATGGCGCAACCCGCATGACCCCGTCTCCTTGCCGTTTTTCTCATCGTTAGTTCTGTACAACATTTTGCCTTTCCTTTCCTTGATTGGGACATGGGCAAACGGATACACCCGAGTTTATGATTGGCACGAGCCCTTTTTGTATTGCGTAACGAACAGAGTTTAAAAAACGAGAAGATATTCAGGGACATTAAAGAGCGCTGAAGGGATTAGCGGTGTCCTCGGAAATCATGGCACGTTTTTCTGCGTTGGGTTATGTCCTTCTGTTTTAAGAAAGCTTCGGCGTTAGGATTAAGGGAACAAACAGCATCGGTCCAATTCTATAGGAGTCGGAAGGTTGATTAGTAAGGGTAGTTTCTTGTACCTACATACATATGATTGGACAACGAGAATTTGATGCCCTGGCAATGTACTATCCCCGAAAACCAAGCACATCGTGTGTTGTCACCTTCACTCACCTGTTTCTGCCCAGGTATCTAAATTCTTTTCCATCGTGACTCTCAATACAGCTGAAGTACAAAACCAAGCCTACAAGCCTCATTCAACCTGTTCGAATAGCCCTGGTCACACTGTGTCTGAGTTGTAGAGGAAAATTGCCTCATAAGCTCTCTAAGCCGTTGTTCTGTTTCCATTGCCTCGAGTTAAAGTTGCAAGGTATCTTCCAGGCTCACGACTAACGAACGCTTCTCGGGGGGGTTTTTTTTTCGGTTCCGCACAGAATGGATGATACTGAGCTGACATTTCAGTCAAGTGCAATCAAGTATGCAGCGGTTACTCGATTCCCGGACAAATTCAACGTTCTGATTAAAACGACCCTAGGAATTGCATCATCAATTCTTACTACTGCTACCTAATACAAACTGTACAAGTGCGGAAAATTGCGTTAAAATCAATGGTATGAAAGGAAAACAACTCAAACCAAGTCATACTTTTGCAGAGACCAAGAGGGCAGGCACAGGATAAGTATATCTTGGTCGCTGATTCGCCTAGATTAGGAGAAAAGACTAGGAAAGAAAGCCACCGAAAAGCACTTCGCTTGAAACGTGAATGATTCAAGTTACACTTTTGGTCCCAAATATGACGATAACAGCCTGTACGGGTCTTTGACTTAACAGGGAAGAATGATGAAATGATGAGAGGTGTCGCAAAGGGTGAAAAAAAAAAGACTGTAGCTGTATCCAGGGGAGGGCAATTGCTCAAGGCAAGTGCTTCGCCGTCAACCCGAAGCAGAGCAGATCAAACCATCATAGAACGTCACCCGCACACACGTAAGGATTCGGTCTATCACATATTAAAACACCATAAACGCCTAACGCAATGCCCCTTGGAGAAACTTTCCGCTCCGTTCGTGCGTGTATACATTTTGTTTCAGACGAGAGGGAGGGAGGGGTGAGAGATAGAGAGAGAAAGACAGCCATCAACCTAATCCATTGAGGATTAAAATGATGAGCTAAGTTGAACGAGGATGAGGAGTACACCGTTGTCGATCACTCAACCATTTCATCTCCGCTCTCGTCACGAATGTTGGATGTTGGAAGCACGCCATCGTTAGTCCATTGTTGAAATTTCTCGTTTGCTTTCTGGACCTCTTCTTGGGTAACATCTCGCATCCAGTGGCTGTTCATGAGAAACCTCTCACGGAAGCGCTGATCACGATGCTCTCGAACAGCCGCGTTGCGTTCATCGGAGGCGGTCCTCTCTTCCGGCAGTTCAGGGACAGTATTATAGATGAAATACTCCGAAGTGCCTTCTTGCCAGACAATCTTGTTGGAGTTTAAGCAAATGCGTAAAACCAGATTTTCCTCGAATTGGATAGGTTTCGGAACATTGCCATCATCAGAATCTACATCGCTAGAGGGCAGATTGCGGGCAAGAACTGATTTTTGGAGGCGAGAGCGTGGAACTCCTTCGGTAGGCTCGACTCGCATATATGAGGAAATATAGTATTGCCAGCGATCACGAAGTTCCATCTCATCCATGTGAAAGGTTGTTTCCTCGCGCTGCATCCAGCGAACGGTGGCTTCCTTCTTGTCCGGGAACTATCTCATAGGTCAGCAGATATATATATATAGTGTAGCAGCAGAATCCTCTTACCCAGCATATCTGGAACATATCCCCATCCTTAACACATTTCTGCGCAAACGTGCGAGCACTTATCTCCGTCTGGTAGCTGGTTTCCTCTTGTGAACGGCTGTGGAGGAACTGCGCGATCAAATCTGGTGTCTTCTCCTTTGAATCGGTGCTTGTGCAGATCAGAGAGAGCCGGCAGAGACTCTTCAGCAGGTCTTGGATAGTGTACAAAGTCCAACCGTTCTTGAGATAGTAGTGTCGGAGCACTTCTTGGTAGCGATTATCATCAATTTCCCCAGTGATGTAGTCCTCGATTAGATCTACCGTCTTTGGCCAGAATGTTGAAGGATCATTCTCATCGAAATAGTTGATCTCATTCACAGCAATACCAAGAGCCTTGGCAGGTTTCTTGCTCTTAGATCGAGCAAGCTCAGCCAGAACGCTCTGCTGGCTTCCTTTGACTTCCTTAAGGCGTTTATAAAGCGTGACAAGGATGGTAAAGAAGACATAAACTGTCTGGTTGCAGAAGAAATGGTACCAAGGACGACGGAAGAAGCCGTCTGCCTTGAGTTCTCCATCAGAATCGAGCAGAGGATTGGAGCCTTTCACAACAGTGGCGCGAGGAACTATGGGTAGCCATCGCTCATTGGGCGTTTCAGATAGTCCTGCCTCCTCTGTACCATCGCCCATTTCGTCTTCGTTAGCAGATCCAACATCTGGCGTTGTCTCCTTACTCCCCGAAGCAGCGCTGTCTTCCTTCTCCTTGCGACCTTTTGTCCCGTTGCGGCCAGGGTCCAGCACACCACGTAAGAGGTCAGACTTCTTGCCATTACGACGGGATCGACCATTTGTAAGTTCAGCAGGTAGCTGCTCCTCCATATCTTCTTCAGCAGACTCCCTATCAATATCTCGAAGACGATCCTGAACAGCCTCCTCGGGCAGGTCAAAGAATGGAGGAATGAATGTTTCGAAAAACTCCACTATCCTTTCCTTCTCCGAGGCACTGTGGTGACCGTTGTTCATCCCATAGAGAACCATAAAGCGGAGAAGGTCGAGGATAACGTCGCGATCCCCAAGTTCATAAGAAAACTGGTAACGAGGGACTTTCGCTTTGATGCTGCGCATACGTCGTTGTTCCTCGTGCTTAGTCTTGATCACATCGACAAGGTGCTTAGCTGATAGGTTCCGCTTATCGTTTTGTTTGACCTGGATACCCATGTGGTCTAAACTCTTCAGGTGCATGATCTCAGTCTGTGCTTGCCAGACCTTTTCCCATTCACGTTGAGTAAATCGCCACTCTTCGTCCTTCTGCTTGAGGCGTGATAAGACGACTGGGACCACGGCAAAAGGATGTTCAAACATATCGTTGACAACCTCAGCACCCTTTTCGCCACCGTAAATCTTCTTTAGAACACGTTTATAGATGGATGTGCTAGGTCCACCAAGTCCGGGCGGCATCACAAACGAATCACGTTCTTGAGGTGACATATTGAGCATCTGTTGTGCAATGGGCTCCAAGAGCTGAATGCACTTAACGTTGAGCTCGATATTAAAATCGTAGTCATGTCGCTCTTCTTCAACTCGGTGAAGGCCTTCCTCGAAAGCATTCTTACGGTGTGCAACGAACCCAGAATCTTCAGAAGCCCAAGTAGGGTGCGAAGCCCATTCGTCGTTGAGTACGGCGTTACACATTTCATCTCGCCCGCTGCACGGTTTCAATTTTTCCTATAGAGAACAAAATTAGATTGGAAACTCAACCGAGTCCCTTGAACTCCTGCAATTTACTTACCTTGCGGGGTAGGAGGCGGTAGCTAGGTCCTACGCTACGGCAGTTACTCAGTGACACCTTTTCTGTTGGCGGACGAGGACGATTCTCTATCGTCTCGTTGAATGAATCATCGTGTCCCATAAAGTCTTTGAGCCATTTCATGAGCTCGGGATTGCCCCCAATGAACTGGTGAGCTTTGTGGACCAAGTTAGGTGCATCAATAAGATTCTGCGAGAACATGTTGCAAAGTTTTAGGAATTCGACCATGGTGGCTCTGTTACCAATGTGCTTTTTAACCTTATCGAAAAATGCAAGGTCCTCTGGCGAGCATTGATTGTCCGGAGTTGGAGGGAGCGGAGAGGGTAGCACAGGGGTCAATGTAGGCTCGATGGAAGGAACATCGGCGGCTAGTGGCTTGTGAGCAAGCTTCGGCCGTTTGTTCGCCACAGACGAAACTCCAGGAATGACGCGTTGGGTGGCAGAAGCCAAGGTGTCCACAGGTGTCATGGCGGGTGGTGGAACAGGTGCGGCTTTGTCCGGACGTGGTCGCTTTTTGGTATCTTTGCTGGCACTTGGGGGAGCAAAATTGCCCAGCGGAGGGAGTTTCTGGCCATCTCGGACGGTATGACTGGGCTGGGGAGTGGATTGTGTGATATTTCCCAAACCGAATGCCTCTTCTGCACGCGCGTTACCTCCTTTGTTCGTTGCCGCCGATTCTGGGAGGAACTGTTTGAAGTCCTCAAGGAGATCGGGCGCAGCGTTGAAAAGGCTGGTCACTTGAGCGTATACATCCTGGATAGGTTTTTGCTCTCGCTGGTAAGTCTGAAGAATCTCTAAGAACTGCTTGTAGATCTCGGGCTTGTCTTGGAAGCGATTCTAGAGAAATGGCCGATCATTAGCATCGCAGCAAACACAGCAGACTTGAATACAGCTGTATCGGATCACCTACTTTGATCTTATTGACATAGCTGATGGCATGGTTGAATTCAACAGGGCCACGCTTTTCCATACCAGTGCCTGGAGGACCTCCACCATTGGCAACGCTCTGAGCACCGGGTGTTGGTGTGAGGGCGTTGCGCTGCCCAGGTGCACTCGGCGTCGTCGCGTTCGGAACTTGGGACGTACCACGCTGCTGTTGGGCAGGACCATCGAAGGGCACACTTTGTCCGGGGCCGGGGCCAGGGCCAGGTCCGTAAATACTTGCACCGCTGGAAGCAGGGGCGCTGAAAGTGGCCTCAGGACTTTCAATGCTGTTTTGCGGTTGAGACTGTTGCTGTGGCCAGTTGTTTGACCGGTGGTTGAAAAAAGGTGGGTTTGAACCGGATTGGGGTGGGTTTCCTTCATAATTCAGCTTGCCAGCTGTGATGGGTTGCAGGGTGGTTCCCATTGGTGTAGTCACACGAATATGGCTCGGATTACCTTCGCCACACTCGATTCTATAGCCCGGGGGTAGAAAAGTGTTGAACCCTTGAATTAGGTTAGGGTGGCCAGCAAAGAGCTCCGAGACTCGCTTGATAACGCCGGGGGTATCGATTCTAGACATTCAGTTAGGGTGTGATTCTTTTCGTTTCTCTGGTAACAATGCTCACGAAAGTCACCACACTTACGTTTGACTTTTGAAATCTTTCATGATATCGAGGAATCTATTGTAAACGTCTGGTTGTTCTGCAAATTGCACTTTAACCTGGTCGAGATAACTCAAAGCATCCTATGCAGAAGGGGACCATTAGCGCCAGAGATACACAATAATATGACAAGTTTGAACGAATGGAACTTGAAGATGGAGCACAGTTCTTGCCATAGTTAGAGGCATTCTTCTATGGATGGCAGGGAAGCAGTCGCTCAATTGGCTTCAGCAGTCGGCAAGTGCCCATTGCTAATGCCGAACTTGATATGCCACATAGAAGAAGATCAAAGGAAAGTCGGACGTGGAAGGGAAGTGGTGAAATGGGGCAGCGATAGCTCAGCCCGTCGCAAAGTGGTGACTTTCCCAGTGGCGTAGACTTGCCATTTTCAACAGGAAGTACAAGGATGCGAACAGCGCGGAGAGGAGAAAATCGAGCGGACAATTCTGATAGAGGGGTACAGAATAGCAGAAGTGTTGTCATGGTCATGAACACAGAAGCAAACACATTCCGCAACAACCCAGCGTTTCTCGGTCTAGCGGAATTGGCTTCTCTGAAGACTTACATTCAAGATAGGTTGTTGTCCTTGTTGCATAGTTCCAGCACCAGCAGGCAAAGGAGGTCCTCCCGATATGCTACCACTGCTGGCCCCTCCCGTGCTGCCTCCCCCAAAGGGCATTCCTTGAGCCGTGGGACGAGACCCTTCTTGCTGCAATGGAGGGCCAATCGAAACACCGCCCGATCCGCTGGGTCCTCCTCCTATTGCACTATACATCTGATTCGAAGCGTTCTGGGCATTATGTGGTGGTGGTCGGCTTGATGAAGGCGGGTGGGCAGTGCCTGAGTACCCTAAGCCTTCGTTCATGCTTATTAGAGGAACACCTGTGGCATGGTTGGCCAGCAGCCCACCTGGACTGTGTATTGCGCCCGGGAGCCTCGACGCAACAGGCTGGTGAATGGGAAGTGAACCAGCATTGCTGTGGTGGGGTGCCGCAGATGATGATGAATATGGAGGGTCTCGATGGTGTCGCTCTGCGGAGTCGCGTTCTCGGTGCGCCATGTCGTCTGTCTGGTGCGAATTCATAGCGGACGGAAGGGAAATAGACTGTCATGAAGTGAATTAGCAAACAGTTCAGTATTGATTCACGTTTTGAGATGACTGTCGGAGACCTGGGAGGCCGAAACAATTGATCAAGAGACCTGTGCCTGACCCTGCAATTGTGTCTGCTGTGTCACTGTGTCGGCAGTTTTGCGCTGCCCTTTTACGAATTCAGGGGTGTAGCCTGGGAGCGAGCGACAGGAGCAAGAAGACCAGCCCAGTAACAAGAATTTCTGGAGACATACCTACGGCATTACATCAGCTCTCCATCACTGGAAGCTGGGAACAGATGATGAAGGGTAGATGATGTTTGCGTGGGAGCTTGTGGGGGGCGGGTGAGAAAGCTATCGCAGGGCCTTGACGCGATCTCTATCACCGGGCTGGAGCGACAGGCTATTTCCTTATCCGTATCATCGATACTCCGGCCTCCGACATTGTACCTCGCAAACGCCACGTTAGGCTCTGTTAGGAATGGCTTCCGCACGTGCCCATTGAAATCGCTCCTCATTGTTGCGAGAACCAACACCCTTTTGTTTGTAGGTTAACCCAAAGAGGAAGGCCATGCAAATTTGACAGCTAAGAATCTCCAGTGGCCCGTAATATCGCGTGGTTATGAATGACACCGGTTAACTACGTCAATTGTGCTGGGTATCCGGAAAACCATTGTCGCAAAGTATGATTATTTTGGAGCCAAGAGCAGTCTTTTCTCTTGTAGCGTCTGGCCAGACAGAAATCCAAGAGACAGTTATTCTAGAAGACGTGATGACTCGCTCGGTAGCCAATGTCAAGCAAACTCCAGCTATAGAGAATAAATGATGAACTGTATTAACATTGTGCGCCAGTGAAGGAGTCCCGATCTTGCAGTGAAGGAGTCCCGCTTTGGCAACGTTGGCAGCGTTTGCAAATGACAGTAATGCCATAGGATTAACACATCTCCAGCAATATGCTAGTCAATATTTCGACTAAGTGTAACTTTCATCTAGCTACCACACCTGTCCAGCACCCAAAGTTCATTCGATGTATAAAATAAAGAATGACAACATATTGAATAACAAACGCCATGGATAATACACTCATAAACCCACAAAATCCACATCATCAGATTATCCTATTATCGATAATTACGAACACCCCGTATGATCCAAACTTCTCCATTAGCAACTCTACTTGCTATACTCTCTAGTTCGATGTTGTCGGGTTGAATCTGATTCAAATTAGCTCTCTATTTTCAAACAATGAATAGAGCGACGCGTTATGTTCCTCACCAGAGTCTTCCCCTCCTTGCTTTCCCACCACACTTCGCGATCGCCTAGCAGCGTTCGAACCTTCTCTCCTTCTGGCCAAGGGCTCTTCGGTATCATATGAGCCTCTACGAACCTCCTCAGGTTCCTCAGAGCTCTCTCTTGCCCGTCACCACCCTCATAAGCGCTTGCGCCTAGGATGTTGTAATTCTGGGCATCTTCCCACGGCTTGCGGGGCAACTGATCTATGGCGGAGTTGAGTGGGGCCAATACGGTTGAGTTCTCCGTCGAATCATCCAGCCGCTGAGAAATGGATTGAATATCGCGTGTAAGCCCAGCAAATATGTTGATGCTCCTGTCCTTTCCCATCACATCCGAAAGTATCACGTCACCTTGTGAGGGTTTATCTGCGTTGGGTAGTTTCACTGAGGGCGCCGAGACGCCACCATGCCCGACCGGGTCCATTTCAAGGAGGGGTTTTTGGTTCAACGGATCAGCGACGTGGCTGGGAAGGGACGATAAGAGGTGCGCGTTGATGCTAATAGCCAAAGAACAGCAGAGGTAAAATAATTTCACCCTCATATTGATATGTGAATGGCACGGACAAGTTTCGAGCAATCACCGGTGATGGTTGAAGAGGTAAGGTTGACTCTGCTGTCTCTGAAAGCAGGGCCCTTCGGATGACATCATTTGGTTTATCCGAAAGCCAAGTCTAACCGTACGTAGCGGCCCATTAACGCGAAATGATGATCCAAATATGACTTTACTGGTTCTGCATTAATAGGATGCAACACTTCGAGCTTAATTCTTTTCCCCCAGAAATTTGTCTGGAGGGGGAAACCCCTCTAATTTCATAGTAGGTTACTAGGTGGTTTGCATGGATTTTAGCAGAATCCTATGCGTGCCATCACTCATGCCCTACAACATTTCTTGACCTTCCCCACACGATCGTGCAAGCCTGTACGTGTATATACAAAAGGGGTTTATATTCCATTTCACTGCCAAACCCAGGCTACTCGAATGCTCTACTCTTCAAACTCCCATTTCCGCCTGGAGTTACGATGTTAACTGCACTGTGTGATGCCGATGCTTCCTTATGGACAATCAAGGGCGCGTGACCAAGGGGCCTCATCACAGATGGTGGGATATCTTGTCCCCATGCATTTATTCCGTATTATAACGCAATAGAGAAAACCAATCTACTGGTTTTCAATACTTTAAAAGACATTATCCTAACATTATTAGATGACCTTGTGCGTGTAAGCTTGGGTGTTACTGGTGGTGATGAATAGGGCATTAGTGAGTGTACACACTTCACAGGAAGTCGAGGCAGATACCAAAGTGGAAAGGTCAACATGTATTCATTGTATTTATCATGGTACTGCTGCTAAGATTGATCTCATCAGGTATACTGCCAATTCATGGGTTGTTGCTCCCCTTTCACATGCAAACCAGGGCTGTACACAGAATCTCACATTCCGGCAATGCCCTTTGGTTTGGAGAGGGGGCACATGCGCGCATAAAATCCAGCCGAGATGGAGTGGTCGCCTAGAGCTCAGCAGGCCAATCTAGGTCATCTGACACAACCCTTACGCCTATTCGCAAGGTGGCTCAAATCTGGAGTCCGGGGCAAGTTTGTGCCCCACATGCAGAATAGAAAAGCATTTCCCGGCGCACCAGACAAGAATGCTACTCCGTACATCTGGGGAACTACCCTCTATCACATGTCAAAGCAAGGGCAGCCCATCAGCAGCCTGAGACAGCACGCAGTGTTGGAAGCTCCCCTACGAACAGAATGTTGAAGGAAGTGCAGCGAAAAGAAACCCCTTTCACAGTGTCATTCAAGCACTCTGAGAGGACAGGAGGTAGCAGTACTTGGGCCGATCCCCCATATTCCAGGGCACCTGCTACCGTTGGCGTACTACCTGGTGATCGAGAGTTTTTGCCTCTCCCAATCCCAAAATCAGTTGGAAAGAAACTTATTCATAGAGTTTCGATCGCGAAGACTTCCATGGTATTCAAACATAAGAATCCTGAGCTTCGTTCTCCATTTGGAACTCCCAATTCACTGTAGAAGAGCTATAAGTAAGAATGGCGGAGGAGCTGCCACCCCGGGTTCGGTGCTGGAATTGATCATAACCGGCGAAGATTGCCCCCCCGCAAACCCAGAACAGTGCTCCGATTTACGGGGCAATGGGCCTGCAGGGTAGATTGGTAGATGAACAGTCGACGAAGCTAAAGTAGCCTCGGCATCCTTGACCGAAAATGGGGACGCTCGGCGTAGTGCTACAGGCGCGCCCGAAACTGAAAGTTGGCCCGATCTCATGTCCTCGGCCGAACAATCATATTCAGCGAGAATGATTATTTGCGCGTGCCAAATCATCACCAGCACATTTGAAGAGAATACCGAGGGTCTGGATGTCAGGATAATTCGGAGCCATTTCCATCCCAAATTTGGGGTTTTGGGGAGAAAGTTTGGGGGTCAGTAGCTGCTTGAAAGTAGGTACCTTGATGTAGGTCGAATGTGCTGGCTCGGCACATTGTCTTCCAGACTCTCTCACGTTATGCTCGTACGGTACGGGGCACTAGCGTCACCTCCAGGTTTTGGAGTGGGGGTCATGGGGTCATGTTAGCGTTGGAACCCGCTGTAAAGTTGGGACTCGCTCTAGAGTTGGGGCGAAGCCCAAATCCGCTTTTGAATTGCTAACACGCTGATTCGTAGCCGAGGTCAAGACCGCCGTGGGGGGAATTGACGGGGCCCCATGTCAGGTTAGGCCCGTAGCAACCAGTGAGCGCATACACATATCAAGCACTCGCCGTCTCCATCCCGCCTAGTTTAAATTCATTACTTGGTCATTCTCCTCCATCTCTTCGATTCTCCCCGAACTTTGCTTCTCTTTCATCGTCAATTGCTAGTGCCCTCATCCTCTGCGCAAAGCTCAGTTATTCAGAAGCAACTGTTTCAAACATGGCACCCCGCGTGATCGTTGTCGGTGGCGGATGTAAGCTAGTTCCATGTCTTGGTCTCTCTGCTGCTGTCACATGAAAACTAACGGGCGCTTTCGCCTCCCAGTGTCCGGCCTCAGTGCTGCGCACACCATCTATCTCGCTGGTGGTAATGTGGTCGTTCTCGATAAGCAAGGTTAGTGACAATAAGAAAGCTGCGTTGCTTCTGCGACGTCTAGCAGCGGCCTTTCTTAGCTTCCTTCTACCCGGCTGCTGTCGGTGCCATGGTACAATAGCGCTAACCCTTTCTTCTACAGGTTTCTTCGGTGGAAACTCCACCAAAGCCACCTCGGGTATCAACGGTGCCTTGACCCGGACCCAGGTTGAGCACGGCATTGGCGACAGTGTCAAGCAGTTTTACGACGATACTCTAAAGTCTGCCCGTGACAAGGCCAGGCCTGATCTGATCAAAGTTCTCACATACAAGTCTGCAGCTGCCGTTGAGTGGCTCCAAGATGTCTTCAACTTAGATCTTACGCTAGTATCACGGCTTGGGTAAGTAGCGCTCCAAGCACAAAAGCAGCATTTCCCCATTGCAAGAAAACGACAACTGACATTTGTAATAGTGGTCACTCTCAGCCCCGAACACATCGCGGACACGATGCTAAGTTCCCTGGTATGGCTATCACCTACGCCCTCATGCAACGTTTAGAAGACTTGGCCGAAACCGAGCCCGAGCGAGTCCAGATCATCAAGAAGGCCCGCGTTACAGGCCTAAACAAGGATGGCAACAAGATCACTGGTGTCACATACGAACACAACGGCGAGAGCGAGTCGGTCGATGGCCCGGTCGTCCTGGCTACAGGTGGCTACGCCGCAGACTTTGGCGACACCTCGCTTTTGAAGCAGCACCGCCCAGATACCTTTGGCCTTGCCACCACCAACGGCTCTCATGCTACTGGTGATGGCCAGAAGATGGTTATGGCCATTGGCGGAAACGGCATTGACATGGACAAGGTCCAGGTTCATCCTACCGGTCTCGTTGATCCTAAAGATCCTGGCTCCAAGTGGAAGTTCTTGGCTGCAGAGGCCCTTCGTGGTGAAGGAGGCCTTCTCCTCAATGCAGATGGTGACCGATTCTGTGACGAACTCGGCCACAGAGACTACGTCTCTGGAATGATGTGGAAGGAGAAGGACAAGGGCAAATTCCCGATCCGTCTCATTCTCAACTCCAAGGCATCCAACACTTTGGACTTCCATACTCGTCACTACTCTGGCCGTGGCCTGATGAAGAAGATGACTGGCAAGGAGCTCGCCAAGCAGATTGGCTGCTCCCCTGAGCACTTGCAGAAGACCTTCCAGACATACAATGCCATCGCCGACGGCAAGCAGAAGGATCCTTGGGGCAAGCGTTTCTTCCACAACTTACCCCTAGACATCAACGATGATTTCCACGTTGCTGTCATGGAGCCTGTTCTCCACTTTACTATGGGTGGTATCGAGATCAACGACAAGGCTCAAGTTCTTAACAAGGAACAGAAGCCTTTCGACGGCCTGTTCGCCTGCGGTGAGCTCGCCGGTGGAGTCCATGGTGCCAACCGTCTTGGTGGCTCATCACTGCTCGGATGTGTCGTCTATGGTCGTGTTGCGGGCGACTCTGCCAGCAACTATCTGTTCCAGCAGGCGCTGACTGGATCAACCGCCGGTGCCGCTGCACGTCTTGGCCAACTCTCTCTCCACTTGGACCCATCACAGCCGGGCAAGGTTACCGTCGAGTGGGGCAATGGTACAGTCACAACCCCCAGCACGTCTGCTACTCCTGCTAAGTCTTCCGAGTCGGCCGCGCCTAAGGCATCCGGTCCCAAGAAGTTCTCCATCCCTGAAAAGGAGTTCACCTTGGAGGAGGTGGCCAAGCACAATAAGAAGGGAGACCTATGGGTGGTAGTGAAGGGTGTTGTCATGGATCTGTCTGACTGGCTGGAGGAGCATCCCGGTGGCCCCCAGGCCATCATGAACTTCATGGGCCGCGACGCCACTGAAGAGTTTGAGATGCTGCATGACGATGAAGTTATTCCCAAGTACGCCCCCGAGCAGGTAATAGGACGAGTCAAGGGCCAGGAAGTTACGCTAGAGATCTAGGTGCGACAAAATATCATGCATTCATTTTGCTTGTGGGCCGGTTTGGGGAACGATAAGCGGTTGTTTCACTGTAGGCTGATTGGGACCCGCAAAAGCTCCAGGAGGGTAGAGAAAAAGTAACCACCCTGAGCTGTATTCATAGGATTTTCTTCTGTTTTTAGTTATATTGAATGTATTCATGACATGACCAACAACTTCTTCTACTCATCCAGCTCATCTTTTTGTCAATACCAACGAGCATCCCTAGGTGGGCCTTCCTATTTTGATATGCGTTGGGGTTATGTTACTGCTGGACAGCATGGCTCCAAGTGATAGACATCAACGTCGTATGTCATGAAACCGTGCTTTCACTCAGGGCTATGACAACAATACTTTCAATAGGTAGTCCTGCCATAAGCCTTCTTCGCATATTTTGGTGCCTGCAACTCGCTTCTAGACCCTTAGTGCGAAGAGCCCTTATTCGACGAGAAGGTTTTAAGGAAAAGGAGGTCGGTGAGATCATCGTAGGGGTTTGACTGTCCACAATGTATCGATTGTTCCGAGTCAGGCAAGGAGTTCGGTCAGTCAACGGTTTGCTTCGGCGTCAGACAGAATGTCCAGCCCAGACCTTCGAGCTGTACAAGTAAGTGCCTAGTTAGCAAGGGGTTCATTGAGCGTCCATCGCCGCCCAGGCGTTAGATGCGCAGCTCTAGACTACTGCTCATTGGCTTGATGCTTTTGTGGGTTGAAGTCAAATCAGTAGAGTTAAGGGCAGCGGTCTAATAAAACCAAGGTCTCTCCTTGGGCCCTGCTGAGCAACTCTTACCACCATGGCAAGGGAGAGAGAAACGAAGGTCTGTTTTGTCTTATTACTCGGTCGGCAAACCTGCATGTCGACCGCTGCAGCGAAGGATGGCTGAAGTAGTACGACAAGCAACTCCCAAAGCAAATACCAATTTCAAGTCGAAGGCTCACCAGCCACACATGCACAAACACACCATTTCCTGTCATGTCTATCCAGTAGACAAGGCGGCGTAGAGCTATTTTCGTCCGCATACGTATTGCTTTCTGTTGATGGGGGGTTGAAAGTTGCATCGATTTGGGCCTTCAATTTCGTTACTGCCAACCCACTTTGCAAGCTATTGGACAATCCCATGCACCCCAGCTGCAGGGTAATGTAAAAATACCAGCCTCCAGGCCGATATCGATAGTCGGCTTTTTGTGCCACTCTTAGCTATGGAAAAGCAACGCGTTTTGGGTTCAACTACACGCACGTCCCTCCCTATGGCTCCATTGCTGTTGTATATCCGGGCCGCTGGGAGTCTGTTGTGTAACCAAGTTTTATCAGCTCCTGCCTTCACGCACGAGGCAACGAGGCAATCTAAAAAAGAGTACTGAGTCTTGCAAAGTGGTTAGGTACTTTGGCTGAACGGACAATCCAGCTTTTGCAATCATGGATACCGCAGCATTTCCCAAAGTCATAGTCTAGAGCCTGTAAAGCTTTGTTGGCCTTAATGAGAGCCTCAAGCATACACTAACATAGCTGCTAACCATTTGGTGAGTTATCCTTGCCAACAAGTGAAGATCTAGATAAAATAAACGATTTGAGGGAGGTCCAGGCGGGAGAATACCATCAAAAAAACTATCGGATTAGTATCAACCAGCCTTGCTTGGCGGTCTCACAGAGCGGAATAGGTACATTGCAAGCACGGCGCTCACCAGGTGAACGGAACCAAAAGTGTAACCAGCGTGCATGCTGCGCTGGCTTTTAGTAAGATCCCATGCCAAAGAATGCCCTAAGAGGGATTTGGGTAGGCATGGGATATCTGTAGTCAGATGCGTTGTTGGTGGGCAGGTGGGGTACCCTTTTCCCCCCTTAAGAAAAATGCCACTAGACTCCACAAAACCCAGTCCAGAAGCGGCTTCCCCGCAAACTAGCACTTTTGATCGAAATGTCTTAGGTCAACCAAAACATCCCGATCAGCCCAGTTCTTCCAGCTCTCGAACCACACGCTGGCATGCACAGCTCAGTTGGAGTCGATGGCCAAACGGCCTTCTTCCAGGTAACTTGTGGGCTCAAATGTAAAAGACAGTAGGTAATGGCGTAGATTGGGAGATACCATGCCCCAATCCACGGCTCGAGAGCTCTTGTTTCTTGATTTGGCGTTGACTCAGGTCACCTAAAACTCATGTGGTTCCACACTAAGTTGTACCACATGAGCAAGCCAGCCGCTCCTGAACTTACTTATTCCGTTGCCCAGACCCCCGAACTGGTGCCATGCTCCCTCCTATTGCCAGGAACAGAGACATGGCAGCGACACGGGCTTGACGGAACGTGCTCTTCTGCGCACTCTTGTTGGGCGTGGTTCGCCGGGCTCGGGTTTTCGTGAGGCATCCCATGGGTGACAGGCTGTAGCAGGATGAGCCATTAGGGGATCGCGACATGTCTCTTACTTTGCGTCAAAATATGTAGCATTGGCGACTGTCACTTATTGCGGCGGATGTATTGGGCCCCCCCTTCCACAAGGTGACAATCCTGACGAAGCAAGGGTAGCGGGTGTGGAGCCTGTCAGCCAATTCACACCCACCCGGCATCGCGTACTGCAATAGCCTAGCTAGGCAATTGTAGAGGAGCCCCCAAAACGTGATCGGGGAACTCCCGGTGGCATCGAGTGTTTGGTGGACACTTGTCGATCGACCCTGACTGTAGGATTCTCTGTCAATCTTCACCGTTACATAGATAGAATCTATAGCCGAGAAAGGATTGCCGTTTTTAATTCTTGTTTGGCAGCGTTGTGCGCCTGCGGGAGCCTGAGAGTCCCGGCATGGCCGCTGCACAGAAAGAAAAAAAGGGTGGGAAGGGTGGTGTTGCAATCCATGTCTTTGCCCGAGCTATCAACTCCCTCCCATCCCCTAAATCCTTTTATTTCTTATTATTATTATTATTTTGCTGGCTATACTCAGTAAGCCACTGACTCTTACATTACCTGGCCAGGGCAGTGACAAAAAAAAATAAAGTTCCCCACACTAGCGAAGGGATGTCGCTAGCCTAAAGGCTAAAGGTTGCGAGATCCTCTGCATGAGAGTGAGTCGGCAATACAGAAAATTCAATCTATGCCGTCACATTCAGTACTGCCTAAGAAGAGGAATTATCTGCCTGCAAACTAACTCATGGTACCCAAGCACGGTAAGATAAAATAAAATAAATAAAAATAATAAGAGAAGAAGGACAGGGAGAAGAAACAGGCAGTTTATTGTGCTATTGGAGATGTAGAGGGGTAACTACATGACCAGAGAAGCAAGCACTTCAGTGCAAAGAAGAAGGAACAGAAAATGAGAATAGGTCATAATGGGACATTACCCTCCCCCAAGACCGCCAGATTTAGTTAGGTACATACATACAAATGTAGGGAGTAATAAAGTCGGTAGCTTTTTTAAAGACGGTACGTGGTTAGTGAAAGCCTTGCGGGAGCGCATTGCAAATACAAAACCCCCCTCCTTCTCCTGCCCCCCGGCCACTGCGAGGGAATTCGCGGCAACGCTCCTCTGGTCAATTTGCTCGCTTAGGCAAGCCCACCCCCTCGGGCCAACCAATCAGACTGCAGGCGCCCTTGGCACTTGCAGTAGGGAGCCCTCGTGCGTCCCGACTAGCCCAGTTCCAAGCCCAGCCAGCCAGTGACAGAGGACACACGGGCCCTCCTCGAGGCCCCCCCAGCAGCCTGGTGGTTCGCTGATCCTCACCCTTCTCTCCCAAGTCCTCCCGCCTTTCTTCCCTCCTACTGACCCATCTCCACTTCTGAACTCTGCTCTGTTCGCCTCTTATCCACTCCCGCTCCATTCCATATCATCCCATGGAAACCCGCCGTATCCATCGACGATAATATTTCACGCGCGCCCTCGACTGTTACGAACCCCGAAACCAACACTGGATTGACGTCGCACACTCCCCTCACCATGGCGATAGCCATGGGCTGGCACAAACCCGACAATGTCGCCGGTTCTTCGGCGCCCGCCATTATGGTCGGCTTGTTCGTCGCCACAGGTGGATTGCTGTTTGGCTACGATACTGGGTGAGCAAGACCTCTGCGTACATATTTTTGGGGGAAATACATGTGTGCATTACACACATCCACCCAACTCCATTCGTGGATCATCCTTTCCCGATCTGGCGGATTTTTCTTTTCATCGACCTCTGTGGCAGGACGTGTGAACTAACAGGTAGCGCTCAGCACCATTAATGGCATTGTTGCCATGAATTCTTTCATCACGAAGTTCGGTACCGGCTACATCGACGATCAGGGCAAGCCTTCGATGGCCCCTTCACAGATTGCCATAATTGTTGCGATATTGAGTGCTGGAACTGCCCTCGGTGCTCTCCTTGGCGCTCCCGCGGCCGACTCTCTTGGCCGTCGACTTTCTCTTCTTGTCTCTGTCGGGATTTTCTGTTTCGGTGTCATATTTCAGGTCTGTGCTAATGACATCCCAATGTTGTTGGTTGGTAGGTATGTATCACGCACATCTGAGGTCGCCTGACGTCGGGATATGGCACTGATCGCATTGTCAGATTTTTTGCTGGGGTTGGAGTAGGGGCTGTATCGCTCCTGGTTCCTCTGTACCAATCCGAAATGGCACCTAAGTGGATTCGTGGTACACTTGTGTGTGCCTATCAGCTCTCTATCACGATTGGATTATTGACAGCATCTGCTGTTAACATCGCCTCGAAGGATCTAGTGGGACCCGAGTCATATCGCATCCCGATCGGCTTGCAGTTCACGTGGGCTTGCGTCCTAGCACTGGGTATATTGGTGCTACCGGAGACACCACGTTATCTCATCAAGCGCGGTTTAAAAGATGCCGCCGCTCTCTCTCTCAGCAGGCTTCGAAGGCTTGACATCACTCACCCGGCCCTACTCGAGGAATTGGCAGAAATCCAAGCCAACCATGAATACGAGCTCAGCCTAGGTCCCGATTCCTACCGGGACATCTTTCTCGGAGAGCCACACTTGGGCCGCCGTACACTTACCGGATGCGGCCTCCAGATGCTCCAACAACTCACGGGCATCAATTTCATCATGTACTATGGAACCACGTTCTTCTATGGTGTTAACGTGGACAGCCCATTTCTGATATCCATCATTACCAACGTTATAAATGTTTTCTCTACGCTTCCCGGACTTCTCGTAGTTGAGACGTGGGGTCGTCGGAATCTTCTCATGATTGGTGCCGTGGGAATGGCAGTGTGTCAGTTGGTCATCGCTATCTTCGCAAGTGCGGCCGGCAACACCGACTCGGCGACCTCGAGCCAGATCTTGATCATATTCATATCTTTCTTCATATTTTTCTATGCTGCCTCCTGGGGCCCAGTGTGCTGGGTCGTGACGGCAGAAATATACCCTCTCAAAGTTCGAGCCAAGGCAATGTCGTTCTCGACCGCGTCCAATTGGCTGCTCAACTTTGGTATCGCCTACGGAACCCCCTACATGGTCTCCCCGGGTTCCGGCTATGCCGACATGGGATCCAAAGTGTTTTACGTTTGGGGAGCGTTCTGTGTGCTCGCAGGGCTCTTCGTTTACTGCATGGTCTATGAGACGAGTAAGATCAGCCTGGAGCAGATAGATGAGATGTACGAGCGTGTCGATTATGCTTGGAACAGCAAACGATTCGAACCAAGCTGGAGCTTCCAACAACTCCGAGATGAAGGCTTTGCGGACAGCGGAATACCACCAACGGAACATGAGTTGCAACCCTCGGTCACTGGTGCCAGTGAGCAAGAAACTATATCGACAATCCATTCCGACTCGGGGACCGAAGGGAATACAAGCAGGTCGGAGGAAGATAAGATTATACAGCAAATGGGGCTGAGTAATATCGAGTTCAGCTATTGAGCAACACAATTCGCCACCATTTTGCATTATAATAACGAAGAAAATGGAGCTACGCCATGTCAATTACCGCCTGCCGTTTTATTATTCCGGGTTTCTAGGTCTATGAGGATTGTTTTATATTTAGCTTGAATGTGGATATCAGCGCTGGAGTTCAACTTACTGGAGTTATGGATTTGGGAATGGAATCACGTGGTTGCGTAGCCACTTATGCCGCAAGGAGCTTGGCGGTTGTCGGGATTTTGTTATTGTTATTTACCCACGGTTCCACCTGGAACAGGGTGGTCATGGTGTAAGGTTTTGGGTTAACAGGTCAACGGGGTTATAGGGCGGATTCAAATATGGGCTGAACATACCCTCTCTGTATTTCATCTCTTTCTATGAAACGGGACACGAAAAAGAACAAGAAAAGAGGACGCCACCTGCGGTTGCGTCATCGGACTTGCTGGTCGCGGAATGGAGTCGCGAGCAGTTGGGTAGTTAAGATGATCAGATATACCACTATTTCTTCTCGGACATCAACGAGGCTCGACAGTAGATGGGTGGCAAGACCTGTCGTTGTCGCAAAAATCCGAATCCGATTTTTACATGCGAGATATCAATGGAATCTGCGGGCAACCCTCTTCTGAAATCTGCATGCTTGCGCTCCGGATGCATCTGGTCTTGCAAGTTTAAAGTGTGCTGAATAGCTGGAAGTTCTGACCCATCGAATGATGCTCTGGATAAATGGTGCAGCTAATGACTCCTGCCGAAGATTGGCTGTCTCATTGTTATGCAACATTGTGTCGTTCTTCCGTTTCTTTTTTCTCATTCGCAGGAGTCGAAGGTACCCAGGGTCACTCGCCTGGCTCAGTAAAAAGCTTTGGGGAGAACGAAGTCGGTGGTGGAGAACAAGGACCTCACAAACATCATCTCACAGCCAGCCAGATCTCATTACCTAGCTAGAATCGAATATTGAGGTTTTACACAGCCACCGGGGGTTGTGCACCATGTCTTGAGAAGGGTTCTTCTACCTTGGCAGGCCTTTATCTCAAGAAGAATGCTAATATACAAGAAGCCGGAGCCTTTCAAGGCCCCCATTAATTCAGAAGATATACACTTCCAGGGAAACATGAGGCACACAAATTTAAGCGTCCGCCGAAGCCACTTACCATTGCTTTCTCAATCTCCGGAAAGGATATACACATGTATGCCCCTGATGGCCTACCTTGCCCTTTTTTTTCCAAATGCACAGCGGGACAAGCCATAAATTACCCAAACGCCAGCTCTCACTAAGCACAAGAGAGTATATAAACCTTATCATCCGACGTTTAAGTTCCATGATTCTCACCCCTTATAGTTAAGATAGGCATAAAACCCAACTGCCATCCATACAACTCTCCAAAGACTAGTCCAGATCTCGTTGACTACTAGCCTCGTCTGTGATCGAAGGGTGGACCGCCAATTCGGCCGATGAGCTGCTTGCCAATAGGTTCCTCGCGTTTTGTCCCCATCGTAGAGATCTCTCCTGATCTTGATGCGAGGGCCACGTGCATCACCCCATCCCCACTTGGCCTGCTTGCTCTTGGTTCGCGGGGCCACGCTAGTCGGTATGTCGCTCGTCACAGAGGCACCGCGGCCGCGTGTGCGTGCAGACAGAAACTTGGACGTTGAGTTGCCGTAGGTCTGAGATTCCAGACCATGGCTCTCTTCTGGGTCAGCCTCTACCTTGGCCTTGAAGAGAGGGAGGGCTGCTGAGTCCATTTGCGGCCCGGAGTCCAGCGCGAAGGGTTTCAGGTTGAGAAGGGGTACCAGGAGAGCCCGACCGATAAGGACAACGATGCTGAGCAGTGCAAAAACAGCATAAGTTGTAAAGGTAGACAGCTGCACTGGCAGAAGACACAAGTGAGTTTGAAGGGTCGGCTGACCATTAGGCAGCAGAGACTTGCCGTTCTCGTCAACGGGATTATATAGTGAAACCATTTGGAAGCCAGGAGTAGGCACGCCCATAGCCATACTTAAACTCTTGACAGTGACTTCTGGGACACTGTCTAACTGCTGCGAGTGTACTACTTCGCAGTAGTCATGATCATCGCCTGAGAAGGCATGAATAACATTGCCAATCGTTTTCACCAAACGGATGGAGTCGACTTCGCTCAGCACATTCTGGTACTGATAACCACCGGTAACCGTCAGGGCGTTTCGATCATCGGGGAACACAGGAGTAGTCTGCCCCGGTGGTGGTTTCTGTGGTGGCCAGTGCTCTCGCATAGGACCACAAGGGGTTCCTGGATCGCGGTAAAGCGGCACATGTGACAAAAGAATTGTTGGGAAGTCAGGTCCAGATCCATCAAGGTCCAATGTCAAACGATTGTTGGGGACGGCATGGTTAGTGTCGTACTCCAAGTTGTCCACCCGGTGATCCCAAGGTAGATTTTCAACCTCTCCACGCAAAAACTTTAGCTCCCGAGTCACTGCCCTCCGTTTCGTAGCTCGGACCTCGGAAAGGAACTCGTAAACTGGCTCAAATATCTCTGTTAGGTCGTTGGTATCTTTCAACGGCGACGTGCCCGCGCTTAGCGAGACGGCGTCCACGGATACAAATGTGTGGTTGCCGATGACATCGACGCGGTTCGTTTCGCCAAAGTAGGCACTGAAACGTCTCCTCACTGCGGGCTTTACACCTGCTCCAAAGCCCAAGTCGTGGTTTCCAGGCAAGCTGGAAATTATTTTTTTCCCGCGTTGCCATGCCCCTGCGACTAAGCCGCCGAGGGCCCAGTTCTCGTAGAATATACCTTCAAACCTTCCATACTCTCTTAGCCAGAAATCCTCCCCATATTTCTTGTTCCAAGCCTTGGCGTGCTTCACTTCGCTCTTCGGACGGCTCCCTTTCATCCACTCGGGTTCCTCAAAGCCATCGTGTGCTGTTTTCCATTCTCGGCCTCCATCAAATAGGTCTCCCAAGAACATGGTGGTGTCCGGTTGGAGCTCCTTCTGTAAGGCTTTATATGACCTCCTCATGTAATTGTCTGTAATTGTATAGGTAATCGGGTTAATGGGCCAGGGGCGGCCTGGGTAAGAATGAGGGTCAATAAGCTGGGGATCGGCGATGAGTATAAGGTGGTGTGGTGTCGCTCCTGCGGGCTGTTCGTATCGAAGAGAATTAGCTTGAGCATGATTACCCATCTACCATGGCCGGCGCGACTTACCCAGTTCTCCCAGTGATCCCAATCGCAGCTCTGGACTTTGCCGCTGAACACCCATCTCTCCCCCCATAGCAGTATGAACACCCAGAACACCACAAGAAGATGAGGAAAGCTCAAGAGGCGGCGTGCCACGAGGTTCCTCCTCAGCTGGTACGCGGCTTTCATAGCTAATATATACACAGCAGCCCGGCCTTGCCCATTACAGTACACCCACAGGCGATTGAGCAGCCTCAAGAAGCTGTCCAGGATGGACTCGTCGTGATCGTAAGACGAAAAGGATGGAGCGCCAGACCGGTGGGGGTAACTATTGGCATTGCCGCTGTAATGGCGTGCCATGTTCAGTGTGGAAGGGCGGTAGGAACCCCCGGCTTCATGGAACTGCGCATACACCCATCGAAATCGGAGAAGAGAGGAGGATTACGCGTGAGGAGGCAGGCAGGCCCCCCGTTCCCTGCAAGCGTGCTGCGCGACTAGGGGGTATGCTGGTTTCAAGCGCTACGGGACCGCTAGATGGATAGAGTGGAGAGAGAGTGGCGAACTGGATCGACCATGAGGAACTTGTCCCACCTCTATAATACGCAAGTGTGTGCTCTGGGTGGTGTAGCGAGCGAAAGGGAATGGCTCTTGGGATCGGTCAGCTATTCTGGTGCAGGAATGCGAAGAGCTGGGCAGCAAATTATTTCGGACGCGTGTCTGGAAGTGTCGATCTTTTTAAGGCTAGACCCGGTGCATCTCTGACTTCCCATTAGTTAACTACGGGGCGAGGCGAATACCCCATGCAGCTGGAAATGACCCCTGTGGCCCCCTAAGCCTCAAAGCCAGTCACTAACTTAGCCCATATGGGTACCTTCAGGGGGGGGTTTGCCAGCCTGCCAGCCTGCGCCCTCCCCATAACAGATGGATCCCGATCTAAATTGGGAAAAATGCAGAAGAGAAGAAGCACTTAGATGGATGTCCCATCCAATGTTCCTATTCGTTCAATGTTAAAGACCTACCCGACCAGGCACATTTGTATGTAATTACGTCTGAGGAATATATACCTGAATATGCCTACGCCATTGATACTTGGCGAGATAGCATTTCAACCCGGCGAGCCATCCGTCTCTGTCCGGCGAGCATATGACAAAAACTCGAAGATTATCTGCGGTAGGCATTTGTTCTGTTTGCATGGTTTAGCGAAGAAGTTGTCGTATCTCTGATAATCCTTGTGTATGTACGTATGTAAAACGTCCAGGGCAAGCGAGTCGGCCACGGGCATTCGCAGTTTCCCCGCTGGGCTTGTTAGTGCTGATATTATCGCGAGAACTCAATGGGCAAGGTTATGCACGTGCTATGATGTGCTTTTGCCAGTCAAACTATAATATTAGAAGCAACCATCATAAACGAACGCACAGCAGTCGTGGCAGTCTTCCATAAACCCTATTGGCATGACCCGAATACCTAAGTAAGTGCACGAGTATGATTTCTCAAGATCATTGTAGTCTCTCTGGAACCATACTGCTCATCAGGGTCTTCCTGCTCGCTCTCTGCGCCGTTTCTGCCGCTCGATAGGATGTCCAACACCGCCAATTTGCTTCTTGTCGAAGCTACACAAGGGCCGTCTCCCCGGTCTCTGTTAACTACTCTACTTTGCTTTCCTCTCCGCACCAGCGGGATATAATCAGGAGAACATGTGCCTGCTCTTATACTGATCCCACACTCTCACTCGTGTCGAAGTAGATGGGCGTATTTGGGGAAGGACAAAATACCGGATATCGGCGCCCAAATCGCTCCAAGGCAACATCTTTCCCGGTACTGCAACCGAAGAGTTTTTTGAGGTAAATACGACATCACAATAGTTGCAACTTGTAACCAGCGGTAAGCCTTCGGAGATCTAATCTCTAGTCTATCGCACAGAAATCTTGTTGATCGGTCACAGGCATAAAATCAAATGCTCCGTTGGCCAGCTTTGAGAATGGAACCTCTCAATAAAAGAATCTTAGAAAGGCGGGAGGTGAGGTGCATAACACTCGATCCTCGAGATCCCCCAAAAGAGTGGCTCGGAGCGTCATGACCTTAATTCGGAATTTATACGGAGTACGGAGTATGCACATGACCCAAACATGCCTTCCTGGAAGCATGGCATGGTAAGTATGCACAAGAAGTTTCTTAACAATATCTATACAAGTGGAATATCTTATTCTATGACATTACTAGTGTAATATGTATTCATGAGCGGCTGTGTATATAGTCTTACCTCGGATGTTTCCCTATCAAGCCAGGCAGTTTCCTTTGTTCAATAAATGCTTGGAGTGCATCCTTGGCTCTATACTGCTTAAAACACATCGGCCTTGGGAATACATCACAAGATATGCATCGAGCCTATTCAAGCGGGCCCAAAAATAGTAGAGCGAAATAGAGAAGAAATGTAAGTATAGTGGTAAACAGACGAATAATCGGTGTCTCTTTGTCCTTTAAACGATCCACCGTAGTTGAAGCAAGATAGGACTATTCATTGGAGGACTCTCATACCATGAAAAGTACAACATATCTCTGTGCATCTCGTAAATCCCCGCAAGCTAGCAAATGTAATGATATGCAATGCCCCAAAAAGTCTATCGCGTGAATGAAATAACAATGGTCACTACAGTGGATGTGGCCAACTGAGGGGAAGCAAGGAAATGATCGGATCATTTGATCCAAGTGAAAGATTCTTCTACGGTGAAGCCGATGGATTGCCTAAATATTGATTCTCAGAATTAGCCAGTCAATGAACTAGAAAAGGTCGGGTGCACTTACCGGATGTCTGCAGATGAGGCCCCAACGAGGATTCTGAATGCACCCTCTTCTGCAATCCACGCATGAAGGGAATCGTCGTAATATCCAACCGCGTATTTGTCAAGTGGAACCGTTATATGTTTGGTCTCCTCCGGCTCGAGGAATACCTTCTCAAAGGCGACCAGCTCTTTCTCCGGTCTTGGCAGAGTCGACTTTTCGTCCCGCACATATACCTGAATAGTCTCAGCGCTAGCAACGGAGCCGATGTTGGTTACAGCCATGATCATGTGGATAGAGCTATCAGCAGAGAGAACTTTTCGACTCAGAGAGACTCTCCCGTAATCGAACGCAGTATAGGAAAGACCGTGGCCAAAGGGGAAGAGCGGGGCGATCTTCGCCCTGTCGTAATGTCTGTATCCTATGTAAAGTCCCTCGCCATACAAGACACGCTGGTTTTCGCCCGGCCAGTTATGGAACGCGGGTGTATCCTCGATTCGTTTGGGAAATGTGCACTGTGAATAAGTAAGCATTGCCGTCTGTATATTGCAGTTGGCAGGTTGGGTCCACTTACAGGAAGCTTTCCGCTTGGGGTCGCAAAGCCAAACAGCACGTCAGCAAGTGCATTGCCCGCTTCCTGGCCTTGATACCACGCCTGAAGGATGGCGGGGACCTTGTCAACCCATGGCATTGTGACTGGTGATCCCGACTGGTTGACAACCACTGTCCGTGGATTGGCTTTCACAACGGCTTCGATTAGCCGATCCTGGCTACCATCAGAAGGCAGATCCATCGTCTTTCTATCGTATCCTTCTGATTCCCATTCTGCATCCAAGCCAACAACAATTACAGCGACCTCGGCGGCGGCGGCTTTGTCGACAGCCTGCTTAAGGTAGTCGATCTCATCTTGCTGCTTAAATCCGATGCGGCAACCGCCGTATCTATGCGTCGTATTAAACACCTTTTGCTTTCCTAAGGGTCGGAGCTCGTTGGTCATCTCAACTCGGAGCTCGACAGGCTTTCCCGCATGCATGTCAGTCTCGACCATATAGTCAATGGAGCCGTCGAACATAGCCTCTCCCTCCTCGGTCCAGTCCCAAAGGTCGAGCGCCAGCTTCCCATCCACATACAACCTTCCAGGCCCAACTGTCATGTAACTGATGGTGTGCTTGCCCGTGGAAGTAGGAGTGAGGTACGTTGTTGCGATAGCCGACCACTCAGGGCCAACTTCAGCTAGCGGAGCTGAGTCCCACAAGAAGAGGTCGGTATTCCGCCTGCGCTGTTGGACCACTACGTCACCTTGAAACTTGTCACCTCTGTACCATTCCAGGCTAATACCAGGCTTTCCAGATTTGTCAGTGCAAAACGGTGAGGCGACCGGGAGCCATTTGTAGATATGACAGCCTTGGGCATATGCCACCTTTTGCTGAGCAACAGCTCGAATACTATCTAGGGGAAGAGTGTTGTAGTATGGGTTGAGACTGGCACTACCCCCACCACCTGCAATGGCCCTGTTGGCATTTGGACCAATCACAGCAATCTTTGTGCTAGGATGGATCGGCAGTATGCTTCCCTCGTTTTTCAACAGAGTTATGCCTTCAGCACCCGCTTGGCGAATCAATGCCCTCGTCTCGACTCGGTCATCCTCCCGCTCCTGGGGCTCCGTCGACATATCCTCACCTTTTGTTCGCTCAACAAGTGTGAGAATGTTCTCCACTGCTCGGTCAATATCGTCATGGGTAAGCTTGTCGTCCTCAAGCGCCTTGATGACTTTATCAAATCGCCATTGCGTCGAGTACGGAAATTCAATATCGCACCCCGCTTTCAATGCCTGCACCGTAGAGTTTGTCCCTCCCCAATCAGATATAACGGTACTAAAGGGGGGTTCAGCTCTTAACATCATGTCACATGGACAGAAGAGGTCCTACTTACCCATCAAAATCCCATTCTTCTCGCAGTATTTTCTTCAGGGTGTACTCATTCTCATCGGCATGAACACCGTTTATCAAATTGTAGGATGACATGACTGCCCACGGGCTTGCCTCGCGAACGGCGATCTCGAATGGTCGCAGGTATAATTCTCTGAGTGGGCGCTCCATCATTACCGAATTGATAGTCATCCTCAAAGTTTCCTGCTCGTTGCCGACATAGTCTTTACTAGCGTGTAAGTCCATGGTCAAACAGTGAAATGTAAAAATGATGCTTACGTTTGATGGCAGCAGATACACCTTTAGACTGCAGGCCTTGGATGTATTGTGATGCAAGCTTCCCGGTCAGGAGTGGATCTTCGGAGAATGATTCGAAGTTTCTTCCACCAAGAGGATGTCGATGTAGACACACGGTTGGTGCTAACAAGACGTTGGCTGATCTTGCCTTGGTCTCTTCAGCGAGATGCTGACCAACATCGAACACGAGCTTTTTGTTCCATGTTGCGGCTAGTGAGACACCGCAAGGAAACAGTGCAGCCTATGAAGTATTAAGTTCCAGACTCTATCCGTCATGAATTAGAACAACGAACCTTAGTACCTCCAACAAAGATGCCACCTCTAGCACCGTTGGGTCCATCGCTGGTCTTGATTGCTGGGATTCCCTTTGCCGGAATCGCTTTGGTCCTCCAAAAATCTGCTGCAGTTAAAAGAGAGACCTAAAGTCCATGAGCAATATGGTCAAGGCTCCGAATTTTGGGCGAGAAAAATACCTTCTCATCTAACGTCAACCGTACAGTTTTCTCCTGGGCTATGAGTCTTGAATTCTTGGGTGACACCTTTTTCTGAAATGGGCTTTCAGGGGGCGAGAACTCAGTTCCCGGTGTAGTGGCCGTGTCGACACTCTCCAGTGATGAGACGTTCGGGTCTATTCCATCGTCAAGGCTTCGCTTTAGAGTGCGCTCCATCATTATATCGTGGCCAGCTATATATCCACAAAGGATGGAGAAATATTTTGTTTTGGACTAGAGAAGAAGAGGGATAAGAAACCCAAGGATTCGCTCAGAAGCAAACGAGCTATCGGCACGAGCTGACAGCCTGATATGATGTGCTGGTCTTAGTAGGAGACGTGTCAGGGCGGACCATGCGGGAGCGAGCGTAGGTTTTCTAAAGGTACAACCAGTGGCAGGCAGAAGTGGTACTACAAGTAGCCAACACTTGCAGTCACTCGGGAATATCACAGGGTTATATATTTCAGGTCCAATTCACACTGGAACGATCGCCCCGGCCGCCCGTGGCCGACCTTTCTTATTATTGATGCGCAACGAGCGTGGTGAGGAAAGGAGGAATCATATGAAATTGAAAACGATCAGCTGCTAAAAGGCTAAAGTGAGATTACAAAGATACCAAGGCGCAGATCCCTAGATATCAAGGTCTGTATTGGTAACGAAGCACCCATGTTGCACGTGGAAGAGAGAGGATTACTTTGAGCTGCTGGGAGGCATCGGAAACGGCGACGGATCTCTGGGATAGATGAAGCGAGTAGCATACATCAGTGTGCATGCCGGACACCCGCGGGGGTACCAGGGGTGGCTATAGTCACCTAGATAAAGACGGTGGACCAGGTCCAATCGCCTTTGAAAGCGACACTCGAGTTGGACGTCCTGGCCTGTGAGCTGGGCAATATATTATCTCACTGCCACCCACGTCGTTGCTGCCGCAGGCAGGCCACCGGTAGGAGCGGACCGTATGAGCGGACTGGGAAAGCTGACAACCGAGACATACCTAGCACGCCGCCGCAGTACCCACTGCGTGGACCGGGTTACCCTGGGACGGGCTCTGATTCGATGTGGTAAGGTGAAGGGGGCCCAACTAGGGGGGGTGTTGCCGGGGATGAGGAGGGAATGGGAAAGACCGGGCAGAGCTGACGGTAACCCAGTATCACTCAACAACTGTCACTCAGCATCGTTGAGTGACGGGTAATAAACGGGATCCTGGTGACTTCTTAGAAACCGAGGTACTGTAGTGGCGTGTCGAGAGTCCGGTTTGGTCTTTGGCAGCCCTGATGTTCGAGGTTCATCCATACATTCGGAGCAATAATTTTGGAACTTTGGCGCTTACAGTACTGAAGCGACCACAATTGCTCCAAGGGCGGTTGTTCTACGCCCTCTGACGTAGTAGGCAATCCTCACGGTCCAGCAGAGGTGTATTGAAATAGTCTTCACGTTCAAGTTGGGAGAACAACGACAGTACTGCATACAAAACCCTCCGGTGATTTGGATTGTTTCAATCTGGCACAGTCAGCGGATGGGAGTTATTACTACTGAAGAACCGTTTCCCGCCGGTTTGGGATAGTACCCATGTTCAATAGGCGTGTCTCCAGCAAAAAAACTAATGTGGATCCGAACGACAAGTCGGCTCGGCGGCCCGAAATGCAGGCAACCTTTCTTTTCTTTTCCAGTTAGTGGACCTTCCTCGTCAGCATTGAAAGCCCTGCCGGGCACGGCAAATCATGTGCCAGAATGGAATCCAGTGGTCGTTGCTCTACGTACCTAGGTCCTGGTGGGGGCCATGTGGTTGAATGGCTGTAAAGATCAACGACGACAAAGGCAAGCTAAGACTTTGCTCTCTGGCCACATCAAAGACGACATATGCGCGATTCTCACGCGATGCTGGCCCCGTCACCACCAAGCCAGATCCAGCGTAACACTGCAAGCAGTTTGGAAGCTATATCGGCCTTTCAACTTGCGAATTATACTCATCAGCTCTGGGATGCGATGTGTATGTGTGTATGCGTATATGTGCTGTGTTGGGGGGTGTGGGAGGGGTGACAAACGATAAAATTCAGCCTCCATTACTACCATACGTGAAGGCTTTCCAGTATCGTATCGCGACTGGGTACGGGTTAATTGTGGTTCTAATCATAAACCCTGCCGGCGAATTCTGGTTCCATGAACCAGAATTTTGCAACCCGAATGGTCGAATATGTCCTAATCTCAGTGAAACCATATCTAGGGCATTGTTCGCAACGTAACCTGGGCGTAGGTACGGAACGATGCGAAAGCTATCCATTTTCGGACTGCTGGACGTCTTTCGCCGAAGTTCGCCTACGGTTCCGTGGCTCTCAGAGCCATCGCGATCCGCAGCCTTGGCACGTAGTCAAGAGGTTCATTCGAGAGTGGTGTGCGTGTAAGCATGCCGTTAAACCTCAGCTAATGTGCTGTATGTATTCTAATGAGAGACAATGGGGTTGGGCATTTTCTTGGTCGAATCTCTGGGGTGCAGACACATAATTGCATTGCCTAGTTGGGTGATACGTTATTGTAGTCTGTCTATGGTAGGGTCGTTCGCCTACACCCATACCATCAACCGGTACCCACGCAGAGACTTAGGTATCCGGGACATCGGGAGGTCGGAAAGACAACGGGCGAGTTAGTCATCGATTCGTATTGGATTTTGCAAATATGCATCTCGTAGAAAGTCCATAGTGTCGTCATCCGGTGCGTGCGCCGTTCGAAGCAACCTTCAGATAATCCCGAAGGTTTGCGGATCAACGTTACAGCCTTGTGACCCACCCTAGCCAACATAGGTATTGTCTTGTTCTTGGGTGTATCCCTAGAGAATATAACATCCCATGGCATGTTAAAACGTGCGCCACAAGTCTCGAACTCGGGCATCATAACGGGCAGAATATTGTAATTTTACTCGTGTAAATTTCGATGGTGGCGCCTCCTGTGTACGTAGTAATACGCTGCCAAGTAAATCTCTCTAGAACCTGCCCCGACATCCGAAAGCCGAGCAAGGTTTATAGGCGATCAAGGCAGTCGGTGCACGTATCCACTCGGTATACGAATAGTACTTCGTGCTTACCGCCCGCCCAACTGCTTGCCCGCAATTATGTATGCTAACCCTCTTGATAAGGATTTCCGTAATCTCAATTCAAACCATCTCTCAAACCTATTGTTCATTTGACTATCCCCCAGTCTAGCCTGCCCAACCCGCGAGCCGCAGTGCTAGATTCAGACATTGTTCATTGTCGCGGGTCACCGACAACATCAGCCAACGCAGAATCGGCGATAACCACACCCCAAGGGACTTTCCCAAGCGCCCCTCAGTCTGCCCTGCCGCTTCCAGCAGGTGCTGCCCATCGAGCGCGGTGCGCTCGCAGGCCCAGTCTTTAGATCCCGGCCCTTAATATCAGTACGACCCAAAAGGTAGTGGATAACGGACCATAAACTGCAGGGCTCAATTAGCCCGCAGGCCTTGTGTTCGGGGAAGTAAACCGAAGGTCAAGTGCTCGATCAACAACGCAGATGCCGTCTGACAAGCAGCCTCATGTGCCTCCACGGCATGATCCCGCTTGTCACGCAGATGGAACCCCAGATTCGGCATTAGAGTTGGATACCTTGTCGCCCGGCACCGTCGATCCGTCGTCCTCTCGGGAACATGCTGTTGCTCCTCGTCTCTCACATGCCACAACCGCTGCTCGATCCAACTTTTCCCTTAGCCGGTTTTGGAATGAGCACATTGAACTCAGCGTTGAACTTAAGGTTTGCCGCGACCATCTTGGTAAGAGCCGTTCTCTACTGATGTCATTTCTTCTTGGTTCGGCCCCAAGTTCCCGTTACCTGGGGTTACTCGGAGATCAATTTTGATGCACCTGTCCCTGGCGGCTCGGGAAGTTTATCCGCCTTATTCCAATCACATAATATTATACCCTGTCTCTGGTACATGGTGGCGCAATATCAGTTTATGCAGTGCATTTAATCTGAACTGCACAGTGGCCTTTATGCATGTTACTCGCATTCAGCTCCTTGGTGTGTTTGCTAGTTAATTCTCCGACACGTAGAGCAACCCCCTCTAGCGAGGCTATCATATCCTCGGCTTGAGCGAGATCACCCACAGTATTCACCCTAGAAGTCTAGGTGGGTTCATGTACCTGAATTCCGTCTGCTTTGAGTTAACGAGGGCTACGATAGCATAGGTGGGCTGCCTTACCATGGAAAAATTACACATGATTTAGAAGTGCCAATGCTAATCAGGAACCCTATGCTGTAGCCCTGGAACGTACGTTCCTAGCCTACTTGAGAACATCTTCTCAGCTGGCACTCCTTGGAGTCTCGGTGGCCCAACTGTTCACACTGCAGAGCTTCGATGCTGGAACTGATTTCCCTTTGATCGGCAAATGCCTGGCTACGGCGTGCTACGCTTCCGCCATTTGGACGCTCCTGGCAGGCGCGTATCATGCCTGGCGCTTCCAGAAGGCACTGATGCATAATCGTGCTGTATCTGGAGGACTAGGACTTAACTCGATTGCCGCAGTTGTTTTGGTAGTAAGTACATCTGTTTAAAACCTAGCCCAACCACCCCCCTTAATCTACCGCGTACACCATATATAACACACCGACTAATAACGTTAAGCTTACGATTGTCTTTTTCGGCTTGCATCTTGCTATCGATACCACTAGCATCGGTGTCTGACACTAGTTTTATGCTTAAGCAACTCAAGCCGATCAGTCCGACCCTGTACGTGGGAGGATCTTTGCAAGGGGCTGACGCTGGCTTCTGTTTGCTCCGGTTGGGTAGAACCGTCAAGGATCTCTTGGGTACAAGCGAGATCCATCCATTATCTACCAACGAGACTCGCCTAAAGAAAACATTGACCACGAATAATGCAGGTATGGCTACGTACCCTGGAACTTAGGCACGACTAGCCGAAGGTCACCCGTGGTTGGAGGGTATACCTCGACAGCATCCCGATCGCCTCAGCGAGATAAACATGAGAATAACTCGAGACTCCCTGGTTGGCTCTCTTATAACTGACCTAGTGTTCATCTGATGGGATGTCGGGCATTCGTACTGGGGGTGTACTGCATGTCAAAACCACTCACCCCCGTCCTGAAAAGATCACGCGCGTGACACAAATTACAGCTCGAGCTTGCTGATTTGGTGTTGCAAGTTAGAGTTGGAAAATCAAGTGGTCAATATGCAGCTGCTATCTGCGCGTCACATTTGTCGTTTGTCGCTTTGGCTGTTCTCCATGGTACCAGTCAGCATTTCGGCAACTTTTTATCCACCATTGTCCTTTCACTTCCAATATTTGATGCTGCTCTACTAATGAAAGGGGATATGTGAGGGGCATGACTGCAACACGGAATACTTGCCAAGGCTTTGGCAAAATAGGAATTAGTGCAAGCTCAACAACTTGGAACATGATCCATATATCCTAAGCGGGTTGTTAGTCGGTTCTGACTGTTTGGCTCACACTGGAGACTTCAAGTCTCCATGTACGCTTTACAATGGAAAGGATTTGTGATAATCAACAACTACTCATAGTGAAGTAAGACCAGTACATCGCCCGCTGAAGTACCAGACTTTTGAGATTGCTTGTCTTAAAGATAGAAATACTGGTATGTGTAGAGACGCCAGCCAGGGCAGGTATTTGAAGGAAAACTTGCATTCCGAAATATGATGCACAGAGAAATCAGTCAACGTTCAGGGTTTCTGGACATGAGATAGATCATAGACGCTAAAGGAAGGAATATTATACATTAACGGCTTGCGATCCGTGCAGCCTCTATCATATTATATTATCTTAATTCTATTGGGTCATCGCTTGTCACCAGAATTCATGTTAGTGCAGAGGATCCAAAATTACTCCCAGCCATCGCAAATGACGCCTATTCATACTCTCAACATGATTTCTCCCTTCTACTCGTCTTCCTGTAGGTTTCAAACAAAAGAAATAAGACCAATACACGACTTTTCTATTTCTCCATTGTGCTACCGGACTCCTCGTCGCTCACTGGCGGAGACTTGGCCTCGCCGCTCGTTAACAGCCTCTGCTCGGTAACATGCTCCTGCTCGAGGCTGTAGGCGCGGATCGTGGCGCTTAGCACCATGCCGACGGCGGCGAAGCCGATGAGGCTCAGCCAGAGGACCTTGAGGCCGTCGGCGAAGGCCTGCATAAGCTCGGAGCGCTCCAAGCCCGGGGCCATGACGTCGATGCGATTGACGAGGGCGGTGGCATCGCGGGATAACGCCTCGGCGGCCGCCGCGGTGAAGTCTGGCAGGGCGGCGAGGCGGGTGCGCAGCGCATTCTGGAAGATGACGCCCGACACGGCTACGCCGATGCTCTGGCCAAAGGTGCGCATAAAGGAGCCGAAGGCGGCTGCCTGGCCGTTGAGCGCTGGCTCCGAGGCCGCCTGGATGGAAAGCGACATGGCCGGGAACAGCATGCCCTCGCCCAGACCGATGGGGAGGTTGAGGAAGATCCACTGCGGCACTGTGGTTCCTACGTCGAGAAGATACAGAAGGCCGGCCCCCAGCACAGTGAGCGCCCAGCCGCCCCAGAGGGCCCAGCGGTAGCGCAGGGTCTTGCCTGCGATGATCCCAACCACTACGGCGCTGGGAGCGACGGTGAGGGTCTCGGGCAGGACGGCGACAGCGGAGGTCACGGGGCTGTAAAGCTTGACGCCCTGGTAATATAGAACTAGAAACATCACCAAGGGGTTAGACGGGAGACAAAACATAACAGCGAGGCAAACTTGCGAAGTTCGACATCCACTGAAAGGGGACACAAGAGAGAAAGGGAGCGCGTGGCAAGGTGGAGAGAGTGTGGAAGGAAAGAATTGGACTTACCTAGAAAGTAGAGCAGTGACCACAAAATGATACTCTGGAAGAGAATCTGGGCATAAGTATTGATCAAAGACCAATTACTGAAAAGCTTCCTGTTAATGATGGGCGTGGCTGCGAAATGGAGTTCCCACACCCCAAAGACACCAATTACCACGAGGCCCATGATGATGGAGACGATGGTCTGCCAGGCACCCCAAGCATACATGGTGCCGCCGACGGTGATGCCAAACAGGAAGGCTGTGGATCCGATGGTGAAGAGGACGGAGCCGAGCCAGTCAAACCCGGCGAGCTTGCGCGCCGTGCTCCCCGGGATGCGCGCCTGGCGCAGGAACACAGCGACGAAACCGGCGCCCAGTCCAATGATGGGCAGGTTGATGTAGAAGATCCAGCGCCACGTCACATTCTGAGCAAAACCAGCACCAATGAGTGGGCCGGTCACGGTGCCTAGGGACCAGAGGGCGGAGATGAGGCTGAACCAAGTACCACGGTGGGCGAGGGGCACGAGATCAGTGATGACAATCTGTTTAGGCAAGAAATGGCAGATGATAATTAGTATTGGGCACTCTCTCTCTCGTGTGAACCACTGTGGGCTGGTGATTGGTGTCCATTTTTCGTGTGTATAGGCGTTTTCTTTCTTTCGGGAACAATATATTAGAACTTACCTCTGTCAAAGCGATCAAGCTACCTCCTCCAACACCTTGAATCGTGCGACCGAGAAGGAGTATCGTGAAGTCATGCGCGAGGGCAGCAACTAGTGAGCCCGCAGCGAAGAAGACTATGCTCACGTAGATCATCTATAATTTCGAGGTGGGCAAGGCGTCTTAGTTTCCATCACTATTTGTCATCTCTAGGGGTAGATGACTATGGTGACTTACATATTTTCGGCCTAGGATATCACTCAATGAAGCCACGGTGGGTTGGAGCACAGACGAAGCTAGAAGGAAGCTTGTGCCGGACCAGAACGCCTGAAGGGCAGTGCCGTTTAGGTTCTCGCTCACAGTGGGCAATGCCACAGAGAGACTTGTGGAATCGATTGCGATGGCCAGCATCAGAGTGCAAAGAGCCAGCATGACTAAGAGAAAGTCCTTTGTAGGCGTCCATTCTGCTTTTCCGGTTTTGGCCTCAGTCGGTAGAGTTCCTTGCTGAGATGGTTCGATTGGTTCAGAAGTAGATGGTTGAGTGGCCATGCTGCTCGAGCTGGGCTCTCTAGGACCTTTTTTTTTTTTTTTTTTTTTTTTTGGGTTTGCTCCCTGTGCGAAGTTTTATTTTACTTCACCAAGGCGATCCCTAGCAATGTGTGGTTGATGAATGAGAACCGAATGTTCAAAATATAGAGAGTTTAAAAGTATGCAATGATTGGCCGGTGCTGTTAGTTGTCGTCAAAATGATCTGTCTTGGAAGTATTGTCGTGCATTTTGATAGCTGGATCACTGGATGTATTTATGAATCAACTTCTATGCTTCTGCCTACATCTATGCCCGTTGATTACCAAATCATGGTGCTGTTAGAACAAGTATCGCATTATGACGGCCGCCATTCGCCCAGCGGGACGTGGGCCGAGGGCTATCCGACCGATATAGCTGGGGAGCTCTCTATGGCGAATCCCTTCGGCGGGACTATGTGCCCGATTGAGGCTCCATGCGCTCGCATGTCCGCTGGACAAAATGCGAGCCTGAGCCCTGTCTACCCAATCGGAGTCGTGTGCTTGATCTAATCTTGTGGGCCTGCTCTGATCATTTGCCCCGACGGGGGTTTGATCAGCATCGTTACCTCCGACCGTGCGCCTTGCATGCGGGCGAGCGCTGCCCATTCAGCTACAATATACAACTGATAAGTTAGGTACTCAAATCGCACTCGGCTCTCTGCCGAGCTTGCAAAGCTTGTCCGATCTCGAGCGAGCTTGGCATGCATCGCAGCGCCTGGCAAAATTTCGCTTCCGGTTGAGCCCCAAGCGCGCGCAATCACTCCCAGCTCTCTACGAAATACAGAGCGTCCCGCTCGCCAGGATTTTTTGGGATTTACCATTCGCATGACCAAACCAATTGAACATCGCCATCCACAAAATCTGATCTAAATGCTCCTTGGTGCCGCCCGGTTGAAACCGCGCGGTTGGCTTTGTATGAATTTACTCATCACGGATTTACACTATAAGTGGGATGATGTGCTGGAGATGTATAAGTTCAGAGACGAGTCGACTCGGTATAAGAGCGCTCTGCAGCCAAAAGTCGCCGGAGATGTAAATCGCCGGAAACCAAAAGAGTCGGAGGATTAAATTGCCAGAAACAAACACTCTCCGGAAATACAAAAGGGTCTCACAACAGTTTATGTTCAAATATTCGACTTTCATCAAAACTTCAGGTGTTCTGATAAAGTAAAGGTATTGGATGTTCTCTTCTTTTTGAATTGTAAACCAAGTTGGCGATTGGATACCACAACTAGGAGAAGACAAGTCTTCACTGCGTAGCAAAACAGTTCAGGGTGTATTTAACAGCCATTGAGTTAACGGTCACAAGCGAAATACATACGTCAGCGAATGCAATTACTCTGCAACAGATGCGACATGGGAGCAGAACGCGGCTCTTTTGATATAGCTTAGCCCATTATCCACACGGATAAGCAACTATTATCCCCTATGACCCATCGGTTCATATTGATACATTCAGTACTGCTTCATCAGCGCTGAGTCGATTTTAAGCATGAGTTAGACGAAAAAGAACCAAAAATAAGAAGAAAAACAGGCCATATGTTTGTGCCACATGAATGGCACGGAATCCCTAAGCGTCTGACAAGGCAAGTTTATAGACCTCGCCCTTGGTGGATTTTCCCCCTCCCCTTCAGCACATGCCGAATCCCAACGAAACTTCCAGTAATGGTTAAACCTGGGGCCCATGTGCAGGGTAAGGCATGGCTGTGGTTGAGTATACCATTAAGTGTGATTGAGGACCAGGGTGCGCGGTACCGCGGCCTGGTCTCTATTGCTTTTGTAAACAAGTAGTTATGGGGCGCACACCAACCGTCACTCGATGATGCCGTGTTAATGGTCGCGATTCGTGGTAATAAATATGAATACAAAGAAAAACCTCTATCATAATCATTGTAACACCAGCGCTTGACGCATGAGCCTCCGTGTTGACGACCTTTTTTAGTACCACTAATGATCGTGCTCGTGCTCGTGATCATGGTCGTGATCATGCATGTCCGGCTTCGCTGGTGTACAACACTTTTGAGCCTCGCAATCATCAGTACAGCCAAGTAAGCATTGCGAAGCCCCCACAGTGCTGCATGTAGGCGTGATCTGGCCATCAAGCTGCGACTCTACTTCGTGATCGCAGGTTTGATCCACACAGAATTCCGGTTGAATAGTGGCACTGTGAATCTTATACGCGTGGAGACACTTGCGAACCTGTTTTGCGAGCTCCATATACTGTCGACTGCCCTCCGCCGTGCTGGGCAGGGCGACTTGAATGTGCAGAGACGCCACAATCTTGTTGTTGGAGAGAGTCCAAACATGGACATGATGGCAGCTAATAACGCCCTTAAGCGCTTGGATGTCCTCCTTTATGTCCTGGATATCAATCTCCTCAGGGGTGCCTTGAAGAAGAACATGGGCAGTAGCTTTCGTGAGAGGAAGAGCTGTTTTGAGAATAATTGCCGTGATGAAGAGAGACAGTGCTGGGTCAGCGTAGTACTTTCCAGGCCAATCGGTGAGCCAGATGACTAAGGCGGTAGCAATAACACCAATGTTACCTAGGGCATCCCCTATGACGTGCAGTATCATGGCATTCATGCCCATGTCGCCATGGCTATGACCGTGGCCATGGCTATGACTATGGCCACCTTTGCCAGCCTTCTTAGGCTTGTTGTGATGGTGGTCTTTGTGGATAAGAGAGTCTCTCCTGGGCCTTGCTTTGCGCGAAGTGGAACGTCCTTTATTGTTGCCGTTCGTATGGTGTCCTTCAAGCTCAGTCGACACGGAGCTGCCCTTCTGGATAAGCGGCGTTCTCTCGTTCACGGCGGTGTCGCTCTCTTCAATACTACTTTCGTCGGTGGTATCGTCAGCAGTCGATCTGCTATTCTCAATAATGCCCTGGCGGAAATTAGAAGGATGGAAGCTCGGGTCCCCGATGCTTTGCAAACGGCTGTGCTTGAGGCTGTCGGTGCGTCGGCGCTCACGACCTCTGCTTGCTGATGACTGACTGCCGCTCCTTTCCAAGTGATCGTGTCTCACCGGGCTGCTGATTTGAATGTGTCGAACTGTTTCAGGAGAGCTGCCCCCTCCACCAACTATGCCAGCCCTTGCTAACACTACTTGAGGTAATGCATCCATGGCTGGTCCGCTGTTGTCAGCCACCGCATCGCTGCTCAGTCCGGCTCTGCCTTCTTCCACTGCAGCCGGGTCGTCATGGTCATGAATGTGCTCGTGCTCGTGGCCATGATCATGATTTGCTATGCCATGGGAGTGGTCGGCGTGGTCGTGGTCATGCTCTTCTTCCTCGCGTCCGGCTTCAAGGACGAAGAAACCGAGAATATTGGAAGCCAAGCCGCAGCATCCCACGATAAGTATAAGTACTGGGTTGTTGATTTCAGGGACTTCGATAAATCGAGTTATAGATTCAAGAATAATGGAGATGCAAAGGGCAATGAGAAAAACAGCATTAAAGAAGCCGCCCAGCACCTCAGCACGAACCCACTAGCGTTTAGTCAGTCACTCTGTTACCTGTTGTACGGGGGATTCGTCAGCAATTAATACGTACGCCATAGGAAAAACGGTCGCTGCTCTTCCTCTTAGAGATGTTGACAGCCCATAAACCAACGGCTAGCGATATTATGTCGTTCAGCATGTGAAAGGCATCGGCAGTCAAAGCCAAGGAGTGGACCATGAAACCGGTGATAAGCTCGAGCAAGAAAAAGACGGCATCGATAACCAATACGATTGTGATTGATGTTGACTTATTGAAGAGCTTAGGAATCTTAAGCTGAAAGAAAGCCATTTTGAGGGTGTTAAGGATGAATGGCCGACCTAGAGTGTCGTGTTCTAAAGGCGAAACGGGGTGAGGTTGGCGGTCGTGGAAATCGAAATCCCAAGCTGCTCAAGACGTTATCTAGAAGAAATAGATCCCGCGAGAGCTTGAGAATTCGATGGACGAGTAGAGGGAAGAAATCCGCCACAGCACGGTGGCACGCGAAGTTTCAGCAGCACCGTAGAAATTGCTTTAGGACAGTCGAACGGGCCCGCAGGCAGTGACGTTGGAGATCGGGTCCGAGAGTCTCCGAATTGCGCTCGGTTTGCGACTTGCGAGGGAGTCGGATGGGGAAACCACGCAACAGTATGATGGGGATGTGTCGGATAACTGTCTGCTTGTGGGATCCCACGACTGCTTTTACATCCTAAGGGCGAGGACTGGATGCAATTAAGTGACAGTTACAAACAAAGAAAAGGTAGAACGGTTCGAGCGGCTGCCACCCGCAAAAAGAAAACAAAAAAAAGATGAGAGCGGGATATGGACCTTTGAAGTTTAGCAGGGCGCCGCCGTAGCTTGTGTCACGCCACGCCACAGAAATTTACAGCAGTGATGGATCCCCCCCAGATGCCGCCCAAGGGCTTCGGTGGCCGAAATCAAAGCTGTGCGGGGCACAGCTGGAATGATAAAGTAGATCACGTCACCAGCGACATTCTCCAATTGGCCTGAATCGTACAGCAGCTCTCCTAAAGTGTTCCCACCCCGCCACCCAAGGCTGCTGACATCGAAGGTTTTCAGTTTCCTCCCATCCGACAAGGAACATGCGTGAACCATCTACTTGAGCCACTAACAAGCTCTCTCTTGGCCTGCCAATGCAACCATGGTGCAGCGTGTAATATACCGGATGGGGTTTGGTAAGCTACTCCATGACACAAACTGCCGGTCCGCAACGTAGCTCCCATTAGCCTTAAGCTGTACTGGACAATACCGTGAGCAGCGGGGCGCTGCCACAAAATGCAAGCGTTCCAGCTGCTTCCTGTGCCGCCACGGTAACTTCTTCAGGTTCCTGGCTCATTTCCGACCTCCCGCAGCCGAGCGGCTCGCATACCATTTTGCTGTACTTAATCACATATCACTACGTGCGTACATACAGTAGATACCTACTGGAGGGCTCGTATTACGGTAGTGTGATGACCACCGTGGCTATTAGGCTTTAGGCTTGTGGCTTGGCAATCTGCAATTACATGAACTTACGGAGCTCAATCCGCGTTAGGGCGGCAGAGCAATATTCAGCTACCAATGGGTTTCATTACTAAACAGCTAGAACTTTTTTTCTCCCACTAAGCTTGTCATTTGTGCTCGCTTTTCTACTTTCAGTAACTGAGCTCCAGCATACACCTGTCCATATATAATATTATCTCATCTGACTGTGGAAACTGGGCTTCGGCAGGAACAAACGAGCAAACAAAGGTTTAAAGACTTTGACATCCTATGTATCTCAGTCATTTTAAATACATCTTGTAGTGGCTGCTGTTTTAGTCGTTACAGCTTGACCATGCTATTCTCGCGTATCAACAATGAGAGAGGTTTATAATAGTTGTGATAAGCAGTTGCTTTCGCCGAGTAATTGGCAGCAAGATCTATGGAAATCAATGTCGTTCTGCAGCGACTGGATTTCTTCAACGTTTGCTCATGATGATTGATACCATTCAACTATGGAGTAAATTAGTTAACACTTATTAGGGTTCTTGTCTGTTAGCTGATAAGTTGAAGGTTGCGTTGCTATGGGTGACGGTAGAACGGCCGCCGCGGTTGGGGCCGCCCCACTTCCAGTATTGGCGATCGCGCCGAATAAATTGTAAACAAACGCCAACCCTCAAGGATTTCCCATCAACAGCCCCCCTGCTCGCCCATCAACGAACCGATGGCAGCCTTTCCATCAATCAGTAATTAACGGTAAGCAAATCCAACGACATCGACAGCACCTCTCCATATATCGCCCAAAATATGGAGGTTCACAGCCCGCCGAAGCGAATAACCCGTGCGCGGGCAGCTAAGGCAACCACCGAGCCGACTGTCCGTACATCGAGGCTGCTAGCTGCTTCGGCCAAGCCAGCTACTTCCACGACGCGGACTGTGTCTTCTATGAAGAGGAAAACACGGCCTGATGAAGCCGAGGATGAAGAAGAGTCTCATCCCACCTCGGTAGCATCGACCACAAATGCAGTGGTGACCAAATCTGCCAGGCCGAGGGGAAGACCCAGGAAAGTTGTCGAGCCAGAGCCAGAGACGGAACCAGAGTCGGAAGCAGAGGCCATGCTATCCTCTAAAGATGGGTCATCGGGAGCTCCTAGAGCTACCCGTGGCCGGGCCAAAAAGCCTGCTACCGAATCCACCAAAGCAGAGCAACCGAAAATTTCACGAACACGAACCAAGAAAGTCCCATCAGAAGAGGAGACGATAGAAGCCACAGTGCCTGTAAAGAGGGCAACGCGCGGAAGACCTCCTACCAAAACCGCTGGAACCATCTGCACCGAAGCTACAACCAACCCTACTCCGGGCTTGAAGTCAGCAGTTTCTCGACCTGCATCCAGGCTCGGCACTGTTAAGAAGTCGGTGACATTTCAGGAGCCAGAGAAGGAGAATTTGGTGCCAGCTGCCTCTAAAAAAGCAAAGTCCAGTGCAGTAGAATCGGCAACCGGAATGCGAGCCAAACCTGTTCGGAAGGCTGTCGCGGGAGTCAGATCTACGCGCGCTACCACCAAGACTTCAACCTCAGAGGACAAGAAAGATAAGGCGATCCCCTTAAGTCCTAAGAAAGATGGACCGAACCGGCCACTATCCCGAGGAAGCAATTCAGACGATGAGTTGGCTGGATACGACTCTACACCTGTCAAACCTCTGATGAAGAGCCCTGTGAAACCTTCGACGATGCGAAGGCTAGACTTTGGGGGTTCCATACATGACCACGCAGAACCTGCGGACGAGTTGCGACAAGTTGATGAGCTGACTGCTACATTTACCAGTCCAGTAAAGCGGCCACCATCTTCTCCCATCAAAGATACACTGAAATCTCCCGCCAAGAGGGCTGAGGGAGTACCAACACTGCTCTTTGCGTCTACCAAGAGCAGCGTGGAGGTTGCCCAGTCTCCACTCAAAGCATCAATGTTGCAATCGCCTGCCAAGCGGCCTCAAATACCCCTTGTATCTTTCCAAGCACCATCCACTGAGGCATCCACTCAAATCCGATCACCCTCCAAGATGTCGCTTCTTCATTCCCCTGCTAAAAGGCCAGTGTCGTCCTTCAGAGTGCATGGCTCTTCAACTCGCTCTACGGAAGAGGACACTATTTCCTTATCCATAACCAGGTCAGCGACCCGTGTGGAAGCGACAGACCCCAAGCCGGCCCGGGACGCAGCACTTGATCTTTCACCGAAGGCTGAACAGAAGTCCAACGCAGAATTTGGCGATGTTATTGACAGAGCGGGACTTGAGAATGATGTTGAAATGTCAGATGATAATGAAGAAGACGCCCCTCTGGACTCACCAACGCAACTCGAATTCCCGGGTCGTATGTCTGCGGTACTGCCCCGTCATGCAGATCCGGCATTGCAAGATAAATCCTCACCACTTGCTCCAGTGGCTCCAACAGCCCGGGTGGTTGCTGACGAGCAGAAGCCAGTCGATGATGAGGACTCTATTGAAGAGTCGGAAATAGTGGTTGCATTAGATGATCCTATGGATGTCGATGCAGAGCACCAGGAGGATGCCGAAGCTCCGTTAGTGGCAACCGCTGCTGAGGTGGCTGTATCTCCTCCTTTGAATCCCATGTTTGGACTGCGCCAAAAAGATCTTGTTCCATGCGAGACCTATGAATCCGAGGATGAGCTTGCTATGAGCGGCAGGACCTTGTCAAAATTCCGCGATGATAGTACCCTCACTTTCACTGCAGTTCCGGCTACTCCAACCCCGGGAGCTTGTAAGACACCCAGATCGGGCCTGCCTTCCAGTGCCATAAAAAATGCTGGAAGAGCTATCAGGTCTGTCACGCGAGGCCCTAAGCTTGGCTTCACCCCCTTGGCCCGACAACTAGGCGAGTGGCGGGCTAGCAGTCCTTTGAAACTCGGTCCGGAATCACCTGAGGATATATCTCAATTTGAATCCGACGAATCTATAATCGTTGCAGACTCCCCGTCTAAGGGCTCTTTCTTTGAGGATGAGATGGAGATCCGGACGGATTTGGACGCTGAAAGTGAATCCGACGCTCATGCTGCCATGATAGCTGCTCTAGAAGCAGACCTTGCTGCCAACTTTGACGATCCTGTTTTCGGGCATGTGCACATCACAGCTGAAGACGTCGAGCTCGCCGCTGAAGCAAACGAAATGTCTCTGCTTGAGTCTCAGCCAGTGCAAGAGCCGACTTACTCTCACGCCCACGACGATGCAACATCAGAGGCTAGCCAAGAGTATGGCGATGAAAACACGGTACCCATTGACCCAGCCTTGCTGAGTGGGACCTCACAAGCACCGCATCGCGCCGTCATCGATGTCCCTCCCATCACGCCGGTCCGTCCCTCAACCGCACGTGCCTTCAACACCACCACCAAAGTCCCGTTGAAGCCTGCAGATGACAGCCCTCCCAAGAGCATGAAGAGGCGTAGCGCCAGTGTCTCTCGAGTCCCAGTGAAGCGCCCTGCAGTGCTCTCTAGGAATGCAACAGTCATTTCTTACTCTCCTACCAAGGATTCTTCCAGTGGTGTCCAGTCTGTGCCACCCACCGAGCAAGTCGCAGAGCAGCCACCAACCACTCCTGCCAAGTCAGATATCTGGTCTTCCATAGGAACTCCGGCTCGCACTCCTCGCCGTGATATGAACCCAGCTTTGCTTCGTGGTGCTGTGGTATTCGTCGATGTACACACCAGCGAGGGTGCCGACGCAAGCACAGTATTCGTGGAGTTGTTGACTCAGATGGGCGCTCGTTGTGTCAAGAGCTGGCCATGGAATCCAACTAGCCCAGTTAATGGTGAGAGTTCCACATCCAAGATTGGCATTACGCACGTAGTGTACAAGGACGGTGGCAAGCGTACCATGGAGAAGGTCAGGGAGAGCGGGGGCGTGGTGCAGTGTGTTGGTGTGGGATGGGTCTTGGAGTAAGTTGTGACTTTTTCGAACCACCTAAGCCGTAACAACGACTAACTAAGCCAAAACAGCTGCGAACGCGAGAACGAGTGGCTCGATGAGGCACCTTACTATATCGACACATCTCTCGTCCCCCGTGGAGGCGCACGCCGCCGCAAGAGCATGGAGCCCAAAGCACTAGCTAATCTCAATGGTACACTGGTCACGCCAATGAAGCAGACCACCACGCTTCCACGTGATTGCCAAACCGTACCAAACAACCACGTCAACCGGCGGGACAGCACCATCTGGGTACGCTCGCCCTCCAACCATGGTGACGATGACGAAGACCACGACGCTGCGGGCGAGGATGACTGGGAAGCCGCCGGGTTGCTAACGCCCGTTCCCAAAACTCCAGCGCCAGAAGCAGTACACCGTTATGTTGAAGAACTTGTACCCACTCCTGAGACTCCAAATTCTGCGTGGACACATGACTCAGCATCGTCGGAAAAGGAAGAGATGTTGATGCGCACAGCACCGCCCAAGCAGAGCTTGTACACTGATTTTGGCTCCGGTTTGCTGAGCCAACAGAAGGACCAGAGTGTTATGATGCGCCTGATGGCGGCCCGCCGAAAGAGTCTCCAATTCGCACCAAAGATCGCAAGCCCTCTAAGCAAGGCATGGAACTAAGTGAGATTGTCCGGAGGATGCCCAATTGCGGGATACATTATTTAATTTTGGGCTGGTTTAAGGGTTATGCCCCTGGAGTTGAGGTCGGAAGTAGGGAGATGGTATATGTTACGTGTGTTTTGCAACAGCTGAATGGCGTAGTACGCTCACTTGGACTACAGTCCGGAGACTGGGAAATAGGAGTCACTCGCTCGCTTGCATATCCTACGAGATGAGACATGGAGTTTTTGTGGTCTGTTTGACAAAGAATAGGGATCTCGGTTTGCCTCTGGGACTAAGTGTATCCACATTCTTCGAAAGGCTAGCTAGTTAGCTGCTTCTTCGGTACATATTTTCCCATTCAAATGACATACCCGTTTGGTACAATATTCTTTGATCCCACATTGTTATGCTGTTGTGCCTCTGGTGAGGCTGCTAAAGTGTTGGTGCCTAGAGCTGGCAGACGGTATGTGGGCCGAGACCATACTGTGCTGCCTGGGCCACCGACGACGCCAATCTACAGTGCTTACACTTACGTCATAACGGTGCTGCGAACTTCAGACGCCCCACATCCCGGCCAGGTGAAGGCTGCACCTTAGACAATTTGTATCTTACTTCTTACTCTAAATTGAGATCAGGCATTTTTCGGGATTTGGAATTCCTGCCTTGCTGGTGCTCGGTTATCCCGCATAGACTTTGTATCGTTCTTTTGGTGGTCTTCATCCCCGGCCACACGCAATGGCCCAGCATCCGTCACAGGGGCGCTATAATCTGCGCTCCACGGGGGATGCCATGCCCACATCTTCAGCCGCAACAACCACCATTACCACCGCTACTGCTGCAGCAACAACGACGACGACTACCACTTCTAATGGTACCACCACTATTGTGAGCGTCAATCCAAAGAATAGCCACTCTGCTCACCGTGTCCATGCCTCCCGCAACGACAAAAGTGGAGGTGGGGAGCGACCGCGTCGGATCTCCGGCGGCAGCGGGATCAGTATCACGGCGCCCACTTTCCCGCAGTTCGGCCTGCTCCCCGGCGAGATCCGCCTGCTCGTCTGGGAGTTCTACTTCGCTGCGACCCCGCGGATTCACGTGATCCACGAGGCCGGCTCGCCTCCCTGGACCGCCACCCCCCGACGGGACGAACACCTGGACTTCTGTTGCACCACCCTTGACGCGGCGACCAACATCGCCGTGCCCGTTGACGGGCCGCGCTGCCACGCTAGCGTCTGCCACGAGGCGCGTGCTGTGGCTTCTGCTCTGGGATGCCACCGGGGTGGCAGGAGAACCAGCAACAACACCGGCAACAGTGGTGGCGGTGGTGTTGACGAACTCGGGAGAGCCGGAGGGATTGCAGAGAGTGATGGCCAGGGAAAAGACAAGCTCTCATCGGCATCGCTTCGTCCCCTCCCGGCACCACAACCGCGAGTTTGTCTGACGCGTCTAGTCGCTGGCCGTCGCTTTGGTGGCCCTAGAGACGATGGCACAGGGATGGGCTCCGGTGCAGATCGGCAGCCGGTAAGTGCACTGGGAACGACAGATGCAGGCCGTGCGACGACGGAGGTGGATTGGGAGGCGGATCTTCTCTTCGTGTGCAGCACCAGCTCCGAACAAGCATTTCGGAGCCTTGGCGAGCAAGCCTGGGCCCACAAAGTTCATCGCCTCGCCGTGCTGGTCCCGTCCCGGGCCGAGACGGATATCCCATTCGGGCCGGGGTATATTGTTTCGCATACGCTGCGGTCCATGGTAGCGCTGACGGAAGTCTATGTCGTAATGATCCCGTCCCATGTGCACCGCTCCAGGTCCCGCCGACAGTCATCCCACCACCGGGGCAACGCAGCGGAAGAATCCCTGCACGAGGACAGAGTGAAGAATGAGGCCATTGCCGACAGGTTTATGGCTCTCAAGAGAGACGCATTCGGATTCGTACCGTATGTTGATTATCTCAAAGAGATTGGCGTCACTACGGCAGAAATGACACAGGGTAGGCACCTCACCTACCAGAGGACCGCGCTGTCCTTCAAACAGGCACTACAATATCACCTCGATTGGCCACATGTCAAGTTGCAGAAAGTCGTGGACGTGGACTGCTTGATGCTTGGAGAGAGTTCATATCACAGACGGCAGAGACTGAACATGACTACCATGGAGATGTTGAGCGTGACATGAAGAGTGCACAATAATACAATACAACAGTAATCATTACTGTTTGGGGATCCCAAAACTATTCTAAAGAGGTCCAAACGCCGATACCCTGCGACCGTTCCCAAAATTTTCTCGTCAATGTATCGTGAACATTCCAGCCAACCACACTTTGAATATCCAACCGAATCATACAGCCGACTACAGCATCAAAGACAGACTAGTAGCAAGAGAAACCACTGTAAATACGCTGAAAATTCCAGAACCTCCCATCCTTATTGCGGAACCTCCTGAGTCGGTCAAGGCCAACAATGGCTGAGGCTCAAAGTCTGACACAGGAGTGCTATCGACCGTTCCGTTCCAGCAGAATTGGGTGAAGCATGTCTGGCATACGTCCGGGACGGTGGTGTTTGTCTTGGCCCAAGTGCGCTGCATAACTGCGCAGCCCGCACATGTCCTCCAGGTCGAGCCGCCCGAAACCGTGCCGTTGCCCATGGTAGCGACGTTGTAGCCGTTTTCTATTATAGAGTTTCGCTGCTCGTCTGAGTAACTAGGGTCGAATGTCGATACGTTGCTCCACGCTGTATAAGGGGTATTCGGGATGTACACAATCAAGGGTGGAATATTTGATCCTGCTGTGAAATTATTCACATCACAGCCGAAAAATGTTGGTCTTCTGTTGAGTCCAAGGTTGATGAACGTCTCCGCATCTGGGACAGCCGGGAACTGTGTGCCGTTCGAGATCGGTTCCAGGCTGCGCTCCCAGGTGGCACGCAAGGCTGTCGCGTTGGGCCAGAAGTATGTCGTGTCAGCCGAAGAATCCACGGCGAAGATAACGTCTACCGCGCGCACCGGTTGAATGAGCGGGTGCAGAGGTATATTCTGAAGGTCCTCTCCACCATCGACCACAGTCAATTGCTCCTCCCCATCATCGAGGTTCGTGGCTGTGTTGTAACCATAGAACGGATTTGGGGAGTAGTCAGCAATGTCCTCCTCATCGTCGCCTATGTCGGTTAAGATATAGTCAATTCCTTCGGTGAGGTAGTCGGGAATGTTGTATTGCGATATGTTGGTCAGAAGAAACTGGTTGAACAAGGTGCTGCTTGTCCCCATCACGTAGCCAAGCTGATCGAATCCACTAACACACTTTTCGGTGCTAGGGATAGTCCCATTTGAGAACTTTGATCCGATATATTGCACTGGTGCAAACCCGAACACCGTAGGGTCGAAGGTGCCAAACTCCCAAGGGTTGAACTCAAGAACAGTCGAGTTCAACGAAATAACTTGCGTTCCCGATTTCCGGCTGTCTGCAACCAGAATGGGCATGGGTTGGTTTCCGGCGACGAAGTCGCCCATCTGGCTAATTGACGAGAATGTGTATCCGGGGCCGCCATCGGTCGCATTGATCAGCTGGTAGGACAGAGCTCGACCCCAATAATCGGTGATAGTTGTGTTGAAGCCTGCATCTGCCTTCTGCGATACCTGGTCGTATATATCTACCCAGTACTCTGCCATATTGAGGATTGACAACCCGCTTTCCTCTGGTCCCTCAAAAATGGAGCTATCGAAGGCCCAGACGGAGGAGCCTGGGCTTCCGTCTCGGAGCTGAACGACAGTGGAGAAGTTATTTGCGAAAATGGAGCCAACCAGCCAGCCACCACCGGATAGACCAGCGAGATATGTGCTAGACTGCAATAGCCCACCAAGGCCGTACGCGTCCGAAGAGCCCGGCACACGACTATCGGCGGCGGCGATAAATCCAGCCCCGTTCATCAAGGCACGATACCCACCCCCCGACACTGCCAGAGCAATGTTCGGAATGAGCGTCAGATTTGCCTGATTAGCTGCGATATACGCTGAGGCATCAAATCCCGTAATGTTGGAAGCCTCCAGGAATGCCGTCATGGGCTGTATTGTGTTCTGCCGGCGTGTCTCCAACCAAGCCGATTCATTTGGAGAAAGAGTACTGGCGCTCCGAATAGTTGGTCGGTCCTCCGGACAATCGACAACTCCTGGTGCGTAGCCCCCTGTCGGCGAGTCAGAGAGCGCCCTGCGTGCTCTTCTTGCATCTTCGGGGGAGACCTTTTGAATGCCGGTACCAGGAGCGCTCCAGACCGGGGAGGCCAATAAGAGCAAGGCCGGGAATGCAAGATGCATGGCCGAAGATGTACACAGTATAAGTAGATCCGTAAAGATGGAGGGAGAGAGAAAAAACCACCACTTTCTTCCTATCGGAACCTTCGTTTATTCAAGCCTTTCAAAGGTTAAGAAACGCTCGGGTTAGAAAGGTGATTAGAATCTTTTCTTGTCGCGCAGGTCGGTCACCTCACGTGTGATTCTCGCGTGTGGCACGTTTGTCTCTGATGCTCTGCCAACTTTTAAAATTCCGGGTTGGGATCTGCGCCCAGAAAATAAAACTCAGACCAGCCTCCAAGAACCTGAGCAATTCAGTCAATCACCAAAAAAGAGAAAAGAAAGGCAGGAAAAGAGAGAGCAACTCGGGCAAAAAGAAAGGCACTCCAGCCACTCATCATAAAATAGACATCTTTCACCGCAATATTAGAGAATAAACTTAGCCACATAGCCTGGTTATTTATGGATCCCACGTCTCCACGTCAGATTTTGATTTTTGTTTACTCCGGACTCTAAGCTGACCGATGATGAAATACCCGGAACCCTCGGCACCTATAGCGTCCCCGAGCGGGCCTTTTCCCTAAGCCTGCCCCGTCATGCAGTGACCCACTGAAGGACTGTAGCGCCTTCTAGCGTGCGATGAGATCCTAGCGGAAGATCACCGGTGCCCGCAGCGCGCGTCCATAAGGGATGTGAAGGTGCCCATCACGTATTCGGATCCTTTTCCTGGGCGGCCCAGCAGCAGGTGAACCCTTAGTTAAAACGCTACAAAACGGTGACTGCCGCCCCCCTTGCCCCTCGCGCGCGAGCAGGGTAAGAAAGAGATTCCGAGGGTTTACTGTCTTGGGTTCTTGTCTTGTCGCTGTTTTCCGCCCGCTGCCCCGTGCCGCCCTGAAACAAGTCAGACGACTCAAGTCGTATTCATGCAGGCAGGCAGGCAGACAGGCGGGAGGGCGGTGCAATTGAGGGTCGCAGTCAAATAGCCTGTCATCTTGTCCCGCTGCACCCTCTTTCTCGATCTTTGTCACTTTGGGGGGCGGGGGCAAACAGTCGTATGTATTTTTCTACTCTGTGGGTGTGCCTGACCTTTCTGTGTAAGTACCGAAGTGGCTGCTATTGTTAACTGCTTTCTACGTAACCTAGTATGGGACCTTGTCATCATGGATCATGGGCGCCAGCTGGAACCGAAACCCTGGCACGCTAAGCTTTTAGTGCCTGTGGTATTTACCAATAGTAGACCCATGGAGGGGCCGCTCTGGGCATAAACCAGGTACATGCAATATACAGTAAGTATGTAGGCCGTCCCATACCATATTACTGTGTATGAAGTACTGAAACTAAGTTATTAGTTAAATACACACAGATCGAGGGTCACGCTCCCCGATACCATCATTGAAAACTCCACCGCGAAGAACAGCTAACAAGAGGCCTTCATGCGTTCATGCTACGGCCCTCCCGTAGTTTGTTGCCTTCTTTCATAGGAATAAGGACGACAGATTGGGACGTCGCACGAGCTCAGCTTTCATTAGCCCCTCTGTCTTAGCTGACAGTTCAGCCTGGCCTAACCCGGACCAATCAGGCTCACCCGCCTGACAGCTCCCTATAGTAATACTGGGCTGCTTACTATGCATTATGGGAGGCTGAGCTACCCCTTCTGCATCGTAGGAAGTTTCCTATCTCCATGTGTACGTCGTGAACCACGAAAAGGGGGTTTCTGAGGTTTGAGACTGTATGTCTAGAGGATAAACAATAAATGGTTCATCTTGATTCTTTTTGATCATGGGTATCATCGTACAAGTACATTTTCCAACACGAGCTAGTATCCTAGCCCACCCATTTACTTGCAGGGGCTCGGGTGGGCATCATCCATTTTCTGCCCCATTGTAGAATTGGGCGATAATGACCGTGCTCCCATGCGTCCACCTTTTGGGTCTTTTTTTTTCCTTTTGTGGCAAGATTTCGCACGAGATGATAAGAGTGGTACTGCAGTATATTGAAACAAAATAGATTGGGAGAATGCATTAGAGAAAACATTATGTGCCATCGTCAACTTCTTTTTTTGGTCATTCACTTTCGTAGGGTTCGTGATCTCGTGTTATGAGCAAAAACAATGTCAGAGACGACGCAAACGTTGTCCGCGTCCATACAACGTAATTCCTTGGGTGGGGTGAAATCAGGATCACCTGAACGTTCGATAGGGACCATCGACTTGAACATCTCTGATCCCTTCGGGCATCATTCGGAGCCATTCGGTCCAACTGTCAATACTGATGGTCTCGTCTATCAGCCTGATAGACAGAGTAAGATGGGAGCCTCCTGGATTGTCTGAGCTATACATAGAGCTCCTAGGCGGTGCCGATGGCAGTGGAGATAGGGTAATAGAGGCAAGTCTGGAATTGCCAGACATCTGCCAGTGCAACGGCATCGGGAAGCCTATGGCCGAATAACTATCTGGGTGCCTGTCTTTCACAATACTTGGGTAGCCGCAAATGAGTTTCGAATGAAGCTCGGCAACAGAAAGGCTGTTTGGGGGCCGCTGCATCGTCCTCGTGCGAAGGTGTTCAGCAAATGCCCGCGTCAAAGTATTCCTCCCGAGGAGTTTGTAGTGATCTTCCGATGCAGAGGCAGCCAGAAGCTCCAGGACTCCTTTTTGGCGTACCATCTTCGACGATGGGTAGTATGCGGCATCCATGATTACGAGTGTGTCAGAACAAGCTTCTTCAAGGAAATGTTGAACCCCACTCCATCGTATGCTCGACACTCGGTCTTGGTCGCTCGGGCTACACCACGGTTAATTTCATCTCCATATGGGAATTGCTACTCTATCGGTTGGAACATACCTTGCTAGCACTAGCTCGTCGTTATCGTCCAAAAAAGTACTTCCGTTATAATACACGATCTTCAATACATCCCTGGTGTCATTGTTATCCGTGAAGTCGTTGATAGTACGCGACAGCCACCTCGCTGAATTCTTGCAGCCATCGGATGAAGAAGGGGGTATTTTGATGGTCTTTGCCGCGAAGTGGTAGTGTCTTTCAAATACCTCCGCGAGGTCGTCCATTGCGGCACTTACACCAGGATCGCCATCATCCTGCCAGCAGAGCAACAGTGCTAACACGGAGCTATAACGCCCTGAATGAGGTCCGGAGAGGATTCTCGATGCGGCAGTCTCTAGCTCTAATTTGATAAAGTCGATGTTCGGCAACGGTGTAAGGGGCGGTGGGGCAGCTGCTAGGGGCGGCATGGTCATCGGCTTGTCCAAACGCGGGCCTGAGGGGAGAGGCGTCCGGATACGGGAGTCGCTCAGTTGGGCGCGACCTGGTGTCATCTGTGAGAGGGAATGAGTGGCTGAATCAATTTCCATTTCTTGCGAGTCTTGTGTGAAGCCGAGCCGGTGTTTATTGGAGGCGGCACTCAGTGGACGGCCCGCCAAGGGTATAAGGTCCTGCAATGGACTATGGGCTCTTTGGTATTTTCGTATCGCATCCTCCCAGGTCATATTGTGATGGTTTGGGTGGCAGGCGACACGCCTCCGGCGGCAATCAGAGCAAGCGCCCAGCTTCCGGATTAGCTGTGACAGGTGGTCAGTATAAGTTTGTCAACTATACTCGAATGGAGGACTAAGACCCACTGCAGCCTTCTCCCGCTGCGCGGCCGAGAGGGGCCCCGTACGCCGCCGACTGGCGCGCCGGTTGCCCGCAATCTCAGCACCATCTTTGACCGAGAAGATGGATTGAGAAGATTCTACGCTGTACACAGTAGAGTTTGTGTCATTGGTGGTATTTGTGGTGACTGTTACGTCAGTCTCAGCTGTTGAGATGGACGACCCCGTGTCTTTCCTACACACCTTGTAATGAGCGCACAGAAGAAGACAAAACACGTTTACGTACATAGGTTAAAAAGGTTCAAAGGTTTTGGAGAGATCGTAAACTAGCATCAAACTTTGACTTACCTCACTGGTTGAGGAGAGTGACGAGGAGACACTCCTGCGAGAAATTCTGGCTGATGAACACGACCTGGTTGCTCCTGCTGCAGCTGCACTGGGTGTTGTTGAGACTGCTTCTCATGCTGCTGCTGGGCATCATCCGACTTCAAGAGATCTGCGAGGGTCGGAGCCGGGTGCATTTTTCTGGTCTGGGAAGCACCGAGAGAAATATCGCTACATCGTCTAAGAAGTAACGAAAGTCTGGCGCCTTGTAGCGCACGCGGCTTGCCAGGTCCGTTTCGGGAGATGCAAAAGTGATGGTGCCCGATGCCCCTCTGCCTGCAAAACCTTGGGCTTTTTGAGTACCCTCTCGGAGGTGAGGGTATATCCTCGGCGAGGCTCGATCAGATGAAGGTGAACCTCGCAAAGCAGGTACCGAAGCGCAACGGCCTTACGGGAGAAAGCCCTTGCCAACGAAAGACCCAAACAACTGGGAGAGCCGAGGAATTTCCGGGTACAGACGGAACGGCGGGGGTGGTGGTGGGCACCTGCGATTCCCCCCAGAAAAGAAGCGCGGAAAAAGTCTCACCAACTAATCCCTCTTTTATGTTGTCCCTTTAATGTGCCGTTAGATGCTGGCCCCGGTCTGCAGCAGAGAAAAGCTAGGAGGAGTGAGTCTGGGGTTTTATGAACTTGGACACCAAGGGGAGTTACTGCGAAGCTTCGGTTTAGACCTGGCCGACGGGCCATGTCTTAAGGCTACTGCGGTACGCCACGTGGGCGTATCATCGTGCTGTACAATCCACAACAGATAGGTATTCAGTGGTTTATGAGGGGCCCCTCGCACACACGTGTGAGGCCAATCAACCCATCCCCGGAGCCAGGTGAAAGGACCCCCGAATCCTTCTTAGGTCACCCCGAAAGTTGACGCGCGCAACAGTCTCAGAGGGATAATTCTAGCAGTTGGCCGCCATCTTCCACAGCGGGAGCGAGGCAGGAATCGCATCATCCTCTGATCGCCGGTGCTGGTTGACTAGCTATTACTATGAATCCTACTTGCCCTGGTCGAGAAGGCCGTTTCACCGTTGGCTGTTTTAGTCTCTCTCCCTCGGGGAGGCTTCGATACCTCCATCTCTATAGCAGCGGTGCAGCTCATCAAGTGCTTAATATACTCAACAGACCTCCCTCCGCTTGGGTAAAAGACATCGGCTCAAACACCAAACAAACCGTGGACTGCTTGAACTATACATTAATTACTCTGATCGTTTTCAAGTTGGAGCATTGGTTTAAATATGTTCTCTTGCTTGTAGTGGCTTTATGAACCCTGAAGCTCGATGAGCAACCCCTCCCGGCATGAGCGGTTTTTCTTTTTCTTCTCTTATTGGCTTTTTTTTTCTCTCAATTTCTCGGTAAAGGTCGGTCCACCCGCTGCACCGGTGAGCAATGTGTACTAGCTGCATGGCTTGGGGTGTGGTGGGACCGCGGTAAGTCCGTGTTCATTGTAACATAGGCCCCCTTATAGGATTGACCGGGGTATGTATCTCTTTCTAGCGTCATATGCAAAAGGCGCTGCTCAACATCGTGAACTCATACAAACTCCGGCCCGAGGTGAGCACTCCCTGTCCACCCACACCGAGCCTTGATCAGGTGTCAACAGTAATTTCAATCTCGGCTACACCCGTGCAACTCATGCTTTGCGGATCTGCCTACGTGTAGATAAGAACTGCCGGCCATTCTACTTCCGGTTGACTCTCTTGGGACTTCGGACGCCAACACACTTTTGCGATCGACCTGGCCCTACCGCACGGTTTCTGATCATTAGGCGGTTGCATCAAGCTCGCGTCGCGACAAAGCCAATGGCCATCGTCACTACAGATCTGGCATCACTTGTCTCTACCCTGTTGCGGGGGTTCCAAGTTGACACGCCAACGGTTGGGAAGAGCATAAGCGCCTGATAGTTCTTGGGCTCACATTGCATCATGTAGGCGAAGCTGCTGCTGTGGCACGCCACTCCGAAACTGAATTTAATTTGTGCAAGACCAAGCCAGGACAATACCATTCGACAAACGTCCCTCGCTTAAGTCTTGTAAGAGCTGTGCTTAGTTTTGAACAAAGTGACTACTTGCAGAACTTGAACGAAGCCTGCGTTGGGCGTATAACCCTCCAATACCTGAACGTGTCAACAGCGGACCGATATTTGCGTGTCTTCCAGTGTGACATGTCGCCTCACCCCCGTTTAGGACAGCTGAACGAGTGCTAATGCGCGCTCTGGCACCCGCAGTTCATGTACCAGTTCGTTGGGCATCAATATAAAATTTACTGACAACAATGGGACATCTCCGTCAAAACTGGATTGGTGCAAGTGGGACGCGCCTTTTCAGTTATTGAGACACTACTAATATGTATGTCTGATCTCTGTACGATACATTGGTACTTCCCTTCCCCAAGGGGCATGAGAAGGTCTACTAAACGGCCCATCCTGCAGTCGAAGAGACCATCCATCAGGCCCCTGTGAGTATGTCATCATTCTCTCCTCATGCGCTCGATGTAACGCTCGTCGGCTACCCAGTGGGCTTGTCATCGATCGCTCAAGTAGGGTCTTGTCATCGGCGCTCATAGCAAAAAGAGTAGCAATGACAGAGCTTTTGACTACTGGAACCTCCATCCTGCTCGTCTGAACAATGATGACGACTATGAACAAGGTGGCAAGGACGACTTGAATAGCCAAAAATGCCATCCATATCCAATTTACCTGAATGTATGTCTCCGGTACATATGGAGTCCCGACTTCGGAACTGCCCATATTGCGAATGCTTGAGGTGCAAATCATGTCAATTCAAGTACGCCAAGATCAGCGCGAGTGAAGCTTTACTTACGCGTTTGTTAAACTTCTCGCCACATTTTGAGTGTTATTGAGAATGACATCGTGAAGTCGAGTGCCTTGTATAGCGATACCATCTTGATCATTCTGGAATACATCTTGATACATGGCACTGCCTATGGCGTCGCTGGCGCTTGTAACCATCACATCTCCAAACCCTGGCATGCTGGAATAAGCACCTCGAAATGTCGATTGGAGGTATTCAGTAAGTGGTATCACGAATGCTGGGTCGACACTGAAGTTCTGAGAACTGTAGGGATTTCCGAGCACCAGCTGCCCACTGACTGGCTGGTCACCAACGTGAGCTGTTCCATTGGTGTCTAACACCTCGGTGTAATTCTTTTCCAGTACCGTCTTGTCAATACCATCAGAGACCTGGACATGATAAGTGCTGACGCAGAAGTGCAAGAGCGCTTCTACAGCTGCAAATTGCGGCTTGCCACCATTATCATGCTCGGTTTGGTTAACGTATATCATAAAGAAGTTGAATATCGCTGTTTCTAGCAAAGATCTGCCATGGAACGAGAGTGTGCTGGGGCGCATCCCCCTTCGCATATGATGAGAAGGCGATGAGATATTGAGAAAGTACCCCGGGTTGCTCCCAAGTAGGAACGCGCCATTAGGTAAACTAGCATTCTGAACCGCGAGGCCGACCTCGCTTAGGTCTTGGGAGGCGATAGACGGGTCCATGTCTTCTATTTGGAGAGACTGCGAGATGTCATTTACCAAAGCGCAAACCCCCAGCGAACTGAAGTCGGGCCAGTCGCATCTTGATGAGCAGCATCGTGGGGTAAGGTAGGGATATGGCTCTTCGGTCGGGTTGTATATACCCTGCTGGATTGACTGCTTAAAATGTGTCTCGAGATCAACTGGTATGCTCATTAGTCCCCGGTTTTCTGTTGGACATCCAAGTAAGGGCCAATCGCCTCGCGGTGCGGATTACCTCCCAGATCTGCACCGGAAGTAATTCCGCACTTACATTGTATTATAAACTGACCTTGGCTAGTTCCGATTTGGTTCGAGGAGGCCCCGTAACGATCATTGCTCATCGTTGTCGCCATGCCACTGCCCTCGACGAACCGGGTAGGGTATGAGATCGCTGCTTGCGTGAAGGGTGCGGTGGCTAGCCCGGTGACCATGACAAAAGCAGCCAGTATGCCCAAGAACCTGCATTCACTTTTAGTATATTCTCAGTCATCTCTCTTATTTGCATTCATCTGAGACTAGACATACCGGCCTTTTGCTGAAAATAACAACTTCAAGCTTGCATATGGTCCACGACTCGCCTCGTCAAAGGTTTCGAAGTCGGCCAGTCTTCTCGCCCCAGTTGCAAACCAGTTCCACTTCAGCTGCGATATTCCTTCCATGACGGGCCATGCAAACGCTGCTCGACAGAGTCCTGCAAGGAAGGCTAACAGCGTGTTGACGGAGATGCCGTCTGGCCAGTCCGGTAGACGTCGCCCGTCAAAGTAGCGCAGAACACCCATGATGACAGCGAGCAGGACTAAAGAAAATGCGAGCCACAAAAGCTCGTTCCACCAGTACCCGAAAGTTCCAGAATAACTCTCCGTCGGAGATACTTCACTTTTCTCAGAAAAACTCCAAGTTGACTTAACACAACTAGTCACAGTTGCCGGTGCGCACTCGGGAAACGGAAGGTGTGAAGGTATCCCAGAAGATTCAGACGTCTTATCATGTTTGAACGGCTGTGGAATGATTTCTTCTAGTGAGATAGATGATACTCTGCTGGGAGCTGGGCTTGAAAATGGAGAACCAGATACCAAGCTCGGTGAAAGGTGACTATCCATCATCGGCGTCTCATTGACTGGCATGCTGGCAACAGCAGCTGTGCTCTGTTATGAGTTGAGATCCGGCGAGGAGAGAGCCAAAAAAAAAAAAAAAAAAAAAAAAAAAAACCAGGCATATACAAGTTAGGAAACCCGGAATTATAGGTGGGAGTCTTCGTGCTTATCACCAGATTTGGGCTTGTGAGCCTCCTATAAGGCGGCTACGCCATTCTCCACCAGATTTGTTCCGACAGGAATCGGGACGAGCCATTGATGGCAAGGTAGATTAGTTTTTCTATTGCAGGCGATGCCTACAAAAAGTATAGGGGCCAAAGGTGCCGATCTATGTTGGGGGTCTTAATGGGGTAAGCCCTTCATTTGGCTGCTTATAGAACTTCAGGACTAAAATACGAAACTTGAAACGCTCACAAGTGGCTAGATTCGTGGGTATGACTAAGGTAGAAGCTGCGGATATTAGAACCACGAAGGTGAGGCGCCAATCAAATCAGGTCATCTGTCGAGCTCCTAGCCCCCAAGGCGTCCTACGGCTGACCATATGCATCTCACGGTTAATTATAGACTCCCTTACCCATGTTGATGGTGCTCTGTAATACATAATTATCATGGTCATGTAGAGTCTAATAAAACAAGAACTAACCGCAACATTCTTTAGTATACTTCCTCACAAAGTGCCAGAACTGGTCAACTCGTCGCAAGCACTCAACTATTCGACCAAAATTGATGCGCCAAGTTCAACTATCAACCTCTTTTCGTGACTGTGGTTTTTTATGTTACTACCCTTAAGGTCGACAAACAAAATGTGAGTACGGTATTGTATTTTTTTTCTGTTTAAAAAATATAACACCCTTAACTGTACAAGGTAAAATTCCAGGACGACGGAAGTTGTGCCTTAGTAATCTTCGTAGAATTATTCCAGTTCACCGGTCCTACCTCCACATTATCATTTTCTATGCCCTCCTATTAATTCGTTTTACCAATTATCCCCCCAATCACATAGTTAGGTTTTCGAGAAAAGAAATCTTATACACAAGTGCACTGGCACGCTATGCCGAATTTCTCAGGTACTCTCATGTGGACCCTCACCCCGGCCCGGGGGTTCTGAGTGATCCCGCGCGGGGGGCGAGTAGAGAAGTTCTACCAAAGCATCAGGTGGATGTCACGCCCGGTAGGGTTTGAGCAAGAGTTCGCGATCTTAAGGGAGGTAGACAGCGGAGCCTCCCGCGGTGGAGGCGTTGAATTTTGTCGCTGCCAGGACGAAGCGCTTCCAGTCTTCCAGCTCTGAGTCGTTCCTTGGGGCGTATAACATGACGTAGCCCCAGGGCAGCCCCTTTGTTATCCCACTCAGCTTGTGTCGCTCTGCCCAGCCAAGTTCGATAGCCCGTGCGGAATCTGAGAGACTGAGGGTGATGTGAGTGCTTCCTTCCTCGTGCACATGTGCAATTTCCTTGTTTGTATTTTCCAAGTGCGCCGGATAAGATAATTTGTCCGCAAGGAAGAGCGCATTCCGTTCGGGGTGCTCCAATCCGGAAGGCTTGATTTGCAAGATTTCTGGGTTCGCCGCCACCAAGGCGTCGAGGAAATCGTCCATTCGCTTGATCATCTCCGGAGCCCCTTGCTCGGTGATTTGGCGTTGTGGTGCTACGTAGGTCGGGACGTTGGGTCGGGCGCCCACCCTTAGCGATGGCGCACTGCCTTCATAATAAGACTGTCTTCCTGCGGGACCCCAAACTGCTTCCGTGCTCTCCAGCGTGTAAGGGCCGGGTACGCGGGTGTCTGAACGAGAGATGGGATGCAACAGCACGTTGATCAGCCACCCAAACACGTTGTGCGGAAGTCCACCTTTGCCCAGGGCCATCCAGCCTCTGTATGCTGAAATGGAATTGGCTAGCAGGGGAATCGCACCAGCTGCGATGACAACGCCCGTGACAAGCTGTTTGTGCTGTGCGATGGAGACCATCGGCAGCTTCTCAAGTTGGTTTTTAGTGAACGCGAATGCCATTATGCTGATTTGAACCGAGCCAGTTCGTATAGAGTGTTTGGGTCCCCTCAACGTAATCAATCTTTCGAGAGGTTGAAACTCACTCAATTTATATTTGGGGATCTGCTTGAGTACTGACCCACAATCGAATGACGGCTTACGCTCTTCTGATATCTTGGATCAGCTGTTGGTACGACTAGTTCAGACACGGGCTTTCGGACGAATAGGTAAAGTCAGCTCTAACGCAGCTCAGCAAGATTAAGTGGGACTCACTGAGTGGCTTTCGCACGAGTGGCTCGGAGATCAAGGAAGTTCCCAAATCAGCTCGTAAATAATAATGAAGTGAAACGCTCTGATGAGTTTAGGTTGGTGACCAGATCCAGGGAACAGGCTGATATCATTTTGGTAGTGACGGGGTATACGGAGTGAATAAAAGGCCGACTGAAACTTCCACCCGATGTCAACACCGAAGAGTCTAAGTTAGTAAAGCACCTGTATGTCTATATGTCTTGTCTCGCACAGATTCAAACTTAAACTGTTTTATTTTTCTAAGATTATTTGTAGATAAAAGCGCTGCGCAACTCCAGGCTATGGCAACCCACTCTATTCCCCAATTAGATAGAAACCATTTAATTTTAGAGCACCCGCTTCGAGTGTGAAGTAATAAAGAAATGCATCACTGAATGATGATAAATGCGCAATGCAATTATGCTGCGCGTAAGTTGCGTGTGTCCCATATGAGCTCTAGCTGACGCTGTTCAACGCCCGACTTTTTGAAGCATTCCATTCGCCTCAGGGGCTTGTACCATTACCCCCTCAATCACAGTAATAAACTCGTTCCCAGTAAGCCCTTCCCAAAACTGCGCAAATCTTCTCATTTTGAGAGTGCATCTATGCCGCCTTTTTGGCAAAGCCGAGCTGCTCGGTTTGGCCGTTGAATACCACAAACTGAGACTTAATAAAGATGTCTCCATAGATGTTGAACGGCAGACCACTTGGTGTAGTTTGAAGTCCTCCGAAGCAGGTGGTGGCAGTTTCGACAGTATCTCCATCAACCGGTGCGTAGAGTATCAGGTTGCCAGGAACAACAGCTTCGTATTCCTCAATAACTGCGGTGAAGTTTGGAAGTGCTGCCGTGCAGGGAAAGGTGTAGCCTCCAGCACCAGAGACATCGTTGACGGAACCCTCTACTTGAGAATAGTATCCTTCTGCTATCTCCTCTGGCACATATAGCAGCGTAGTACCAGTGTCAAGAATTGCAGTGTGAGTTAACGAGACGGAGCCTGAATCTCCAATTTGGTAACCATTTGCGGTGAACTCCCAATAGCCTGTCGATGCGTTGACCGGAAAGAGATAGAGATAGCCAGTGTACTCGGTGGGATCAATAAACCCAAAATTGTAATTTCCAGCTGCACAGAAAGGATTAGCGGCGACCTGAGGAAAATTGTAGCTTTTTCAGAAGCGAACTCACGCTCTCCCTGCTTCAAATTTGCCGTAAATAGGGGTGAAGCCAAACTAGCCATGGCATTGTCAAAAAAAGTCTGCTGCTTCGTGGGCTGAACCATGTTCAAGTTGCTGAATCCTAGGCCGAGAATTCCATCACTGTTGGTCCTCTGGGTTAAGGAAGACGAGAGCTGCTCGGCAATCTCAACGGCTTGTGTCTGAACAACGACGCCTCCAACGGAAACGACATCTGTGTATACAGACCCACCAGAAGTGCTGCCATCTGCGTAACCAATAGACCACGAGGCACCCTCGATTTGACTTGCAGTAGAGCTGCTCTGGATATCGAACACTGTTTGGCCATCAACCTCAGACGATGGAGTGAGAGAAGAGAAAACCCAGAGATCGGAAGAGCCAGTATCAAAGTTCAAGTTCAGCGTTTGAGGTGGTGTGCCAATCTGCACTGCACAGAGGTACTCCAAGTCGTTCCCATCTGGAGTAGCAGTTACATCGCCTTGAAAAGAAGAGTAAAAAAATAAGAGCCTGTTCATCAGAGATTGTTTCGTGACACAACTTACCTGCATTCGAGGTTACAGCTTCAACATTTGGGCTCGATGTATTAAGCTGTTGCAACAATTGTGATACTGCCGATGTCAAGTCATCCGACATCGCAGCTCCGTATTTGGCATATGTTCTAGCAACAGCCAAGGCTCCGTTTTTAGTACCCGAGAACGCGTTGTTGGGTACCTGTTGAATCTTGAAGGTCATTCCCCCAAGCGTCGAAATCCCTGGGGCTGTGATAGCCTGCAGAGGCGACGCAACGGTGAGCCCATCCCAGCACAGAATAAGTGCAGCTGCAGCTGCAGCTGCAGTTGTAGTAGAAGCCTTCATTATATTCCAGTATAGATTCAGGTCGCACAACGTGTATGAAGTATCATAGATAAAAGATTAGACACTGTAAAGTTATCCAACCAACACCAGAATTAAATCGCCAGAGAAGGAAATGAAAATTGGCCAGCAAAGTTCTCTAATAAGGGGAGAATGAAATCCAAAGAAAAAAAATGGCAACAAGGCAAAAGAAGCCAAGTCTCTGGGTGGCATTTCTCCTCTCTAATACATCTAGGCACGGTTTCGAAGATAAACACACATTGCCCAAATTTGGCCACCAAATGGCCCGCGGTCCTAGGATGCGTGGGTCACTTCGCCAGGCCGGGCAGATGCCAACGAGGATGCTTGTCTGTATCAGGAAAGCTGAGCCTGCGAACTGTCAAGTGGTGCACCATGTTCTACTCGAGATGACAGGAGGATACCGGCCGAGCATCGTGAGAGAGCCCCGTGTTACATGATCCATGCTCGGTTAATGCAACGGTGATCGTGGCTGGCCTGGCGCCTCCTGATACGTTGGCCCAAGCAGCTGTGTCCAAGAGGGCAAACAAGGTTTGATTGTCGATTTTCAGGCACTACTAAGCAAAATACGGATGTCAATTCCATGTGAATGTTACTTCCATTGTGGAAGACCCCCGGAATGAAGGAAGAAGCTTAACAACAATCCCTGCACTCCCGAATCAGCCTCAACCTAATCTAACCCCTGCTGGGCGGTTCGGTCTAATGAGTAATTGTGTTAAATCCAATAAGACGGAGTCAAAGAGGGGCTTCGCAGACCGTGATCTCCTCCGTAGCGGTGAGTACACGGATTAAGCAATGCTGATACTTCAAGTTTCTCAGGTGAGAAGAACAAATTTAGGAGGCCTAGAAAGGTTGCATCAGCATCGAGAAACACGAGGCGCTGCCATGGTTGCAATGCCAACGACCACCCTCAAGCGCGTTGCGGAAAGTGAGCTGCGTAACTACACGTTTCCTCGGATCACAATTTGAATACGGTGGCGGAGTGATGGCTTTATGATAAACCTCAGCTTCCCCAATCTATTTATTTATGCATTGGTATCCCGTGGAAAATGAAGGGAGCAATATTGATGGATGACAATGGGATGGCAGTATTCGGCGATCAAACAGTGAGCAGATCCCTGTAGCAGTCTCAAGTTTAAAGTAGCGGAAGGCCGACCCACTTGGCCTGCCCTGAAGAGAAGTTCGCTTGCTTGCGAGTTTCGCTTCCAGCCGAATGCCCGGATCTGGGGAGACTTTGGCAGTATCTACAAACTTTCAATCCATTCAATCAATTAATATCTGGGAGTAATCTCGCAGAACTTGGTAAATTTCATCATCGCCTGAAATCCAGGATGCCTTGGACAGAACCGTAAATTACTGTACCACAGTAAAGTGCAATGTCGATTCACAAGTAGGTGCCGCATCGGTAACTACCTAGCTAGTTATGGGATGCCTCCATAGCAAGTCTGACTTGACCCTTGCCTCAGCTTGGCCTGAACTTGTGCCATGCAGTAACGTATATCAACGCAGTTTGTTTTAGTGCGTACATATCACATTCATAATTGCCTAGGTAACTTATTGACCCAATATATCGATAGCCTTAGACTTCACTACGGAATTTCTTTGTCAATAAGCTTCTTGTCTTTCCCGTGTAATGAAGATAAATGGAGGACTGATAGTAGTTCACATCATAAGAGAATTATGTTTTCATCATCTAGTGAGATACTCTGTTTTACTCGTTTCCTACCTGTGAATTCTATCCTTATTGCCTCTCTCGTACTACCAGAGCTGTCTCTACTTTCCACAGTTGACCTCGGACTCAATCCCAACCAGCAAATTGACAGACTGTCTACTGTCTCCAAAGTTGGTCTTTGCGCCTTGCCACTTTGTTGTACTTTGACATATTCCCGGCCGAAATTGCTTTTGATCGTATTTGTCACTTCCGTTACAGTCTTGTTTACGGGCTCTCGAATTATAACTATTCCTGCCTAAAAAAGTACCCCAAACGGATGAAAAATTGTGGTTATTAGTACAGCCGGAAATTATTGGTTTCATTTGCAAGTGTTGAACGTCGAGCCTCGGAGTTATATTGCACTAATCTCAGATATCATAACTAGTACCATATAACAGCGTGATATATACGTGAGTATGTTCAAGAGAAAGATCTTAATCTAAGTGTATATGTACCAAGCATCGAAACATCTACGATGCATAAGAGCCACCTTGGAATCAGGGATTCGACGTTTACTAAGACGATTAACCTCCAAAAGTTTACTCATTTTCATGATATTATACCCGAAAGGATGCTCGGTGGCAAATATTGCATACTTAACCCGATTTGAGTCCCCCGACTACACTCTTTTATTCGTAGAAGGCATATGATATGGGCAGTATAATCGTCATTTACAATACTATTCTACAGGCGATAATGAACTGGCACTCCAAAGGTTTTGGAGATCGCTATTGAGACCTGAACGTTTTTACTTAGCTACCACTATTGCTAATCTTAATTTTTATCAACGAGGAGCACATCGCATAGATCATTCATTTGGAACTCATGAGGCTACTCTATGTTCTTCATTACCTTGTCCTGCCTTTTAAGTTAGTTGGGCCCCCCTTATCGGTGGTTGTGTGGTGTTAAAGTTGCCGTGTGTGTGCACGCCGTTCAGATTACCAAATGGATGTCAGCCGCGATTTTGCCGCCTGCAATTGCCCCTCCCCAGGCAACCCTGCGTGCTACGCGGCCAACACTGAGTGGCGCGTTTTAGCCTCATCTACAAGATTCCTGGAACTTCCAATGCTGTTGAGCTCAAGAGCAGCTTACGTGATGGCCTCACGAGGCTCAACGGCCAAATAAGTAACCAAAAGGGATGTCGGCATAGCCAGAGTACCAAAAACTTCATTTCTTCTTTTTATTTTCTTTCCAGTGTCTTGTTTTGAGACGTTTCTTCTCGTAGTTTTGTCCAGTTTCTCGGATGAGATAACCGGTTTGACATCCTGCAAATCTCTCGCGATGGCGGAAATAGATCCTCTGGTGCTGTCATATTCGCACCTGGCGGAGTTTCCGCGAGCAAAAGATGCCCTGATCATACTGAAAAAGGTGGCCTCACTGGTGAAGCCGATAATGAGGGCGCGAGGATGGAAAGTGCATCAACTCACAGAATTCTACCCCCCTGAACCAAACTTGTTAGGTGTGTTTGACGGGTAGTAGCAAAATATACGGCCATCATCCGCATTAAACTAACACAAGAGCTCAGGTCTCAACGTAAACCGTGGTCAAAAGATTTGCCTTCGACTCCGTTATCCAGGCGATCGTAATCAGTTTCTACCTATCGAGCAAGTAACCGATACCATGCTGCATGAGTTGTCGCACAATGTCCATGGACCCCATGATGCCAAGTTTCACGCGTTGTGGAACCAGCTTCGCGATGAGCATGAAGCATTGGTAATGAAAGGCTACACGGGCGAAGGGTTCCTATCGGAAGGTCATCGGCTCGGAGGTGGGCGGATCCCCATGCATGAAGCCCGGCGTGTTGCTCGCGCAGCTGCGGAGAAACGCCGAACGCTCTCTGCTGGATCGGGGCAAAGGTTAGGTGGTATGGGACCCCGATCTGGGGCAGACATCAGACGAGTTATCGCCAATGCTGTCGACAGGCGAAACAAGACGCTTCAAGGTTGCGCCAACGACAACCATAACGAGGATGAGCTCTTTGAAATTGCCGAAACTGCCACCAGAAATGGCTTTAAGACCCAGGCAGAAGAGGATGCAGCGAATGAGGCTGCCATTGCCCAAGCATTATGGGAACTAGTGCAAGAAGATGAAAAAGCCAAGTACGGAAACGCTTACGTGCCGCCTACTGCTGGCAATCCGATTGGCAATAGGGGACCGGCGGTTGGGGCTGCACAACCGGGTCCAAGAAGCACTCATCATTCTCAGGAAACGCCACAGTGGCCGCCGTATCAAAGTACGTCGAAGCAGGCAAGGACAGGTCGTCCGGCTGTGGCAGCTTCTTTTCCGATATCGTGGAGTTGCAAAGTCTGCACATTGGAGAATCCATCTAATTATTTATGTTGCGATGCGTGCGGGACAAAGAGGGGTGATGGTCCAGGCGAGGAAATAGAAGCAAAACCAACAAAGCGCCCACGGACTGTGACAGTTGACCTGACATCAAGTTCACCCCCGGATTCTGCCCCGATAGTCCCGCCAGCAGCGAAGTCGGGATCGAACCCGAGACAACCCCCGACAGGCGTTAGATCCTCGACAGCGAGGACGTGGGCCTGCTCGTTCTGTGGCCGAAACAGGCCGTGGGAGTTTTGGAGCTGTGATCTCTGCGGGAAGATCAAAGATAGTTCATGATTCTTTTTATGTTTTGGCAGAGTTATGACTTATGATGATAAACGCCGTGATATGTCACATTGATCAACTGTATATCGGAATCTATACTACCTTGGTTTTTAATTTGCCCTTCAAATAATTAACAAATCACGTGCAATATCCGTTCGGTACAAATGTCGTGAATATTATGCTATTATTTCGCCGCGATGTGACTTTGAATCTGAACGTTTCGATTCGATCTCCACTCCCTGGTCGATACCGGCGCCCTAAGTCGTTCAATACATTTCATTTGGAATGTGATAAAACTAATATGGAGACTAATCACTCAGTACACGTGGCTGAACAAGCATCACTATATCAGTAACTTAGTACTGTGTAGCTGCATGCTCTATTAAAGTGGTGCACGAAGCAGGCAACCTCCGCTCGGTACGTAGGTCGTTACTCGGTCGACACGACTACACTCCAGCTGAGATGTGCCAAGGAGCACCGGTAGTGCTTTGTAGAGGAAGTGGAAGTGAGTAGGAGCACTACCCATGACATCATACTCAGTGCCAGGCGCCTTTTCGTCCCATTGGTGCCAAGCGACGGAGCAAGCAAAAGATGGTGCAACCCCGAAACGTCCGCAGCTAAACTGCCCGACGTTCTCGAGTAAGAAGCAGAGGAGGCCTTTTGGGAGACGGTGAAAGGGCTAAATTAGTCAATTGAAACATCTGCTTAGGACCAGACGGCTTGTCTCTGGCGCTTCAGAACTGGAGAACCCGGGCCCTTTCTGCGTGGAACGCGTGCTTTTCGTGGTGCGAGCAATGCAATGACAATGACGTAGGTATCCACCGTGGGCCCTGACGAGCACAAGCCTAGACCCAAAACCAGCCAGTGGCATCGTCCCACGCCCGGCTGTTGGCTGTGTCGATCGGAGCCAGCGCCCCTCCCAAATGGTTTAGCTCGATCCCAACCCGTCAGGACGCCACCAACCCCCATATTCCCCGTTCGGGACAGGGTGGGCTCTTTTGCCCACCCTCTATCCACCGACATTTTCATCCTGCGCTCATGGGATTTCTGAATTGGGTGTGGCCGGTCGGCATGCCACAGAGACATGCGGAGCGGCCTGCATGGCACCCTGCAGGCTCGGGGAGGAACGAAAAAAGAGGCTTTTCGCATGGCGTCATACGTCAACACTAACACATGCGCAGTCAATGGCTGCCCCCAGGCGGGAGAACGATGGCTGTTCCGTTGCCATGTAGTATGACGATGCTCTTGATTTCCGCGGCAGAGTTTGCTTAAAGTTTTAGGCTTTGTCTAGCAACCGGTTATTTCGCAGAATGGAGACTATTCATTAATCCCAGTGCTTGCGGTACTACTGCCGGAGGACGACGGCTCCGCAATACGCCTGACATATGCTGAGTAACTTTCGCTTGCCCGCACGGCACTAGAGCTCTAGTTGATACAATTGGCTGTTTGTGTGTGATTGGGCCCCTAAATTGGGATCTGATCTTCATGCTCCGCAGGCCCGCACACCATCATTGCAATACCCGTGTAGGTGTGCTCTTTTGTATGAATTCTCTAAGTATCCTTCTTTCTCTGCTCCCTGTTTATCCTCTCAAAATTTGTCAAACACCCAACAAAACAGTTGTATACCATAGTTAATCGGAGAAAACTCGAGAGGTTGAGAGGCTCGAACTTGTGACCCCTTCACTTTGTATCCTCATCCTCCAGCTTTTGTCGTCAGTGTACGTATCTCCTTTTCGAATGGCAGTTGGCCGGACATTCTTTCTTTTTGGCACACATTGTGTTTCCTGACGTCGACTCTCTCTCCAATCGCCGGCCGAGAAAGACAAAGTAACCCCCGGTTTCTCACCCATATCACCAACTGCTCTTCCCCCGTCCAAACATTCTGTCGCAATAAACTTCTCCCCGCTCTTGACCAGTGGATCGCCGGTTGTGGGACATACCCTGTACCCCCTTGGCCCCTTGCAGACTCGAGATTGCCAGTGAATGACGATGTGAGGCCGCAGAGGGCGTGAATTTCACCTCTGCAACATAATTAGGCACTAGAGCTAACGCTTCCGGCTGTTACTACGTAGGGCATCCACATCACCGATTTCCCACGCCAATGCCGTAGTCTACCTAGAAGTTGGGTTCTAGACTTCGCCTCCTGCACCAGTCCGCCGGATGAGCACCCCATCCACTACACCCCCTCTTGGGTTCGCCTAAACTCAGATTCCTCGACCTCCTGAAAGTCCTGTTACATCTAGCCCAACCAACATTCGTTTTCTCCAACTGCCGTACACCGTACGGAGCTGCTCTACTGCCGTGTTGATGGGCTTATTATATCTATTGATCCCGGAGTAGGGGTTGACACAATGGTGTCTACCGACCCTCCCCCTATAGTCAACTATAATCATGGCCAACAGTCAAGTCTTATTGATTCAATGGCCCCCGAACCTTCCGCGCTGAATGATAACCTTCGATACCTGAGCCGGGCTTCCCCGGATAGCAGCCAAGCTCTACCGCTGCCAAACCCTGACTTGACGTCAAAGCGAGATTCACACGTCACGGCCGCCTCCAGCCAAAGCCATGTGTCTGCCGACACCCCGGTTACCGCTCCCAGATCTAGTAGGGTGTCGACTGCAAGTCCCTTTACGCTCGACATGCCATATATTTCACCAGGACAGCTTGCATTCGCAGCGATGCAATTCTTACCGGCGCCGTTGCTCATTCTCAATACGCTCAAAACAGTGGTGCTCGCCAATGAGGCAATGGGCCGCTTACTTGGCATATCTGTGGACTCTGGCGAGGTAGATCCCTTAGCCACATTAGACAGCCTTAAGGGTCAGACTTTATCTCAAGTCGGAATCGATATGCTCCAAGATGGGCGACCTGTGTGGGTATCATGGGAGGAGTTTCTCGACTCCGTAGTCGCAGACGGTGCAATGAAACCAACAAGCATGCACTCGCGGCGGAACTCAACCATGAAAGTTTCCAGTGATCGCGTTTCGCCCACGATTAGTAACTCAACGACCATGTCGTCAAATGGGTCAGACGCTACCACGATTGCCGGAAAGCCAGCGACCAACTCTGTTATTGAAGTGGTCATCTCGTCCAAAGCCTTCAAGTCGCACGTACCTTCCAAAAAAACGGATAATCATGTGCTGGCGAAGATGATTATCACAGTATTCGAAGTAGACGAAAATCAAACATACTTTACATTGACTTTTACCAACACAGAAACTCCCCGCGCACCACCGACTCCCAGAAGGCCAGTACCGCGGTCTTCTACAAGCGCTCTAGAAGCTGCCGAGAGAAAGACGATTTTGAGCTCCCAGCCTCCGTCAGTTAGCTCGAGTCACGATTCTAACTCCCCGTCTTTCAGAGGAAGCCCCCTTGCCGTTTCCTTTTCATCAACTCCATTCCCCCCTATGGGTCCTCCCTCGCGCAGCTCCATGTCCAGCACGCCTTCTCTCTTCCAAAAGATGACTCTTATCAAAGACGCCTTACTGGACAATACCCAGATGCCCATCTTAGCAATGTGGAAAGATGGCAGCGCACCGGTGATGAACTTAGCCGCCCGGGATCTTTTCATCGATACAAACTTGACCGAGGACGATGACGAAGGATTCGATCTCCTTCGTGGTTGGGACTTCTTCGACGAAGATTTTACTCGAAAATATGAGCCTCATGAATTTCCCATCTCCGTATTACTTCGTACTGGCGTCCCATTCTCTGGAATGCGCGTCGGTATGTATAACAAGGCAAAGTCAAAAAGACTTGTGTTTGATATGCTGGGAGAGCTTATCAAGGATCCCGAGACCGGAGAGATGGTTGCAGGGGTAATCACCTGTCGAGATGTGACGTCGATGGCAGAAGAGATCACACACATCAAAGAGTATGAAGAACAGAGGTTTAAGCTGATCTGTGATACCATGCCTCAAATGCTTTGGACAACCACCCCAGATGGCATGCATGACTTTTTTAATTCTAGGTGGTACGATTATACCGGACTGTCGCCTGAGGATTGCTTGAACCTGGGGTGGAAAAACGCCTTTCACCCCGACGATATGCCAGCAACACTTAGAAGATGGAATCAAAGCTTGGCTACCGGGGCGCCATATATGACCGAGTACCGATGCTTGAGCAAGGATGGGCAGTGGAGGTGGATGTTGGGACGAGCCTTACCCCTCAGGAATAAGCAGACAGGGGCAATCGAGAAATGGTTTGGCACGTGTACTGACGTCCATGAAAGCCTAGAAACAAAAGCTGCTGCAAAGAGGATGAGGCAACAGCTAATCAGTGTGCTGTCACATGCCCAGACCACGATTTTCTCGGTTTCTAGGGATTACAAAGTCACAATGCTGGACGGTGCCATCATTTGGGACGCAGCTAAATCGAACAGGGCCGAGGACGATACGAGCGACGATGAATTCTTTGCTTTGAAGTATATCGGCAGGGATGTGGAGGAAGTTTTCAAAGAGATGATCCCCCAACAGCAGGCAGACATCCCCGTTTTCCTTGGTCCTATTCGCGAGATCCTCCAGGGAAACCGAAACGGCGATGTCGTCCGTGAGCACGAACTAGGTCAGTAACGAATCAGTTCCTTGAGCCAGCATTGCATTGAACATTAATAAGCTGACTTGGATCATCAGACAACCACTTCTTCCGTACTAGGTTCATACCTACGTTCGGCAGACAGACCCGCCAGGGACTCGGCAGCCAGCATGTGGTCGATGGTGTCATAGGAGTCATCATGGACGTGACAGAGTTGAAGGAGAGGGAGCTAGATCTCAAGGTTCAGGCCAAGGAGAAGCGGCAACTGGTGGCCAGAGAGGCGGCGGCAAAGGAAGCTAGTCGTCTCAAAAGCCAATTCCTTGCGAATGTAAGTGCGGTGTATTGATGCTAAGTGGTCAACCCTCCTTGCACATGTGCTTATGACCCTCAGATGTCGCATGAAATCCGCACGCCAATCACTGGCGTTATCGGTATGGCCGAGCTGCTCCTGGATCTGCCTCTTGGTGATGAACAGCAAGAGTATGCCAGCAACATCATCCGATCAGCAAACGGTCTATTGACCGTGATAAATGACATTCTTGATTTATCCAAGGTTGAATCTGGCAGGTTGGATATTGAGGAAGTGCAGTTCTCTCTATCTGTCGTGGTCCAAGATGTCTCTAAGATGCTCAGTTTCGCTGCAAATAGGTCAGTATCCATCAAGATTTTGGAACCATTACTGTGACTAACGAATGCGGTGCCTATATAGAAAGAGCTTGGCTTTTCGCTCTGACGTCTCGGCAGATATTGCGAAAGATCTTGTTGTTCTTGGAGATCCGTTAGTGGCAGACCCCAATTCCCTTCATGCTAGCTAGATCCTAACTGAAGCAGAGGTCGTGTGAGACAAATTATCACGAACCTGTTGACCAACAGTATTAAGTTTACTAACAGTGGACACGTGAACTTTTCGGTGTGGAAGGAGCACGAAACCCAGGACACGATTGAGATCAAGTTCGTTATTGAGGATACTGGTATAGGGATCGAAGAGGACGTGCGCAAGCGGCTTTTCCAGCCATTTAGCCAGGGCGATGCTTCAACCGCACGCAAGTTCGGAGGCACCGGCTTAGGACTGACGATATCCAAAAACCTTGTGGATCTGATGAACGGGAAAATATCACTGGAATCATCGCTGGGCAGCGGCACGACTGCAACGTTTTGGATTCCGTTCAACAAGCCGCAAACGCCTCATCTTTCATCTTCACTTGTGGAAATCGCGCCGTTACCTGATCGTTTGAAGTCAGAGATGAGTGTTTCATGCAACAGTTCCGAATTTGAGCAGATAGTGAATGCTCCTCCAGCAGATAAGGTAGCGCATGAGAAGGGTGTTGCACAAAGCGCAAAGTCTCTGGGTCTTGCCTCGCCTCCTTCGTCTGCAGAAGAGGACCTGTCAATGTCGGAGCGATCCAAGATTCAAGTTCTCGTGGTTGAGGATAAGTAAGTGTCCTTCACTTATCTCGATGCTTCATTCAGTATACGTATTGACCTTTTACACTACACAGCGCAATAAACCAACAAATTGCAACAAAGACGATCAAGAAATTAGGATTCCAGGTTGGGGCAGCATGGAATGGAAAAGAGGCCCTCGATTATATAGAAGCATCGCAGAAAGGCGAGCAAATCAAGCCCGATATCATCTTGATGGATGTGCAGATGCCCCTCATGGACGGGTATAAGTGTACGCACATCTTGCGACACCACCTTCCGTTTAGTGCGTACATCCAAGATGTGCCTATTGTGGCAATGACGGCCTCAGCCATCCAGGGCGATCGAGAGAAGTGCACCAAAGCAGGGATGGACGATTACCTGGCCAAGCCTGTGAAGAGGAAGCTTTTGGAGAATATGCTGGTAAGATGGAGCAAAGCAGGCCGCAAAAGCCCCAGCACATTCATTGGGACCGAATCGCCCATCCACGATTGCTCCAACCCTGGCTCTCAGTGTGTGGACATACCAGTTGTTGGACAAGATCTCGAGTCGGAAGTCACCACGCCAAATGAGAATTTGTCAGCGGATGGTCTAGACTGTGTTAATGACGAACGAATGAGTCTGTTAACACCGAAACCACTATCGCAATCTGGATCGGCCGACTTGACCGGCTTCCCTTTCGGTCCATTTTCTACCGTCAATACCTCCCAGACAAGTCAACTGGATACGAAGGAGCTTGCGATGCAGCTTCGAGATGATAAGCTCCTGGTAGCGGCTGGTGGTATGGCTAGGCCAGAGCCACTTGCTCGGTCCTCTTCGCGATCGGAGGGCGATTCACTGACGGAGGAAAATGTTGAGAAACTCCAAAAGCAAGACGAAATAGGAGGCAGCAGACCTATCTAGCGGAGGTCACCCAGGTTGTGAGGTGTATATGGTAGTTCGTTTCCACGGATGCGACGAAGTACATGTCTATAATCTGTACGCACGGCTGTCATGGTAGCAAATCTTTTTTCTGGATCATATGTTAGGCGGGCTTCGAGACGGCGAGACGGTAAGACGGCAATAACAAGAGGGAAAAAGGTATAAGTGGGAAGTGCGGTTTAGAGCAGGCATACAGGTGTTATTATACCCACTTCATCATGATCATGACAGAAGCATTTAGCATAATCTTTTTGGGGCGCAGAAGGCGTTGGAAGTCAAAAGAGGTGCATTCTAATACATAATTATACCCCTTACTAGAGGGAAGAAATAGGCCGAGGATAACTTGCTGGGAGAACGACCTTATACAATGACACAGCCACCACAAGTGAGGCTTGTGGGGTCGAGTACACCACAATATAGGAGAACAATGTGAAAATAGCAACCGAAAAACACACATACATTAAGACGTACAGATGGATGCCATGTTCAGGTGTCGAGGTGAGTGAAACAACTCCTAGTGCACGTGGTGACACGATAGATGGACAAGGTGGATCCGCACTGGGCTAACTAGCTGGATTGCTAGGAAACATTGGTCAGAGAGGAGAGTCGGCGAATGTCCTTATATCCTCCGCAGGTAAATAACTGACTGGGGGCCTTAGGAGGAGTAGCCATCATCCAATGGTTATTGATTGGCAAGGGCGCATTGCGACTAGATTCAGTGTGTGGCAGCAGGGGGCAAGTTTAATTGGTCTAACATTAAGACATGGGATCCCTATGAAATCCATACCTAGGTAATGTATGGGATGTGACTTGAATGTAGCCTATAGAGGATCCAAACTGAAGTATAGGAGAGATGGTCTGTGCCCAACGCCAAACGGCTTAGCCTCCGGGGTACGGTACATGGATACAGGAGGCCGCGTCACTGTTTTCCCTTATCGCCTCACAAGCTCGGGCAAGCAGGCCAAACTTTTGGACGAAAAGCCGTGCACCCATCATCATCATTATCATCATCACCATCACCTCCTGTTTGCACTCCCGATTTATTGTGCATTGCTCTCCTCGTGGGGACACAAGGCGTATAATCCACCAGATACGTTATGATAAGATGCGGCTGATCTCCGGGGTCGCTGCTGCAACCTTGAGCTTGACGCTCGGTCTCGCAGACCCCTTATCGCAAGTTCCTCTTGCTGGGCCGCCAGCGCTCCAAGCATCTCCATGGCGCCTCAACTTCTCCTCAACAGCACCGTATCTTTTCTCCTCGGTCTCCTCGCTTCTGCAGCAATGGGGGAACACATTCTTCCCAAATGGGCACAATATCGTCCCTTGTGAAATCCCCGCTTACACGCTATTCTACCACGGCCGCACCGACGCCGAGACACCGCCCAGCCCGGAATGGTTGGCTTTTGATATGTAAGGACACCACCCGTGACTGGATTTTATACCTGGTCAGCCTCAAGCAGTGCTAACGCCGACATTGGCTTGGAAAGCGAGATGTCATATGGGATCATGGGGAGTACCAGAGACTCGCACCTGCTCACTTATCAGACGACCAAGCCTGTCAAGGCACTGTATTTTGATGGAGAGTCAGCTACGCTGATGGGACTGGGTCAACTCGACACCCAGATGCTGCACGTGTTTGGGAACGTCTCCGGCCCGCCTCATGATGGCTGGGGCTTGTACGAAGAATACGCGCGTGCTGCCGGGCTCTGCGACTGGCTCGAGGCGACGGGCCTGCGGGGGGACGGCAGGGGCTACGAAGGCATCATCCGCATGAACGCTGGATTTGAGATGATCTGGTGCAATTTCACCAGCCCAAGCTTGAGGCTTCTGACCCGCCTCAACGTGACGGCACCGCAGCTGGGGGTAAAAGCAGAAGGAGCGGCCTCTAACATGGCTGTGTTTGCAAGCGAAGAGGAGGGTGAGCCGGAGAGCCCATACTACCCGTTGCCTCCGTTGCCGACCCGTACAGACCGCTCCGCAGACCCTACGAGTCCACCTATGCCTCCAAACTGGCGGCGGGACAGTGGTCACGAGCCGTTCCTCGCTTCGCAGAGCTGGGGGTGGTTCTCTAGTGCTACCTACCACTACGGTAAATCGAAAAATAGCCCCGGGTTAGGGGAGATCAGGGCTAGGATCACTAATTGTGGCATCATGTCTTACTACTCCCCAAGGTTTGCCAATGCGGCTCTTCTGCGAGCCGAGGATGAACGAGACGCATACAACCTAACTGCAGAGGGCCACTGGCTAGGTCCAGGCCTGGACGGCAACCGCACGGCTGCCTTGAACGATCTCAGGAGGCGCAGACGGTACCATCACCTCGAGAATGTGACCGCCGAGGAGGCTTCATTCATGCGAAAGGGTTCCGAGCAAGTCCTGCGAGGTTTGCTCGACGGCGAAAACACCTGCACAGGGGCTGACTGGGCCTATATCACCAATGAGATCACCCAGAGCGCGGGTATTCACGTGAACGAGCTGTCCGCCATTCTGGAGTCGTTCTCGCAGCGCTCGCAGAACGACACGGCGATCAGGTCTTGGATGTCGAGCCTCCGATCGCACAGCCACTCTTTTTACCTCGCCTTCCTGGAGTACCCGGCCAGGTACGACGACCCGGCGGCCTGGAGCACCAGCTCGGCGCTCTACAAGGACGCGCACGCACGCTGCCGCTTCCGGTACACGCGGCTGATGGCCCCGCCCGCCGACGGCCCGGATATCAGCGCCGAGGAGCGGGACCTACGGTGGGCGGTGGAGGAGACCTATGGTGCCATCTGCTCGGTCCTCCTGACCGTCGGGTTCCAGATCGAGCAGAGCTGGGCCGAGGACTTCCAGCTGGCAGCGGCGGAGCCCGCCGCCACCATTCAGGTAACTGCCATCGCTGGGTCGCTCCTTGGTGGGCGCTACGCGCGGCTGGCGTCAACGTGGAGCAGCGGTGTCCAGGAGCTTATGGCCTGGCTGGGCTGGGAGGACGACTTCACGGGCTGCTCCGAGGTGTGCGCCTGGGACGAGCGTTGCTACATTCCCATGTGGCCCATGTTCGCGAGCAGCGGAGGTGGGTTCGGGGGCAGGCGTCCGCCCGGAGGTGGGCGAAACGGGTCATACCCGAATCCCTATAGCCCACGAGGACCCGGCGGCGGCGGTAAGGGGGGACCTGGTGGCGGCGGGCCTCCGCGTCACGGACCTGGTGGTCCCGGGGGTGGTGATGGTGGTGGTGAACGACGGCAACCTAGAGGGGGCAACAATTTCATGATGGGCGATGGTATGGGCCTGTACGAGCCCAAATGTTTAAAGATCTCGGAGTTCACGAGTAGCTAGATGGTAGATTTCCTTTAGTATAGGTTATGAGGATACCCGGGGATTGTGGGATATAAAAACACATCTGTACACATAATCTCCTTTATCTTTTAGAAAGATTATTTGAAATAAATCAAGGTAAATCCAAGGCAAACTTTCACTCAAGGTTCCTGAAATCAGAGATGTTCTTTTTCGTATTCCTTGCTTCTCTATTGCCTTTTTCATGTAGGTATTTGTGGGCAAAGGTATCCATGTGCATCTCAGCCTGCCCTATAAGAACGTTTCTAAAATAGAATGCCGCATTCGTGCTTCTCATGAACCGATATCACCACCAGGACGCCAGCACTGATGCAAATTAAAACGAATTTCAAGACTCGGTTTTTTTTATTATTGGTCACCTGCCGCATTCTGAACCTGCAATCCTTACGGAACGGTGATGAATGCTTTCATTGCTTGTACGGCGTCGCCATCGTGAGCCTTCAACAGCTCCGTCGCTTTGGGTTTCGTGAGATCCAGCTCGTCAACCTATAGAGAGGGAGGGGGAAAAAAAGGAGCAATGTTAGTAAGAGGGGAGGTTTCTTGGTTCTTTTCCCCCCTCAGAACTCTATTATATTGGGTTCTCTTCTCTTCGGGTCGCCTACTTACCAGCAACGCAACGTCGGCGGCATCGATCTTGACCTTCTTGACCTCGGCCTTGGCTCCCCCGGCACCGGCGCCGCCCAGGCTCTTCATAGCCTTGCTGACGGCCTCGCTGTCGACGTGGGCCGAGCTGGATTCGTCATCGCGGGCGTCCAGGCGCGACATGGCGGCGGCGGCCTTGCGGTCTTCTGCGGACTTGGCGGTGGCCTGGATTTCCTCCTCGACGTCGCCGGTGGTCGCGCCCTCGACGATGGCAGGGGGTTGTGTATCAGCCATGGTGAGTAGTGTACGAGATGAGAGGCGGCCTTGGGACGAGAGGTATTTAGTTAGGTGTAATAGAGAAACCCCTTGTGGGTTGAGCTGGAACCAGGATGGGCAATAGAGACGAAGTGAAGCTTAAAGGCAATTCGCGCCAGGAAAGAAAGCTATCAGAAGCGCTGGGCATGGAGCCCCTCCGGCCGCTGGCCAGTGTTCAAAATCTTTGGGTACAGGTAGCGCCACAAGGTGCCAGGTGGGGTGGGTGGTGGGGGGGGGTCGCAGTGCACCACATGCGGGGCGCGGCAAGCGGAAAGCTGCCGCTGGTGTGGCGGTGAAAACGAAACCCTCAGGTCGGGTCACTACCACCTAACTATGTACTCTCTGCTAGGGGTGGCATTTCTACTGTACCTCCAGTGGCGGGGTAACTTGATGGACAGAACCAGATCCCATGCGCCCCGATCCCATCCCTATCCATATCCATCACGAAGCGAGATGATTATCTTTACATGTGGTTTTGGGGGACCAACTTAAGTTAGCATCCATCCTATGGGTGTGTACACGTGGAAACCTTCGTGGATGGTCCCCAGCCGAGTAAAATGCTGTCGTACGCCATGGTTCGTGCATACCTAAGTACCTACACAGTGAACAAGCCTTGCCCTTTCGTTGGTCAATCGCTTTCTCAATAGCTGTCCTTGCGTTGCCATTACTTTTTTGGGGGGTTTTCTGCTTTCTGTCGCATGTTGACTCATACTTCGTGCAAGCCAAACAGGGGAAGGGAAAAAAAATGTTTTTTTCTTCTTCCTCGATAAAATGGTTGTCAAACCCAACACAGTAACTCCACCTACTTACATTCTCGATATCTCTCTCGTGTCTCAAATTACTCGCCAATTCTCATCTAAGCGACTCTTCAATCCTGGTCGACCTCATTTTTGCCTACACCCAGAACCTCCATCCAATCCCTATTCTTCAATTTCCTCGTCTCATAATCCTTCACTACTCCACCATCCGATCTAGAAGTCTATTCAGTTGGTTCCCAGCTTCGGGTCCACTCGCTGCCTGTTGAAATATCCACTATAATTCAATATGACTGCCGCAAGCGGTGTCAACGGCGGTGCTACTAGTGCCAAGACCCGATCTGAGTGGACTCCCACTTCCTGGAGATCCAAGCCCGTCAAGCAGTGCCCTGATTACCCTGATCTCAAGGCTCTGCGGAAGGCTACGGGCGAGCTGAATGTCCTCCCTCCCATTGTTCACCCTCATGAGATCAACAGACTGAAGGAGAATCTCAAGGATGTAGCCGAGGGGAGGGCATTCTTGCTCCAAGGCGGTGACTGTGCCGAGCTCTTCGACTACTGCCGCCAAGATGCTATTGAGTCTAAGATCAAGCTCTTGTTGCAGATGAGCTTGGTCCTCATTCGTGGCACCGACAAGAAGGTGGTCAGAATTGGTCGCATGGCTGGCCAGTACGCGAAGCCCAGATCGAGCCCCGTTGAGACTGTGGACGGCAAGCAGGTACCATCGTTCCGAGGTGATATCCTCAATGGCTACAGGTTGGAGGATCGAGAGCTGGATCCTCAGAGGCTTGTCAAGTATGCAGAACCCCCACCATTGGCGAATTTCTTTTATCACTTGTTCTAGATAAGGCTTTCTAACTACTTTATAGAGCGTATAATTACTCGGCGGCAACACTGAATTACGTCCGATCTGCACTCTCCTCGGGCATCGCTGACTTACACCGCCCCCTCAACTGGGAGCTCGGACATGTTCAGGACTCGGAACTAAAAGCTAAGTACACAGAAGCGGTAAACTTTATCAAAGATTCTCTGCGCTTCATGAAGACAATCGGCGCAGACAGAGACCACCAGCTCGGCACCGTCGATATCTACACCAGCCACGAGGGTCTGCTCCTCGAGTATGAAGAGAGCTTGACCAGGCTCCTGGACAACCCCTTGTACGTTGTGGAAGGTGAGGAGCAGCATAAAGAGTACTACGACACCTCTGCCCACTTCATCTGGATCGGAGATCGCACGCGGCAGATCGACCATGCTCACGTGGAGTTTTTCCGCGGCATCGCCAATCCTATCGGCATCAAGGTTGGCCCCACCACCCCTGTGTCGGACTTGCTAGAGCTCCTCCGCACCCTTAACCCGAACCGCGAGGTGGGCAAGATCACCTTGATCACGCGCTACGGCGCTTCGAAGGTCCGCGAGCTCCTACCTGCCCACATCCGTGCTGTCGAGGGCAGCGAGTACAAGGGCTGTGTAATCTGGCAATGCGACCCCATGCACGGGAACACCCGCTCCACGGGCTCGGGCATCAAGACGCGTCGTTTCGATGACATCTTCTCGGAGCTCCAGGCCACCCTAGAGGTTCACCAGGAAGAGGGCAGCTACCTCGGTGGCATGCATCTGGAGCTGACAGGCGATGCTGTGACAGAGTGCACGGGCGGCAGCCAGAAGTTGGGCGAGGACGACCTTTCCACCAACTACACCAGCTTCTGTGATCCACGACTCAACGAGAAGCAGGCGCTGGAGATGGCTTTCTTGGTCGCTGATCACTATATCCAGAGAAGATAGGGTTCCATACTAGCTAAACCGGGGGTGCGATTCAAAGGACATTGTAAAGTGGATTTATTTATCTAAATCTGGGGCGTTCGGCGATTTCAAGAGGAAAGGAAAGTTTTTGCCAGAGCACGAAATTCATAAGAAGTTCCGTTTAAATATATGCAACTTCGATCGGCGGCAGATTTCTGTCCTGTAATTGCCAATAAAAAGATATACTCTACATCCGAGATCCTACGTGTTATCATGATCATTAAGGGGTAATGTGCAAGCTTCAACAGTGCATGATCAAGTGCAACAGCTCACAGCGACCATTACGCTTCTTAGATCATCGGGGATTGTCTTCTACCAGCTCCATTGTTACAGCAATCGAAAACTTCCGGGAAAACATCAGTCTAAGCTATGAACTTAGTGAGCAGTAGAAAAACTATGCCAAGTCCAGTCATACGTACTTATTGCTCAGCCACGCTTTCACCTCCCCTCCAGCCTCGGGCAAACATGAGGTGTAAGTGCACCCAGTTTAACCCCCCCTCCCCCCTCCCCCCCCAAAAAAAAAAAACGCCTCGTAGAGCTGCCTTGTGCATTGCTGCAAGCCAGTTGGGAGGGGGGTGGGAATTGGGGAATGCCCATTCGCCCATTCATTTATAAATCTTGCATTGCTGCCCTTTACTCCTCTTACTATTTCATCGTAGCTAGTTCTGAGGAATATAACAGTCATTTGATCATAACTCCCACCACGGTAGGTTTTCCTGTAACCTCCGGCCTGACCGAGCGAGCAACGAAGTGGGTTAAACCTCCCAGTCATACCGGATTCCCCGGGTTCCGCTTTTCCATTCCGGCGCGCCCCCGTGCCGGTGAGCTGGGAAGGGGGAACCAAACCAAGTAGAGAAAGTATGCCTCAATTCATCCGCCGGTTCGGCCGACGTCGCAATCCCATCGAGACTGCAGCATCCACACGGCCAGAACCACCGGAAGGGGAACCGCCCTCCTATGAGGAAAGCCAGACCGGCACCCTGCACAGCACTATCGCTGTTGCCGCCCGCTTCGCCAGCCGGGTGGCATTTCCAGATTTCTTTCCGCCCCGGATTGACGGCTATGGATCACCGCCAGTACCATTGCTCGTAGGTAAGGAAGATGAGAGGATCATTATCAGCAGCAGCAGTGGCAGTGGCAGTGGCAGTGATAATGATGATGATGATGATGCATTGTTGTACTCTGTACTGGAAGCGCTCGGCTCCGCCCAAACCTGCGGTGATGGGCTAAATTTCCTAGACCGCATCCGGGAGTATATGTCCAGCGCGACCTCGGTGGATGCGCGGCGCTGGTCTGAGATGGAGGTGGCGTTACGCCGCTTGAATGATCCGCCGATGACGTCGGTAAAAGCCGACATCGAGAAGAACAGCAGCAGCAGCAGCAGCAGCAGCAGTAGCGACGGCGGTAACCGGAGCTCTGCGCCCCTAACCTTGGAGGCTCTGCTCCTAGTGCTCTCAGCCCGGGTCCTGCAGAGCTACTATGCTGAGACGGTGCGGTATCATGGCCCGGACGGCCAGCGCAAGCTCCGCCTGCTGGAGATGGGGGCGTGCAGCGAGCCCGGGTGTGGGTGCTTCGATTTTGACCTGGCGCCCCCTTCCCCTTCTTCTTCTTCCTCCTCCTCCTCCTCGTCGCCGCGCTGTTACTGCGGGCATCCGCCCTCCGTGCACGGGTGCGCCGCTCCGCCGCCGCTCCCGAAGACGATGACGCCCGGATATGCCTCCCTGTCGTTGTCGTCGTCCTCCCCCTCCTCTTCCACCGCCCGCCGCAGGGCTCTGGAGAGCCTGCTTCGGCGATATGTCAACTGGGAGCCGGCAGCGTACGCGCGCCTCCGCCACCGCGGGCCCGACGGGCGGAGTAAGAATAACCTGAAGCAAGTGGCGCGGTGCACGGCGCGGTACTTCACCGGCGGCGACACCGGCCCTTGCTGCGGGTGCTACGACTACGATAGTCGGCGCGGGGGTGATTCTAGAGACCGCGGAGCGGGAGTCGCGGTGGCATCCCGGGCGTGTAAGTGCGGACACGGTGCCGAAGTACACCTCGCGCTCGCTCAGCCGCTCAGTTCAGGCAAGGAAGGGTCGGAACACAACAGCCGCGCTGGAGACGGCGTGGGTCAGATGGCGGCAGCGTTGCTGCTTGGAAAGAAGCAGCAGCCCACAGCGGACCACGATGAGAAAGGCAAAGGATGTCAGTCTGAAGGTGTGATTCCCGGGAGAGACGGCAATGCGGGCGCGGAACATTGCGATCTAAGTTGGATGCTCATCGAGGCCGCGTTCTTGGAGTTTGCCAATGCAAGGAAATATATAAATGATCTTGGGTAACCAGCAGCGGCTTTGAATGGCGTATACGCCATAGGGAATTACTTGCGTTACGGAGGAGCTCGAATGATGTAACACAGCTCTAGTTCTTTGAAACCCAAAAAAAAAATAAAAAAATTCACATATCTAGGTAATACTCGGCGCTCGGCAGAGTATATCTTGGGAGGTGGCTCATAAAAGAGTTAAGTAGCGCAATCCACCCCAATCTTGGTGGCGATTTCTCGTCTATCTTATGCGTGCAGAGGGAAGATCCAGTCAGCATTCTTTCCTTACAAGTTTGCTTACTTTCTTTACTGCACAGTGTACTCTCCAAGCTTTGGGGTTTCCCATCAGCGGTCTCATTGTTCCACCTGCCGCGCAAGTCCGGAGCGCTTTACTTCCGTGGCCTATAGACTGGCTCGTTTCTCCCATCCCCCTTCGCTGAGTCAAACTGAAATAACCTGAGCACCCTCGAAGGCATCGCCAGCCTCCAGCTTCGTCCAGCTCTTGACAGAGCCGGCCTCGATGCAAATCATGTTCTTGTAGCCATCCTTGGGCTCGAAGTCACCCATTCCAGCAGCCTTCTCGATCCAGGGGTTCCAGACCACAACATCGTCCAGATTGTCCCGAACGACGGTGAACTTGGGGCTGCCGCCCTCAGAGACTACCACTGGCTTGGATGAGGTCTTGACAGGACTGTAGACGCGATCCGTCTCACTGGTGATGGTGATAGACCCCGATTGCGTCTTGGTCTTCAAGCTATCCACCTTGTCCACATATTCGGCCTCCTCAAGTCCCGTTACTGTGACGGCCGAGATATCATTGACGCGCAGGTACGTGTGCAGGAGTAGCTGCATATCGAATGGTTTATCGCCCTGGTTCGTTACAACCATTCCGGTGCTCAAGTTGTCAGGAGTCAAGGTGACGCTGTACTGCAGCGAGAAAGGATGTGGCCAGAGGGCCGCCGCCTCCTTGCTCAAGCTGGCGGTGCTCAGACCAAAGTCTAGCTTGACCGAATTGTCGGACTTGCCAGTGGATTCAGAGGTCGAGCTACCAAGGAAGTCCCAGGTTGCATTGCGCGCGAAACCGTGTTGTGGGAGCTTTGAGGTTTCGGCGTGATCTGGCGCGGTGCCGAAGACCTAGTAGGTTGAGGAAGCGTCAGCACCGTTCTTCTTCTTCTTCTTCTTCTTCTTCTCTGTTTGCAATTGATACCACTGGATCTACAGCTCAAATCACCCACGTGTGTCATTCACATCTCTTGCTGTGCTGATCTTTCAACGTGGACCATACAGGGAGACAGTTTCTTACAGGAAAGACCAAGGGAATGCCGCCCCTCACGGCCTTGGTGCCATCGAGCTTGGCGGCGTCGGAAAGCCACAGGCGCTCATTGCCAGCGCGGTCCTTCCAGCTGATCAAAGTTGCTCCAAAGAGCAGCACCTCGATGCTCTCTCCCGAAGGCAGCACAGCGCTTACTCGGCTGTTGTCGTGCGTGATGTTGACCTGGGGCTGCGGGGGCAGGCCGGGAGTTGTCGCTAGAGCTGCGGGTTTGCGGGGACGGTCGACCATCTTTCACTTGTTCTGAGGGCGCTCGGTGGTGACGTTAGCGATGGAAGGCTGGAGTGACTGGGAAGCGGATTGCACAGATAGAAAGCTGCTCGGGGAACTTTGGCGGCGTGAGGAAGTGAACAATGGATCACCTAGAAAGAGAGGAAAAGGAGCTACACACAGCTGAATCGGTGCTTGTGCATGCTGGTGAGGGGCGGGGCTGGGAGTGATTTCATAGGATGGTGGGGCCGTTTCAATGGGTTTGGTGTCTCAAGTCAGCGCCCGCGGGGTTTCCTCCTGCGGGGTTGCGCTTGTTGCTCTGTATTCTGAGGAATGCAAAGAGGCAAACCAAGCCGGGCAACAACAAGTTATGCCATGTACGCCATCGCAAACTCGAGTGTTTGCTAACTATGTACATACTGAAGTACTTTGTAAATCAATTCCGGTCTGCATTGCAGCACTAAACCATGCATGTCTATCCATCATGAAGATATATAGTAATACCCACATATATATATAGCCCTGCATAGGCGGCTTTAAAAACATCAGAAGGCCAAGCTAGCTTATTAGCAGATATCCCATGGGATAAGTTACTCCTTTCAGGCAACTATCGTTAATGCGCCGCAGCAGCCATGGTTCGTTGCGCACCAGACAGATTAGACAGGCAGGCTGTTCCCTGCATCCCCACCTAAACAGGCCTCCCGTTTGACCACTTGGCCAAAGCCCACTTCGTCTCAGTTTATACCTGGTTCCCAGAGCCAGCCGGCGCCCTGGAGCGGCCAGTTGTGACACCAGATGTGGGCTGTGTTGGGTTCCATAAGCATCTCAAACACCACTGCACCTGAAACGAACAGGACCCGTGGTTTATCGGTTCCATGCTACAGGAACCAACCCCGAGCTGGAGCTCCTCTCCAATCCAGCTCCTTATTTACATCCGCCGTCTTGACAATTCCACACATTGCAGTGATTGTGGGTGGCTATAATGAATTTACGATTCCATGAGACGTCCTCTTTGTATCGTCTGGGATATCCTATGTCGCCCCGCTTAAATCTGAAGACACCCTAACGCCTCGCGAATGCCGTTGCTACCTTTTTCCCTTTTGCTACAATACACCAACCATCATCATGATCTACTCCTAATCCCGTGACGGGGAGTAAGATCCCCGGCTATACAAACATGTCATCGCTCTTATTCATGCCTCTTGGTTTCGACCACGAACCTCGGCGGCGTAGAGCTCCCTCTTCATGTCCATGAACATATCCTCTACCTTATATACTTCTTCCCTTGAGAGGGCTGCAGCCCGTAACTCGTTGAACCCGCTTCTCAAAGCTTCCATTATCTTCTCGATGGATGGTTTCTCAACAACAGCTGTGCCTTGTCCCTCTAATCCTGCGGAAGTTGCCGCAGTCTCTTCTTCAATGTGCTTGCCCGTGCTTCCCACCGTGGCAATACCATCGCTTGCTTCTTGAATTTGGCTCGTCTCTTCAACTGGGTCCCCAGAGTGCTGGCTCGCTGCGACCTTGCTCTCCTCACACTGGGATGCTTCCCGGCTGATCTGCAGGTTCACAGCGGCGCGATCATCTAGCGCTGCTGCAATCGCAGCTGCATCTGGCAGCAAAGCATCCTCCATGGCTGAGTCTTCTGGTGAAGGTCCTTGAGATAAGTGCGCTGGCGATTCTCCATTAGCAATCACCATATTTTCTGGAGGCCCATTGTTAGACTCTTCCTGAATCGTGGCTCGGGGCATAAAAAGCTTACCATGATTGACCTGCAGAAGCAAGCTATCAGCAGGTGCATCCATGTCTGCATCGGGACCCAAACTCTGCCGATGCTTCTTGGCGGGTGCCTCAATTGTCGTCTTTTCTAGATCTCGCACCTTCCTCTTCCTGGATCTCTTGTCCGACAACTGTGAACTGGACGCTGTTGGTGTAGATGGCGGACTGGGTGATGGGGACTGCCCAGACCTGGCCCTTCTCGATTTGCTCCGTAATCCATATGACCTAGTTTTCACCATGATGCAGTCTAAAACATGTGCGTCGGGGGCATCTCGCTGCTTCTCTGGTGATTCCGTAGAAAGTCGTGAAGTTGATTCGCATTTACGGGAGCCCATTTCTACCACTAAGCGGAGTAAGCTCTGCTCATCAACCTCACTTGCCTCGAAGGAATTCTCCTTTATCTGAGAGGCCTTCGCGTTGTCGTCAGCTGATGCTTGTATAGCTTTGGAGCGAGAGCGTAGAGTTCGGGGGGTTTGCGGAGCTGGGCTTGTGAGAGCATCCACAAACACCTCATTATCTGATCTTGGAGTCTCTTGAATTTTCAAAACTCGCGCGTTGGGTGGTGTTGCAGGGCCTCTCGCAGCTGGTAGCACATCTTCAACTATTGCTTTGGGCATTATCTCTTGCGCTTCGTCCTCTATATCCGCATGCTCAGCATCGTCGTCTCGGACGGCGTTGGAGCCAGCAGGCCCCACTGCATGTCTGAGCTCCGATGAACCGATTTTGTCAACAATATCCTGGGATCTACCTGCGACTGAGAGACGCTGGTCATTCGAGAGCATCTGGCGATTCTGCCTTGGAGATCCAGACAAAGGAGAGGAGAGGAATTGCCACTCGTCCAAGACACTGCTACTGCTAGACTGTGTCTTGCTGATTTCAGGCAAGAGCGGGTAACGACGTGGCTCTGGTGGTGACGAAGGGAAGTCGTCCGTCATCTCGTGGTCGTTGTCTTCAAGAAGTGATGGCTGTCCCCTTCTTGGTGTTGGGGTTGAAGACACATAGTCTTCAAAACTACGATGAGATTTCGGTGTCGTTTCTTTCTCCCTTTTTGATGTACTTGGGCTACTAGGACGGGGTAGTTTCGCCTTGCTCTTCTCCGGGCTAGATCGAATCTGAGGAAACAAAGCAGCATTGTCTTGTTGTCTTTGTCTAACCTCTTTCTGTCTCTCGGTTAGGACCTGGGATTCTAGGGCATTGAGGCTCGGTGATGATGATTCAATTGGAGCGAATTGAATTTGGGAATTATCATGTCTAAGGCGAGGCGTGCCACCTGATCTAGAAGGTTTTGATCGGGAAGATTCAGGAGTTTTTTCTATACGGCGTTTAGCTGAAGCTGACAGTTTGCTCTGTCCAGAAGTACTAGATCGCTTTGATGAACGTAGCCTCATTGCGGGGGGCGTGTTCTTTGCCGAGGACATAAGGATCTCCGAACTGTCCTCCTGAGACTCAATGAATGTAGGCTGTTGGGCATTCGACTCGTAACTAGAGACGTCTAAGCCTGGCAAGACGATGTCCACGTAAGCTCGTACTAACAGGAGAACAGTCTTCAATCTGTCAGGATACGTGATCTCTTCAGTATGCTCAAATGCACGATTCCACATGCTTGCAACGGTGTTGACGATATGCTTATGCTTGGACTCAAATGCTGAGCATAGTAATGGCTCAATGGAGTCGAGCTGAACTTGCTCCAGGCTGTCCGTTTCAATAAGAACATTACAGATTCTGTTCCATAGAAGTTTTACCTATTTTCGGTTATCATCATGTACATGCATGCTAGGTTTATTTTCGCACTTACTGCTTCAGACAAGTCTGCAGACAGCCGACTGTTGTAACGCTCCTCTGGATCCTGGATCCAGAGGCCAACACTGTTCTGCAGGTTGACTACGCTTTTGAATACAAGCGGCGGAGCGCACCGAGTGATAAAGCCAGCGACCTCGGTCAACAGCGGCACTGTTATTGTTCGAACTTCGTGGTCATCAAGATGATAATAAGTGGTATCCATGAGGCTGTTGGTAAGGCGGTACAAGTTGTCGTAAACGTCGAAGGAAGCGGATCTTGAACCGGAAACAGCAGTCCCCCATAAGCGACGGCGAGCTGCATCTACCACTTGACGGTCGCGGGGTTGTTTGGCGATGGTTACTAACTCGATACCCGACCGGAATACATTCATGGCAACCGTTGCCTTGGGGCTGCCATCAATGATATCCAAAGTCGCCTTCGCCAATGGCTCAATGATGGCAATTGCGCAGCCTGCATCTCCTGTCTCGTCACTAGCTTTCGCGCTCAGAGCTTGAAAAAGAATGCGCCAGTGCGGCCAGGACAGGTTGGGGGTAGATTTGAGGCCTCGTTCAAGGTGCTTCACGACCTCGCGATATTCATGGCCGACTGGAATATCACCATTAGAATTTGTAGAGGTGTTGCTCGCTTGACTACTCTCAAGAGATTCGCACAGAATCTCAGATACAACGACCCACGGCCCGTAAGGCGCTAGGGTGTCGTTGGGGAGTGACTGCATCAGCTCGTGGCAGAGATCAGCTTTAGCTCGAGGTGACTTTGGGGTGAGAAATGGGGTCAGGACGGATCTGATTAAATCAGTGAGACCATCGTCATCAATGGTGCCAGGTGGGAGCGAAGACAAAATCGAGAACAGATGGTGAAGTGGCGTCCTCGTTGTCCCTTGGCCCTTGCCAGGTCTATGAGATGGAGTCGCCACTGGCATAAACATGTTCTGCTTGCCCATAGAAAGCTGCTTCTCGGTGAAGGGGAGGAGGCCCAGAGAATCAACGATGGTAGAAAGGAACACACGCGTCGCTTCGAAGAAGAGATCTGAAGTCTTCTTTGAATCCTCTGACTCAGGTGGGCCTGACGACCAGACACGGAAAAGGAATGTAAATGCAAATGCCATGAAGGTTGCTGTATCAGTTGATACCTTGACCTCCTTGCTCGCAGCGAACGCAACCGTTCCTACCAGAGTCTTCCAGAGTCTAGCCGACGCGGAACCGTTATCAGACAAGTCCAAGAACGTCTTGGACAGCAGAGGCTCAACAACCGCAAAGACTTTCGCCGAGTTTCGTCTGACCCATTTGGGATCTAATGCAGGCAGTTCATCAGACTTCACTAGAGGAGTATCTGCGATGTGATCTTCTTTCCATATCCTAGGAGTCGTTGAGTTGAGCAAGCCTGTGAGAATCTGGATAGCTTGGTGCACGTGCTCCCGTGGTGCTGCCGTTGCCCGTTGTTCAGAAGATTTGGCATCGAAATCGGGATTTGCCATCTTTTGGATCAGTTGAGGCACGCAGGAGTCCCAAAAGCTGTCCATGTGTGACGAGCTCACATTTGGTCTGAAGACATAGTAGTAGAGGTTGCAGACACTGCCAATAACCACTCTGCGGAGTTCTTCTGTTTGCTTGCTAGGAGCTCTGCGCTTCAACTGGCTCAAAAATGGTTGGCACACTGTGGCAATCGTCTTCGAGAATGATTGTTCGCTCAACTGTAAGCAATAGACAAGACGATTCCAAGCATAGTTTGCCTCAAATTTGGTTGGAAAGTCGCTGCTATTGAAGCACAACTGGATGATCTCCAACCATGGCCCAAAGAATTCCCATCGATCTACGGGGCACCTCATCAGGAGTATAATTACACTCCAGATCTGAGGCACTGCCGCTGATTCATGCTTGTCCTTAGCCATACTCTTTAGCCGATTGATGTAGTATTCAATGTATTTCGTTTCGTCAGAAACCAACTGGAGAATCTCCATGACCCGTCGCGACAGTTGCTTCTCTTTACCAATGCTGAAGCTCGCTTCAAGGCCAAGGGCAATCGCGGTAGCCCTTATTTCCTTCACGTTGCTCAACATATCGGCAAAAAGGTCGAGAAGCCAATCGGAATGAGTGACCATGTGAGGTTTTGACTGCTTGATGAGCCTGCGATAGATGAGCAATCGCGACATTATGATGCTCTTGCCCTTGAGATGCTCTTCAATACGGTGTAAAGCCGACACGAGCCTACCAACCCGATCCGCCGTCATCACCTTGGGTGAAAATGATTGTGACGCAACTATTTGCATGACATGTCTGATTACATCCTTCGGAGCCGATGGGTCTTCGAATGAGCGGATGCAATGATCGACAATAAAGACACCGAACTCGTTCGTGAGCGTTGCAGAGATGGCAGGGAAGTTGAGAAAGGTAATCAGTAAAGTGGAGGCATGGTTGCTGAGAGAAGAATCCACGCCTCCGTTGGCGGCTTTGGTAGTGAGATCCCGCTGTATGAATTGCATGAACAGACTCATTTTATCTTGCAAGGCGATACGATCAGGCAAGTTATTCGAGGCCTTCAAAGCTCGAACAAGCATCATATATGCGTCCAGTTTAGACTCCCGATCGGCTCCAGCCAGTTGTTTAATGGTCGATTCCAACATTGTGACGATGTTAGCATGCCTGGATGCCTCGTCAGATCCTCCACACGGGTCTAGTGGGTTAGGCACAACCGGGTTGGAAGGCTTCAGAATCGACTTGATCGGTTTCGAAACACTTATGGTCGAGGAGGCAGATATTGGAGTGCGCTGCTTGGAGGCAGCGTTATCGACATAGGTCGGTGGTTCACGATACTCGGTCTGGCTAGAGAAGCCAACCCTCTTCCGAGTCCTTCTCGAGGTGGGATCCGACAGGTCGGATGAATCTGGGGAGTAGTTTGGAGGGGTGTGAAGGCTCCGCCTGGGGTCGAGAGGGTGAGGAGCGAGCAGCTGCCTCTGCTTGTCGACAACACTGTCAACCGTTCTCTCTCGCGGGGGCGTGGGTGGCCGAGCAGGTAATGCCTCCAGAGCTCTGGGGACGATTACTTGCGGTACCATGACTGCAAGTCAGCTGCTCTTAAGACTTGCAAGTCCACCACGATCCGATGCGCTTCTCCCGGAGATCAGAGTACATGCGACACTCTGACAATGGTTGTGTGACAGCTCAGCGAGAACGAAAGAAAAAAAATTACCATAGATTACGAAAAGACCAACGAGTGCTGCAGTATTAAGAGACGTGGAATACAGATGGATCCTGAGGGCCAGAAGAAGCGAAAGGGTGGTGGTGCGGCCCTGCGTAGGAAGGTAGGTATCAAATCGAGACCCTCCGGCCCAAGGATAGGGAGAAACGCGTATTTGGTGGGAAAGGGCGCGATCTGTACGCGGTTGAGGGCGCGTTTAGAAGCTTGACCCTTGCTAGTTTAAGTGGTTTTGGCTTCCCAGCCCCCCAAGGAGTTCGGCGAGAGTGGAGCTGCTGGCCAATCCCAGCGTGTTCAAATTGCTGCGAGGGTTACCTAAGTTTTGTTCGTTAAGATTGGGCACCGCCACCCCAGTACCCCAACTCCTTGGGTGCCACAGATATTACAACTGGCATTGGGCTTAATTCAAGCCACACCCCGAGATGAAGCTTGCAACATTTACCTCCGACGGATGAAATCACAACCAGTGGATTACAACCATTTTCTCCAACATTGTTACAAAAAAACTTAACTGTTTAGCTACGAAGGAGTGGTCCTGCAGTATTCTGTTTGAATCTAGCATTTCCCAGATCTTCGATTCCATTGACAGTACTTGATAAGGGAAGCTGTTTCCGCTTCCGGTGGCATTGAGCCCCTCCTCCGTGTCCTTGAGAATTTACAGCTCCGTGTGTTGACTTCCGATCCGGACCGAACGCCGTCGGTAAGTTTACTGCGTCCTGCCCAATATACGCTGAACTTTCATTGCTCCTTCTGTTGGAGCCAAGTACTCAACTTTCACCTCTTTAATCGTCAACCGCATGCAAGCGCATCGGCTGACAGAGGAGTCTTTCATTTGGCTATAGATTACAACATCCTGTCTACGCGGGGATATGTTATTCACGATGGGAGCAGTATTCATTCCGCAAGTTTTCAGGACAAATCATAGTTGATTTACTGGTTCGCCGATTTCCCCGCCCCCCTGAAACCCAAAAGTCGTCAGCTTGGCATTCCATAGTCTCATTGCCAGCTCGCCATCTTTGAAGAATCTCCAACGTCAAAGGCCCAAATGTTTTAATTTCATGAAGCTCTTCTGCTTCGCGGTTGTGGTCACATCTGACATTGTGCGAGTAGATTTCCTGCAAACAGTCAGGTCCATTTGAAGGCTGGGTGTGACTCTCGAACGACGTTTGATCAGTTGGAAGTGCCTCCTAGATTGCTCTCGCCTGGGATGGCTCAAAACATGCAAGCTGGCTCTCTAACCGGACCAGGTAATATTATTTTAAAGCAAGCGTTATCTCAAAAGCTAATTACTTCTTCACAGCAAAACTTGCAGCCGTCACGGAGTTGATTGGCAAGCTGAAGAATGATCTGAACACGGGAAATCTACTACCCAATCGTGAGCTAACTTGCTCCTTACATACTATCAAAGAGTTCCCCAAGACTAATAATGCATATATTAGAGCGTGATACTATCCTTGAGGAATTGAAATTGTATGGCCGCGACCCTCGTAACGCAGACCCCATCTTCAGTCCAGAGGTAGGAGTTTCCATAACTTAATGACGATTCTACTTTACTTATGCGGTCGTCAGGGTATCGAGACCCTCTCTAAGCATGCGTTTTATGCTACTTCCAGCACGACATCCAGAAATGCACTTCGGGTTCTTTGCAATGCCCTATTGCTGAAAGCCGAGACTCGGCAGATTTTTGTTGATCTGGATTTGGGCGAGAAGGCGTGCGAAAAGCTGAAAAACGACAACTGGGATGATGAGTTTCTGGTCTCCCGGTTACTTTTTTTGTCCACATATGCCAAAGCAAATCTCAAAGAACTTGTTGACAAGCATCATCTCGCAGACATCATAAGCAAGGCCCTTGAGCGACACGTCGACCGCCGAAATTCCACTGAGAAGCCAGCTGCTGATGCGATGGAAGAAATGGCTATGGTTGAAACCATGAAGCTCATATTCAACATCACCCATTTTTGCGAGGACAGGGTATCACTTTTCACTCCAACGATTCCTCACATCGTAACGATATTGTGTAAAGGCAATTTCAAATCTAGCAAACCTCTAGATCCTCCGGTTGGCCCTCTTGTAAACTCCTTGCTCAATTTACAACTAGGGGATGAGGGAGTGCGTGATGCATTATATCCTCCAGATGAGCCAGGATTGTTGGCTACTCGATTGGTTGATCTTTTGGCCCAGTCCAAGACGGCCTATAACAATGGTGAACTTGAAAATACGGTCACGCCCCTCGTTGGAGACATACGTGCAATTTACCAATATGCGCCAGAGGCTGTGAAGGCATCCATACGAGCAGAGCTTCTACCAACCGAGGCTGACCGAGGAGAGGTCCTCGGCCAGAGCAGCTCGCTTGCCTCGTGGTTACTTCGAAACACAACCAATGCTCTGACACCAGAGTTTCGGAGAACAATCGCAGAGCTTCTTTTCGATATGTCTGACAAAGATGCGCAGAAATTTGTGGACAATGTCGGATACGGATTTGCCTCCGGGTTTCTCTTCAACAAGAACATACCTGTCCCTCAGAGCTCATCCGATGCGCTCTCTGATTCTAGCATAACTAGCCGACCTGTCAATCCCGTGACGGGACAATTCTTGGACACAGAAAGGCAACCAGATGGCCCAGAGATGACAGATGAGGAGAAGGAAAGAGAAGCTGAGAGACTTTTTGTTCTATTTGAACGGTAAGTCATATCCCTTTGTCTTTGAAGTGGTTTATCTGCTAATGTGACACAGGTTGAGAGCAAACGGGGTGATATCTGTGGAGAATCCTGTCAGAACAGCTCAACAGGCGGGCAGGTTTGAAGAACTTCCCGACGACTATGAAGATGATCGAGATTGATCGCCCCTCAAAAGAAACTTCCCCTTTAATACATTAACCGATCGAAAGGCATGATATTGATGGCATGAGCTGCATACGCGTGTCATGTGTATTCGACGTCAGATTCTCCTGGAATTTAGCTTGGCTTGGTTTGTTAGTAGCATCTCAATAAGTTATAATGTGGCTTGGCAATTGAGACTTACGCATAACGCAACTCAAAACACTCTGAACTGCTGCCATTGTTATTACCCACCACCTGCCAGGTTATGCCGTGTGGTTACTTTATGTGGGAATTGCATTCCTCCTCTTCTATCGAGTGCCTACACACTGTATCAAAGAACTGAGGTTATCCCTTGCATTCTATGCTCCTTAGAGATCTTATTTATGTCTATGTTGGTAGTCCTCCACAAAGTTGCGGCTTCCCTCTCACGCAAACCCCCCCCCACCAAAAAAAAAAAAAAAACCTCCTAACCACCTGATATCAAGTTATGCCTACACGCAACAGCCAGTTGCCTGATACATTTGTAAAGTGAATATATCCACCACAATATTTGATTACTTAAATGGGAAAATTTATCTCACAGCTCCTCTATATTCCCCACTTCTTAATTCTATTTGACTTGACCATAACCACAATCTTGTTGCGCTTTATGTGTTGAATTTCCCCCGAAATCACACGTTTGGGCATCTTATAAGCGTCCAGCACGTGGCGGCTAGCGACATCGCAATTCTACTTTTCTTCCTGCAATTATTTTTGGAGTTTCTTGGAAACCTTGGGTTCTAACACTCAATCAATATTTTGCACCTATTCTCCATCCCGATTCGTACAACCTTTCGTCCTGAAAGCTTTCCGCGTTAAATTTATAATTGATTACAGAGGTATGATGGACGCCAAGATGATTTCTAGCCAGGATAAAACGTCAGGCCATGGTCAATTGTTCGATGCCAACAAGCCGAGTGTGGTTCGCATAGATCCTGTATACTTGGATGCCTCTGGAGATAATGAACCCCATCACCAAGACCCAAAAGAATCTCACACCGAAGTTGATCCTCAACATGGGCCTAAAGATGGTCACACTGAACCGCCCAGGAAACGCGGGCGATCTGCCAAAAAATCGACCGGACAGAAGCAAAATGGACTTGCTCCTGCAGAATCTGGATTAAAGATTGAGAGCGAACCAGTTTCTGAGTGCGTCCACCTTAAGCGTGGAGGACCGCCTAAGAAGAGAACCCGCAGCTCCAATGCCGTTGAAGGCACAAAGAAAGCGGACTCAAATACCAAGACCAACAGACATCTTCATGCCTCCGCGCTCAACTGTGGTCGACCTAGTCGATCTACTACGAAAATTTCCAAGGTCTATAAGTCCTGTTTGCCCGGTCAGATGGTATGTATTTCTATTATCACACTACTGCGCAGGGACTTATCAAGCTAGACCTCGAAAAAAATATACTTCACCTCAGGCACAGGCCGCTGGAACGGATACTGACAAGAACCTCACCAAGAAAGTCAAGAAGAATCCTCAAAAACCTATAGAAGATCCGGTTTATGAAGTAGAGAAGATAGTCAACTCGAAGAACGGTCGTGGCAACAAGAAGCTATACCTTGTCGAGTGGCACAAATATCCGGATGCTAATAACACCTGGGAGCCAATCGAACATCTCCAAGGGTGCCGAGCCAAGCTCGATGAGTTTCTCTCTTCTCAGTACCAAAACGAGAAGAAAGACATTAAAAGACCAAGAACCACTTGAAGCGGTGCAAATATAATTGGCGTACTTGGGGTTGCCGAAAGTCTGCCTTTTTTTTTTGTCCCAACTGCGCCAATCACAAACTTGGAATGACTGTTGGCGGATATAGTCAGTAAATGTGTTCGCAGGGGCTTTATGAAATTAACCTGATGATCCATTGCTGCAACAACGAAACTGCAGGCAGTAGGTTTAAGATGAATAAGGGACTACACCTGGGATGACAGCCGTGAGCATGAACGACAGCAATTTTGCTACGAATTCCGTACAATGGGCGCTGCATTAGATGAGTTTAGTAGGGATGTAGACGGTAAAGCACACTATCGACTGCTGCACAATCATTTGCAATCCCCATTGTATCCTATCCACTAATAGCCACCTTTGATAATACCAATCCCTGAATTTAAAATAAACCAAAATAAAACTTTTGGGGTCTTGCTGAATCCTCTCAGCACCTAGGTAGAAGTACCAGCAGCACCCGTTTACCTAGTGTATTGTTGCGGCTCGGAAGCCGCTTAGAACTGGGGCGCCCGCCATGATTGACAAAGCGCGTCGTTCGATTGTCTTGGCGTTCCCCCTAAAGCCAACCTACCCCTGCCGTCGCGCTCCAATAATTTTTTTTTAGGGTAATCGTGGTCATCGTGGAGCAGCGTGAGCCAACTAACGTGCTTCGCTGGTCACTTCGTATCGTTCACAGTCGAATTCCACTTCTACCACCGTTGCAGTTCGGGTGCAGATATTGTTTTTTTTTCTTGTTTACATTTCCCAATAAAGGAGCATAATACCAATCTGTCAAGATGGACGCCCTCAAAGCTGCTCTGCAGCCTCTCCGGCCTCTTACCAACAGCCTACCCGCGCCGATTGCCGACTTGGGGATCTCTATTATCGGCGAGACCTGTTATAAGACCTTGATTCTCGACTTGGACCCGACCGACAGCGCCTGCGTCAAGCTTGCCATCTCCAAGGGCTTGGGTATCGGTATCATCGGCGCCAGCTCCATCGTTAAGGTGCCTCAGATTCTCAAGCTCGTCTCTTCTCAGTCGGCATCGGGTGTCTCCTTCCTCTCCTACCTCCTCGAGACTTCGTCCTACCTCATCAGCTTGGCCTACAATGTCCGCAATGGCTTTCCGTTTAGCACTTTCGGCGAGACCGCCCTTATCATGGGCCAGAACGTCATCATCACCGTGCTGGTGCTAAACTACAGCGGCAAAGCCAGCGCCGCCGCCCTGTTCGTCGCTGCCCTCGCTGCCGCTGCGTTCGCCCTCTTCACCGATACTGTCGTCGACATGAATACCCTGTCGTACCTGCAGGCTGGCGCCGGTGTTTTGGGCGTTGGAAGCAAGATTCCTCAGATTTTGGCAATCTGGCAAGAAGGAGGCACTGGTCAGCTTAGTGCTTTTACTGTAAGATCTCTCATTGTCTTGAATCCCTTGCCGTGGAGCAGCGTTGTGTCCGCGTCCTCGCAATTTGTACAGGAGTGGAGGCTGCCTATGCATTGCTGTTCGCACGCAATGCTATGCGAACGGCTCAGTAGTGGAATAGCACACTGCATTCCACGACCTATCATTTTTGCCATGGCACCCCCTAGAAATAAGACGTTTGCTAACCAAGTATGGCCAGGTTTTCAACTATCTTGCCGGTTCTCTCTCACGCATCTTCACAACACTCCAGGAGGTTGATGACAAGCTGATCCTCTACGGATTTATCGCTGGGTTTGCACTAAACCTAGTTCTGGCTGTTCAAATGGTGTACTACTGGAACGCTCCTTCGGCGAAAGCCCGAGGCAAGCGACCGGAAGCTCCCGTTGCGGCTCCCGCCTCCTCTGGCACATCCACTGGTACCCCGAAGAAAGGGCCCACCACTCGTCGTCGGGGTTGAGAGAACCTCGCTCCTGATTTTATGTTGGTCTACTTGCAACGACCACCCTGAAGTAAATATTGGGAAAGCCATGGGTTTGCTAGTTAGATATAGTGATGAGGAAAATCTCAAAATATTTTAGTTTCGGGAATACTGCTCCTTGTCAAACATGATTTGTTTGTTTCCTGTTTTTATCGTTCCGCCATTGCTGGATTGCGTTTGTTTCAATAATGAAGTCAAGCCATGCACATTTGGAGCCCAGCACAAGAGCATGTCATTGGCGCCACCTGTCTATAGAAGTTATTCACGAATATGCTAAACTGGAAAGATGCATGTGGCCTTTATGCTAACGACGACCCACTAGAAGTGCTTTCGTGTTTATCGGAGTTGTAAGAGTAGCGACCCTCTAAGTCAGGCGTGCTCAAGCGGTTCTGTAACTATGGGTTGCTCCTGAGGATTCAAATCGGAAAATAAAGACGCAGCAACAGGCCATTCATTTCCTCTCTTTTATGCCAACTTAAATAGAGTTATTTCACAGGAAAAATCTGAAGACACATGGGTCTTCTCAAGCCCACACCTACTCCTACTTGGCTGTGTAGATATAATCATGCATATCCTCGTTGTACGTATTCTCCCCAGATTTCCGTCTAATGGTAGTTCCTGGCGTCAAGAGGGTCAGCTGTAAGCGGGAGGAGGGAACTGGCAAAAAGCTGCAGCGAATTTCAGTCTTTCCAATCGAGGAATGAGGTGACCAAATCTGTACAGAAATTCAGTTTCTCAGAAAGCGTATGTTAATGATGAAACAAAAATCCATTTAAGCAATCTAACTTTAGTCGTCTCCATGAGAAGCAATGTCATAAATTCGTGATTGCACAAATTGCCGTGGGAGAGGACGTCGTCTGACAGTCTCCCCAACAATTTGTTGAGACACGAAAATTTACCAGTTAGAGGTACTAGCATTTGACAGAAGAAGATTCAATCAACGAAGGTTAAGTCTCTGGTTGTGAAAAGCATGTTCTCAGCTTGCAGATCACGACCTGTGGAACCGTTATTGGGTAGAAATCAAGTAATTTAGGACGAGCTGGCAGTGGGTTCTTTTGAAGTAATTCCTAGCAAACCTACCAGGTCGCCTGTGTGAAAACAAGTCGGGATGATAGCAACCTGTCTCAATGTCTAAACTCGTACAAATCATGCCGAAGATTTACAGATAATGCCACAGAACTTTAATAATATGCCACGGAGTGATCTATTTTTCACGACGACTGGGGAAAGCCGTAAGATGGGAATGAGATGTTAAGGACCAATACTTTGATAAGATTTAGCAGGATTTGCATTTCTCTACAGTACTAGAGCTGGTGTGAGTATAATTAAGGTGTCCATTCGATGGCGTGATATGGAATCTTGCGTGGCAATACACGAGGAACTAACTCTCAACCAGATACAGGACCATCATGTCAGACACCTGGGCATGATTGGGATTGGTTAGAGGGAATACTAATGCCTTGTGTACCGAGATGGGGTTGTTCGACAAAGCCGCTTACGTAGATCACTGCCAACAATCCCATTGGGTTTTCCGAGAGAACCCCAGGCACCCCGCGCGCCGTTCGATCCTGAATGACCAGTACGCGGCTCTGGCCGCCTGCTCTTCTCTTGAGTTTCGGGCCGGTTACTACCTACCTGGGTACCAACTGGATATTGAGACGACCAATAAGGTGCTGTAGCTCTATTTTTAAAACATCTTGCAATTTTCATGTGCTAATATTGATTCTTTAGCTCTGCTTCACGTAGATCAAACTACCTAGGAAGGAAACCGAATAAACCAGTCGACTGCCCGTTCAACTAACGGAGCAAAATGGTGAAATTGACAAGCTTTAAGTCGTCATCGGGGAAAAATTGGGGCTTGACGCAACTACCCGCCCATTGACGCAGGGCTTCCCCGGTTCTCCGCATGTCAAAACGCAACCGGACAATTTGCGTCCACTATTTATTCACCGTGCTGGATGGTACCTTGCTTGAGGGTAACTTACCTCTTCGAGATACTTTGATGGTAGCTCGACCGACGCGTCCACCGCACATCCACTGCACCTCTCGACTGGACCATTGCGTTGCGGAAGCGTGAGACTGACACCGCCACGCTCGAGTACCCGGAGGGGGAAAGTGTTGTTGGGTTATGTGCGCCATCGGACTTGGCCTATTTTCGTTGCACACGCGCGCAATTTTATTAATCTCGTTTCTGCTTGCTTCAAATCGACCCATTGTCGGGTTTCTCGGAGGCCCCACCGATGGTTTTGTCCCCTTGGGCGACCGAGAACCGAAGGCTTGCCTGGATCCGATATAGGCCTAACGCCAGATCCCAGATATTAGTCCAGAGTCTAGCCAGATGCAGGGGTCGTACCATTTCTGGAGATCTTCATTGGGTGTCTCGACCTTCTGGATTCGTTCCATAACTAAGGGTCCACGTGCACTCTGTACATTTCTAGTTCAGCTAGACGGATGGCGGTCTTATCGCCTTGACTTTTTGATGACCAAACTGGTCTAAAATAAGCGGTGTCGATGATAGACTAGGTGATATTTCGCCATTTTCATCTCCTCTTGCGCAAAATGGACCTCCAACCCTCCCATCCCTGCCTGCCCTTTGCCCTTGTTGCTCCGCCTGCTCACAAGACATGATTTAAATCTAAAGCCCATCTTGACCTCGTAGAGACTCCGGATCTTCTGCTAGCTCTAGATTCCGTGTAGTAAGCACCTACTTCTTCGTGTAACTAGCGCGATAGCTTCGGATAGAGTCCCCTTTGTCTGCAGGTTAGCTCAGGACGGCTTGTTTCTGGCCACCGGGATTCTTCGAACCCCACAAGTCGACCGTTCTTTTTGTACTCTTCTTCCCTACATCCCGAGAGTAGCTGAATCCTCCCCGTCATATCTTCTTCATTCTCTGGTTCTGGTCATTGTCATCATGGCTCCCGATCTGAACACCATGCCATCTTCCACATCTTCGAGCGCCCCGGCCCCTGGAGGCCACACATCTGCACCGAGCGCACAGCCTGAGCAGCCCAACGTGCTCTTCATCATGGCAGACCAGTTGGCAGCTCCCCTGCTTAAGATGTATAACCCGGACTCTCAAATCCTCACCCCTAATCTTGATGCTCTGGCCGCGAAGTCGGTCCAGTTCGATTCCGCATACTGCCCTTCACCTTTGTGCGCCCCGTCGCGAATGAGCCTGATCACGGGCCTGCTACCTATGAAGATTGGCGCGTATGATAACGCGGCACAGATATCGAGTGATTGGCCGACGTACGCCCATTATCTGCGCGCCAAGGGCTACCACACCGCACTCGCTGGGAAAATGCACTTCATCGGGGACCAGCTGCACGGCTATGAGACGCGTCTCACGAGTGACATCTACCCGGGAGATTTTGGTTGGGCTGTCAACTGGGATGAGCCAGATCGACGATTGGAGTGGTACCACAACGCAAGCTCCATCCTACAGGCAGGTTCTTGTGTTAGAAGCAACCAGCTCGACTACGATGAGGAGGTCATGTACAAATCGAAACAGTTCTTGTATGACCAAGTTCGTGAGGGTCCTGATAAGCGGCCATTCTGCTTGACGGTAAGTTGTAACAGAAGCTTTTACCCTCGAAGAAGTATTAGGGATGGCATACTAAACAAACCGGCTGCCTAGGTTTCTCTTACCCATCCCCATGATCCTTACACGATTGAAGAGAAGTACTGGGATCTCTACGAAGGTGTTGATATCGACCTGCCGAAAGTTTCGATCCCCAAAGAGGAGCAGGACGCTCACAGCAAGCGGTTGCTCAAGGTCTGCGATCTCTGGGATGAAGACTTCACCGATGAACAAGTTAAGCGTGCTCGAAGGGCGTACTACGGTGCTGTAAGCTACGTCGATGACTGCATTGGCAGTCTTCTGGAGACCTTGAAGCAGTGCCGCCTCGACAAGAATACCATTGTTGTCTTTAGCGGTGACCACGGTGACATGTTGGGTGAGCGCGGGCTGTGGTACAAGATGAACTACTTCGAAGGCTCTGCGCGTGTTCCGCTTCTCATCTCGGACCCTAGCCGATTTACGCCCCGACGCGTCAAGCAGAACGTTTCGACCCTCGACATTCTGCCAACGTTGTGCGACCTGGTGGGCACCAAGCCACTAGATATTCTACCGATGGATGGCATCTCCATGCTCCCACATCTCGAGGGTCGTGAAGGACACGACACGGTCATTGCCGAGTACACTGGTGAGGGTACCATTAGCCCCCTCATGATGATTCGACGTGGACCTTGGAAGTATATCACTTGCCCTACGGACGAACCACAGTTCTTCAATCTCGAACAAGATCCTCTGGAGCTGGTTAACTTGGCGAAGCTGGTTGATGCAGAGAATTTGACACCGGAAGAAGAAGAAGCCAAACTCAAGTTTCTCAAGTTTGAAACCGAAGCTAGGGCGCGCTGGGACTTTCAGGCCATCACAGAAGGCGTCCTGCTCTCCCAGCGCAAGCGAAGGCTGGTCTGGGATGCTCTGACCAAGGGAAGGTTCGAAAGCTGGGACTTCAACCCGGCTTCTCACGAGGACGGCACCAGAAAGTAAGCTAGCTGCAACCATCTGTTCATATTTCTTACCTGAAGTCATTGATGCTAACATTCGGGGCCCCTCTAGATACATCCGATCATTCCTACCGCTCGACGATCTCGAGCGCAAAGCCCGTTACCCCGCCGTGGACAAGTACGGCCGCGAAACTGGCAGCGTTATCCTGGTCGACCAGGCGGGCTCTCACAATCAATAAAGAGTTATAGCGGATGAAAACAAATTTGTTCTAAGGCGTTTTAGTCGACAGTATTTCAAATTGGCGTCACTGTCGATACCCGCATGTCTACGAAAAAAAGTAAGCGGCGCATGCATATTGTGTTATGAGCAAGATACCTCGGAACCGTTCCGAGCACGATGACGACTATGTTTTACTTTCTCTTGGATACTCCTAGCGTGTCATTGTTTATTATAGTATGAGAATGATTACATATATTTAGTATATAGATAGATTACTTTAAAGCCAGTACACATCTATGCAATATACTACATCCTGAAATTTGCTGTATACACAGACGATATTTACTATGCCAACCTCCAGGGGTCCTTAAATTTACCCCCATGGTGTTGCGAAACCCAATCATACCTTAAATCCTCCTCAAGAAAGGGGGTGTCTATATCACACCCATAAACATTATTGCCCCACTCCCTGCACGTTCCTCCCAAAGGTTGAAGGCAACCCGCGCCCCAGCTCTGATTTCTACCTCACAAACCATGGCGAGATCATTCACGTTGCGCCTCACCACTCCGATTTCATCCTAGTCCGCTTCCATTTGGCCGCCGAAGGACGGCTTTTCCACGGTCTCTGTTACATCAAACAATTGATCTATACCCTGTCGATATACAACTACAGCAGCTATAATGGCATCCCTCAACATCTCCCAGGAGGAGCTCAAGGCCGTAGAGCAGACGCGCCAGCGTCTCTTCCAGCTCTCCAACAGTATAAACAGTCTCAAGGTAGACTTCAAAATTGCGGAAGAGGCGAAGACAATGCCGAGTCTGTCAGTATTCCCTTGCTCTCTTCTTAAACTCTTAATAACTTCGACATATCTCTTTCTATGAACAGAATCATCATATGCATATTACCGTAGTTGACTATCGCTAACATGTAGACTGCTTCTTTCTTAAGTGAATCTCTCCAAGCCTCCGCCGATATTCTGCAGAGCAACCTGCGCTCACTGCTCGACGTTGTTACCAGCCACAATGACCTCTTCTCACACCTCGCTGTCCACCCATCCACCAACTACCCCGGCCGCACGCAGGAGGAGGTATTATTCAACATCTTGCGCAAGAAGCCCGAGCCTGACGTCGAGACATCCATGGACGAGGGCCGCCGGGCCTTTACAGAGATGGAACAGACCGTGCGGCCAGAAAATAACAGCAGCGGCGATGGAGTAACAGACATTCTGGATGGCAAGTGGGAGAGCGCGCGCGAGTTTCTCTACGAGCGAGTCGGCCGGTTCACCGAAGAAGAAACCAACGACGAGTACACGGCTGAGGAGCGGGAGATGGGCATTGAGAATGTGCGGACTGGCCTACGTCCAGACTTCGAGGAGTTTGAAGAGGATGATGAGGACGAAGATGGCGAAGGCGGCACGGGAGGAGATGGCGAGGACGACATTGTGATGCTGGATCGGCCGCCGCCACCGCCCTCAGCCATCCAGGCTCAACAGGGTAAGCCGGCCGGCGGTGCTGAACTGACGGATGGCTTGACCCTGGAGAACATGTTGAGAATTGCCACGAGGGGTGGCTTGAAGTAAAAGGCGGCCGATCGCGAACCAAGCTCGAGCTACGAATTACGACCATCACGAACCAATAGAACTTGACTAGAGTCAGAGCACGCTGCCTCAGATGTGCGCGGGTCGGGCTACTTCAATCTGCTTGCAGGAGAGATACATGCTGACCCCAACATTGCATCAGAGGGATGCTCGATGCGCAGCACAATATCTGCCGCTTACGGGGAGCGCTGCTCGCCAACTATTTTCATGGCATTTAGGATATAATCCACAAAGCTGCAATGTTTCATCAGCTGAGCAGGCTTTGAAACGGGTATCTTTAGTTGCTTTGACCGGAATAATCATAATTAGAGCTTCAACCCTATTATCGAGAAATGAGACTGGGGTTGTCTCCTATAAATACACCTGATCAAGAAAAAAGAAATTCCACAACTTCTCACCATGCATTGTTCTGTGACACCCACCACAAAGAATATGGGATTGCAATGCGGGTTGGGCGGGTTTGTGTCACGTAACAGATTAGTGTGCGCCCAGAGAATACGTAAGGTCTGGGCCCGAAGCTGTCTGTAAGTGGCTTGCTGATCCTTGAGCTTCACCCCCCTCCTTACACCTGCTTAAAAGTACCCACAGGGATATAACTAAGCGTGCTCACCTCAGCCCGCCTCTCGTAACAACGTCTAGGTAGGGTAAGAAACAACGAGGAAGCGAATTCCCGCCCCTATCTTCATCCCACGCCATCCGGCAACTCCCGTCTGTTGCTCTCCATTCTGCCAGTGCCAAGGGCGGCCTATGGTCCTATCGGATGCGGTGCAGCTGTGGCTTCGCTTCCGCATCATCAACAAACATAATCCTGCATTAGGTGGTGAAGTGAAGGGAGAGCTGAACGAGCACGCGGAGGTGTGATTTGCGCCAATACTCACTAGTGCACGGGAGGCTTTACTATATAGCCACAACGTGCATTCAGCATTTCCAAGCATGGTACTTTTTAATCATTCCATTTCTTTTTATATATACTGCTCTCGGCTCTGCGTTGAGTCTACATCCGCCCTTCTTCACAAGCAGAGCCTTCGGTGATGGGGCGAGGAGCTTTATAGAAATAAACCTTACCGTGCTAGATGGCTTCGTAATATGTTTAATGTTTTATCTTATTGATTGCGGTACCGTTTTAGCGTGCAGACCGGGAGAGAGGAATTAGTTACTAACTTAAAACTAACTTATACTCACAATCTCCTCTCGCAGAACCTTGCAGAACTGCAGATGAACCGAGTTCTATGGGAGTCGATGGAATATTCTACTTAGCATCTGCTTCCGAATCTATTCAAATTCAAATAAGATGGAACTGATCAACCCAATCCATATCCGAGAAACGAGTGGCGGGGCAGGCTTCCCATTCCTCCACTTGCCAATCGAAATACGTCTCTGCGTCTATTACTGGCTTTACCGGATGAGCCCTGTGAGGGAGACGGTACTAACACCGTGGTGTCCGACGCCCGCAAAGCCACACTATGTTGTGAGAAGATTATATGCCGACCAAGGGGTGGAAGAAACACCCGACGCGAGGGAACCCTCTCCTAATCAGCTGCTTTCTCCTTACCGGCCACTGGCTGGCGTGCCGACCGCGCTCTTGAGGAGCAACAGACAAATTTACCATGAAGTGCGAGACCTTCCTATGAGACGAAATGAGTTCATGTTCCTCTATTGGTTTGCTTCAGGACTATGGCCAGCAAGAGCATTTGTCAAGGGTTTGCAGGCATGGCAGCAGGATGCAATGAGCTATGTGCGACTGGAGCTCCTTGCCAGAGACCTATCAGGAACACACGATGAGCAGTGGAGGGAACTGTGCGAACTCTGGTCCGTGGGCCTCCGTGGTCTGAGATTGAAGATCATTGGAAACAGCGAATCGTATACGCCATGGGCTACCGACAGCCTTAAGCCTTGCCAGTCGGCACCTGTGATGGAGGTGGTGGATACCCACGGTAAAGCAAATAACTGGATAGAAGCTGGCATAAGGAAGCTGAGACGGCTTCAGACACTCGAAGTTGAACTGGCGATTCCAGGATGGGGCATAGAGGAGAAGATTGAATGGTGCAGACGACTGGAGAGCGCTCTGAATGACAAAACCAACGAGAGAGACAAAGACAGGCATGTTTGGGTGGTCTGTGTTGAAAAAGCTGCGTGAAGGAAGGGGCAGGCACGGACAGGTGATCTGCAAGTATTTAAGTTGAGGCGGTCATTCCTGCCTTCAAAGACCGGGTGTAGGTACAGAACAAAGAGCAAAGCAAATCATGGCAAGGGGGTCTATTATAATACAGTGCGTCAGTGTGAATATGCGTAATCATTGTTAGAACCGGTTACGACATGAATTTTTGAACCCATACAGGGAACTTGAATTTCAGGTGAATTTTTCGGCATCGACTTCTTTTATTGGTCTTTCTAGCGAGTAATAAACACACGATGATCTCTGACTGGCGCATTGGCACCCAATCTCTACAAACCTCCGACAACAGGAAAGACCAAACAAAATATCCATGGTGAATATACAGTGACTCTCCAATCGCTGTAATGTAAATTCGAACAGCATAGCCACCTATATTTTCTGTGCCTCAGATGTACCGGTGCTTTCTGGAGCCTAGCATGGCCTCATGACCATCACATCTCCTCACCACCAAACATCTTAGCCTTAAACTTCGTAGGCACCTCGACCACTTAAGGTATTCTTCCCTGAATATGAAACACATCTTCAACCAAAAATAACCTATAATTTGCTGACATGGTATTATTTCATAGAGTTCTGCAGAGGTCTAGACCACGCTGGTTCTCTTTTGAGATCCATCATCAAGGAAAACAAACCCTCGGTATCGCCAACTCAAGGCTCAATCAGTGTGGAACATGAAGTCAGGGGTCAGTGCGGGTACCATGACTTATGTCCTCTGCTGCATTCTTTTCACCATCGCCGGTCTGGTGGCAGCAGTTGTTCTTTCCGCCAGCCAGGTTCGAGGCTCTGCCAGGTTTGCTCTGCTGTCTCTCCTGCGAGGAGCCGCAGCATGCTTCGGCTATATCATAGTCAGCTTCATCTACATCCCACTTGTGCTGCTTGACAAGGCCGCCGACGCTATCCCCTGCGGCAAACTGAGGGATGCTCCAACCCGTTCTCCTACTCTGCGCCGCCGAAAGCGAAACAATAGCGATGTGAGTGATTTGGATCTTGGAGAGGCCCAATATACGTTGCAAAACCTAGAAAGGGACTCAAGTAACAACAACTCCTTCTCTCCGGTCTGAGAAAGCAAGATATCCAGGCAACGTCCGCCATGCCGAGACCACAGGTATCCAGGGCTCGTGGGGTGTCAAGAGTACATGGGCTTGGTCATAAAGATATGGAAACCCAAGTCCAACGGCATCTAAACAATCACCAGGTGAAAGACATTGCCATAGACCAGAAGCTGCTTCTGGCTCGGGGGATAAAGGCATGACATTATTGATTGTCAACTCTAGAATACCTGTGTCGTATGTTTGGACTAGGAACTAGAGTCTGTTGCTAGTATTTCGCTTATAGACTTGCAAAACCTGCAATCTGTATCATAGAAAAGGATTTACACCCTTACAACTCTGACGTTCCCACTATGCAGCACTAGTGATGCTCGACAGGCTTGTCTCGTTTTACGAAGCTTAGCATAAGCAATTCTTGAGGGCAGCAGGAGGCTTCAAACGAGGAAGCTCAAAGCACAAAGCTCTTCTTAACCCCCCCAAAACCTCTACCCAGCTCATTCAGTGAGTTTGTGGGTCATTCACGCGATACTGACGATCGGCTTAACCTCGTGACTTACACCACAAAATAATAGTCATTGTGCATCGAACCGTAGTTGAGCACAGGTCAAATAATGCTGCCAAGAAAGTTTGAAAATTGGCAATTATGGGCAAACATAATTGTATTGACTTATCACTTCAGATTTGTTTTCCGACTTACTCGAGTGCATTGTATACCCAAGAAAGCTAATAAGTCCAAGTTAGGGAGGATTTCAAGGGTTATGGCGGTGTTTAAGGTGGAGCTGGCACATAGAGTGCTAGCGCATCCCCGGAGCGTTTATGCAAGTAGATCCCGGCGGTTAGCAGCCCTAACTAGGTAAGTAAGTACCTAGGTAGGCTCCCATACCTTTTTTGGTATCAGTCGGTGCTAACATAGATACAGACACTGGTACACTATCGCATGAGATTCCAGGTTTTCCTGCATAGTCAAACTACCAAATTACCTACTGCCCCGTGAATTTTCAACCATCAAGACAAGCACTTTTCAACCAGCTTAGTTGAGCTTTAAAAGAAACCTTGCATATCAATATTAAGTAAGTGAATTAGAGCCTCCAAACTCCTCCTTTCACGGGATGCTGGGTAACGCCTGAGCATGTGACTTCGCGACCGGCGAATGACTCAATGCAGGTGCGTCACTCACACCAAGCGACTACGGAGAGCCCTTTAGTGACGCGGTCTGAACTGTATACATACATTCCGCCGATTGAATCTACCAGTGTCATTTGGAGCCTACGGCAAAACCAAGGGCTCATACACCAGAGAGGGGGCTTCTCACGTGCAGGTCGGTTTTTTTTTTTTCGTTCGCCTTCTCAACCGCATCACAAGCCGTGGGTTTTGTAACTTACCTCTGCCTCAGGCTGCGACATTTCGCCGTCGTTCTGCTTCCATCTCCTTAGCCCAGGCCTGCCGTTGATCCTGTCGCCCCCTCTCTCCAAAGACAAGTAAGCGTGTATACTTGCGCCATGGAGGCTCGCTGTCAGTGCGGGGCCGTAAGGTTTACTACGCCATTGCCTCAACCTCTCGCTCTGTAAGCTCACCCACTGACATTTCTGGCGGTTGACATTCACCTTCGTACTCGGTAAGGAGATTGGGGAATTGTTCTGATGCGCATTTTTACAGTTACGTGTGCCACTGCGCAGAATGTCGCAGGCAAACCGGCTCGGCCTTTGGCACCTCGGCCATCTTCCCGAGGTTTTCACTGCCTCAGGCTGATGACCTCGCTTGCTATAAGTGAGTCAAGAACCAAAAATCCTCAGCATGGAGCAGATGATGTCATGGCGACATTGATTCCTTTTCTGACCAAATTATACACGGCGTGCAGGCGACCAACACCGAATGGTGAGACTCTGTACTGGTGAGTATACCTCTAGTATGGTGCAACGTAACTTTTCATTTCAGGATGTAATCTCAATGTGCATGACATCGCTAGTTATTTCTGCCGCCTCTGCGGCACCAGATTGCTGCATACGACTCCAGTGAGTATACCACGACCTTCCTTGCATCCGCACATGAGCCACTCGATCTCATGCTCTTTTTTCTGACGGTGTTTTCCCAGAATAAAAACGTGGTCTCCGTAAAGGGTGGCTGCGTCGATGGGCTCGATTGGAAATCTGCCATTCACATCTGGACCAAATCGGCGATGGTGCCTATCCCGGAGGGTGCTGAGACTTTCTCGGAGGCGCCGAGTGGGTCGGAATACTCGGGGTCGCAAGAGACGCTCGATCAACCTGTAGACGACGGACCGGGGGCCTTGCTAGGCCATACCGGAACTCCTGTGACGATTAACCCGTCAGTGGCTGGCGGGGTTTCTAACTCTTCAGGTATCTCCTTTGACAAAATTCGAGACTACATTGTCTGAAGTAGGTGTCTGCTTCCTTCTGAGAGTGAACATGTATGTTGTGGTCGGAGAAGCCCCACCGAATTGCAGAACCAGTTGTACCGTCGGAACTGGATTGTGGAAATGATCGCATTGTGTATCTATGGGGGTTAAATCACAGCTCAGCTCAATTATTTCAATTTTACTATAAAATATGATCGTTGGTTTTCTGTTGCGTCCTTAATGGTTTCCTGTCAATGCCTCTCCACTCTGCCGTATTTCACCCGTTGAATGAGCTCCCCGGTCGACGTCTTCGACATGCTCCTGGCCGTTGGCAGCATCAGAGTGCTTCGCGGGGTCAAATACATAGATAGGAAACTCCAAGAACACGGTTCGCTTGATAAAGGTCGGGAGGTGAACATAGAGCTGTGGAGGGAAAGGGATGAGGATGCTAGTTCTATCCAAGTAGCGCTTGTAACCCTCCCAGTTCAGGCCCTTCTCGAACCGCTTCTTT